>JASAUF010000446.1:822500-2147916 GCA_030180095.1 Magnolia changhungtana
AATAATGAAGAAGACTGATAAGATAAGAGTGTGTGTAGATTTCAAAATTTTAAATCTAGCCACTCCCAAAGATGAATATCCAATGCCTATGGCCGATCAATTAATTCATCGAGCTACTGGATACGAGATTGTGTCATTCTTGGAAGGGCATTCGAGGTATAATCAGAGATATATATATATATATATATATATATATATATATATATATATATATATATATATATAGCCCTAGATGACATACCAAAAACAACATTTAGGTGCTCGGGATCCTTAGGTACTTACTGTTGAGTGGTTATACCTTTCAGCCTGAAAAATGCTGGAGCAATATATTAAAGGGCTATGAATGCCATTTTTCATGATATGATTGACCAATTTATGGAGATCTACATTAATGACATAGTAGTCAAGTCGATCGATACAGAAGATCATTTGGCCCATTTATGTAAATCTTTCGAGCAAATGCAATCCCATAAATTAAAAATGAACCTAATGAAGTGTGCTTTTAGGGTGTCGACCGATAAATTTTTAGGGTTCCTCGTACATCAGAGAGGAATCAAGATCAATCATAATAAAGCTCAGGCCGAAATCAATACAAAGCTGCGAAGGAACAAGGCTAAGTTACAAAAGTTTTTAGGCCATCTTAATTTCTTATGGCGATTCATATCTAACTACACCGGTAAGACTAATGTCTTTTATCCATTGTTGAAACTAAAGTAGGGGGCCCAATTTTTATGGGAAGAAGAACATCAACTGGCTTTCGATTGGATTAAGGAGTATTTGATGAAGCCTCCCGTGTTGATGCCTCATATCAAAGGTCGGCAGCTTAGACTATACATAGTTGCATCTGAAGGATTGATAGAACCCCTATTAGCATAGGAGGACGATTCGCGAAAGGAGAGAGTAATCTATTATCTAAGCCAAGTGTTGCTCAACACAGAGACTCGATATTCGACCATGGAAAAACTATATTTGTCTCTATACTTTGCAGCTACTAAGTTAAGACATTACTTATTAGTCAAAAGGGTGAATGTAATCTCAATTACTGATCTAACCAAATACATGTTGAATCAGCCGGTCGAATTTGAAAATGGGTATTAGCACTATCTAAATTTGATTTGCACTACATACCACACAAAGTGGTAAAGGTAAGGGTCATAACAGAATTCCTAGCTAACCATCCATTAAATCTAGAGGAGCATATTCCTATCGGTGTTATGAATGTGAATCTTGCACATATTAAGCCTTGGAAATTAATCTTCGATGGGTCGAGGACCCACAAGGCATCTGAGGTCGGTATAGTTCTAATTACTCCCAATGGGAACCAGAAAGAATACACATTTTAATTAGAATTTGATTGTACTAATAATTAGGCCGACTACGAGGTTATGATAATCGGTTTGGAAATATTGGTAGAAATGCGTGTAAAATATGTGGTGATCATTGGGGATTCTCAACTGGTGATAAACCAGATGAGTGATTCTTTCAAGTGCACTAGTCCATCATTGTTACCGTATTATGTGGTGGCTATCCAATTATTAGAGAAATTCGATGACATTCAATTAAAGCACGTTACTCAGAATTACAATGTAGATGCCATTGAAATTGTATAATTGGCAGCAGGGTTGGAAGTTTGGAAGGCATCGGCCGATCGTTCAATCACAGTCCCAAAAAAGATCATTACCCTCAATTTTTTAGAGGGAAAGCATAG
The DNA here is from genome assembly GCA_030180095.1 of Magnolia changhungtana. Lineage (NCBI taxonomy): Eukaryota > Viridiplantae > Streptophyta > Magnoliopsida > Magnoliales > Magnoliaceae > Magnolia > Magnolia changhungtana. The sequence goes on from JASAUF010000446.1 coordinate 824,209, forward strand.
CAGAGATCTATCTAATCGATGCTGAAGAAAACGATTGGAGAGCCCCTCTTATGGGATACTTGCAGAGTCCTCGGACTAGGACTAACAGAAACACAAGAAGATAGGTCATAAATTATGTCATGATGGATGATGAATTATATTGCAAAGGGGCCGATGGAGTTCTACTCTAATGTTTATCAAAGAACGAAGCAATGATTATCATGGAATAGGTTCATGAAGGTGTTTGTGGAGCACACCAAGTGGGAAGGAAAATGAAACTCATACTCAGGTGTTATGGATACTTTTGGCCTGAAATGATGGCCGTCTGTGTCCGATATGCTAAAGGTTGTGAGGCTTGTCAAAGGAATGGGTCGGTTCAGCATGTACATGTGGTTGAATTACATACTATTATAAAGCCTTGGCCGTTTTGAGGGTGGGCGATCGATTTGATTGGACAGATTTATCCACCCTCAACTAAGATGGACTCATTTGTTATCGTAATGACCGACTATTTTACCAAATGGGTTGAAGGAAACCTATTTGTATGGTCAGTCAGGAAGATATTATAGGTTTTATAAAGACTAATATAATCCATCATTTTGGTGTTCCTAAATCCATTACCAAGGATAGAGGAGCAGTGTTTATTGCTAAAGAAACAAAATCTATGGCCAAGCGATATGGACTAAAAATTCTCCATTCAACTCCATATTACGCCCAGGCCAATGGTCAAGTTGAAGCCAGTAACAAGGTGATCAAAAATATTTTGAGAAAAATGATACAAGGAAATCCGAGGGAATGGCATCTTAAACTATCTGAGGCTTTGTGGGCCTACAGGGTGTCACCTCGTACAAGCAGTGGAGTTAGTCCATTCATGCTGACTTATGGGCATGAAGCAGTTTTGCCGCTGGAAGTTATTATCCCATCTATGCGAGTTTCCCATCAATCACTACTAAGTTCGGTCTAATTCACAGAGTCAATGTTAGCCGGGCTTGAAGGGATCGACGAAACTCGCGTTAAAGCTTTAAATTCTATCATGGCCAACAAGGTGGTCGTGGCTCGAGCATACAAGAAAATAGTTAAAGGAAAATCTTTTAAGGAAGGAGACATAGTCTGGAAGATGATCCTTCCTATCGGTCTGAAAGACTAAGCATTGGGAAAATGGTCCCGCACTTGGGATAGGCCATGTACTATTGAGCTAGTTTTAAAAGCCGGGGTGTATCTCCTTAAAAATTTAGATGGTAATATTGCTCCAGTGCCTATAAATGGCCGATTTCTAAAGCAATACTTTCCACCATTGTGGGAAGTCATCAGGGATCAGGCTGGGTCAGTTGAGTAAAGAGAATCACAAGTAAATTGAATAAAAGCCCTTAAACGAGGGGCCTAGCTAAGTTGTTTATAATAAAGGCCCGAAGGCCATAAATTTCACCCACGATGGTGTAGGAAGAATATTATTGATGTAAAAATCTAGTTAGCCCTCTTTGGACCTGCATACCTACACAAGGAATAGACAAGGAAGACCCTGGTTAGAGCAGGGGACCTTCCGATGCGTAAGTCAGGAAAGGAAACTGGGTCTAGTTGACTGTTGAGGGTTTAGGGCTAAAGATTATGTGTACCGTTCACCATTAGAGGCATCTCTATTTATAGTTTAGGAGAGGCGGTGACATCGAGGAGATCTCCCTATTTAGTAGGTGCCTATTGTAGAGGGATTTAGATCGCGAACACGTGACGATTCTCCCGAGATCCTTGGCGAAGAATCTCCCAAGATCATTGGAGAAGATCTCAGGATCCCGAGTGTGTCATAGATATCCTCCAATGACCTTGAGCGGATCTCTATCACGATAGGATTCTTGGATTTTCAGCTAAGATCTCGGGTGGATGCAGTCGGACCTTGATAGGAGGTGGGCTGTGCCGATCTGAAGTGTGCCGACTTGGGCCATGCCGCCCTGGGTCATATTGTCCTAGGTCATGCCATCCTAGGCCTTACCATCCTGGGTCATGCCGACATGTCTCCTTAGTCGAGCAGTTGGGCCCCTTTGCGGTATGTGGTCTTTCCAGCGTGCTGGTGGGACGTCGAGCTCGACCTCATTTTAAAATTGGCTTCGGAGTCTCTCGTTCGGTTGAAATGCACCGCATTCACTGTCGTCTTCCTCATCGCCATTGTCATCGTTGTTAGACAAAGGAACAGAGCATTCCTGATGAATTTTGGAGATCTTGGAATTGACGGAGGTGGTGCTCTTGTGTGCATGTTCCTCGGCCACGGACTCTAAGTAGGAAGCGAACTCAAATTGTGAACGAGCTTCTTCTTCCTCTCCTTCCCTTTGTATCTCTTTGTCGGACCTAGCTGTATCGAAGTCCAAGGTAGTTTCTAATGTTGGAGAGAGGAGAACGGAAGGGCTTATTATTTGCTTTGTTGAGCATGTAAGGTTCCGACCTAACCTTTTTCATAGGTCGGTCCATTTTTCCCCATAAGAAATATATATATATATATATATATATATATAAAGAGATATATAAAGAGATGAAGGATGTCATGAAATGCAAAGACGGATCTTCGTATATTAAGAGGTTTAGAGGTGGCATGAATTAAGAAGCACGCCTCTTCGCAACAGAACAACTCTTTTTGAAGACACATGTTTGTTCAAGATGTATCTGCTGTTTAATATTGACATGTTTGATAATGCTAACACGTGTGGATAATTAATTTCAATAATCAAACATCGTAGTTCTTTTCTTTGAAAAGATAATGTCAAGGGTGACAATGTTTGTAACCTGTTCGACTGGATCCCATTTTTGGTGAAATTCGTATGTATTGCATGTATATGAGGTTAATGGTCAAATGATACAATAAGAATAGGTGACCGAATTTCAGAAGATTTCTATCACATGCCTTGTACATGACAAATAATCATTAAGGCACGATCGAGTTCAAGTGATTAGTTAGCTAGTGGTCAAGTTACTACGAATGCTAAACTGGGATCAAAGATTTAAGAAATGCTAGATCGTAGAAAAAATCTGGAAGTAGAACATGGGCAGAAACGTTATGGTAACCGTCAGATCGTGAGAAGGATCTAGAATGGCTGAATCAAAGTTATAAATAGAAGAAGATTTCAACAGGAAAAATCATGTCACACCAACCCAAACAAATCAATTATTTCAATTATCTTTCAATTACCCCATAAAATTTTCATTCCATAGTGTAGTCGCGGCTTTTATAAGGTAATTCCTTTCCTTTAGAGTAATCATTTACTTATTACATTTATTTGCTTTCTTTAGCATAATCGGTAACATAAATACAGTAGTCAATAGGTAGAATCTGAGTACTCTTTAGAGGTAGAATTTTCAATTATAACTTTATATTCCACTCTTCATGCATTGAGAAAGTCATTTCTTACGGAAGGCAAGGAGAAATCCATTATTAGAGGACGAACCCCACCCTCTGACTATCGCCTGATCCATTTGTACTTTAAGCGAGTGGTCAAATAAGAGATCGATCTCCTCAGATTTTGGTCATACCCAGTGTCTGTCTACTTTGGCGCTCAGGGTCATTGTTGTTCAGTTTGAATTGGAACCACAATCCCAATTCTGGCATGCCCATGCATTGGTCACCCGTGCTAGAAAGAGGAATGTTGAAACAATGACGAATAGATTGTTACAAAGGACAAGATGGATATGTGCTTACTTAAGTCTCTATTAAGTAAGGAGTTTGACATGGAGATTAGTTCAGACAGAGAGTTTGAGAAACTCTGGCTTTCTTAGAATGGTTATGTACAGAGAGGTTCCACATGGAAATTGTTAAGATGGTTATCACACCTCTAGAAGGTCATTTTAAGTTGTTAGACAAGTCATGTCTAAGTGCAGAAAAAAACAAATTTAGAAATGCCTCAAATGTCATACACTAGCGTAGTGGGGAGTTTGATGTATGCAATGGTTTGGACGAGACTAGATATCTCACAAGCAGTCAGTGTAGTCAACATGTTCATGACAAATCCAGGGAAAGAGCATTAAAATACTGTTAAGATTCTCCGGTATCTAAGGGGCACAATTTATATTGGAATCATGTTTGGTGGAAACGGAGCATCAAGTGGAGTATAGGATGTATGGATTCAGATTATGCAGGTGATCTAGACAACCAAAAGTCCACTACAAGATATGTTTTCACATCAGTAGGAGGGCCAGTATGTTAGAGATCTACGCTACATTTTATAATAGCGTTGATTACAACCAAAGTGAAATACATTACTATGACAGAGGCATCAAATGAGGAATTATAGTTGAAAGGTCTAATAGGTGAACTCGGATTGAAGTAGGTGGCAATTCGGCTACATTGTGATAGTCAGAGTGATATCCATCTAGCGATGAATCGGGTGTATCACACATGAATCAAGCATATCAACATGAAGTTCCAAAAGATATAGGAGCTCATTGCTTCAGGAGAGATTCTGTTTCAGAAGATTCATATGGACGAGAATGTTGTGGATATGTTGACAAAGCCAATTACTACAGAGATGTTTAACCACTTCTTTGGCTTAATCAATCTCACTGGCTATTGATGAGATTTGTCATCCTTACATAGGGGTGTGAATGAAGCTATGTTCTGGGAGGAGGGATGTAGGAAGCTGTCTACGCTCAAGGTGGAGGTTGTATGGGAGGTCTTTAGGGTGACTTGGCATAATGCAAGTCAAGGTGGAGATTATTGTGTAGATGCCTTTCATTCTGTAGGGCACAGTCAACCATGACTCACTGAGATGTCCACAGTCGACCGTGACTCGCTGTGATGTTCACGGTCGATCGTCGATGGACTATGGTGTGATGGTCGGGTTTTGTGGTTTTTCGCGAAACAAGGTATTTAAGCCCAATTTTTCATTAGGGCTTCATCTAATATGAGTATTTTCTCTCAAGGGACTAGGGCTGTTCAAGGGAGAGAGTTTTCTACACTCGTAATGGGCTTGAGAAAGATTTCTCAAGGGATTTAGGGGTTTCTTAAAGGTGTGCATCGCAAAGGGAGATCGGGTACATATGAAATCAAAGAAGGTGATATTTCTGTACAACTCTAAGGTTTTGATCTCTGTCACTTTGTGCTGTAGTTTTTTCCCTGAAGGGTTTTCTTGAAATAAAATATTATTGTGTTTGTGATTATTTACTTTTGGTTAGATTATCTTACATTATTATATAATTTTATCTTCATTTATCGTGCTTCCGCAAAGCGCATGGATTGGCATAGGTGTTAGATCTGAGGTTTGTTGTTTGCTCGGGTTTACATCATTGTGGTGTGATATAAAGTGAGTTCACTCACAATAAGAAGCATCCAGATGCTCAATTTAAGACTACAAATAGCAAAGGAATTCAACAAAAGAAGACGTGTCATACCAACCAAACCAAACCAAACCAAATCTATTTTTCATTTATCTTATGATATTCAACATTATCAGTCATTTACATTCCTCAGTGTAATTAGCATTATCAGTCATTCCTTAGTGTAATATGTAGCAGTAACCAAGTAGTTGTTAAGTTTAGCTATAATTGAGTCTACGCTCATACAATGGATTCATTCGAGTATTAAGAAAATTCAACATGCAAAAAGTTGTTCTGCAGTTGTTCTCCATGGCTGACCGTAAGAATTTTCTTTTTAATTTTTATTCGTATTAAAAAATTCCTTTCATATGGAAGGTTGAGGTGTAACCCATTTTTAGAGCACAAACCCCACCCTCTGATAATCGCCTGATCATCTTAAGGAACACTATTCAAGTGGCTGAATAGATGACCGTTCTTATTCGATCTCGAACATATACGATGAATTTCTAACATATCTGGCTATCTTGGCGCTTGGGATCATAGTTGTTCAGTTTGATTTAAACCACACAGTCAATTTTGGCACGCCCCTACAAATCTTGTGACCGAAATTGAAACTGGAAAAAAGGGACAACACACTCGACTTGGTTCCATTGTCTACGTTATCGGGAATGAGTCTTATTGCGGAAAATATCACAAACTGGATCTCAACTATGCATGCTGATGTTAAAAAAAATTTACAGGCGTCCAATGCCAATTACAAAGAATATGCTAATAAACATCATCGCCAGAAGGTATTTGAAGTGGGTCACAACGTGTTGGTTCACCTGCACAAGAAGCGGTTTCCAAGTAGGACATACAACGAGCAAAGAAAGAAGAAGATAGGCCTAGCTCCTATACTTGGGAAAATCAATGATAATACCTATGTCATTGATATTTTCAAGGACCTGGGGATCTCACAAATGTTCAATGTAGTAGATTTTTATGAATATCATGAGCCGAATCCGATGATAACTCAGTGATCAGTACTTTTCAAGTGGAGGGGATTGATGTAGAGTGGGTTGTGGACCTATTCTTGGCAGAGATGGACTAGAAGAAGCCCGAACGAAAGCCGACCTAGTCCGTTAGATTCAGGCCTAGTCCTACATAGGGCATGATGTAACGGGGCCCTTGGTATGTCCGGATCAAAGAAATGCATTGTCGATAGGGAGAAATTGCCGTTCGAAGTGTGAACCATAAATCAGGCATAATTTTTTTTCCGAGTATCGTTACAGGATGCACGATCCATGAATTTTGATTGTAACAAGCCATCTGGGGCCAATTGACTCCAGTAAGTGATTTATTTTTAGTAAGTTTTATATTAAACATATCTCATTTGTTTTAGTGTTTTAGTATACGATGTCTTCTTCAAAATTACTTCTAATTATGCCAGGATTTATCGGGCATGATTAAATTAAAACATTTTATGTTTAGTATATTTTATTATTTTGAGTAAATTTCAGTTTACCTAAATTAAGAATCTTAATTAAAAATTGAATTTTATTATTTAAAACACTGTAAACTCATTCTATAAATGGGTATTAATAAAAAGTTTCTTTATTTTTCATGGATTCAAAAGCCATCATACCTTGTAAATTCAAGAATAATATAACGTAGAGAAGATGGTGTTCCTCCTACGTTGTCTTGCACGTTTTTCCTCACCAGCATAAACATGCCACCAGCAAGGATTTATTTATTTATTTATTTTTGGTAATTTTATTTTATTTTATTTTATTTTATTTATTTTTTTTTTGACCTTTTAAAGCACACACTACCATTTGGACGCGGATTTCATGCAAAAGCCTTTGGCAGGAAGTTCCTGCGCAAGGATTCTTCGGTGGGGCAGATTTTTGTGAGAAATCAGACCCGTCCATTCGTGTTTTTCGACCTCATTTTATGACATGCTACCAAAAATGAGGAAGATCCAAAAATCAAGTGGGCCATAGGAGATGAAAAAGTGGGGAAAGGAATGCCTACAGTTGAAATCTTCCTAGGCTCCACCTTGCTGTTTATATGCCATCTAAAACCTTTATAAGGTCATTTTCAATCAGATAAAGTGGAAACACCAAAAAATTAGACCGTTACAAAACTTTAATGGCCATATAAATGTCTCAACGATGGTCACTAAATCTCTACTGTTTCCTCTCGTGTGGCCCATTTGAGTTTTCGATACTCCTTATTTTTGGTCTCACGTCATAAAATGAGCTGAAAAAACCGATAGAGGGGTTGGATTGCTTACAAACATTTAAGTGTGCCCCACGCAGAATCCTTGCGCAGGAAATCCGCGTCCCTACCAACTCATTCTCGAAAGTCGTACTTGCATGCAAACTAAGTATATCTGCCACGTGCGGTGCACATGGACATGATAAGGCCACCGAATTAGCAGGCCCCGCCGGCTCTCATTGGTTGAAAAGATGGGCCCATCCTGTGAATCCACGTAACATTCGAATGGCTAAGTTTGTACCAATGATCAACCTATGGTGAACCAAATGGACCAACTAATTGCCGTTCATTTGACCAGGTACGTTGTCATTGAAGAAGGCAGGATTTACTAATGATTCAGACCATTGATCTCACGGGACGTACCCAAGTAGAGGGATACCCCATGATAAATCCAGATTGCAAGATCCTGGTCCTTGGATCTTTAGCCTCCTTTACACTGAATGTTGCTACACTTTTTCTCTCAACTGTCTACTTGCGACTACTGATGGGATGGTCGGATCCTCGAATCTGTAGGAACTTTAAGCAACCCCATCAATGACTGGGCCCACGAATGGAACAATGGGGGTGACTGGACCATGCGTCCTGTGCCCTACAAACCCAATGTTTCGGAGGCTTGACACCTCACTCTCTTTCTTCTCTTCAAAGCAATTATTTCTTTTCTCTTTGAAAAGTAATGGGCTTTTAAAACAACACTATATCACAGACAAGCAAAGCTACAAGCGGAAAGAGAGTGGGCCTACTGGAATCTCACCCAGCCGGATCCAAAAGGCAAGCCCACGTCCATAAAGGGCAGTACTTGTCAATTCAAATAAAGCTTTCCTCATCTCAGAAGGGAGCATGGTAGTTTCGGTTTTAAGGAAGCACGTGTATTGACTTGCTCGGTTTTGAGGTTTGTACAACTTTGCCTAATGGTCCGAGTGACTGAAACCGTTGATATGATGAGGCTCACCTGCGGCAAAGAATGTATAAAAATATATATCCTATAGTTGAAGAATTTTAGGCCACTGAATATGTGAATTGCAGAGGCCGGATCCACTGCAAATCTTTGTAGGTCATGCTCGACCTACAGTGGGACGTGCACGGCCGACTGAGTTGTGTGCATGACATCTGATCCATCTCCTACGGCTGTCAACATGTCGGATTAGGTTCTATCGCACCCATGTTCCGGCTAACGGGATTCGTCTCTTCCTAGGTTTCGGCCTCATTCCAAACTGGAGTCAGATCCGGTCGGGCTTGGACACTAGAAGCTGATATATGCCCAACCTTTATCTGACGTGTACATTCATTTTCGGCCAAAGAAACTGCCATGTGGTGTTACTATGCATTTACTACACACACTGGAAGCGCTAATTCGGATCCAAAGATATCCTCATTGAATTTACATTCATCGTTATATATTCTATTATTAGTGCGATGTTTAGGATGAATGTCAGAGAGCCCAGGTCAGCCTCGGACTCCTAATTAATGCATGTTTCTACTCATTCTGACCACTCACAGCCTCGGACTCCTAATTAATGCATGTTTCTACTCATTCTGACCACTCAGAGATCTCATAAAAAAAGATCTGTCTGAAATCTTCGTCGAAGATATCGGGAGATTAATCACGACACGTCCAGAGGAAGATCTCGTCCGTGATACGCAGTCACCATCCAAGAGACAATGCCATCTATGCCACTGCACCTATCAGGCTATAAATAAAGGGTTGTTCTACAATGAAAGGTATGAAAAAATCACACCCAAAAACCCTACTTTCTACCAGACCTAGCTTGCATGCCTGACTTTGACATCGAAATGTCCCTTGTTGTAGCTAGGGTCTCCATCTCTATCTCCTTTTACAGGTATCGAGTGGCCTAAGGAGGTCGTCCAGATTTCTGCATTAATAGTTTGGCGTCGTTTGTGAGAAGCAACATCAAATACATTCTCATCTTTTATAGTGATTCTACAATGGCGAAAGGGGGAAATAAGGCCCAGACCATTACTGTTACACACATTCCTGCGCTAGAGGACCAGTCTATAGACTATCGAGACTTACCCTCCCAACTTCACACTAATTCTGCACTCGCAGGTCCTGTGCAGCGGTCCCGAAGTAAAGGATGTTAGCATGTCTCTCTAGAACATCAAGTTGAAGCACTGACCAGTAATATTGATCAGATAAGGAAGATGTTGGAGAGACAAAACCATCCTCCCAACCAGGGAGCTTAGGGGGCTATTACTCGGACAACTACTGAAGTCTCTACGCCATCTCAAGCACTCACTGGCTCCTAGAGGAATTGAAAGACTCATGAGGTATCGAATTGCGCACCCTCCCATGCCTCGGGAACTGTCACACTGGCTGCCTTAGGCGTGGTAAGGCTCCTGAGACAGTGGATGAGAACGAAGACCCCTGGGAAGCTGAAATCAAAGAGCTACGAGGTTAGATCGGCGACATACGTCTAGCTTATTGTGCACACGCTCTGACCTCGATAGAAGCTATGTTGGAGGAAACTGAACCGCTGTTCACCGACGATATTATGCAAGCTCAGCTCTCACCCATATTTAAGATGATGTAGATCACTCTGTACTTCGGGTCCACCGACCCGGCCGAGCATCTAGAATATTTTAGAGTGTGGATGGAGCTTCATGGTGCCTTCATCGCAGTAATGTGCCGAGCATTCTCCTTAACTTTGTCAAGAGCAGATCGAAAATGGTTTCGGCAACTAAAACTGAAGTCCGTCAGCTCGTTCACACAGCTCATTAAGGCCTTCATTACTAACTTCAGCGGAAGAAAAGAAAGAAGAAAGCTTACAACTCACATCCTTACTGTCACTTAGAAGGAGGATGAACTACTAAAGGACTATATCAAACGTTTCAACTCAGAAGCGATGCAAGTGGATGGCTACTCAGATCATATCTCCCTGGCTGCTATCATGGCCGGCCTGAAGGAGGGGAGATTCCTCTTCTCGCTCGGCAAGAATCCCCCAACAACATTGGTAGATCTCTTCAACCGAGCTTAAAAGTACTCCAATGCCGCGAAGGTTTTTAGCTCGCAGAAAGCCACCCGGAGTGTAGGGAGCTTAACCAGGAAGAAATGGAATAATAAGGAGGAACAAGCATCGGCCCTCAGTAACAAGCATAGAAGGGACGATGATTCGACTACGGGTCAACATCCGAGCAGACGACCTGAGAGAAGATTCCGCTCCCACACTCCCCTCAACACTACGACCGAACAAGTCCTCATGGAAGTTCGGGATAAACGAATTGTGAAGTGGCTAAACCGGATGAGGACAGATGCCAATAAGTAGGAAAAATGAAAGTATTGTCATTTCCACCGCCACCATGGCCATTCCACCAGTGATTGCTTCGACCTTAAAGAAGAAATCGAAGCCCTCATCGGCAACGGACACCCGTGAGAGTATAGTAGTCGGAGGGAAGAATGGTCGGATCGAAGAAAAAAGCAGCCCAGCAATAGAAACAACAACAAAGCTGCAGGAGAGAATTGCACCATTTTTTGTAGGACCGGGAGGAGGAGACTCGAACCGAGCACGCAAAGCTCATGCTCAGAACATCAGCCACAACGGTTTGAAACATCAGGTCCACCTCACCTACGGACCTCTAAAAGAGCAAAAGGTGGTCTCCTGTGAACTGATTTCACCAAGGAGGATGCCCAAGGAATCCACCACCCCCATAACGATGCCCTACTGGTGGCCATGACTATAGTCAATCATAAAGTATTTCGAATTTTGATGGACACCAACAGCTCAGTCGACATCCTCTTCACCGACACCTTCGATAAAATGGGGGTCGGAAGGTCCCGACTTTGACCTGTCAAAACTCCTCTACTCAGATTCGTAGGGGACAGTCACCTTCGAGGGATCTATATAGCTTCCGGTTACTATGGGAGAGGGATAAAACTAGACGACAATGATGATCAACTTCCTTGTGGTCGACCATCCTTCTGTCTTCAATGTCATCCTTAAACGACCATCCCTAAATTCTATGTTAGCAGTGGTGTCAACCTACCACCTCACAATGAAGTTTTCGACCGAGCACGGAGTCAGGTAAATCAGAGGAGACCAGCAGGAAGCTCGCCAATGTTACTCCACGGCATTAAGGACGTTGCACTGCACAATGGCCATCGCTTCTCTTGATCCTCATGAAGAGTTGCTCGAGAGAGGATCTCTAATCAAAGACCTCATAGCTATCCCCCTCAGCGAGTCCAACCTGACCTGCACTGTATGGGTCGGCTTATCACTAGCTCCAAATATGCAGGACAAGATCATGGACCTCCTTCAATGACATGCCAACGTATTCGCTTGGTCCCACCGACACATGCCCAACATCAGCACTGAAGTGATAGTCCACAAGATGAGTGTTAATCCTGACCACCAATCAGTGAAACATAAGCAACGAGCGTTCGAACCATAACGATATCTCATCATTGGGGAGGAGGTCAGTAAGCTCCTAGAAGAAGGATTCATCGAGAAAGTCTACTATCCTGACTGGGTCGCTAACATCGTCTTGGTGAAGAAGTCCAACGAGAAATGGCGGGTCTGTGTGGACTACACGGACCTGAATAAGGCCTTTCCCAAGAATAGTTTCCCCCTCCTGAGGATCAACTAGCTGGTCAACAATACTGCAGGACATGAGCTCCTAAGTTTTATAGATGCGTACTTAGGCTACAATTGGATTGTTATGCACCGTATGACAAATAGAAGTTGACCTTTGTTACCGACAAGGGTCTCTACTGCTACAAAGTCATGACCTTTAGGTTGAAGAATGTTGGGGCCACGTACCAGTGACTGGTCAACAAAATGTTTTCTTGGCAGATCGAACACTCCATGGAGGCTTACGTAGACAATATGCTCGTCAAAAGCATTAGAGCTATAGGTCACACTGCCGACCTCGAGGAAATATTCGCAATCCTGTGAAAATATTAGATGAAACTGAACTCGAGCAAGTGCACCTTCTGCGTCAGCTCAGAAAAATTCCTTGGCTTTCTGGTCAACCATAGGGGAATTAAGGCAAACCCCGACTAGATCTGAGCCCTTCTGGATTTGAGCTTGCTCAGGTCGACGATAGAAATTCAATGTCTCACTGGAAGAGTTGCTTCCCTTAATCGCTTCGTTTCCCGATCCACTAAAAAATGTCTTCCTTTCTTCCAGTAGTTGAAAGGGAAATAGAAGGTAGAGTGGACCGAGGATGTGAGATGGCCTTCCAATAGCTCAAATAAAACTTAGGTTCACCGCCGCTACTTTCCAAGCCCTAACAAGGAGAGCCACTATTACTGTACCTGGCAGTCTAGGCTGCAGTTGTCAGCTCAGCTCTTATCCGAGAGAAAGGGAGGAAGTAGCTCCTAGTGTACTACGTAAAGCCTTGGTCCCAGTCGAGACCAGGTACCCAGACATTAAGAAGCTCGCCCTAGCTTTGGTCGTATCATCTCGATATCTCTGTCCTTACTTCCAGGCCCATACAATCATAGTCTCGACCAATCAACCTCTCCGTCAGGTACTCCAGAAGCCCAAGGTGTCAAGGAGACTCACAAAATGGGTGATTGAGCTCAGTGAATTCGATACCAAGTATCAACCCCGGACCGCCATCAAAGGCCAAGAGGTGGCTAATTTCATTGTCAAGGTCGCTTGCGGTCAAAATCTAGAAACAAGTGTGAGTAGCAAAGCCGACTAGCTGGTCAGAACTGATCAGGCAGTCCAGGCCGACCCATCAACCTGGACATTGTATGTCGACGACTCAAATAATTCGAAAGGCAGCGGGGTTTGGGTAGTCCTCGAGGCACCTAACCAAATCCGCATGCAATATGCCTTAAGATTTGAATTTCAGACATCGAATAATGTGGCGGAGTATGCAGCACTACACACGAGGCTCATGCTGGCAGCAATGATGGGGCCCCAGATTTTAAAATTCCATAATGATTCACAGCTCATTGTCAACCAGGTCACTAGTGAGTACTAGGGCAAGGAAGAAAAAATAATCGTTGATCTCCATAAAGCCCATGAATACATCAGCGAATTCCAAAAATGTGAAGTCATCCTTATCCCCAAAGTAGAGAATTTCAAAGTCGACGCATTGGCGAAATTAGCTAAGGCGAATGATGATGACATCCCGAACTCATTCCCCATCGAGTTCTTGCCCGATCCGAGTATCAATGAGTTCGACCCGGAAGTCATTTCCTTTATTAGCTCGACCTCGAGCTGGATGGACTCGATCATTGAGTATCTCGAGGAAGCCACGTTGCCCGAGGACAAGATTGAGGCATGTAGTATTTGGGTTAGGTCAGCTTGGTATATCATGGTAGGAGATATCTTATACAAAAATTTTTTTTCCTTACCCTACCTATAGTGTCTCCAGCCTCAAGAAGCTAATTACGTTTTGAAGGAGATACACGAGGGAATCTGCGGCAACCACTTCTGCAATTGTACTCTTGCCCATAAGGTCATCCGACAAGGATACTTTTGGCCGACCATTTAGAAAGACGCCAAGCAATATACTCGAAAATGCGATAAATGTCAAAGATTCACATCGATACCCCCATCAACCTCCCTAGCAGCTGACCCCCATGACCGAACCATGGTCGTTCACCCAATGGGGGATCGACATCATTGACCCAGTACCAATGGGTAAAGGTCAGACCAAGTATGATGTCATTTTGGTCGACTACTTCACCAAATGGTTTGAGGTCGAGCCGTTGGCCAAGATTACTGAGCAGAAAATCACTAAGGCTTGTATTAGAGTCTCGGAGTTCATAATGCTCATTCGTCACCTCAGCATCCTCAAGCCAATGGCCAGGTAGAAGTGATCAACAAAATTATAAAAAACCACCTCAAAACTAGACTCAAGAAGACCAAAGAAGCATGGGCCGAGGAGCTCCCTTATATGTACTCTAAGCATACCAAACTACTACTCGGATGTCCATATGAGAAACTCCCTTTTCCTAGCTTTCAGAGCAGAGGTCATCGTTCTAGTTGAGATGGGGCTCTCTACAACACGTGTTCGGTCTTATGATAAAGCTCGGAATGTGAGAAAATAATCTGAGTCTCGATCTACTCAAAGAGAGGAGAGAATGACTGCAACTGAAGATCGTGGCCCAGCAGCAACAGGTTGCCCGATTCTATAATTCTTGAGTAAAGGTATGAAGGTTTCGAGTAGGAGACCCGATCCTCCGCAGAACCTTCCAAAACTTGAAGGAGCCCAATTTAGGAACCCTAATGCCAAATTGGAAGGGGCCCTACAAGATAATGAGTATGACCAGACCTGGGACCTATGAACATAAAGATATGGAGGGACGACCTTACCACATCTGTGGAAAGCCAAGCATTTGAAGATCTATTATCCGTAAAAGACCGATAAGACTTTGAATCAATAATGACCTACCTGTTAGGTCAGAACAACTAGTTTGTCTACTATACAAAATATGCAATAAAAATATCCAAGATCTGAAAATTTCAAATTCTACTCGTTGTTTAAACTGTTCGGACTACATAGCCTACTGAGGATTTCCCTTAGTACAAGGGAAAACAGTCCTCTCATTAATTGTTCGACCCTCAGAGAAGAGGTAAGATTATTAATCTGTTTCACTACTCGAACTTCGTAATCTACTATGAGGATTTCCCTTAGTGAAAGGGAAAACATTCCTCTTAAATGAACTGCTCCGACCTTTATGAAGAGGTCATTGCAGCTAATCTATTCTACAAGGGAAAAACCCCCTTAATGAAGGAAAGATCTTAAGAGCTCACCCCAAATGCCACTACTACTCGACTAAAATGTTCGGCCCACTACTATAACTGACTCTCGACTTATTGACACTTTATGAATCTACTTGAAAATTTTGTGCATAACATTAATTAATGTAAAAACCTATCTTTTCATTAACATAAGAAGGCGGTACAACAAAAAACAAAAAGAATACATGTATGACGAGGGGTAGAGAGGCTCAATTGACTTGAGAGGGGGACTGCTACTTGGCTTTGGCATCGATCGGTGCAGGGTCTGCTTGTACGTCATTATTGAGGCTGTCAAGATTCGGCTTAGGATACAACCCTTTGACATCGTCAATGTAGTGCTGTAGCTACAGTTGTAGTTCACCTCCACCTCGTCGGCTCGTTCGTTTGAGGCTTTGTACTCCTCTATAGCTGCAGCATTGATCGTTGGGATTGCCGTCATAACCTCGGACAGCTGAGCAGCCAAAATCACCTCGACTCTAGCCAACTTTGCTCCCGAGCTCTCTCTCTCTCTCTCGCCAGCTGGGTCCTCAATTCTGCGGCCTCAGCCTTCAGCTCCATGGCCTCAACTGGCACTTTAGATCACTCCTCCACTAAAGAAAGATGTGACCTTATGCCCTCCAGATCAGCCAACGTCGAACTCTCCTTGTGTTGGGCTTCGATCAACTGGATATCGAGAGCAGCATACTCCTCCCTAGTTAACTCCAAAGCCTATAGGCCTTAGTAATCTTGCCCTGGAGCTCTACCTCTACCTGAAAAAAAAAACAAACACGTTAGAAATCATACGTAAACGAACAAGCACATCGATGAGGAAAAATGTACCTTGTAGCAGAACGTCGTTGCGTCCCTCAAAAGAGTCTCTAGATGAGTGTTGATTAGATCGACGATTTGATCCTTTGGAGCATACCTAGCTGCCTAGTTGGTTAGGCCACTCATATGGTGCCTAGGGGGTAGGGAGCTCGATAACTCGGCCTCAGCTGCTCGGGGGCCCGAGGTACCACCCTCTTCGGCCTAGGCTTGAACAACTGCGAGATGGAGCTCCTCAGCCTTTTGAGCCTCCCGAACTAAAGAGGTCCCCTCCAGATCCACCACATCCATAGCCGCCTACTGTGGAGGGATAACTAGGGTGGGAGCGTCTTAAGCCTCTTCACCTGACGTGGTCGGAAACGACCGCCTCGGCAAGGATTCTCCGACGTCAGGTCTCAACCTCAACTCCAACGTAGAAAAGGCTCCTGCCAGTATGGTCAGAGAGATCATCACTTTTCTCCTCACAATCGACTTCCTTCCAACCATTTCAGTAATAGGAGGGGGATGGACCATTTTCTCATACCTCGACGGTTCGACCATGTTTGCAAAGTGGAACATTTAGAGTTAGCAAAAATCTACTTTACCTAAACATGTCTACAATTCGCTACCTACCAGAAGGAGTAGTGGAAGGGGCAAGTCGATAAGGTCTAAACTGATAAAGGAGGTGTGTGGTGATCAGCATGCTCTAGAGCCGGAGATCGTCCTTTATCGCCTTCTCTTTGTTCACCTGCCTAAGTTACAGGTCAGAGAGAAGGGGCAAAGTCTTGGAGAAGCTTGCAAAAGCAACCAGTGGTTAGTGAATGTAACCACTAATATATGAAGAAAAATCCTAAGTCCAACACCTCGACAATATCTAACCTAGGGTGGCGAATTTGGTGGGAACTTAATCTCACGACTGAACCAGTTCAGCAGCAGGCACCTCCCATTCTCCGGAAGGCTAAAACCACTTATTCTTCAAATTTTTGTTAGAAGTTGGGTTGCCAATGATGAGGGTCCAGCCCTTGTTCTCCTATGCCGAGAAGTAGTACCAACTCAGCTGCTTTGGGTGAGCCTTAGGCTAGTAGAGGTACATGAACTCCTCGATCGTCAGCTATTTATTCTCAAGTTGGAACCAGAGGATATAAGTCCCCAACAACGCCCTTCAGGCGTTCGGAATGATCTGGCCCGGGACCAGTCTCAAGTGAGAGTTGGCCTCTTGCACGATTCGGTGGAAGGGGAGGCAGAGCCTGCACTACAAAGCGACTAAGATGATAGCCACCTCACCTTCGTGCTAGTCACCGGGAACTTCAGCAGGATGGGGAGCTCTAAGTTCCACTGAGTCCATAATCCGGTACTCAGATCTGATCCGAGCCAGATCAGCCCCTGTCAACGTCAACCCAGTAGGACCAACACTGACTAGCTGCTCGGCCGAAGTCTGAACAACTGCCATGTTTGATAAAATGGATTCCATCATCCGGCCGTGGCCTAGAGATTCTGGAGACGGAGGATCAGAGGGAGCCCCTAGCCTAGAATCTACGCTCTCTGGGTCAGAATCTCCTTAGAAAGTGTAAAGCTCAAGGCCTTCGTTCGATATATCAGACATACCAAGTCTAAAAACAGAAAATGGAAAGAAAAAAGAAGTGACAGTCACCGGAGAAGGAGATTTCCTATTTATCGAAAATCGCCAAGTCCAGGAGCTCAAGAAGCAATATCTAGAGCAAATGCCTTGAATCATTAGGGTTGTCCCCTTTTTATAGCCGGCCGCAGGAAATAATTATCCACATTAAATATGACAGCCAAAGAGGCTCCTCGGCACGTGCATGTAGCCACGTGGTGATCTCCCACTTACTCGACGACCCGACTTCCCAGGTAGTGCCACACGTCCACCCATCAACGTACACAGCTTCGAATGCGTCATACCATTATTGCATATCTTCCACGATCTTCATGCCTGTCGCCTCTCTTTGCATTAATGATGAACCGATTCGACCTCCCACGTGCAAGATATCAATTATCCAACCTCACCTCACCAACTTACTTCCCGAGCTTACACGGTCAGTTCAGAAGTAGGGGAGCTACTGTTATATGTAAAAATGAGCTAGTCGGAAGTATGAGGTTGGCTCAGACACCTATGCATGTCGCATGGTTGGCTAGCACCAATCATGACCAAAGAGCTCCTTAATAACTAGAAACTGATATTTTTTTGTACTTTATTGTACGATGCTAAACTAAATGTCGAACTCGATGCTAAACTTGACGACGAACCCGACGCCGAGCTCTTCCATAGCCCCATACATGTCCAAGTTAATGTTCAAATATCCTGGAGAAGCCTCCGAGGCGTGATCCCGTATAAGACTGAGCACACCCTACTCGGAAGGCTTGTGAGAGAGTCCCTGCACGGTACGATAAGATGAAAATGATGGTTATCCCCGATTTCGGTTATGTTCTACTAAGGAAGGGAGCTCGGTCCCGAAACTCAGATACAACATTTAGGGGTAGGTCGGCAGATCAGCAACCTACTCGAATGTTAAAGGAGAAGCTCGACCATGGCCCGTCAGAGAGCCTAGGTCAGCCTCGACCTCCTACTAAATGTTTCTACTAATTCTGACCACTCAGAAATCTCATAAAAAAGATATGTCTGAAATCTCCGTCGATGATCTCGGGATATCAATCACGACACGTCCGGAGGAAGATCTCTTCCGTGATACGCAATCACCTTTCAAGAGGCATTGTCATCTATGCCATTGCACCTATCAGCTATAAATAAAGGGTTGTTTTACAATGAAAGGTATGAAAAAATCACACCCAAAAACCTTACGTTCTACTAGACCCAGCTTGTCTGCCTGACTTTAGCATTGGAGGATCCGTTGTTGTAGCTAGGGTCTCTATCTCTGTCTCTTCTTGTAGGTATCGAGTGGCCGAAGGAGGACGTCCAAATTTCCGCATCAACAGTTTTTATCACCTCTAAAAGCTATAAAAGGAGCAATCGAAGAAAAGTTCAGGGCCTATGCCAAACACAACAACTTATCTTTTATTTATCTTTCTTTTTCCTTGTATAGTTTAGTTTATATCTACTGCTTAACTGCTCCCGCTATAGTATTAACCAGAAGATAGTCTTTTTGTAACCTTAAGTTAAAGATCGTGATCATTTAAGTTTCGATTTGATTAATCACACTCGTTCGATTTATCTATTCCGATAGGCTTATCAGGTAATTATTCTTTTTCCCTATTTATTCATTTTGGTCGTCTCGCAATTTTTTAATTGTAATGAACATAATTCCACAATATTAATGAAATTGGTAACATGTTGTCTTATTTAATTTGAATGTGTATCTTTATTCATTTGAGAATCGTTTTAAACTTGAAGTATTAGTTAAAGGACAAGCTCTTAAATCCGTAAACTCAAGTCTATTATCACATGGAAAACAAAAAGAACTCATTTGAAAAGATTAGCCTCATTTCATTTCACAAATCACCTAAATTGACCGTAATTTTAGCGGCTGAGAGGACTCGGATCTTCATATATATATATATATATATATATATATGAGAAATTGACCACTATAGATGCCACCTTTTACCCGGTATCTTTTCAAAATGTTCCCAAACTTTACTTTCCCAAAGTAAACTATTTTGTACAGGCACACTATTTGCAGACGAAATACCCTTACATTCACTGTAGTTAAATACTTATGGCTACGGTTATATCCATAGCCATAGGTATTAAATGCAAGGATATATTTATATGCAAATAGTGTGTCTGTGCATGATAGTTTACTTTGGAAAAGTAAAGTTTGGGAGCGTTTTGAAAAGACGCTGGGTAAAAGGTGGTGTGTCTACCATGGTGAATCTCTCTCTTTCACTCTCTCTCTCTCTTTATATGTGTGTGTGTGTGTGTGTGGGAAAAGGTACAATGCGCTCAAGCAGATTTTAACGCCCCATGAGGTCGTGTTGTGTGGGCCCCACCGTGATGCGTTTCGAACATCTACCCCATCAGTCAGATGCACCATTCCATCTTGGGCTTAGGTCTCAAAAATCAAGTCAATCTGTGACTTGTGTGGGCCACACCACATACAGAAGTGGGGATGGGTCGTGCACCATTAAAACATTCATAACCATTTTTGAGGGCCCACCGAGATGTGGTTTGAAAATCTAGGCCATCCATTATGTGTGTCCCACTTGAATGAGGATTCAGACCAAGTTTCAGGTGCATGCAAAACTCAGGTGGGCCCCACCAAGTGGTTTTATATGTTTTAATGGTGTCTTCACATAATTTTAGATGGTATGGCCCACCTGAGTTCCGTATACGGCTGATTTTTGGGATAACCCATAATTTAAAGGGTACCCATCAAATGCACGATGTTGATGGTCGAAACACATCACGGTGGGGCCCACATAGCTCGACCTCACGGGAGCTTATCGTCAGCTCGAGCGCATTGTACCTTTTCCCCACACACACACACACACACACACACACATATATATATATATATGGGAAAAGGTACTATGAGCTCGAGCGTACGCCCCCCTCCTGTGAGGTCGAGACGTGGTGCGTCGGGAGCCATCCGATCAAGCGGATAAATGTGGGAGGAATATCCTACTTATTAGGGCCATGGATGTACACGACCTGATATAAGGTTAAAAAGATTAGATTTTTTTGCAAAACACACCCCTTCCCTTCTCTCTCCCTCACAAGAAAACTGATTTCCTGCCCCAAATCCCTTTCTTATCCCCTCCATCTCCCTGCTGCTCTCAAGTGCCCTTCTTTCTCCCTCTAAAAAAAACCATTTCCAACCCCATCTCCCTACTGCTCTCTCCCTATCTCAGCCCCTCCATCTCTCTCCCTCTCTCTCAAGTGGCAACGGCAACTCCTCTCTCTCCGTTCCTGCATCTCTCTCCATCTCAAGCGACGACGCAAGTAGCAGACCACAATTGCACGCCCTCTCCCTTAGGTTTCTCTTTCTCTCTCTCTCTCTCTCAATCTTTTGAAATTTTTTCCATTTGATGTTAATTGGAACCCTCTTCAATTTCGATTATTGTTTAATCAAAGGGGGTTATATAAAATTCTTATTGATTTCAATTATTCAGAAAATTTCATCAAATTTGTTAAGAAAAAATTTAAAGAAATCCGGCAATGATTAGAAAAAAAAAAGTGATGGATAACAATAATAAAAAATTCAGCAATGATCAGAAAATGGTGGAAGACTTGAAAACTCCATTTTCCCAACTTGAGGGGGCTGTCTCCAGCTTCCAATTATGTTGCTTTTAAGTTAGACATGGAAGAAATGTAACTGCAATTTGAGGGTCACTTCCTTGTTGTGGATGCTAGGAAGTTAGTATTTTGTGTCATTTACTAATTCAGTTTATTTCCACCATGTAGCCAAACACAGCCTTACTGATCCAACATTTTCTAATCTGCATTTTTTTTCTTGCCTTATCCTGTAATGTGTGAAGTTTCTGTCAAGAGCACAGGATTTATTAGAATAGCTGCCTAGATTCTGCAATCTTAAGCATTTGAAGGTGACTTCCTTTCCTAATGAAAATCATTTCCAAGTAATAATCTACTTGGTCAAGAGCTGTCCCAATCTAGAATATCTCCTTGTGGATGTGAACAGGGTTAAGGTAATCAACAGCCACTTAAATCTTCTAGTTAATCCCTTTTCAATGCTTCAATATATGGATAAGTGAAATGAAATTGCTACTTGTAGTGAGGTCAAAGGCGACCTATGTGGGAAAAGGTACTATACGCTTGACCTTATGGAAGCATTCTGTAAGGTCGAGCGTTGTCAGATCTGGTTGGCCTAATTTAATGCTTATCGATTTTAGGTTGCACCGAAACTCATGCAGTTCGATCAGATTGTGGACCTACATGCGAGCACTACTCATGCCTACAATGTTCACATGACTAACTAGGCAGTGATAATTAACATCACTAAAATTCATCTATGTTTCATCCTTTATTTATAGCAGTTATATCTATATGTCTCATGAAAGGTGACACACTTGTATTGTACATGATGTGTCCTGATGACACTAGAGCACTACTTGATTAATGCTTTTAAGCAATTTTGGCTATGGACCCACCTTCTCTCTGTAGGTGATTTGCCACAATGTTAGCTTATATGCTTTCTCTAGCCATCTAGAGTTTAGGTGGTTGCTGTCTTAACAAGCCTGTTTGACCTTTTTTCTTATAGTGGAAGCTGAAGGAAGTTCTGCCTTCTTTATGTGGTGCGCCCATTTGGGCCTCTTGTCACGAATCAAGTAGGGTCCCTACATTAAGCTGGTTCACTCACCAAGTGTGCCCGATAAATGTACTCACATGGTATTTGAACAATCTTTGTCATCTCCACAAAGCTGAGTGGAACTGGTGTGCTGGTTTATCCACAAAGCGAGTGGACCTGGTGTGTTAGCTCGAACATTATGTTTGTTGCAGTGGACTTGGCTGTGTTGTTTTTCTATTTTTCTGTGTTTTGATGCTAGGAGCATTGTAAGGCGAAAAGGTAGAATGCATACAAATGAAGGATAACAGTAACCACTGCAATGAAAAGGAAATGAAATCAGCTGAGTGGCATGGGGTGACACAATAGTATCGATGCCTATGTGCCATGGGTGAGCCTACAAACATCTGGTCTACAATTTGGGTGGGTGATGGAATGGGGTCCTGCATATATCACCATTGCAAATGTAGGATGTGAGCCTGATTCACTCCTGACCATGGATCCGATGGTGAATGGATTATAGCCTGCAAAATTCATTTCCAGGGAGCCAAATGCACATGGAGTAAGCAGGTGAAAGGTGAACTTGGCATATGATCCATCCAACTGGTGGTTCCCCCCTCTAATAAGCAAAAAAAGATCAGTGGACAAGGATGAATAGTTCACCTGGGACACTAAAAAATGATGATTTTTTTTAATCATGGGGTTGGCAGGTGCTTGAACAACGAAAACCAACTTATAGGGATGGTGTAGATAAAACCATTCGACTAAAGTATCTAGAGTTATAAAGAAAAAGGAACAAATTTCAAATTTTCAAATATGAAAAAATCCTCTCTCTCTCTCTCAATCTTTTGAAATTTTTTCCATTTGATGTTGATTGGAACCTTCTTCGATTTCAATTATTGTTTGCAGTTTATAAGAAAGGGTGTGATTGTGTGTGCGTGTGTATAAAAAAAAATGGATTGGGGAATTTGGAAAAGTTGGGAAAATGGGGTTTTAAGAAATGTGGATTGTTTATGATATGGATTAAATAATACACTTTGACCACAAGTGCACCATGAAATTGGAACCAATCATTTCTCTCTCTTTTTTTAAATTTTATTTTCGATTTTATTATTTTTTCAATGTATAATTCATTGTACATACAACAACATAGCACATGTGGGACATCCCAGCCACGGGTCATGTAGGCCATATGAGTGATATATAAAATGTAGAAAAAATTGTACGAGTGCCTGGATTAAACTAGTTCATTAATATATAACCTGATTTGAAACTCTCAATGATACTCTCAGATCTACTATTTTTATTCTTTTTAATTTATAAGACCTAGTAATCAGTTCATTAATTCAATTTATGTATATGTGTAATGCCCCGGATTTTTGCCACCCTGGAGTTAGACGTCCTTAGGCAATGAGTCGATCCTAACATCTTATTAATTTCTCACAACTCAATCCCAAAGTCTAAAATCCCTTTTTAACCCATTTCCTTCAAAATCTCACCTTTCACCACCTTATTCTCCAAATATTTCTAAGTAATTTCATATTAGACATAACTCCTAAAGTTTAGGTGAGGGAGAATAATACTTAAACTAAAATTTACCATAAATAGTAAAAAAATAAATAAAATATATTTTTAACCATTAACCATTTGGAATATTAAGAAATAAATAGGTTATTTGGATAGATCAACTTTTTCTACCCTAAAATCATATATTGCACGTCGAATAACTCATCCCGGTTCACAAGATACGCCCGTTTCAAAAATCACGTGGCGAAAACCACCACCAGACAATCCAGTGAACCATGGCAGCACCGCGCCTACCGCGGTCGACCACTGTCTAGCGGGCCGGGCGGCCCGTTTGATGCCCCGTTTTCTGTAATTTCTCACCCGACTTTGAAAAGTCATATCTCCCTCGTTATAATTCTGATTTAGGTGATTCAAAAGCTAGATTGAAGCTTGATAAGTCTAGTTTCATATAAAAATAAATAAAAAAATATAATAAAAATGTTAATATAGTTTAATCCAGGTTGATGTGACAACTATTTAAAAGTTATTAGTTTGGACAATGGTTACTTCTAGAATTTTTAGAATTTTTCTACAATATGAAATCTAATGAAATTTGGTGGAGATGAAGTAAACTTAATGATGAACTACTATAAAAATAATTAAATTAATATGCTAACTGAAAATGCCAAAAAGGGACGTAGAACTGTCATAGGACCATATTCTGTCATAATTAAGTCATAATTTAGTTAAGTATTAAACTGAATACTCAGTAAAATTAGCTTAAACCACTTTAAATATGATCTGCAAGACCTAAAACTTACAGAATCATTGACGCTACATTACCATATAATCTAGGATCAATCTCATTACCCAGTTGCTCTCGGGAGCACATTGAAACTCCGTATCGGATCTGGACCGCACGTCGAAAGTCCGATGACCACGAGATTAAGGGCTTGATAACCATCTCGGAAATTAAATCCAAATAGTGTCCCAGTGCTATTTGCTTGAGCCCGGAGTGAAGAGTGTGAGAAAACGTAGATTTCTTTAGAAATTGAGTTTCAATTAAGTAATCTGAGACTTGTCACTTGCGGGCCTGTTATAAGCAATCAGACCGTCGGAATCTGACACAAATATACCCTCGGATCAAGAGAAATTTCATACACATGGGAGTGTACTTGTGGCCTTGATCGAGTTCCGGTGACCGTTGAACTGAAACTAGTCCTCCACGGGCGATCTGTAAATCTGATTGGACCAAAAATGTAACTCGACCTAAATCCAATGTCTGTGAGCTTAAGTCCGACCTTTGGCTCAAGGGGGGCTCTGGAAATGCTCTGTTGAGCTGAAACAGATGCCCTTTGGACAAAACCTAAGTATACCTTGGCCCTGGGCCTATTTCTGGCAAGTTTGGGCCTATATAAGGACCTTAAAACCATCTCTCATTCTCACCATACGAATTTGAGAAAACCTAGGAGAGAGAAGAGAAGAAAGAGAGAGAAAGTGTGAGAGAAGTAGGAGGATCTCCCTAATGCTCTACCCTTCCACTGTACAAGCCTAACCACTCCATTCTAATCGCTTTCCCTGTAACTCCGGCTCCATTTCTAGGTAAGAAAACCCTAACCCTAACCTGTTTTAGGGTTTGAATTGATTCAAGTAGTGAAATAGCTAACGTATCCCGTGCTATAGGTTGATATACTGCCGTAGACGAAGACTTAGAGATTCTATCGACCCCGTTACGATTCCATGATAAAAGGTACAGACTTTAGACATATAGGTTATGGTTTTCAATGCTTTCAATGCCAGATAATGATAGATTCATGATCTGGGTGTTATTGTACATGCAAAATGCAATGTTTGTTGTTCGATTCGGTTAAGTATGCAAATTATGGCATATGGTGTATTTTGTATATTTGTAGAAAATTCCGTATACGTACAAATTTTAAAAGTGTGTTTGTCATGATAAAGTATTGTATGTACATGTTATATATAAGTGTAGTACTTACTCGGCGAAAGAATTCGCCCTAATACATGTTTTGGCTAATGTACGTTATGTATGTTAATAAGTGTATTCTAAGTGTTTGTGAAAATGACCAAATGAGTATAGAATTTGCATTCGTGCTCTCAATGACTAATTGTCATGGATATATGATTGTTGTATAGGCGATACCCCTTTGACGAAAGGATTTGCCCTAAATCACGCCATGGCCAATATACGCTATATTTGTTAAATTTTGTAGTCCAAGTGTTTGTGAAAATGTTCAAATGAATATGGAACTTGGATCCATGCTTGCCATGATTATCCATCGTGGGTGCACACATGCTATCCATGGGACAGCTCCCTAGTGAAAGGATTTGACCTAATACCTATGTGATCAACATACGTCAGGTATGTTAATGTATATAATCTAAAATGTTTGTTGGAACGTCTGAATGAGTAGTAGTTAGTAAATTGTAATGTATAAGGGTGTTGAGATGTGATTCTTAACTCCTTTAACTATGTGTATGTTTTCCTCCATGTACCGTCTATTATAATGTTTGTTTCTCTATGTAATGCATATGTTTTAATCAATGTTTAAGTTGTATTCCATAAAATCTGTTATGGGTGATGGGGGAGTGGTGTAACGATTCCGTGCAATAGCCCTGGCAGCCCTAAGCGGACAATATCAGACTTTGATTGTGTGATTTGAAATCTTTATCCATTATTGCTTTGACTATCTATACTTGAATGTGATTGGGGCTATTGTATAGTCCATGCAATCGGTAACAGGCCTTGAGTTCGTGGCTGAGATTCATTCGCCACGAAGGACGTGTTTGACGAATCCGAGCTGTACGTCGGTTGTCGGCAGTGGTTAGGCCACACGGAGTGCTTACACACTTCATGTCAATCCACTTGATGTGCGCTCGTGCTAGTCAAGCTCGTCAAGTAACCTGATTGGCCATTATATGTTCACCATGTTTGGACGCTACTGCTTGAACCTAAGGTACCAAACTTACCAGTGCAACCCCATTAACCTTGCTACCTCGATCCGCTAAGACTCATGAGCCGGGCATGGTGGTATGAGACACCGTGGTCGAGTTGTCGGCCTACGCTGGGGCAATGTGCCTCCCCGTAGTTGCCAGTGAGCAACTAGACTCGTGAGCCGAATATGGTGGTATGGACACTGAATTCGAGCTGTCGGCGTATACTGCTTTAATGGGTGATGGGGGAGTGGTGCAACGATTCCGTGTAACAGCCCTGACCATATCCGGTGTAGTGACCTCGAGCATACTCTGAATATGTGGAGAGGCGACGAGCCTTCCCGTAGTAAACAAAGTATAAACTAGGCCTGTATTATAAGGTGATGGGGGAGTGGTGTAACGATTCCATGTAACAGCCCTAGCAACCCTTGCAGCGACCTAGAAACACACCATCGTATGAGATTGTCTAGGACTGATGACTCTAGAATGGATCATTGTTTGGTAATGATATAAGGAAGGTACCTTAGTTTCCCAATACTGCTATTTGAAATGGACTAATAATAACTCGGTAATCATGCTCATCATCGCATTGCATGTGCATGAAAGATATAGAGCACTGAGGGTGACAGCATGCCGAGGACGTAAGATGGTGCCGCACGAGGGAGTATGTTGGCGAGGGCATACATCATAATCGCATCTCATCCTTGCATTAATTACAGTACTTAGGAATGTTGATTGTACTGCTTTATCATTACTGCTTGAATGAATTGATAACATGTTAACCTATGCTTTATTGTTCCACTGAGTTGATCACTCACTCCCATGTTACGGGACGGTGTTGTACACACCAACCAGACCCTATTGTACCGCAAGTGATGGCGATGCTTATGAGGCGGAGTCGGACTTTTGCGACGACGAGGATGCCTTCTTGTATGTGATGTATTCTGGCGGCTTCATGTGAGCCGTGTCTTGATCGACAAGGTTACAGGGATGTTGACTAGAGGACCTTACACACTTGGTATCTTTAGAATTGTATTTGTAATGAATTAACCTAGTAACATTATCACACTCTGGAGACTCACCACAGTTTATATATTTTATATATCTATCACAGTCTTCCGCTTGCAAATTTAACTGTCTCTGGAGTATGATATGCTGTTTTGGTATAATCCCATTTATGTTTCAATGCTCTCATCATAATCATCATTATCTGTGTTGCATAAGTGATGCGTTGGAACTCGGGATTGAGTTTATGCTCGACCCCCGATTTTTAGGGCGTTACAATATGGGATATGCTTATGGAGTTTTTTATCTTACAGGGGCCCATCATAGTCATCCATAACATTTATTAGTTGGACCTCGGATATGAGCCAATATTGTGGAATACTACATATGTCCAAATAGCAAGCATTGCTATTTTTTTAAGCATAACCCCGAGTTGGATTCAAATGAAATGGCTAAAGATTATATGGTTGTGATATATTAATGTTAAAAGTTTTGTTTATTAGGTTTATCTAATATGATCTATCTATTTTAGGTTAAAGGTTGTCATTTGTTATTGTAATTATTTTAGTACTTAATTTTTCTTCATTTATGCCCTTATATTTTTCATTGGTTTGAATAATCACCAGGGTTTACTTCAAAATTATGGCTGAGGAAATGGGGTCACCGGCAAATGTGGGTGTAGAGAATCAAGGAATAGCCATAAATCCATATGAATTCATTCCAAAACCACCTGAAGAAGTGAAACTGGTGGTTGGTAAGGTGTTTACTTCTCTAGATGATACATACAATTTTTATAATGTTTATGCAAGATGGTGTGGATTTAGTATATGAAAAGGTTCTACGCATAACAGTATGAAAACAGGTGAAATAATAATGAAGAGTTTCACATGTTCCAAAGAAGGGCATCGAGATAGTATGTATACAGAAGCAGTAGATCATAAGAGAAGACCGAGAGGTATGAGTAGGTGTAACTGCAAGGCAAAGATTGTGGTCCACAAGAAGGGACAAGATATATGGGAAGTGAAGACATTTGTGGAAGAACATAATCATACTTTAATGAGTCTAAATAAGGTTCATTGTCTATGATCACATCGGTATTTTACAGATTCTCATAAGGATATCATGAAAAATATGAGAAAAGCAGGTATTGTTCCCTCTAAAGTATTAATTTTCTTTGCAAATGAAGCCGGTGGACATGATAAAATGGGTTTTAGACATGATAAAATGGGTTTTATTAATGACGATGTTAGGAATGCTCTTAAAATTCAAAGGCGTGATAAGCATGGAAAGAGTGCTCAAGAGTTACTTCTTTACATTCAAAATAAGCGCGCGAATGATAATAAGTTCACCTATTCGATCCAGATTGATAATGAATGCAGATTAACATCTTATTTTTGGGCAGATAATATTTTCAAATTAGATTATCAAGCTTTTGGTGATGTTGTATGTTTTGATACGACATACAAGACAAATGAATTTGACATGCCTTTTGGTCTATTTGTTGGAGTCAACCACCATAAGCAATCTATATTATTTAGTGCAGGGCTTTTATTTGGTGAAACTATTGCAGATTTTGAATGGTTATTTCGAGCATGGCTACAAGCTATGGGAGGGAAGTATCCAAAGGCTATAATCACAGATCAAGATCCTGCAATTGTAAACATATTTCCAAATACAGAGCACAGATTGTGCATGTGGCATATTGTTCAAAAGCTTCTAGAGAAGTTAGGTCAAATTATTAACGAAAATCCATCCTTCAACATTGATTAGAAAAAGTGTGTGTATAAGTGTGATGAGGAAGATGAATTTTAGACATTGTGGTCGAAGTTGATTGCAGATTATAATTTTGAAGGAAATAAGTGGCTGCAGGATTTGTATGCGATACGTAAGATGTGGGTTCCATCTTATGTTAAGAAGACATTTTATATAGGGATGTCGACAACACAACGAAGTGAGGGCATGAACGCATTTTTTGATTATTTTGTTAGTCATAAGTCAACATTATTGGAATTTGCACAAGGTTATGATCGTGCTTTAGAAAAACGGAGGCATCATGAACTGAAGGCTGATTGTGACACCTCTTATAGTACGCCCATAGCAATAACCCCAATCGATATCGAAGCAGATATGGTAAATATTTATACAAGAGAAGTGTTTTATGAATTTCAAGTTGAGGTAAAAGAAATTGTTTAACTTCTTTGTAAGTTGGTAGAGAAGAATGGACCATTGAGTACATATAATATATTTGACTATAGAAGGAATGATAAAATATATACAGTTATTTGGAATGGCGATGAACAATTCGGTTCTTGTACTTGTCGAAGCTTTGAATTTCATGGAATTGTTTGTAGGCATTTATTAGTTGTGTTCAAGGAGGAATCTGTCATAAAAATGCCATCTCATTATATACTTACAAGCTGGACACGTAATGCAAAGGAGAAATATAAAAGTGACCCAAGTCCTCCATCTGAAAATATTGATGAGTCAACCATCTTGGGACGTAATGAAATATTTTGTATGATGAACTATTTGATAAATGAAGGGACAAGGACTCCTGAAATCATGCAACCTATTTTGTCATGTTTGCGAAATTTGGTTACAAATGTTCGTCAACAAAGTGGAGTTGAAAAAGATGTCAGTATTGGTCATAATGATGAGGGAGGTGAAAGCAACTCACTTGTCAATTCACATTATAAGAACCCCTTCGTAGTATTCGATCCAATGGTTGTAAGTACTAAAGGCCGCACGAATAAAAGATTTAAATCTGGTAGGGAAGAGAATAGTAAGTTATGTCGTGGGTGTAACAAGTGGGTTATTGGGCATGATAAACGAAATTGCCCTTCATATAAGCAAGTTGATAATGCATCTGAAGAAGCCAGGTGTGTATAATATTTCATATATTTTGCATTTGATTGTTTCTTACATTAAATTCTTTTAAGCTAGATTTATTATTTTTATAGTATCGATGCTATTATTGAAAGAGGAAAGGGAAAAGGAGCTGGTAGGCCAAGAGGAAATGCTAAGGGGCGGGGCCATTGTGTACTATTAAATAAAGCAAACGTAAGTGAAAAATAAACCAATTATTAAAACTGAAACTGTTTTCACTTATATTACTTGGTCTTCTTATAAAAAAAATAAGTTTTTATATATTTTCGATTTCAAGTTTCAGTGAATGGGTAACTAAATATTTTTTTTCTCAGTTTTGTTTACAGGAATAACTTGAGACCATTTTGGCCTTTAATTTTGAATCAAGGTATTTTGAAAAATGTGGAAATCCTTGATGCAGATGATTCTCAACAAAAAAGACATGTAAGAATAGTTGTCCATATTATTTTCTTTTCTTTTATTATGGCATGTTTGTATGTGGTTGGATACTATTTTTATTTATTTTTCTTTTTTTTGTGTTCTATATGTATTTTTTTTGTTATCCATAAGTTGTACCCGATATACTCATTGTTTCCTATCATGTAATTTTGAAGAATTTTTTGTTCCACATTTGGGGAAGAGAGAGTTTACGGTCCCAAGCATAGTTTTATAAAAGAGAAAAGGTTATATTATACGATAGGTGAGGCCCATTTCTTTTTTGTTGTGCCCACCCGAATCATTGTACAAATTTTTGGCAGACTCAACAAAGGTACAAGTGGTGTCATCCCATCTTTCTTAAAAAAGAAGAAGAAGCAAATAAATCATGACTTCTTTGTTTCCCTTGGTAACTTAGGGCGTCACATGATAACTTTTTTTCATTTCCTTTTATTACATTTTGTTCATATAGGTCGAATCTGGAATGGATATGAATTTTGTACGTGTATATGGATTGAATATGGATGGTTTATGATATGGATTAAATGTGGAAGAATGTGGATTGTTTATGATATGGATTAAATATGGAAGAATGTTGGATTGTTTATGATATGGATTAAATGTGGTTGTGGAAGAATGTGAATTATTTATGATATGGATTAAATTTGGAAGAATGTGAATTTCTTCTTCTTCTTCTTCTTCTTCTTCTTCTTCTTTCTCTTTCTTTCTTTTTTATTTTTTAGTTTTATTTAAAAAAAAATTATTTCTCGAATGGGTCGAATTTGGAATGGATGTGAATTTTTTTAATGTGGATTATTTATGTAAATGGGTTGAATGTGTAAGGATTTTGCTGGAATTATTATTTATTGAGCTGTGTCGAAGGCATCTGCTGGCGCTACTATTGATGTTACAGTCTTTTAGATTGGTAATGAGTATCTGCAGGTGCAGTTTGATTGTCGATTGGCTTTATTCCAGATTTTAGGCAAGGCCCAGTGATGTGGAAATAGATGATAGGTGAGTGCTATTTATTTTGGTTAGTAAGATAACCAACACCAAATCATAATATAATCCTAAACATTACCCAGTTGGGTGGGTGTATCCAAATCAGGGTTTTGGTTTTTTTTTTTAATTTTTTTTTAAAGTTATGGCAGGCTCCTATATTAACCCAACAAATGAATATAAGTGATAAGTGGCTGAATATGGAAACATTCCATGCAATTGGTTGCATTTGAACTCAATTGACATTCGCATCACTTATCTGGACTATTCACTTGGTTCAGTCCATTCTTCATCCACTACTGTGCAAAAATAATAGCAATCTAGTGGTACCAAGTGCCTGTTTGGATACCACCAAATAAGTTACTTTTTAACTTGCCCTACACGATTAACCGTTCCCATCAGGGCATTTACTAGCAATGGTAAGAGATGTCACATTTTTATAATTTTTTCCTAAGAAATAGGAAATAGCTACTGATATTAGCCGTAGCCTTATTTCAAGAATCCGCAATATTCCTACTTTCAGCATATTGCTACGGATTTCATTATACTTTTAGCTACACATATTATCCATAGCTATATGTGCATTTCGCTACAAACGTAGAGAACACTACCATTTACCATCAATTCACACCAATAAAGATCCAAACAAAGATAAACCGTACATTCACCAATAAAAATGTGTGGCCAACTTAACAAGCCCATCTCATAAATTTCAGGCTAAACTGAGATGGTTAATGGAATTCACAGCACACGTGCCAAAGCAACACTTCAGGTGAAAGATCTCAGATGATCACAGCAGATGGGTCATAACATGGAAACGATCTCAAATATACACATTGGACACAACTACAGCAAACAAATTGGGGTTTCTGAGAATCCGATCCATCCAACCACTCAATTCTACTAATTAAATATGGACCATTTTCTCTTCTTCTTCTTTTCTTTTTCACTCCCCATTTCTTAGATGTCCATTTTTTGGCTTCTAAAGCGACAACTACAATAATCCAATCACTATTTTTGGGACTGTCTTAAAAATGGGCCAGAATGGACCCAAATGAAATTTCAACAAGATTTGTAATACACCTCAAAATGATAACAATAAGCATTTTGTAATACAGTTTATGTCACAACGAAATCAATAGATACTTGAATCTGCACTCAAATTGCATGCTACAATGGGATGTCCATTTTCACCAACCGAATTCCATCCTCTGATGCATTTTGCTGTATTCAGCATTTGGCTGCAATCCTTGTAGAAGTCTTTGGATTTGCAGAAGATGGTCACATTCCAGAGAAAAAATCAGTGACGCTGAGCTCAACGCAGAGCGGTTTTAGCCCAGGTTCATCCAACAAGCTATATGCACAAAACCCATAGTAGGTATGGTAGAGATCTAGCAGCTGGTAGAAGGTTAGGATCATCTTGTCCAGGAGGTTTGGGGGGCTTGATCATCCACCAGCAACTTTAAAGTCACTACCATCTGACGTTTTCACCAGATCTGTGAGATATGTACTAGATCTGTGTTATGTTATTCAGATTGTTCTGTTAGTCTCGATCACGTGCCTGATTTGTTACTCCCGGTGATTCCCGTGTCAGCCATCTGTTTGAACTCTTATCTTCCACAGGATTTTCATCACCAGATCGGTCATCTTGATCAAATCTGCTATTGCAGCAGAAGTTTCTTCTCATCCACAGCTTGTAACATATTTGACTTGTTCCGTTATGTTTGCATAGCCATCAACACTAGCCCTACTTATTCAAATCTTTCTTCAGCTGTTTCCTTACCGAAACGGAGTTTTCACAGGATCTCCTACAAACCTAATTTTATCCTTTTGCTGGTGTAGTGGGGGAACTATTCCTGATCTGCTCACCTGTTACCATCTTCCCTAGCTGTCCTTGTGGATATCTTTCCCCATCCGTCTTCTCTAGCACGAACCCATCAAAACCATCATTAGTGCCATGACCTCATGTTGAAACTCCAGAGAGTCTACCACTGAGGCATGAATTAGGACCTTGAAATGAAGATATTCCAGTAACTTGCTATGTAGGACCTCGAAATGAAATCCACCTTTGTTCCTAAGTCTGTCAAGGCTATTGCCATGTTATTCTTGGCAATCACGAAATTTAGAGACACTGTCAAACACCTGACACAGTAGAACATCCATCACTAAAGATAAATATCAATCAAAATGCATCAAGAGTCATGCACTATTTATGACTACAAATATGAGAGCAGATAACCATGGGACTACCTCTCGTAGCAAACAATAGCTGATTCCAAGTCCCCACGGTTTTTATATATAATACCCATGTTGCAATATGCTTCAGCATACATAGGCCTCTGTAGTGCAACTTTCTCATAGCTAGCTAAGAGCCAAATCATATTGCATCATCTCATAATAGCCCACCTCAAGGTTATAATACGCAGGCTAGATTTGAAACACATGAACCAAGAATTAACAAGTTTGCTGTAAAATATAAAATATATGAAGTTCATACCAACAGAACAAGAATTGAAGAGATCGTGAGATTACGACATAGTGGTTGTCCATCTTTAGAGCTTCACAATACTTCTGGATTCCATCCTAAGTGTTTTCAGCCAATTTTAAATTGGTGCCCAAATCTGTTAAGACAATAGCAAGACATTCTGCAACTGGTTTGTTTGATAGATCAGCCCTTAGAGCCTTTTGATATGACTGCAACATGTGAAACTGAAGATATGAACGAGCACTCCAGATGCTCAATGCTGACAGATTTGTGTACAAACAGGAATGGACATGGATCTGTGGAAAAAAAAAAGTAAAAAAATTAAACAGAGTATTTACCCAACGCATAATCATGAAGGGCAAATGCATTTGGATGTACAATTCACTTCTATTGCCGTGATTATGTTGCGTAAGAAGTGAAATTAAAGTTGGATCGGCCCCGCATTATACCTAAAGCTTCTTGCTCTCAAAGAAGGATTGCTGGTGAGTTTTCATGCTATTTATTTTTGCATATTTATCTAGGGTGTGAGAGCCTGCCTTTTTTTAGGTTTTCTTTTTTACTTCTCTACGATGATTGAGAGGTGAACATACAGGTCGGGATATCATCTAGAACAGCTACTGCTGCTGCAATTAAGATTGCAAAGAGGCCCAAAAATGCTGGAAAGCTCATTGTTATAATTTCTATTCTCTTGTTTCTTCCATCAGATATTATTTACTTTGATTCTGTTTTTCATATCCTTATATCGTCCATGAAACTAGCTTCCAAAAATGATAATAATAATAATATTAATAAAACTAAACTAAACTAAACAAGGTCTAAAACTTGAGTCAGCCTGCTGCTACCATAGACATCCTGAAATGACAACTTTATAATCTGTTTCAGTTAGGATTAGGATCCCAAATTTGTCAATCTTCACCATCCCGAGAGATGTTTTGAACATAAAATCTTGACCCTTGACCACTTAAAATGGAGTATGTTAAGAATATAATTTAGTTGCCTTGGATAATTGAAAAGCCTGATCAGTCACTGAACATCTATATTGTTACTGGCATTGTTGAACTAAAACCCCATTTTCCCAACTTTTTCAAATTCCCCAATTCTAAATCCTAAAATTCCCTCAACATTATGACCAATACTGACATCTTTTTCAAATTCTCTAAAATTTCCAAACCCTATAATCCAAAATTTTAAAATCCCCAAATCCTCTAACCTAAATATTCCAATTCCCCCAAAATCCTCAATTCAACTTTGGTATCTTGTGTGGCACCAACAAACACTCATATTGCTTCAAGAAGTCCAATGTGGTGAGCTTAACACACTATTAGAAGAAAGAAATCAAGAAGAAAAATAAATGAGAAAAGTTGTTAGAAGTTGGAGGAAGAATATCTCAAGCATTGAAGAATATCTCAAGCATTAATCTCAAAGGATTTTTTTATATATACACACACGCACACACAATCACGCCCTTTCTTATAAACTGCAAACAATAATTGAAATCGAAGAGGGTTCCAATCAACATCAAATGGAAAAATTTTCAAAAGATTGAGAGCGAGAGAGAGAGAGAGAGAGAGAGAGAGAGAGAGAGAGAGACCTAAGGGAGAGGGCGTACGATTGTGGTCTGCTGCTTGCGTCGCCACTTGAGATGGAGAGAGATGTAGAACGGAGAGAGAGGAGTTGTTGTTGCCACTTGATAGAGAGAGAGAGATGAAGGGGCTAAGACAGGAAGAGAGCAGCAGGGAGATGGGGTTGGAAATGGGTTTTTTTAAGAGGGAGAGAGAAGGGCCACTACACCAAAATCATCATTTAGGAACGGTTCTAAACCGATCTTAAATGATTCAGGAACGGTTCAATACCGTTCCTAAAAGAGGCGTCGCAGAAAATTAGGAACGGTTCAAAACCATTTTGGGTACCGTTTCAACGGAATTTGAGGAATGGTTTTAAACCGTTCTGGTGCCAACGGTCACATTTTCGAAACAAAATTTTAGATACGGTTTTGAATGCTTGCTAATGTTGCCAACGGTCAAATTTTAGGATGGAATTTTAAAAACAATTTTAAACCACCAAAAGTAAATTTCGAACCATTCATGTTATGGGCCCAGCTTTGGATGGCTAACACTTGACGACAACAACTATCATTGGTTTAGGATCCTTACTCTTGCTCCCACTTCGGCTTGAGTGTGTGTGCGTGTGTACAAAAAAAAAAAAAAAAAAACAACTATCATCGATTTTAACAGGGACGCTACTACCTTTAACCGGACTCAGTTAACATGTGCCTTGTGGGACCCACTGAGATGTCAGTGTGATATTACTCCGTCCATTACTTTTACTAGCTCGTTTGTTAAGGAAATGATCCAAAAAGACCCCACTACATGAAAGAATGCATGTGGACAGAAACGTCCAGCGTTGAAACATTCCTGGCCCCACCGGGATGTTTGTATGCCCCTAACTCGTTTGTAAGGTCCCCACAGGTATGAAGGGAAAGCACAAATATCAGTCTTGAAACAAAATTCCCTCACACAGAAAGTTTCAACGGCGGACATTCAAATTTGCATTTATGGTGGTCGCTCATTTAATTCCTCATTTTTGGGCTCATGTAACAAAATGAGTTGGTGAAACGGATAAACGTAGTAGATTCCACACAAACGGATAAACTGTTTGCAGTGCCAACGGTTTTTTTTTTTTCTTATAAATTTCCTCTCATTTAGGTAAATTACATGAAAATGCATTGGATAAATAGAAATGTTACAAACGGTGTTGTACCACATTTACTCCCAAAAGCCACTTGCGTAGGAAATCAGTACTACAAAAAAGTATGGGACCTACCTTTTTCATGGAACTGCTATCCTACACAAGTGTCATGGGGGAATGATCATAAGTTACCACAAATTGTGGTACCTGCAAGATAAAAGTAGAGGGAAAAGAAATTTTAGGTCGTCCAACACTCTAAATCTTCCCTCAAATAAAATTACAGTACGCTATATTTTAGTAGGGTCATGAGATACAGGATTAGAGGTAATGGGGAATGGATCTTGAAAGCATGGAGCCAAAACAAAAGCTCAAAACATCATAAAGCAGCAGGCCAAGTTCTGAACCAGCAGCTACGGTTGAAGGAGCTTGAACGCTTGCATTTTCAGTAGGTAATGGTGTGATCAGGCATCCTCTCCACCATGGATGTATTGGTGGATGTAACTGTTGAAGGAAACTAAACGTGTCAAAAGCACATATGGACATATATTTAACCATAGGGAAATTGGATTTGTATGCTTTACCTATAAAGGTTGCTCTCTGATAACTCTGGGCTCTTCAACTCAGGCAAATTGCTTAAATCCATCCATAAGTTCCCATAGCCTAGGTTGTGCTGGTAATACATGCTGTCCAAGCTTAGAGACAGAGCTTCCCTGTCAATGGATCCATATTGGTGGGCTCCCATGGTTGCACCACTGTAACACCCCGGATTTTTGCCAACCTAGAATTAGACGTCCTTAGGCAATGGATCAATCCTAACACAGGTTTAACTTCTTAAACGCTCAATTAAAGCCTCAAATCCCTTTTTAAACCATTTTCTTCACAAATCCCACCCTTCACTACCTTGTGCTTTCAATTTCTCAAAGCACTTTCGCCCTAGACACTATCTTAAACTAACTAAGTAGTAAAACTTGGATCACTCTATATATAAACTACGAAGGACTAAGTACCACCTCAGATGGAAATCACTTAGGATTAAATCCTTTAGAAATGTGACAAAGTTAACTAAGTGTTAAACTAGATTAGCTACGAAATCCATTTGAATCACTTTAAATACGATCTGCAAGACCCAAAACTTGTGAAATCATTGACGCTAGGTTACCCTAAAATCTAGGATCAATCCCATTACCCGGCTGCTCTCGGGAGCATCTCGAAACTGAAAGATTCGATGCCCCTGGACCGCACATCGGGAGTCCGAAGAGATGAGGTTAAGGACTTAGGACCGCCTCACCGGGCTTGACAACCATCTCGGAGGAAAGCAAATCCACTGATGTCCCACTACTCGCTTCGAGTCGGAGCGAGAGAGTGTGAAAACACTTGTTTTCTTTAAAAATAAATATCTTGAATAAGAATCGAGACTCGTCGGTTGCGGATCTTTTAAGCAACTGCACCGTCAACCGACCAAATTACACCCTGATCGGAAAAATTTCATACACATTTACATGTACTCGAAAATCGAGACCTCCGAACCGAAATCAAGTCAGTGCCACGCGTGATCTGGAATCCCGACCGAAACAAAACTTAATAGAATGTAGATCCGGCGTTAGTGAGCTTAAGTCCGACCTTTGGCTCAAGGAAACGTTGAGAAAAAGTTCCGCTTTGGCTATAACCTAGGTGAACCTTGTCCAAGTCTATTTTGGTGAAGTTTTAGACTATATAAGGACCTTAAACCCTCTCCCATTTCAGCCATACGAATTTGGATTTGAGAGAGAGAAAGAGAGAGAAAGTGTGGGAGATGCGGGAGAAACTCCTCGCTGCATTCCCGCTATTCTCCACCGCCGATTCTTATCGCTTTCCGGTGATTCCTACACAAGCGTCGTTTCTAAGTAAGAAACCCTAACCCTAACCTGTTTTAGGGTTGTATAGGTTATAGGTTATGAAATAGCTAACTTTGTTTCGTTCTCTAGGTTGCCAAACCCGTATACTAAGCTTAGCGAACCTATCGACTCCGTTACGATTCTACGACAAAAGGTGAGGACTTTAAGTGTATAGGTTACGGTTTTCAACGCTTTCAATGTCAGATAATGGTAGATTCATGATCTGCATGCAATTGCACATGTACAAAGTGCTTTCCATTTTCTGTTTCGATTAAAATTGTAGAATTTGGAATTTCACATACTCTAGGTATTCGTATAAAATACCGTATACGTATTTTTTATGAAAATGTGTTTGACATGGTTATTTGTCGTATGGATATATGATGTATGGATAAAATACTTATTTGGCGAAAGGATTCACTTAAATACATGTTTACTTTACTAATAAACACTATGTATGTAGAAATACGGTATTGTAAGAAGTACCGTATACATGTATATTTTGGAGATGTATTTATCATGATTATTTGCTGTAGTAATATATTATACATGGATAAAATACTCACTTGGCTAAAGGATAGCCCTAATACATGTTTTGCTAACATACACCATGTATGTTGTAACAGTGTATTCTAAGTGTTTGTGAAAATGATTGAATGAGTACCAAATTCTCATTCGTACTGCCATGACTAATTGTCATGGATTCATGATTGTTGTATGGGATACCCTTTGACGAAAGGATTTGCCCTAAATCACGCCACGGCCAATATACACTATATATGCTAAAAATGTGTGGCCCAAGTGTTCGTGGAAATGACTGAATGAATATGGAACTTGGATTCCTTCTTGCTATGACTATCCGTCGTGGGTGTACGTGTGTTATGATTGGGGCAACTCCCTAGTGAAAGGATTTGGCCTAATGCCTATGTGATCGACATATGTCATGTATGTTGATGTATGTTTGTTTAAGTGTTTCTTGAAATGCCTGAATGAGTAGTAGTTAGCAAGTTGTAATGTATAAGGGTGTTGAGATATGATTCTCAACCTCTTTTAACTATGTGTATGATCTCCTTGGATAGTTGTGTGATTAGGAATTGAACATGTACAAATTCATGCTCGTGTTGTGCTTCATAACATGCTCAACTGCTTTATGATTTTAACTATGTAATGCACATGTTTAAATTTATGTTTACATTATATGATCCGTCATGGGTGATGGGTGAGTGGAGCAACGAATGCGTGCAACAGCCCTGGCAGCCCTAAACGGATACTACCAGACCTTGATTGTATGAGTTGAATCTTGATTCACTACTGCTTTATCTATCTGCACTTGATTGTGTTTAGGGCTATGATTATAGTCCGATAACGGTACTGGGACTGAAGTCGTCGTGGCTGCGATTCATTTGCCACGTGAGATGTGTTCGAAGAACCCGAGTCGTACTTCTATTGACGATAGTGGTTGGCCACGCGAAGTGCTTATGCATTTCATGTCATTCAACTTGTTGTGCACTCGAGCTAGCCGAGCTCGTCAAGTAACCCGATCTGTCTAATGTATGTTCACTATGTTTGGACGCTACTGCTTGAACCTAGGGTACCAAACTTACCAGTGAAATTCCTTTTAACCATGGTACCTCGATCCACTAAGACTCATGAGCCGGGCATGGTGGTATGGGACACTGTGGCCGAGCTGTCGGCCTACGCTGGGGCCATGTGCCTCCCCGTAGTGACCATTGAGCAACCCAAACTCGTGAGCCGAATACGGTGGTATGCGACACTATATTCGAGCTGTCGATACTTACGGTGAGAGCCGAGTACAGTGAGACCTGTACTCGTGCTGACGGGCGACGAGTCCTCTGTAGTATCTTCGAGTACACTCCAAGGTCTGTGATTGGCGACGAGTCTTTCACAGCAACTAGAGTATGAGTTGAGTCGAGTACGGTGAGACCTGTATTCGAGCTGACGGCTAGTGATTGAGCCGAGTACGGTGAGACCTGTACTCGAGCTGACGGTCAGCAATTGAGCCGCATACGGTGAGATCTGTATCCGTGCTGACGGGTGACGAGCCCTTTGTGATGCTTTCGCTACGCCTCTCAAACCATAATATTGTATGAGATTAACTAGGACTGACGACCCTAGAATGGATCATTTTTGGGAATTATACAAGGGAGGTACCTTAGTTTCCCAATACTGCTGTTTGAATTAGACTAATAATAACTCGGTAATCATGCTCATCATCGCACCGCATGTGCCTAGTAGATGTGGAGCACTGAGGGAGGTACGCATTCGCGAACGTAAGATGATGTCGCATGAGGGTGGTTTGGCAAGGGCATACATCATGTCATTTCATACTTGCATTAAATAAGAGTAGTTAAAATTGTTTGATTGTACTGCTTTATCATTACTGCTTGACTGAATTGATAACATGTTAACCTATGCTTTATTGTTCCACTGAGTTGATCACTCACTCCCACGATATGGGACGATGTTCCGAACACCCACCAGACTTTGTCCAATTGCAGATGGTGACGTTACTTCTGAGGCGGAGCCGGACTTCTATGACGACGAGAATGCTTTCTCGTACATGCTGTTTTCTGGCGGCTTCGTGAGAGCCGTGCCTTGATTGTCGGGGCTACCGGGATGTTGACTAGATCACACTACACAACTTGGTATAATTTAAAATTGTACTTGTAATTATTTAACCTAGTAATGTTATCACACTCTGGAGACTCACCACAGTTTATATATTTTACATATCTATCACAGTCTTCCGCTCGCAAATTTAACTATCTCTGGAGTATGATATGTTGTTTTGGATTAATCTCACTCATGTTCACTACTTTAATATAGACAACATTCAATCATCATTCATTTTGTTGCATAAGTGATGCGTTGGAACTCGGGAGTTGAGTTTTTGCTCGACCCCCGATTTTCAGGGCGTTACAACCACCCAGGAAATCTTCAAGCTTGTGAGAGGAAGCTGGCATCACTCCTTCCATCAACAAAGAGATAGACATGACTTTATTTTTAGAAGCTATTTAAAAGAAACACAAAGACAAACCACATATCTTAGCAGTCAGGCCACAATTCAAAAACTCAACCAAAAAATAAGAGAGAAAAGAGGGCTCCTACTGACCATGTAACACCTCTATACTGTGATGTTCTTTGCCTAAATGCATCAATGGATTTCCTATGAATTGGCTGCTTCTGGCCCACCTTCCCACCCCTCTTCTTTGTGTCCATGGCTACATAATCAGCCCCACCATGGGAAGATTCTCCTGCACCTGTTAGGAGAGAGTTGATGTCCTGCAATCCAACAATCAGTATCACTTGCTAAGCTTTTGAATATTCATTTCTATTTGGACACACACACACACACACACACACACACACACACACACACACACACACAGAATCATCAATATTGATGGTGGAGAATCATCAATATTGATGGTATTTAATAAAATTTTCCAAAAAAAAGGGCTTGAATTGTTGGTCTCAGCCCCGTCGACACTTGCTTTATTTATGCACTCTGCCAGTTTTCATCCACTAGGAAAGTATTCATTGAGCCATCCAGATCAAATTAAAGAATCCATGGACCCACTCAACTTTTTAATTTGTTGCCAAAAAATATAGAAACAGAAGTATAATGTCCACAAATAAGAAGAAAATGATCCCACAAATGAAGGGAAAAGGCTGCTTTCAAATTTCCATAGGCTTCATAGCAAGCTCTTGTTTTCAAAAATGGAAACCACTTGCTTAAAAATGAGTACTCAAATAAAACAATCTAATAGAAAACCGAATGTTGAAGTTGAGTCATGAAAAGGATTCTAAAATATTTATGTCACTAAAAGAAGGTAGGATCACTCAAAGGGAAGTAGTTCTCATCCACACAAGATCCCAAACCATATGCAAAGAAAAAATGAGAATAGGAAATCATTAAGCAATTCAAGATTAAATTACAGACCTTAATTCAGTCTGAGATAAGTTTAAGGTTTATATTGTATGGAGGATAATTTACGGTATTACCATACATCAACAAGAACAATCAATAGAAAAGCAAAGTAATAAATTAATAATATAAGCCAAGAAAATTTCACCTGTGCCAACTTCCACTAGCACTAGAAGAATACCCTACAATGTTTCCAATAGCCATCCATGAGCAAAATATTGCATTTGCTGGATTTTTTTAGTCAGGCACTGTCATAACATAAATAAATCTTGTAGCACATTCTTCAAAAACATTGTGAGCTGGACCCTACAATGGAAACAATACTAGGAAGTCAATGGACATCCAAACAAGATGTTAAACATTAGAAGATGATTTATGCATGGTAGTAGATGTCATCGTATAAAGTAGATTAAACATAGAAGGCAGCACAACTATTTCAACAAGCTTACTTGCACTGTATTGTTAGCCAAATCTAGCATCCAGAAACCAAAGGCATGGACTTGAATTACAAATGAAACTACTCATGAGAAGATGGCAAAAACATTGTATATACTACTGTCTGGAAACATAAGCTATTAATAAAGATAGAGAAACCATGATAACAGCACACCAAAGTCCAAATCCAACTTAGAAGGAATGGCCAACCCTCCAGATAATGATATTATCCAGAAAAGAGTGATGAAGGCAGGACACTGAAACTGATCATAAGATTTTACTACTCACATGATTGTCAGTTGAAAATTTTTCAGAAAAAGCTTAAAAATCAAAACCCATCAAGCAATCTGATGTTTCAGGCCAAACGATCAATAGATAAACAACATAATCTTAAACTCTTGAATTGACAAACCTGACAGCATATAATCATTCATGATATTGAACTCTGATGCAAGAAGCAAATCTCTCCTATACAGATACCTGAAAATAGGCAACAACAATACAGTGTTAGCCAAACTGATAGAGTCTACTTTCAGTAAAGTGTTTTATCAGTGATATAATTCCTTACATTGCAGTGATGATCGAAGCCATCAACACATTTTTCACAAACCTGCATTACATCTATCATGTCCAGTCTATAGAAACTACTAATCAAGTAAGCTATACAATCAAAACATATATACAGTCCAAAAAGGTTAAGTGTCCAGAAAAGTATTAGACTATTGTTGCTAATCGGTGAACTCAGTAAAGTAATGATGCCATGCAACAAATGAGCCAATTCCAACTTCACCTAAAGTTGAATGATATCCGTCTGGCTCGGGCAATTCGACGTCTCCTTTGATAATGATATCAATGACAACCTTGTAAAGATATTCTTGAAGAGGCTTGCCATGAAT
The DNA here is from genome assembly GCA_030180095.1 of Magnolia changhungtana. Taxonomy (NCBI): domain Eukaryota; kingdom Viridiplantae; phylum Streptophyta; class Magnoliopsida; order Magnoliales; family Magnoliaceae; genus Magnolia; species Magnolia changhungtana. The sequence goes on from JASAUF010000446.1 coordinate 868,547, forward strand.
CATTTGGGGCCCATCTGCCAAAATAACTCGCCCTTGAGCAACGAGCTCTTTACGCCAAGAGTATAACTTGCATGGCCGCATTCTCTCTGTATATTGATGATTCCCAACTGAGGGTCCACCAGTCGATTGTCGATTCTCCGGTTGAACTGAATCCATGTGTTGCTGCTGTGATAAAGTTCCACACCATGTGTTATATACGATAATTGAAGAAAAATTATTACTATTTAAATTTTAAAAAGAAGGATTTCAAAGAAAGTTGACCTGCATCATCTCTTTGATACCCCCAATTTGGTCCGTAAGAAAATCTATTTTAGAAGATAGCTCTTGAATTTTGAACGATTTCTCTAGAATTGTGGACAATTGCTCTTCTACTTTTCCTTTATACGAAGAGATTTTTTCAAGAACTGCAGTAGACCCCCTGATTTGTGATTGGGAAACGGTGGTCCCAACACCTCGAACACGACCCCTTGTATCAGGACCAAACACTTGAGTTAATGGATCGTTGAGGATGTCGTGGGAATTACTTCCTTCGCTAGCAAGTAACTCTTTGACTTTTTCTTGCAATATTATACAATTACATAAGTAATATATTGACAGTAAATTTAAATTCTATAAACTTAAGATTAAGACAACGAGATTACCACATGTGAAGCCGCATTACTATGAATAGAACCATCCTTTCTTGTATGGGTTTTAATCCATACTTCAGTCCTACTAATCAGGGTTTCTCCATCTTTCTTTTGCCGTTGCTATATTTGGATGAATTTCACATTGTTAGTTATTAAGAATACAAAGCAACTAAAAAATTTAAGTTACATATAACTATCAATACTTACCATTTCTTCATCGATTCTCGCGTGGCCATGCCTACCACTCGTATGGTAAATATTTAAAATTTTCATATTCTCAGCATTTTTTTTCCTTTGTTCTACAATTCTGGGATCCGAATTATGTTTAATGAACATTTCCCAATCTTCAGGCCTAACTCTTGGTGGATGGTTGTTTAATTTGGAATCAAGATTTGAATGAGGATCGAGGTACTTCATCTTCAATTTACACTTGTACTTCCTGAACATATCAGACATGCTTTTAAAACATTTCTCCATGTAAGACTGAGGAACAACAAACTCGTCCTATAAGAAAATTTAAGATTGAATTTAGTTGAAGCAAAAAAAGAATAATGATTAATTTATATCATAAGAAATTTTATTGTATCTTACCTGTAAGAGCTTCCAGAGTTCTTCTTTCTTACTCATTGGCACTGCACGCCAATCCTTGAAGGCAATAGAGACATGGGTGTGAACCAACTCTCCACTTCTTGTAGTCAACCTATGCAAGTGTTCGCCCACGGGTAGTCCAAATGCATTGAAGCTGGTTACAGGCTTATTTTTTTTACGACGATGAAGTTCCTAACACATACAAAACTTATGTTGTATCAAAATAAGATTATTTAAAATAATGTATTAAATAATAAGGTAATGAAGGAAATGTATTTACCTGCATTTTTTTATGCCTGTGCTTGTGAAGTTGACATATTCTCCTCAACTATTGACATGTCTCAGCTCACCTATAGACACAAATTTATATAAGAAGAAATCATCATACAAATAGATATTCATTTATCAAGATTTTTTTACATCAGATAAAAATGTCAAATGAATCGACACAAAGTATGATAACAAAAAAATTACCTATAACTCATAGCCGATTTCATTTATAATATTTTCTAAATTTGTATTCTCGCCCTTGAAGAGGAAACAGAGTCGGATCTTCAAGTGTGTCCGCGTCTTTCGTCAATCTTTTTGGTGACATTAAAACAACATACCATCCAGGCCTTGTTTGATCCTTGGAGTAGAATACTTGACTTGCTTGGGATGCAAGTATGAATGGTTCATCTCCTTCTTTCTCATGTCCTTTCAATTTCTCCATATTTACTATTACCAAATTTGACTCGGGATCAACAATACATCCATTGGTCTTGTCTTCCACTCTAACCCAATCACAATAAAATACCGTTTGACGAAAGACAGTGTAATCCAACTCGATTATCTATTTTACTACTCCATAATAAGTAGCCTCATCTTCCTTGTAATTCTTATCTTTAGCACTTGCCCTGTATTTAGTGATGGCTTTCATGGACACCCCACTATTTTCTGTTGACTTAGTAGTCTCATATTCACTTGGAGAGAATACAAAACCATTCATGCGATACTTGTTATAGCATTTTGCCTTAAACGTAGGGCCATCTACTAATCGTTTCAATGTCAACTCGTCCTCAAAAAACTCCAACTATAAATAAGAAAAAAGTAATAACTATATATGAAAAAATATATCAATTAAATGAATAATTAGAAAAATACCTCCTTTCGTAACCAATCGATGAAATCATGTTCATTGTTCTTCGACACACTGCCCTTTCTTCTTTGCCCCTTTGATGTGGTTGGTCCTAAATATATTTCGTACTTCCTATATGAAATATATGTAAGTATTTATCCAATTACTACAAGTGACTTGATATTTTAGAAAATTTATCTACTTACCTTTTCCATTCATAAATTCCATCGTAGCAGTGTAGAACCCATCTACATACTTGTTGATGTTGTATGTTAGTTAAGTATATATTCTTGCCATTATCTAAAGGCTCTTCATCGCACACCCTATCCTCGTCCAGGAACCTTTGACGCATATGCTTGTGACTTCCTCTCTCACCGTTTGGCATGTACTCCATGCAATATAAAATAAATTCTTCTACAATGTAACGCTCTGCAATACACTCTTCAGGATGTGCTGTATTCTTTACGTATCCTTTATAAATCTTCATTAACTTGATGGAGGCATCCAATTAATAATATATTATCAATATATGACGACGATGAAGTCTAAATGAATTACATCAAGGTTAGATATTTACCGTTCAAAAGGATACATCCACCGAAATCTAACTGGACCGCAAGCTAATGCTTCGCCAGCTAGATGTACCATAAGGTGAATGCTAATAACAAAGAATGAAGGAGGAAAAAACTTCTCTAAAATACACATTGCCACAACAACACGTTGTTTGATGTCAATGATGTTATCTGCACTATTGTCTTCGAGCACAGGACATTAAAGAAGTAACAAACGTGCTGAATAGCAGTTCGCAACGTCTTATGCTCTGAGAAAGCATGTTGTAGCAACACAAGTAGTAACTGACACATAATGACATAATAATCATGCAACTTTAGTCCCTTTATCTCGAGAGTTTGTAAGTTCACAAGATGTTTAAATCTGAAACTATATCCTATAGGAACCTTCAAGTCATGCAATGTTTGACAGAACAATTCTTTCTCCTTGCGACTTAATGTAAATGGTGCCTTTGGTTTAATAGTTTTGCCATCCGCTTCTTTAAGCCATAAGTCTTTCATTATGTTCATTATTTTCAAATCTTCGCGTGCACTTATATCATCCTTAGTTTTATCTTTGACTTCTAGAATCGTTGACAGAAGATGATCACCAACATTCTTTATAACATGCAATACATCCAAGTTATGTCGAATTGGTAACTCCTGAAAAAACACAATTATGATGGAATGTTAAGTTTTTATTCACTGACATACATGCAAATGAAAGTAACAAGTTAAGGAAATCACCTTCCAATATGGCAAGTCGAATAGGATCGATCTTTTGTACCAAGCAGTTATATTCCCAATCGAATCATCACTGTAACTTTTTCGTTTCTTCCCCTTCGATTTACCGATATCCATCTGAATACCGATTACCTTCGCTTTAACCTCTGAACCACTTAATCGATGAGAAGGTCTTCCTTCTTCTACTTTATTATTGAATGTCGCTTTTTGGGTCCTAAAAACATGATTAATAGGAAGAAATCTTCGATGGCCCTGATATGAGTACTTCTTGCCACTCTTAAGTCGTTCAGTGACGGTTCCCTTGGCACAAACAGGGCAAGCATATTATGTATGTGTAACACATCCTGATAAACTCCCATATGCAGGAAAATCATGAATTCCCCACATTAAAATGGCTTTCAAATTAAAAATTGTCTTTGAATGAGAATCATATGTTGACACTCCATTAAGCCACAAATTCTTCAACTTGTCAATCATCAGTTGTAAGAAGACATCAATGTCCTTACTCGGTCCTTTTGGACCTGGTATCAATACAGTTAAAATTAAAAATTCTCTTTTCATACACATCGAAGGGGGTAGATTACATGGCACTATAATGACAGGCCAACAACTGTAGACACTACTAAGATGTCCAAATGGGTTAAATCCATCAGTTGCAAGCCCTAAACGCACATTACGGAATTCTTCAGCAAAACTTGGCCACTTGTTATTTATTACCATCCAACTTGATGAATCAGATGGATGCCACATAACACCACTATATTCTTTCGGTTGACAATGCCAAGTCATTTGCTCCGCTATCCATGGCACACTAGAAATAAAGTTTTTTTTTTTTTTTAAGATTACTTATTAATTTTTTTAACAAAAGGTATATAGGATAATATTAAAATTATATTTGACATTGAATGCACACCTGTATAGCCTCTGTAGCCTTAGTGTCAGAGGAAAATATCTCAAAACCTCGATGGAACTCTAATGCCTTTTTTCTTTGCCAAGTAATCTGACCTCCATCTCAAAGTATGACATGTTGGACAATTTTGTCTATCTTTATACTCTTTCCAATAAATAATACAATCATTGGGACATGCATGTATAGTCTCATAAGTCATTCCCAATGTGTTGATCATCTTTTTCGCTTAATATATGCTCACTGGCAACGTGTTTTCTACTGGTAACTACTTAACCAATTGAAGAAGATTATTAAAGCTGTTATCCGACTAACCATTACGTGTCTTTAAACTATACAACTCAACAGTAACCGATAATTTTGTGAGTTCTCTAGGGCAAGAAGGGTATAAAGATTGTCTTGCATCATCAAATAAAGCCTTATATATTTCTGCATCAAGGTCTTCATGACAATTTTCATTTCTTCTAAGATCATCCATAAGAGTATCAGCATGCTCTCCAATATTTCTAAATGCATCATTAACAAGTTCCTCCATTCTAGGACACTCATCATCGGATTGATCATCAAACGTTGATGATGATGGTTTCTCGTTACTTTTCGCAAGACTTTCACCGTGAAAAATTCAATGTGTGTATGACTTATCAATACCGTTAATGAGCAAATGCTCATGAATCTCTCTAAGAGTGAACATCCCACACCCATTTCTACATTTTGACACACGGACATGAATAATGATCAAATCCACCACCATTGTTCTTTGTAAACTCAATAAAATGCATAAGTCCATCCAAATATTTTGGACTTAACCTATGTTTGTCCATCCATGCTTTGTTACTTAATGACGACATTCTGCAACAAATGAGATAATCAAGTCAATTTTGATGTTTAAATGATGGTTGGACCCTACTGACTAAATGTGTTTAAAGTAAATAAACAAATTTTGATGCATTCTTTAGTGAAATAAAACAAGTTTTTTATTTCCATTTTCAATCGCAAGTATGATAACAAACTAAAATAAAAAAAAAACACTGCGTCACTTTTTTAGACTCAACGGGCCGATTTGGTAGTTCCATGCTAGGACCCTTAGGTCGACGTGAAAGCGGGCTCCAAAGGAGCTACTGCTCAGAAAGCACAGCTAGAGGTGTTTCCTCTTCTACCAAACGGGTTGTTGTTCTAAAGAAATTTAACCTAACAATAGAACAACAAACAAGGTTTTGATACCAATTTCAACAGAATATAAATGAAGTGACAAAATATAAATTAAGCATACCAAATTCAATATCGAATCCATTAAACTAAACAATAGAACCGTAAACAAGGAGAACTGTAAACAAAGGCTAAAGTAATGTATAACTACAAATATGTTTACATGAAGTAATAAAAATATAAATTAACCAAGACTATATGTAATTAGAGTTTATCATGGCTCACATGATTGTAATTAGGGATTAGCGAGCAGCACTTGTGTGTAAAAAATGAGTCGGGTTGCTTGATTTTAGCCTGATAATTTATTAATTAAGATCAATAATACATTAAAAAACGATCAATAATACATATGGGCCACAAGCGTGAGAGAGAAAGGCTGACCGCTGATCCATGTTAAGATGTACACATGTACTTACTTGATGAGTGTTGCAACTTGATTTTCAAGGTGAGCGTCCAACAAAAAGACAACCCAAAATCTGACGCATGTAAGGCCAGACAAATTCAATCGTCAACTTCCTCCACCTACATAAACATTTCTGTTAAAAGAAACCAATGCCTTAATGTGATGGATTAAGTGAAAACCCATTCCTTGTACAAGTATGACCTACATCAATGAAACTCTCATTTTTCACTAGATCAATGAAGTTTAAAGCATAACCTATCATCCATAATTACAGTCCGGACTGAGAATAGAAATAATATGCCATTGGAAGCATAAAAACCTCAAAAGTAAGCAAAAAATGTTTTTTTTTTCTGGTAAGTAACATACTGAAAGATATTTAATCATGTTGATGATGTCATGTGATATAAAGAGATGGGTGTAATAGTTAGAACATTAAATGGATACTAGCCTTTATCCAATGGGGAATGTTATTTGATACTCTGGCTAGATATAACATTTGATATGCAGACACTTAGAAATGATACATGTGGCAAATATTAAATAAAAAAATAAACTATGAGATTGTGTAAGAACAGTTGTGGCAGAGTTACAAGCTAAAAACTAGATGGGTTGAATAGTACAAGAGTGAGAGGGAGAGGGAGATCGAGAGAGAGGCTTGAGATCGGGAGAGGGCGATCGAGAGAGGGAGATCGAGAGAGGGTTGAGATCGGGAGAGGGAGATCAAGGGAGATTGGGAGAGTGAGATCGAGGGAGATTGAGATTGAGAGAGGGAGAGAGAGAGAGGGAGACACAGATGGCGATGGCTGTCGAAATAGGAAACTGTTTTGAAATAGTTAATTAACAGCTAAAACAGGGAGGACAATTCAGTTCCAGCTTGTAAGGGAATTAGTTACCATTGAAGAATATTGGGAAAGAAGAATATTCTTATTTGAATTAATGTCTTCCTGGAAAGTCTAAAGTGAAATTTCTGAAGGAAAAGACAAGGACATGAAAAGCACAATAGAAGTAAATAATATATAATGGAAGAAATAAGAGAATAGAACTTACAACAATGAGCTTTCCAACCTTTTCTGGCCTCTTTGCAATCTTAATTACAAGAGTAGTTCTTCTTGCTCGAGATGATATCCGGACCTGTATGTTCACTCTCAATCATTGTAGGAAGGTAAAAGAGAAAAACTAAATATTTTGAGTTTCGTAATAAATATTTGTAGATTACAGCTATTTCTTGGACTACATGAAGATAATTGTTTGCCAGACATAAGAACAAATCGAAGTTCTAAAGACTCATTTGGCCTCACCTTTGAAACCCAAGGCAGGGCCTCACATGGATGGACCTTAAAAACCCATTTGGGCTACCCATCCAGTTGCATCCCCACCTATACTCATAGCCAAGGTTTAAAAAATCATGACTCCGACCTCCTTTTTTTTTCTTTTTTTTTTTTTCCTGAGTTGCTGAACTAGGACTTATGCCTTACTTTCTCAATCAAGCACTATCTAATAGTCTATTGATGTAGGTTGATTACAATCAATAAGTTAGATATATAAAGAATACATAATATCAAAATTAAGACAATCAAATTCTGAAGTAAAGAAATTAAGCGCAAATGTTTTGTTTATTTCATCAAAACTACTAGTGAGCAACAACATGGTATAACACATAAGCAACAAGGTGAACTTTAAAAAAGTGTTAGATACTTATATCTCTGCTACCTGTTCACTTATACCTAAAAATAGAAATTGCCACTAGATTAACCTATATATGGTGAGTCTTATAAATGCAACGTCAACAACTGCTCCAAATTAAAGCTCAAAACTCGTAGGCATCACTCACAATGACCAAATCAACTAGATCGGAGACCAAAAGAAAACTCGAAAGAACTCATCAACAACTAGCATTCACTCGAATTGACTCATAAGTAACAGTTGGCGGTGACTTTTCGAGAAAACTAAACCTAAATGGGCATCTCTTGAAATTTTAACTTCTTTCGCTTTTTCCGAAGGCATAGTGATAATATTAGTTAACTTGCAAAAAATAATGGTCATATCAAACATATCTAACACATTTAAAACTTTTATAGAATGAAAAAAAAAAAAAAAAAAAAACCATTTACAACTATAACCTAATACCCACCTAGAATGCAAAACACTACACATCTTTTCAGGAACTTTTGGACTGTAGAAGCTATATGAGTAATGATCTCTATAACCTATTGTTGAACCTGCATTCATTCACGAGAATTTGACTGCACTGCTATACATAAAATATTAAAAGAAAAGGACAAAATGAAAGGATGAAGTACCTGAACATTTTTCTCACCCCATCCAGGAACATCACAGAGAAAATGGATCAAGATTTCTGCAGATTGGTCAAGGTTGTCAAGACCTTCTACTACCTGTTTTAACAAGATAATTGCTGCCAACAGAATAGAGCTTACTAAGTACATCTTTTTTTTTTTTTTTTTTTTTCTTTTTTTTGAGAGAGATGGCAAGAATTAATATTTTTATTAAACCACTGCCAAGAGATCAAGGCATGCAACAAAAGAATACAAGGTAGCCGCAGCTATGAAAGACAGGCAAAAAGGGAGGCAAATCTCGCCTCCCAGCAATCTCTAACTAATTTAAGCCAAATCAAATAATCAAGCCAAAGTGCCAAACTCAGGGAATTCATATATAAGCCGGAGCCCATCATGAGAAAATCATGTCCCCAAGCACACTCCGTGTGATTTGCGGTAATATTATAAGTGATCACTTAAACACAGGACTCTGTCATAGCCCATACTTCTACTGGAGCATTACGAAACAAAATAAGGAGGTACCTGTAAACCAATTAAGTCATCTGACGAACAGTAAGGCAACTAGTTCAGAAAGAACAAAAAACTCTCATATAACTCCACACCTTGCTTTCCACAAAATAAATTAAGAAATGGAAGAAACAGAAAAAATAGCAGAATGGAAACCAGTAGTGCAACTCGAACCAAAAAAATAATAATAATAAAAACTCACCATTTTACCAATGTGTGAAAAGGTGTGAGTACGACATCTGATAGTCAAGGCTTTCCCATCATTGACACACCCAGGCATGCATGAATTAAAAGTATAATCATTGAAGACCACCAACAACCTGGTCAAGTCTTAAGAGACTGAATGCACAACAACAGCAGCAGTAACAAAAAAAAAAAAAAGTTCACGTACCCTGAGAGTATCCAATTTACGCCCTTCTAAGGTATCATAGTAGCGATCTACTAGTGACATTTTTCTTATAATGAATTTAATTTGACTTATTTCTAGAAAACTTGAGGCATTGCAAACATATCTCTCTCATGAAACTCATACTTTCCTATCACGCTTTTTCTGTATGCAGCATTTTCTACTGATACAAAACCACCAACTTGTCGTTGGCCCTCAAATAAGAAACTAAGGCCATCATTCAATGCATGACATTAGAAAAGCTTAGCAGATCAGGCAAATGTGAACCAATCGAAACAAGAAGACCTGCTGCTGCCCTTTGCCAATCAGCATTGAGTTCCTACAAAAGAGAATATTTAGAAGATGTGAGAAGTCCAGACTGCATCCATTTACCATGTATTACAAATAGCTCTAGTGCAAGTGAATTAACCACAAATTTAGATATATTCCTATGAGAAAGACTCAAAAACAAGTAAATATATTCAGTTACAAAATCCAAAGCTGACATTAGTGTGAGTCCATCCAAGCTGCCCAACTCTCATGGGCGCCATTGAAAAACCAAACATTCAGGCCTTTAAAGTTAACACATCAAACAACATAAGGTGAAAAGGGCCATTACAAAAATAATAGTCCGTTTGGATGGAAAGAACATCACCCACGTACAAAGAGATTGATAATATCAGGATTCTAGAACCCACTAGCACAGTATCACAGACCATGGTTTTACATAGGACACATGAGTAAACCTGACATTTTAATACCAAAGTGACCTGCAATACAGACTTAAGTATCTAACAACTGACAGTATTATAGATACTAGGTGTTAAAACGCCTGACTAAACCTGCCTATACTACAGTTTGATTCACCGATAGCCCTTTCAAATAGTTAAGGGGTGAATTTGGATGCCCACAGGAAGGCGAGGCAGACAGAATCCTTCCGTGCCCAAATCAATATCTGTTGTTTTCCAGATGATGGATGGTCAGATATTGGCCTGAAACGTAACAGATGGTGATTTGAGGTGGAGAAACCCAATTCCACTAGGTGGTGTTTGGGAGCTTGGAAAATAAAAGGTGAAAGTAACATTTTCTTTCAAAGTGAACTCCCAATAAGGGGAAAAATCTCATTTCTTGGAAAGTATTTTCCGCACAAATATTTCCCAAGCTCCCAAATAGGCCCTTACTAAAGTTCCAGTTCCTACACGAACCAAGCATACAACGGATAGATAGACATCCGGTATTGACAGTTACAGGTACATCCAAACACAACAATTTTACATGACTGATCAATTCCATCCGTGGAAAGAGAGATAACAGTCAAGGAGCTTCGATTTTGCTCAAATCCAACAAGTTCTGAATTTTGGCATATTCGTGGTCGATCATTCACCGAATTTGAAGAAATTCGCATCGAATAGAAATTGCAAGCTGCGGTGAAATTAGGGTTCCGTATTTCGCATCCTGATTTCGCCGAATTCATGACGAACGAAAAACAGAATCGCAGCAGAGTGCGAAATGGTTGAGTTCGGCGAATCTGGGAACCGAACAACTGCCAAAAATATCAAAAGCGTGATTTTATTCCTGTAATCAGAGAAGAAAATGGAAAATCGATTAGAAGAAGAGCGATCGAACTCACAAATTAGAATATGGTTTTGTCGTGGATTCGTAGCTTCAGAGAGATCGGGAGAGGGAGATCGAGAGAGAGGGTTAAGATCGGGAGAGGGAGATCGTGGGAGGGAGATCGAGGGAGATTGAGAGGGGTTGAGATCGGGAGAGGGAGATCGAGGGAGGGAGATTGAGGGAGATTGAGAGAGGGAGAGGGAGAGGGAGAGGGAGATGCAGACGGCGATGGCGTAAGGAAATAAGGATTTAGGGCGTTTTGGGGTTAGGAAATGAAGAAAACATTCGGTAGTCTGCGGTAATTGATAGTAATGTGGCTCTAGGGCCATGTGGGATCCACTCGAAAGTTACTAATAGAATCCATTCCATCCATCTGTTTCAAAATAAAACAATAAAACATAATAATAATAAATACGCACATCCAACACTCAATTAGGACACACCAACAAAACAATGGAAACAACAACGTATAAAGCAACTAGTCGAGTACGGTTGATTACCGTTTCAAATCAGAAACGACTCTAAGCCATTTCTGAACCAAACTCCTGACCGTACCAAATAGACGATTTTGGTGTAGTGGGCACTTGAGAGCAGCAGGGAGATGGAGGGGATGAGACAGGGATTTGGGGTGGTGCGTCGGTTTTCTCATGAGGGAGAGAGAAGGGAAGGGGTGTGTTTTGTAAAAAAATCTAATTTTTTAACCTTATATCAGGTCGTGTACATCCACGGCTCTAATAAGTAGGATATTCACCGCACATTTATCCGCTTGATCAGACGGCTCCCGACGCACCACGTCTCGACCTCACAAGAGCGGGTGTACGCTCGAGCACATAGTACCTTTTCCATATATAAGTACCTTTTCCATATATATATATATACCTTTATATATATATACGTGTATATATTTATATGATGCCGCACCCTTGAAATATCATAGGCCCAATTTTCGGCCCGATACGAAACTCTAGTGGGCCATGGCAAAAGGAAACAGTTTCCTCCATTGATTTGCATTTCTCTTTGCTATGGCTCACCAGAGTCATGGATCAGGCTGAAAATTGGACCTAAATCATTTCAAGGGGTGCGGCATCACTTGGACCGTTCAGATTCTGTGCACATGACACGTGTGCAAAGGTGCTCATTGGTGCTCACGTGAAAAGGTGCGCAGGTGACCATCTCCCTATATATATATATATAATGACGGATGAGTGGACGGTGAAATCAAGCAAGCACTCAAAAGCTGGCCGCACGACAGAGAATAGTTGGGATGGTGCAGTCCGCCGTTAAGAGCCATCTAAGTTGCGTGCGTGGCCTACTATGTTTTTTATGCTATCCAATCCATTCATAAGATGTGCTCCACCAGGATGAATGGACTCCCAAAGTTCAGATAATACCAAAACTCAGGTGGCCCATGCCTTGCGATTTTACAGATTTTAAGCATAAATTTTCATTTGATGGCCAAGATAAGATGATCTACGTAATTTTGGGGAGAGAAGATGAGGGGCGAACATGATGGACAGATTGGATATCATGCGCACATCACGGTGAGCCCCTCACATTGCGTGTAGGATAGGCTTAACCTACAATGCTTTGGAGTGGATTCGGACCCTGGCTGACCACCATTGCTGTATTTTGCAAATGTCTGGAAGCTTCCCACATGGGAGATCTTCGGCGCATGGCCCATCCACAGCGAAGGCCCACGTATTAATTGTTTGGGTCGATGAACCATGCACCCTTTTCTGTCACTTGCCTCTCAAAGTTGCAATGGAGCAAAATTGTGAGAGATATAGTCTGCTCATCAGTCGTGTCCCACTGTGAGATTCTTTTGTTCAGACTAAGGACGACCTCGATCATCAGGTGGACACATTGATGGTGATCATTTCTCAGCCGTCCATTTCTTTTCGTTTTTTCTAATTTTATTTCTTTGGCCTGATCTTTTTAGGCCATGAGTATATTGAGTCGAAAAGTCTGATGAGCAGCTTGGATTTGATACATGTGCTGTGCATTCTCACGTGTGACAGGCAAGTGCGCAAAAAGTTCAGTCGCTCAACTGTAAAATATTCGCCGAAGCAACGTGTTTGGTAATTATCATTACTTTTGTCTAAAAAAAGGTTATCAGTTAGAAAACAGCTCATTGAGGTTCCCTTCATTAAATGATAGTCTCCGTTCCGTTCGTATTTCCATCCCTCGGCGATTAATTTGGCCGAGTACCCGAATAGGCGCCACATTCAGATAATAGTCGAATCTGCGTCTGAAAGAAACTGGTCACTAGATCGATGGTTTTGATGACCTAGATGATTGCTAGAAATGGTTGACCGAATTGGGGCACACTAATATGTGTATTTTAACCGCTACTTTAGAGTGGATAACTCATCCACCAGACACGTGGCATACTGTATCTAATCGAACGGCGCTTACTCGTCAACAAAAAAACGTAGCACTCCTGTACTTCTAATCGATGCAGACAATGCTGTCAGAGGGAAAACCAAATTGGTCCATTAGACCATGTCACGGGAAGTATGATTGACTAAATACAAGAGAATCGACTTAAGGTGGTAGAAGGCGCAGTACCGTTTCCGAGAAGAGCTGTTCAGACCACTGGGTTAAGAGACAACAAGCAACTCTCGGAATGAATCCTTAAGCTGAGGTGTCCAATAATAAAGCATCTCACTTTAATATCCATGACACTTTCAGCATGCGATGGTTGGGAATATCCTTTACAAGAAGGGGTTCTCTCTACCACGATTCATCGGTCTTTGATTTGAAGAAGCCGAGTATATTCTGAAGGAAATTCACAAAGGAATCTACGACAACTATTCTAGTAATCGAGGCCTCACCCACAAGATCGTCCGACAAGGGTACTTTTGTTTAACTATTTAGAAAGATGCCAAACAATATATACAAAGTTGTAAGAAGTGTCAACGATTCATAACGATCTCTCATCAACCTCCCGAAGAACTGACCCCTATGACCGGGCCATGGTCGTTCGCTCAATGGGAAATTACATCATTGGTCCATTATCTATGGGCAAAGGGCAGGCCAAATACTTGGTCGTCGCGGTCGACTACTTCACCAAATGACTAGAAGCGAAGCTGTTGGATAAGATCACTGAAAAGAAAATTACCGACTTCGTCTGGAAGAATATCATCTGTCGGTTAGGGATCCTGCACACTATCATCTCTAACAATGGAAGACAGTTTGACAATGAATGATTCTAAGGCACGTGTGAGAAGCTGGGTATTCACAATGCTTCCTCGTCACCTTGGTATCCTCAAGCCAATGGTCAAGTAAAAGTAATCAACGTGATTATCAAAAATCACCTCAGGACTAAAATTGCAGTAGGACAACTATTATATAAGTATGAAAATATGTCCAAGTATCCTTAGGGGGGGGGGATATGAATTTTCAAAAATATTTACTTATAACAATATACAATGCTTAACTTTAACCAAGATAAGTAAGGCAAAGTAACACTATGGATTCCAAGCCAATAGAGGGTCCAAACACATAAGCTACACAAGATTTATATGTAAAGTAACTAGCCTATGAAGATAGTGTATGTGAAAGTGTGTGGGATGTGATTTCTATCAATGCTTAGACATATATTTAATCACGCATCATAAATAATCATTCAAGAGACATAAGCATAATTAGATCAATGCAAAAATAGCAATCCCAAATACAATCATATATAGTGGTTCGGCTACTTGCCTACTCCACTCCTGGCTGACGTACTTTCTCCTAGAGTGTACCAGATTTCACTATCTAATGGTTTTAAATTTGGTTAAACATAAACCTTCACAACCTATACAAGGTTAACTAAGGAGCCTACATAAGGCAAACTTATATGCTTACACAAGGTAATAAGTCCTACACAATGACACAACTAGGAGCCTACACAAGGCAACCTATGCCTACACAAGGCAACACATCCTACACAAGGACAATATATTCTCCCATCGGAGGCCTATGAAAGGTCTCAGCGAGTTTGTCATTCAAACTCTAAATACCAATCCTACGCAAGGACAGGGCTTTAGACTCAACGGACTCTAGATACTTACAAATATGATTAAAGAGTGCTGCTTGAAACTCAATGAATGTGAGAGTTCATAATTCAATCCAAGTAAAGAAGATGACAATAAATGCATATGTTATAGATTGAATGATGAACTCTTTTGGTAAATGAAGGTATAATCAATCACAATAACTCTCTCAAGTTTCCTTCAATTCTTACTCATCTTATTAAGAAGCAACCCACATGTATATATAAAGTTGAATCCCAACGGTAAAAAGATGGGCAAAAATATGACATTGTCGATGATATCGAATGGTCTTCGATTTCATCGAAATTTGAACTTTGATGTCATCGAGCCTTCTTCGATTGCATCGACTACCTACACTAAGATATTCATTTGTGTGTAGAATAGATTCTGTTCAATCTTATCGAGCACTCTTCGATTCCATTGATGTGCACTTCCATGTTATCGAGAGGAGGTTTGATCCCATTGAATTTTCTTTAGAAAATTTAACTTTGGTTGCAGGAAGATTTTGTCCCAATTTTCGATACAATCGATCATCCTTCGATCCTATCAAATTTGAAGTTCGATGACATCAAAGGGTCTTCACCATAATTGAAATTATGGATATTCCTTAATAACTTGCTAGACAAACTGGTCCTGAATTTTGATGTAATCTAATAGTCTTCGATGCCATCGATAAATTACTCTCGATGTGATCGAAGATGATTCGATTACGTCGAGGAACACTTAGAGAGTATTTTCTTTATAGAGGGAATGCCCTTAGTCGATTCAATCGAAGTGGGTTCGATGCTATCGAAATTTGAATTTTGATGTCATCGAACTCTATTCGATATAATCGATAATACCTAGTATGTGAGACCCGTATCCTAGATCGTACCATTTCGTAGGCTTCTACGATCAATCCTGGTCGAATTCTGGCGACCTGCGATCTGTTATTGGTATTTGCGCGTGATCCTGAGTCATGTCCCATATATCAGAGTCGACTCAACTCGAAACTTGTACCCTTGCGACCGCGCCGTCGCCGCAGTTCCAATGCCGCGTCTCATGCACTGAGGTGATACCCACGCCAAGAGATGTGGACCTGCGTTCAGTTTGAGGGAAACACCGCACATCGCTAATCCCAAGAGAATCCATCACATCAATCCCACCAATCATATCAATCAAGTACACATCACTCCCATCACTCACACCCATACCCAAGTACAACTGCCCATCCCCAAGTTAACTATCTCTTACACAAGTACTCCGATCACTCACTCACCCATCAATCACATCTCTCATCTCGCTCATCTCTTTTATCTCTCTCATTTCTCCCAAGCAAGCAATCGTCCAATCTCCATGAGAGCCTAATGTGGCCCACCTTCCTACCTCACATCTCCACCCTCCAAGCCTCATCTTAACCGTTGGACCACATTCTTTAGAGCTATAGAACACATTGGTGGAAGAAGGAAGAAGGGATCTTAAGGTGGGTGATTTTATTATTTAGTTTTGTGATTTGAGGCCCACATATGTGGGACCCATCTTGATGTATTCATTATTTAGGGAGGGCCCATAGTGGCGGGGACTCTCCCCTTCTCACGTCTCTCTCTCTCTCTCTCTCTCTCTCTCTCTCTCTCTCTCCCTCCCTCCTCTCTTTATTTTCTTTCTTTTATGATATGATGAGATGAGTGTATGGCCCACATGATCGATAATCTGGACTGTCCAAATTTTTCCGGACATCTAGTGAATGGGGCCCACCTTGCTGCCCATTTTGGGCTAGCTATCATGGAGAGAAACAACAAATATCAGCATTTTCAATGGGCCTGATCATGAGGTATATGTTAATCTCGACCGTCCAGATCATGTGGACCCACCTTGATCTCCACCGTCCAGTGGGAGGACGGTGGGACCCCCCTCCCCCAAATGTATTGTTTCCTCCAGCCATCCATCTGTTGGAGCGTGTGAACCCAACTAGGGCCCATAGTGATTGGAGCACTACACGCAGCAACATAGCTACTGTAGTTAGCGTCAGCAAGTTTGGTGGGACCCACGCCATGATGTATGTGTTCCATCCACACCGTATAGATGATCTGGACGGTGCTGATCGTGTTTGGATGGTGCAGTACGGCTGTGGGGCCCTGTATTGACGTATGTGCTGATCTACACCATCCATTCGAAAAGGGCCCCACGTGATGTATATGTTTTATATCCAGGCCGCCCGTTCAGGGCAGGACGCTGGGTCAGATATAATGATAATATTATAATATATATATATATGTACATGTACATGTATATGTTGTGGGTCCCACGTGGGGACCAATGTGATCTATTTATTTCATCCACACCATCCAGACCATCTGGACGATGCTGGACAATATCTGGACGGTGCTGATGACCTGGACAGTGTCTAGTTGGTGCTGATTTACTTGGACAATGCTTGTGCAGTGCTGATTTTCATAGACGATGTTTAGACGGTGTTGATCATCATTAGTGTACTGTGTGGGACCCACCATTGATGTATTTATTCTATATTCATACTGTCTATCAGGTGGACCACTACAGAAAATAGTGGAGATTGAACGCCTACCAGTGAAGCCCTTTTTGGGGTTACAGAAGTTTTGGATCTATATGAAATTTGTTTTCCCTCTTAATCCAGGTCTTTGTGACCTTATGACCAAATTGTATGGAGAATATGGTGGGCCCTACCTTGATGTATTTATGGCCTATCCATGGGGCCCACCCAGAGGTATTTATGGCCCATTGATGCGGCCCACTTGTAGATGGTGCGGCCCATTGGTGCGGTCTGTAAATGCGGCCCACCTTGATGTATCTATGGCCCATCCATGAGGCCCACCTTGATGTATTGGTGGCCCATCCATTAAGGCACATCTTGATGCAATTGTGGCCCGTTTGATGCGGCCCATTGTGATGTATTTCCGACCCATTTGGTAATCTCCATTGTGATGTATTTCCAGCTCATTTGGTAAGCCCAATGTGATGTATGTAAGGCTCGTATGGCATGGCCATTGTGTTGTTTTTGTAGCCCTTGTATGAGGCCCATTGCGATGTACATTAGGCCATTATGTGAGGCCATGGGCCCATTATACGTTTGGCTCTATGTGAGCCACTCCTTGGGAGCAATGTTGTTTAAATGGCCACATTGATGGGCAATGATGGTTTAATGTCCACATTGTGACCTTCCATTAAGCCTTGTTCGGTCGAATCGAGTCCAATTCCAATCATTAAGGCTGATTCCGATTGTTGAGGGCGATTCCGATTGTCGAGGCCGATTCCGATTATTGAAGTCGATTCTGATTGTCGAGGCCAATTCTAATTGTCGATACCGATTCCGATTGTCGAGGCCGATTTCGATTCTAATTGTCGAGGCCGATTCCAATTGTTGAGGCCGATTGTATAGGCCGATTGTTGAGGCCCATTGTGATATATATGCGGCCCATATTTGAGGCTCATTATGATGTGCATTCGGCCCGTGTTTAAGGCCCAATGTGATGTATATGTGGCCATATTTCAGGCCCGTTGTGATGTGTATTTAGCCCGTGTTTAAGGCCTAATGTGATGTATATGAGGCCTATGTGATGAGGCCCATTGTGATGCATTTGAGGGCCAGGCGATGGAGCCCATTGTAATGTGTGTTAGGCCCATCGTGATGTGTATTAAGCTTTTGAGTGAGGCCCATGGTGTTGTATATTTGGCCCTTGTGTGACGCCATGGGTTCATTATATGTTAGGCTCTATGTGGGCCATTCCTTGGGGGCAATGTTGGTTAAATGTCCACATTATCGAGGTTGATTGTCGATGCCAGTTATTGATACCGATTATGAGTATATGATCGCATGCATCATGATACATGCTCATACGTATCATCTGCATGTTTGTTATGAGATGTGGTTGACCATTGCATATGTCATTGGGTAGGTTGTTATGAGACTCCCTGATAAGTGGAGGTTATCGCACATGAGCTCGCGGTATGTGCAGGTTTAATGCATGATTGGATTGTATGACTCATGCATCTTGTATTGTGTGTTGTGATTACAATACGCCCTAGCGACATTAGGGCCGTAGCCTCCACAGGCATATTGTGGATGGCCAGATGGGACACTAAAAATCTGTTACTAGCATTGGGCCGCCATAGATGGCCCTGGGTGAAAACTCCTAAACCCTCTTGGTACCAGAGGATGCCCCAATGTCTAGACCGAGTGGATATATATGAGCGCATGAGGGCCTTATACTAGTAAGCAGCGTGTCTAACTGTGTCGTGGTCGGTTGGGAGGGGGTGTGACCTTACCCGCCTGAAAGAGGGGGCAATATCTAGGTTGAGTTTGACCAGCTAGAGGATTGAGTCCGCTATCGACGAGTCGGGCCCGATATTGGCAGGTGAATAGTGAGGTCTCTTCCACTTACCTAGTTGTGCGCTCGAATAGGGGCAACAAGCTAGCGTGGAGTGTAATAGACCCCGGTGATGATCCTAGAGATGTACAGTACTGATATGTGGACTTATTGAGCAGGCGTTGCATACTCATTCATTCATTCATTCACTATCCACTCGGGCTGGTGGTTTGTAACTATTTGTTATGTGTCCCTTCGTAATGGCCAGGATTTCGGTTGGCGACTAACCTAAGATCAAGAGTTTACTACATTGAGTCTGAATATTCAAATTTAGGTATGAGACTGGTTTGGATAAAAGTCCATTGTGGTGAACCCCGTAGACTACGATACTACGTACTATCATCCCAACTTCACACTCCAGCTTGGTCATTTCATTCGCATCGCATATTGCATTACAACCACAGGCATAGGGCATTTTGGATTGTTAAGTTTTTACAGCTTATGACCTAGACGGACTCAGCAGGATTTACATATTGCATTGTACCCTCAGCATCTGATATTTATCTCTCTTGAACTCCTCATTTGCATAACTGATTTGTATTGCGTACTCTGATATTGTATGACTCATGGACTTATCAGTATCTCCGTTTACTCTGATATTACATTCTAAGCACGCATATACTGCTCACACACTTACACCATCCTCTAAGCTTTTTATAGCTTATGCACGATAGATGCGTGCAGGTGACATTATGATGCAGTTGAGATGAGGTAGGAGCGTGTGGTTGAGCTTCTGGAGTTTTCTTTGATATTTCTATAATGTATTTTCCTTTCAGCATTGTACTCAAATGATTATATTAGTGGATATGTGATGATGATGTTGTTCTTATGATTTTGGGTATACTTGTGGCTATGCTTCTTATGAGACAAATTCATGTTTAAAACCTCCTTGTAGGATCCCAGGATCAGGATCTGGCGTATGAGCGCTAGGAGCTGAGAATGGGGTACTATGGAAGTTGCCGGCACCAGATTACGCGATCGGGAATTTTGTGAATCCAGTTTTCGAGTTTGGGGCGTGACACAGTGGATGATCATTTTGTTGCTGGACTGTATGGGCCTATTTTTTGATGCAATCGAACCATGTTCGATAAGATAAAAAATGTCCTCGATTGCATATCGATGCAATCGTGATTTTTTCTGTATGGTTCATAATTATTCCTTTAATACTCTAAGTGACCAAAACTAAGCTTATCAAGGATAAGATGTGGGTAAGACTAAGTTTAATTTAGGGTCATATACCTCAAGGATTTGGTTAGGGAAGTGAGGCTTTGTTTACTTATGTGGAGCGCTCGAACTTCTTCTTGGTTAAGTTCTTGATCTAGTAATCTTCACCTTGGGGCTCACTTATAAGACTAACTTAACATTCACGTAATTTAACAAACTAGGATACTTTCAAAGACCAGGCTTAAAAAGGCCAAAGGAACATGGGCCGAAGTGCTCCCTTACATGCTCTGGGCATACGAAACTATTATTTGAACATCTACTAAGGAAACTTCATTCTCCTTGGCCTTTGGAGCAGAAGTCATCATCACCACGTGTCCGATCCTACGATGAGTCTCAGAACATTGAGAAATTGACGATGAGCCTCGATCTCCTCGAAGAGAGAAGAGAACGAGCACAACTCAGAATCGCAATTCGACAGCGGCAGGTCGCCCGATATTACAATTCTAGAGTGAAGGTGCAAAGGTTTCGAACAGGAATCTAGTCCTTCACAAGACCTTCAAAAGAACCGAGGAGCTCTATTCAGGGACCCTAGGGTCGAATTGGGAGGGGCCTACAGAATAATGGGTATGACTTGAGCTGGTACTTATTGACTTGAAGACATGAAGGAACGACCTCTACCGCACCCATAGAATGCCGAGCACTAAAAAATCTACTATCTGTAACCATTTAGGTCTCATATTAGAAGTGACTAACCTATCATGGTCAGGAACAACATGTATCTCTACTGAACAGATTCTACAATAAAACATCCTAAGAATGAGGAATTTTTCATTCAAACTATTGTATACTACTTTAGATACAAGGATTACCGAGGACCTCCCTTAGTACAAGGGAAAACGCTCCTCTCACTAATAATCCGACCCTTAAAGAAGAGGTTAGACTATTAACTATTATTATAGATGGTCTAACCCTTAGAGAAGAGGTTAGACTATCAATCATTCTCACTACTTAATGTAATCGACCATGGCGAGGGAAAAAGATCCCCCTTAACGGCCTGTTCGACCCCTTACAAAGAGGTCGGTACCATTGGCATCTTCTCTACAAAGGATCACTAATGTTGCCTAACTAATGTGCTTGGCTAACCACTATAAACTATGTATGACCCTAATGGTTGGTTATACGAACATCCAAAACACAATAAGCCAATGACAAAATTTTCATTTCATTAATTTGAAAGAAGTATAACAAAAAACAATATATATATAAGTAGAATGTCACGCCCTAAACTTGGAAACCGGGCTCACAAAATTCTCAATCGCCGAATCTGGTGGTGACAGCCTTCGTAGTACGCCATTCTTGGCTCCTAGCGCCCATACACTAGGTTCCGATCTTGGGATCCTGCAAAGAGGATTTTCCAACATACATTTATCTCATAAGAAGCATAACCACAAGTTTACCCAAATCACAAAGGCAACATCATCATCACATATCCACTAATATAAATAGTTGAATACAATGCTGAAAGGGAAATACATATATCGAAAATCAAAGCACAGAAAGACCGTTGCACGCTCCAAGCTTAATACTATTGTAATGTAACGTCACCTGCACGCATCTATCGTGCATAAGCTTATAGAAAGCTTAGAGGGTGGTGAAAGTGTGTATACAAGGTAAGTGCCAAATATTCAATACAATGCCATAATCATGCAATATCGGAAATACTGGTAAGATCATGAATCATACAATATCAGAGTACGTAATACAGATTAGCTATGTAAATGAGGAGTCACAAAGAGCCAAATATCAGATACCGAGGATGCAATGCAATATACAATTCCTGATGAGTTCACGAATACCATCAGCTGTACTAAGGCTATGCGATGCAAGGCATGAATGCTAACGGCCATATCAATCCAGAAACATGGTAACCCAAAATGCTAAGTGCTGCGAATGCAGTGTAATATGCGGTGCAAATGAAATGACCAAGCTGGAGTGAAGTTGGGATGATAGTACAGTGTTGCAGGCTATAGGGTCCATGATAAGGAACTTCTATCCAAACTAGTCCCATACCTAAATTTAGATATCCAGACTCAATGTAGTAGACTCTTGATCTCAGGTTAGTCGTGTGCCTCAATCGAAATCATTGATATTACGAAGGTACACAACAATTAATTACGCACTTCCAGCCCGAGTGAATAGTGAATGAATGAATGAAAGAGTATATAACTCCTACTCAATAAGTCCACATATCAGTACGGTTCCTCTCTGGGAAATCATCGAGGTTTAGTACACTCAAAACTAGATTTTCGACCCATCACGTGTAACAAGGTGAGTGAAAGAGACCTCACTATCCGCCTGCCAATATCAGGCCTAGCTCATTGATAGCGGACCCATTCCTCAAGCTGGTCAAATTCAGCCTAGCTTTGCCCCCTCCTCTCGGGCGGGTAAGGCCGCACCCTCTTCCAACTGACCATAACACAGTGGGAGATGCGACCTAACAGTATACGGCCCTCATTCGCTCATGCGCTCATATAACTTATAGGCCCCAAGTACACCATTTTGGGCCTCACATTTAGCCCTCTAATAAATCATAATAGGCCTCACTATCTGGGCCACATATATATCAAGGTGGGAATCATGAACGAGCTATAAATACATCAAGGTGGGCCTCATGAACGAGCCATAAATACATCAAGGTGGGGCGCATCACATTGAAAGTGAACCTGCTAATGCCCTGGTTTGTCAAGTTATGTGTGTGGTGAGTCAGACTGGCTACAAAACTTGATTAGAAGATTATTTCAAGTGTCTGCCTCAACTGGATGTGTGGAAGCTCGCAATAGGTAAATCATAGCCTCACATCCCATGTCCTAAAACACCAGGTGATTAAAACCCTTAAAACAAGATAGACATCTTAGGGTTTTATGATGAGAAAACTTTTGGTAAAATAGGAAAATCTCTAAGTTTTTCTCACTCTGTCGATTTTATCGAACCACCCTCGATATGATCGACCTACACTGTCGATGTCCTCGAAACCTTAACGATACTATCGATAAGAGGACCAAAATGTCCAGCAACTATACATTCATCTGGACGGATTTATCGATATATCGATACACCTAACGATATCATTAATAAAAACACTAAATATGTCAAGCAGCTTCACAATATATCTGGACGAATTATCGATGTATCAATACACATATCGATATCATCGATATTCAAATCTCGAACCCATCGAGAGTGGCTCGATAAGATCGACAGGCAGATTTTTGGCGCCCATTTTTTAATGAAAATCTCAAAATTCTTCGATATATCGATGACCGTCCGATATGATCTGAATTCAAATATCAATAAGATCGGAGGTCCATCGATGATATCAACAGTGGGCGCGCATTTCTTACAACATTTATTTCAGGTTGTTTTTAACTAGGATCGAGGGCCCTTTGATTTAATCAATATTCAAATATCGATGATATCGACCCCAGATCGATTGCATCGAACGATGCCATAATCTGTCCAACAAGTTCAAAGATAAATCAGCTGGATTTATCGATGCCGCAATGTGATCTCGATGTCATCAACATTCAAATTTCGATGACCTCGACGGTTACCCCAATCATTCATGAAAACTTGAAATATCTCAAAGTCAAGTCTCTCTCATTTTTCAAGTGTTGATGGATCGAACCTGTCATCGATGGAATCGGAGTTGAAAATTCAATGGCATCGACAATAGTTTCGATTCATCGACCATTTGGCAAAGAGTTTCAAAAGTGTATGACATTGAGTCCGAATCATCGAGTAGACCATCGATGCTATCGAGAGTATACTCTCGATGATATCGAACCTGCTCGATGATATCGAACTCTGTCATAAATGTGACCGTTTTATATTCGTTGAAACTTTTTGCCTATTTATAGAGGACTTGTCTTTTGTTGCTATGAGAGAAAGAAGAGAGAGCTTTTGAGTGTTTAACCTTTTATCATATATCCATACCCTTTCTCTCAAGGGAGTTCATCCTCTAATCCACCCTCACCATTGATATTCAATAGAGTGGATTGGGGAATGAACTTCCACATTAAAGGATCCTCCAGCTACTACCTTAATGACAAATCATTATGCTGGGATGCCTTGAATGCATAAGAATGGAACTACTCTACCTTTCTCGTAGGTAAACCTTCAGAGAGTAGGATTCCATCTCCACCTTGACCCAACCTTAAGCCTAGTCTTGGTATATCTTTTGTGTTGTGAATCAAGGGAGTAGAAGACTCTTCGTCAACAAGTAGGAGGTGATCTTCGACGTTGTGCTTAACGGGACTCATCAACTTATCTATAAGTATCTAGAGTCTAAGAGGACACTTGTAATCATTCCTTTCTAGGATTGGGTCTTAAGTGGTTCTCATCCTTTGAAGCCCTCGTATGAGGCCTCCGGCGGGAATGTACGCTGTGGGTGCATAGTGTGGACCCTTGCTCTTGTGTAGGGCATAAACTGTTAGGTCCTTGTGTAGGTCCTTGACTTGTGTGGTCTAAAATCTGGGTGCGTTGTGTGAACCCTTACTCTATGGAGAGCATAAACATCTGGTTAGGAGTGAACTAGCAAAACTCTGGGCTTGAGGTGAACTGCGTAAAACCTCTGTAAAGGTTGAAGGTGAACCTAATTTAAAACCTCAGGTTTGAGGTGAACCCTGGGAAACCTCCTTAGTGAAATCCGGTACACTTAAGGGTTGAGTGAAACAGCCGGGAGTGGAGTAGACAAGTAGTCGAGCCACTATAAAAATGTCTGTGTTTGAGATGATTATTATCTTTCAGTTATGTGATTTCCTTGCGTGCCTTTATATCTGATTATCTGAGATCACACCTTATACACACATACAGTCATATCCTTCACAATCTTGTCTGCAACTTATTTATCTTACAAGTAGGTTGTGATTGGATCCTCTACAAGGCTTGGAAGCCAGTAGAGTTAATTTGAGTAATCCTGAGAATTGCATACATAATAGGATTAGAGTGATAGGATTTTAAATAAATTGTAAAAACCTTAAAAAGTCCTATTCACCCCCCTCTAGGACATATTGACATATTCCAACTTCTACTCAAGCGGTCTTCATTGCTATTTCAATTAGTATCAGAGCGGGTCTCTCTTTAAGGGCTTCACCGCCTAGAGAGTGATCTTGACTGAAGAAGGAATCATGGTCAAAAGAGTTCAAGGGTAGGTGACAGACCAGAACTATTGCCTCATGAATCACACTGCTCTGAAAGTCGGTAATAGTTCGAAGTGGTATCTTGATAGTGGATGCTCCAGACACATGACTAGTGATCTAACTCACTTTTGTGAATACTCAAACTTTGATGGAGGATCTGTCACATTTGGTGATGGTAGCTCAGCCAAAATTGTTGGACAAGGAACAATAGCTATACCAGGCCTTCTTAAAATTAAACATGTTCTTCGTGTAGAAGGTCTAAAACATAATCTCCTGAGTATCTCTCAAATCTATGATAAAGAACATCTTGTCACTTTCTCAAAAGATCTCTCAAATCTATGATAAAGAACATCTTGTCACTTTCTCAAAAGATGTGTGTAGAATTCTAGATCATACTGGGAAATCTCTCATAAAAGGTTTACGCACTAACGATAATTGTTATGTCATTGAGAGTACAAGTGAGAATGAGGTAGCCGTAAAATGTAATATGGCTGTAAAGAGTGAATCCAAATTGTGGCACCAAAGGCTGGGACATGTCCACTACTAAAATTTAGCAAAACTCAGTTCCAAGAATTTGGTTAGGGGACTTCCCAAGATTAGAAAAGAAGAAAAAGTTGTCTGTGGAGAATGACTAAAAGGAAAATAGATAAAGGTTAGACACAAGAAGACAACCTCCATAGCAACTACAAAACCTTTGGATCTGCTACATATAGATCTAGTTGGGCCAACTAAAGTGGAAAGCCATGGTAAGAAAAGATACTTCCTGGTGGTAGTAGATGACTACATCAGATTTACTTGGGTCGCATTTCTTCGAGAAAAATCAAATGCATTTGAGGAATTTGTGATCCTGGCGAAGCAACTCCAAAATGAAAAAGGATATGGGATCAATCGCATCAGAAGTGATCATGGTGGGGAATTTGAAAATGAAAAATTCAAAAAATACTGCAATGAGAAAGAAATTCGTCATGAATTCTCAGCTCCAAAAACCCCACAGCAAAATGGAGTCGTTGAAAGGAAAAATCATGTATTATAGGAAATGGGGTCAGTTATGTTAAATGGAAAGGATATGGCAAAAAGTTTTTGGGCTGAAGCTGTCAATACTGCTTGTTACATCATAAATAGAGTATACCTTAGAGTAGGTCTGAACAAAACTCCATACGAACTATGGTATGGGAAACTGCCTAATGTGAAGTATTTTCGAGTTTTTGGTAGCAAATGTTATATCTTAAGAGATAGAGATCACCTAGGGAAATTTGAGTCTAAAAGTGATGAAGGAATCTTCTTGGGATATGCCATGAATAGTCGTGCGTATAGAGTATACAATCTAAGAACTCTCACTATTCAAGAATCAACTTCATGAAGAAGATGCACCTGTGAATGAATTAGAAGATGATGTAGATTCATGCATACTGGAAAAACTTGAAAGCAAAACTTTATCACCTAGTGCTCCTCAACGATCATCTGACATTCCCATTATAAAGGATCACCCTCGAGAGCAAATTATTGGAGACCTTAATGCTGGTGTAAAAACTCGACGACAGATAGAAAATATCTATAGTCATTTTTGCTTTACCTCAAAGATTGAGCCCAAGAACATTGTTGAAGCTCTTTAAGGTGAACACTAGATAAATGCTATGCAAGAAGAACTTCAATAATTTCAAAGAAATGAGGTATGGAAATTGGTTCCCTGACCACTCGATACAAATGTCATTGGAACTAAATGGGTCTTCAAGAATAAATCTGATGAATCAGGAAATGTAATTAGAAACAAAGCAAGGCTTGTAGCTCAAGGATACTCACAGGTAGAAGTCATTGATTTTGATGAAACATTTGCTCCTATAGCACGCCTTGAGTCTATCAGAATTCTTTTGTCCATTGCATGTGCATTAAAATTTAAACTATTTCAAATGGATGTTAAGAGTGCTTTTCTGAATGGGGATCTGGTTGAAGAAGTTTATGTGGAACAACCCAAGGAATTTTCAGATCCTAAGTGTCCTCAATACGTATATCGTCTAAATAAAGCCCTCTATGGTCTTAAATAGGCACCATGAGCTTGGTATGAACGATTGACAAAATTTCTTTTGGACCATAAATTATGTAGAGGGAGTGTTGATAAAACCCTATTTACCCAAAGAACAAAAGACTCACTGCTCATTGCACAAATTTATGTGGATGATATAGTCTTTGGTTCAACATGTGAAGATATCGCATATAAGTTTGCCGATCTCATGAAATCAGAATTCGAAATGAGTATGGTTGGTGATCTAAACTTCCTTCTAGGTTTGCAGGTCAAACAGCTACATGATGGAATCTTTATCTGTCAAACCAAGTATACGAATGATTTGGTAAAAAGGTTTGGTCTTGAATTTGGTCGTTCCTATTACACTCCCATGAGCACCACACTCAAACTCTCCAAAGATACAAATGGCAAGAGCGTGGATCAACATCTTTACTGGAGTATGATAGGTAGTCTACTATATCTCACAGCTAGTCGTCCCGACATATCTTTCAATGTTGGGGTATGTGCTCGATATCAAGCAGATCCTAAGGAATCTCATTTAACGGCTGTTAAGAGGATCATCAAATATATAGCAGGAACTTCCTCCTATGGACTATGGTATCCATTTGAAACATCTACCATCATCGCCGGGTACTCTAATGCCGACTGGGCAGAAAATTTGGACGATCGAAAATCAACAAGTGGAGGATGTTTCTATGTTGGAAACTGTCTGGTCTCCTGGCAGAGTAAGAAATAAAATTCAATATCATTATTCACTGCCGAGGCTAAATACATTGCCGTTGGAAGTTGTTGTTGATGTTTTACTTAAACCAATCTGATTTAAATGATTTTAACTCGCAAGTATATGAATCAGATGTAGATATGGTATGTATAACAAGATCGTTCCCACGAGGACTGGTTGTTACAATTTGAAATTTACGACTCTTCTTAACTAATCCAACAAAGAGTTTAAGTAATGATTAAGAAAAATAATTTAAAAGGATAATCGAGAGCAATGAGTAAAATCCAATCAAGGAGAAAACTAGGACTTTCGAATCCACTCCTAATTATCTTAATCCTTGTTTTACCTGTTGATTCACCTTAATTTAGATTGATATCAAAATAAATAAAGCGTACTCTATGTCCTCGGTCGAGCACATAGAATGTATAATTCCTTAAAGCATATGGATCACATCTTTCCATCCATGGTCAGGTATGGAGAGATGTAGAATCATGTTTCTTTTTCTATAGGAAACCTATTCATGGTCAGACACAAGCACCTAGTTAAGATTCCAAACAACATCCATATCTAGACTTTGGTCGAGCTCATAGAATGTAGAAGCGTCAAAATTACAGTTAAGCACACTAGAGAAAGAAACAAATCAATCAGATTAAAATAAATTCAACATAGACAGGAGTTATTCAAATTAAGGGCTTCATCTCAGCCCTGGCTACAAGATTAGAAATCCATAATTTCAAATAAAAGAAGGAAAAATAAGATTTAAACGCTGAGAACATCTCCCTTCTTCCTTCCTCTCTCTCTCCTCTTTCTTCTCTTTCTCCTCTCCTTGGCTCTCCCCAGGCTCTGGTTCTTTCTTCCTGGCGTTCTCTCCCAAAAGATCTCCCAGCCGAACTCCCCTGCTCTCTCCTTTTTCTCTTCTTATACAGAGATGGGGAAGTCGGTCGGATGGTGCTCACGGTGGAGAAAATCGACTTGCTGGAGTCGTTGCGTATAAACCTATTGCGCAGCCAAAATTGAAGCTCCACACGTCCTATTTTCCTTGCCTTTCCTCCATAACATTAACGTTTCTTTGGACTTTTTTGAGTGTCCTAACCGATGGACAGATCAGATCTGGCATCCAATCATCACTGAGACCACACCACAGCCCGCAAAATGGGGCTACGGTCGGTCACGGAATAGGGATCACGCACCGATTACGCTGTAACATTAGCGGGGCCCACTTCATAGTTATTTTGATAAATCCACTCCGTCCATTGGATGGAGGAGGAAATTTCGGTTGAGAATATGTAATTTTTGTCTTCTGTTGATGAGGCCCACGTGATTTTAAACCTACCGTCCGTTTTACCAATGAACGGTTGAAAAACTAGTCTTCATTGTATTTTCTAGTTCTGTCACCTTGGCGTGGATGAGAGATACCTAGGGACTCTGATGGACGGTTTAGATTGTCCATTTGGACAATGGGTGGGGCCCACAACAGAAATCGTAGGTCGAACAGCGTTAACGCTGTTAAAAATCGAAAGTTTCCATTTTTGGCTGAAGATAGTCAGTCAAACCGACTTTGACCGGGCTAAATGGTCTCATGCACGTGGAGTGCATTGTATACAATGCACTTACGTTGTCATTGGAGTCCTGTTCCACCATTTATGAGAAATCTGCACCATCCATCTGTTTTGTCTCTCCAATTAAGGGGTTGATACCAAAGTTGAAGCATATCCTGCTATCAGGTGAGCCTAAAATCAATGGTTTATGGGCTGATCTGTCAGTTGGGGCACTTTGATCAGGGTCAAATATTGCATATCAGACCCCGATTATTGCCCTATTTTATGTACATGATAAGGCCTAACATCGGATTTTTATTGTATTTTTGTTACAGGAGGAAATTAAGAGCGTGTATAGCAAAATTAATGTTAAAAGCGTGGAATTGACGTTTCGAAGTCACCAGAGCACGGGATGGACTCCAGAAAACCAATAGTGACGATTTTACATACCTGAGATCGGAGGAAAGCAAGCCAAAGGGGCTCGAAAAGGGTCCAGAATGCAAGATCACATATTTCCCGCCATCCGATCAACTCGAAACTTCATACATGTGATGGGGCCGTAAATTAACCGTACATATTAAATTTCACCGTTGAAGATCTCGGGAAGTGGTCCAACGGACAGATCAGCCCATTAATCTTCACTTTGGGGCCCACCTGATATTTGGAATTGCCTCAAACTTGGTTTTGGCGGATGAAATTATATGAAGAAAAGGATGGACGGTGCAGATTTCTCGTAAACATCACGATAAGGGCCTGTGGATGGGGAGTGTGTACAATGTACACTTGCGCCACCGAAGCACCGATTGCTTGGTCGGCCGAGACCGATGACTGACTCGTCTTGAAAACGAAAAAAAAAAATCGTTTTTTTTTTTTCTCGACGTCCGCTCACGATGGAGAAGATGCGGTTGTGGGCCCCACCTAATGTTGAATAGACGATCTATACTGGTCCATCGCTTCCTAGGGCGGCGGATTGCCCTCGCCTAGGTGGCAAAAATGGGAATAAAAGATTATATCGGATCTTAGCCCAGTACAAACGCAGGATGGACTACGGGACGAAAGATCACGTGGGGTCTGCACCGAATCCCCCCCAAAACGGTCAATTCCTACCGATTTTTCGAGGGGAATACAATGAACGGCACGATTTGCCATTTGATCAAAGAAGTGGGACCCACCATCATCCCAAGGTCTTAGGTTCGGCGTCATGCGTAACGCACGGCCGCCCATCTTGCATTATTGTGGGCCCCACCCGTCAACGGTGACGGAGATCGATCCGTCCATCTTGTAGAGGGCCATGAATACTACAAAACCATACTGATAGTTCACTCTCATGCGTACACACGTGCGTGATACAAAGGCCACAAAAGGGCTACTCGGCGACGTTCAAAACGTCTTTTTGAGATTTCTTCGTGGGCCGCGCTAATGGACCTTCAAAACCACCCATTCTTGATGAAATTTCGTCCTGAATCCAATGGACGGGGGTGGATTATCCAGAAAATATCTCTGTGGGGCCCACCGATCACGGTTGCGAAAATCGCACTTTGAGTCCGTCTCACGACTACTGCCACCGATTCCACCATCCAAACAGCCTATAAAGGGAAGTTTTGGACGTGGGGAAGGCATTCAAATCCAGGGAATTTAAGATCCAGAGCCAGGGAGAGGAGAAAGAGAAGAAAGAGAAGGAAGAAGAGAGAGATTGTTCGGTTTGGTGTTTTATTTTATGAATTTTATTTAATATCTTTTTATGGATTTTATGGGTAACTAATCTCTCACTAGAGTGAGATGAAGCCCTAATTTGATCAGCTCTTGTATTGGTTGATTTACTTTGAATTTTAATTAATTTGTTTCTTTCTTTGAGTGGGCTTTATGGGTTTAAATTTCATACTTCTCCATCTATGAACTTGATCAAAGTATATAGATGGATGTTGTTTGGATGCTTATTACAGGTGCTTGGTGTCGATCAAGAACGAGGTTTCCTATAGAGGAAGAAATGTGGTGCTTTAATGAATGTACATTCCATGTGCCCCACCAAGGACATGGGATCGTTATTCATGGCATTGCTCAAAGGAATTAGGCAGTCTGTATGCCCGATTTAGGACATGATTGTGCTTTCTCTATTTAAGTGGTATCAATCTATATCAAGGTGAATCAACAAACAAAACAAGGGTTAGGATAGTTAGGGGTGGATTCGAAAGTCCTAGTGCTTTCTCTCTGATTGAATTTTCTTCCCTATTCTTAATTGTTTTTCCTAAAATTGTGCTTAATAGTTTAGTTCATTATTCATTGGATTAGTTAAGAAGAATCATAGATTTGAATTGTGATAACCAGTCCTCGTGGGATTCGACCTCGATCTTACCAAGTTTATTACTACATCACAACCCTATACTTGGGGAGTGAACAAGTTTTTGTAGGCCGTTCACTGTTTTCAGTTCCAAATTGAATTTAGGATTCTCTCTTATCATAATTCATAGCTTAGGATTTTACTAACTTAGGTTAAAGTTTTAATTTTATTTTATTTTATTTTTAGAAATTAACCGTTGCTTAGGATTTTTCTATCATTATTTTAGGAAACCTAAATTTGTTTTTTTTTGTTTACAGGAATTGAGGAAGAAAGCTACTAAGTGAGGAGAAGCTTCTTAACACCAATCATCTCCTTTTTCGGGTTCTTTCTTCCCATTCTCACTTACATAGTTTTAACTTGTTTTTTTTTTTTAATAGCATAATTTCTAGTTCTAGTCTTCTTTCTCTTAGGTTGTTACTTAGTTTATGCTGGGGACGTAGATCTCTAGATAAAGAACTAGCACCGTTTGATCTGAAATAGAAAGAACCTTGCGTGAAAGATTGAGAAATAATTTGTTGAAATGGCGACCGAGACCAGAAGTTAAGGCTCTCAAAGATTATTCGGCTCCTGTCAATTTAATGCGCCTTCATGCATAGTGTTACCAACCACTACGGACATGAAAGACTTTGAACTTAAACCCGTCATACAATTTCTGTGCCATCCTTTTATGGATTGGATAAGGAGGACCCATATCATCATGTGAAAGAATTCTTAGACATTTGCTCCACTTTTAAGTTCCAAAACTTCTCAAACGATTCAATCCGCCTACGTCTGTTTCCTTTTTCTTTGAAGGATAAGGCAAAAGCATGGTTGAATTCTCTAGAAGTTGGAACTATCACTACATGGGACCAACAGTCTAAGAAGTTCTTAAATAAGTTCTTCCCCGTTCACAAAACTAATGCCCTCCGTAGAGAAATTACTAACTTCACACAAAAAGAGGGCGAGCACTTTCATGAATGTTGGGAAAGATGGAAGGACTTGCTTCTTAAATGTCCTCACCATGGTTTTGAGAAGTGGCAACAAGTGCAATACTTTTATGACGGTCGACACCCAGGCAACCGTCGCATGGTTGATGCCACCGGTGGAGGGTCCTTCATGACCAAAGCGATACCGAAGCATGGAAATTTTTGAAACCTTGTGTGAAAACTCCCAAAGAATGGGACTATTCAGATAGAGGTGAAAGAAGTTCCCAACCACAAAAGAGAGGTGGTATATATGAGATAGGAGTCGTGCGAGTTGTGCGCCAAACTTGATAACCGACAAAGAAAGTTGATGCTCGGTATTAAATAATGGACCTCCACAAATGCTCAAGTGGAGGCATGTGCCACATGTTCTAGTCACCTTGAGTCTTGTCCATCCGGGGCAAAGCATCCCCAGAACTTCTCTCGAACAAGTTCATGCTATGAACACTTTTCAAAAACACAGGAATGATCCTTACTCGAACACATACAACCCTGTGGGCTAGGCATCCAAATTTTTCTTGGGCAAAGGGACCACATCAAGGAGGACCATCGGAAATCCTCCCATGCAACCGCACCTCCAAGTTGTAAATCAACAAATTCCACAATATCAACAACTGCCTACACAATCAAGGAACCCATTTCTTGAGGATACACTTCATCTTTTTATGCAGAGTTCTCTCCAATTTCAAAAAGATACCCAACAAACCTTACTGGCCAACCAGCAAAGCTTACATGCAAATGCACAATCCATTGCTAATTTGGAAATACAAATGGGTCAACTAGTCGCCACATTGAGTGAGAGAGAGAAGGGCAAGTTCCCTAGCCAACACGAGGCTAACCCAAAGGGACTTGGTATGAGATTGGCTCTAATTCCAACCAAAGGCAATATCATGAGCAAGCCAAATCAATCATTACCCTTAGGTCAGGCAAGCAGATTGATAACAAAATAGAGATGCCTGGGGATGAATCAAATTCTAAAACAGAAGATCAAGATGAAACAGAGAGTCACACCAATGCATCTAAAGTTCAAAAGCTCTCTGACTCTCCAGGAGCCACTAATGTGCTACCTTACGTGCCCAAAGCACCCTTTCCTCAACGTCTGGCACCAATGAAGAAAAGAAATAACTTTGATGAAATCTTGGATGTGTTCAAAAAAGTGCAAGTCAACATCCCGTTGCTTGACGCTATCAAACAAGTCCCTGCTTACGCTAAGTTTCTGAAAGATTTATGCACTCAAAAGCGTAAGCAGAATGTTCATAAAAAGTCTTCCTTGCAGAAGCAGCTCAGCTCCATGATTCAACATAACACTCCTCCTAAATTTAGGGATCCAGGAGCTCCCACCATTTCTTCATGCATAGGAGATCATAAGATCGGGAAGGCATTACTCGATTTAGGGCGAGCGTTAATTTGTTACCTTATTCGGTTTATGAGCAACTAGGACTTGGTGAGTTCAAACCGACTAAGGTAACATTACAACTGGGCGATAGATCTGTCAAGGTACCCCGGGGTGTTATTGAAGATGTGTTAATCCAGGTTGATAAATTTTATTTTCCAGTGGATTTCATAGTCATTGATACTCAGCCTGTTCAGAATCTTCATAGTCAGATCCCAGTCATTTTGGGTCGTCCATTTTTGGCCACATCTAATGCTATTATAAATTGCCGGAATGGAGTTATGAAATTGTCCTTTGGCAACATGAATATTAAACTCAATGTTTTTAATGCAGGACAACAATCCGCAGATTTGGATGACATATTTGAAGTGGACATGATCGAGAGCCTTATGCAGGACTCCTTTCGTACATCTTTTGAAGATCCTCTTGAGACCTGCTTAGCACAATCGGGCATGGATTTTGACATTGATAGTCCCATCCATGAAGTCAATGCATTGCTCGACTCTACTCCTATATTGGAGACTGAAAAATGGAAAGCGAAAGTGGAACCTCTTCATCCCTCTGAGACGCCTCCCGACAAACACGGTTTCGAACTCGAGAAGACAAAAGCGGTCGCTTAATGTTCTTAAAGCATATAAGCGCAATTGAAAGGAAGATAGTGGAAATACAGGAGTATGCCCCATCGTATGTACGGATCATCTTTGTGGAAATATCATGTGAAATGCTGAGGAAGCGTGATCCCAACATAGAAGAAGTCGTTCGGCGAAGTCATTAAATTATTTGTGACGAAGTGTCGATTACCTCCTTGCGAGATAGCATGACTCATGGGAACTCACATCACTTATCTGGGATTGGTTAATTAAGGTGGTAAGGTAATTTCTTTGGCGGACCTTGGTCATAACGATTATTTCATTCATGGTCCGTTCTGGTCTGGCTGAAGACGTTAAACTTAGCGCTCCTGGGAGGCAACCCAGCCTTTTGCTTTATTGTATTGCTTTTTATTTCATTCATTTTCATTTTTCTTAGTTAGTTATTTCAATGTTTGTGGGTAACATTACTGCAAACCCTCACGAGACTACAACTCGTCCACTAGGGGTAACCTAGGGGTTTAAAGGCTTATTGCATGTGCTAAATGCAATCGAGAGCACCTGTGAAAGTGGTATAGGTAGGATCTTCTTTTGTTTTTCTTTTTTTGTTATTTGTTCTTATATTGATTTCTCTCTTGTGCTAACCTGTTCTGCGATGATATTTTTTCTGAGGAAGCTTCTTGATTCTCCGTCCAGGTACTATCTTTCCCTCATTCCTCTTTAATTATTCATTGTCCCATGTGCATTGTTTGCTTATTTCTTTTACATTGAGGACAATGTAGATTTTAGGTTGGGGGTGGGAGATTAGGTTACCTAATCAGTATTTTCTTGGTCTTGAGAAAAAATTGTGAAAATTTTTAAATTTTTCTGGAAATTCTATTAAATTCTAAGTGATTTCGAAGGATAGTTGTGATTTTAACATTATAAGATACGTAATGATTAATTTATGACTCTTGGATTCGGCCATCTGCTTAATTTCACAGTCAATTTTGAATTGTTAATCCATGATTAGAAGTGGTAAACATTGATTGAGCCATGATTTCTCATATTACATCTCGCTTACACATTAAGTTTTCGATTCGATAATGAATGATTAAGCGGAAAAAGAAAAATTAAAGGCTAAATCTTCACCATAGGTTTGCTCCTATAGGTGTAGATTTGATTCTCCATAGTTGAAATATATATATAATAAAAAAAAAAAAAAAAAAAAGTTAGGCGACAAGTTTTAGCCATAGTTTGCTCCTATAGGTGAGAATTTGATTCCCCTCGGTTGATTCATCGTCAGTAAAGAAAATCAAAAGATGATAACATGAAAAGTTAATCTGTGAGACGAGTGTTGGTTTCAAGTTTTGATTATCACGAATTACTAATGATATCATGAAATTGACAATTGGATCTCTTACTGATTGTAAGTCGAGATTATACTTTACATTCATGGAACTCAATGTTTGGAATTGTTCAAATAAATGGATCAATATTTTAAAATTGATTATGAAATCTGCTGAGAGCTTGATTCCAAGAGAAAAATTCCACATACCAATCATGAATCTTAGAATTTTCACATCTCAACTATCTGTTCACAAGTCACTTAAGTTTACAGGAATTGTCTTTTATTTCTGAAATTATTTTTCGCATGTTTTGCTCGGGACTAGCAAAATGCTTGGTTGGGGTTGTGATCAGGGTCAAATATTGCATATCGGACCCGATTATTGCCCTATTTTATGTACATGATAAGGCCTAACATCGGATTTTTATTGTATTTTTTGTTACGGGGGAGGAAATTAAGAGCGTGTATAGCAAAATTAATGTTAAAAGCGTGGAATTGACGTTTCAAGTCACCAGAGCACGGGATGGACTCCGAAGAAAACCAATGGTGACGATTTTACGCCGAGATCGGAGGAAAGCAAGCCAAAGGGGCTCGAAAAGGGTCAGAATGTAAGATCACATATTTCCCGCCATCCGATCAACTCGAAACTTCATACATGTGATGGGGCCGTAAATTAACCGTACATATTAAATTTCAGCCGTTGAAGATCTCGGGAAGTGGTCCAACGGACAGATCAGCCCATTAATCTTCACTTTGGGGCCCACCTGATATTTGGAATTGCCTCAAACTTGGTTTTGGCGGATGAAATTATATGAAGAAAAGGATGGACGGTGCAGATTTCTCGTAAACATCACGATAAGGGCCTGTGGATGGGGAGTGTGTACAATGTACACTTGCATAGCACCGCACTTGCCTGCTTCGGTGAGACGGCTGGCTCGTGACTGCTCGTCGAAACGAAAAAAAAAAAAATCGTTTTTTTTTTTTTCTCGACGTCCGCTCACCGATGGAGAAGATGCGGCCATTGTGGGCCCCACCTAATGTTCAAATAGGACGATCCAAACCGTCCATCCACTTCCTAGGGCGGCTGTTGCCCTCGCCTAGGTGGCAAAAATGGGAATAAAAGATTATATCGGATCTTAGCCGACAAACGCGGGATGGACGGCGGACGAAAAAGATCACGTGGGCACCGAATCCCCCCCAAAACCAGTCAATTCCTACCGATTTTCGAGAGGAATACAATGAACGACGCGATTTGCCATTTGATCAAAGAAGTGGGACCCACCATCATCCCAAGGCGCCGATTCGCGTCTGCGTAACGCACGGCCGCTGCCCATCTTGCGAATTATTGTGGGCCCCACCCGTCAACGGTACGGGAGATCTGATCCATCCATCGTGTAGAGGGCCATGAATACTACAAAACCATGCTGATAGTTCACTCCCATGCGTACACACGTGCGTGATACGAGGCCACAAAAGGGCTACTCGGCGACGTTCAAAACCGATCTTTTTGAGATTTCTTCGTGGGCCGCGCCAATGGACCTTCAAAACCACCCATTCTTGATCGAAATTTCATCCCGAATCCAATGGACGGGGTGGATTGTCCAGAAAACATCTGTGGGGCCCACCGATCACGGTTGCGAAAATCGCACTTCGAGTCAAGTCACGACTGCGCACCAAATTCGACCATCCGGCAGCTATAAAAGGAAGTTTTGGACGTGGGAAGGCATTCAAATCCAGGGAATTTAAGATCCAGAGCAGGGAGAGGAGAAAGAGAAGAAAGAGAAGAAGGAGAAGAGAGAGATTGTTCGGTTTGGTGTTTTATTTTATGAATTTTATTTAATATCTTTTTATGGATTTTATGGGTAACTAATCTCGGTAAATTTGAGATGAAGCCCCTAATTTGATCAGCTCTTGTATTGGTTGATTTACTTTGAATTTTAATTAATTTGTTTCTTTCTTTGAGTGGGCTTTATGGGTTTAAATTCCATACTTCTCCATCTATGAACTTGATCAAAGTATATAGATGGATGTTGTTTGGATGCTTAAGTGCTTGGGTCGATCAAGAAACGAGGTTTCCTATAGAGGAAGAAACAGGTGCTTTAATGAATGTACATTCCATGTGCCCGAAGGACATGGGATGTTATTCATGGCATTGCTCAAAGGAATTAGACGGTCTGTATGCCCGATTTAGGACACAGATTGTGCTTTCTCTATTTAAGTGGTATCAATCTATATCAAGGTGAATCAACAAACAAAACAAGGGTTAGGATAGTTAGGGGTGGATTCGAAAGTCCTAGTGCTTTCTCTCTGATTGAATTTTCTTCCCTATTCTTAATTGTTTTTCCTAAAATTGTGCTTAATAGTTTAGTTCATTATTCATTGGATTAGTTAAGAAGAATCATAGATTTGAATTGTGACAACCAGTCCTCGTGGGATTCGACCTCGATCTTACCGAGTTTATTACTACATCACAACCCTATACTTGGGGAGTGAACACACTTCCATAGTTATACGAGGGCTAAAATTTGATATGTACGGTTAATTTATGGCCCTCATCCCATGTATGAAGTTTCGAACTGATCGGATGGCGGGAACCATGTGATCTTGTATTCTGGACCAATTTCAAGCCTCTTTAACGTGAACGGCTTGATTTTCTCGGATTCCTGCCGTGTAAATCCATTGATCTTGGTTCTCTGGAGTCCGTCCCTTGCTCTGATGACTTCGGAGCATCAAATTCCCACTTTTAATGCTCTTTTTCAATTAATGCTCTTAATTACACTCTGCAACAAAAACACAATTAAAATATCCCGTTAAGCATTATCATGTTGGTAAAAGCAGGTAATAGTCGAGTTCTAATATGCAGTATTCAACCCTCATCACAACCCCCAACCAACATTTTGCTAGTCCCGAGCAAAACATGCGAAAAATAATTTTAGAAATAAAGGACAAGTCTTGTAAACTTGTGTAACTTGTGAATAGATAGTTGAGATGTGAGAATTCTAAAATTCATGAATGGTGAGAAGATTTTTCTCCTGAAATCAAGCTCACAGTAAACTTCATAATCAAGCTCAAAATATTATTCCATTAATTAGAACAATTCTAAACATTGAGTTCCATGAGTGTATAGTGTAATCTCGGCTTACAATCATTAAAAGATCCAATTGTCAATTTCATGATATCATTAGTAATTAACAACAGAATTTATGATAACCAAAACTTGAAACCAAAACATGCTAACAGATTAACTTTTCAGTCTACCAGCCTGTGATATTCTTTATGAACAGTAACGCAAATGAGGGGAATCAAATTCTCACCTATAGGGAGCAAACCTATGGAGAAAACTTGTCGCCTAACTCTTTTTTTTTTTTTTTTTCATATGTCAACTATGGAAAATCAAATCTACACCTATAGGGAGCAAACCTATGGTGAAGATTATGTGACTTAGCCTTTCTTTCTTCTCACTGAATGATTTATTTATTTATTTATTTTGAATCAGGCTGGTTCTTTCATGCTTAGTGATTATTAGGTTAATCATTCCATGTGTAAGCGAGATGTGATATATGAAATCATGACTCAATCAATGTTTACAACTTCTAATCATGGATTAATAATTCAAAATTAACTATGAAATCTAACAGATGGCTGAATCCACGAATCATAAATTACAAATATTCTGTATCTAAAATCACGACTATCTGTCAAAATCACTTTAAATTCATCAGAAATTCCAGAAAAATTTTTAAAAATTTTCGCAATTATTTTTTTTTATTTATTTTTTTTCTGCTCAAGACCAAGAAAATATTGATTAGGTAACCTAATATCTTACCCCCAACCTAAAATCTACATTGTCCTCAATGTAAAAGAAATAATCATGCGATGCACATGAGACAACAAAAAGAAAAGAGGAGTGAGGGAAAGATAGTACCTGGATGGAGAATCAAGAGGCTTTCCAAAAAATATCAACGTAAAAGCCAGTCAGCACAAGAGAGAAATCAACAAAATATAAAAAATAAAATCATAAAAGATCCTACCTATACCACTTTCGCAGGTGCTCTCGATTGCATTTAGCGTATGCAACAAGCCTTTAAACTCCTAGGTTACCCCTAGTGGACGAGTTGTAGTCTCGTGAGTGTTTGCAGTAATGTTACCCACAAACATTGAAGTAACTAACTAGGAAAAAGCAATACAATAAAACAAAAGGCTGGGTTACCTCCTAGGAGCGCTAAGTTTAACGTCTTCAGCCAGACAAGAATGGACCATGAATTAACTAATCTTTATAACCAGGGTCCGCCAA
The DNA here is from genome assembly GCA_030180095.1 of Magnolia changhungtana. Classification (NCBI taxonomy): domain Eukaryota; kingdom Viridiplantae; phylum Streptophyta; class Magnoliopsida; order Magnoliales; family Magnoliaceae; genus Magnolia; species Magnolia changhungtana. The sequence goes on from JASAUF010000446.1 coordinate 909,453, forward strand.
AGAAATTACCTCAACACCTTGATTAACTAATCCCAGACAAGTGATGTGAGTTCCCATGAACTGTGCTATCTTAAATGAGGTAATTGATACTATCGTCAAATAATTTAAGGACTTCTGCTCGAACGACTTCTTCCATGTTAGGATCACGCTTCCTTTGCATTTCACGCGACATTCCCGCAGCATGATCCATACATACAGTGGGGCATACTCCCTGTATTTCCGCTATCTTCCGTTCAATTGCTGCCTTATATGTTCTAAGAACATTAAGCAGCCTACTCTCTTTTGCCTTCTCGGAGTTGGAAACTGTGCTGTCAGGCAGAGTCTCAGAGAGACCTTACAATGCATACTCGAGATTTCCAGGTAATTGTTTAATGTTAGGATTAGGTGGTTTTTCAATAGACGGGACCAATTTGGACTTAAAGGGTGGAAGAGGTTCCACTTTCGCTTTCCATTTTGAAGTCTCCATTATAGGAGTAGAATCGAGCAATACATTGACTTCGTGGATGGGACTATCTATGTTAAAATCCATGTCATATTGTGCTAAGCAGGTCTCAAGTGGATCTTCAAAAGATTTACGGAAGGAGTCCTGCACTAGACTCTCGATCATGTCCGCTTCAAATATGTCTTCTAAATTTGCGGATTGTTGTCCAACATTAAAGACATTGAGTTTAATATTCATGTTACCAAAGGACAACTTCATAACTCCATTCCTGCAATTTATAATAGCATTAGATGTGGCCAAAAATGGACGACCCAAGATGATAGGGATTTGACTAGTCGGATTCCGGACAGGCTGAGTATCTATAACGATGAAATCCACTGGAAAATAAAACTTTTCAACCTAGATTAGCACATCTTCAATAACACCCCGGGGCACCTTAACAGATCTATCAGCTAGTTGTAATGTTACTTTAGTCAGTTTTAACTCACCAAGTCCTAGCTGCTCATAAACCGAATATGGTAATAAATTGACGCTCGCCCCTAAATCAAGCAATGCCTTCCCGATCTTATGATCTCCTATGACGCAAGAAATGGTGGGAGCTCCTGGATCCCTAAATTTAGGAGGGGTGTTATGTTGAATTATGGAGCTAAGTTGCTCTGCAAGGAAGACTTTCTTATGAACATTCTGCTTACGCTTTTGAGTGCATAAATCTTTAAGAAACTTAGCGTAAGCAGGAACCTGCTTGATAGCATCAAGCAACGGAATGTTGACTTGCACTTTTTTAAACACATCTAAGGTTTCATCAAAGTTGTTTCTTTTCTTTATTGGTGCCAGACGTTGAGGAAAAGGTGCTTTGGGCACATAAGGTGGCACATTAGTGGTTCTTGGAGAGTCAGAGAGCTTTTGGACTTTGGATGCATTAGTGTGTCTCTCTGCTTGATCATCTTGATCTTCTGCTTTGGAATTTAATTCATCCCTAGGCATCTCTATTCTGTTGTCTATCTGTTTGCCTGACCTAAGGGTAGTGATCGATTTGGCTTGCTCATGATATTGCCCTTGGTTGGAATTAGAGCCAATCTCATACTATCCCTTTGGATTAGCCACAGGTTGGCCAGGGAACTTACCTTTCTCTCTCTCATTCCATGCGGTAGCTAGTTGACTTAACTGTACTTCCAGCTTGGCAATGGATTGCGCATTTGCATGTAAGCTTTGCTGGTTAGCTGGTAAGGTTTGTTGGGTGTCTTTTTGGAATTGGAGAGAACTCTGCATAAAAAGATTGAGTGTTTCTTCAAGAGATAGTTTCTGTGATTGTGAAGGGACTTGTTGATATTGCGGAAACTGTTGAAGTTGTTGATTGCCAGCTTGAGGGTAAGGTTGCATGGGAGGATTTCCAGATGGTCCTCCTTGTTGTGGTCCTTTGCCCAAGAGAAATTTGGATGCCTAGCCCAACCTGGGTTGTAAGTTTCTGAGTAAGGATTATTCCCAGGTCTTTGAAAAGTGTTCATTGCATGTACTTGTTCAGAAAGAAGTTCTGGAGATGATGCACCAGATGGACAAGACTGCGTAGGATGGGCAGGACTAGAACATATGGCACATGCCTCGACTTGAGTTGTTAGTGGAGGTCCATTATGCAACATCAGAGTATCAACCTTCTTTGTCAGGCCATCAATCTTAGCATAGAGATCTGGCGTGACTCCTATCTCATATATATTACCTCTCTTCTGTGGTTGGGGACTTCTGTCACCTCTATTTGAATAGTCCCATTGCTGGAAATTTTCACACAAGGTTTCAAAGAAGTTCCATGCTTTGACATCATTTTTTGTCATGAATGACCCTCCACTGGTGGCATCAACCATGCGACAGTTTTGGGGTGTCAAACCATCATAAAAGTATTGAACCTGTTGCCACTTTTTAAAACCATGGTGTGGACATTTAAGCAGTAAGTCCTTCCATCTTTCCCAACATTCATGAAAGTGTTCACCCTCTTTTTGTGTAAAATTAGTGATTTCTCTACGGATAGCATTAGTTTTGTGAACTGGGAAGAACTTGTTTAAGAACTTCTTAGACAATTGGTCCCATGTAGTGATAGACCCAACTCCTAGAGAATTCAACCATGCTTTTTCCTTATCCTTCAAAGAAAAAGGAAAAAGGCGCAAACTGATCGAATCATCTGAAAAGTTTTGAAACCTAAAGGTAGAACAGATGTCTAAGAATTCTTTCACATGATGATAGAGATTCTCCTTATCTACTCCGTAAAAAGAGGGCAACAATTGTATGACCCCAGATTTAAGTTCAAAGTGTGCTATCGTGGTGGTGGGCAACACTATGCATGAAGGCGCATTGAATTGGACAGGAGCTGAATAATCTCTAAGAGCTTTAGTTCCATTCTCATCCGCCATTTCAAATAGGATGTTTCCAAATCTTCTACAAAAAGTTCTTTCTATTTCAGGATCAAAAGGTGCTAGTTCTATGTTCAGAGATCTACATCCTAGCATAAACTATGTTATTGCAATGTAAGAAAGAAAACTAAACTAAGAAGCAACCTAAGAGAAATAAAACTAGAACTAGGAACTATGAGATTCTAAAACAAGTTAAAACTATGTAAATAAGAATGAGAAGAAATAACCCGGAGAAGGAGATGATTGATGTCAGGAGATTGAAGAAGCTCCTCCTTCACTTAGTAGCTTCCTTCCTCAATTCCAAATTAGAAGTTTATTTCAGGACCCTACAAAACAGGAAATAGGTTAGTTTCTAAAATAAAGAAAAGAACTCTAAGTCAGTAAAATCCTAAGCTATGAATTATGATAAGACAGAATCTTAAATTCAATTTGGAACGAAACAGTCCCCGGCAACGGTGCCAAAAACTTGATGTTTTATTTAAACCAATCTGATTTAAATGATTTTAACTCGCAAGTATATGAATCAGATGTAGATACGGTATGTATAACAAGATCGTTCCCATGAGGACTGGTTGTCACAATTTAAAATTTATGACTCTTCTTAACTAATCTAACAAAGAGTTTAAGTAATGATTAAGAAAAATAATCTAAAAGGATAACCGAGAGCAATGAGTAAAATCCAATCAAGGAGAAAACTAGGACTTTCGAATCCACCCCTAATTATCCTAATCCTTGTTTTACCTGTTGATTCACCTTAATTCAGATTGATATCAAAATAAATAAAGCGCACTCTATGTCCTTGGTTGAGCACATAGAATGTATAATTCCTTAAAGCATATGGATCACATCTTTCCATCCATGGTCAGGCATGGAGAGATGTAGAATCCTGTTTCTTCCTCTATAGGAAACCTGTTCATAGTCAGACACAAGCACCTAGTTAAGATTCCAAACAACATCTATATCCAGACTTTGGTCGAGCTCATAGAATGGAGAAGCATGAAAATTACAGTTAAGCATACTAAAGAAAGAAACAAATCAATCAGATTAAAATAAATTCAACATAGACAAGAGTTATTCAAATTAAGGGCTTCATCTCAACCCTAGCTACAAGATTAGCAATCCATAATTTTAAATAAAAAGAAGGAAAAATAAGATTTAAATGCTGAGAACATCTCCCTTCTTCCTTCCTCTCTCTCTCTCTCCTCTTTCTTCTCTTTCTCCTCTCCTTGGCTCTCCCCAGGCTCTGGCTCTTTCTTCCTGGTGTTCTCTCCCAAAAGATCTCCCAGCCGAACTCCCCTGCTCTCTCCTTTCTTCTCTTCTTATACAGAGATGGGGAAGTTGGTTGGATGGTGCTCACGGTGGAGAAAAGCGACTTGCTAGAGTCGTTGCGTATAAACCTATTGCGCAGCCAAAATTGAAGCTCCACACATCCTGTTTTCCTTGCCTTTCCTCCACCATAACATTAACGTTTCTTTGGACTTTTTTGAGTGTCCTAACCGATGGACGGATCGGATCCGGCATCCAATCATCACCGAGACCACACCATAGCCTGCAAAATGGGGCTACGGTCGGTCACGGAACAAGGATCGCGCACCAATTACGCTGTAACGTTAGCGGGGCCCACTTCGTAGTTATTTTGATAAATCCACTCCGTCCATTGGATGAAGGAGGAAATTTCGGTTGGGAATATGTAATTTTTGTCTTCTGTTGATGAGGCCCACGTGATTTTAAACCTACTGTCTGTTTTACCATTGAACGGTTGAAAAGCTAGTCTTCATTGTATTTTCCAGTTCTGTCACCTTGGCGTGGATGAGAGATACCTAGGGACTCTGATGGACGGTTTAGATTGTCCATTTGGACAATGGGTGGGGCCCACAACAGAAATCGTAGGTCGGACAGCGTTAACACTGTTAAAAATTGGAAGTTTCCATTTTTGGCTGAAGATAGTTGGTCAAACCGACTTTGACCGGGCTAAATGGTCTCATGCACGTGGAGTGCATTGTATACAATGCACTTACGTTGTCATTGGAGTCCTGTTCCACCATTTATGAGAAATCTGCACCGTCCATCTGTTTTGTCTCTCTGATTAAGGGGTTGATACCAAAGTTGAAGCATATCCTACTATCAGGTGGGCCCAGAATTAACGGTTTATGGGCTGATCTGTCAGTTGGGGCACTTCCACAGTTATTCGAGAACTAAAATTTGATATGTACGGTTAATTTATGGCCCTCATCCCATTTATGAAGTTTCGAACTGATCGGATGGCAGGAACCATGTGATCTTGCATTCTGGACCAATTTCGGGCCTCTTTAACGTGAACGGCTTGATTTTCTCGGATTCCTGCCATGTAAATCCATTGATCTTGGTTTTCTGGAGTCCATCCCTTGCTCTGATGACTTCGGAGCATCAAATTCCCACTTTTAATACTCCTTTTCAATTAACGCTCTTAATTACACTCTGCAACAAAAACACAATTAAAATATCCCATTAAGCATTATCATGTTGGTAAAAGTAGGTAATAGTCGGGGTCTAATATGTAATATTCGACCCTCATCAGTTGTGCACAACTCCTTTGGATAAAGCAGATGTTGTTAGACTATGGGATTGAATAACCCACGATGAGTCTTTTCTGTGATAACACAAGCGCAATCAATATTTCAAAGAATCCTGTTCAACATTCTCGGACTAAGCACATTGATATCCATCATCATTTTATTCAAGAACTTGTTGAAAATAAGATTATTACGTTGGATTATGTTTCCACAGAAAAGCAACTCGCAGATATCTTCACCAAACCTCTTGATACAAACAGGTTTAGTGATCTTTAAAAATTCATCGGTGTCTGCACTCACTAAGAACATATCCCAGTAAATGTGTGCCACAAAGGTAAATCTCCACACTGGGACATTTATGGTTATATGTCAGTCACACGTCTAAACTCCTTGTATTAACCATGAACATTTTTGGAAGCCAGGTTATGACATTCTTAACGATATCCGAATTGTGTCATAACTTACATATATATGGTGAATTTTTGGATAATTGGTTGATTACTGTTGTCTGTGGTAGTATGTGTGTTGGATAGTTAAATTTTTTTTTTTTTCAATGGATGAACAAAACTCTTATCTTTAATGCCATAATTCTACTTTCGATTCCCCTAGTTTGTCTGATGGAATGCATATGATGTGTTTAATGCTTAATTGCTTTACTGTTATCACTGCTTTCCACCTGTTCTGACCACAGATGACTTCTTATAATATTTTGATCATTACTCATCTATATCTTGTATGCATGTTCTCTCACATACTTTAAGCTTCAGTCAATATCACTTGCTATACCTTTGCCAATGACTGACAAAAAGGGGGAGAACAATTCAAAACACCCCGAGCGGAAAATTGTATATCTAATGTGTTGCAGGTGTTAGGGGGAGCAGCTGCACCAAGAAAGGGGGAGTTTTGAAGTAAGGGGGAGTAGATACTTCTAGAATGTGTACATGAGTTAGAAAAAAATTGTAAAATTGTGTAATTGCATGTACACACAATTTAGGATGTGTCTAGAAGTGTTTTAGGGTGTTTTGGGTATTTTGTCATGTAATTGACAAAGGGGGAGATTGAAAGTGCACCTACTAATGCCCTGGTTTGTCAAGTTACGTGTGTGGTGAGTTAGACTGGCTGCAGAACTCGATTGGAAGATTATTTCAAGCGTCTGCCTCACGGATGTGTGGAAGCTCGCAATAGGTAAATCATAGCCTCACATCCCATGTCCCAAAACACCAGGTGATTAAAACCCTTAAAACAAGATAGACATCTTAGGGTTTTATGATGAGAAAAATTTTGGCAAAATAGAAAAATCTCTAAGTTTTTCTCGCTCTGTTGATTTTATCGAAACACCCTTGATATGATCGACCTGTACTGTCGATGTCCTAAAAACCTTAACGATACTATCGATAAGAGGATCAAAATGTCCAGCAACTATACATTCATCCGGATGGATTTATCGATATATCAATACACCCATCGATATCATTGATAAAAGCACTAAATATGTCCAGCAACTTCACAATATATCTGGATGAATTATCGATGTATCGATACACATATCGATATCATCGATATTCAAATCTCGAGCCCATCGAGAGTGGCTCGATAAGATCGACGGGCAGATTTTCGGCGCCCCTATTTTTTTTAATGAAAATCTCAAAATTCTTCGGTATATCGATGACCGTCCGATATGATCTGAATTCAAATATCGATAAGATCAGAGGTCCATCGATGATATCGATAGTGGGCGCACATTTCTTACAGCATTTATTTCAGGTTATTTTTAATTATGATCGGGGGCCCTTCGATTTAATCGATATTCAAATATCGATGATATCGACACCAGATCGATTACATCGAATGATACTATAATCTGTCCAGCAAGTTCAAAGATAAATCAGTTGGATTTATCGATGCTGCGACTGTGATCTCGATGTCATCGACATTCAAATTCCGATGACCTGGACGGTTTCCCCAATCATTCATGAAAACCTGAAATATCTCAAAGTCAAGTCTCTCTCATTTTTCAAGTGTCGATGGATCGAACCTGTCATCAATGGAATCGAGTTCAAAATTCGATGACATCAACAATAGTTTCGATTCATCGACCATCTGGCAAAGAGTTTCAAAAGCATATGACATTGAGTCCGAGTCATCGAGCAGACCATCGATGCTATCAAGAGTATACGCTCAATGATATCGAACCTGCTTGATGATATCGAACTCTGTCATAAATGTGACCATTTTATATCTATTGGAACTTTTTGCCTATTTATAGAGGACTTGTCTTTTGTTGCTGTGAGAGAAAGAAGAGAGAGCTTTTGAGTGTTTAACCTTTTATCATATATCCTAAGCCCTTTCTCTCAAGGGAGTTCATCCTCTAATCCACCCTCACCATTGATATTCAATTGAGTGGATTGGGGAATGAACTTCTACATTCAAGGATCCTCCAGCTACTACCTTAATGGTAAATCATTATGCTGGGATGCCTTGAATGCATAAGAGTGGAACTACTCTACCTTCCTTTTAGGTAAACCTTTAGAGAGTAAGATTCCATCTCTACCTTGACCCAACCTTAAGCCTAGTCTTGGTATATCTTTTATGTTGCGGATCAAGGGAGTAGAAGACTCTTCGTCAACAAGGAGGAGGAGATCTTCGGCGTTATGCTTAACGGGACTCATCAACTTATCTGTAAGTATCTAGAGTCCAAGAGGACACTTGTGATCATTCCTTTCTAGGATTTGGTCTTAAGTGGTTCTCACCCTTTGAAGCCCTCGTAGGAGGCCTCCAGCGGGAGTGTACACTGTGGGTGCATTGTGTGACCCTTTCTCTTATGTAGGACATACACTGTTTGGTCCTTATGTAGGTCCTTGACTTGTGTGGTCTAAAATCCAGGTGCGTTGTGTGGACCCTTACTCTATAGAGAGCATAAAACTCTGGGTTTGAGGTGAACCACGTAAAACCTCTGTAAAGGTTAAAGGTGAACCTGATTTAAAACCTTAGGTTTGAGGTGAACCCTGGGAAACCTCCTTAGTGAAATCCGGTACACTCAAGGGTTGAGTGCGACAGCCGGGAGTGGAGTAGACAAGTAGTCGAACCACTATAAAAATGATTGTGTTTGAGATGATTATTGTCTTTCAGTTATGTGATTTCCTTACATGCCTTTATATCTGATTATCTGAGATCACACCTTATACACACACACACATAATCATATGCTTCACAATCTTATCTACAACTTGTTTATCTTACAAGTAGGTTGTGATTGGATCCTCTACAAGGCTTGGAAGCCAGTAGAGTTAATTTGATTAATCCTGAGAATTGCATACATAATAGGATTAGAGTGATAGGTTTTTGAATAAACTGTAAAAACTTTAAAAAGTCCTATTCACCCCCCTCTAGGATATATTGACATATTCCAACTTCTACTCAAGCGGTCTTCACCGCTATTTCACACATGTGCTACACCATCTACACCATTCATCTATTTTTAGAGATCATATTAGAGTATTATCAGAAAAAAAAAATGAATCATATCAAAAGATCATCTGGACCATACCACAAATAACAGTGGTGATAATGATTTCCACTGTTAAGATCCCAGTGGGCCCACCATAGTATTTGTCTTTCATCCAGTCTGTTCATAAGGTCATAAAGACTTGAATTAAGAGGATAAGCAAATATCATATTGGTCCAAAACTTCTGTAACCCAAAGGGTTTCTAATGGTGGGCTTTCAAACCCACTGTTTCTGCAGTGTGGTCCACTTGATACTAGATCTGTCTTAGTTTTAGTCTCAGGCCTTGAGACAAGATCGCCAAATAGATGGACGGTTTGGATGGAACACATCCATCAGAGTGGGGCCCACGAGCACGTCAAATGGATGGATAGTGTGGATGGAACACATCCATCAGAGTGGGGCCCACGAGCATGTCAAATGGAGGGATGGTTTAGATGTAATACATACATCAGCAGTGGGGTCCATGTCCCAGCTGGACAGACGGTGTGGATTTATCCCACGTACTGCAGCTCTATAGCTAGTATGCGGTACCCAGCCAATCTGGTACTTAGAACAAGTGGGTCCCACGTGGGGGCCACCACATCTATATTATAATATATATATTTATTATATTATATTATATTACATTATATTATATATATTATATAATATAAAACATATTCTAAAAATAGGTGGGGCCTGATACATCTATATTATATATTATATAATATATAACATTTAACATGGTTCGGTCCAGCATCTATAGAGTCTGGACGCTGGATGGACGGTTGGATCTCACAAGCAGTAGGGTGGGTCCACGTGGTGTGGCCCACCATAGCATTTAGATCAGCTGATGTTTGTGTTTTTCCTACGTCCAGCAGCGCTGGTACACCTGCAACACATATATATATATGGTACGGTCTACACCAGTGGGTCACTCCACTGATCAAACTAATATTTGTGCTTTCCTTCAATCATGCCCATCCAAATGGACTGTCGGGTGGGCCCACTCTGTGGACGGTATAGATAAAATACATTCATCATGGTGGGCCGCAAAATATGGAAGAAAGAGATAGAGAGAGAGAGATCGGATGGTGGAGGGACCCCGCCACTATGGGCCCCTCTAATGCATACATCAAGATGGGTCCCACCATATGTGGGCCCTCAAATCATGGAAATCAACAAATAAAATCACCCACCTTTGATCATGGACTTCTCCTTCCATCAACGCATTCTAGAGCTCCAGTGGGTAAGATTCAACGGTCGAGATGAAGCTTAGATGGTGGAGATGGGAGGTAGGAAGGTAGGCCACACTAGCTCTCTCATAGAGGTTGGAGGAGCTTAGATGTTGGAATTTTTTTGGGTTGCTTGGGAGATGAGTTTGAGAAATGAGAGAGTGGGTTGTAAGAAGAGAGAGGGATGGGTGATGGAGTGATGGGTGAAGTGAGTGATGGGTGTACTTGATAGGGGATAGGTTGTGTAAGGGATTGTTGACTTTTGGGGTTGCTTGGGGATGGGGTGTGAGGTGATATGTACTTGACATGTACTTGACCATTGATGGGATTGATGAGATATATTGGGTAGAGATTCTCTGAGAATTGCAAATACGCAGCGTTTCTTCAAACTGAATGCAGGCTCACATCTCCTGGCTTGGGTATCGCCTTGGTGCGTGAGATGCGGTGTTGGAACCGTGGTGACAGCGCGGTCACAAAGGTATAAGTCTCGGGTCAAACCGACTGTAGAATACAGGATGTGACTCAGGGTCACGCGCAACTGCTATCTATGCATAGGTGGGGTCGTCAGAGTTTGACCGGGAGGACCGCGGAAGCCTACGGAATGGTACAGGCTAGGATACGGGCCTCGCATAGAGAAGGGAAGATGAGGTTCATTCAACTAGGGAAGGGGGCTCCTCGACTTCGACTTCGATCTATGCGGGCTCCTCGTTCCCGGCTTCAGGCTACACGGACTCCTCCATAACTTGATCACTAAGGAGGGCATCTAGGTTCAGCTCAGCCTACAACCCCTTCACATCCCCTTTCCAGCGTTCGTAGCCACAGTTGTAGACTATGTCCACCTCGTCGTCTCTTTCCTTCGAGGATTTGTACTCTTCTACTACTGCGACCTTGATTGCAGGGATAGCTGCCTCGACCTTAGATAGCTAACTTAGGCATCAGAGAGTCCCTCTTCTATAGTCAAGGTCTCCTTTGTCTTCCTCGTGTGAAGGTATTTGAAGGTCTAGTGGTCCAGCAAGGGTGAACCAGAGAACTATATCAACATTATTGATAGAATTCATAGTGATTAAGGGGGAGAGTTTGAGAATGATCAATTCTAAAGGTATTGTGATGAAAATGGGATTTGGCATGAACTCTCAACTTAAAAAACTCCCCAACAAAATGGAATTGTGGAAAGAAAGAATAGGGTGTTGCAAGAGATGGGCTCAGTTATGCTCAACAATAAAAATATGGCAGAAATTTTATGGGTTGAGGCAGACTACACTACTTGCTATATAATGAATTAGGTATACCATAAAGTAGGTTTAAATAAAACTCTATATGAACTTTGGTGTGGTAAGTAACTGTTAGACCCGTATCCTAGACCGTACCTTTCCGTAGGTTCCCGCGGTCTTTCCGGTCGAATTCTGGCAACCTTCGACCCTTAACCAGCATTGCGCGCGACCCTGATTCACACACTGTCAACCCAAGTCGACTCAAGCCGAGACTAGTACCCTTGCGACCACACCGTCGCCGCGGTTCCGATGTCGCGACTCGCATGCCAAGGCGATACTCTGGCCAGAAGATGTGGGCCAGCGTTCGGTGCGAGGAAAACGCCGCACGCTGTGAAACCCAAGAGAATCTCAACGAGATGTCACATCAATCAACCATCAATCAATCCCATCAAGTTAAGTACACATCACTTCACACTCTTCCCCAAGCAACCCCAAAGTCAAAAGTTTCTTACAAAGCCCATACTTTTCTTACACAAATAGCCACAAAAGTCAAAAAGTTCTTACACCCATCACCACCACATCCATCACTCCATCACCCATCACTCCTCTTTCTTTACAACCCTCTCTCTCATTTCATTTCTCAAAATCCCCTTTCCAAGCAAGAGAGAGAGAGAGCATCATACGTATGAGCCTCTCCAAGCCCTTCTAAGAGAACCACAAGTGTGGCCCACCTTTCCATCCCAAGATCTCCCATCCTAGCCATCCATTCCTCATCTTCTCCATTAAAATCGAAGCCAAGAAGCTAAGGAGCCCATAGGAGCAAGAAGATCAAGTGGTGGGTGCTTGATAAGAGTAGTTTTTCATGTTTTTAAGATGGGCCAAGTGAGGCCAACCGATCAATGGTTTGGATCTCACTTGGGACCCTAAGATGTGGCCGATGGCCTACTTTGATCATCATGATCATTCCATGATGGGGCCAATCTCCATGGACCCCATCATGATGTTTACTTTCTAGTTGATAAAGGTCATCTAGACCGTCTATTTTATTAGAGAAGGAATCTCCACCATTGGATTGTGATTTAATGGGCCCACATGTATTGGGACCCACTTGATGTATGATTGATTTCAATGGAGGGCCCATAGTGTCGGGGTCCCTCCATCACACGCGTCCCACTCTCTATCTCTCTCCCTCGCTCTCTATTTCATTTTTTTATGTGATCATGTTACGGTTGTGTGGCCCACTTGGATAGATCCCACCCTGAAGCATGTATTGTATCCAAACTGTCTTCAAGTGGGGCCCACCTTACATGTATTGCACCCACACCATCTATCAGTAGTGGCCCACCTAAGGTGGGGCCACCTCAATGAAGGAGCCACTACCAAACCGTCCAGCGTCCAAGGACGCTGGACGTCAGAGAAACACAAATATAAGCTTTGTTCAAGCTTTTTGTATGGACCTCACAAATAGGTCCCACCCTGATGTAAGGGTTCAATCCATGCCGTCCATCCTATTCTTTGGCTCATTTTAGGCATTGAGCCGAAAAATGAGGCCAATCCGACAATCAGGCGGACCATACCATAGGAAACTGTATTTCCTACTGTTCGATGCTATTCAGGCCCACCTTTCTGTTTCTATATGCCAAAAATACCCAATATTAGACTGGTTTGGTGTATTCCGAGCCATAGAATCCACTGGACGGAGTGGATTCTCCGGTAGTGGGCCCCACATGCGAGTTTTCAGAAAAAAAAAAAAAAAAAAGAAAGCAACGCCAACGCGATTTGAATGGCATTGCCGTTGAAGAGGGCAGAGGCGGCCCGCTGCTCTGCCGCTACTACGGACGGTGGATATCAAGCATGACCACCCACTCTCTGCGTGGGCCCTACCATGATGCTTATTCACCATCCAAACCATTTATTTGGTGGGCCACCTCCTAACGTGGGTCCCATCCAAAAATCAGACCGATCTGAGTCTCAGATGGCCCACACCAAAGGAAAAAGTGCAAATTGAACTGTCTGCCATTGAAACGTTTTTGAGCCCACAGAAGTCTCGGATCAAGCAGAATTTTTTTATTACCTTTCATCTAGGACTGCGTGACCTTATGAACGGATTGGATGGGGGGTAAACATTACAGTGGGCCCCACGTGGGACGCACAGTGATTTATGTGTTTTGTCCACCGTCCGCCTGGACGGTGGAGCCCGCACTGATGTATCTGTTTATCCCACCGTCCAGGGTGCATGCGTGCGTGGGTGCATGTGTGTGTGTGCATGTGTTCAGTGGGTGTGGGTGTGCATGCGTGTGTGTGCGTGTGGTGTGTGCACGTGTGGTTGTGTGTGTGTATATATATATATATATTATACTATATCGTGTAATAAAATATACTTTATGATGGGCCCTCAAATGGACCCCCCCCCCACCATGCTTATGTTGCATCCAATCCGTCTATCCATTTTGAAAGATCATTTTATGGCATGAGCTAAAGATGAGCCAGATCCATAGTCCAAGTGGACCCCACCTTGGCATGTTTTGAGGTCCATCTTAACGTATTTGTGGTAGATCATTGGGGCCTACTTTGATGTGGATGTAAGGCCCATGTCATTAGGCCATTTGATGTATTCTAGGGCCCATGGGTTAAGGCCCATTGAGATGTATTAGGGCCTATGAGTTGAGGCCCATTTGATGTACATATGGGGCCCAATTGGTGTGGCCCATTTGTTACATATAAGACCCATGAGACTAGGCCCATTTGATGTATCTAAGGCTCACGGGTTATGACCCATTGCAATGCGCATAAGGCCCATTGGTGCGGCCCATTGATGTGGCCCACTTAACGTATGAAAGGCCCATATGGTGTGACCCATTTGATGTATCTAAGGCCCAATGGGATGAACCTAAGGCCCATTACAATGTGTAACCCCAACCTGGTTCATGTAATGATGTTTACGACGGGCAATGCCTTGGGAGCAATGTTGGTTTAATGTCCACATTGTTGAATAATGTTGGTTAAATGTCCGCATTATGATTCTCCCTAAGGCCCATTGTTAGGCCCATACTTGTAGGCCGTCTAGGCCCATCTCCTTATGAATAACATCTATCCCATATAACATGTTTAGTATAGTTCCATGATTCATGATCATACACATCATATGTATGCTTGGTATGAGAAGTGACTGATCATAGCATATACCTTCGGGCAGATTGTTTAGGGGCTCCCGGTTAGGCGGTGTTGCCCCACATGAGCGCACGAGATGCGCATGATTGCTGCATGACTGGATAGTGTGATTCATGCATTCGCATTGTGTGATATGGTTACTGTACGCCCTAGCGACATCAGGGTCGTAGCCTCCACAGGCATATCGTGGTTGGTAGGATTGGATACCGAAAATCTGGTTCTACATGGGGTGCTATAGATATCCTTGGGTGAAAGTCCCTAAACCCTTATGGTATCAAGAGGTTGCTCCAACGTCTAGACAGAGTGGGTGCACGAGTGCCGAGTGCCGATTACTAGACTGCTGGGCTTTCTACTGTGTCGTGGTCGGTTGGAAGGGGGTACGACCTTACCCGCCCGAGAGGAGGGGGCAATGTTAGGCTGAGTTTGACCAGCTCGAGGAATGGGTCCGCTATCGACGAGCCGACCCCGATATTGGCAGGGGGGTAGTGAGGTCTCTTCCACTTACCTTATTACGCGCGATGGGGCGACAATCTGGTTTAGAGTGTACTAGACCCCGGTGATATCCCAGATTTTGAGTTGTACTGATATGTGGACTTAGATGAGGATTTGTATGCTTGAGTTGCATTTCGCATCGCATGGCCTTGGTATGGCCGACATCTTTCATGCCTTGCATCACATAGCCTTGGTACGACTAGTAGTATTCATGGATTCATCAGCATATTCCACATTACTCTGATACTGCATGTCTGCATTACTACCTTGCGCACACACTTTCACCACCCTCTAAGCTTTCTATAAGCTTATGCACTGGCCAGCACGTGCGGGTGACGCGAGGATGCGGCAGCGGCGGCGAAGGGCAGCGGCAGCAGATCTTTTGGAGCTTTTGTCCATTCCTATTGTATTTCCCTTTATGCTCATTATACTTGTAAAGTTTTTTATCATAGTGGAAATGTGATGGAGTTTTTTGTTGTTGTTTATGGGTTATGCCTTTGGTTGTGCTCATTACGAATTAAACTGATGTTAAACATCCTCCTCGTAGCATCCCAGGATCGGAACCTGGCGTATGGTTGTTAGGAGCCGAGAATGGGGTTCTACGGAGGCTGTCGGCGCCGGATTCAACGATCGGGAATTTTATGAGCCCGGTTTCTGAGTTTGGGGCGTAACAGAAGTTGGTATCAGAGCATAACTCGAGAATAACCAAGAACAATATTACATGTCTGCTATGAGTTAGAATGATTGAGTCCTTAGTTCGGATAGCTTAGCGATCTTTACAATTGACCCTTAACATGCGTATCTTCGAGAGTTTCCAAGTTAATAGGCGCCTTCGATCTTCCTGTAGGACATGGCGCGCCAGAGAATGACCCGATCGACCCCCACACCACCACCTAAGACTCCCGCATCACCGCATGAGACTCCCGCACTACCTCCTACTATATCCATTCCACCACCAGAGATTCCTACTGCCCATCCTGAGTATGCTGCTCCTCCACCAGAGACCGGTGCAGACCCGACCGTATCCGTGAGTGCCTCCCAATTGTAGTAGATGTTACAGGCTGTGATGGCTGCACTTCAGGGGCAGGGCAGGCACCCTGTTGTTTCACCAGAGCAGGCCGAGCAGGACCGCGTGAGTGCCCTTCTTCGTGAGTTTCGACGGCTCGATCCCCGGCGTTTCCAGGGTGAGCCAGACCCGACGGTAGCTGAGAGATGGCGTGCCGATGTGGAGAAGATATTTGAGACGATGGGATGCACGACCGAGCGGCTAGTCCGATTAGCCGTATTTCTCCTCCATGGTGAGGCTGAGCATTGGTGGGCGTCAGTCTCCCTAGTAGCAAGCGCTGATTTTGTGTGGACATGGGAGGATTTTGTGGATCGGTTCGACCGACAGTATTTTCCTGATCACATCCGACGACAACGAGCATTGGAGTTCGAGGCCCTGGTGCAGGGTGATATGACCGTGGCTTAGTATGCGGCCCATTTTGTAGCGTTGTCTAGATTTGCACCATATCTAGTAGATGATGAGGGGCGGAAAGCCCGCCGATTCGAGGACGGCCTGCATTACGGTCTTCGAGGCCGTGTCATTGGGCATGAGCTCCCGACATTCGAGGGAGTGGTACGGAAGGCCCAGTTATGGTGAGTGGGCGGTTCTCGGTCACCGATCGCGGTCGGGGAAAGACCAGGAAGAGGTATGCTCCTTTCGGTAACTTGCGGCGGCGTCGACCGCACGGCGAGAGGCGCACGGGTCGCCCGGCCTTCCGAGCGCCGGAAGCACCTCCAAAGACCACCTCAGAGGCGGTTCACCAAGACTGTTTTGGGTGCGGTGCGACGGGCACCGTATGTGGGAGTGTCCCCGCCCCAGATAGCGGAGAGGCCTCCACGGACGGCGGAAGAGCCGAGAGGTCCACGGCGGCCTCCACCACGGCGAAGCGAGAGACCCCCCCACAAAGAAGCGGCGACAGCTTCCCACCACCGAGGCCACCTCGGCGGCATCGGATCACCACCCGGCCTCGAGACGCAGCAGCGAGCGGCGGCGGTTTCGACCGCCTCGGCGACCTCGGCGAAGTAGCGGACGTTCGGAGGGACGGGCACCTCCCGGCCCGGCTCAGGCTAGGTTCTATATGGCTCAGCAGGATCCATAGTCATCTGGAGGGATTGTCAAGGGTATGATTTTAGTCTCTGCATGCGCTGCACGTTGTTGTTTGATTCTGGTGCATCGCATTCTTTTGTGGCCGAGAGTTTCTACCGATCGACTAGCCTACCGTTAGAGTCTACTCGTGAGAGTCTGTCAGTATCGACTCCCTTGGGGAAGACTGCAGTGTTGGGCCGATTTTGCTCGTCTTGCCCCGTTCTAGTCGGGGATACCTTTTTGCCTGCCGATCTGTTTGCATTACCGATGTCCGAGTTCGATGTCATCCTGGGTATGGATTGGCTTGCCGAGTACCACGCCATCTTGGACTGCTCCGTGAGGACCGTCACATTCGATATACCAGGCTTGCCGCAGTTTCAGTTCGTTGCAGAGCCCTGAGGAGAGCCGTTGTCTTGCTTAATGTCCTGCACCGTTGAGGAGCCTGTTGCCACTTGTATTGATCAGATGCAGATTATTTACGATTTTCCCAATGTATTTCAGGAGATTCCGGGATTACCGCCTCACCGATTCACCGAGTTTCAGATTGATCTCGTGCCCGGTACCGCACCTATCTCGAAGGCCCCGTATCGTATGGCACCGTTGGAATTGCGGGAACTGCAGAAGCAGTTGGACGAGTTGTGCGAGTTGGGGTTTATCCGTCCGAGCAGTTTGTCGTGGGGAGCGCCGGTACTATTCGTGAAGAAGAAGGATGGATCGTTGAGGCTCTGCGTAAACTACCGCGAGCTCAATAAGGTTACGATCAAGAACAAGTACCCGCTCCCGAGGATCGATGATTTATTTGATCAGCTGCAGGGTGCACAGTTCTTTTCGAAGATTGACTTACGTTTCGGTTATCATCAGATTCGGGTCCGAGAGGAGGGCATTCCGAAGACGGCTTTTAGGACGCGTTATGGTCATTTTGAGTTCTAGGTCATGTCTTTCGGACTGACCAATGTACCCGCGGTCTTCATGCAGTTGATGAACGAGGTCTTCTAGCCTTATCTCGATCAGTTTGTTGTAGTATTCATCGATGACATCCTGATCTATTCGAGGACCCGTGAGGAGCATGAGCAGCATCTGGAGGTTACGTTGCAGACCCTCCGCGCACACCATCTGTATGCGAAGTTGGAGAAGTGCGAGTTCTGGCAGGAGGAGGTGAAGTTCCTCGGTCACGTGGTGACGAGGGAAGGTGTCGCAGTGGACCCCTCGAAGGTTAAGGCAGTGCGTCAGTGGGGCCATCCCACGACCGCGTCCGAGATCTGCAGTTTCCTTGGTTTAGTGGGCTATTACCAGCGTTTCATTGAGGGCTTCTCCCGTATTGTAGTCCCGCTGACCAGGTTGACTCGGAAGGTTGCGGAGTTTATTTGGAGTGACGCCTGCGAGAGAGCATTTATGGAGTTGAAGGACCGTCTGACGTCCGGTCCTGTCCTCACCCTTCCCTCTAGGAGTGACGGATTTATTGTATTTACTGATGCCTCGCATATTGGTTTGGGTGCTGTCCTGATGCAGCACGGGAGACCAGTGGCCTTCGTGTCTCGCCAGCTCAAGGTCCATGAGCTGAACTATCCCACACACGATTTGGAGCTGGCAGCAGTTATCTTCGCACTGAAGGTGTAGAGGCACTATCTCTATGGGGTCAGGTTCGAGCTCTTCTCCAACCACAAGAGCTTGAAGTACCTCTTCTCACAGTCTGAGTTGAACATGAGGCAGAGACATTGGTTGAAGCTCCTGCAGGACTATGACTTTGATCTTCAGTACCACCCGGGCAAGGCGAACGTGGTGGCGGATGCCCTCAGTCGTCAGCCACGAGGCCTGGTGACACATATGATGATTCAGGAATGGCGGATGCTTGAGGATGTAGCAGAGTATGATTTTGAGTTCAGCCTACAGTCTTCAATCGTCCAGTTATCGAGCCTGTCGATTCAACCCTCTCTTGTCGCAAGGGTGATCGAGGCTCAGCAGGCTGATGGGTCATTGCAGAGTTATATGGCAGAGGCTGCATCCGAGAGTCAGGAAGATTGGCAGATTGGTACAGATGGTGGACTTCGCTTCAGAGGCCGATTATGTGTCCCGGATATTTTTGAGTTACGCAGAGATCTTATGACCGAGGCACATCGATCGCGGTTTTCTATCCATCCTGGCTCGACGAAGATGTACCGTGATATGAGGCGACAATATTTTTAGACAAGGATGAAGCGCCAGATCGCTAATTTTGTGGCCGAGTGTGACACATGACAGCATGTCAAGGCCGATCATCAGAGACCCCCTGGTCTATTACAGCCGTTGAGTATCCCGATGTGGAAGTGGGAGCACGTGTCGACAGATTTCATTATGGGTTTGCCGAGGACTCAGCGCTGTCATGACGCCATTTGGGTTGTTATGGATCGTCTGACGAAGTCGGCACATTTTCTCGCGATGCGTGTGACTTGGTCTATGGACCGGCTTGCGAGATTATTCCTCGAGGAGATCGTGAGGCGCATGGTGTTCCGGTCTCGATCGTTTCGGACCGAGACTCGAGGTTCACATCTCGGTTTGGGAGAGCTTGGGAGAGCGATGGGGCGATTTGGTTGCACAGCACTGCGTGCACCATCCGCAGACCGATGGCCAGACCGAGAGGGTCAACCAGATCCTTTAGGATATGCTTCGGGCTTGCGCGATTGATTTCGGGGGTAGCTGGGATGAGCATCTGTGATTGGCTGAGTTCGCATACAATAAAAACTATCAGGCGACCATCGGTATGGCTCCTTTTGAGGCACTATATGGCAGACCATGCAGATCACCGAGTTGTTGGACCGAGGTTGGAGAGCGTTGTCTCTTAGGTCCTGAGCTTGTGCAGGAGACGTTAGAGGCTCTCGATATCATCAGGCAGAGGATGCGCACAGCTCAGAGCTGACAGAAGAGTTTTGCTGATCGTCGGCGTCGTCCCTTGGAGTTTGATGTAGGGGACCATGTGTATCTCAAGGTCTCGCCCATGAAGGGCGTAGTTCGATTTGGAGCGAAGGGCAAGCTTGCCCTGAGATTCATAGGACCTTTTGAGATCACTAGGCACGTTGGCGCCGTGGCCTATCGGCTTGCCTTGCAATCTTAGTTGTCTAGCGTCCACAATGTTTTTCATGTCTCTATGTTGAGGAAGTGTGGGTCAGACATCGTTCCTGTTATTGATTGGCAGCCGTTGGAGGTTCGTGAGGACGCTTCCTATATCAAGCAGCCAGTTCGTATCCTTGATCGTAAGGAGCATGTCCTCCGGACCAAGGTCATTCCGTTGGTGAAGATTCAGTGGGGTCACCATTCTTTGAGGAAGCTTCTTGGGAGCGCGAGGCTGAGATTCGAGAGCATTATCCCCATCTCTTTGATGACTGATTATGTGTTATATTTTGCACGTTATTTCTGATTTTATATAGTGATATTATGTCTCTTCTTCCTCACGAGTTATAACTAGTTGCGATGATTGTGTAAATTTCGAGGACGAAATTTTTATTAGGAGGGGAGAGCTGTAAGACCCGTATCCTAGACCGTACCATTCCGTAGGTTCCCGCGGTCTTTCCGGTCGAATTCCGGCAACCTTTGACCCTTAAGCGGCATTGCGCGCGACCCTGATTCATACGCTGTCAACCCGAGTCGACTCAACCCGAGACTAGTACCCTTACGACCGCACCGTCGCCGCGGTTCCGATGCAGCGACTCGGGGGCCAAGGCGATACTCTGGCCAGAAGATGTGGGCCAACGTTCGGTGCGAGGAAAACGCCGCACATTGCGAAACCTAAGAGAATCTCAACGAGATGTCACATCAATCAACCATCAATCAATCTCATCAAGTCAAGTACACATCACTTCACACTCTTCCCCAAGTAACCCCAAAGTCAAAAGTTTCTTATAAAGCCCATACTTTTCTTACACAAATGGCCACAAAAGTCAAAAAGTTCTTACACCCATCACCACCACATCCATCACTCCATCACCCATCACTCCTATTTCTTTACAACCCTCTCTCTCATTTCATTTCTCAAAATCCCCTTTCCAAGCAAGAGAGAGAGAGAGCATCATACGTATGAGCCTCTCCAAGTCCTTCCAAGAGAACCACAAGTGTGGCCCACCTTTCCATCCCAAGATCTCCCATTCTAGCCATCCATTCCTCATCTTCTTCATTAAAATCGAAGCCAAGAAGCTAAGGAGCCCATAGGAGCAAGAAGATCAAGTGGTGGGTGCTTGATAAGAGTAGTTTTTCATGTTTTTAAGATGGGCCAGGTGAGGCCAACCGATCAATGGTTTGGATCTCACTTGGGACCCTAAGATGTGGTCGATGGCCTACTTTGATCATCATGATCATTCCATGATGGGGCCAATCTCCATGGACCCCATCATGATGTTTACTTTCTAGTTGATAAAGGTCATCTAGATCGTCTATTTTATTGGAGAAGGAATCTCCACCGTTGGATTGTGATTTAATGGGCCCACATGTATTGGGACCCACTTGATGTATGATTGATTTCAATGGAGGGCCCATAGTGTCAGGGTCCCTCCATCACGCGTGTCCCACTCTCTATCTCTCTCCCTCGCTCTCTATTTCATTTTCTTATGTGATCATGTTACGGTTGTATGGCCCACTTGGATAAATCCCACCCTGAAGCATGTATTGTATCCAAACTGTCTTCAAGTGGGGCCCACCTTACATGTATTGTACCCACACCATCTATCAGTAGTGGCCCACCTAAGGTGGGGCCACCTCAATGGAGGAGCCACGACCAAACCGTCCAGCGTGTAGGGACGTTGGACGTCAGAGAAACACAAATATAAGCTTTGTTCAAGCTTTTTGTATGGACCTCACAAATAGGTCCCACCCTGATGTAACGGTTCAATCCATGCCGTCCATCCTATTCTTTGGCTCATTTTAGGCGCTGAGCCGAAAAATGAGGCCAATCCGACAATCAGGCGGACCATACCATAGGAAACTGTATTTCCTACTGTTCAAGGCTATAGGCCCACCTTTCTGTTTCTATACGCCAAAAATACCCAATATTAGACTGGTTTGGTGTATTCCGAGCCATAGAATCCACTGGACGGAGTGGATTCTCCGGTAATGGGCCCTACATGCGAGTTTTCGCAGGAAAAATATAAAAAAAAGAGAAGAAAACGGGCCACTGCAGCAGCCTACCACTATCGAGAAGAGGCGAGCCTTGCGCTGTGGACGACGGACGTGGACGTCCCGGCCAGACCACCCACGGCTCCTGCCGTGGGCCCCACCATGATGCTTATTCGCCATCCAAACCGTTTATTTGGTGGGCCACCTCCTAACGTGGGTCCCATCTAAAAATCAGACCGATCTGAGTCTCAGATGGCCCACACCAAAGGAAAAAGTGCAAATTGAACAGTCTGCCATTGAAACATTTTTGGGCCCACAGAAGTCTCGGATCAAGCTAAATTTTTTTGTTACCTTTCATCTAGGTCTGCGTGACCTTATGAATGGATTGGATGGGGGGTAAACATTACAGTGGGCCCCACGTGAGACCCACAGTGATTTATGTGTTTTGTCCACCGTCCGCCCGGGACGTGGCTGGAGCCCGTGACCGATGTCATCATGTTTATCACCGTCCCCTGGACGGTGGGTGCATGCGTGTGTGTGCGTGTGTTCAGTGGGTGTGGGTGTGCATGTGGTGTGTGCACGTGTGGTTGTGTGTGTGTGTATATATATATATATATATTATACTATATCGTGTAATATAATATACTTTATGGTGGGCCCTCAAATGGACCCCCCCCCCCCACGATGCTTATGTTACATCCAATCCGTCTATCCATTTTGAAAGATCATTTTATGGCATGAGCTAAAGATGAGCCAGATCCATAGTCCAAGTGGACCCCACCTTGGCATGTTTTGAGGTCCATCTTAACGTATTTGTGGTAGATCATTGGGGCCCAATTTGATGTGGATGTAAGGCCCATGTCATTAGGCCATTTGATGTATTCTAGGGCCCATGGGTTAAGGCCCATTGAGATGTATTAGGGCCTATGAGTTGAGGCCCATTTGATGTACATATGGGGCCTAATTGGTGTGGCCCATTTGTTACATATAAGACCCATGAGACTAGGCCCATTTGATGTATCTAAGGCTCACAGGTTATGACCCATTGCAATGCGCATAAGGCTCATTGGTGCGGCCCATTGATGTGGCCCACTTAACGTATAAAAGGCCCATATGGTATGGCCCATTTGATGTATCCAAGGCCCAATGGGATGACCCTAAGGCCCATTGCAATGTGTAACCCCAACCTAGTTCATGTAATGATGTTTACGACGGGCAATGCCTTGGGAGCAATGTTGGTTTAACGTCCACATTATTAAATAATATTGGTTAAATGTCCGCATTATGATTCTCCCTAAGGCCCATTGTTAGGCCCATACTTGTAAGCCGTCTAGGCCCATCTCCTTATGAACAACATCTATCCCATATAACATGTTTAGTATAGTTCTATGATTCATGATCATACACATCATATGTATGCTTGGTATGAGAAGTGACTGATCATAGCATATGCCTTCGGGCAGATTGTTTAGGGGCTCCCGGTTAGGCGGTGTTGCCCCACATGAGCGCACGAGACGCGCATGATTGCTGCATGACTGGATAGTGTGATTCATGCATTCGCATTGTGTGATATGGTTACTGTACGCCCTAGCGACATCAGGGCCGTAGTCTCCACAAGCATATCGTGGTTGGCAGGATTAGATACCGAAAATCTGGTTTTACATGGGGTGTTATAGATATCCCTGGGTGAAAGTCCCTAAACCCTTATGGTACCAAGAGGTTGCTTCAACGTTTAGACCGAGTGGGTGCACGAGTGCCGAGGGCCGATTACCAGACGGCTGCGCTTTTCACTGTATCGTGGTCGGTTGGAAGGGGGTACGGCCTTACCCGCCTGAGAGGAGGGGGCAATGATAGGCTGAGTTTGACTAGCTCGAGGAATGGGTCCGCTATCGACGAACCGAGCCCGATATTGGCAGGCGGGTAGTGAGGTCTCTTCCACTTACCTTATTGCGCGCGATGGGGCAGCAATCTGGTTTAGAGTGTACTAGACCCCGGTGATATCTAAGATTTTGAGCTGTACTGATATGTGGACTTAGATGAGAATTTGTACGCTTGAGTTGCATTTCACATCGCATGGCCTTGGTATGGCCGACATCTTTCATGCCTTGCATCGCATAGCCTTGGTACGGCTAGTAGTATTCATGGATTCATCAGCATATTCTGCATTACTCTGATACTGCATGTCTGCATTACTACCTTGCGCACACACTTTCACCACCCTCTAAGCTTTCTATAAGCTTATGCACGACCGTTGCGTGTAGGTGACGCGAGGGGCCTTGGCAGCAGCCACTGAGGCAGAGCGTTGTAACGAGATCTTTGGAGCTTTTTGTCCATTCCTATTTATTTCCCTTTATGCTTATTGTACTTATAAAGTTTTTGATCATAGTGAAAATGTGATGGAGTTTTTGGTTGTTGTTTGTGGGTTATGCCTTTGGTTGTGCTCATTACGAATTAAACTAATGTTAAACATCCTCCTCGTAGCATCCCAGGATCAGAACCTGGCGTATGGGCATTAGGAGCCGAGAATGGAGTTCTACGGAGGCTGTCGGCACCGGATTCGGCGATCGGGAATTTTGTGAGCCCGGTTTCCGAGTTTGGGGCGTGACAGTAACCTAGTGTAAAATATTTTTGTGTCTTTAGTAGTAAATGTTATATTGTTAGAGACTGGGAATAACTAGGTAATTTTGATTCTAAAAGTGACGACGACATCTTCTTGGGATATTCTCTAAATAGTCGCGCTTATAGAGTATAACTTGAAGACCCTTACAATCCAAGAAACAATCAATGAGGTTGTTGATGACCAACTACATGACAAAAATGGTCTTACCATTGACGTGCAGGATGATGTTGAACCATGCATGATAGTTAAATCTGATAACAAAACCACTTCTCCATGGGCGCCTCAGCTGTTGGGTGACATACCGGTCATCAAGGATCATCCCCTTAATCAAATAATTGGAGATCCTAGTGCCAGTGTGAAAACTTGGTGACAACTTGAGACTATTAACAGCATCTCAGCTTCACCTCAAAAATTGAACCAAAAAATGTTGCAGAAGAACTTAAAGATGAATATTGGATTGCAGCAATCCATAATGAACTGTAACAATTTAAAAGGATCGAGGTGAGGAAGCTAGTCCTTGGGCCACAAGAAACAAATATTGTAAGACCCGTATCCTAACACGTACTATTCCGTAGGCTTCCGCGGTCCTCCCGGTCGTATTCCGACAACCCGCGATCCATAATCAGTAGTTGCGCATGACCCTCAGTCGTATCTTGTATTCCAAAGTTAGCTTAACTCGAGATTTGTACCCAAGCAACCGCGCCGTCGCCGCAGTTCCGATGCCGCGTCTCGCATGCGGATCGATACCCA
Source organism: Magnolia changhungtana (assembly GCA_030180095.1). Classification (NCBI taxonomy): domain Eukaryota; kingdom Viridiplantae; phylum Streptophyta; class Magnoliopsida; order Magnoliales; family Magnoliaceae; genus Magnolia; species Magnolia changhungtana. Next base: position 935,020 of record JASAUF010000446.1, read on the forward strand.
GGCCAGGAGATGTGGCCCCGCGTTCAGTTTGAGGAAAATGCCGTGCGTGCAAATTCTGAGAGAATTTCTATAACATGTCGCATCACTCACTCAATCAATCAATCACCTCAACCAAGTACACATCACCTCACACCCAATCCCCAAGCAGCCCCATAAGTCAACAATTCCTTACACAACCCATACCCCTCTTACACTAATTATGTAACACCCTGTGTTTTTAGGACCTGAGTATATAACCCATTTCTCAAAAACCTGAGTTTTAGCTTATAAAATCCAGTGTAAATTTGAACTGTTTATCATAATCAGAGTTAATAGCAATGAAACTAGATTAAACCATGCATTGTATAAAAATATTCTGATCATTACAAAATTCCAAATATACCGCCCATATAGGACTTATACAATCCCAAATACAAAGTTCATTAATAACAAAAACCAGAAACCTATCATGTAATGGCGGAACTCAATATGGGCCGCAGGGACCCCGCCTATCTCCCCAGATAAGTGATCTACTCTAGCGACCCAGTGAACAACATCGACTCGCTCTATACCTGCATCAACTGTAACGGTTTAATAGCGTCAATGGCTATCGTAGTGAGGAGCACCCTCTAAGATTGCGTACTCATCATTCATAATCCATTACAGATCGCAAGTTATGAATATATTAAACGGGGCATTTCATAATCATGATCATATACTTAAAAATCAAGTTAATCAATAGAATCTCATTATAGGCAAAATATAATAGCAATCGCAATGCAAGGAAATATATTCAGATATTCAAATAATCAACTGTACGACTTTCTATTGCACTCAAAAATCACATTATACATGAACTCCGCAAGATGGCTAGAAAATCGATAAGCGAACTTCAGCTCCACCTAGAAATCATAGTATAAGTGAAATCCATAAGGTGAATAGAAAATCAACCTTTAAACCTCTACTTCACTTGAGAATCATATTGTACGTGAACTCTACAAGATGGCTAGAAAATTGATAAGTGAACTGCAGGTCCACTCAGAAATCATGGTACAATTGAACTCTACAAATGAAGAGACAATCAACATATAAACTCTAGACTACCCGAAAATCATATCGTATGTGAACACCGCAAGATGGCTAGAAAATCGCTAAGCGAACAACCGCTCCACCCAGAAATCATGGAACGACTGAACACCGCAAGATGGCTAGGAAAACAACATACAAACATCTACTCCACCCGGAAATCATATCGTATGTGAACACAGTAAGATGGCTAGGAAATCACTAAGCGAACACCCGCTCCACTCGAAAATCATGGTATGACTGAACACCGTAAGATGGCTAGGAAACCAACAAGATATGTGAATATAACCATCAAGCCACAAAAGGACACCAATGACCCATCAAAGCAAAATAGGGCAAATATGCGGTCCAAGACATGTAAGGCAGATGCGCGATCCAAGTCGCGTAAGTCAAATATAGACCGCAAAATGGTAAGTCCAAGGTAGATTCCGTTCATGCCATCATTCAAGTGCAAGTGATAGTATATAATTAATTAATACATATACAACAAAAGATAACATGTTATCATCAATCATTTATGCACGTCACAATTAAAGAGATGTTCATCATTTACCACAGGAATCAGGTACGCAACATATTATCATATTCACATATTCACATAATAAGTCAAGTAAGCCTATCAAGAACTTTAGGAGATATTTAATGGGAAAGATTAAGGCATCTTTTACAATTAATGGACTTAAGAAGGAAGCTCAGGGGTTAGTCCTCACCTTAGGATGTAAGTCCACTTCTTCGTAGGGTTTGAAGGTGTGAATTAGCTTGAATCAATTTAACCCATGTTAGAAAAATTCTCAATATACAATTAAAAAATACTAACAAATCTATTTAATGATAATTTTTAATCTAAGTAGTTATCTTAAACTCACCTAGTTTGACCGATCCGATCTAGTCCCGATTGCTCGCCTTAACTTGAACCAACTCAACTCGAGTCGACTCGATAGGTGCATCAACCACCCATCCTTCTACTCTCACCCCATGCTGGAGTGTCCAGCAAGGCCTAGACTAGCCCCAAGCCCACTTGACTCGGTTTCAACCGAGTCAACTAGACAGCCACCAAAAACCCCAACTCTCTATCTCCCTCTCCTTTCTTTCTTTCTCTTTTCTTCTTTCTCTCACTCCCTCTCTCTAACCTCTTGATAGAACGTCCAGTACTGGGTTTGGATGGACTAGACTTGAAATGGGTCCAAGTCCAACTCAGTTTTGGCCGAGCTGACTCGACGGGTCACCAAACCTTTCTCTCCCTCTTTCCCCTTTTCTTCTCACTCACTCCCTTTCTTCCTCTTCTTCCTGTAACCCCCTATTGTTGAAACATCCAGCAGCTCCTCAAGATCAACCCAGGCTCCATAACAACAGAAAATGGGTCAGTCGAATAGCAACCCCGTCTAGAAGAACCATTCGCTTGGCACGAGCCAAATTCGGCCCGAACCTAGTTACCAAGTTGGCCCAGCTTAGCGCACCCACAACATGCCCTCTGATTCACTCCCTTCTACTTTCTCCATGATGGAATGTCCAGCAATGGGTTTGGACCGAACCCAAACTGATCCCACAAAGCTTACTCACAGCGAGTCGGCGGGCAGAGAGGACGGCAATCTCTCTCTCTCTCTCGTTTTCCCTTTCTTTTCTTTTCCTTCTCCCCTCATTTCTCTCTCTCTCTCTCTCTCTCTCTCTCTCTCCTCTTTCTCGTCCTTTCCTCCTTTCTTCTCTTTTTCCTTTCTCAGGAACGAACAGCGGGTAGTGGTGCGGCAATGGCGGGTGCGGCAACTCTCTCTCACTTTTCTTTTCTTTCTATTTGGGGCTGCCCTAACCGAACAAGAGCTTAAATAGGGCTCCTTTTAATCCATTTCCTAATGTTCTCAGCCCCACTAATCTTGGATTATCTACGCCTGTTGAAAGTTTAAACTCGAGCTTCTTATAATGACCGTTCCCCGAGCTTGGATCTGTCCAACCATCTTGCACGGCTATAAGGCGTCTACATAGATGGGTTTTTGGCAGAAAGATCTACCTGATGGACGTTCCAGATCAGGGAATGGGGTCCACGTACAGGTGGTGGGTTCTTCAAATGGACGGGGAAGATGGCTTCCACGTCAATGGCAGATTGCCATTGGACGGCTGAGCTCGTGATCAACGGCTTTTGGACGGTGTGGATTTCCCCTCTGATGACTGTGGGACCCACTGAATGGATGGTGTTTAACGCCACTTAAGCATTTAGCTTTAACAGCGGCAGTAGGAGAGAATTTTATATTACTGATAGGGACGCCCTATTTTCGAGGGTTGGGATTTGCTTACAATGGATGGCTGAGATCCTAGGAGAGATTTCCACGCGGATTGCCAGCGTCGAAAGCTGAAAAATGGATTCCTTTCCGTTTTTGAAAATAAGTGTGTTTATTAGCCTGATTTGTGGCTTAAATTGTGTGTACATGTGAGCAATCTAATGGTTGAAATTGGGTAGGGATGGTCCCCTTCGTGTCTCGTACAAGGTGGATGGTTTGGATCATCCATAGGGTCCCTGATGGTGGGCCACGATTCATCACAGCAGGCAGCCCATTTTTTAAATCGTCCGGGCGGGAGCGCTGGAGAGAAAACTCCTATTTTTGGGATGTTTCGCGTCAGATGCGATTTGACCACGTGACTGTCTCGGTGCACCTCGGCTGCGCCTCAATTGTGTACACACACTCCTCATGTGGGGTCCATAGTGATGTCTATGATCTGATCCACATCGTTCATCAGTTTTGTCAGCCCGACCTAGGGTCTGGCCTAAAGAATGGGGTAGATTCACAGCTTAGGTGGGCCATACACGTCAATTTAGTGTCTGATTGTGGTCTTCGCAGCCTATGGTGGTCTTAAGTGAAATCTGATCCGTTCACCAGTTTCAATATTAGTATGGAATAATAAGTATTAATTAATAACAATTACATTAGCATATGCTATAACATATAGACAACTTGTATTACATTTATAATTTATATAAATAATTATTTTTCAAGAAATAACATATTTAATTTGAAGCATTATATATATATGTGTATATATGTATTTTCCTTATATATATATATATATATATATATATATATATATATATATATATATATATACAGACATTAATTATTCTAAGTGATGCATATTATATATATATGGCATAATACAATAATACGTAGCTTAAATTTTAAAATGTAAATATTAGTCAATATGCGTCAATTATATGACGATGTGTTGACATACAATTTATTTCATATATAGTTTAAATAATGTAAAATAAGTAGTATACATAATTTGAGTAATTTAAGTAACATATGTTTTATTACAAATGATTCTAAAAATCATTTTGTATATATATACCTTCAAAGTGAGTTATTATGGATCAACTTAAGATAGGCCACCCATCTGACCTTGAGGTAGGTCTATAACTCAGGTGGGCCTCATCTGGTGGTCGATCAGATCATGTTTGTCCTCCAACATTCCCAGGCTAATATTGGTTACACTTAGACTGATGCTCCTAAAGTCTAATGAGTTTACAATTGCCTAACAAAATCACTAAATCGTGATCCTAAATTAGGTCCTCATGGTAACACCCGAGTACTGAAAAGTACGGGGTGTTACAATCTACCCCCCTTAAAGAGAATTTCATCCCCGAAATTCAATACTTCTACAAATGGGATGAAGACAATTTGATTTCTATGTCTCTAAGCTTTCACGATCAATTTTTAGGACTGGGGTTGTTACAATCTACCCCCCTTAAAGAAGAATTTCGTCCCGAAATTCAGTTCTTCCACCTTGAATGAAATCGAGAATAGTTTCTTACCATCTAAGGTAAGTGGATATCCTACTACAAAAATCTCATGTTCTAATTATTTAGGCAACATAGAAGGACGGTTATAGTAGGTTTGAATCCAATACGTCAACCTTTTGCCTGGCCAGGCAGTGAGTCTACTAGTATCTTTCTTAATCCTAGTGAATATCGATCTTCTGTTTAATCAGGGCATTGAGACCATTGAAGTTATTAGGATTTAGAATTTACGTCAAACCGCGTATACTTTGTTTCAACATGGTTCCATCGATTCGTGTTCTCGATTATTTTAGTATTTTGAGAGAGGCTATTTAATTTCCTACTTCCCTAAAGAATAGGCCTAAATGGTTATTTATGCTTCACATTGCAATTTAGCTATCTGGGGTGTTATCCTAAAATCTATAATTTAATTTTCCTAATTATTTTAGTCACATTACTACACATTCTCAAAAATTTATAGCCTTTACGAACTACCTTGTAACTACTAAGGAAGATTTGTAAAGGTCGTATGTTGGTGGCTAAAGTTATTGTACTGAAGGGAAGATCCTCTCGTCTCGTTGTTTCTTAAAACACTGTTTCAAGAAGTGACCCGGCCTTCCACAATAGTCGCAAAGTTTATCCTGACCCGAAGAAAGAGTCGGGTGAGACATTAATTCCATCCTCTCTTCAGCCATAGGAGATGCAATTGGGGTCGGCTTGGCTTTGCTTGCTGAACCTCGAATAAGAGCACGTGTTTTAGCCCTACACTCAAAGTCCTGCTCTACTCGCATGGCTTTGTCTACGATATCAGCGAAGTTAGTAAAGTCGAAGGTGCACAATCTTGACTGGATTTCAGGTCGGAGACCTTCCTTAAACTTTTCCAATTTATATTCCTCGTCTTCAACCACCTTTGGTACATATCGTGACAATTCTTCGAAATGCGCTTCATATTGCATCACAGTCGTATTCCCTTAATCAAGTTTGGGAAACTCAGATATTTTCTTGTGACGATAGCAAGGATGGAAGTATTTTTCATTAAACTTTTTCTTAAACTCAGTCCAAGTCCACTCATAATCAGATGAGACTCTTCTTAGCACGCCTTCCCACCATATATTAGCCTCGCCTTCCAAGGCATAAGTGGCAAGAATAACCTTTTGGGCGTCCGAACAACCTAACGATCTCATCATCTTGGCCATTTTATTCAGCTAGTGTTCTGCTAAAACTAAATCTGGTGCTCCTGAGAAGGACGGTGGCAACAATCTCTAAAACCTTTCAAACATATCTGCCCCACTAACTTCTTCAATCTTCGAGGTCGATGCACGCATATTATGTTCGAGAGCTTCCAACAATGTGGCGATCGAAGCTTGTTATTGTTGTATGATGGTAGTCTACTGACTAATAACATCGTTAGGTGGGGTTTCAGGTTGCGCACTTGGTGGAGGTGTGCCCACATGACTCACAGGCGACTTAGACGGGATCATTCCTGACGTAGGCTCTCTTTCAGGGACACTTGGTCTAACTGGAGGTGCAGGAGAGTGGTCAGGACTCCCTTCTCTAACCACCTCGTTTATCGGTGAAGTTGGCAATTGAAAAGTTCGCGATCTTGAACGATGGGAATTTGGGGCCATAATCCTATTAAAAGAAAGGATTCATCATGATTATGCCCACATAGGTTTAAACGAGTCTTAACCTAAAATTGCAAGACAATTCATGTGAATCGTATAACTAAAATATTTTTCAAATCGATGTGTGTTCAACAACTCCTTAACTTTTGCAGTTAGGTGCAACAAGACTCAAGGGTCCTAAGGTGACCCCTTAGCGTCCTTAGACCCATGTCTTCTAGTCTTCGACCTACGATTAAGGTCTTACGATAATCTTAAGGTTATATTAGATTTCTAAGATAGATTACACGGGGTCTAAACTTTTGAGTTCTTGAGTTTAACCCAACTTCCCACAACACCTAAAATTTTATTTCTAAGTTCAATGGTTATCTTAGAAATCCTCATGAAAGTCTAAAATTTCTACATGAGAGCTTGGGTTTAATATACGTTAAGCTTACCCAAAATTTCAAAGCTAGCCTCAATAAGCCTAGCCTAGGGTTGAAAATTTTACCTAAATTCCAAAATTTTACCATTACTTATTTCTAATTGTTGGAACATGCGAGAGATGTTGTCTCTAGTCAAAGAGGTGTATTAGGGAATTCGAATTACAAAATCCTAGTATGATTGCTTAAGTTTATAGAGTGCTTATGTTTGATTCAATGCACAACATGATGGGTACTTGTTTCCTTATGGTTCCTGAGTTTAATTCCCAATATCAAGCAATTATAATTTACAAGGGATCCTAAATTCTTGTTTATAAGTTCAAATAGTTAAGCCTAAAAATCACAAAGGATCCTAAAATTTATGTTCCTAGAGTCACAATACACCCTAATGCTAAGGGAGTAAAACCTAGCTTCAAGTCTCAAATTTCATCAATGAAAGTTTAGGTTATTTGAAATCACATAAGTTATGTTTTTCCTAAGGCCTGGTTTATCTAGACTCGCTCTAATACCAACTGTAACACCCCGTGATTTCAGGACCTGAGTATATAACCCGTTTCCCAAAAACCCGAGTGTTAGCTTATAAAATCTAGTGAAAATTTGATCCGTTTATCATTAATCAGAGTTAACAGTAATGAAGCTAGATTAAACCATGCATTGTATAAAAACATTCTGATCATTACAAAATTCTAAATGTAGTGCCCATATAGGACTTATACAATCCCAAATCCAAAGTTCATTAATAACAAAAACCAGAAACCTATCATGTAATGGTGGAACTCAATATGGGCCGTAGGGACCCTGCCTAGCTCCCCAGATAACCAATTTGCTCTAACGACCCAGTGAACAACATCAACTCGCTCTATAACTGTATCAACTATTACGGTTTGATAGCGTCAATGGCTATAGCAGTGAGGAGCACCCTCTAAGATTACGCACTCATCATTCATAATCTATTACAAATCGCAAGTTATGAATATATTAAACAGGCCATTTCATAATCATGATCATATACTTAAAAATCAAGCTAATCAACAGAATCTCATCATAGGCAAAATATAATAACAATCGCAATGCAAGGAAATATGTTCAGATATTCAAATAATCAACCGTACGACTTTCTATTGCACTCAAAAATCACATTATATGTGAACTCCGCAAGATGGATAGAAAATCGATAAGCAAACTTCAGCTCCACCCGAGAATCATGGTACAAGTGAAATCCATAAGGTGAATAGAAAATCAACCTTTAAACCTCTGCTTCACCTGAGAATCATATCGTACATGAACTCTACAAGATGGCTAGAAAATCGATAAGCGAACTTCAGCTCCACCAGGAAATCATGGTACGACTAAACTATGTAAATGAAGAGACAATCAACATACAACTCTAGACCACACAAAAATCATATCGTACGTAAACATCGCAAGATGGCTAGAAAATCAATAAGTGAACTTCAGCTCCACCCGAAAATCATGGTATGACTGAATACCGTAAGATGACTAGGAAAATAACATACAAACATCTACTTCACACGGAAATCATATCGTACGTGAACACCGCAAGATGGTTAGGAAATCGCTAAGCGAACACCCGCTCCACCCAAAAATCATGGTACGACTGAACACCGCAAGATGAAGACACAAACAACAAACAAACTCTAGACCACTCAAAAATCATATCATACATGAACACCGTAAGATGGCTGAAAAATCGCTAAGCAAACACTCGCTCCACCCGAAAGTCATGGTACGACAAAACACTGTAAGATGGCTAGGAAACCAATAAGATATGTGAATATAACCATCAAGCCACAAAAGGGCACCAACGACCCATCAAAGCTATGTAGGAAAAATATGCGGTCCAATACATGTAAGGCAGATGCGCGATCCAAGTCGTGTAAGTCAAATATAGACCGCAAGATGGTAAGTCAAAGGTAGATTCCATTAATTTCATCATTCAAGTGCAAGTGATAGCATATAGTTAATTAATACATGTACAACAAAAGATAGCATGTTATCATCAATCATTTATGCATGTCACTATTAAAGAGATATGTTCATCATTTACCACAGGAATCAGGTACGCAACATATTATCATATTCACATATTCACATAATAATTCAAGTAAGCCAATCAAGAACTTTAGGAGATATTTGGTGGAAAAGATTAAGGCATCTTCTACGATTAATGAACTTAAGTGGGAAGCTCAAGGGTGAGCCCTCACCTTAGGATGTAAGTCCACTTCTTCGTAGGGTTTGAAGGTGTGAATTAGCTTGAATCGATTTAACTCATGTTAGAAAATTTCTCAATATACAATAAAAAAATACTAACATATCTATTTAATGATAATTTTTAATCTAAGTAGTCATCTTAAACTCATCTGGTTTGACCAATCCGATCTAGTCCTGATTGCTCGCCTTAACTTGAACCAACTCAACCCGAGTCGACTCGATAGGTGCAACAACCACCCATCCTCCTACTCTCACCCCATGCTGGAGTGTCCAGCAAGGCCTAGACCAGCCCCAAGCCCACTTGACTTGGCTGGACTCAGTTTCAACCGAGTCAACTCGGCAGCCACCAAAAACCCCAACTCTCTATCTCCCTCTCCTTTATTTCTTCCTTTTTTCTTCTTTCTCTCACTCCCTCTCTCTAGCCTCTTGCTAGAACGTCCAATACTGGGTTTGGACGGACCAGACTTAAAATGGGTCCAAGTCCAACTTAGTTTTGGCTGAGCTGACTCAGCGGGTCACCAAACCATTCTCTCCCTCTTTCCCCTTTTCTTCTCACTCACTCCCTTTCTTCCTCTTCTTCCTGTAACCCCCTATTGCTGAAACGTCCAGCAACTCCTCAAGCTTAGACCAGGCTCCATAACAGCAATAAATGGGTTAGTCGAATAGTAACCCCATCCAAAATAACCCATTCGCTTGGCTCGAGCCAAACTCAACCCGAACCTAGTTACCGAGTTGGCCCAGCTCAGCGCACCCACAACACGCCCTCTGATTCACTCCCTTCTCCTTTCTCCTTGCTGGAATGTCTAGCAATGGGTCTGGACCGAACCCAAATCGATCCCACAAAGCTAACTCATAGCGAGTCGACGGGCAAGGAGGGCGGCAGTCTCTCTCTCTCTCTCTCTCGTTTTTCCTTTCTCAGGAACGAACAACGAGTAGTGGTGTGGCAATGGCGGGTGCGGCAACACTCTCTCACTTTTCTTTTCTTTCTATTTGGATGGGCTACCCTAACCGAACGAGAGCTTAAATAGGGATCTTTTTAATCCACTTCCTAATGTTCTCAGCCCCACTAATCTCGGATTATCTACGCCTATTGAAAGTTTAAACTTAAGCTTCTTATAACGACCGTTCCCCGAGCTTGGATCTGTCCAACTATCTTTTATGGCTATAAGACGTCTACACAGATGGTTTTTGGCATAAAGATCTACGTAATGGACGTTCCAGATCAGGGAATGGGGTCCACGTACAGGTGGTGGGTTCTTCAAATGGATGGGGAAGATTGCTTCCACATCAATGGCAGATTGCCATTGGATGGCTAAGCTCGTGATCAGCGGTGTTCAGACGGTGTGGATTTCCCCTTCAATGACTGTGGGACCCACTGAATGGATGGCATTTAACGCCACTTGAGCATTTGGCTTTAACAGCGGCAGTGGGAGAGAATCTTAGATTACAGCTAGGGACGCCATATTTTCGAGGGCTGGGATTTGCTTGCAATGGATGGCTGAGATCCTAGGAGAGATTTCCACGCAGATTGCCAGCATGGAATATAGAAAAATGGATTCCTTTCCGTTTTTGAAAATAAGTGTGTTTGTTAGCCTGATTTATGGCTTAGATTGTGTGTACACGTGAGCAATCCAACAGTTGAAATTGGGTAAGGATAGTCCCCTTCATGTCTCGTACAAGGTGGATGGTTTGGATCATCCATAGGGTCCCTGATGGTGGACCACGATTCATCACAGCAAGTAGCCCATTTTTTAAATTGTCCGGGCGGGAGCACTGGAGGAAACCTCATATTTTTGGGATGTTTTGTGTCAGATGCGGTTGGACCACGTGATTGTCTCGGTGCACCTCGGTTGTGCCTCAATTGTGTACACACACTCCTTATGTGGGATCCACAGTGATGTTTGTGATCTGATCCACACTGTTCATCAGTTTTGTTAGCCCAACCTAGGGTCTGGCTTAAAGAATGGGGTAGATTCACAGCTTAGGTGGGCCACACATGCCAATTTAGTGTCTGACTGGTGGTCTTCATGGCCCATGGTGGTCTTAAGTGTGATCCGTTCACCAGTTTCAATATTAGTATGGAATAATAGGTATTAATTAATAACAATTACATTAGCATATGCTATAACATATAGACAACTTGTATTACATTTATAATTTATATAAATAATTATTTTTCAAGAAATAATGTATTTAATTTGAAGCATTGTATATATGTATATATGTATTTTCTTTATATATATATATATATATATATATAAACATTAATTATTCTAAGTGATGCATATTTTATATATATATGGCATAATACAATAATACTTAGTTTAAATTTTAAAATGTAAATATTAGTTGATATACGTCAATTATATGACAATGTGTTGACATACAATTTATTTCATATATAGTTTAAATAATGTAAAATAAGTAGTATACATAATTTGAGTAATTTAAGTAACATATGTTTTATTACAAATGATTCTAAAAATCATTTTGTATTAATATATATATATATATATATATATATATATATATATATATATATACCTTCAAAGTGCGTGATTATGGATCAACTTAAGATAGGCCACCCATCTGACCTTGAGGTAGGTCTATAACTCAGGTGGGCCTCATCTGGTGGTCGGTCAGATCATGTTTGTTCTCTAACATTACCAGGCTAATTTTGGATACACTTAGACCGATGCTCCTAAAGTACAATGAGTTTATAGTTGCCTTACAGAATCACTAAATCGTGTTTGTGATCCGAAATTACGTCCTCATGGTAACACCCGAGTACTGAAAAGTATGGGGTGTTACAAATTACCCCAAAAGTCAATAAAGCTCTTACACACCCATCACTCACCTCACCCATCACTCCATCAGCCATCCCTCTCTCTCTCTCTCTCTCTCTCTCTCTCTTTACAACCCTCTCTCTCTTATTTCTCAAACCCATTCCCAAGCAAACCAAGCTCCAACATATGAGCTTCCCAAACTCTCATGGAGAAGCTCTAATGTTGCCCACTTCCTACCCTCTCATCTCCCATCTCAACCATCAAAACTCCATCATCTTTCATTAAAATCAAAGCCAAGGAGTTCGGCGTTCCATCGGACCAAGAAGGAGGCCAATAGGTGGGTGATCCACTGTTGATTTTCTATTAGAAGGTCCACTTGTGATGGGACCCATTTTTTTATGTATGTATTATGATCATGGAGGGCCCATAGTGGCGGGGTCCCTCCACCATCATCCGATCTCTCCTTTTTTTTTTTCTCTCTCTCTCTTTTCTTTTTTTTTTTTGGTATGGTAATGATGATGATGAGGTGTGTGACCCACCATGATGTTTACATCCAAGCCATCTACCGGTGGACCCCATCCATGTGGGACACACCATGATGTTTATATGTCATCCAAACCGCCCATCTAGGACGTGGCCCACCCCACACGTGTGGGTGGGGCCCTCCTTGATGTATTTATCCTAATCCACTCCGTTCATCCATCTAAAACGGTGTGGCCCACCATGATTTATGTATTTTATCGATGTCGTCCATCTGTTTTATCCAGGCCATCTAGCAGGCCTGGATGATGAGAAAACATAAATACCATACCGATCAGGTGGGCCACGTCCATGTGGGACCCACCTCGATGAGGTGTATATCCACACTGTCCGTCTAGTGTCCCTGGACGCTGGACGTAGCAGATGGTGGGGTGTGGCTAACAGTGAAGTGTAAACTGACAGTAGGGTGTACTCGTCAGCTGCATCAGAGAAATAAATAAATAAATATATATATATAATAATAATAATAATATATTATATATATTATGAGGGGGGTAGCTCATCACGTGGGACCCACCTCTGTTTCTTTTAAGTTGCAACGTGCAGTAGGTAGGCAACTGCCCTACGCTTTGACCTCAGCCAGGGTCTGTGGGACCAATCCACATCGTCCATCCATTAGATGGGCCACACCATTATGCATGTGATTGTGTCCACCACCCAAGGACGGTGGGACCCACTCCACGTGTGGGGTTGCACCTGATGTATGTAACTGTCCACGTCCAGGCCATCTAGGGCCTGGACGTTGATATATAAATATAAATATATATTATATTATATATATTATATAATATATACGTGATGGTGGGCCCTACGTGGGACCCACCTCTACCTTGTTAGTGCAGCAAGCTGCACATACAACAGCTATATAGCTTCTACTCTTGACGACAGCAAGCCCACAGGCCCCACATTGATGTATGTATTTCTACACCGTCCACTGTTTAGATGGTGGGGCCCACCATGATGTACACGCTGTATCCATACCGTCCAAACATTTTGAGATATCATTGTATGGCATAGTGCAAGGATGAGTCAGATCTAGAGTTCAAGTGGACCCCACCATTTAAATAGTGGATAGTGACATCCACCGTTGAAACTTCTAAGGGCCATAATAGTTTACAATTAAGCTAATATTTGTTTTCACTTCATCTACCTCTATGTTAACTTATGAATAGGTCGGATCTCAAAAATACATAAGGGTGGGCCCGATTGATATACATGAGGCCCACTGGGGCGACCCAATTTGATATACATGAGGCCCATTGGCGTGGCCTGATTTGATATACATGAGGCTGATTAGCGCGGCCCAATTTGATATACATAAGGCTCATCGGTGCGGCCTATATGATATACATGAAGCCAATTGGTGTGGCCCATCATGATGTATTTTGGCCCATGGACGAGGCCCACCCATTTGTATTATTATGCCCATGAAATGAGGCCCACTCAATATACGAGGCCTAGTATTGAGGCCCATGTGATGAGGCCCATATGATATATTTGAGGCTCAGGTGCAAGGCCCACCTGTTGTGTATTCGAGGCCCGATGTGATGTATGTTGGCCCATATGACGAGGCCGATGTGACGTAAATGAGGCCCATCGTGATTGTATGTGAGGTCATGGGCCCATATATGTTTGGCCCTATGTAGGTCACTCATTAGGAGCAATGTTGGCCAGATGTCCACATTGATGGGCAATGATGGTTGGATGTCCACATTGTGACCTTCCCTTAGGCCTTGTTAGGACCATTTTCATAATTCTCTTGTGGGTTAACCCAGATAGTGGGCCCCATTCGCCATAGATGGATGGTTTCGCGCTATCGAATTTGCTATAACGACGGCCGAGGGCCGATCTTTATCTTATGGTCGATCGGCTTTTCCTCTATGAACCCTGCCTTGTTTATGTTCTGGTTGTCAGTGCCGATTATCGATGTCGATTGTCGGTGCCAATTATCGGTGTCGATTGTTGATCATTGGTGTCGATTATCGAGGTCGATGCTGATTATATATGCCAATTATCGAGGTCGATTGTCAAGGCCGATTTTGATTGTATATGTTGATTTCGATTGTCGAGGTCGATGTCGAGGCTGAGTCAGATTGTCGAGGCCGATTATCGAGGTCGAGTCAGATTGTCAAGGTCGATTCTGATTGTCGAGGCTGATTTTGATTGTCGAGGCTGATTTTAATTGTCGAGACCAATTGTTGAGGCCGATTCTGATTGTCAAGGCTGATTTTGATTGTCGAGGCCGATTCCGATTGTCGATGCCGATTTCAATTTGCCGAGGCTGATTCTGAGTATTGAGGCCGATTGTCGAGGTTGAATATTGAGGCCAATTATCAAGGCCTAATGTGATATATATGCGGCCCATATTTAAGGCCCATTGTGATGTGTATTCAGCCTGTGTTTAAAGCCCAATGTGATGTATATGAGGCCTATGTAATGAGGCCCATTGTGGTGCATTTGAGGGCCAGGCAATGGAGCCCATTATGATGCATATTAGGCCCATGTGAGAGGCCATCGTGATGTGTATTAAGCTCTTGAGTAAGGTCCATGGTGTGGTATATTAAGCCCTTGTGTGAGGCCATAGGTCCACTATATGTTAGGCTCTATGTGGGCCTTTCCTTGGGGGCAATGTTAGTTAAATGTCCACATTGTCAAGGCCAATTATTGATGCCGGTTATTGATACTGATTATGAGTATGTGACAACATAGCATCATGACACATGCCCATACGCATCATCTGCAAGTTTGTTATGAGATTTGTTTAGCCATTGCATATGCCGTAGGACAAGTTGTTCACAGGACTCCCTGATAGGCGGAGTTGCCCCACATGAGCGCACGACATGCTCATGATTGATGTATGATTGGACTGTATGACTTATGTATCTCATATTGTATAATTATGATTACCCTACACCCTAGCGACATTAGGGTCATAGCCTCCACAGGCATATCATGGATAACTAGATGGGACACCAGAAATTTGTTCTACATGGGGTGCTATAGATATCCCTGGGTGAAAGTCCCTAAGCCCTCTTGGTTCCAAAGGTTGCTCCAATGTCTAGACCGAGTGGATGCATGAGTGCATGAGGGCCATATACTGTTAGGCCGTAACTTCTACTATGTCATGGTCGGTTGGAAGGGGGTGCGGCTTTACCTGCCCGAGAGGAGGGGGTAATGCTAGGATGAGTTTGATCAGCTCAAGGAATGGGTCCACTATCGACGAGCCGGGTCCGATATTGGCAGGCAGATAGTGAGGTCTCTTTCATTCACCTTGTTACATGCGATGGGGCGGCAATCTGGTTTAGACCCCGGTGATTTCCTAGAGAGGAACAGTACTGATATGTGGACTTATCGAGCAGGAGTTGTATATTCATTCATTCATTCACTATCCACTTGGGTTGATGTGGTGTGTAACTAATTATTATGTGTACTTTCGCAATGGCCAGGATTTCGATTGGGGCAGGCGAATAACCTGAGATCAGGAGCTTACCACATTGAGTCTGACTATCCAAATTTAGGTATGGGACTGGTTTGGATAGAAGTCCTTTGTGATAGGCCCCATAGCCTGCGATACCACGTATTATCATCCCAATTTCACACTACAGCTTGGTCATTTCATTCGCACCACATATTGCATTACATCCTTGGCATATGACATTTTAAGTTGCTATGTTTCTGCATTCATATGACTTAGATGAGGCTGATGGTATTCGTAGCTCTTCATAATTGCATATGGTATTGCATCATCAGTATCTGATATTTGACTCATTATGTCTCTGCATTGCATAACTAACTCCCATTACTTTCTCAGTTTATGACATCATCTTGCTATGTCTTTTCATCGCATATGCTGGATGAGATTGATGATATTTTATGGACTTGCTAGTATTTCCACTTACTCTGATATTGTATGATTTATGAACTTACCAGTATTTCCGTTTACTCTGATATTACATTCTGAGCACGTATATACTGCCCACGCACTTACACCACCCTCTAAGCTTTCTATAAGCTTATGCATGATAGATGCATGTAGGTGACGATATGATGCAGTTGAGCTGAGGCAGGAGTGTGCAATAGAGCTTTTGGAGCTTTTGCAATTTATCTTGTATTTTTCTTTCAGTATTATACTCGAATGATTATATTAGTGGATATGTGATGATGATGTTGTTCTTGTGATTTGGGTGTACTTGTGGTTATGCTTCTTACGAGATAACTGTATGTTACAAAATCCTCCTTATAGGATCCCAGGATCGGAATCTGGCGCATGCACGCTGGGAGCCGAGAATGGGGTACTACGGAGGCTGTCAACACTGGATTCGGTTATCAGGAATTTTGTGAGACCGGTTTTCGAGTTTTTGGCGTGACAAATATCATCGAAATAAAATGGAGTTTTAAGAACAAGTTCGATGAATCTAGGAATGTGGTAAGGAACAAGGCAAGACTCATTGCATAAGGATACTCACAAATAAAGGGCATCGATTTTACTGAGACGTTTTCCCCAGTAGCACGTTTAGAGTATATAGAATTCTCATATCCATTGTATGTGCATTTCAATTTAAAATATTGCAAATGGACGTGAAGAGCACCTTCCACAATGGTGTACTTAAGGAAAAATTATACGTTTTGCAACCTAGAGGATATCTTGATCCCAAATATCCTCAACATGTATACAGATTGAGTAAAGAGCTCTACGGTCTTAAACAGGAACCCCTTGCATGGTATGAGTGTTTGACATAATTTTTACTAGACCACCATTTTTGCAAGGGGAGCGTTGATAAAACATTGTTTACACAAAAGACCGGTAATGCCTTGCTAATGACCCAAATTTATGTGGATGATATATATTTTTTTTGGATCCACTTGTGAAGATGTAGCTCATGAATTTACTAAATTAATTAAATCTAAATTTGAGATGAGCATGGTTGGTAAGCTCAATTTATTCCTAGGATTACATGTGAAACAAATGCAAAATGGGATTTTTATTTCCCAGACTAAGTATGCAAAAGAATTAGTAAAAAAATTTGGACTTGAATCTGGCCGTACTCATCATACTCCCATGAGAACCACACGAGCTTTCCAAAGATACAAATGGCAAGAGTGTGGATCAACACTTGTATTATAGCATGATAGGGAGCTTACTATACCTAACAACGAGCTGGCCGGACATTGCTTTTAGCATAGGTGCATGCACTAGATTCCAGGCCGATCCCAAAGAATCACATTTGATCGTTGTTAAGAGAATCATAAGATATGTGGTCGGGACCATCGATTTTGGCCTTTGGTACCCCGTTTGACACATCAACTATTATTATTGGGTATTTAGAAGCCAATTGGGCCGGTAATATTGACGATCGCAAATCAACCAACGATGGTTGTTTTTACATCGACAATTGTCTAGTGTCTTGGCATAGTAAGAAGCAAAAATCAATATCTTTATCTATTGCCAAGGCCAAATATATTGTTGCGGGTAGTTGTTATGCACAACTTCTTTAGATGAAACAAATGTTGCAAGATTATGGGATTGATCAAATAACAATGACAATATTTTGTGATAATACTAGTGTCGTTAACATTTGAAAAAATTCAGTTCAACATTCTATAACAAGGCACATTAACATCCGACATCATTTTATATGTGAGCTTTTAGAGGAAAATGTAATTGTGTTGGATTATGCCCTACCAAGCGACAACTTGCTGATATATTAACGAAACCGATAGATTACGTGCCTACCGACCTAAATAATTAAATGTTATAATTGAGGATTTTTAGCCTACTTATTCTTTTTAAATATATGTATATATTTTTTATTTATTCTTTTTGTGAATTTTGATTGAGTGTACAAATGATGATTTATTGGTAAATATGTGTGTGCATCTCATTGTATAGGCTAGTGCAAGCTGAACTAGTAAATCTAAATAGAAAAACTACTTTGATGGCATCAAAGGTGTTTCAATGGCATTGAATCCTTCACACATCACTAACCTATCTGGACACTTTTTGATGACATTGACGATGCTTTGATGGCATTGGCGCATATGCTTCTTTGGCATTGAAGACTCTTCGATGGCATCAAAAAATCATAGCCTATATAAGATGGTGCATGTGGGATTTTTAGATTTCACCTTTCTTTCTCACCTCTGCGTGTCCGTTCATCTCCCTGTCTTCCTTGGAGCTCCGATGGTCAATTTTCACTCATTTTTCTTCCTCCATTTGTGCTCCATTATGGTAAGGCATCTCATAGCATACTCCATCTTCATTTTTATCATCTTTGGGTTGTCGTTTTAGGGTTTTTAGGATTCATTTAAGGTTTTCCTTTCTTTTGTGCATCTCTTTTATGTCATTCTTGGTAGATCTTATTTCATTTCAAGATTTGCACTATGCCAAAGGACAAGGGAAAACCATAGTTCAAGGGGAGCCGTCATGAGCAAAATGATCTAAAATATGTGCTCGAAGACACTGTGCACATATTGTCATTCCCCTATTCTAGACCCTCCATGCCTTCATCACCAACCTCACGATAGGAGACACCGCGTCGAGCGGCTCCTGAACCAGAAATCCAAATCCTCATAGTTCTACCTCCATCGAAAATGTTATATGAAATTTTTAGGGGGAGGAAACTTATTTTAGAACATCCGGTGGACAAGGATTGCATACGACTATATGGGATTGAGCCCATTTTTGAGGCTGTGGGTTGGAGCAATGTGCTCAAATTTAGTGGTGTATCATGGAATGAACAGGTGTACCAATTTCTTGCGTATTGTCATTCCCCTGTTCTAGACTCTCCATCCATCGAGGTCACCATCGGGCAGCTTACGACCCGTATCACCATTGGTATCATCGCTTAGATGATTGGTGTGTCGGCATCTCCACAGGGTCTAGCAGACCATGATTTTCACTCCTTAGAGGTTAGGTTTGAGGTCACATGCTATCTATGCAATGGCATGAAAGTTCCTTGGCGTGACGAGAACGCTTTACTCTCATCACACATGTCACCCAAGTTTCGCGTCCTTCATGGAATATTTAGCTCCAATGTTTATCCCAATGGGATGAACAAGGTAGATTTAACACAATTTATGCTAGATATTCTCTACAGTGTTTGTATAGGAGTCCGCATATGCCTTTTGATTATCATCCTTCATCAATTGGCCTATGTTGTTCAAGAGACACTCTTATTCCATTTCCTCATGTCATTTGTCTTCTGTTTCAAGAAGTGGGGTTGTTGTCGACAATGACCGTCTGCATACTCCTAAATTTACTCAAGTCAAAATTAAAAGGATGAACATTAAGGAGAAGATCGTGACCGCATCGGCACCCCCAGAGGACGATGCTCTATGAGAGATGGAGGCAGAGGCTGCGGAGATAGAGGCCGCATAGAGCGATTATCCAACTGAGGATGAGAGATGCTCTGTTGCTGACCTCTTGCGCATGCTGGACACTTGCACCTGGCAACACATGTGATTTAGTAATCGTTGGGAGTCCATCATCCAACGCCTCGATCATTAGGATGATTGACTCACAAGGCTGGAGCAAGTCATTGAGACCATGCATGTCGCTATAGAGTGAGTGGAGCGGACTACTTAGGAGATTCTTACCACGATCATTTGCCACTGTGATGACACAGCTCCTCGTGAGGGTGTTCCATCAGCGTAAAGTCCCTCTCATTATGCACATCTAGGGTGTCTATCCAGTGACACAATTATCTTTTTGTGTGCCTAAGACGATCTGATACATGTTTCTTTGTATATGTTTTGATATGATTGTTTGTGTTTGTAGTTTGTATGTGGATATTATAGTCGTGCTTGAGCTTGTCGTGTTTTTGGAAGATTATGTTTTTTGATTTCATGCCATTTTTTTGATTTCATGCTTATGATATATATATATATATATGTGTGTGTGTGTGTGTGTGTGTGTGTGTGTGTGTGTGTGTGGTGTGTGTGTGTTGGCTTGGTTCTCTGCATTTCTCTCTTATCATTTTAATTTTGTGAATGTTGTGTTGATATTTGAACTATCTTCCATAATATTATGTGATCATTCTCCAACTTCAGTAATGTATGGCATGTTATTTATTACTAAGCGTTTGCCAATAACTGACAAAAAGGGGGAGAACTAGACTCCCACCATTAGGTGTGATTGTTGTTGTGAATTAATGGTTATGTAGGAAGATAGGGGGAGTAGCAACTCAAGCACCAAGAGTGTTCTTTGTATATGTGTAACATCTCGAATTTTCACGACCAGAGTTTATACCTATGCCTGAGAAAACCGGGTGTTAATAATGTATAAATTGGATGCTTTAGAAGTCACACCTTATTATTATTATTATTATTATTTTCATTTGGATCACATCTAGATATATTCATAAAGGTAATATTCATGAGAATAAAATCGACTGTATTGATTATTTCATCTAAGTAAAATAATAATCAAATGCCCTCTCAATAGGAGCTTATTACATTTATTGAGTTCATAGTGGAAGTATACAACTAAATCATCAAAATATCTTCTTATTCTTTCAGCATTGTCACACCCCAAACCCGAAAATTGGATTCTTAGGAATCCTAATTGCCTAATTCGGTGCTGACAGCCTCCGTAGTACCCCATTTTCGGCTCCTAGGGCCCAAATGCCAGGTTCCGATCTTAATATCCTACAAGGAGGATTTTTTTTTTCCAATGTGAATTTATCTCATAAGAGGCATAACCATAAGTTTACCCAAATCATAAAGGCAACATCATCATCACATATCCACTAATATAATCATTTGAGTACAATATTGAAAAGGAAATACATGCATATAATAAACTCTCTAGAAGCTCTGCCACACGTTCCTGCCCCAGCTCGACTGCGTCCTATCATTACCTGCACGCATCTATCATGCATAAGCTTATAGAAAGATTAGAGGGTGGTGTAAGTGTGTGTACAAGATAAATGTCAAGCATTCAATACAATGCCCTAATCATACAATATCAGAATTACTGACATGAATCATACGATATCAGAGTAAGCGAAAATACTGCGAGTCCATAAGAATATCATTAACCTCATCCAAGATATACGATGAAAAGACATAGTAAGTCAATATCATATACTAAGAAAGTAATGTAAATCAGCTATGTAATGCAGAAACACAATAAATCAAATATCAGATATCGAGGATGCAAGGAAATATACAATTCGGTCATATAAATGCAGACATAAAGTAACCCAAAATGTCATATGCCATGGATGTAATGCGATATGCGGTACAAATGAAATTACTAGCTAGAGTGTGAAGTCGGGATGCTAGTACGTAGTATCGCAGGCTATGGGGTCCATCACAAGGGATTTCTATTCGAACTAGTCCCATACCTAATTTGGATAATCGGACTCATTGTGGTAAACTCCTGATCTCAGGTTAGTCGAGTGCCCCAACCGAAATCCTGGCCATTGCGAATGTACACGTAACAAATAGTTGCGCACCACCAGCCCGAGTGGATAGTGAACGAATGAATGAATGAATATGCAACTCCTGCTCAATAAGTACACATATCAGTACTTTTCATCTCTGGGATCATCACCGAGGTCTACTGCACTCTAAACCAGCTTGTCGCCCCATCAAGCGCACAACTAGGTAAGTAGAAAAGACCTCACTATCTGCCTGGACAGTAGTCGGCCAATATCTACCCGACACGTCGATAGCGGACCCATTCACGAGCTGGTCAAACTCAACCTAGCTATGCCTACTCCCTCAGTCGAGTAAGGCCACACTCCCTCCGAACCGACCACGACACAGTGGAAAACATGGCCTACTGGTATACAGCCCTCATGTGCTCATATATATCCACTCGGTCTCGACGTTGGGGCATCCTTTGGTACCAAGAGGGTTTAAGAATTTTCACCCAGGGCCATCTATGGCAGCCCGATGCTAATAACATATTTTCGGTGTCCCATCTGGCCATCCACGATATGCTTGTATAGGCTACGACCCTGATGTCGCTAAGGCGTACAGTAATTACAACACACAATGTTAGATGCATGAGTCATACAATTCAGTCATGCATCAATCCTGCGCATACTATATGCTCATGTGAGACAATCTCCGCCTATCAGGGAGTCTCATAACAACCTGCCCAATGATATATGCAATGGTCAACCACTTCTCATAACAAACATGCAGATGATGTATATGGGCATTTATCATGATGCTATGCTGTCACATACTCATAATCGGTATCGATAACCGGCACTGATAATCGGCCTCGACAATCGACCTCAACACTCGAAATCGGCCAAACAAGGCCTAAGGGAAGGTCACAATGTGGACATCAAACCATCATTGCCCAATAATGTGGTCATTTACCATCATTGCTCCCAAGGAGTGGCCTAGATAGAGCCAAACATAAAGAGGACCCATGGCCTCACACAAGGGTCTAGTATACAACAAATGGACCACACGACATGGGCTTAGTATCTATCACAATGGGCCCTACCCATAGGCCACGAATATATCACAATGGGCCTTACCCATGGGCCTTGAATATGTCACAATGAGCCTCGACACATGGGCCATAAATACATCATAATGGGCCGAATCACATGGGCCAAAAGTATATCACAATGGGCCACAACATATGGGCCAAAAATACATCACAATGGGACACGACATATGAGCTGGAAACCCATCACAATGGGCCACGACTCACGGGCTTCAAATACACAACAGGTGGGCCCCATCACATGGGCCATAAATACATTACATCAGGCCTTGCCCATGGGCCTCGAATACATCACATGGGCCTTGAATACACAACAGGTGGGACCTACACCTGGGCCTCAAAACACGTAACAGGTGGGCCTTGCTCATAGGTCAAAGATACATCTTGATGGACCACATGTATATCAAAGTGGGCCTCTCAAATGGGCCACCAAATACATCAAGGTGGGGCCGCATCACCTGGTCTGGCATAGATATACAATACATACAACACGGTGATGATAAAACAGATACGCCATGGTGCATTCCATGGATGGATAACAGGGATAAGACATACATCATAGTCGTCCCCACCACTGTCAAAGGCATGGATGGTGTGAATATACATATGCCATCGAGGTGGGCCTTACTCAGCACCATCCAAATGAACGATACAAGACACATCAATATGGGCCCCACCTGTCCAAGACAGACGAACTACTTGAATAAAACACATATATAATGGTGGGGTCCCACAGCACGTCCATGCATGGATGGTGCGGAGATAAAATAAATACATCAAGTTGGGTCCCACTCCCGCACGTGCCACACATGTGGGGTGGGCCACACCCTAAGCGGATGGATGGGGGTGGATATAGAACACATACATAAAGATGGACCTAATCACATAGGCCTCATATATATATATCGAATAGGCCGCACCAGTTGGGCCTTACATACATTAAAATGGGCCTCATACATATTAAGGTGGGCCTCAACAACGGGCCTCATACAAATCAAGGTGGGCCTCAACAACAGGCCATAAATACATCAAGATGGGCCTCTTCACATGCCCAAAAAGGGCCATATTGAAGGATCATTTGGACCATACCCTAAGTAACAGGGGAGATAATTTCACTGTTTAAACAATTCACAGGGGCCCACCATGAGGTTTATTTCCCACCTAATCAAATCCTAAGGTCTTAAGGACCTGGATTAAGAGGGAAAAATAAATATCGTATTGGTCCAAACCCTGTAGTCCAAGGGTTTTAATGGTGGACGTTCAAACCCACTATTTCCTGAAATGTGGTCCACCTGATCCTAGATCTGTCTTATTTTCAGTCTCAAGCCTTGAGTCAAACTAGCCAAATGGATGGACGGCTGGATGCAGTACATCCATCAGTGGTGGGCCCCTGATGCCACTGTCCAAATGGATGGATGGATAAAATGGATACATCTATGGTGGGTCCCACGTCCACGCACAGATGGACAGTAGGGATACAACACAGCATCATGGTGGGGTCCCCTGTAGTCCAGTAGCCCAGCCATATGGCTAGATGTTATAGATAAAACACATATGTCGTAGTGGGTCCCCTGTCTAATGGTGTGGATGGTGTGGACAAAACACGTACACCATAGTGTGTCCCACGTGGGGCCAACCATAATGTTTATTTACTGTCCAATCTGTTGGTAAGGTCACACGGACTGGATGCAGAGGAAAAGCAAATTTCGTAATGACCCAAAATTTCTATGACAACAGTTTTAATGGCAGACGCTCAATCCACTGTTTCTTGTGACGTGGGCCACTAGAGCTCCTCATACAACTGATTTTTTGAGGGAGCCCACTGCCCTAAAGGGGCCGTCAAATGCACGGCATGGATGTTCAACACACATCACGGTGGGGCACACGGTTGGGACCCGTGGTCCCTGGCCTTAAACGCAGCAGCGTCCTGCTGCAACGTCAGCAGCAGCAGGCGCTGCATGCCAATCAAAATTTTTTTTTTTAAAGGGGAGTTTTTCCACGGTTTTTCATATGTGGGGCCTGCATCAGGTGATTCCAACCAGCCATTGCATTCCATGGATCAAGACCAACCAAACAAGCCCAATATACAGTATGTTTTGGGGGGTAAAAACATCAAAGTGGGTTTTAACGGTAAAACCACTGTTCTCTATGGTATGGCGCGCCAGATAATCGAATTCACTTCCAGCTCAACGCCTAAAATGAGCTGAGGAATGGGATGAACGACATGGATTACATTCATACATCATGGTGGGGTCTACGTTAGCAGTCCACACATCACAGTTAGCCACACCCACGTCAGTTCACACCTCTCTGTTAACCACGTCTAGCGTCCTTGGACGCTGGACAGTTTAACATAGCATCATGGTGGGTCTCACATGTACGTGGTCCACCTGTTTAGTTCAACTAAATATTTGTGTTTTTTTCCTTCCGTCTAGGCCTACTAATGGGCTGGATGGTGTAGATCCAACACATCCATTAGGCGAGTCCCACATGAAGGTAAGTGGCATGGATAAAATATATGCTTCATGGTGGGACACACACAGACACACCAGGTGGGCCACAAACCCCTTCATCATCAGCATTCAAAGAAGGGGAGAGAGAGAGAGAGAGAGGGAGGGAGAGACGGTGATAGAGGGACCCCGCCACTATGGGTCCCTTATGGTTACATCCATACATCAAAATGGGTCCCACTAACAAGTGGGCCTTAAAATAAGAATCAATGGTGGATCACCCACCTATTGCACTCCTCCTTGATCTCTTGGACTCTTACGTTCCTTGCCTTCAATTTTGATGGTGGGATGAGAGATGAGAGAATGGGAAGGTTGGCCACACTTGTTGTTTTGGAAGAGTTTGGGGAGGCTTGGATGTATGGAATTTCTGTTGCTTGGGAGAGTGTTTTGAGAAAATGAGGGAGAGAGATAGAAATAATGAATGAAGGGATGGATGGAGTGGTGGTTGTAAGGAAAAGAGATGGATAGGTAAGGTTTGGTTTGAAATTTTGTAAAAGAGGGATGGGTAGGGGAGAGAGAGAGTTGACTTGTGGAAAAAGGAGGGATGGCTATTGTACTGGTTGTAGGGTGAGGTGGCATGGTGTGTACTTGACTTGATGGATGTGACATCTTGTAGAGATTCTCTCAAAATTTGTAACGCGCGACGTTTCTTTGAAAAGAACACGGCCCCATATCTTCTAGCATGGGTATCGAATAGGTGCGCGAGTCATGGCGTTGGAACTGCGGTGATAGCGCGATCACTAGGGTACAAGTTTTAAGTTGAGTCAACTCTGATATACGGGACTCGGCTTAGGACGTGCGCAAACGTTAGATACTGGTCGAAGGTTGCCGAAATTCGACCGGAAGGACCGCAGAAGCCTACGGAACGGTATGGACTATGATACGGGCCTCACAACTCTCCCCTCCTAATAAAAATTTCATCCTCGAAATTTACTATCGCGCAGGTCACGGTAAGGGAAGAGGAAGCATCAACATATTTATACAATAATCAATACCATATAAGGCACAATCATTCTATAAACAAATGGGGATAACACCTCTAATCTCAACCTCACGCTCCCAAAATGCCTCATCAACACTACGGTGACCCCTATTGAACATTAGATCCTGGATAAAAAATGATTGAAACTAGGATACCTTGCATCCTCAAACAATTAATCTAACAAGATGGTACGAGGGCCTAGTCGCGTGAATCGTCGGCGAGTCCTTTTGACGAATGAGGTCCTACTGGTCTGCATAAAGTCTGCCCTATGCTTGTTGAGGAGGTGTGTGTCTTCTCTATGGTCGTCATTGCTTTGATAACATGTTACGGAGTCCGGATGGTATGATTTTACGCCGCCTTTATGCCGGCGATCTTGAAGGTGGGGACACTCTCGCCAATAGTGTCTAGTCTCGTCGCACCCATGACAGATACCGGTGAACTGCCTCGGATGTAGTGCTAGGAGTGCTCCCAATGCTCGGATGGCTGGGTGATTCCTGCGCCTCTGCAGCCATCGAAGCTGCTGCTGCTGGGAGTTGCTGTAGGGAGCCTGCCTCTTCTAGTCTCTTCTTTGGTCACGATCCCTCTGTGAACTGACCCACTCGGCCTCATAAATATGGGCCCTCTGTATTACCTCCTCAAAAGTCAAGAGCTCGTACTCAACAACACGGCCTCAGAGACCGTAACGTAAGCCGTTCTCGAAACGACGAGTTTTTCGCTCCTCTTCATCAACCAAACATGGCATAAATCAGGACAACGCTACAAAACGAGCCACATACTGCGCCAAAGACATGTCTCCTTGCACCAAGGTCTCAAACTCTAACATTTTTGTCGACAAAAGGGGTCAGAAAAGTACTGCTGGTTGACTTGGTCTATGAACTCTTCTCATGTCCAGACAAAATCAAGCCTTGCAACACGGGAAAATCCACAAAACCGATCAGACCGAAATCTTAACCTGACTTAGATCCATTGTTAGGGAGCTTGCCCCTAATTGTGTGCAGGTAATGGACCCCCAGATGAGCTCCATTGGCCCGAAACAGATGCCCTTTGGCTATAACCTAAGTATTCCATGGCCCTGGGGCCATTTACATCAGTTCTGGGCCTATATAAGGACCTTAAACCCACACCTCTCTCTTTCATACGAATTTCTCTAACCCTAGGAGAGAGAAGAGAGAAAGAGGAGAAAAGTGTGAGGAGAAAAGAGGGATTCCTGGAGATCATTGCTGAGATTCACTCCCACAACTCCATGCCTTGATTCACCTCCCCACCATCACTACATGAACCATTCCAACTACAATTTCAGTAAGAAATACTAACCTTAATCTTATTTTAATAATCCAAATAGAGGATTCGATGACATAGCTAACCTATGTCATGATTTAGGTAGCCGTTATTTTGTAGACGAAAGCATAGCGTTTGAACCGAATTTGAAACGAATTTTCTGACAAAAGGTGCAGACTAAAAATGTTTAGGTTATGGTTTTCAAGGCTTTCAAAGTCAGCAATGATTTATGTTTGACTTGATTGCTATCACATATGCTTAGATACGATGTTTTTCATATATTATACATATATGTAAACTATGTTGATTTGTAATGCATTCCATGTGTTTGTTGAAATGTCTAAATGAGTATGGAATTATGATTTGTGTTTGCCATGATTATTGATTGAGAATATATGATTGTTGTGCATGTGGCAACTCCTTTGTGAAAGGATTTGCTATAATATACGTTGTAACTGATTTATTACATGTATGTTGATATGTGTAGCCTAAGTGTTTGATAAAATGCCTGAATGAGAAAATGCTTATTTAAATGTATTTAATGAGGGTGTTGAGATAAGATTCTCAATCACCTTATCTATAGATATAGTTTCCTTTATGTAACTTATCTTACTACTACGTGTTTTATGGATGAAATGTTTGTGTATGATAACATGCGCATTATGTGTTTATTATAATGCCCGAATGAGATTTATATTTGAATTGATTGTCACATGTTGTTTGACTATCACACATGAATGCCTATTATGTTTGGATATGATTGGGACTACTACATAGTCCAGGCAATCGATAATGATTCCCGAATTAGTGGTTGAGGTCGTTTCGCCACATTAGACACATTTAATGAATACGAGTCATACGCTGATAGTCGACAGTGGTTAGGCCACGTAGGGTATTTACGCGCTCCATGTCAATTGATTTAACATGCGCTTGTACCAGTCAAGCTTGTCAAGTAACCCGATTGACCTAATGTATGTTTATCATGTGTGGACATTACTACTTGAATCTAAGGTACCACTTACCAATGGAAAACTCGTTTAACCTTGGTACCATGATCCGTTAAGACTCATGAGCCGGGCATGGTTATATGAGACACCGTGGTCGAGCTGTCGGCATACGCTGGGGTGACAAGCCTCCCCGTAGTGTCCAGTGAGCAAACCAAACTCGTGAGCCGAATACGGTAGTATGAGACACTATATTCAAGCTATCGGTCTATGCTAAGGTGATGAGCCTTTCCCGTAGTGACCTTGAGTATAAACTAAGGCTTAGGCTGAGGTGACGAGCCTATTCGTAGTGACCTGAACTTGCCTTTCCACTGCTTTTAAATCAGGGGTGACGTTGCCCTATAACTTGCCTATTATATGTGATTAACTAGGATTGATGACCCTAGATGGATCATTGTTTAGGTAAATGATATAAAGGGAGGTACCTTAGCTTCCTGAACCTACTATATGAATGGGTCTAATAGAGGATTGGGCTAACAGATCATGCACCGCATTGCATGTGCCTTTGGCATAGGAATTGAGCATAGTGGAAGGGATGTATGCCGCGATCATGAGATGATGTCGCAGAGGGAGCATAGGTGAGGGCATTCATCATTAACACATATCATCCTTGTATTAATTAGAGTACCTAGGGATGCTTGTTGTACTGCTTTATCATTACTGCTTGATTGAATTGATAACATGTTAACCTTTGCTTTATAGTTTCACTATATTACCAACTCATTCCCACCTGGGATGGTGTTTTAAAATACTACTCAGACTCTGGTTTAGATGCAAGTGATGGTGAGCTCTATACAGCAGAGTTGGACTTTGTAGGGGAGGACGAAGGATTCTCCTATGTTCAATTATTGGGCGGATTTATGTAGACCTCATACTGCTGCGCAGGGACTACTAGGATACTTGTTTAGTTAAACACATTTACTTCCCGCATTTTATATGGCTAAAAAAACACATGTATATATTTAGCCTGGTTCCATACTCATACTCCAAAATTTGTAAAACATTTTCATAATTAAATGCACATATTTCAGTCTTCTGCTTGCCAAATTACATTAACTCTTGAGTATGATATGTTGTTTTAGTATAATCCCACTCATGTTTAAATGCACTAATATGGACAACATTCAATCATCATTATCTATGTTGCATGAGTGATGCGTTGGAACTCGGGAGTAGAGCTTTACTCGACCCTCGATTTTCAAGGCGTTACAAGATGGTATCAGAGAATGATTTGGATTAAACTGGACCTGGGTTATGGTTACACGACGCACTCTGATGCACTCTGACTTAGGAAGGGGGCGATGGAACCTAGAAACCACATTAGAATCTCAAGTTTTGCCGACAGGCAAGACCGAATACTGTAATTTAGTATTCGATCACGTGAATCGACCTAGGTCTCCTCTAGGCCATCAGTCAATGGGTTTAAGTCATTAGTTGACGAATTTTAAACCTGAAACGGATCCAAAAGGCGTGAATATGAGCGCATTGGACCATAAAAATGGACCCTAAGAGCTTAAGGACCCAAACCAAGAAGTTTAGAGCGGAGTAATGAGATAACTAGGACCTTGGGAATGAGGATTATATAAACCACAATGACCATCAAATGTTGGGACATTTAGAGTTTTGGACCTAGAGTTGGTACTCCTAGATTTTGAAAGGTCTGACAGTATAAGGAATCCAATAAATTAATAACGTGAACCCTAGAACCACCTTAGCTGATATGGTCATGTGTGAAGTACATGAGTGTAATTACATTTAAGTTCAGACAAATCAAACCTTTGACCCTGAGCGATAAAACAATTTCTTGTATTAGAAATGGTATGAAATCATGTAGCACATGAGTGTAGACTTTGGATTACAATGATTGGATTACCGCTACTCATAAGTTATGACTAGGCTACTGGTTATACTAAGGAAGGTAAAAGACTAATTATGCTAAGATATTTGAAAGATAGATTTAGTTAGTTGACGTGATTAGGTTGGAGTGAGACCTCATTCCTTCGCTGAATCCCCTTAATACTTATAAGCTTCTTTAGTAACTCTTAAGAAGCTTGTTTGACTTAGAAACTATTCACACTCAGAGAAAACTTATATATCCATTGGATTTAGCATTAGGTCAAATCAATACATGATCAAGGTCGAATATTGCATATCAGACCCCAGCAATTGCCTAATTTTACATACATGATAATGTTTAATGCCAGATTTTTCTCGTGTTTTTATTACAGGATGAAATCAGCTCTCTCTCTTCTTCCTTCTCTTTCTTCTCTTTCTTTTCTTTCTTCTCTCCCTGGCTCTGGATCTCGAATTCCCTAGTTCTGAATGCCTTTCCCACGTCCATAATCCCTCTTTTATAGTTGTTGGAGAGTCAAGGCATGTGGTGCATCGTAGAAGGACTCGAAGTGCAATTTTCACATGCCGTGATCGGTGGGCCCCAGTGAGGTATTTTATGGAAAATCCACCCCGTCCATTGGATTCAGGACGAAATTTCAGTTAAGAATGGGTGGTTTTGAATGTCCATTGACGCGGCCCACAGAAGAAAACACAAAAAGATCAGATTTGAACGTTGCAAGGCAGTCTGTTTGTGGCCTCTGTACCGCACACGTGTGTACGCATGAGAGTGGAATATCAGCATGATTTTGTAGTATTCATGGCTCTCTACAAGATAGACGGTTCGGATCGACCGTACGGGCCATGGGTGGGGCCCACAATCCTTCGCAAAAAGGGCCAGCGACCTTAAATCCGTCTTCCGTGGCAATGGTGGGTCCCACTTCTTTGATCAAATGGCAAATCCACTCCGTCCATGAGATAGCCATCGAGAAACCGTCCGGGAGTGTATATCTTGGAGTGAAATAGATGCGGCCCACTTGATCTTTCGTTCCACCGTCCATCCTGCAATTTTCATCAATCAACATCCGTACACCTGCATGAGACCAAACGGTCATCTAGGCGAGGGGTATGTCTGCCCCAGGAAGCGGATGGATGGATTAGATTGATGATTTGGACAATATGTGGGACCCACAACCGACGAACGGCGATCGTCTTCGCAGGACGCTGGAATAGAGCGAGAACGAGCGCGGTCACGGTCCCCCGCCGACCGTCCGTCTGGCGGTGCAGTCGATCAGGCTTGGTTTAAGTGCGCATATCTTGCGTGTACACGAAACGGTACACATGACCCACCGTGATGTTTACAAAAAATCTGCACCGTCCATCCTCTTTATCTCCCTAATTAATGGGTTGGGACCAAAGTTGAGGCATATCCTGTTATCAGGTGGGCCTGAAATCAATGATTCGTGGGCTGATTTGTCAGTTGGAGCACTTCCCCAGATCATCACTAGCTGAAATTTAATATGTACGGTTAATTCACAGCCCCCATCACATGTATGAAGTTTCGAGTCAATTGAATGGTGGGAACCATGTGATCATGCAGTTTTCACCAGTTTCGGGCCTCTTTGGCTTGCTTTCCTCAGATCCCAGGCGTATAAAATCTTCACTATTGGTTTTCTGGAGTCCATCCCGTGCTCTGGTGACTTCAGAACGTCAAATCTATGCCTTTAACATCAATTTCCAATTAACACTCCTGATTTCATCCTGTAATAAAAACACGAGAAAAATCTGGCATTAAACATTATCGTGTATGTAAAATTAGGCAATTGTTGGGGTCTGATATGCAATATTCGACCCTGATCAATACACCCCCGAGAATTCTCTTCTCAAGGACTTATTATAATCGGGAACATGGAGTAGAGAAACTAACTATAAGTGAAGTATTCGCGATTTGAATCGAATTCTCAATCCTGGTAGTTACCAATGAACTCAATGCTCTGATCAAGTAGAAGATCGGGATCAATTAGGGTCTATGTATCCGGCTCAGACCCACTACACAACTCATTCCTTATTGGCCCGACCACTTGCAACCAAAAGTTTATTACTTTGCCTTTGAGAAGTGTTAAGTATATAGCTAATAGAGATTTTCCTTTTTGTTTTCCCAAGAAATTTCTCAAATGGGGCAACATACAATTAGGGATTAAGTCCCGAATCACAGACCATTCTGGCATACATATTGTGCATATGAACTTAGAAGATAGTCTGCCCATTAATATATTTTGTCCAAATTCCTTATGTACTACTAATAATGTATAGATTATCTTACAGTATTAAACTGGACATGATTAAAGGAGGTAAGTCGGGACCATGGCAAAAGTCCTTCTTTGGTAGAATTAGGCATCTTACCACAAACTCACACTTGTCCCTGAAATTAACCACAACACCCATCATTTTAGCTCCCTTCTATAAGCATAGGTACCAACGTCATAGCACACATCATCGATGGAAGGAAGACCAATGTATTGGGAGATCGTATCCCATTTCATGCCAAGGATAGGTCCTAAATTATACCTTATTCTGATATACGGATTAGGACATAGATTCTTGAGCCTTGAGAGTAGAAATAACTTTTAAGGGGGGTAAAATATTATAAACCCAATCTAGTTAGGTCAGCTAATACATTTATTTGATCAAAGTGGCACAGCGGAAGCGTGGTGGGCCCATGCCCCACTGGCCTAGGATTGAAGGAAATTGATCCAAGATACAATAAGGTTAGGTCACTAAATACGATTTGAATCTTCATTAGAATGTCAACAATGAAGTCATTGAAGGAAAGCAATTAGGGTTCAAGTGTTAAACCAATTTATTTTAAAGAATAGGCCGAACAATGGGTACGAGCTGAATTACATTAGCCGAGGTCAGTGTATCCACAAATGTGCTCGTTAAATATTACCTTAATAGGAGCCTTAGCCAATTTCAGGGCAAAAAAGTTTTAAGGAGGGTAAACTAAATTGAGACAGACTAGTGTAAATAGTATGCACCCTACCATGCATATAAACTTGAAATCAATAAAACTTAGGCAAAAGAAATAATAAAATCTTTACTTATTACCCTTAGTCAATTTCAGAGACAAAATTATATTTAAGGGGGGTAGATTGTAATGTCCGGAATTTTTCCCAACTTGGCGATGGACGTCCTTAGGCACTGGGTCGATCATAACACCTTATTAACTTCTCAGAACTCAATCCCTTTTTAACCCATTTCCTTCAAAATCTCACCTTTCACCACCTTATTCTTCAAAATTTTCTAAGTACTTTCATATTAGACAGGAATCCTAAAGTTTAAGTGATGAAGAATAATACTTAAAGTAAAATTTACTATAAATAGTAAAGAAATAAATAAATAAAATGGATTTTTGACCATTAAACTTTTGGAATCTCATGAAATAAATAGGTTATTTGGATAGATCAGCTTCTCCTACCCCAAAATCATATATTGTACGTCAAATAACTCATTTCAGTTTGTAAAATACACCCGTTTTAAATTTTGGGTGGTGAAACCACCACCAGACAGGATAGCAAGCAACGATGGCATTGCCGTGATGGCGAGGCCTCGCGGTCCAGCGGGCCGGGCGGGCCACAACGAGCCAGGCGGCCCATTTTCTACAGTTTTTCATCTAACTTCGAAAAGCCATATCTCCCTCAATATAACTCCGATTTAGGTGATTTAAAAGCCAAATTAAATATTGATAAGTCTAGTTTCATATAAAAATAAGTGAAAAATATAATAAAAATTTTAATATAGTTAAATATAAGTCGTTGTGACAATTGTCCGGAATTCATTAGTTTGGACAGCTGCTGCTTCTAAAATTTTTAGAATTTTTCTACAATAAGAAATCTAATGAAATTTGATGGGGATGAATTAAACTTGATTATGAACTACTGAAAAAATAATTAAAATAATATACTAACAAAAAAATATAAAAAAGGGCATAGAACTACCCTAGGACTTTATTCTGTCGCAATTTGGGCAGAATTTAGTTAAGTACTAAACTAAACAATCAATGGATTTGGCTTGAACCACTCACTATAAAAACTACAAGTCCTAAACCAATTAAAATCACTAACCCAACATTAGTTAAAAACCTAGGGGTAATCTCAAAACCTAGTTGCTTTCGGGAGTACATTGAAACTCCATATCGGACCTAGACCGCGCGTCGAAAGTCCAATGACGGTGAAACTAAACGGTTATGACCGTCTTATTAGGCTTGACAACCATCGCAGGAATTGAGCCCAACTAGTGTCCAGAAATGCACAACTTGAGCCCCAAGTGAAGTGTGTGGTAAACATGAATATCTTTAGAAAATGAACTCAGATTTAAGTGATTTGGGTCGTTCGCTTACGGACCAAATTTAAGATTCTAAACCGTCAGATTCTGACCCAATTACACCCTTAGATCAGGTAAATTTCCGTACATAGGTCAGTGCACTTATGGCCCTGATCGAGTGAAGATAGCTGTGAACTGAAACTGGTCCTCCACGGTCAATTCACAAAATCGATCAGACCAGAATCTTAACCTGGCTTAGATCCATTGTCAGGGAACTTGCCCCTGACCGTGTGCAGGTAATCGACCCCCAGATGAGCTCCGTTGGCCCGAAACAGATGTCCTTTGGTAATAACCTAAGTATACCATGGCCCTAAGGCCATTTGCGTCAATTCTAGGCCTATATAAGGACCTTAAATCCACACCACTCTCTTTCATACAAATTTCTCTAACCCTAGGAGAGAGAAGAGAGAAAAGAGGAGAAAAGAGTGAGGAGAAGAGAGGGATTCCTGGAGATCGTTGCTGGGATTCACTCCCACAACTCCACACCTCGATTCACCTCCCCATCATCGCTACAGGAACCATTCCAACTACAATTTGGGTAAGAAATACTAACCCTAATCTTATTTTAGTAATCCAAATAGAGGATTCGACGAAATAGCTAACCTATGTCTTGATTTAGGTAGCCGTTGTTCTGTAGATGAAAGTGTAGGGTTCGAACCGAGTTCAAAACGAATTTTTTGATAAAAGGTGCGGATTATAAGCATTTAGGTTATAGTTTTTAAGGCTTTTAATGTCAGTAATGATTTATGTCTGACTTGATTGCTATCACATATGCTTAGATAAGACATTTTTCGTATATTATACATATATGTAAACTATGTTGATTTTTAATGCATTCCATGTGTTTGTTAAAATGTCTGAATAAGTATGGAATTATGATTTGTGTTTTCCATGATTATTGATTGAGAATATATGATTTTGGTGTGTGTGGCAACTTCTTTGTGAAAGGATTTGCTATAATATATGTTATAACTAATTTATTACATGTATGTTGCTATGTGTAGCCTAAGTGTTTGATAAAATGCCTGAATGAGAAAATGCTTGTTTAAATGTATTTAATGAGGGTGTTGAGATAAGATTCTCAATCACCTTATCTATAGCTACAGTTTCCTTTATGTAACTTATCTTACTACTACATGCTTTACGGATGAAATGTTTGTGTATGATAACATGTGCATTATATGTTTGTTAAAATGCCCAAATGAGATTTATATTTGAATTGATTGTCACATGCTGTTTGACTATCACACATGAATGCCTATTATGTTTGGAAATGATTGGGACTACTACGTAGTCCAGGTAATCGGTAATGATTCCCGAATTAGTGGTTGAGGTCGTTTCGCCACATTAGACACGTTCGATGAATCTGAGTCGTACGCTGATCGTCGACAGTGGTTAGGCCACGCGGGGTGTTTATGCACTCCATGTCGATCGATTTAACGTGCACTCATACCAGTTGAGCTTATCAAGTAACCCGATTGACCTAATGTATGTTTACCATGTATGGACACTACTACTTGAATCTAAGGTACCACTTACCAATGGAAAACACATTTAACCTTGGTACCACGATCTGCTAAGACTCATGAGTCAGACATGGTGGTATGGGACACCGAGGTTGAGCTATCGGCCTACATTGGAGTGACGAGCCTCCCCATAGTGTCCAGTGAGCAAACCAAACTCGTGAGCCGAATACGATAGTATAAGACACTATATTCAAGCTGTTGGCCTACGCTAAGGTGACAAGCCTTTCTCGTACTGACCCCGAGTATAAACTAAGGCCTACGCTGAGGTGACGAGCCTCTTCGTAGTGACCTGAACTTGCTTGTCCACTACTTTTAAACCAGGGGTGATGTTGCCCTATAACTTACCTATCGTATGTGATTAACTAGGATTGACGACCCTAGATGGATCATTGTTTAGGTAAATGATATAAAGGGAGGTACCTTAGCTTCTCGAACCTACTGTATGAATGGGTCTAATAAAGGACTGGGCTAACACGATCATGCACCGCATTGCATGTGCCTTTAGTGTAGGAGTTGAGCACAGTGGAAGGGATGCATGCCGTGATCGTGAGATGATGTCGCAAAGGGAGTGTAGGCGAGGGCATGCATCATTAACACATATCATCCTTGCATTAATGAGAGTACCTAGGGATGCTTGTTGTACTGCTTTATCATTACTTATTGACTAAATTGATAACATGTTAACCTTTGCTTTATAGTTCCACTGAATTAGCTATTCATTCCCACCTTAGATGGTGTTTAAAAACACCAGCCAGACTCTGGTTTAGATGCAGGTGATGGTGTGGTCTATACAGTAGAGTTAGACTTTGTAAGTGAGGAGGAAGGATTCTCATACCTTCAACTATCGGGCAGATATATGTAGATCCCATACCGCTGCGCAGGGACTATTGGGATACTCGTTTAGTTGAACACATTTACTTCTCGCATTTTATATGGTTAGAACAATACATGTATATATTTAGCCTGGTTCTATACTCATACTACGAAATTTGTGAAATGTTTTCATAATTAAATGCATATATTTCAGTCTTCCGCTTGCCAAAATTACATTAACTCTGGAGTATGATATGCTGTTTTAGTATAATCCCACTCATGTTTAAATGCACTAATATGAACAACATTTAATCATCATTATCTATGTTGCATAAGTGATGCGCTGGAACTTGGGAGTAGAGCTTTACTCGACCTCCAATTTTCAGGGCGTTACAAAAACACAAACATCAAGGTGGGTCCCACGTCTAGGGGCTGGATGGCGTGGATAAAACACTTACATCATGGTGCATCCAGCACCGTCCCAAACAGCTAGATGATGTGGATTACAACACATATATCATGGCAGGCCCCACCGTCCAGCAGGCTGGAACGGTGGGGATACAACATATACACCAAGGTGGGTCCATGCAGTGGCCCACCAGCCTGGACACAAGCTGATATTCGTGTTTTCTCTTCCGTCCAGGGCTATGCAGACGAATAGGTAGCAAGGCCTGCCGCTGGACGGGCAGCATGGATCTTATGCATCACGATGGGCCTGTTGGCCTTGGACGATGTGGATATACATCAAGGTGGGGTTCGCATGTCAGTGGGCCACCCCACTTCAAAAGGATCAAGCTAGTATTTGAGTTTTCCATCCAAACAGGCTCGTAAGGCTGCTGGGCTTCCAGAAATTGGACAGCAAGGACGTCCAGCAATTCTGGACGGCTAGACATCGATCACACATCAGGTGGGCCATCATACAAGGAAAGGGGAGAGAGAGAAAGAGAAAGAGAAAGAGAGAGAGAGTGAGAGAGAGAGAGAGACGTGTGATGGAGGTGCTCCTCCACTCTGAACCCCTCTAGGATCTATAACATACATCAAGATGGGTCTATCCATGTGTGGGCCCTCAAACATAACAGATCAAGGGTGGAAACCCCATTTCCACCATAAATTAGGGCCTAGATGGCCTCTATACATGCTAGATATCAAAGAAAAACATCATGATGGGGTCCATGGATGATGGCCCCATCATAGTACATGCATGCAAGCTTGGTGGGCCATTGGCCATACCTAAGGTCCAAGATAGGATCTACACCATTGATTAGTGGGTCCCACTTGCCCCATGCTAGGAAATGAAAAGATCTACCCAAGGATGCACCCACCTTTCCTTCTTCTTCTTCCCTTGTGTGCTCAAGCTCTAATGAAAGTCTTTCAATGGTGGAGATGGGTTATGGATGGTTAGATTATGAGGGATTGAAGGTGGAAGAGGGCTGGGTTTTGGGATGGGTTTTCCCCTACAAGCTTGGACATCCAAGGGTCTTGGGTTGCAATGGAGAAAGTGAGAAAGAATGGGAGGGAGAGAGGGGTGTATATGGGAGTGATGATTATTTTGTAAGAGGTTACAAGAGCAATCATGGCATTTGTAAGAAGCATAAAAGAGAAAGATCATGTTTTCATCATTACTAGCAAGCATGGGATGGGGTAGGGAGATGTCACCCTAGGTTAGGTAGCCTATGATGATGTCATCCTCATGATGGGTTATAGAGATATTTCTCTACATGGAGATCTTGGGTCCCACAATGTGCTATCAACAGCCGGGATAATGCGCGTGTCAAATCTCTTAGTCTAGGTATAGGATTGGTGCACGAGATGTGGCGACGATGTGGTACAATAATACAGGTTTCGGGTTGAGCCGAATCAGGTTTATCAGATGCGACTTGAGGTTGATCGTAAACGTTATCTACAGGTCGCGGGTTGTCAGAATTCGACGGAAAGGATCGTAGGATCCTAAGGAACGGAATGGTACTAGGACACAGGCCTTACACAGTTGATGAGTGCACGAATGATCCAGACCGTCCAGCAGGTGGGACGACCTTACTGTTTAGATTGTTGGACGCCTAGCTGGCCCACCTTGCTGCCCTGTTGTGGCCCGTGTGACCGGCCGGTCACACAGACCCAAACAAAGGGATAAACACAAATGTCAACTTGATTCTAAGCTGGTGGGTCACACACGTGGACCCCACCCTGATGTATGCATTATATCCTCTCCTTTCATCCTCTTCTCACCCAAAACATGGGCTGGATGGGCCATATCCAACCAAATAGGTTGTTGTCTAGCAATAGGCCCAAATGAGGGAAAAATACTAATATCAGCTTGATCATTGATCTGGTGGGCCACACGCACGTGGACCCCACTTGCTGTATGTGTAGTATATCCATACCATCCTTATTTTCATGATGTTGAGGCCATGGGCCAGCGCTGAATATATCTAAATCTCATCAGACCACACCGCAGGTATTAGTGGGTGTAACGACTCAGAAAA
Organism: Magnolia changhungtana; assembly: GCA_030180095.1. Classification (NCBI taxonomy): domain Eukaryota; kingdom Viridiplantae; phylum Streptophyta; class Magnoliopsida; order Magnoliales; family Magnoliaceae; genus Magnolia; species Magnolia changhungtana. Next base: position 974,733 of record JASAUF010000446.1, read on the forward strand.
TTTCGTATAATGGCCCGAGTACCACCTTAGGCAGAAATCACTTAGGATCAAATCCTTTAGAAATTAGACAAAGTTAACTAAATGTTAAACTAGGTTAGCCATGAAATCCGTTTGAATCACTTTAAATACGATCTGCAAGACCCAAAACTTGTAGAATCATTAACACTAGGTTACCCTAAAATCTAGGATCAAACTCATTACCCGACTGCTCTCGGGAGCACATTGAAACTCCGTATCAGATCTGGACCGCACATTGAAGGTCTGACTGCTACAAGGTTATAGAATTAGGACCGCCTCGCTGGGCTTGACAACCATCTCGGAGATCAAATCCAGACAGTATCCCACGGCTATTCGCTTGAGCTTGGAGCGAGGAGTGAGAAAGTTTGGTTTTCTTTAGAAATTTAATAAAATTTAAGTAATCTGAGACTTGATGTTTGCAGGCCGATTATAAGCAATCAGACCATCGGAATCTGACCCAAATACACCCTCGGATCAGGAAACATTTCCCATAAATGTCTGTGTACTTGTAACCCTGATCGAGATTCGATGACCGTTGAACTGAAACTGGTCCGCCACGCGTGATCTGAGAATCCGACTGGAACGAAAACTTAACTCCACCTAGATCCATAGTCTGTGAGCTTAAGTCCGACCTTTGGCTCAAGGGGGGCTCCAGAAGTGCTCCGTTGAGCTGAAACAGGCCCACTTTGGTTATAACCTAAGTATACCTTGACCTTAGGTCTATTTCGGTGTGGTTTTAGGCTATATAAGGACCTTAAACCCTCTCTCATTCAGCCATATGAATTTGAGAAAAACCCTAGGAGAGAGAAGAGAGAAAAGAGAGAGAAAGTGTGAGAGAAGTGCGAGAACCTCCCTGCTATTTTCCCCTACCGCTCTACAAGCTTAACCATTCCATTCTAATTGCTTTCCCGGCGATTCCGACTTCGTTTCTAGGTAAGAAACCCTAACCCGAATCTGATCTAGGGTTATGGACATTGCAAATGATGAAATTGCTAATCTATTTCATTCTATAGGTTGCCAAACTACCGTATACTAAAGCTTAACGAATCTATCGAGTTCTTTACGCTTCTACGGCATAAGGTGCAGACTTTAGGTGTATAGGTTATAGTTTTCAACGCTTTCAATGTCAGATAATGATAGATTCATGATCTACATGCAATTGCAAATGTACAAAGTGCTGTCCATTTTGTTTTTCGGTTATACGTTAACTATGTTGAATATACTATATTCCTAGTATTTATAGAAAGTACCGTATACATATAAATTTTGGAAGTGTTTTTGCCATGATTATTTACTGTATGAACATGTTATATATGTGTATAATACTTACTTGGTGAAAGGGTTCACCCTAATACATGTTTTTACTAATATACGCTATGTATGTTAAAATAGTGTATTCTAAGTGTTTGTGAAAATGCTTGTAAGAGTAAGTGCTTAGATGATCGTGCTTTAGGTAGGTGTTGAGATGGGATTCTCAACTACCTTAGAGATGTATGTGATTTCCTCCATGTTGTTTGTTTAGTTTAACTGCTTACTTATGAAATATATGTGTTTGTATTTCCTGTTTATATTGTGCTTTATAACATGCTTTATAACATGCTTGAATTACTTTGTTTATTCTGCTTTACTCTACATGCTTCTGAATAAGGATTGATCGTGTTTGGGGCTATGATTATAGTCCAGGTAATCAAAAATGGAAATGAATGCGTGGCTGAGATTCATTCACCATGCAAGATGTATTCAACGAACCCAAGTCGTACTTCGGTTGACGGTAGTGGCTGGCCACACGAAGTGCTTATGCGCTTCATATTGTTTTACTTATTGTGCTCTCGAGCTAGCCAAGCTCGTCAAGTAACCCAATTTGTCTCATGTATGTTCACCATGTTTGGACGCCTCTGTTTGAACCTGAGGTACTAACCTTACCAATGGAATCCCGTTAACCGTGGTACCTCGATCCGCAAAGACTCATGAGCTGGGCATGGTGGTATGGGACACCATGGTCGAGTTGTCGGCCTACGTTGGGGCCACGAGCCTCCCCGTAGTGACCATTGAGCAACCAGACTCGTGAGCCGATTATAGTGGTATGGGACACTATATTCGAGCTGTTGGCCTACACTACTTTGATTGGTGATGGGGGAGTGGTGCAACGATTCGGTGTAACAGCCCTGGCAGCCCTGACTGTACCCGGTGTAGTGACCTTGAGCATACTCTAAATCTACGGTGAGGCGATGAGCCTTCCCATAGTAACAGAGTATAAACTAGGCCTGTATTGATAAGGTGATGGGAGAGTGGTGTAACGGTTTCGTGTAACAGCCCTGGCAGCCCTTGCAGTAACCTAGAAACACACCATTGTATGAGATTGTCTAGGACTGACGACCCTAGAATGGATCATTGTTGGGAATGATATAAGAAAGGTACCTTAGTTTCCCAATACTGCTGTTTGAAATGAACTAATAACAACTCGGTAATCATGCTCATCATCACATTGCATGTGCCTGGAAGATGTGGAGCACTGAGGATGACAGCATGCCGCGGACGTAAGATGGTGCCACACGAGGGAGTATGTTGACGAGGGCATGCATCATAATCACATCTCATCCTTGCATTAATTATAGTACTTAGGAATGTTGATTGTACTGCTTTATCATTACTGCTTGACTGAATTGATAACATGTTAACCTATGCTTTATTGTTCCACTAAGTTAGCTACTCACTCCCACGTTACGGGATGGTGTTCTAGACACCCACCAGACTATGTCTTAGATGCAGGTACCGACGATCCACAGGAGGCTGACCCTGATTATTATGAAGATCAGGATGAGTTTTCTTTCATGCAGTTCTCCGGCGGCTTTGCTTAGGCAATCCGAATTTACGGGACTACTGGGCTATCACGACAATTGGACTATTTTTGACATTTTGTTTTTGATTCAGTACATGTATATGATGACTCAATGAAGTAATTATACTCTGAAGACAGATCGAGATCGTTTTATTTTTATATGCATCTATATATGTTTTTCAGTCTTCCGCTTGCTTTTTATACATTGATCTGGAGTATGGATTTCTGTTTTGGTATAATCTCACTCATGTTTATTGCACTAACACAGACAACATTCAATCATAAGCATTTGTGTTGCATAAGTGATGTTTTGGAACTCGGGTGTTGAGTTGCTACTCGACCCCCAATTTTCACGGCATTACAAGTTGGTATCAGAGCATGATTTGGATTAGCTGGGCTGCCGCACACCAGCTATATAGTTATTGTATTGACGTCAACACTCTGTGGGTCCCACTCATGTATGTGCTTCATACAAATGTCCATCTGTTTTTCCTGATCACGGGACCACCCTAATAGTGGGTCATCTAGACCATCCAGCAGCATGCACTGCTGGAGGGTAAGGCACAATGACAGCTGATCCAAAACAGGTAGGCCATATCCATGTGGGTCCCAACCATGATGCACGTGTTTTATCAATGTCATCCATTCATTTTTATTTTATTTTATTTTTCTCTGACTGGCCAGCAGCCAGTAGCTACAGTTACTGCTTTGATGCAGCAAGCTTTGTGGGCCCCATCACGAGGTACGGGTTTTATCTGCACCGTCCACCCATCCTCTACTGCCGTCCAGCCCACCATGATGCATGTGCTATCTGCACCGTCCATCTTAACGGTGCTGTGTGTGGGGCCACCATGATGTATGTGATCTACACTGTCCATCTATCTGGCCAGACGCTGGACGTACCCCTTGTATAATATATATATATATTATTTAATAATATAATATTATATTATGTGGGCCCCATGTGGGACCCACCATGATGTATGCCTTCGTCCACATTGTCCACTACCTGGGACGGTGGGACCCACCTCACCTAAACTGAGGTAGATTCAAATCTTAGATGGGCCACCACGTGGACTCCAGCATGATGTATATGTTATATTCATACCGTCCATTTGTACTGGACGTGGGCCCACCCCACACGTGTGACACGTGTGGGTAGGTGGGACCCACCTTGATGCATTTATTCTATATCCACTACGTCCATCTGCCCTGGACGGTGGAATGGATTCCACTGTAATGTATGTGCTTTTGCACACCGTCCATCCATTTCAGCTTATGTGGGGCCCACCCCACACATGCTGCACATGTGGGATGGGACCCACCCTGATGATGTGTTTTATATCTGCATTGTCCGTGGCAGTTGGGACCCACCTTGATGTATTTAATTCATCCACACCATCCAGATTGTGTTGGACGGTGCAGTCCAATGTTTGGACGATGCAGATTTACCTGTCCAATATTTGGATGATGCATATTTACATGGACAATGTTTGGACAGTGCTGATTTACATAGGCAATGTTTGGGCGGTGCTGATCATCATTAGAGCGCCATGTGTCTCATAGAATGATAGTGTACTGTGATACAGATGTTACACCTACAACTATTGAAATGATTTTTGGTGTGGTCCAAGCTCACTTGAGGCCCATTGGTGCGGCCCATCCATGAGGCCCATCATGATGTATATTTGAGGCCCATGTGCAGGGCCCACCTGTGATGTATATAGGCCCATGTGTAGGGCCCACCTATTGTGTATTTGAAGCCCATGGGTTGTGGCCCATTGTGATGTATTCGAGGCCCATGGGCAAGGCCTGATGTGATGTGTTTATGGCCCATTGTGATGTATTCGAGGCCCATGGGCAAGGCCCATTGTGATGTATTCGCGGCTTATGGGGAAAGGCCCATTGTGATTTGTATTAGGCCCATGACGCGTGGCCCATTTGATAACTATGAGACCCATTTGTAGGGCCCATGTGTTGTGTATTTGAGGCCCATGTGCAGGGCCCACCTGTAGTGTATATGAGGCCCCTTAATACGGCCCACTTCATGTATATGAGGTCCATTAGTGCGGCCCATTGATACGGCCCATGGTGATTGTATGAGGCCATAGGCACACGATATGTTTTATCACGCCCCAAACTCGGAAACCGAGCTTACAAAATTCTTGATCGCCGAATTCGATGCCGACAGCCTCCGTAGTACCCATTCTCGGTTCCCAGCCTGCATATGCCAGATTCTGATCCTGGGATCCTACATGGAGGATTTTCCAATGTACATTTGTCTCATAAGAAGCATAACCAAAAGTATACCCAAATCACAAGAACAACATCATCCCCACATATCCACTAATATAATTATTTGAGTACAATGCTGAAAGGGAAATACATGCATATAATAAAATCTTCACAAAATTCGATCACACGCTCCTGCTCCAGGTCAGCTTCGACTGTGTCCTAACATCACCTGCATACATCTATCGTGCATAAGCTTATAGAAAGCTTAGAGGGTGGTGTAAGTGTGTGAATAAGGTAAGTACCAAATATGCAATACAATGTCATAAATCATACGATATCAGAGTAAGCAGAAGTACTGACATCCATAAATCGTACAATAATAGAGTAATGCGGAAACATACTGGTAAGTCCATGAATGCTATTAGCCGTATCAGGGATATGCGATGCAAAAACATAATAAACCAATATCATATACTGAGAATGCAATGTAAATCAGCTATGCAAATGAGGAGCCATAGATCAGATGCCAAAGATACAATGCAATATGCAATTCCTGATGAATTCATGAACATCGTCAGCCGTATCTAGGCCATGCAGAAACATAGTAACCTGAAATGCTATATGTCGTGGATGTAATGCAATACGCGGTACGAATAGAATGACCATGCTGGTGTGTGAAGTCGGGATGATAGTAAGTAGTATCGCAGGCTAAGGGATCTACCATAAGGGACTTTTATCTAAATTAGTCCCATACATAAATTTGGATAGTTGGAATCAACGTGATAAACTCCTGATCTCAGGTTAGTCGCACACCCCATCTGAAATCCTGACCATTGCGAAGGTACACGTAACAAATCGTTGCACACTCCCGGCCCGAGTGGATAGCGAATGAATGAATGAATGAATATGCAACTCCTGCTCAATAAGTCCACATATCAATACCATACATCTTTAGGATCATTACCGGGGTCTATTACACTCTACGCCATCTTGCCGCCCCTATCCGAGCACACAACTGGGTAAGTGGAAGAGACCTCACTATCCACCTGCCAATATCAGGCTCGGCTCGTCAATAGCTAACCCATTCCTCAAGCTGGTCAAACTCAATCTAGATATTGCCCCCTCACTCAGGCGGGTAAGGTCACATCCCCTCCCAACCGACCATGACACAGTGGGAGACGCGGCCTACTGGTATACAGCTCTCATGCACTCATATATATCCACTCGGTCTAGACGTTGGGGTGTCCTCTGGTACCAAGAGGGTTTAGGAATTTTCACCCAGTGCCATCTATGGTGGCCTGATACTAGTAATTGATTTTCGGTGTCCTATCTAGCCATCCACGATATGCCTGTGGAGGCTACAGTCCTGATGTCGCTAGGGCATACAGTAATCACAACACACAATACAAGATGCATGAGTCATACAATCCAGTCATGCATCAATCCTGCCCATACCATGTACTCATGTGAGACAATCTCTGCCTATCAGGGAGTCTCATAATAACATACCAAATAACATATGCAATGATCAACCACATCTCATAACAAACATGTAGATGATGCTATGTTGTCACATACTCATAATCGACATCAATAATCGACCTCAACAATCGGAATTGGCCTCGACAATTGGAATCGCCTTAATAACCTCAAAAATTGGAATCAGCCTCGACAATCGAAATCGGCCTCGGCAATCAGAATCGGCGTCAACAATCGGCCTTGACAATCGGAATCGGCCTCAACAATCGAAATCAGCCTCAACAATTGGCCTCGACAATCGAAATCGTCCTTGACAATCAAAATCACCCTCAATAATCGGTCTCGGCAATCGGAATCAGCCTCGATAATAGGAATTAGCCTCGACAATCGAAATCAGCCTCAACATCGGCCTCAACAATCGGAATCGGCCTCTACAATCAGAATCGGCCTCGATAATCGGAATCGGCTTCGACAATCGAAATTGGCCTCGACAATCGGCCTAAGGGAAGGTCATAAGTGGACATTTAACCATCATTTTCTATCAATGTGGACATTTAACCAACATCGCTCCCAAGTAGTAGCCCACATAAACATCATTAAAACATTATAGTGAAATCATGCATTACATCGATCCGCACATTCATCGCATTGGGCCTCACTCATGGACCTCATGTACTTCACAATGGGCCGTAATACATGGGCCCCATATATATCAAAAGGGCCGCAATATATGGGCCAGAAAATATATTTCATTGGGCCTTACTAAATGGGCCAGAAATACATCACAATGGACCTCATCAAATGGGCCAGAAATATATCACAATGGGCCACTCATACGGGCCTAATATACATCACCATGGGCCACGACCCATGGGCACAAAATACATCGCAATGGGCTACAACCCATGGGCCTCAAATACAACGAGTGGCTGCATTAATGGGCCGCACTAATAGGCCTCATACACATCAAGTGGGCTGCATCAATGGGCCGTACTAATGGGCCTCATATACATCAAGTGGGTCGTATCACATGGGCCTCAACAACATGCTACAAATACATCAAGGTGGGCCTCATGGATGGGCTACAAATACATCAAGGTCAGCCTCATGAATGGCAACAAATACATCACATTGGGCCTCATTAATTGGCCTTACGGTAGGTGGGCCCGTACCTTCCAAATAGGCCCACTAGCTGAACAACATGGATGTCCAACACATACATCAAGTGGGCCGCATGTCCAGAGAACTGGACAGCATGGCTAATACATACATCATGGCAAGCCTCACACAAAGGCCTCATCACCATCTGGGGTTCACGGATTAGACGATGCGGATGAAACTCGCACATCACGCCAGGGTCACGAGGAAGGATGGTGTGAATATACAATGCATCACAAGGCAGGCCCTACCCATCTAGCCTTTGGACAGTGCAGATAGTGCACATACATCATGGTGCAACCCACTCAACTGGCAGGTGGATGGCGTGTATAAGACACATACCTCATAACTGGCCCCCACATGCATGGACGGTGTGGGGATAAAATACATACAACAAGGTGGGTCCCACCCCCACATGTGTCATACGTGTGGGGTGGGCCCACGTCCAAGATAAATGGACGGTGTGTATATAAACACATACATCAAAGTAGTGTCCACTATCCTAAAACGGGTGAACGATCTGGATGGAAGAAAACATACATTAAGGTGGGTTCCCACCCCACACATGTGACACGTGTGGGTGGGTCCCACATTCAAGGCAGATGGTTGGACTGTGTGTATAATACATACCTCATGGGGACCACAGAACTTGGTGACGTCAATTCACCAGTTAAATAGCAGGTGTGAGGTACACCAACCAATCTGTCCAGCAGGTTGGTCCCACATGGGGCCCACCACACAATACTTATTATATTAATATATAATATTATATGTATATATATAAAAACTAAGGTGGGTCACACTGTCGGAGTGAGGGACACCAGCCTATCAGATTCCATCACATGTCCAATATTGGACGGTGTGGATCATAACATATCGAGGTGGGCTCCACCATCCATAGCTGGATGGTGGATGGATGGATGGATGGAATGCATACATCTGGTGGGTCCACACATGTGGGACCCACCAGCTTTTAGACTAAGCTGATATTTATGTTTTCTCTTCATTCACAGTCAGCAGCACTACTGCTATTATGGTGCATCCCACACCTGTAATGGATGAATGGTGTGGATGTTGCACACGTGCAGCGAGTGGGGGTCACAAATGGATGGTTGGATAAATACATATATCATGACGGGGTCCATGATTTGGACAATCCATCAAGGCAAGCCCCACAAGGATGGTTGGATGAAACACATTCATCATGGGTCTCACCGTCCAGGTTTGCTGGATGGTGTGGATCTCATATCAAGGTGGGCCACGTCCATGCCTTGGACAGCCTGGCCCCTAACACGCCATCAGATGGGCCCCAAACATCATCAACATAAAAAAACATCATCAACAAAAAAAATAGAAAAAGAGAGAGAGAGAGAGAGAGAGAGAGAGAAACAGAAGAGAGATCTGATGGTGGAGGGACCCCGCCACTATGGGCCCCTCAAGGATCTACAACACATACATCAAAATGGGTCCCACTATAATCCAAAGGTCAAGATCTATAGAAAATCACCCGCCTTTGATCTCCTCTTCCTTCTTCCGCCTATAGCCTTTATAGCTCTAAGGGAACTATTTCAACTATCTAAATGATCTTTGGATGGTGGGGATGGGAGGTAGGAAGTGGGCCACATCTAGCTCTCCCTCATGGAGCTTGGACGTTGGACTCTCATGGGGTTGCTTAGGAGTAATGAGAGAGATGAGAGAGAGTGATGTAAGAGAAGTGATGGGAGAGAGGGATGGTGAGTGATGGATGGTTGTACTTGATGGGGTGGAGAGAGAGAGAAAGGTAAGGTTGTGTAAGAGAGGGATGGGTTGGGTTGGGTTGGGTTGCTTGTACTTGATTGATGAATTGATATGACGTTTGGTAGAAATTCTCTCAAAATTCGTAACGTGCGGCGTTTTTCTCGAAATAAATGGCAACGACGACGCAGTCCATAAGGATATAAGTCTCGAGTTGAAGCAACTCTGATATATGAGACACGACTCATGATCGCGCGTAAACACCAATAACAAATCACGGGTTGCCAGAATGCGACTGGGAGGACCGTGGAGGCCTACAGAATGGTATGGGATAGGATACGGGTCTCACAGCTCTCCCCTCCCAATAAAAATTTCATCCTCGAAATTTATTATCACACAGAACAAACCAAGGGAAGGGGAATCATTGACTTATACGTATAGTAATCAATACCATACAAGGCATAATTAATCTATTAACAAATAACGCTCTCTAATCTGAACCTCACGCCCTCATGATGCCTCATCAATGTTATGATGACCTCACCGATCCTCTGATCGAGACTAGAACACTATGCAGCCTCACCATCTCAATAGTAGGGAGCTATATCAAAAGTCTCTAAGTTATTCGAACTCGGGGATCTAATTATTCTAAGTTATCAACAATCATGCAGTGAAGGATAGCTATCAGCTGATATGTGATGTTATCTTCAGGTATTCCCAAGTTATGCTCTGATACCATCTTTTGTCACACCCCAAACTCGGAAACCGGGCTTACAAAATTTCCGATCATCGAATCCGGTGCCAACAACCTCCGTAGTACCATATTCTCAGTTCCCAGCATGCATATGCCAGATACTGATCCTGGGATCCTACAAGGAGGATTTTCTAACGTACATTTGTTTCATAAGAAGTATAACCACAAGTATACCCCAATCACAAGAACAACATCACCACATACCACTAATACAATCATTTAAGTACAATGTTGAAAGGGAAATACATGCATATAATAAAATCTTCACAAAACTCGGTCGCACGCTCCTGCTCCAGATCAGCTTCAACTGTGTCCTAACATCACCTGCACGCATCTATCATGCATAAGCTTATAGAAAGATTAGAGGGTGGTGTAAGTGTATGTACAAGGTAAGTGCCAAGTATGCAATATAATGTTATAAATCATACGATATCAGAGTAAGGGGAAGTACTGGTAATCCATAAATCGTACAATAATAGAGTAATGCGGAAACGTACTGGTAAGTCCATGAATGCTATCAGCCGTATCAAGGATATGCGATGCAAAAACATAATAAGCCAATATCATATACTGAGGAAGCAATGTAGATTAGCTATGCAAATAAGGAGTCATATATCAGATGCCAAGGATACAATGCAATATACAATTCTTGATGAATTCACGAACATCGTCAGCCATATCTAGGCCATGCAGAAACATAGTAACCCAAAATGCCATATGCCACAGATGTAATACAATACGCGATACGAATGGAATAACCATACTAGAGTATGAAGTCGGGATGATAGTATGTAGTATCGCAGGCTACGGGATCTACCAAAATGGACTTCTATCTAAACCAGTCCCATACCTAAATTTGAATAGCCAGACTAAATGTAGGAAACTCCTGATCTCAGGTTAGTCACGCGCCCCATCCGAAATCATGACCATTATAACGGTACACATAACAAATAGTTGTGCACCACCAGCCAGAGTGGATAGTGAATGAATATGCAACTCCTGCTCAATAAGTCCACATATCAGTACCTTACATCTCTAGGATCATTACCGGGGTCTATTACACTCTACGCCAGCTTGCTGCCCCTATCTAAGCCATAATTAGGTAAGTGGAAGAGACCTCAATATCCGCCTACAAATATCAGGTCCGACTTGTTGATAGCAGGCCCATTCCTTAAGCTGGTCAAACTTAGCCTAGATATTGCCCCCTCACTCAGGCAGGTAAGGTCACACCCCCTCCCAACTGAACACGACATAGTGGAAGATGCGGCCTACTGGTATACGGCCCTCATGCGCTCATATATATCGACTCGGTTTAGACGTTGGGGCATCCTCTGGTACCAAGAGGGTTCAAAGATTTTCACCAAGGGCTATCTATAGTAGATCAATGCTAGTAACAGATTTTCGGTGTCTCATCTGGCCATCCACGATATGCCTGCGGAGGCTACGGCCCTGATGTCGCTAGGGTGTACAGTAATCACAACACACAATGGAATATGCCTGAGTCATACAATCTAGTCATGCATCAATCATGCGCATACCGTATGTGAGATAATCTCCACCTTTCAAGGAGTCTCATAACAACATGCCCAATGACATATGCAATGGTCAACCACATCTCATAATAAATATGCAGATGATGCGTATGAGCATCTATCATGATGCTATATTGTCACATACTCATAATCGGCATCGATAATCATCCTCGACAATTGGAATCAGCCTCGACAATCGGAATCGGCCTCAACAATCGGGCTCGACAATCGGAATCGTCCTCGACAATCAGAATCGCCATCTACAATCGGTTTCGACGATCAGAATCGACCTCAACAATCGAAATCGGCCTCGACAATCGGAATCGGCCTGAACAATCGGCCTTGACAATCAGAATTGACCTCGATAATCGAAATCGGCCTCGACAATCGGAATCGATAATCAAAATTGGCCTCGACAATTGGCCTAAGGGAAGGTCACAATGTGGACATTTAACCATCATTACCCATCAATGTGGACATTTAACCAACATCACTCCTAAGCAGTGGCCCACATAGACATCATTAATACATTATAGTGAAATCATACATTACATCGGTCTACACATTCATTGCATTACGCCTCACTCAAGGACCTCATGTACATCACAATGGGCTGTAATACATAGGCCCCATATATGTCAAATGGGCCGCAATATATGGGCAGGAAAATATATCTCATTGGGCCTTACTAAATGGGCCAAAAAATACATCACAATGGGCCTCATCATATGGGCCAAAAATATATCACAATGGGCCACTCATACATGCCTAATATACATCACCATGGGCCACGACCCATGAGCCCCAAATTCATCACATTTGCTACGACTCATGGGCCTCAAATATAATGAGTGGCCGCATTAACGGGCCGCACTAATGGGCCTCATACACATCAAGTGGGCTGATCAATGGGCCGTACTAATGGGCCTCATATATATCAAGTGGGCCATATCACATGGGCCTCAACAACGGGCTACAAATACATCAAGGTGGGCCTCATTGATGGGCTACAAATACATTAAGGCCGGCCTCATGAATGGGCTACAAATACATCAAGGTCGGCCTCATGAATGGGCTACAAATATATCACATCGGGCCTCATTAATTGGCCTCACGGCAGGTGGGCCCGCACCTTCCAAATGGGCCCACCAGCTGAACAACATGGATGTTCAACACATACATCAAGTGGGCCGCATGTCCAGCGAACTTGACGGCATGGCTAAAATATACATCATGGCAAGCCTCACACAAAGGCCTCATCACCATGTGGGGTTCACAGATTGGATGGTGCGGATGAAACTTGCACATCATGCTGGGGCCACAAGGAAGGATGGTGTGAATATACAATGCATCATAAGGCGGGCCCCACCCATCCCGCCTATGGACAGTGCAGATAGTGAACATACATCATGGTGCATCCCACTCAACTAGCAGGTAGATGGCATGTATAAGACACATACCTCACAGCTGCATGGACGGTGTGGGGATAAAATACATACAACAAGGTGGGTCCCACCCCCACACGTGCCATATGTGTGGGGTGGGCCCACGTCCAAGATAAATGGACGGTGTGTATAAAAACATTTAAGTGTTATGGTTTCTTGCTCCTTTAATTATCAAATTTTGCTACATTGATATATATGTTCAACGTAATGCATCACATGTGCAAGGATAATGCTTCAAGTCAAGAACAAGATCTACTTCAAAGAAAAGCAAGATCAAGTACATTGTTCACTCCTTTAAGCTTCAAAGTTCAATGTTTTAAAGTGACATCGAAAGGCAAGTCAATTGTTCATGCTCAAGACTTAAGTGAAGTACAACTCAAGTACTACTAATTCAAGCTTCAAGAGATCTCAAGCTTCATGAACTTCAAAGATCACCTATCATCTGAAGTAAAGAAGGTTCAATGTTCAAACTTCTTGTTTAAGGTATAAAAGACCTTAGCTTGACCTTAGGGTAAGTTATTTTGAATACATAATTCAAATTGAATTACTTTACAAGTGTTTGATCTGTTCTTCGATTAGTCCTGGACTCTGTTTGACTAGTCCTAGCACTGGCTAGACCAGTCCAAGAAATTCCACGACCAGTCTTAAGGTTGTTGCAAATTTTCAGAATTTTTTGATTAAGCCACGACCAGTCCTGGAGACTGCTCGACCGGTCGTGTGAATAGTGTTTGACTCGTTCACGACCAGTCCTGCAGCTACGACTCAAAGTCCAACAACTATTCTAGGTCCCACATGACCAATCGTCGACAGGTCACGACCAGTCGTGGAGCTCCCTCGACCGGTCGTGAAGGTCTTACGACCAGTCGTGGAACAACTTTCTCTTATTGCGCTCAAAATTTCAAAAATCTGTTGGTCCTATGACCAGTCATGGAGACCTCGGGACTAGTCGTGAACGCGATTTGTTTAGCTATAAATAGATGACGAATTTTAGAGTTTTTTTATTCAATTCAAGCTAAATCAATAGGATACCCTAAGAGATAAGTTTGTTAATTTTTTAAGCTATATTGTGCTCATTTAATATTCTCTTTTATTAACTTTTTATATTTGATTTTGTATTCTGTATTCTAATCTGATTTGTAAGAGGGATTGTAATATTCCTACTTCTTGGAATCAAAATCAAATAGAGCTAGCCCAACTTGATTTAATTTAAAATCGATTTAGAACTTAGAACAATTTCATAAGTGAGGACATTGAACTTCTATACTCGAACTTCTACTCTGATTTGGTTCTTCCGGGCTGCAACAAAAGGAGAATATCCAGGTATTTTACATTATTGTAATTTCTTTTGTTTTTGTTTCTTTTGAGATTAGCCAGAAAAATCTCTGTTTTGGTTTTCTGAGGTGATCTAGAAAACTCAAAGCATGGGGTTTTTTGAATTGTGTAAGCCCACTTGAAAGACACAATTATGAGGGTTTTAAGTGAACCTGGAAAAACCTATTTTTATAGTAAACGCTAATATCCACTGTGTGAGGATATTAGGAGTGGAGTAGCTGTGTGGCTGTTATTTAGCAGTTGGTGTACACACAGGTAAACCATTATAATTCTTCGTATTTTGTGGATGTGTGGTTTATTTTTATATATTTTATCATTCAAGATTATGGGATGTATTTATGGATGTGAATGTTATAATCTTTTACATTTCAAGCATTGTGGGGAATGTTGTAATAGCTTATATTTCCTTTCTAGCTATTTCCTTTTTATTCCTCTTCAGTTTGAGTTTTTGATACACAAACTGTTCTAGTAAGGTTATCCTGCCATAAACCCTTGGTTTTTATGGCACAAGGTTATCCTTAAAACAACATTTGTATCAACCTCTTAACACTAGAATTTTGAGGTTGCTTTATATTTCCATATTGTGGTTTGTTTATAGTGCTGTGTTTCCTTTAATTATTTAAATTCTACTGTTATCATTTTAATTTGGCATAGTCCTATTCACCACCCCTCCCCCTTCTCTAGGACAAATAGCTCAGCCTTTTCAAGTGGTATCAAAGCCTAATAACTCATGTTTAATTTTTCTATTGGGATTTATTTCCTGAGCTAATCAATCTGAGCTATTTATAAGATGTCAAATTTTGATAGCATTTCAGTCACTAAGCCTCCACCATTTGATGGCACCAAATATGCCTATAGGAAAGCCAGAATGAGGATTTTCTTAAAATCCATGGATGAGAGTGTGTGGCTAGCCACAGTGACTGAATGGACCCCTCCTACCACTGAAGTATCTGGTGTTGATGGATCAAAATCTATGAGAGTAACCCCTTATTTTTCTTGGACTACACTTCAAAAAAGTGATAGTAGTGTCAATACAAAAGCATTAAATGCAATCACTTGCGCACTATCACCGGATAAATTCAAAAGAATTATATCCTGTGATTCTGCAAAGCAAGCCTAGGATATTTTAGAAATGACACACGAGGGAACATCAATTGTCAAGAAATCTAAAGTCCAAATCCTCACAATGAAATTTGAGGAAATACATATGAAAGAAAATGAAATGTTCATGGACTTCTATACAAGATTAAATGACATTGTGAACTCTATGTGGAGTCTTGGTAATAAAATCACAAAAAGTAAAGTCTGTGCAAAGATACTACGCTCACTTCCTGAACGGTTCAATTCTAAGGTAACTTCGATCCAGGAAATTTGTGATACAGATAATATGAGGGTTGAAGAATTAGTTGGCTCTTTACAGACTTATGAGTTAACTTTTAAAGCTCCTAAAGGTAAATCTATCGCCTTTAAATCTTCTAAATGTATTTCTCAAGAAAATTCTGATTTAAAAAATTCTGAAGATGATATGGCCCTTTTAGCAAAAAAGTTTTACAAAATTTTCAAAAGTAAAAAGAGGGTTAATTTTCAAAAATCTAATGATAAGAAAAGATCTAAATCTAAAACTTGAAAATTTTTAGAAGATAGTCAATGTTATAACTACCATGAATATGGCCATTTAGCAAACAAGTGTCCCAAAAAGGACAAACCCAAAAAAGAAGGGTATGTTGGGTTCTTGGGATGAATCTTCTAGCACTAAAGCCTCTTCTGAATCAAAAGATTCTAAAACCGAGTCGGGCAATGAAGTTAAGGCCCTTATGACTCTAGCTAAGTTCACTTTCTTAGATAAACATGATTCAACTAGTGAAGGAAATCTAAATAGTGATCATGAAAATGAAGAAGATCTTCAAAATGCTTACAATGCCTTATACAAGGAAAGTTGTAAAATTGCTATAAAACTAAAACTTCAGAAAGAAAAGTTTTCAAAACTTAAAGAACATTTTTATACTCTTGTTTTTAAAAAAATCCACATTTCAGATTGTTTTGAAAAGACTAAATGTGATTTAGATTTCAAAACCTCCCTTATTGAAAATCTTAAATCTGAAAATGAAAAGGTAAAACTTGAAGTCTCTTTACTTTTGAGTTTGAAAGATACTTGGAGGTATGCCCAAGGTGATCCTAAGTTAGAAAAACTTTTATCTGGATCTCGAAAATGTGGTGATCGATTCGGTTTGGGCTACAACAAAAATGTTCCTCCTAAACAGAAGAATACTTCTCCTAAGTTTGTGAAAGGAGAGTCTTTAAACTCAAAAAGGAATAGTTCAAATCAAAACTTTTCTAAAAATGCTAAGACTTTTCAATCTTTTAAATCTAAAAGTAACCATATCAACTGTAAAAATCAGAACCAAAACCCTTTAGCCGAGAAGATAGTTGATTTACTTAAGGAGCTCTTAAAATCTAACTCAGTAGGTCATTCTTACAACAAATACAAATACAAGAAGACCAACTATACTCCTAAACCCAAAACAGTTATAAAATGGGTTCCTAAGGTTACTAGCTTGGTTGCCCACACCGCCTTCAAAGCTACAAGCCATTTAAAGTGGTACCTTGATAGTGGTTACTCTAGGCATATGACAGGCGACAAGGGTCTGTTCACCAATCTTAAAGATATGACTAATGGTTCAGTCACATTCGGTGATGGTAATAATTACAAGATTATTGACCAAGGTACGGTTCAACTCTTTAACCTTCCTTTATTTGAGAATGTTTTATATGTTAAAGCGTTAAAACACAATTTGTTAAGCATATCTCAAATATGCGATAACAATCATAACGTAAAATTTACTAATCAAGGTTGTGAAATTTTAAACAAAAAGGGTTCTGTAATATTAACTGGTCATAGAACATTTGAAAATTGCTACATTGTAAGTGATTCTAGCTCATCTAATCAATCATGTTACATGGTCCATACCGATGAGACCGAGTTATGGCATAAACGCCTTGGACATGTACATTATCGTAATCTGTATAGATTGAGTAAAAGAGAACTGATAAGAGGTCTACCTAAATTACAGAAAGTAGACAAAATATGTGGTGAATGCCAGATTAGCAAACAAATTAGAAGTGCTTACAAAAAGGTAGACTCCAATGCCACATCCAAACCGCTCGAACTTCTCCACATGGATCTTATAGGACCAACCAGGACGGAGTGTCGAGGTGGCAAAAAATACATACTGGTAATCGTGGATGATTTTTACTAGATTCACTTGGGTAGCCTTTATAAGAGAAATCAGAAACCTTTGATGAAGTAAAAAGAATTCTCAAATGGATCCAAACGGAAAAAGGTTCTCAAGTGTGTAAGATCCATAGTGATCATGGATCAGAATTTGAGAATAGTAGTTTTAAGAAATTTTGTAGCGATCAAGGAAGATCACATGAATTCTCTGTGCCCAAAACACCACAACAAAATAAAATTGTTGAAAGAAAAAATAAAATGCTTCAAGAAATGGCAAATGTAATGTTGAATAGTATGAAGCTCCCTAAAAATCTTTGGGCTGAAGCCATAAATACTGCCTGCTATACAATCAACCGGGTTATACAAGTAAGTCAAACAATAAAACAACTTATGAAATGTGGTTTGATAAGAAGCCTACTGTCAAATACTTTCGAGTTTTTGGTAGCAAGTGCTATATTTTACGTGACCATAAAAATCTGGGTAAGTTCGACACTAAAAGTGATGAAGGAATATTTTTAGGGTATGCTTTAAACAGTCGAGCGTATCGAGTACTAAATAAGAGGACTGGTGTAATTCAAGAGTCCATCAATGTGGTTATTGACGATCACTTGAATACACCTGCCTCAAGTTCAGATAATGATGAAGTTCTTCTAATTGATAAACCAGATACTTCATCAAGTCAAAATAACTCTG
Source organism: Magnolia changhungtana (assembly GCA_030180095.1). Taxonomy (NCBI): domain Eukaryota; kingdom Viridiplantae; phylum Streptophyta; class Magnoliopsida; order Magnoliales; family Magnoliaceae; genus Magnolia; species Magnolia changhungtana. The sequence goes on from JASAUF010000446.1 coordinate 993,184, forward strand.
AACTAAGGACTGTTAAAGATCATCCAACCACTCAGATTCTTAGAAACCTTCTCACTAGTTTACGCACCCGTAGACAACTAGAAGATATATGTAATTATGTGTGCTTTATATCTCAGATAGAATCGACTAACGTAAAAGAAGCTCTTACTGACGAAAACTGGATAGTTGCGATGCAAGAAGAGCTTAATCAATTTGTTAGAAATGATATTTAGTATCTTGTTCCTAGACCTAAAGATAAACATATTATCGGAACTAAGTGAATTTTCAAAAATAAGTCTGATGAACTTGGTAATATAATTAGAAACAAGGCTAGACTGGTTGTACAAGGGTACACTCAAATTGAAGGAATCAATTATGATGAAACCTTTGCCCCAGTAACAGCTTGTCTTGAATCAATCAGACTATTTATATCTATTGCATGCTTTAGAAAGTTCAAAATATACCAAATGGATGTAAAGAGTGCTTTCTTAAATGGCGATATGCATGAAGAAGCGTAGGTTCAACAACCAATAGGTTTTGAAAACCCTAAGAATGTTGATCATGTCTATCACTTAAAAAAGGTTATCTACGGTTTGAAACAAGTTCCTAGGGCATGGTACGAAAAATTGACTAAGTTTCTACTAAGTCATAATTTTCAAATGGGAAGTGTTGATAAGACTCTTTTTGTTAAGAAACATAATGATCATATCTTAATAGTACAGATTTATGTTGATGATATTATTTATGGATCTACCTGTACTAACTTGACTGTTGAGTTTGCAGATCTTATGAAATCTAAGTTCGAAATGAGCATGGTTGGGGAATTGAATTATTTCTTAGGGTTGCAAGTTAAACAACAACCTGATGGTATCTTTATTTCTTAAACCAAATATGCTCTGAACTTAGTTAAAAAGTTCAAATTTGAGAATGGGAAAATTTTTTATACTCCTATGAGTACTACATTAAGACTCTCAAAGGACTCTATAGGTAAGAGAATAGATCCTAAATTATATCGTAGTATGATAAATAGTTTGTTGTATTTAAATGCAAGTAGACCTAATATTGTTTTTAGCGTTAGAATTTGTGCTAGATATCAATCTGACCCTAACGAGTCACATTTAACTACTGCTAAGCGGATTATGCGATATGTCGTAAGTTCTGCTAATCTGGGTCTTTGGTATCCACATGATACTAATGTTCAATTAGCTGTGTCACGCCCAAAACCCAGGGACGGACAACTTCCGTGATGCCCCGAATCTAGCACTCGACTTCCATTCACCAAATCTCGAGTTCGACGCACCACAAGGAAGATTTTTTACTGATTTTTTTTTATATACATGAAATAATACCTGAGCATAAAGATCCATGATCAAATTACCAAGCGACACTCTCCAATAGAAATCCTGATGGTTACAAGTATAATGCTTTCCAAAAGGTACACAATGTCAATATTGCCAAATCGAAAAATAGATGCAATGCATCGAGAAAGCAAAGTCTTCCAAGCTACTCCAGCCCTAAAAAAATGGGAAATAGGTGGCTTAGGCAAAAAGCCTAATGAGTACACACGTGTGTGCAGTGTGTCCTACATGCAAGCATGATAAATATGTTACAAGAAAATCATATATGTGAAAGGCATGTAGCACATAAAGTATGATGTCAATGCCAATGCAATGCATATGCATCATAGTAATACTCCAAGTCAATGCTACCAGCATCACCAAGTTATATTTTCATTTCTCCTATACCACAACCATAGCCGTATTGCACGCATCCGTAATCACATCATCATCATCATCATCATCATATTGTCATGCCATAATTATACAATATCAGAAATACTGACAAGTCCATGAGTCAAACAATATCAGAATACACAATACATGAGATCAACTATACAAATGAAGAGTCATAAAGAGTCAAATATCAAATGTCGTATCTAAACCATATAAATGCAGAAACACAGGTAACCCAAAATGTCATATGCAGCGGATGTAATGTAATATGCGGTGAGAATGGAATGACCATGCTGAAGTGTGAAGTCAGGATGATAGTACGTAGTATTGCAGGCTATGGGGTCTATCATAAGAGACTTCTATCCAAACCAGTCTCATACCTAAATTTGGATAGTCAAACTCAATGTGGTAAACTCCTAATCTCAGGTTAGTCGCGCGCCCCAACCGAAATCCTGGCCATTGCGAAGGTACACGTATAAATAGTTGCGCACCACCAGCCCGAGTGGATAGTGAATGAATGAATGAGTATGCAACTCCTGCTCAATAATTCCACATATTAGTACAGTTCCTCTCTGGGATCATCACCGGGGTTTAGTACACTCCAAATGGCACTGCCCCTCTCCTAGCAGCACAGTCCAAGTGAGCGTAAGAAACCTCACTATCCACCTGACCAATAGTCTGCCAATACCTATCTGGTACGTCAATAGCGGACCCATTCACGAGCTAGTCAAACTTAGCCTAATATTGCCCCTACCCTGGGGCGGGTAAGGCCACACCCCCTCCCAACTGACCACGATACAGTGGGAGACGCGACCTCCTAGTATTCGGCACTCGGGTACTCATGTATCCACTCGATCTCAACGTTGGGGTGTCTCCTGGCCCGGAGGTTTAGGGATTTTTACCCAGGGACATCTATGGTGCCCGTATGCTAGAACTAACATTTCCGGTGTCCCGTCTGGCCATCCACGATATGCCTGTGGAGGCTACGGCCCTGATGTCGCTAGGGCGTATAGTAAATATAATGTAGGATGCATGAGTCATACAATCCAGTCATGCAGCAATCCAGTACATACCATATACTCATGTGAGACAATCTTCACCTATTAGGGAGTCTCATAATCATCATGCCTAATGACATATGCAACGGTCAACCACCTCTCATAACAAACATGCAGATGATGCATATGGCCATGTATCATGATGTTATGCTATCACATACTCATAATCGGCATCAGCGAGAATGGGCCTAACAAGGCCTAAGGGAAGGTCACAATGTGGACATTCAACCATCATTGCCCATCAAGGTGGACATTTAACCAACATTGCTCCCAAGGAGTGGCACACATAAACATCAATACATACATCATGGCGAAATCACACATCACATTGGTTCTCATATACATCGCTTTGGGTCTCACACAAGGGCCACACATTCATTACATTGGGCCTCACTCATGGGCCGCATATACATCACATTGGGTCGTATCATATGGGCCTTACACATCACAATGGGCCTTGGTACATGGGCCATGAATACACGACATCAGGCTTCACAACCCATGGGCTTTAAATACACAATAGGTGGGCCCTATACACGGGCCTTAAATACATCACAATGAGCCACAACCCATGAGCCTAAAATACATCTCAATGAGTCACACCCATGGATCTCAAATACATTATATTGGACCTCACCCATGGGCCTCGAATACTTATAAGTGGCCTCAAATCTATTTCACAAGTAGGCCACATTCCTGGGCCTAATACACATTACTATGGGCCACATCACAATGAGCTTCATCATATGGGCCAGAAATATATCTCAATGGGCTTTGCCCATAGGCCACGAATGCATGGCTACACCAATTATGATAAGTCTTATACTACAACCACTTCACACGTCACATAGTTAATGGCTCATATTTGGTGTCGCATGGTTAAGGGCCAAGAGCCAAGTTTCATCGTACCATTTACGGTTTAGCGATCACATGATATAGAATCCAGGACCTTGATAGCATTAGCTTGGGTAACATAACCCTATATCACATTCGGTTAGTGTATAACTTAGTTATATGTGATTCAAGTGGCGGTATCTATATCGATAAGCACAAACGTACATTGTTGAATGGCCATCAATGCCACTTGATTTCATACGGTTAGGTGGCCTTATACGTATTTCTCGTTCATACAATTAGATGACTACATATACTACATATACTCCACCGTTGCCTATGATTAGGTGGCTATATATATATCAAATACCTACATGATTAATGGACCGAACAGGTATATTACACCCTCACACCACTAGAGTCTACATATTTGTTATAATTAAACATATTTAAGGGTTTAAACACAAGTCACGTGATCCTATTACTTAGGGTCGTACTCTAACCAAAGTGTCAAATGATCAAGGGTTGTCCACAATCAGCTCATTTAAGGGATTAATCATCATTACTTCAAAAATTACAATACCAGTTCATCATACGTTCAATACATGGAGATTACAAACTCTTGTCTAAGAGGCCCAATGGTTGGCCCAAACAAGGCTACCACTGATGGGCTTACATGACGTTTACTCAAAATGGACCTTAACATTCTTGGGCCCACACATCGACAGAATTTACAATGAGTTCTATGTGGTGGAGCTCATAGGGATTTCCCATGAAGTTAAGTCATGTGTGACCCACTTAAGACTTAGGTCTACTTTGATTCTAGTCCAAATCCTAAAATGATATGAGGAAGTGGATGGTCTACATGGATTAAATAGATACACCATGGTGGCTTTAGGTTGGATTCAATAGTTAAGTCCTTATTCTCACAGCCTTGTATTGTATGGTCCAATTCAGGTTAGATTGATTAATCTTTGGGACAATGCCCTAAAGGGGACCCGGTACATGGGTTAGATGGGTTGAATGTCTAATACATCATCAGGATGGCCCATAATAATTTTTTTTGTGATGAGAGTTCAATTTACATCATTTCATAATGTACGACTATCTAATCGTTGGATGGGCCTGAGTCTTGGTAACATATCGTCAAAGGGATTGATAAAATAGATAAATGATGAGGATCTTGAATATAAATCATGTCATAACCATGGTGGATTAAGTGACATAACACCTATATCAAAGTGGGCCATATCACACACAAGTTGAGAGGGTTACCCTCCCTTAAATATTCATAATTATTTGTTGGGCCCACTGAGGTGTGGTTCATAAATCAGACCCATCATTATGTGTGTCCCACTTGGTTGAGGGTCGAGACCAAGTTTGACTACATCCAAATTTGGTGGACCTAACACATGATTTTACATGCTCGAGCTTCGAGTTGTACGAATGGTTCAAGAAAATCAAAGTTACATGGGTCCTAGAGTGATGTATTTATTATACCTACACCATTCATCTATTTTTTTTTTTTAAAGATCATTTTAGAAAATTATCTAAAAATGAATCATAACCAAAGATTATCTGGACCTCATCTCAATTAGCAATGAGGATAATGATTTCACCGTTAAACCATTCATAGGGCCCACCAAAATGTTTATAGTCCATTCAATCTATTCATAAGGTCACAAAGACCCGATTTAAGGGGAAATACAAATTTCATATTGGTCCAAAACTTCTGACCCAAAAAGGGTTCCAATGGTAGATGTTTAATCCTTGCTGTTTTTGTAGTGTGGCCCACTTGATAGTTAGATCTATCTTATTTTTCTTCTCAAACCTTAAGACTAGCTCACCAAATGGATGGATGGTTTAGATACAACACATACCACATGATCAGACCCATAAAAATTGCTGATTTATTCAGTTTTATAAATTATTATTATTATTATTATTATTGATGGTGTGGGCCACCTGAGTTCCGTGTACGGTGAATTTTGGAGGTGACCCGTTTTTAACGGGACCCATCAAATGCATGGGTCGATGTTCGACACACCTCATGGTGGGGCCTGTGGTGGGGCCCACCTTCTTCTAGCGTCGCAGAAAACACGCCTTGTCAGTAGCGTCGACGCAGTAGAACAATGACATCATTCTTGTTTTGTTTGGTTTTGTTTTGTTTTATTTTATTTTTATTTTTATTTTTTTTATTTTTCATATATGGGGCCCATAACAGGACGATCCAGTCCATCTATTGTGTGTGTCCCACGTGGTGGAGGGTTCTGTCCAAGTTTCAGATGCATAAAAATTTCAAGTGGGCCCCAGTAAGTACTTTTATATGTTTTAGCATGTCTTCACATGATTTTTGATGGTGTGGCCTACCAGAGAACTGGATTAGCTTCATGTTTTTGGCTCAACGCCTAAAATGATCTGAAAAATTGAATGGACGGCGTGGATTTAATACATACATCATGGGTGGACCCTGTTGTGGACCCTCACCTCTTCCCTTCTTTTTCTTTCAAACGGCGGCAGGCGTCTGGACGCTGCAGCCTTCCTTTTTTTTTTTTTGAATCCGTGGGGTGTATGCACGTGTATGCACGTGTGTGTTTGGCCAGCCCAATAGCCTCACTTTGGGCAGTTTAGATGGCCTACAAAATTCTGGTGGGGCTCACTATCAATGGGTCCCACATAAAGTCTTTAATAATTAATTTTATTATCAACCTTTATATATATTTTTTCCCATGAATCCACATCATTATCATCATATCATCACCCTTTTTTTTTAATCATCTTTTTATATGTACTGTCTTATGTATCCACACCACTAATCACATGATTATCATCAAATCATCACCACTAAAAATCATACAAATTCAATAGGAAAGAGAACAAACCAAGAGTGGAGTGGGTGTACTCACCTTGATGAGTTAGATGGATGGAATGGATGAAATTGATGGAATGGATGGTTGAGATGGATGGAAGGGATGGGATTGATGGGCCACCAAGATCAATCCTCTCTCTCTCTCTCTCTCTCTCTCTCTCTCTAGTTGTAGAAAAAAGGTGAAAGGCTAAGAGGTGGATGGGTTTATGTAGAGAAATGGATAAAATATGGTTAAGTTAGGCTAATGTGATTAATCTTAGCTTATGCTAGGATTATGGTAATTAATTCATGCTTTGTAATTAATGTTGGATTAAAGGAGTATGGGATGGCATGGTGTGATGATGTCATGCATGAGGTGTGGCATGGAAGAGAGTTGACTTTCATGCACATGAGAGATGAGAGGTATGGGTGTGTGACATCACACACATGGGTAGAGATTCTCTCACCCATGTGTGGCATGTGCATGTGTGTATGACATGTGTTGTGCATATGTGTGGAGTGGAGAACATGGCGCCTTGCGCACATGATACACTAATGATTCTCACGGTATATCTTACTAACAGAGTATCGTATAGACGCACGGGTGGTACCTACGCGATCGTAGCGACGAGGCGGTCGATATGAGATAGGTTTCGAGGTCTTGGGGTTCCTGTCAGTCGGGTGTGTACTATGAACGGTCAATCCAGGTCTAACTAAGGGCGTCAATCATTGTGTATGTGTGCATCGAAAATGGTACGGAATGAACGGGGTGTTACAAGTTGGGTACACTGATGCTGATTGGGCTGGTAATGTTGATGATAGGAAATCAACTAGTTGTGGTTGTTTCTATGTTAGGAACTATTTAGTTTCTTGGCAGAGTAAGAAATAAAGTTCCGTATCACTATCAACTGTTGAGGCTGAATACATTACAGCTGGAAATGCATGTACTCAACTTGTATGGATGAATAGAATGTTAAGCGATTATGGAATTGCACAGGATTAAATGGTTTTATAATGTGATAATTCTAGTGCAATAAATATATCTTAAAATCCAATCCAGCATCACGAACTAAGCACATTGACATTAGATATCACTACATTCGTGAATTAGTAGAAGAAAAGACAATTTCTTTGGAATACATTCCGACCGAGAATAAACTTGCTGACATTTTGACTAAACTGTTCGGCAAATCAGGTTTAATAAATTGAAATTTGATCTTGGTATGTGCAATTTGAATTGATTATTCATGCATGTATGTATCATAGTATATATATTTGTTAATTTATTTGTTTAAATTTCAAAATTATGCGTAAAATGCATATTTTTGGCTGTGTACGACCAGTCGAGGACGTACTCAACCAAACATGGCACGACCGGTCAAGGACATCCACGACCAGTCGTATAACGCATTGGTGCTTTTAATTTGGGGCAAAATCCCTTTTCTTCCTCATTTGCTCTTCCTCTTCAACGAGTCTAAGCTCGACCAGTCGTACCCGACTTCTTAATTCTTCAAGGTTAGTGCATTATTTCCATTTTTCTTCTAGATTCAAGTCTATTTCACTTCTTTTTCATCCTTGAAATGATTTATTTCTTATTTCCTTGAGATTTTTGGGGTTTTCTTCTCCAAAATCTAATTTTGAGAAAACCCACTCTACATCTTTTGCAACCTCTTAATTTTTTTTTAAAGTTGCAAATGGATGATAGAGGTAAAAAGAAAACTTCCCCTGGTGCTTCCTCATCTAAATCGACACCTTTAACAAGGCGCCACCTTCGGTCACCCGAAGATGATCCCTCCTTTGTGCGGGATTTACTGTTGTGCAATGTTATTGTTGATGTTTATAATAACAACTAGAGAAGGTCCATTTGAAATAGACCGCCATATCTGATTTCTGCTCTAATGGACATACCTATTAATAATGAGGGTATTCCTATTCACACTCTAGTTGACAAACCTTCGGAATAAAAAAAACGTGTACTTACTAGAGCATTATGCAACATAGATGCGCAATGGAGTCAAAATGGGAATGCACTTGCTTCAAAGTACTTGTTACCCAGATACAAGGTTCTTCATAGGATATTTATTTCTAATTTGTATCCATGTTGTGGTAACAAAACTAAACTGACCTCTTTTATGGTTCGGATTTTACATTCCATCATCTCTGGTATAAATGTCTGTCTTCCTTCTTTAATCTATCATTCCATCATTCAATTTCGTCTCCATCCTGGACACAGTGATATTCCTTTTGCATGTCTTATGACTGTGTTAGCCACTCATATGTTAGTAGTTATGCCTGTTGAAGAGGCTCCTATTCATCACCTTATTTTCAACAACTCAAATATAAACAAGATGAATTTGTGGGTGGCTGCTGGCCAAGTGAATGTGGGTGGTGGTGGAGCTGAAGCAGTGAATGAAGAAGAAGGTGGCGATTTAACTCCAGATGATATAAATATGGATGATATCTTTAATGAGATTAAATTAGATTCAGAGGCTGACCCTGACTATCAGCCTTCTGATTTTGCTGAGAGGTTACATACTCTTGAGGAACATATGGCTCAGATTTGTCTAACCTAAGATTCTCAATTTGCTTATTTGCCAAATATATGAGGCGCATTAGTAAGGGTTTACACCAAATTGATCCATCTATCTCTACTCCCTCTTCTGGATCTGATTAAGTGTTTTCTCATATGGCCTGTAATGACTCTTATGATACTTTGCTTTCTTTCAGTTTATAAGACTGACTTTGGATGAACTTGTTTCATGTTGGTTACTTATATGTGAACATTATTTGCTTATATCTTTCATATCTTGACTAGTTTGATCCATTATTCCTCTTTTGTTTATTTTCTTCTTCCATATCTTAGTTGCTTCATTTGTCATATTGTAACAAAAAGGGGGAGTAATATTTTGTTTATGCTTGCTTATGGATATGGATATGGATTGTGGGTAGCATATTTTTATGTGTGCTACTGATCAGGGTCGAATATTGCATATCAGACCCCAGTAATTACCCGATTTTACATATATGATAATGTTTAATGCCGGATTTTAATTATATTTTTATTACAGGATGAAATCAGGAGCATTAATTGAAATTTGATGTTAAAAGCATGGATTTCACGTTCTAAAGTCATCAGAGCAAGAGAACAACCCCAGGGAACCAAGATCAACGCTCGAGATCCAAGGAAATCAAGAAACTGAAGTTCAAGGGGCTCGAAAAGGGTCTGAAATGCAAAGATCACACGTTTCCCGCCATCCGATCAACTCGAAACTTCATACATGTGATGGGGGCCGTGAATTAACCGTACATATTAAATTTCACCCATTGATGATCTCGGGAAGTGCTAACCGACAATTCAAATTTACCCTAATCGTTGATTTCAGGCCCACCTGATAGCAGGATATGCCTCAACTCTGGTCTCGACGGTTAGTATAGTTTGAGAAAGGGAATGGACGGATTGGATTTCGTAAAAACATCATAGTGGGCCATGTGTGTGGGGAGTGTACACCAAGTACACGTGCACGAGCGGTGCACCGCACCGCGGCCGAGGATCGGGAAATCGCCGCGGCCCGACCCGCACCCGTCTTTAAAATCCGGACGAACGTCCAGCATCCGCAGAGACGATCGCCGGTTTGTGGTTGTGGGGCCCACCTACCTTCCAGAACACAAATCCAAGCCATTCATCCACTTCCTGGGACGGCTGTTGCCCACGCTTAGGTGGCAGAATTGCAAATGGTCATCAGGAATGAAATCTAACCATTCAACAGCAGAACCGACGGTGAAGCAAGATATTCGGTGGTCCACACCAAAATGGAGAAAAACTACATGTTTCTGACCGAAATTTCGAGACCAATTCTGTGAACGGAGTAGATTTTCCATTCAGTGGAGGGAATGGGACCCACCATCATCCCAGCGCAGGTTGGCGTCCGCGTAACGCACGGCGCTGGCCGTTTTTGCGGAAGACAGTGGGCCCCACCCGTCAATCCTCCGGACAATCTGAACCGACCATCGCGTAGAGGGCCATGGATACTACAAAACCATGTTGAGATTCCACTCCCATGCGTACACACGTGCGCGTGCATGCAGGCCACAAACAAGGTCGCTTCGGCGACGTTCAAAATCGATCTTTTCGAGATTTCTTACGTGGGCCGCGCCAATGGACCTTCAAAACCACCCATTCTTGGTGAAATTTCATCCCGAATCCAATGGACGGGGTGGATTTTCCTTAAAACACCCTCGTGGGGCCCACCGATCACGGCCGCGAAAAATTGCACTTCGAGTCCGTCACGACTCTGCCACCGATTTCACCATCCAGCCAGCTATAAAGGGAAGTTTTGGACGTGGGAGAGGCATTGAGATCCAGGGAATTGGAGATCCGAGCCAGGAGAGGAGAAAGAGAAGAAAGAGAAGGAAGAAGAGAGAGATTGTTCGGTTTGGTGTTTTGATTTTATGAATTTTATTTAATATTTTTTATGGATTTCATGGGTCACTAATCTCTCTCACTTAGGTTGAGATGAAGCCCCTAATTTGATCACTCTTGTATTGGTTGATTTACTTTGAATTTTATTTAATTTGTTTCTTTCTCGAGTGGGCTTTATGGGTTTAAATTCCATACTTCTCCATCTATGAACTTGACCAAGTATATAGATGGATGTTGTTGGATGCTTATTACAGTGCTTGGGTGCGATCAAGAACAAGTTTCCTATAGAGGAAAGGAACAGTGGTGCTTTAATGAATTTTGCATACCATGTGCCCTGAGACCAAGGACATGGGATGTATTGTTCATGGCATTGCTTAAAGGAATTAGGCAGTCTGTATGCTCCGATTTAGGACACAGATTGTGCTTTCTCTATTTAAGTGGTATCAATCAAGGTCAGTCGAGGTGAATCAACAGACAAAACAAGGGTTAGGATAATTAGGGGTGGATTCGAAAGTCCTAGTGCTCTCTCTCTGACTGAATTTTCTTCTCTGTTCTTAATTGTTTTATTTTTTTAGAATTGTGCTTAGTAGTTCATACCATTATTTGTTGGATTAGTTAAGGAGAATCTTAGATTTGAGTTGTGACAACCAGTCCTCGTGGGATTCGACCTCGATCTTACCGAGTTTATTACTACATCACAACCCTATACTTGGGAGTGAACAAGTTTTAAAGCGTGATTCTTGGGAGTGTTGTTTGGAGTTCAAATTAAATTTAGGATTCTCTCTTATTATAATTCATAGCTTAGGATTTTACTAACTTAGGTTAAAGTTTTAATTTTATTTTATTTTATTTTTATTTTTAGAAATTAACCGTTGCTTAGGATTTTTCTATCATTATTTTAGGAAACCTAAATTTGTTTTTTTTTTTTTTTTTGTGTACAGGAATTGAGGAAGGAAGCTACTAAGTGAAGGAGGAACATCTTAAATTTTCTGACATCATTCATCTCCTTTTCCGGGTTCTTTCTTTCCATTCTTACTTACATAGTTTTAACTTGTTTTAGAATCTCATAGTTCTAGGTCTAGTTTTATTTCTCTTTGGTTGCATCTTAGTTTAGTTTTCCTTCTTCCATTGCAATAACATAGTTTATGCTAGGACGTAGATCTCTGAATATAGAACTAGCACCGTTTGATCCTGAAATAGAAAGAACACTGCGTGAAAGATCGAAAAATAATCCTGTTGAAATGGCGAATGAGACTGAAGTTAAGACTCTCAAAGATTATTCAGCTCCTGTCCAATTTAATGCGCCTTCTTGCATAGTGTTGCCAACTACTACGGCGACACACTTTGAACTTAAACCTAGAGTCATACAGTTGTTGCCATCCTTTTATGGATTGGACAAGGAGGACCCATATCATCATGTGAAAGAATTCTTAGACATTTGCTCCACTTTTAAGTTCCAAAACTTCTCAGACGATTCGATCCGCCTACGCCTGTTTCCTTTTTCTTTGAAGGATAAAGCGAAAGCATGGTTGAATTCTCTAGGAGTTAGATCTATCACTACATGGGACCAACTGTCTAAGAAGTTCTTAAACAAGTTCTTCCCCGTTCACAAAACCAATGCCCTCCGAAGAGAAATTACTAACTTCACACAAAAAGAGGGCGAGCACTTTCATGAATGTTGGGAAAGATGGAAGGACTTGCTTCTTAAATGTCCTCACCATGGTTTTGAAAAGTGGCAACAAGTTCAATACTTCTATGATGGTCTGACACCCCAGAACCGTCGCATGGTTGATGCCACCAGTGGAGGGTCTTTCATGACCAAAAGTGAAGTTGAAGCGTGGAACTTCTTTGAAACCTTGTGCGAAAATTCCCAGCAATGGGACTATTCAGATAGAGGTGAAAGAAGTTCCCAACCACAAAAGAGAGGTGGTATATATGAGATAGGAGTCGTGCCAGAGTTGTGCGCCAAACTTGATAACGACAAAGAAAGTTGATGCTCGGTATTAAATAATGGACCTCCACAAATGGCTTGGCTCAAGTGGAGGCATGTGCCACATGTTCTAGTCCCGCCTTAGATCTTGTCCATCACGGGGGCAAACATCCCAGAACTTCTCTCGAACAAGTTCATGCTATGAACACTTTTCAAAAACACGGGAATGATCCTTACTCGAACACATACAACCCAGGGTGGGTTAGGCATCCAAATTTTTCTTGGGCAAAGGGACCACATCAAGGAGGACCATCTGGAAATCCTCCCATGCAACCGCACCTCCAAGTTGGCAGTCAACAAATTCCACAATATCAACAACTGCCTACACAATCAAGAAACCCATCTCTTGAGGATACACTTCATCTTTTTATGCAGAGTTCTCTCCAATTTCAAAAAGATACCCAACAAACCTTACTGGCCAACCAGCAAAGCTTACATGCAAATGCACAATCCATTGCTAAGCTGGAAATTCAAATGGGTCAACTAGCTGCCACATTGAGTGAGAGAGAAAAGGGCAAGCTCCCTAGCCAACCTGAGGCTAACCCAAAGGGACAGTATGAGATTGGCTCTAATTCCAACCAAAGGCAATATCATGAGCAAGCCAAATCAATCATTACCCTTAGGTCAGGCAAGCAGATTGATAACGGAATAGAGATGCCTGGGGATGATTCAAATTCTAAAACAGAAGATCAAGATGAAGCAGAGGGACACACCAATGCATCCAAAGTCCAAGAGCCCTCTGACTCTCCAAGAGTCACTAATGTGCCACCTTACGTGCCCAAAGCACCCTTTCCTGAACGTCGGCACTAATAAAGAAAAGAAATAATTTTGATGAAATCTTGGATGTGTTTCAAAAAGTGCAAGTCAACATCCGTTGCTTGACGCTATTAAACAAGTCCACGCTTACGCTAAGTTTCTGAAAGATTTATGCACTCAAAAGCGTAAGCAGAATGTTCATAAGAAGGTCTTCATTGCAGAGCAGCTCAGCTCCATGATTCAACATAACACTCCTCCTAATTTTAGGGACCCAGGAGCTCCCACCATTTCTTGTGGCATAGGAGATCATAAGATCGGGAAGGCATTACTTGATTTGGGGGCGAGCGTTAATTTGTTACCTTATTCGGTTTATGAGCAGCTAGGACTTGGCGAGTTAAAACCGACTAAGGTAACATTACAACTAGCTGATAGATCTGTCAAAGTGCCCCGGGGTGTTATTGAAGATGTGTTAATTCAGGTTGATAAATTTTATTTTCCAGTGGATTTCATAGTCATAGATACTCAGCCTGTCCAGAATCTTCATAGTCAGATCCCAGTCATCTTGGGTCGTCCATTTTTGGCCACATCTAATGCTATTATAAATTGCTTAGGAATGGAGTTATGAAATTGTCCTTTGGTAACATGAATATTAAACTCAATGTTTTTAATGCGGGACAACAATCCGCAGATTTGGATGACATATTTGAAGTGGACATGATCGAGAGCCTTGTGCGGGACTCCTTCCAGTACATCTTTTGAAGATCCACTCGAGACCTTAGCACTGGTCGGCATGGACTTTGACATCGATAGTCCCATCCATGAAGTCAATGCACCTTTGCTCGACTCTACCCTATCTTGGACCGAAAAGTGGAGAGCGAAAGTGGAACCTCTTCATCTCTCCGAGACGCCTCCTGACAAGACAGTTTGAACTCGAAAAGACAAAGGAAAGGTGTCGCTTAATTTTCTTAGAACATATAAGGCAGCAATTGAAAGGAAGATAACGGAAATACAGGGACGATGCCCCACTGTATGTACGGATCATGCTGTGGAAATGTCGTGTGAAATGCAAAGGAAGCGTGATCCCAACATGGAAGAAGTCGTTCGAGCAGAAGTTATTAAATTATTTGACGACAGTGTCAGTTACCTCCTTGCAGATAGCACCTGACTCATGGGAACTCACATCACTTATCTGGGATTGGTTAATTAAGGTGGTAAGGTAATTTCTTTGACGGACCTTGGTTATAACGACTATTTCATTCATGGTCCGTTCTTGTCTGGCTGAAGACGTTAAACTTAGCGCTCCTGGGAGGCAACCCAGTCTTTTGTTTTATGTTTTTTTTACTGCAATGTTTGTGGGTAACATTACTGCAAACCCTCACGAGACTACAACTCGTCCACTAGGGGTAACCTAGGGGTTTAAAGGCTTGTTGCATACACTAAATGCAATCGAGAGCACCTGCGAAAGTGGTATAGGTAGGATTTTCTTTTTGGGATTTTATTTATTTTTATTTTTGTTTTGTTTTTGTTGATATCTCTCCTGTGCTAATTCGCTTTTATGTTGATATTCTTGAGAACGCCTCTTGATTCTCCATCCAAGTACTATCTTTCCCTCACTCCTCTTTTCTTTTTGTTGTCTCATGTGCAGTGCATGCTTATTTCTTTTACATTGAGGACAATGTAGATTTTAGGTTGGGGGTGGGAGATTAGGTTACCTAATCAGTATTTTCTTGGTCTTGAGCAAAATTTGTGAAAATTTTAAAATTTTTATGGAATTTCTATTGAATTCAAAGTGATTTTGAAGGATAGTTGTGATTTTAACATTATAAGATACGTGATGTTGGTAACTTATGACTCTTGGATTAGGCCATCTGCTTGATTTCACAGTCAATTTTGAATTGTTAATCCATGATTAGAAGTTGTGAACATTGATTGAGCCATGATTTCACATATCACATCTCGCTTACACATTAAGTTTTCGGTTCGACAATTGAATGATTAACTTGGTAAAAAGAAGAATTAAAAGGCTAAGTCACATAATCTTCATCATAGGTTTGCTCCCTATAGGTGTGGATTTGATTCTCCATAGTTGACAAAAAAAAAAAAAAAAAAAAACAAAAAGTTAGCGACAAGTTTTCGCCCTAGGTTTGCTCCCTATAGGTGGGAATTTGATTCCCCTCAGTTGTGTTACTGCTCAGTAAAGAAAATTAAAAGATGGTAACATGAAAAGTTAATCTTTGAGATAAGTGTTGGTTTCAAGTTTTGATTGTTACTAATGATATCATGAAATTGACAATTGGATCTCTTACTGATTGTAAGTCGAGATTATACTTTACACTCATGGAACTCAATGTTTAGGAATGCTCTAATTGATGGATTAATATTTTGAACTTGATTATGAAGTTTCTTGTAAGCTTGATTCCAAGAGAAAAATTCCACACCTGATCATGAATCTTAGAATTTTCACATCTCGACTATCTGTTCACAAGTCACTTGAGTTTCTGAGGAATTGTCTTTATTTTTGAAATTATTTTTCGCATGTTTTGCTCGGGACTAGCAAAAATCTTTGGTTGGGAGTTGTGATCGGGTCGAATATTGCATATCGGACCCCGATAATTACCCGATTTTACATACATGATAATGTTTAATGCCTGGGATTTTAATTATATTTTTATTACAGGATGAAATCGGGAGCATTAATTGGAATTTGATGTTAAAAGCATGGATTTCACGTTCTAAAGTCATCGAGCAAGAGAACAACCCCAGGGAACCAAGATCAACGCCGAGATCCGAGGAAATCAAGAAACTGAAGTTCAAGGGGCCCGAAAAGGGTCCGAAAAAAGATCACACGTTTCCCGCCATCCGATCAACTCGAAACTTCATACATGTGATGGGGGCCGTGAATTAACCGTACATATTAAATTTCACCCATTGATGATCTCGGGAAGTGCTCCAAGCGACAATTCAAATTCACACGTTAATCGTTGGGTGCCCACGATATTTGGATATGCCTCAACTTTGGTCTCGACGGTTAGTATAGTTTGAGAAAGGGAATGGACGGATTGGATTTCGTAAAAACATCATAGTGGGCCATGTGTGTGGGGAGTGTACACCAAGTACACGTGCACGAGCGTGCACATGCACCGGGAGATCGGTCGGCCGCGCGGCGCCGACCCGCACCTCCTTTTAAAATCCGGACGAACGAACGGCGTCTTGCAGAGACGATCGCCGGTTTGTGGTTGTGGGGCCCACCTACCTTCCAAAACACAAATCCAAGCCATTCATCCACTTCCCGGATTCCTCTCGTTGCCCACGCCTAGGTGGCGAATCGTGCAAATGGTCATCTTAGGAATGAAATCTAACCATTCAAAGGAAGAACCGACGGTGAAGCAAGATATTCGGTGGTCCACACCAAAATGGAGAAAAACTACATGTTTCGACCGAAATTTTGAGACCAGTCGAATGAACGGAGTAGATTTTCCATTCGGTGGAGGGAATGGGACCCACCATCATCCCAAAGCAGCAGGTTGGCGTCCGCGTGAACGCACGGGCGGCCGGCCGTTTTTGCGGAAGACAGTGGGCCCCACCGTCAATCCTCCGGACAATCCGAACCGACCATCGCGTAGAGGGCCATGGATACTACAAAATCATGTTGAGATTCCACTCCCATGCGTACACACGTGCGCGGTACAGAGGCCACAAACAGGCTGCTCGGCGACGTTCAAAATCGATCTTTTCGAGATTTCTTCGTGGGCCGCGCTAATGGACCTTCAAAACCACCCATTCTTGGTCGAAATTTCATCCACGAATCCAATGGACGGGGTGGATTTTCCAGAAAAAAACACCTCTGTGGGGCCCACCGATCACGGCTGCGAAAAATTGCACTTGAAGTCGTATACGACTACGCCACCGATTCCGGCCATCCAGCAACTATAAAAGGGAAGTTTTGGACGTGGGAGAGGCATTCAGATCCAGGGAATTGGAGATCCAGAGCCAGGAGAGGAGAAAGAGAAGAAAGAGAAGGAAGAAGAGAGAGAGAGAGATTGTTCGGTTTGGCGTTTTGATTTTATGAATTTTATTTAATATTTTTTATGGATTTCATGGGTCACTAATCTCTCAGCTAGAAATTTGAGATGAAGCCCCTAATTTGATCAGCTCTTGTATTGGTTGATTTACTTTGAATTTTATTTAATTTGTTTCTTTCTCTGAGTGGGCTTTATGGGTTTAAATTCCATACTTCTCCATCTATGAACTTGACCAAAGTATAGATGGATGTTGTTTGGATGCTTATTACAGTGCTTTAGGTCCGATCAAGAAACGGGTTTCCTATAGAGGAAGGAACAGGGTGCTTTAATGAATTTTGCATACCATGTGCCCGACCAAGGACATGGGATGTATTGTTCATGGCATTGCTTAAAGGAATTAGAAGTCTGTATGCGATTTAGGACACAGATTGTGCTTTCTCTATTTAAGTGATATCAATCAAGGTCAAGGTGAATCAACAGACAAAACAAGGGTTAGGATAATTAGGGGTGGATTCGAAAGTCCTAGTGCTCTCTCTCTGATGGAATTTTCTTCTCTGTTCTTAATTGTTTTATTTTTTTTAGAATTGTGCTTAGTAGTTCATACCATTATTTGTTGGATTAGTTAAGGAGAATCTTAGATTTGAGTTGTGACAACCAGTCCTCGTGGGATTCGACCTCGATCTTACCGAGTTTATTACTACATCACAACCCTATACTTGGGG
Organism: Magnolia changhungtana; assembly: GCA_030180095.1. Taxonomy (NCBI): domain Eukaryota; kingdom Viridiplantae; phylum Streptophyta; class Magnoliopsida; order Magnoliales; family Magnoliaceae; genus Magnolia; species Magnolia changhungtana. The sequence goes on from JASAUF010000446.1 coordinate 1,011,546, forward strand.
AGTGAACAGCTACTCAGGGGGATATGGATATGGATTGTGGGTAGCATTTTTTTAAGTGTGCTACTCAGGGGGAGTAAGTAAGAAGGTGTTTTGAATATTTCATGATGATGTGTTCTGGTTATTATAACTGGTGCATTATACTCTCTTGTGTATATATGGTGCATGATTCTTTGTTGAGTATGTAATGCTTCTCTTATTTTTAATGGTGTGTTTTGTCACAAATTTAATAAAGGGGGGAGATTGTAAGTGTTATGGTTTCTTCCTCCTTTGATTGTCAAATTTTGTAGTGCCAAAATCACAATCTGTGTCTTACGTAGCACATTGATATATATGTTCAAGGCAATGCATCACATGTACAAGGACAATACTTCAAGTCAAGAACAAGATCTACTTCAAAGAAAAGCAAGATCAAGTACATTGTTCACTCCTTTAAGCTTCAAAGTTCAATGTTTTAAAGTGACATCGAAAGACAAGTCAACTGTTCATGCTTAAGACTCAAGTGAAGTACAACTCAAGTACTACTAATTCAAGCTTCAAGAGATCTCAAGCTTCATGAACTACAAAGATCATCTATCATCTGAAGAAAAGAAGGTTCAATGTTCATACTTCTTGTTTAAGGTATGAAAGACCTTAGATTAACCTTAGGGTAGGTCATTTTGAATACATAATCCAAATTGAATTACTTTATAAGTGTTTAGTCTGTTCTTCAACTAGTCCTGGACTCTGTTCGACTAGTCCTAGCACTGGCTCGACCAGTCCAAGAAATTCCACGACCAGTCCTAAGGTTATTGCAAATTTTCAAAATTTTTTTGTTAAGCCACGACCAGTCCTTAAGACTGCTCGACCGGTCGTGTGAACAGTGATCGACTCATTCACGACCAGTCCTGTAGCTATGACTCAAAGTCTAGCAACCATTCCAAGTCCCACACGACCAGTTGTGGATAGGTGACGATCGGTCGTGAAGGTCCTACAACCAGTCATGGAACGACTTTCTCTTATCACGCTCAAAATTTTAAAAATCCATTGGTCCTACGACCAGTCGTGGAGACCTCAGGACCAGTCGTGAACGCGATTTGTTCAACTATAAATAGATGACAAATTCCATCACTCTCTCTCATCTCTCTCATTACTCCCAAGTAACCCCATGAGAGTCCAACGTCCAAGCTCCATGAGGGAGAGCTAGATGTGGCCCACTTCTTACCTCCCATCCCCACCATCCAAAGATCATCTAGACCGTTGAAATCGTTCCCTTGAAGCTCTAAAGGCTATAGGTGGAAGAAGGAAGAGGAGATCAAAGGTGGGTGATTTTGTGTAGATCTTGACCTTTGGATCATAGTGGGACCCGTTTTGATGTATGTGTTGTAGATCCTTGAGGGGGCCATAGTGGCGAGGTCCCTTCACCATCCGATCTCTCTTCTTCTTCTTCTTCTTCTTCTTCTTCTCTCTCTCTCTCTCTCTCCCTTTTTCTCTCTTTTTTTTATGTTGATGATGTTTGTGGCCCACCTGATGGCGTGTTGGGGGCCAGGCTGTCCAAGGCATGGACGTGGCCCACCTTGATATGAGATCCACACCGTCCAACAAACCTGGACGGTGAGACCCATGATGAATGTGTTTCATTTAACCATCCATGTGGGGCCTGCCTTGATGGATCGTCCAGATCATGGACCCCATCATGATATATGTATTTTATCCATCCATCCATTTGTGGCCCCCACTCGCTGTACGTGTGTAGCATCCACACCGTTCATCCATTTCAGGTGTGGGATGCACCGTAACAGCAGCAGTGCTGCTAACCGTGAATGAAGAGAAAACATAAATATCAGCTTAATCTAAAAGCCGATGGGTCCCACACGTGTGGACCCACCAGATGCATGCATTCCATCCATCCATCCACCATCCAGCTATGGACGGTGGAGCCCACCTCGATATGTGATGATCCACACCGTCTAATATTGGACGTGTGATGGAATCTGATAGGCTGGCGTCCCTCACTCCGACGGTGTGACCCACCTCAGTTATATATATATATATATAATATTATATATTAATATAATATGTATTGTGTGGTGAGCCCCATGTGGGACCCATCCACTGGACGGATTGGATGGTGTACCTCACACTTGCTATTTCGCTGGTGAATTGACGTCACTAAGTTCTATGGTCCCCATGAGGTATGTATTATACCACACCGTCCAACCATCTGCCTTGAATGTGGGACCCACCCACACGTGTGGGGTGGGAACCCACCTTGATGTATGTATTCTTCCATCAAGACCGTTCACCCGTTTTGGGACAGTGAACCCCACTTTGATGTATGTGTTTTGAAAAGGCCGAGCTATATGTCTTAGGGGGGGGTGGGGGTGAATAGGACTATGGCAAATTAAAATGATAACAGCAGAATTTAAACAATTAAAGGAAAGATAGCACTATAAATAAACCACAATACGGAAATGTAAAGCAACCTCAAAATTCTAGTGTTGAGAGGTTGATACAAATGTTGTTCTAAGGACAACCTTGCACCGTAAAAACCAAGGGTTTATGCAGGACAACCTTACTAAAACAGTATGTGTATCAAAAACTCAAACTGAAGAGGAGTAAAAAGGAAATATCTAGAAAGGAAATATAAGCTATTACAACATTCCCCACAATGCTTGAAATGCAAAAGATTACAACATTCACATCCATAAATACATCCCACAATCTTGAATGATAAAGGATATAGAAAATAAACCACACATCCACAAAACACAGAATTATAGTGGTTTGCCTTTTGTGTACACCAATCTGTTAAATACAACTTTGACCACACACTTTTACTCCACTCTAATATCCTTTTTTTTGGTGGATATTAGCGTTCACTATAAAAATAGGTTTTTCTAGGTTCACCTAAAACCCTCACAATTGTGTCTTTCAAGTGGGCTTACACAATTCGTAAAATCCCACACTCTGAGTTTTGTAAATCACCTCAGACAAACCAAAATAGAGATTTTTCTGGCTTAATCTCAAAAGAAACCAAAACAAAGGAAATTACAATAATGTAAAATACTTGGATATTCTCCTTTTGTTGCAGCCCGGAAGAACCAAATCGGAGTAGAAGTTCAAGTATAGAAGTTCAATGTCCACACTCACTTATGAAATAGTTCTAAGTTTTAAATTAATTTTAAATTAAATCAAGTTGGGCTAGCTCTATTTGATTTTGATTCCAAGAAGTATGAATATTACGATCCCTCTTTCAAATCAGATTGGAATGCAGAATACGAAATTAAATATAAAAAGCTAATAAAAGAGAATATTAAATGAGCACAATATAGCTTAAAAAATTAACAATCTTATCTCTCAGAGTATCCTATCGATTTACTTGAATTGAATAAAAAAAACTATGAGAGGGATGGTGAGTGATGGATGGGTGTACTTGATGGGTGGAGAGAGAGAGAGAGAGAGAGAGAGAGAGAGAGAGTTGACTTTAGGTAAGGTTATGTACACTACAAGAAAAATGGGCAAAGGCTACGGCCAAAAATCATAGCAAAAGCCTTTTTGCTATGGATATGATCCGTAGCATGTCCGTCGCTATTGATGAGGTAGCTAAAAGTATAGCTACGGATTATATCCATAGCAATAGATACCAATAGCTACGGATATAATCCGTAGCAATGATACCAATAGCTACAGATTATATCTGTAGCAATAGCTACCAATAGCTACGGATTATATCCGTAGCAATACCTTTAGCTACCCCACCAATAGCGACGGACGTGCTATGGATCATATCCGTAGCAAAAGGTATTTTATCTGTAATAATAGATACCAATAGCACCAATAATATTTGTAGCAATAGATACCAATAGCTACAGAAAAAAGCCGTAGCTATAGCTACGGATCATTTTATAACTATTTTTTTTAATTGTAATATACGACCTGTTTCCATTGCAAGAACCTACTGTGATTGATAACTCATCTAAGCTTAATGCTGATAGAAATAGTACATAAAATGCAATCAGAAAAAAATGATGCATTTATTATAAAAAGCAATCAAATTATACAATGCATCCTACATTCACATTTCTAAATAAACAATACTTCACTCTGCTCAACCTATCATAAGAATTACAACTATGGCATGCCCTCATGTGTAAGAAACAAATACACTCCAACACAGTAAACACCCTCCATATGCATTCAATAATGCTCATGTTTTTACAGAACTTTCTTCCTTCAGACGGTCAATTTCAGTAAATGCAGAAGATAGAGCTTCTTCTTTCCTTGAAATTGCAGATGTAACTTCTGTGGACTTCGACACAAGATCACTTTCAAGATCTGAAACCCTTCCCTTGAAAAAATGAATTTCATCCTCCACTAACTTCTTTAGCTTGTTAGCCTGTATAAAATAGCATTTGTAGACACAATCAAACAAGCATGCCTTTGTACACATCTCAAAAGGAAGAAAGACAAAAAAAAAAAGTTATATATGAAGAAATAAAAAATGTACCTACAAATCTTCTAAACTGTGGCAAAATCCAACATGAGTAATGTGTTCAAACTTAGGATGGACTTTTAAACTCAAAACCTAGGTTTAGGTTAAGGTTATAGGTTTAGGTTTAGTTTTAGGTTTAAGTTAAGGTTAGGTTATAGGTTATAGGTTGTAGCTTTAGGGAATTGAGAATAGGTTAAGGTTTAGGTTTAGGAAATCGGGTTCAGGTACGGGATCAAGTTTAGATTTGGGTTTTCAAGTTTAGGTTTAGGTTTAGGTTAGGGAGTTGAGATTAGGATTAGGTGTAGGTTTAGGTTTAGGGATTTAAGAATACATTTAGGTTTTAGGTTTAGGTTTAGGTTTTAGGTTTTAGGTTATAGGTTTATGTTTTAGGTCTAGGTTATAAGTTTAGGTTAAGGTTTAGGTTATAAGTTTTAGTTTAGGTTAAGGTTATTGGTTTAAGTTTAGGTTAAGGTTTAGGTTATAGGTTATAGGTTATAGGTTAAAGCTTTAGGGAATTGAGAATAGGTTAAGGTTTAGGTTTAGGAAATCGGGTTTGGGTTTAAGATCGGGTTTAGTTTGGGTTTTCAGGTTTAGGTTTAGGTTAAGGAGTTGAGATTAGGATTAGGTGTCGCTTTAGGTTTAAGGATTTGAGAATACATTTAGGTTTTAGGTTTAGGTTTAGGTTATAGGTTTAGGTGTAGGTTATAGGTTATAACTTTAGGGAATTGAGAATAGGTTAAGGTTTAGGTTTAGGAAATTAGGTTCGGGATCGGGTTTAGGTTTGGGTTTTCAAGTTTAGGTTTAGGTTTAGGTTAGGGAGTTGAGATTAGGATTAGGTGTAGGTTTAGGTTTAGGGATTTGAGAATACATTTAGGTTTTAGATTTAGGTTTAGGTTTTAGGTTATAGGTTTAGGTTTAGGTTTTAGGTTTAGGTTAAGGTTATGTTATCGGTTATAAGTTTAGGTTATATGTTATAGGTTATGGGTTAAGGTTTAGTTTATAGGTTTTGGTTTTGGTTAATCTTATAGGTTTAGGTTTAGGTTAAGTTTAGGTTTAGGTTATAGGTTTAGGTTAAGGTTTTAGTTTAGGTTATATGTTATAGGTTATAGGTTATCACTTTAAGGAATTGTGAATAGGTTAAGGTTTAGGTTTAGGAAATCAAGTTCGGGTTCGGGATCGGGTTTAGGTTTGGGTTTTCAAGTTTAGGTTTAGGTTTAGGTTAGGAGTTAAGATTAGGATTAGGTGTAGGTTTAGGTTTAGGGATTTGAGAATAACTTTAGGTTTTAGGTTTAGGTTTATAGGTTAAGGTTAGGTTATCGGCTAAGGTTTAAGTTAAGGTTTAGGTTTAGGTTATAGGTTTTAGGATTTGAGAATAGGTTTAGGTTAAGGTTATAAGTTTAGGTTTACGAAATCGTGTTCGTGTTTGGGATTGGGTTTAGGTTTGGGTTTTCAAGTTTAGGTTTAGGTTTAGGTTTAGGTTAGGGAGTTAAGATTAGGATTAGGTGTAGGTTTAAGTTTAGGGATTTGAGAATACGTTAAGGTTTAGGTATAGGAAATCAGGTTCGGGTTCGAGATCGGGTTTACGTTTGGGTTTTAGGTTTCGGCTAAGGATTTAGGGATTGATTCGGGTTGGGATCGGGTTTAGGTTTAGGTTTAGCTTTAGGTTTAGGTTTTATGTTTAGGTTAAGGTTTCAAGTTTAGGTTTAGGTTATAAGTGTAGGTTATAGGTTTAGGTTTAGGTTAGGTTATAGGTTACGGTTTAGGGAATTGAGAATAGGTTAAGGTTTAGGTTTAGGAAATCGGGTTCAGGTTTGGGTTTGGATTAGGTTTAGGTTTGGATTTTTAAGTTTAGGTTTAGGTTAAGGAATTGAGATTAGGATTAGGTGTAGGTTTGGGTTTAGGAATTTGAGAATACATTTAGGTTTTAGATTTAGGTTTAGGTTTTAGGTTATAGGTTTAGGTTTAGGTTTTAGGTTTACGTTAAGGTTAGGTTATCGGTTATAAGTTTAGGTTATAGGTTATAAGTTATGGGTTAAGGTTTAGTTTATAGCTTTTGGTTTAGGTTAAGGTTATAGGTTTAGGTTTAGGTTAAGGTTTAGGTTTAGCTTTAGGTTTAGGTTATGTGTTATAGGTTATAGGTTATAACTTTAAGGAATTGAGAATAGGTTTAGGTTTAGGCTTAGGAAATCGGGTTCAGGTTCGGGATTGGGTTTAGGTTTGGGTTTTCAAGTTTAGGTCTAGGTTTAGGTTTGTAACGTCCCGAAAAAATCCGTACAAATACCCGAGTACCACCTCAGGCAGAAATCACTCAGGATCAAATCCTTTAGGAATTAAACAAAATTAACTAAGTGTTAAACTAGATTAGCTACGACATCTCCTTGATCCACATTAAATATGATCTGCAAGACCCAAAACTTCTAGAATCATTCACGCTAGGTTACCCTAAAATCTTGGATCAATCTCATTACCAAGTTGCTCTCGGGAGCACATTGAAACTTCGTATTAGATCTGGACCGTACGTCGAAAGTCCGATTTCTACGAAATTATATAATTAACACCGCCTTGCAGGACTTGACCACCACCTCAGAAATTAAGTCTAGATAGTATCCCAAATCCATTCGCTTGAGCCTGAACCGAAGAGTGTGAGAAAATGTAGTTTCCTTTAGAAATTAAATCTAATTTAAAAAATCTGAGACTTGTCGTTGGTGGGCCAAAAATAAGGATTCTGACCATCAAAATCTAACCCAAATACACGCTCGGATCAGGAAAAATTTTCTACACAGGTCAATGTACTTGTGGCCCTGATCGGTGATCGTGGACCGTTGAACTAAAACTGGTCCGCCATAGGCGATCTGTAAATCCGATTGGACTAAAAACTTAACTTGACCTAGATCCATTGTCAGGGACCTTAAGTCCGACCTTTGGCTCAAGGGGGGCTCCAAAAGTGCTTCGTTGAGCTGAAACAAACGCTCTTTGGACATAACCTGAGTATACCTTGGCCCAAGGGCTATTTCCATCAGTTTTACGCCTATAGAAGGGCCTTAAGCCCTCACTCTCTCATCCCATATGAATTTGGGAAACCCTAGGAGAGAGAAAAGGGGAAAGAGAGAGAAAGAGAGAGGGAGAGTTGGAGTTCATCGCAGGGATTCAATCCCATCACTCCACGTGCCTTACCATCACTTCCGTACCGCTCTACCGGCGATACCGATCCCGTTCTTAGGTAAGAAATTTAACCTCTAACTTGTTTTAGGGTTTTCAATAGTGTAAGTGAGGAAATAGTTAACCTATTTCATGCTATAGGTGACCATTGTGGCGTAAATAAAGGCTTAATGTTTAAATCGAGTTCGTTACGAGTCTACCGGCGAAAGCTGTGGACTATAGACATATAGGTAATGGTTTTCAAGGCTTTCAATATCGGTTAATGATATATTACTGACGTGGATGCTATTTCATATGCATAAAGTGATGTTCGTTTCGTTTTTCAGTTATACGTTAACTAGGTTAAATATAATGTATTCCTCGTATTTGTAGAAAATATCGTATACGTATGAAATTTAGATTTGTGCTTACCATGATTAATTGTTGTCTATGTATGCTAGATGCATGTGTATCAACTTCTGGGTGAACGGATTAGCCTAATACATGTTATATCAACATCATCGGGTATGTTACAATGCATAGCCTAAGTGTTTATGGAAATGATTGAATGGGTATGGAATTTGAATTCCTACCTGCTATGATAACCCGTCGTGGGTATATACAGGTTACATTCATGACAACTCCTTAGTGAAAGGATTTGGCCTAATACCTATGTGATCAACATACGTCATGTATGTTGAGGTAAGTAGTCTAAGGTGTTTGTTGAAATGCCTGAATGAGTAGGTAGTTAGTAAATTGTAATGTATAAGGGTATTGAAATATGATTCTCAACTCTTTTAACTATGTGTATGCTTTACTCCGTGTACCATATATTATAGTGTCTGTTTATCTATATAATGCATATGTATAAATCCATGTTTAAGTTATATTCCATAAAATGCAAAAATAAAGCCATGAAGGGTGATGGGGGAGTGGTGTAATGATTCCATTCAACAGCCTTGGTAGCCCTAAAGCGGACAATGTCGAACCTTTATTTGTATGATTTGAAATCTTAATCTATTACTGCTTTAACTATCTTCTAGGATATTTTGTTGTAATTGAATATGGTTAGGACTCTTATATAGTCCAGGCAATCGGTAACAGGCCTTAATTTTGTGGTTGATGTCATTTCGCCACATAAGACATGTTCGATGAATCCGAGTCGTACGATGGTTGTCGACAGTGGTACCTTATCGGCTACTTCACCGTACGCTCGTACCAGTCAAGCTTGTCAAGTAACCCGATTAGCCTATTGTGTGTTCACCATGTTTGGACGTTACTGCTTGAACCTAAGGTACCAAACTCACCAGTAAAAATCCCGTTAACCTTGGTACCTCGATCCGCTAAGACTCATGAGCAAGACATGGTGGTATGGGACACCGTGGTTGAGCTGTCAACCTACGCTGGGGCGACGAGCCTCCCTGTAGTGACCAGTGAGCAACCTAAACACATGAGCCAAATACGGTGGTATGGGACACTGTATTCGAGCTGTCAGCCTCCATTGGTGCAGCCTAGCTATGGTCCCCAGTCGGGTTGGCGATGAACCTTCGAAAATAGACTACCAGTTGGTAGGGCGTTGGTGGAGTGACCTCGAGTACATAATAGGCCTACCCCGGCACAGTCTGGCTGTGGTCCCCAGTCGGGTTGGTGACGAGCCTTCGAAAATAGACTGTCAGTTGGTAGGGTGTTGGTGGTAGTGACCTAAACTTGCCTATCGTATGTGAGTAACTAGGATTGACGACCCTAGATGGTCATTATTTGAGAATTGATATAAGGGAGGTACCTTAGTTTCCCAACCCCGCTGTATGAAAAGGACTAATAAGAACTTGGTAATCATATGCATGCACCACATTATGCGTGCGGTCAGGCGTAACAGGTCAAGCACTGAGGCAGTGTTGTTCATGCAAGAACTAAGATGAAGTCGCTGAGGGAGCGTAGGCGAGGGCATGCATCATACATTCATAACATTCTTGCATTAACAAGAGTACTTAGGGATGTGTAATTTACTGCTTTATCATTACTACTTGACTGAATTGATAACATGTTAACCTTTGCTTTATTGTTCCACTAAGTTGATCACTCACTCCCAAGTTATGGGACGGTGTTTTAAACACCAACCAAATTCTGTCTTGATTGCAGATGATGATGCGACTCAGGAAGTGGAACCTGATTACTACGATGATCAGGACGAGTTCTCTTATATGCAGTTCTCCGGCGGCTTCGCTTAGGCTATCCAGATCGACGGGGCTATAGGGATTATCATTGTAGTTTTAGTGTTTTGACATTTTAATTTTGAGACTATTACATGTATATGGTGACTCAGTGATGTATTTATACTCTAGAGACCGATCGTGATCTTTTGACTTATATACGTTTATTTATGTCTTTCAGTCTTCCGCTTGTATTTTACAACTTGATCTGGAGTATAAATTACTGTTTTTTGTATAATCCCACTCATGATTAATACACTAATACAGACAACATTTAATCATAAGCATATATGTTGCATAAGTGATGTTTTGGAACTCGGGAGTTGAGTTGCTACTCAACCCCCGATTTTCAGGGTGTTACAAGTTAGTATCAGAGCATGATTTGGATTAAATCGGACCTGGGTTACGTTCACACGACATACGCTGATGCTTTTCGACATAAGTGGGTGCGAGAGAAATGTAGACACAAGCTTAGGTTTCCTCGATTTCGCCAATTGGCAAAGTTCACCAAAATTAACCATTTTGTTCGGTTCTGAACCTATCCGTGATCGCATGAGTCGATCCCGGATCACCTCTAGGCTGTCATTCGGCCGGTTTAGATCATGGTTAACCCTATCCCAGCCTTCAAACATCTCTAGGTACAGTTGTACATTAGAAACAAACCCAAAATGATCTGAAATGACTTGAAACGGAGTTGGGGGCCAAACGGGGCACTTCCAGGGGGACCCAGGGTGGGACCCATACCTTTTTGAGACCTAGGGGGCTGGAGGACCTCCCCCAAATGGCGAGCCCTTTCAGAATGGTCCAGAGACCGGCGAGGACCTCGCCGCCAAATGGGTCAGGCCGGCTCGAGCCGATGTGTTTAGGGTGTTGTGTGGCCCACTGATGCATGTGGGGTCGATTAAAACCCCTCCAAACCCACCCCTCTTTCACAAACTACCACTCCAAGCTTTTCCTTTTCTTCAAGACTTCTTGTTTTTCTCTCAAATCGCCCCACCAAACGTCCTCTCTTCCATTTTTATGCACCCTCTCCACTACCCTACTGTAAACCCTTCTCCATTACTGCCTACCCTCTCCATTCTCTCCCATTTGGGCTCTTAAACCCCCCATTTGAGGTTCAAATTCATGTAAACCCCCTAACTCATCCCATCTCATCATTTTCCTTCTTAAATCCCTGTCATGTAAACCTTGACACACCCTTTGGAGGCACAAATCCGTGGAGACCTAAAGACCCCAACCCTTTCTTCCCTTTTTCTTCGCTTTTCCATGGCCTATTCGAGCTTATTATGGCCATATTTTCGATTTCCACCTTCCTCTCTCTCATGGGAAAGAGAAAGGGTGTCGTGGATGAAGCTGGGCCTAGTCACCCCATGCATTCAAGGAGACCGAGAGGTGCCACCTCAAGCACGGACGTTGAATGTGAGATACGGACTAAGCGGGACCTCGATCCCCAGGCTCCTCTCCCAAGAGCTCTACTGGCAAATTTGTCCCATGGAAGATATGTGGGCCGTAGGGTCCTTTTTGAAGCACATATAGGTGAGAAGCTCTTTGGGGAGTATCTGTTATTGGAGCGCCTGAGTGAAGCCGGGTGGGGACCTGTGTTTGAGGGAACATATCATGCGAATGTGAGTACTGTCCGAGCTCTCTATGCCCACATTCAAGAGACTACATTGGAGCCCTTGTAGTTCAAGATCTCATTCGGAAGAGATCGGGAGGCCACAATTGACGCTGGCCTGATAGCTCGACTCATGGGAATCCCGCTTGGCCAAGTCCATGCGATCGAGAAGAATCTGAAGAGTGCACGTGAAAGAGATCGCCTTACGCGTTTCCTTTGTGGTCGACTAGTTCAATGGCAGCCAAACAATAACCTCCTTGCATCAAACATGACGGATTATTTCCATCTACTCCACCATATCTGCACGTTTAACATGTACCCCAGGTGGGGCAATTGTAGTGAGTGCAGGCACCTGATGGTAGACTTCCTATACCAAGTGGGGCAGGGAAAGAAGTTGTGCATGCCTACGTATGTGTTGCGATAGATAGTTCTTACTGCACGCTCTAATAGAAGGACTGATTTGCTTCCCTTCGGCCGGCTTATATGCAAGATTGTACGTGAGTTCAGCTACAGTCTTGGAGCAGAACTCCCAGTGCCACAACATTTCATTAACGAAACTACTCTCAATCAGATGAAAATTGGGCCACGGCAGCTGCAAGCCTGACTTGATGAGAGTGAAGATGAGATGGCTAGTGAGGAGTATGAAAGCGAAGAGGAAAGTAGTGAAGAGATAGAGGAGGAACATGAAGAAGAAGAGGAGGCCCAGGATAGGACACTGACCAGGCTGCTAAGGATGCCGGTTTAGCTCGATTTGAGGAGGGTCAGGTTGTCCTACGACAGGATATGATGGATCTTCGGGGCCTCGTGAAATATAAGTTCAAGAAGGTGACTCGCACCTTGAAAACTATTATGTGCTGTCTGCAGGATAAGGGCGCCCCTCCTCCTTCACCAGACTCGGATGCCTAGTCATCCATGTCGTTGCCCTATGGCTTGTTTTATTACTGTGATAGGATCTTTGTGTTTTCATGTTGATAGGCCTAGTAGTGTAGTGGTTGGTAGAATATTTTAAATATTTGAAGTCTTGGTTGTATTAGCTCACATGCATCTTCTGTCATGATTCATGTAACACTGTGTCTCATGTATTATGACAATTTTAGTAAAGGAAATGCATGAAGTTACTTTAACATATGTAGAAATGTTGCGTAAATAAGTTTGTGAGTATGTTGAATCTGACCTGGGTTGTACCCTATGTTGAATATAGGGTAGGCCACCTATGGTCACGCGGAGCACTGCACGCCTCACATTTACTAATTCGATGGACCAGGCACCTCCCCAGAGTGATGGTCGTATGGGCCCTGGTTCGGACCCAGTTCCTGAGACTATGCCTGCGTCTCAGCCTTCTACTGGCCCTACAGTTGGGCTGCCACCTTACACATCACCGGTTCGTGAGCAAAACCATGTGTCTTCTTTGACACAGCATATGCCTCAGTCGGCCCCACCTGCGGATAGGTTGGAGCAGTTAATGACGATGATGCACTAGCAGCTCTTGACCACTATTGCAGGGGCCCTAGCTCAGGGTGAGAGTGCGACTCCACCTGCACCATCTGTACACCCTGCGGAGACTGTAGGGTCTTCCACTCAGGATGAGGGTGTGACTTTACCTGCACCTGTTGTATACCCTACGGGGAACTTGGGTACTAGTGGCCTCCTCGAGCGATTCCAGTGCTTGCGGCCTCCTACTTTTGCGGGTACTCACAGACCCGAGGAGGCTGAGTACTGGATAGATCTTGTCTTTAAGATGTTAAAGCTATTGCACTACACTTAGGTAGAACAAGTTGAGCTAGCCACCTATATGTTCGAGAAGGAGGCTAGTTTATGGTATGACAACATCCTACAAACGGTTCCCACAGGACGTGTGTGGACTTGGGGTGCGTTTGAGACACACTTCCACGAGAAATATTTCCCCCTCGCGTACTACCATGAGAAGGAGGGAGAGCTCCTTCACCTCCGACAGGGGGGCATGACAGTGGCAGAGTATGAGAACAGGTTCACGGAGCTAACCAGATACGCTCCTTTGATACTAACTGATGAACCGATGAAAATGTGGCATTTTTAGATGGGTTGCGGCCAATATCAGCACTCAGATGTGTTGCACTAGCATTTCAAATTAAGTTGAATTAGTTAACATGTCTCTAAGAGCTGAGCAAGATGGAGACAGAGTTTCTCAAACATGTATACCAATGGGCCCGAGGCCTCAGCCCGAATCACAGGACTGGCCAGTCCTATGTAAGAGGCCACATATAGACTTGCCTCCCAGGCCCATGGCTCTGCCGACCCAGAAAGGTGAGCTAAACGTTGGTGTATATATTGTGATAAAGGTGGACACACTGACCCCTTCTGTTTTACCAAGATGAAAGAAAACGGTGTCACGCCACCTCAGAAGATCGATCGTCGGCCACCACATGATATAGCGACTCCACCTCTATGATCTGCATCACCAGCATAGCCATTTTACCAATCACTTGTATCTCAGAATAAGCCGCCTTAAAGACTTATGATAGCGCAACCAAATCATCCTCAACAAGCCCATGTCCATGGACTTGTAGCTGAAGCACCTGAGTCAACAACTGCAGCGCCTTTGACCTTTGAGGTCACTACCCACATTCAAGGTACACTTGTTTTCCTATTGGTAGACATTGAGTCTATTGAACCAATTCAAATGAAAGAAAAAGGCCTAACACTGGATTACTACAAAAATAATATGGTAACTAGAGGTGACAATTATGTTATCAATAATAGAAAGGTTGAAACGACGAATTTCTACACCTTTGAGTTGCCAATAGGCTGGTCATATCTTTTCCTATTACAGTTTAGTATTTGATGTCTAGTTATGAATTATTTATAATCAAACTTGGAATCATCCTGTGATTGAATTTGAGCTTATATATATATATATATATATATATATATTTGTTGTTATGTGCAATCAAATTAGGGCTCTTGGGTAGGATTGAGTTTTGTAGTCCAATACCCCGTAAGCTCATGTTAGAGGCGAACTACAGTAAAATATTATAAGTTTCTTATTACCCTTGTAAATCCAAGGTTCATACCGCGTCAAGGAGATGTCCCTCTTCTTTCCCGTCCCACGGCTTTATGTTGCTAGCATTCTAAACTATTGCAATATTTTAGGACTCTCGACTCTTCCCTACCTCTCGAAGTTAATGAAACCAAAGTGCAAATCTTCTCATAACCCCCAAGCCGTACTATTGAAATGGTGACATACAACTATAATATTAGGAGATTGAAAACCCTTCTAGTATAGTCTTTTGACTATGAGCACAAGGAAAGAACTTATTATCCACCAAGTTAAACATAGGTTAAACAAGAACTCTCGTTGAACAAGATCTAAAGGACAACCTTATAGACATGAGGCTTGAACCTCCAAGCAAATTATAATACTCCTTAAATATTTAGGATGATCTAATTCCAGAATTTCAGAACCATATCCGTACGAGGCATTTGCGGCTTAACTCAATTCTTAATTCTGGGTGATTACCAAAGGACTCACTGCTTTGACCGAGCAGAAGACCAGGATTCATCCGGATTAGGAAGGGATACAGTGTGTTGTCTGCCCTAGTCAGGCGGGCAATCGATGTATCGGGTTCGAGCCTACCACAACTGACTTTCCGTATTAGCCCAAGCATAACAGGTAGAACATACCACCCTTACGTAAACTTTATCAGCAAACACTTAGCATGATAATAATGATTTAGACATTTGGTTTCAAACCCCAAAGGTAGAAACTTTTAAGGGAGGTAGACCATTATGAGCTAGGCTAGTGTAGCTGTTATATACCCTAACACTTATATAAACCTGAAACCAACAGAACTAACCTGAAAACCTTTTCTTATTACCCTTAGACAATTTCGGGGATGAAATTTTTCTTTAAGGGGGTTAGATTGTAACGTCCCGGAAAAATTTGTACAAAGACCCGAGTACCACCTCAGGCAGAAATCACTCAAGATCAAATCCTTTAGGAATTAAACAAAATTAACTAATTGCTAAACTAGAATAGTTACGAAATCCGCTCGATCCACTTTAAATACGATCTGCAAGACCCAAAACTTGTAGAATCATTGATGTTAGGTTACCCTAAAATCTAGGATCAATCTCATTACCCAGTTGCTCTCAGGAGCACATTGAAGCTCCGTATCAGATTTGGACTGCACGTCGAAAGTCCAATTACTATGAAATTATATAATTAAGATCGCCTTGCTAGACTTGACCACCACCTCGAAAATTAAGTCCAGATAGTATCCCGGAGCCATTCGGTTGAGCGCGGAGTGAAGAGTGTAAGAAAACGTGGTTTCCTTTAGAAATTAAATCTAATTTAAGTAATCTGAGACTTGTCGCTAGCGGGCCGAATATAAGGATTCCGACCGTCAAAATCTGACCCAAATAAACCCTCGAATCAGGGGAAATTTCCTACACAGGTCAGTGTACTTGTGACCCTAATCGGTGACGTGGACCGTTGAACTAAAACTGGTCCGCCACAGGCGATCTGTAAATCCAATCGGACTGAAAACTTAACTTGACCTAGATCCATGGTCAGGGAGCTTAAGTCTGACCTTTGGCTCAAGGGGGGCTACGAAAGTGCTCCGTTGATCTGAAACAAAGGCTCTTTGGACATAATCTAAGTATACCTTGGCCCTGGGGCCATTTCCATCAGTTTTAGGCCTATATAAGGGCCTTAAGCCCTCACTCTCTCATCCCATACGAATTTGGGAAACCCTAGGAGAGAGAAGAGGGGAAAGAGAGAGAAAGAGAGAGGGAGAGTTGGAGTTCATCCCAGGGATTCAATCCCATCACTCCACGTGCCTTACCATCACTTCCGTATCGCTTTACTGGCGATACCGATCCCGTTCTTAGGTAAGAAATTCAACCCCTAACTTGTTTTAGGGTTTTCAATAGTGTAAGTGATGAAATAGCTAACCTATTTCATGTTATAGGTGACCGTTGTGTCGTAGAGAAAAGCTTAATGTTTAAATCGAGTTCGTTACGAGTCTACCGGCAAAAGGTGCGGACTATAGACATATAGGTTGTGGTTTTCAAGGCTTTCAATGTAGGTTAATGATATATTACTGACGTGGATGCTATTTTACATGCATAAAGTGATGTCCGTTTCATTTTTCAGTTATACATTAACTAGGTTGAATATACTATATTCCTCATATTTGTAGAAAATACCATATACGTATGAAATTAAGATTTGTGCTTGCCATGATTAATTGCTGTCTATGTATGCTAGATGCATGTGTATCAACTTCTGGGTGAACGGATTAGCCTAATACATGTTATATCAACATACGTCGGGTATGTTACAATGCGTAGCCTAAGTGTTTATGGAAATGATTGAATGGGTATGGAATTTGAATTCCTGCCTGCTATGATAACCCGGCATGGGTATATATGGGTTACATTCGTGACAACTCCTTAGTGAAAGGATTTGGCCTAATACCTATGTGTTTGTTGAAATGCCTGAATGAGTAGGTAGTTAGTAAATTGTAATGTATAAGGGTGTTGAGATATGATTCTCAACTCTTTTAACTATGTGTATGCTTTCCTCCATGTACCGTATATTATAGTGTCTGTTTATCTATATAATGCATGTGTATAAATCCATGTTTAAGTTGTATTCCATAAAATGCAAAAATAAAGCCGTGAAGGGTGATGGAGGAGTGGTGTAACTATTCTGTTCAACAGCCCTGATAGCCCTAAAGCGGAAAATGTCGAACCTTTAATTGTATGAGTCGAAATCTTGAACCATTGCTACTTTAACTATCTTCTAGGATATTTTGTTGTAATTGAATGTAGTTGGGACTGTTATATAGTCCAGGCAATCGGTAATAGGCCTTGATTTTGTGGCTGAGGTCATTTCACCATATAAGACATGTTCGATGAATCCGAGTCATACGATGGTTGTTGACAGTGGTACCTTGTCGGCTACTTCACCGTACGCTTGTACCAGTCGAGCTTGTCAAATAACCTGATTGGCCTATTATGTGTTCACCATGTTTGGACACTACTGCTTGAACCTAAGGTACCAAACTCACCAGTGAAAACCTCGTTAACCTTGGTACCTCGATCCGCTAAGACTCATGAGCCAGACACGATGGTATGGGACACCGTGGTCGAGCTGTCGGCCTACGTTGGGGCGACGAGCCTCCCCGTAGTGACCACTGAGCAACCCAAACTCGTGAGTCGAATACAGTGGTATGGGACACTGTATTTGAGTTGTCGGCCTCCATTGGTGCAGCCTGGCTGTGGTCCCCAGTCGTGTTGGCGACGAGCCTTCGAAAGTAGACTGCCAATTGGTAGGGCGTTGGTGGAGTGACCTCGAGTACATAATAGGCTTACCCCAGCACAGTTTGGCTGTGGTCCCCAGTCGAATTGGCGACGAGCCTTCAAAAATAGACTGCCAGTTGGTAGGGTGTTGGTAGTAGTGACCTGAACTTGCTTATCGTATGTGAGTAACTAGGATTGATGACCCTAGATGGATCATTGTTTGGGAATTAATATAAGCGAGGTACCTTAGTTTCCTAACCTTGATGTATGAAAAGGACTAATAAGAACTTGGTAATCATATGCATGCACCACATTACACATGCGTTCAGGCATAGTAGGTCAAGCACTGAGGCAATGTTGTTCATGCATGAACGTGAGATGAAGTCGCTGAGGGAGCGTAGGGGAGGGCATGTATCATACAATCATACCATTCTTGCATTAACAAGAGTACTTAGGGATGTGTGATTTACTGCTTTATCATTACTACTTGACTGAATTGATAATATGTTAACCTTTGCTTTATTGTTCCACTAAGTTGATTACTCACTCCCACATTACGGGACGGTGTTTTAAACACCAACCGGACTCTATCTTGATTACAGATGATGATGCGACTCAGGAGGCGGAGCCTGATTACTACGATGATCAGGACAAGTTCTCTTATATGCAGTTCTCCGGCGGCTTCGCTTAGGCTATCCGGATCGACGGGGCTACAGGGATTATCATTGTAGTTGTACTGTTTTGACATTTTAATTTTGAGACTATTACATGTATATGGTGACTCAGTGATGTATTCATACTCTGGAGACCGATCATGATCTTTTGACTTATATACGTTTATTTATGTCTTTCAGTCTTCCGTTTGCATTTTACAACTTGATCTGGAGTATGAATTACTATTTTTGGTATAATCCCACTCATGATTAATGCACTAGCACAGACAACATTTTATCATAAGCATATATGTTGCATAAGTGATGTTTTGGAACTCGGGAGTTGATTTGCTACTCGACTCCTGATTTTCAGGGCATTACAAGGTTAGGGAGTTGAGATTAGGATTAGGTGTAGGTTTAGGTTTAGGGATTTGAGAAAACATTTAGGTTTTAAGTTTAGGTTTAGGTTTTAGTTTATAGGTTTAGGTTATAGGTTAAGGTTAGGTTATAAGTTAAGGTTTAGGTTTAGGTTAAGGTTTTAGGATTTGAGAATAGGTTTAGGTTAAGGTTATAAGTTTAAGTTTAGGAAATTGTGTTTGGGTTTAGGTTTAAGTTTTCAAGTTTAGGTTAAGGAGTTGAGATTAGGATTAGGTGTAGGTTTAAGTTTAGGGATTTGAGAATACGTTAAGGTTAGGTATAAGAAATCAGGTTCGGGTTCGAGATTCGGTTTACGTTTGGGTTATGTGTTTAGGCTAAGGATTTAGGGATTCAGATTTGGGTTCAGAATCGGGTTTAGGTTTTACATTTAGTGTAACATCCCGAATTTTTGCCAATCTAAAATTAGATGTCCTTAGGCAACGGGTCGCTCCTAACACCTTCTTAACCTGTCAGAAATCAAATCCCAAAGTCTAAAACCACTTCTGAATTCATTTCCTTCACAAATCCCACCCTTCACCACCTTGTTCTTTCAATTATTCCAAGTACTTTCATCCTAGACACTATCTTAAACTAGCTAAGTATTATAACTTGGATCACCTTATGTACAAACTACAAAGGCCTAGGTACCACCTCAGACAGAAATCTTATAGGACTAAATCCTTTAGAAATGAGACAAAGTTAACTAAGTGCTAAACTAGAGTAGCCATGAAATCCGTTTGATCTACTTTAAATACGATCTGCAAGACCCAAAACTTGTAGAATCATTGACGCTAGGTTATCCTAAAATCTAGGATCAATCTCATTACTCAGTTGCTCTCGAGAGCACATTGAAACTCCGTATCAGATCTAGACCGCACATCGGGAGTCCGAATAATACGAAGTTAAAGACTTAAGACCGCCTCGCTGGGCTTGACAACCATCTCGGAAATTAATTCCAGACAGTGTCCCACGGCTGTTCGCTTGAGTCCGGAGCATGGGAGGATGAGAACACTTATTTTCTTTACAAAATAAATATCTCAAATAGTAATCTGAGAATTGTTACTTGCGGTTCAGTATTAAGCAATCTGACCGTCAGAATCTGACCCAAATACACCCTTGGATCAGGAAAAATTTCATAAACATATCCATGTACTTAGAATCTTCGATCGAGATCCGCTGACTGTCGAACTGAAACTGGTCCGCCACGCGTGATTTGGGAATCCGACCAAAATAAAAACTTAACTAAACCTAGATCCAATGTCTATGAGCTTAAGTTCGACTTTTGGCTCAAGGGGAGCCGCCAGAAGTCCTTCGTTGAGCTAAAACTGGGACGCTTTGGTTATAACCTAAGTATACCTTGACCTGAAGTCTATTTCGGTGACTTTTTAGGCTATATAAGGACCTTAGAACTCTCTCTCTCACAGCCATACGAATTTGAGAGAAACCCTAGAGAGAGAAGAGAGAAAGAGTGAGAAAGTGTGGGAGTTGTGGGAGGATCTCCCTGCCATGCTTCCCTGCTGTTCTCCGTGCTTAACCACTCCATTCTCATAGCTTTCCTGGCGATTCCAGCTCCGTTTCTAGGTAAGAAACCATAATCCTAATCTGTTTTGGAGTTGTAAAGGTTGTAGATTATGAAATAGCTAACCTATTTCATTCTATAGGTTACTAAACTATCGAATACGAAAGCTTAGCAAACCTATCGACTCCGTTACGATTCTACGACAAAAGGTGAGGACTTTAGGTATATAGGTTATGGTTTTCAATGCTTTCAATGTCAGATAATGATAGATTCATGATCTGCATGCAATTGCACATGTACAAAGTGCTTTCTGTTTTCTGTTTCGATTAAAGACGTAGAATATGGAATTTTACATATTCTAGGTATTCGTAGAAAATACCGTATACGTATATATTTTGGAAATGTGTTTGACATGATTATTTGTTGTATGAATATATGATATATGGATAAAATACTTATTTGGCAAAAGGATTCGCCCTAATACATGTTATGCTAATATACACTATGTATGTAGAAATAGTGTATTGTAGAAAGTACCGTATACGTATATATTTTGGAAGTGTGTTTGACATGATTATTTGTTATATGAATATATCATATGTGCGTAAAATACTTGCTTGGCGAAAGAACTCGCCCTAATACATGTTTTGCTAACATACACTAAGTATGTTGAAATAGTGTATGCTAAGTGTTTGTGAAAATGCTTGTGTGAGTAAGTGTTTGGATGATGATGCCTTAAGTAGGTGTTGAGATGGGATTCTCAACTATCTTAGAGACCTGTATGATTTCCTCCCTGTGGGTCGTTTACTTTAACCACTAACTTATGAAATATATGTGTTTGTATTCCTATTTATGTAGTGCTTTATAACATGCTTTATAACATGCTTTATGACATACTTGTTAACATGCTTGAATTACTTTATTTATTATGCTTTACTCCACATGCTATGAATAAGGATTGATTGAGTTTGGGACTATGTCTATAGTCCAAAAAATCAGTACCAGACTTGAGATCGTGGTTGAGATTCATTTTACCATGTAGGATGTGTTTGACGAACCCGAGTCGTACTTCAGTTGGCGACAGTGGTTAGGCCACGTAAAGTGCTTATGCACTTTATGTCATCCAGTTGATCATGTGCTCGAGCTAGTCAGGCTCATCAAGTAACCCGATATGTCTAATGTATGTTCACCATGTTTGGTTGCTACTGCTTGAACCTAGGGTACCAAACTTACCAGTGGAATCCCGTTAACCATGGTACCTCGATCCGCTAAGACTCATGAGCCGGGCATAGTGGTATGGGACACCGTGGTCGAGCTGTTAGCCTACGCTGGGGCCACGTGCCTCCCCTTAGTGACCAGTGAGCAACCAGACTCGTGAGCTGATTATGGTGGTATGGGACATTATATACGTGTTGTCGGCCTACATTGATAAGGTGATGGGGGAGCAGTGTAACCTTTGTGTGTAACAGCCCTGGCAGCCCTTTGTAGTGACCTCGAGCATACTCTGAATTTGTGGTGAGGCGACGAGTTTTGCCGCAGTGTATAGAGTATGAACTAGGCCTGCATTTGTATAGTGATGAACCATTAAAAAGGTGATGGGGGAGTGGTGTAACCTTTGTGCGTAATGTGACCACAGCAGCCTTTGTAGCGACCTAGAAACACACCATCATATGAGATTAACTAGGATTGACGACCCTAGAATGGATCATGTTTGGGAATGATACAAGGGAGGTACCTTAGTTTATCAATACTGCTGTTTAAAATGGACTAATAACTACTTGGTAATCATGCTCTTCATCGCACTGCATGTGCTCGGTAGATGTGGAGCACTGAGGGATGAACGCATTCGCGAATGTAAAATGGTGTCACATGAGGGTGGTTTGGCAAGGGCATACATCATGTCATTTCATACTTGCATTAAATAAGAGTAGTTAGAATTGTTTGATTGTACTGCTTTATCATTATTGCTTGACTGAATTGATAACATATTAACCTATGCTTTATTATTCCACTGTGTTGGCCACTCATTTCCATGTTATGGGACGGTATTTTAAAACACCCACTAGACCCTGTATCAGATGCAGGTATCACTGGAGCATAGGAGACTGAGCCCGACTTCTATGACGATCAGGAGGAGTTCTCCTACATGCCGTTCGCTGGAGGCTTCGCATAGGCTGCCCAGTGCCACGGGGCTACAGGGTTGATAATTTCAGTTGTACTATTTTGACATTTTGATTTAGAACCAACATGTATATATACGGTGACTCAGTTAGTGTTCATACTCTGGAGATCGAGAATGTTTTTTATATATATATCTATATACACCTTTCAGTCTTTCGCTTACGTTTTATACATGGATCTGGAGTATGAATTACTGTTTTAGTAGAATCTCACTCATGTTTATTGTACTAACACAGACAACATTTAATGATCATTATCTATGTTGCATAAGTGATGTTCTAGAACTTGAGAGTTGAGTTACTACACAACCCTCGATTTTTCGGGATGTTACAGTTGGTATCAGAGCATGATTTGGATTAAACCGGACCTGGGTTATGGTCACACGATACACTCTAGCGCACTCTAACTTAGGAGGGAGCGACGGAATGTAGAAACCAACTTAGGATTTTCCAAATTCGTCAAACGACACAACCGACCGAAATTGACCGCTGAGATTGGGCCCATACATACCCATGATCACGCGAAACGATCCCGAATCATTTTTAGGTCGTCTATTGATGAGTCTAGATCACAATCCACCTCATCCCAACCATTGAAAATCGGTAGAATACGGGATAAACGTGATGAGGATAACTACTCCGAATCCTCGGAGCTTCTCTGGACTACTCACAGAGACTTCTCAAATCTACGAGAAATGAAAGCAAAAAATAGAAATAAATTCTAATAAATTTGAAATTGATTAATGAATGACTAAAAACAAAAATGAGTTCACAACCCTTTAAATAGGGATACCAAATAATGGGAAAGAAATCAAAAACAAACTACAACTAAAACTTCTAGAATTCGCGACTTACTATAAGGTCGTGATGTCTACTAGTGCGCAAGGTTTTCGGCCAAAAATAGTAAGTGTCCTATTGGCTTCACCAAACCATTTTCCTAATTATTCTAGGCTCTTTTTGCATTGGGCGCAACTCCTAAAGCCCAACGGATGAAGAGTAATCAAACTAAAACTACTATTTATAGTAACGACGAAATTGAAACAGGGAAATGACCATCGTCCAAGGTTTTTTCACAATTCTAGGCTATACAACCAGCATAGCTGGGTTGGTTGGCTTCATTAGCTCGTTCTACCCCAAAATTATATATTTTACGTTAGATAACTCATTCCAGATTGCAAGATACGTCCGAAATTGCCCAGAACTAGCTGAAATTGAGCGAATCGGGGTCGGGCGCCTACCCACGTTAATCTAGGGGTACCCAGGGTGGGACAGGTGGGTCTAGGGGCCTAGGGGACAGGTGGCTCTCGTCCATGGGGCGGGCCCTCAAAAACTGGACAGATGGTCGGCGAGGCCCTCGCCCGGTTGGCGAGGCCTCGCTGGAATTTGGGCTAGGCCAGGCCCGCGGCTCGGGCCGATGGTGTTTGGGGGCTAAGGGAAGCCCCTGGTGTATAGGCCGTCGACTAAAAACTCCCCTATAGTATACTTCCTTCACAACGCACCCCTCCAAGCTCTCCTTTCTCCGCAAACTTTCTGATTTTTCATAGAAAACGCCCCTCCAATCACCCATTCCATCATTTTCTGTCACAACCCGTTCACTTCCATCATTTATAACAATACACACACCCCTACCCTCTTTATTTTTCTCTCATTTGAGCTCCTCCACCCCCATTTGAAGCTCAAAATCGTGCAAGCTCTCTAACACATCCATTTTCTTCACTTTCCCTTCCTTACTCCTTATCAGTTGGGCCTCTACAACCCCTGTTGAGACCCAAATCCGTGGAGACCTACAGATCCCAGCCCTTTCCTCCCTTTCCTTCACTTTTCCATGGCTCTATTCGAGGACGTTTAGGGCCCGTTCGGCCAACTATATTAATAGAGTTTATGTGGATGGAATTGTAAAGGTAACAATAAATGTATGTGTACGGTATGGTCCTTAGATTGGGTGTATCCCATGTTTTCCAATGCCATGTTTAGAATGTATGTAATGAAAGGTATATCTCGTATTTTCCTTTCAAATTACACTTAGAAATTCATTATCCTGGGATTTGGAAATCCCATCTCACACTTTTCTAACACCAGGCTCATTTTCCAAAGCCTATACCATTAATTTTAATCTCCTCCCACCCTCCGACTAGACATGTCACTCTCAATCCCAAGGAGGGATTAGCAATGCAATCCCATTTGATACAACTTAAGACCACTGGCCAAATATTGTTGAAGTGATAAAGTCCCTTGATATACATTAACCCACCACACTCTGACAGCTTAAGCTTTTAGAGTAAATGGTTGTTTGACAAATGGGCCCTTAGAGTTTTGGACCTAGAGTTGGTACTCCTAGGTTTTGTAGACAAATCTGACAATATAAGAAATCTACTGATGTAATGACCTTAACCCTAAGACCTCCTTAGCTAGTATGAGCATATGCGAAATGCTCGAGCATCAAGTACGGACAACCCAGTTCCAATTAGACAACTTTGATCCTAAGTGATAAAACAATTTCTTATATTAGAAAGGGTATAAAATCATCTAGTGTATAAGCATAGACTTTAGATTACGACCTGTGGATTACCGCTACTCCTAAATTAAGACTAGACTACTGGTTAGGCTAAGGAAAGTAAAAGACTAATGAATTTTGCTAAGCCAATTGCATGATAGACTTAGTTAGTTGACTTGATTAGGTTGGAACAAGACCCTGTTCCTTTGTTGAATCTCCTCGGTACTCATAGGCTTATTTAACAACTCTTAGGAGGCTTGTTTGATTAGTAACTATTCACGCTCAGAGAAAACTTATATATCCCTTGGATTTAATAATAGGTTAAATCAATACACCTCTTAGAATCGCCTTCTCAAGGACTTAGTACAATCAGGACCACGGAGCAAAGAAACTACATATAAGCGAGGTATTCGCGGTTTGAATTGAATTCTCAATCCTGGTAGTGACCAATGAACCCTATGCTCTGATCAAGCAGAAGGTCGGGATCGACTAGGATTAAGAAATGATATGGCAATTTTCTGTCCTAGCTAGGCAGGAGGTCTATGTATCCAACTCAGACCCACTACACAACATTCCTTCCGTGTTGGTCCGACCACTTGCAACTAAAAGTTTATAACTTTGTCTTCAAGAAGTGTTAAGAACATATAGCCAATAGAGATTTTCTTTTAGGCCCAAGGAATTTCTCAAATGGGCAACAGACAGTATTCCTAGGTCCCAAATTACATGCCATGTCGGCATATATATTGTGCATATGAACGTAGAAAGATAGCCTGCCTGTTAAGCAAGATATGATTAGAGAGAATAAGTTTGGACCATGACAAAACTCCTTGATAGGATTAGGCATCTTGCCACAGACTCACACCTGCCCCTGAAATCAACCACGATACCCATCATCTTTAGCTCCTTTCTATGACCATAGGTACCAATGTCATAGTACACATCATCGATGGAAGGAAGACCATTGTATTGAGGTATTGTTTCCCATTTCGTGACAAGGATAGGTCCTACATTACACCTTGTTCCGACATACGGAACAGGACATAGATCTTGAAGCCTGGAGGTAGAAATAAGTTTTAAGGGAGGTAGAACATTATGAACCCACTCTAGTTAGGTCGGCTAATACACCTCTTTGATCTGGGTGGCACAGCGAAAGTGTGGTGGACCCTACCCCATTGGCCCATGATCGAAACTGTGCTCGTTGAATACGAACATTATAAAAGCCCTAGCAAGTTCTACTATGAGAAACCGTTTTAGGATGATCTAGTGAGATTTGATTCACCATTTCCTTGGACATAGATAATAACAAGGACTCTCTTAGACCAATGGGTAACCTTAGTAATAAGACATTTGAACCTCTCTGTGATGGGCATTCCCTAAGTTTTTAGAGTGATCGGTCTACGGAGTTACTGAAATATACAACTGTAAAACATTCGCAGCTTGACCCAATTCTCAATCCTGGGCGACTACCAATGGACTCACTACTGACGAGCAGAAGACCAGGATCCACCAGGATTCGGAAGGGATACGATAAGCTTTCTACCCTGGCCCGGTAGATGATCAATGTATCGGGATTAAGCCCACTATAATCGTGTCTCCATGCTAGTCAAACAATGAAAACAGCTATTTTACTCTAAATAATTGAGGATTGTCATCAAGACTCCAAATAAGTAAAGAAATAAATTGTAGCAAACCATCAGGGTATGAGACATGGATAAAGAAATAAGTTTTAAGGGAGGTAGACTAAAATGAACCAGGCTAGTATATACCCTGCCACGCGTAGAAACTCGAAATCAATAAAACTTAGGCAAAAGAAATAATTAAATCTTTCCTTATTACCATTAGGCAATTTCGGGGACGAAATTTTATTTTATGGGGGGTAAATTGTAACATCCCGAATTTTTGTCAATCTGGAATTAGACGTCCTTAGGCAATGGGTCGCTCCTGACACCTTATTAACTTGTCAGAACTCAAATCCCAAAGTCTAAAACCACTTCTGAATTCATTTCCTTCATAAATCCCACCCTTCACCACCTTGTTCTTTCAATTATTCTAAGTACTTTCATCCTAGACACTATCTTAAACTAGCTAAGTATTATAACTTGGATCACCTTATGTATAAACTACAAAGGCCTAGGTACCACCTCAGACAGAAATCTTATAGGACTAAATCCTTTAGAAATGAGACAAAGTTAACTAAGTGTTAAACTAGAGTAGCCATGAAATCCATTTGATCGACTTTAAATACGATCTGCAAGACCCAAAACTTATAGAATCATTGACGCTAGGTTACACTAAAATCTAAGATCAATCTCATTACTCAGTTGCTCTCGGGAGCACATTGAAACTCTGTATCAGATCTAGACCGCACATCGGGAGTCCGAATAATACGAAGTTAAAGACTTAGGACCACCTCGCTGGGCTTGACAACCATCTCGGAAATTAATTCTAGACAGTGTCCCACGGCTGTTCGCTTGAGTCCGGAGCGTGGGAGGGTGAGAACACTTATTTTCATTACAGAATAAATATCTCAAATAGTAATCTGAGACTTGTTACTTACGGGTCAGTATTAAGCAACCTGACCGTCAAAATCTGACCAAAATACACCCTCGGATCAGGAAAAATTTCATAAACATATCCATGTACTTAGAATCTCCGATTGAGATCCGCTGACAGTCAAACTGAAATTGGTCCGCCACGCGTGATCTGGGAATCCGACCGAAATAAAAACTTAACTAAACCTAGATCCAATGTCTGTGAGCTTAAGTCCGACTTTTGGCTCAAGGGGGGCCGCCAGAAGTCCTCCATTGAGCTGAAACTGGGTCACTTTGGTTATAACCTAAGTATACCTTGACCTGAAGTCTATTTCGGTGACTTTTTAGGCTATATAAGGACCTTAGAACTCTCTCTCTCACAACCATACGAATTTGAGAGAAACCCTAGAGAGAGAAGAGAGAAAAGAGTGAGAAAGTGTGGGAGTTGTGGAGGATCTCCCTGCCATGCTTCCCTGATATTCTCCGTGCTTAACCACTCCATTCTCATCGCTTTCCCGGCGATTCCAGCTCCGTTTCTAGGTAAGAAACCCTAACCCTAATCTGTTTTGGAGTTGTAAAGGTTGTACATTATGAAATAGCTAACCTATTTCATTCTATAGGTTACTAAACTACCGAATACGAAAGCTTAGCAAACCTATCGACTCCGTTACGATTCTATGACAAAAGGTGAGGACTTTAGGTATATAAGTTATGGTTTTCAACGCTTTCAATGTCAGATAATGATAGATTCATGATCTGCATGCAATTGCACATGTACAAAGTACTTTCTGTTTTCTGTTTCGATTAAAGACGTAGAATATGGAATTTTACATATTCTAGGTATTCGTAGAAAATACCGTATACGTATATATTTTGGAAATGTGTTTGACATGATTATTTGTTGTCTGAATATATGATATATGGATAAAATACTTATTTGGCGAAAGGATTCGCCCTAATACATGTTATGCTAATATACACTATGTATGTAGAAATAGTATATTGTAGAAAGTACCATATACGTATATATTTTGAAAGTGTGTTTGACTTGATTTTTTTCTGTATGAATATATCATATGTGCATAAAATACTTGCTTGGCGAAAGGACTCACCCTAATACATGTTTTGCTAACATACTCTAAGTATGTTGAAATAGTGTATGCTAAGTGTTTGTGAAAATGCTTGTGTGAGTAAGTGTTTGGATGATGATGCCTTAAGTAGGTGTTGAGATGGGATTCTTAACTATCTTAGAGACTTGTATGATTTCCTCCATGTGGGTCGTTTACTTTAACCACTTATAAAATATATGTGTTTGTATTCCTATTTATGTAGTGCTTTATAACATGCTTTATAACATGCTTTATAACATACTTTATGACAAACTTGTTAACATGCTTGAATTACTTTGTTTATTATGCTTTTCTCCATATGCTATGAATAAGGATTGATTGAGTTTGGGACTATGTCTATAGTCCAGACAATTGGTGCCAGACTTGAGATCGTGGTTGAGATTCATTTCGCCACGTAGGATGTGTTTGACGAACCCTAGTCGTACTTCAGTTGGTGACAGTGGTTAGGCCACGCGAAGTGCTTATGCACTTCATGTCGTCCAGTTGATCATGCGCTCGAGCTAGTCAGGCTCGTCAAGTAACCCAATATGTCTAATGTATGTTCACCATGTTTAGTCGCTACTGCTTGAACCTAGGGTACCAAACTTACCAGTGGAATCCCGTTAACCATGGTATCTCGATCCGCTAAGACTCATGAGCCGGGCATGGTGGTATGGGACACCGTGGTCGAGCTGTCGGCCTACACTGAGGCCACATGTCTCCCCGTAGTGACCAGTGAGCAATCAGACTCATGAGCCGATTATGGTGGTATGGGACACTATATTCGTGCTGTCAGCCTACATTGATAAGGTGATGGGGGAGCGGTGTAACCTTTGTGCGTAACAGCCCTAGTAGCCCTTTGTAGTGACCTCGAGCATACTCTGAATTTGCAGTGAGGCGACGAGTTTTACCACAGTGTATAGAGTATGAACTAGTCTTGTATCTGTATAGTAATGAACCGTTAAAAAGGTGATGGCGGAGTGGTGTAACCTTTATGCGTAATAGCCCTGATAGCCTTTGCAGTGACCTAGAAACACACCATCGTATGAGATTAACTAGGATTGATGACCCTAGAATGGATCATGTTTGGGAATGATACAAGGGAGGTACCTTAGTTTCCCAATACTACTGTTTGAAATGGACTAATAACTACTCAGTAATCATGCTCATCATCGCACTGCATGTGCCCGGTAGATGTGGAGCACTGAGGGATGAACGCATTTAAGAAAGTAAGATGGTGTCGCATGAGGGTGGTTTGGTAAGGGCATACATCATGTCATTTCATACTTGCATTAAACAAGAGTAGTTAGAATTGTTTGATTGTACTGTTTTATCATTACTGCTTGACTGAATTAATAACATATTAACCTATGCTTTATTGTTCCACTGAGTTGGCCACTCATTCCCACGTTACGGGGACGGTGTTTTAAAACACCCACCAGACCCTATATCAAATGCAGGTATCACTGGAACACAGGAGACTGAGCCCAACTTCTATGATGATCAGGAGGAGTTCTCCTACATGTCGTTCGCTAGAGGCTTTGCTTAGGCTGCCTAGTGCTACGGGGCTACTGGGTTGATAATTTGAATTGTACTATTTTGACATTTTGATTCAGAACCAACATGTATATATACGGTGACTTAGTTAGTATTCATACTCTGGAGATCGAGAATGTTTTGTTTTTATATATATATATATACACCTTTCAGTCTTCCGGTTACGTTTTATACATGGATCTGGAGTATGAATTACTGTTTTGGTAGAATCTCACTCATGTTTATTGTACTAACACAGACAACATTTAATCATCATTATCTATGGTGCATAAGTGATGTTCTGGAACTCGAGAGTTGAGTTACTACTCGACCCTCGATTTTTCGGGATGTTAAATTTAGGTTAAGGTTTAGGTTATAAATGTAGGTTATAGGTTTAGGTTTATGTTAGGTTATAGGTTACGGTTTAGGGAATTAAGAATAGGTTAAGGTTTAAGTTTAGGAAATTGGGTTCGGGTTTGGGTTTAGGTTTGGGATTTCAAGTTTAGGTTTAGGTTAAGGAGTTGAGATTAAGATTAGGTGTAGGTTTAGATTTAGGGATTTGAGAATACATTTAGGTTTTAGGTTTAGGTTTAGGTTATAGGTTTAGGTTTAGGTTATAGGTTATAGCTTTAGGGAATTGAGAATAGGTTAAGCTTTAGGTTTAGGAAATCGGGATCGGGTTAAGGTTTGTGTTTTTAAGTTTAGATTTGGGTTAAGGAGTTGAGATTAAGATTAGGTGTAGGTTTAGGTTTAAGGATTTGAGAATACATTTAGGTTATAGGTTTAGGTTTAGGTTTTAGGTTTTAGGTTTAGGTTTAGGTTATAAGTGTAGGTTTAGGTTAGGTTAGGTTAGGTTATAGGTTAAGGTTTAGGGAATTGAGTTTAGGTTATAAGTTAAGGTTATAGATTAGGTTATGGTTTAGGTTATAGGTT
Organism: Magnolia changhungtana; assembly: GCA_030180095.1. Taxonomy (NCBI): domain Eukaryota; kingdom Viridiplantae; phylum Streptophyta; class Magnoliopsida; order Magnoliales; family Magnoliaceae; genus Magnolia; species Magnolia changhungtana. Next base: position 1,042,637 of record JASAUF010000446.1, read on the forward strand.
AAGGTTTAGGTTTAGGTTCAGTTATAGGTTTTGGGATTTGAGAATAGGATTTAGGTTAAGGTTATAAGTTTAAGTTTAGGAAATCGGGTTCGGGTTCGAGTATAGGTTTGGGTTTTCAAGTTTAGGTTTAGGTTTAGGTTAGGGAGTTGAGATTAGGATTAGGTGTAGGTTTAGGTTTAGGGATTTCAGAATATGTTAAGGTTTAGGTTTAGGAAATCGGATTCGGGTTCGAGATTTGGTTTACGTTTGGGTTTTAGGTTAAGGGTGTGGTCCCTGCAAATACAGATATAAACATGGCCTATCCAAATGGCCAAGCCCCTCCAATGTTGTCTATAGGAAATGGACAGCTTCATCATGATCATAACAGTGGTTCCCACCTTCTAGGGACCCCTGCTCATCCGGATAGCTCCAACGTACATCCAGGTTTGATCCATTAATTTTGAGCAAATACATAAACACGACCTGTCCAAATGGCCAAGCCCCTCCAATGCTGTCCATAGGAAATGGACAGCTTCATCATGGTCATAACAACGGTTCCCACCATCTAGGGACCCCCACTCATCTGGATAGCTCTGACGCACATCAGGGTCTGCTCCATTAATTTCGAGCAAATACATAAACACGGCCTGTCCCCGAGATCCACCGAATTCGTCTAATTTAGGGATCCAAGGAGGTCGGATACTATAATTTGGGCCATAGTTTCAGCCATCTGAAATGCTGATATCACGCACACTAACATAATCCGGAAATAATATTTCTTTCGCTGAAATATACCAACAAAAGTAAATGGCATTCTTAATTTTCAACTATAAAGCATAAAATATGAATTGGAACATGAGAGCAAAGAAGTGTTGACTCACTTGTTCACTTTAACCCAAGTAACTTTTAGTGTTTCCTTCTTCTTTTCATCAAGCTCTTCAATCACCTTCTTGATTTTTGACTTATCATTCTAAGCAAAAGAAGAATACAGTAAACAAACAACTTAAGACATAAACAAATTCAATTTTTTTTAAAAAAAAAAGTCATTAAAAAAAGATGAGATCCTTTAATGGCTGAGAAATACAGCAATATACCTCAATGATGTTTTTCTTGAATAATAAGTCATTGTATTCATCTTTAGCTTTCTCGAACATTGCCATAACTTTTTTGTTGACCCTCTTCTCAAGGCTGAAAGTAATCAATCAGATTAACTGAGATGCATGTCCATTAACCTTCTTCTTTCAAAAAAAATGTAAAACCAAACATCAATTAGGTGTTGAATCATACTATTTCATTGTCATGGAAAAGAAAACAAAGAAGCACAAGAAACAATACAACAAGTAATCTAATCACACACCCAAATTGTTCAGCTTAAAGTTTCTCAAGCTGCTCCCTTGATTTACGAGGGTCACGAGATGAGAAGTCATAATATATCCCACTTTTTCTAAATAATTGTTTCTCAGCTGCAATCCAACTATGCCTTTCTAGTAGTTTATCTACCTTTAGGGAGCAATCTTTCTGTTCCATCTCCATTCGTTTAATCTATGTGAATGGAAAAGAGTGGGTTTCTATCAAGAACACATACACAATTTCATAGATCAAGCAAGTTAAATAAAATAGGAACAGAATAACCTTTGCAAGTACCTCATTTTCCAATTTTTTCCTCTCAACATTTGCATCACTAATTTTATGTTGAAGTTTCTGTTGCTCCTTGACAATGACATTGATCTCAGCGTCACATTCTTTCATCTTTGAACGACTCAAATTGAGCTCAGATTGGGCTTGATCATATTCCTTCTTTATGGAACTAACCTACAATAGGAAAGGCAATAAAGATGCATGCATTTTGTGCTCAGCAAAAAGGGTTAGATTGTAAGTTTAACCACCTTGCTTGTAAGGTTATCTACTTCTGTAGTGAGGCTGTTTATCTGTGTCTGTAAAGAAACTAATTGATTTTCCAGGGAAGCATGCTCTTGAATGATAACAGGACAGATTAATAAACAACACCAATAAAACAGAAATTTACTTGCATGTAAAAGCTGAATGCCAATTTGCAACACAGAAGCAACAACTAGAAAATTGTGTATCTAAAAATATAAATAAAGAGCTAAAATTTGTGTACATCTGAGTGAAAAAATAACCATTTCAAAGATAAAATAAATAGTTAAAAACTTTACTATTTCAATATTGAACCTTGTAGTGGCAACATTGATCTGTGGGGCTAAAAATACATCAGCCTGCATATAAAAATCTCAATTTAGTTGGGCCTTTGAGGTCCTCAAATGATAGTAAAAGAAGCCAGAAAACTATTGAAATTAACCATCAAGCATTTTAAAAATCTCTCTCAGAAAATGAAGGGGAGATTTTATACAATAGCTATAAGACCAGCCATACTTAATGGGGCACAATGTTAGGCAATTAAGGAACAACATGTTTGCAGGATGAGCATAGCTAAATGAGGATGTTGGCATGGACTAGTGGCATTGATGGACCGTGATGGATGATGGTGATCATGTATGGCCCACTACTGATGGACTGTGATGGACGATGATGATCATATGGCCCACCTTGTTCGTCAATAATGACGAGACGATTAAGAGCAGTCAACAAGTTTTCTTATGTTCCTTGTAGGTTAAGGTTATGGTTTTATGGAGCATACTTAAATGCTGGGGTATAATTGTAATTTAACATTACATTATAGTGCCCTAATGATAAAATGGAGGATAGGTGTGGATCCTAGTAGCTCTCTCTCTCTTTATCTCTATCTCTCACTCTCCTTTTCACATCTCTTTCTTCTCTCCCCGTCTTTCTTTCTATTCAATGAACAAGCGGCAAGACAAGGACGCGAGTTAGAAATGAATGCATTTAAGATCATGTTCAGAAATCATGGACTCCATGCTAAAAAGTAGAAAATGAAAAGGGTTTTCCTTCAATGTGATGATTTTCATTATTTGGATAGCAAAGAAAATGGTGGATTCCACCAAGCAATCATTAGCACTTTTCCATAATTTGAACTCCTACCCCAAAGGGAAATGATTTTCACTGCTACCCAAACAAGAACTCAAAATTGGAATCCGTGTTTCAATACTTCTCATGGTACTCATCATTAGATAATTATTGGTTTTTCCTTTATTTTACTTTGGATTCTATGTTTCTAAACACGCCTTACAGGAACTTAGGAGTAGCATCAATAAGCAATAAGATGAGGGTAAGTAAACTTAGATGGTATGGCCATGTGCAACGAAGACCAAGAATTGCATCAATTAGGAGTGAATTAGTTCATGTTCAAGGATCTAACAGGACAAGAGGAAGGAACAAAAGGACATTGCTGGAGGTAGTAAGAAAAGACTTGACCTATGGTTTAACTGAAGATATACTCCTTCATAGAGTGGAATGGTGGAATAGGATTCATGTAGCCAACCTCAAATAGTCGGGATAAGGCTTAGATGATGGTGATGACAGCTATGAAATGGAGGAAAGCAAATGTTTTTTTTTTTCAAAATTAGGAAAGTAGAGAAAATGCCAAAGAAAAGCTGACATGACAATCACATTGTGACAGTTAATGTGATATATTTTCACAACTATGAACCAAACCAAATGGAACCTTACACAGATAACTATATCCCTTTTCTAATCACTCAAAAAATTCACCAACAACAACAAATTAGCTAAAGCCCTAAAATGGTAGAGTTGAACATAAGCTCCAAATAACACAGCCTATAATTCACAAGGAAAGCTGAGATTTTTTTTTTTTTTTTTTTTTTTTTTTTTTTGGGTTTTGTGTGTGTGACAAGACGATAACCACAAAATTAAACCACCCCCCCCCCCCCCCACCCAATGTATACCAGCTTGCACAGATGGAATTACAAAAACCTTCTTGCATGATTGCATCTCAGGTCTCAATATTATATTGGACACTATGTCTCAATCATTCCCATCAGCCAATATATCTATTCCTTTTCTAACTGTAATTACTGCACAAACTTCCCCTTTTGATCCAGATAGACTGTTCTCCTCTGTCCTCAAGGTACTCCTTGGGTATGTGGAAAACCATGGAAATAAAATCGAGTTCCAATGGAAATTTACTTTTCCCCTGTTTGAGAAGGGGAAAAAACTGGGCCTGGAAATCGATTTCCATTTCTAAGCTTCTCATTAAAAAACGGATATAAATTTCTCCCAGAAAACATATAAAATTTCGATTCCCATAGTTACGAGACACAGCCCTCGCTGTTCACACATTGACCTATTAACATTTTCATGGAAATCAATGCTCTAAAACAAACAACCGAATTACAGTTGTATTCCAGAAATAGGGCCCAAATGATGTCTAACTCTCAGAACACTTGAAAAAAAATGGAAATGCAATAGAAATCATCAAATATTTGAATATATCTAACATGAGAGAGAGAGAGATAAACTTTCTTTCTAGGCATTTGTTTCCCATCTTTCATGTAAAACTCACGGATGTTGACCATGACCTTTCCCTGAAAAGTTCAGACTGAAACCCTCTGATTCTTCGATATCTGCAAATCCAGAACAAAACCCCAAGAAGGTAGGTTTTCAAGAAAGAAAAAAGAAAAAGACAACAATAGATAGACGGATAAAGAAGGAGAAAGAGCTACGTCGCAGATAGTGATATCGTCGGCTTCAAGATCATCTTTCTTGAATAATTTATTGGGAGGCTTGGATTCTCCATCACCGGCAAACCACTCCTCTTCGTTCCTTCTCTTCCCCTTTCTCCACATCTCTTTTGCTTCTTCTTCTACTGCTGCTGCCGAAAGAAATAGGGTTTTGCTGAAGATAGAGAGAGAGAGAGAGAGAAGAGGGTCAGGTGTATCAAGACACCACGCTTGAGAATCAAGAACAGCGATAGGTAGGGCGCCTTTCTCACTTCCCACCTTTTCAAACAAAAACAAAAAATCATATAGTCCAACCGGTTGTACCATGTGAAGAACAGGGGCTTCCACCTCATGGATCCATCATCCGCCTTCTCTCCACCATCCAATTTCTTCTCTAGTTTGTCCTCCTTGGTGTAGCTCTCCGTAGAAGGCGAAGATGAGGTGGGAGGGTGTCGTTGCCTCGATGTGGGGAGAGCATGAGAGAGAGAGAGAGAGTGAGGGAGCCTGGGAGATGAAGAGAGGGAGAAAAGGGCGGACGCGGGTGGGAGATAAAAAGTGGAATGAAATTTTTGGGAGGGGCGCATGACAGACGGAACATTAGGACCATGCATTTTTGGGACGTGGGGCTCACTGTGATGTATGTTATTTATCCACTCCATCCATTAATTTTAAAATATTATTTTATGGGTGGATGCAAAAAATGAGTCAGATCTAAGTTTTAAGAAGACTGCACAACATATTAATAATATAAATTTGATTTTTATTATTTCTTATGGTGTGGTCCACTTAAACTTTTAATCTACATAATTTTTAGATTAATCCACTGAAATTATATATCAGAATTTATGGATAACTTAGATCAAACACATGTATTACAATGGGCCCCATGGAGCCCCTTAAGCACAATCAATATCTAATAAAGTCCTAATGAGGATGTAGGTTTTAGCTACAGATCAATTAGGCTTTTGCTACAGATTAAAACTGTAGCAACTATAGCGAAGGTTTATATCTGTAGCAAAAAGCTAACGTGGTCTGTATTCTTTGCCCCTTTTTTGTAGTGGTAAGAGAGGGATGGGTTGGGTTGTGTGTACTTGATTGATGGATTGATGTGATGTTTCGTAGAGATTCTCTCAAAATTCATAACGTGCGGTGTTTTCTCGAAATAAATGTAGGCCCACATCTCCTGGCCTGGGTGTCTCATCGGTGGGCGTGACACGGCGTTAGAACTGTGGCAACGGCGTAGTCGCAACGATACAAGTCTCGGGTCGAGCCGACTCTGATATACGGGACACGACTCAGGATCACGTGCAAACACCAATAACAAATTACAGGTCATCGAAATTCGATCAGGAGGACCACGAATGCTTAAGGAACGGTACGGGCTATGATACGGGTCTCACACATTTGACTCTATGTGGGCTACTCCTTGGGAGCAATGTTGGTTAAATGTCCACATTGATGGAAATGATGGTTTAATGTCCACATTGTGACCTTCCCTTAAGCCTTGATCGGCCGATCATCGAGGTCGATTCCAATTATCAAGGCCAATTATGGAGGGCGAATCCGATTATCGATGGTGATTATTGAGGCCAATTTTGATTCTCGAGGCCGATTTCGATTGTCGAGGCCGATTCCAATTGCCGAAGCCGATTCTGACTGTTGAAGCCGATTATCGAGGCTGATTTTGATTATCGACGCTGATTCCGATTGTCGAGGCCGATTGTTGACCCCGATTGTCAAGGTCGATTCTGATTACAGAGGCCGATTCCGATTGTTGAGATCAATTTCGATTGTCGAGGCCTATTCTAATTGTCGAGACCGATTCCGATTGTCAAGGCCGATTGTTGAGACCGATTGTCGAAGCCAATTCCGATTGTCAAGGCCGATTGTGGAGGCCGATTCTGATTGTCGAGGCCGATTATCGATGCCAATTATGAGTATGTGACAGTATAACATCATAATACATGCCCATACGCATCATCTGCATGTTTGTTATAAAATATGGTTGATTATTGCATATGTCATTGGGCATGTTGTTATGAGACTCCTTGATAGGCGAAGATTGTCTCACATGAGTACACGATGTTGAGGTACAAAAAATATCTCATTACAATGGTCAGAGAATTCCATGTCCGAGGTATTTTGGTAAATTCCATGTCTGGGGGTATTTTCATAAATTCCATTCCGAGGATATTTTGGTAAAATCCATGTCAGGGGTATTTTGGTAAAAATCCATGTCAGGGGTATTTTGGTAAAAATCCATGTCCAGGGTAGTTTAGTTATTTTGGTAAAAATCCATGTCCAGGGGTAGTTTAGGTATTTTGGTAAAAGTTAGTGTCCAAAGGTAGTTTAGGTATTTTAGTTAAAGGGATTAGAAAGGGCATTTTGGTAATAAAGCATGCACAGGTGTCATTTTAGTAAAGAGAGGTTGTACACCACCATTTATGAGGGAGTTTGGTGGACACCATGGTTTAAGAGAGGAAGATGTCCAAATGTGAAGGGATAAGTGGTGGTGATCATCACTTTCTAAGAGTGGTGGGGCCTATAAATACCCCTCCCTGATTCATTAGATGGGTTGGATCAGTTGGATCAGTTGGAAGAGAAATGGAGAAGAAGAGGTGAGGAAAGAGAGGTATGCAGTTACGCGACCCGCGGAACGGAAGAAAGTGGTTGCGAGACCCGCGCAACGGGAGAATGTCGTTACGTGACTCGCGCAGCGAAAGGAAAGCATTATGCGACCCACACAACTGAAAGAAAGTGGTTGCGCGACCCGCGCAATGGGAGAATGTCGTTACGTGACCTGCACAACGGAAGGAAAGTGTTGTGCAACCCGCACAACTGAAGGAAAGTGGTTACACGACCCGCGCAATGGGAGAATACTGTTATGCGACCCGCGCAACGGAAGGAAAGTGTTGTGCGACCCGCATAATTGAAGGAAAGTGGCTGCACGACCCGCGCAACGGGAGAATACCGTTATGCGACCCGCGCAACAGAAGGAAAGTGTTGTGCGACCTGTACAACTGAAGGAAAGTGTTGTGCAACCCGCGGAACGTCAGGAAGCTGTTGTGCGACCCGTGGAACGACACAAAGTTGTTGTGCGACCCGTGCAACGGCCGAAAAGTGTTGTGCAACCGGCACAACTGAGGAAAAGTGTTGTGCGACCCGTACAACTGTTGTGTGACCCACGCAACGGCAGGAAAGTGTTGTGCGACCTGCATAACTGGATGAAAGTGTTGTGCGACCCGCACAACCCCATCTCATTGAAGACTGGTTGATTAGATCAACATTCCTCCTAATTATCTAGGAGATTATCGAAATAGCACCGGAGTGCCACCGAAATTCCTATCTCATTGGAGATTAGCTGATCAATTCAGCAATTCCTCCTAAGTATCTAAGAGATTACCAAAATGGCGTCGGAATGCTGCCAAAATTTCTATCAGGATATCTTATCTGTTTTGATTGATTATGCTTTGTTTTCAGATCAAGGGAATCTGAGGATGTAAATGAACTCATAATAAATATAATCAATGTTCTCTCATTCTTTCTTTGTTATCATTGAATAAATCCTCCAAATCAAATACTTTTGTTTTCTTACCGAAACAAAATGGCGACTCCACTGGGGACTATTATTCGATGGTAACTTAGAAAATATTAAGGAAACATTTATCACTTTTTGGCATCTGTATAGATGCCAAAATGGCGACTCTCAGTAGGAACATCCTCCCCTTCATCTCTAAAAGCAAAGTACAATTTTATTTAAATAAAATAACTAGCATTCTGTTATGAATGACAGGTATACAGTAACGACTTTTCTCCCGACTAACGTGGTTATCTACTCTCATCCAATGGATTTCCAGAAAAGAAAGTATCAAAGAAGATTAAATCAGTTGTGATCAAGGACAGACAATGTCAGGGCTCAATCTGCCGAGTATGGATAATAGGTCAATCATGTGAAATGTTTCGAGGAGCGGTTTTACCTCACTCACTCAGTTCGTCCTCCTCGATTGCATCAGCAATGCAGTTTTGACTTCCTCCTTTGATATCAAGTGTATAGAAAAGAGAAAAATTTTCTACAAATGTTGATCAGTCTACATCAGATGAGCATGTTACTGAAGAAATCGCCAACTTTCCAATAGCAACCACTGTGAGCAACAGTAAATCCTGAGAAAAACCTTCAAATGAGAAGTTAGTTCGACTGAATCATACGCTGCTCACTGATAAGTAGACAAATTAATTAATGAATTAACGAATTCATTAGCTAATAGAGAATCCAAGGGGCATCGCCACAACTTTCTAGAATAAAAGAGAAAAGAGTTAAGAGTAAATAGAAAGCGTTAGAGAAAGCAAAGTCTGCTGTGATCAAGAGCAGTGAATTTCGTATAATGGACGAAACAATCTCTATTTCACCTATAGCTCAAGAAGATGAGGGAGGATGGAGGATTGTAACATTCAAAAGTTAGAAAGTTTGATCTGCTTCCGCAAGAAGCACCATCTTGCCAAGTACGGGGTCAATTATGCGAAGTGCCATGAGACACAGTCCTGCTTCGGTCATACAATCATCTCATTCGAGAAAACCAGAAAGGCCCATCACTCCAAAAGGTCTTCTGATACCGTTAACTATAATTGTAAAGACATCCTCTATAGAATCATTGCGAGTTCAGAAAAACAAAGGGAAGGCGACCATATCAGTGAATGTTCACTCATAACATCTCCTGTAAAAGATTTTACGCAAATTCATGCATTGAGAATGCCATGATTTGAGTCAGTTAGTTCTTCGAAGTGACAATACGCTGGTTTCAAATCAGATACTAGTTCATCTTCTTCAACAGCATCAGCAGCGCGACGCTCGCTTCCTGCTTCAATATTAAGACAATCGAAGTATAAAGAAACAGAAAGCCCGTCGACAGATATTAATCAGCCCGCTCAGTTTTCATGGCTGAAGAAGTCCCAAATATTCCGACAGTGATTGCTGTGAACAAATTGAACCACAAGTAGAAAGACCACAACCGCAAGTGGTTAGATTTCAAAGACCGATGCCTAATATTACTCAGAATATAACGCAAGAAGAAATTCGGCAGATGGTTATCGAGTCTACTCATCTAGAGAATGAACGAAGTCAGAATAAAAGGTTTCGATATCAAACGTCGTATACCCTTGCCGATTTCAAACACCCGGATTTTCAGAAATTTAACGGGAATGGATCACCAGAAGAGCATATGATGCATTTCATAGCAAAGATGGGACATTTCTCTAGAGTTCCTCAATATTGTCTACGATTATTCGGGTCTTCTCTAACAGGAAGAGCTTTCAGATGGTATTCAGATTTAATCCCAGGATCTATTCATACTTGGGAACAAATGCAGGATGCTTTTATATCAAACTTTTCCTCTTCAGACCGAGAAGTTAGTTTGAATGAACTAGTCTCTATTCGCCAAGAAGAAAATGAATCAGTTGAAGAATTCATCAGTCGATGGAAGGACTTGGCAGCATCATGTCAACATCCTCTACGGGAATCAGAACAAGTAGAACTATGTTTAGAAGGCATGAGACCAGAACTGGCATGCCACCTGATCAGTAAAGATTGGAGAACCTTTCGTAATTTTGCTACAAAGGCTTATGCTCTTGAAAAGATGATGGGAAAGTGTCTACTTTTCAGTTAAAATTAGCCCACATCACTCGAAAAGAAGAAATTAAAGAAGATGATCAGGATGTTGAAAAAGGCAGTGACGAAGAAGACAGAAATGGTCGTGCAGTTATCATGACATATAAAAGGTCCAGGTAAAATAAAGATCATTTGAAGTATTCGTTTGCAAGAGAAAGATATACTTCCTATGCTGAATCAATTGTTGGCTATGAAGAGTATTGAATTACCTCGGCCAAGACACATCGAAGAAATCAAAAATACCGGAGGAATGGATTATTGCCATTATCACCGTAATTTTGGACATCATATGGAAAATTGTAATTTCCTCTAGAAAAAGCTAAAGACGATGATCGATAAGGGAGAAATTGCTATAGAAAGAGCATGACAAAACAAGAAAAATGGAGAAAAATGACTGAAACTCGATAAAGAAAATTCTGGGGGCATCCGCGTTAAAAGACGATAACATGCTTCGTATGGTAAATCGTCAGTAATTGACAATATCGAGCTGTCATAGCCTGAATATTCAAAAGAAAAGAAGCAAGTGAGGCAAAAGATGTAAAGCCGCGATAAAAAGCATATTCGTTGCAGATATGCATTGGAATACCTACCAGTTTAAGAAATGACCGCTATTTTGATTTCGAAAGGTATCGGTATAATACTTCCAAAATCAAGAGGGAGCGAGACAGGTGAGTAAACAGGTAAGTAAGAAACTATGAAATGTGTTTCTCACCATAGAATGTATTTCTTTTGTGTATTTGAATGAAATGCAGGCTTTCAAGCCTATTAAGTTATCGCCAAAGCAAGACCGGTAAGTAAGAAACTATGAAATGTGTTTCTCACCATAGAATGTATTTCTTGTGTATTTGAATAAAATGCAGGCTTTCAAGCATATCAAGTCATCGCCAAATGCGAAGCATTTGCATGCAATGAAAATCGCCAAAATTAGCAACTATCGCTATCGCCATCAATCGCTTATCAAAAATGTTATCATCGCCAAAAATTACATTCTCAGAGCATATCAGCAGCGGCGAAATATCAATTATTGATTCTCAGAACATTATCAGCAGCGGCAAAAATATCAATTATTGATTCTCAGAACATTATCAGCAGCGGCGAAAATTTCAATTATTGATTCTCAAAACATTATCAGCAGTGACGAAAATATCAATTATTGATTCTCAAAACATTATCAGCAGCGGTGAGATATCAACTATGGATTCACCATTCATGACAATGAAATAAGCAGTGGAATAAACCTACATGGTCAACCACACAAATCTTACGACAGCGATGACAGCTAATCATTTAAGGCAGCCTAGCCAAGCCTACATGGCCAACTACTCATAAGACCTATAATCATTTAAGACAGCCTAGCCAAGCCTATATGGCTAACTATGCATAAGACCTATAATCATTTAAGGCAGCTTAGCCAAGCCTATATGGCCAACTATGCTTAAGACCTATCATTTAAAAAGCCTGAAATTGGCTACCCCCAAATCGGCAGTAAACTATAATTGCTCATTAAGCCCATTACCCGAAATCGGCGGCAAACTATCCTGCTCCTTGAGCCCAGTGTCAAGTCCAGTTCAGTCGTCTGGTCGAGTCAAGTTCAGTCAAGTCAAGTAGTGTCTAGTCAAAGTATGGTCAATCAAAGTACACTAGCACCATTGCTCAAAAGCATCAAATATGCTCAAACGCATCGATTACGTGTAGCATTCAAAATGCTGCTGATGCACATTTCAATTTAGATATGCTCAAATATGCAATTGCCTGATGAAATTTTTAAATATTAAGTAAATAATATATATGCAAAAATGCTTTTCTCTTGAATCAAGTTCAAATTACAGCGACAGTAAATGCCTTCAAGATATTGGCAATTATCTATTCAAAAAGTTCAACTCTTCAAAGTCAATTAATATATATTGACAAGAGCTATTTGGATATATTCTTTGGATTCGTTAAAAGGAGCAAAAAAAATTATCCATCCTTCAGGAGTATTTGCAGGCTTGACTTTGGAAATATTATCTTCTAAAGAAATCTTTATGTGAAAATTGACCAGGAAAGGGGGCAGGATCTATGTCTTCAAAGTAACCTATGCCTTGGTCTTCAAAGTAACCTATGCCTTGGTGTTCAAAGTAACCTATGCCTTGGTCTTTCTGATAAACTCTTATGCACGATGAAGGAATTCATATACCGAGAATTATGAAATATGATTCAATGTGAACGTTCAAAAGTTGCTTCTATATTAAAGCTTAGTTATATGCCGATATCGTAACTTCTCACTATCCTAGCAATGATATCGCAAGACTCAAGTACCAGATCTGATGAAGACAAAGAACAAACGGAATCATCATCAGTAACTTCTATGACCTTTGAAAAGCTAAGAAGCGAAATTTGAAGGAAGTCTTGTCTATTTTTCAAAATCAACAAAGATCCCAGGAAAAGTCTATGAAGAAATGCTAAGGAGCACAAGCTAGAAACAACTCGACAAAAGACTCAGTGGTTGAGCCTTTGGAGTTGGAGATGACATCTCCAAGAGCACGATATAAAGAATATAAAGAATGCAATGCGAAGCATGATGACAAACGCAAAGATGAAACGATTAAATCATTATCATACTGCGAATATCATAATCAGCCTAAAAGAGAAGAGAAGTTTTCAATATAAATTTTAAAATTATCATGCTTATTAAGCCTAAATTGAAAGAGTTAAAATATCTTGAGATACTAATTTCGATTAATTTGGCAGGAAAGATTATCATTTGAAAGATCGGATTATGTAGATCATGAATAAAGGAAACAATAAAAAGGGTTGTTGTGATAAGAGCAATGGTGTTGATCAAAGAGACTGTTGCAGAATTGAAGGAAAAAGTCGTTGGAGATTGATCAAAGAGATCATTGCAGAATTAAAGGAAAAAGTCGCTGATGTTGATCAAAGAGACCGTTGCAGAATTGAAGGAAAGAATCACTGGAGTTGATCAAAGGGACCATTGCAGCCGCAGTGATGTTGAAAGATAGCTCTCTGGTCACGTTGCTCAAAGACAAAGTCGTCACAGCTGTTGCAGAGATGAGTTTCAACAAAAGAGAATCTCATCTTCTCTAGTGAAACATCCGCTTGAAACTACTGGCTGGGGGCATTCAAGTCTCCTGTTCGAACGCAATCATTCAAATCTTCTGTTCAAGCATAATCATTAAGTCTTCTGTTCGAATGCAATCATTCAAATCTTCTGATCGAGCACAATCATCAAGTCTTTTGGTTGAGTGCGATTATCAAGTCTTCCAGTCGAGTGCAATCATTCTAGTCTTGAGCGCAATCATTCAAGTCTTCCGTTCAAGCGCAATCATCTAAGTCTTCCGTTTGAGAGTGATCGTTCAGGTTTTCTGTTTAGATGTGATCATTCAAGCCTTTCAACCAAATGCGAGCATTCCAGTCTTCTGGACAAGTATGAGCATTTAAATCTTCTGGTCAAGTATGAGCATTCAAGTCTTCTGGTCAAACGCGATTATCCAGTCTTTCATGCAAGCATGATCATCCAGTCATCCTTCAGTTGCAGTTCATTCAAGTTATTCAGGCGGAGGAAGATCGATCCTCCGTTTGATTTCAGAAATCAATCAAAGAAGGATCAAGGGGGCATCTGTTGAGGCACAAAAAATATCTCATTACAGTAGTCAGAGAATTTCATATCCCGGGTATTTTGGTAAACTCCATGTCCGGGGGTATTTTGGTAAAATCCATGTCGGGGGTATTTTGGTAAAAATCCATGTCGGGGGTATTTTGGTAAAAATCCATGTCCAGGGGTAGTTTAAGTATTTTGGTAAAAATCCATCTTCAGGGGTAGTTTAGGTATTTTGGTAAAAGTCAGTGTCCAAGGGTAATTTAAGTATTTTAGTAAAAGGGATTAGAAAGGGCATTTTGGTAATAAAGCATGCACAAGTGTCATTTTAGTAAAGAGAGGCTGTACACCACCATTTAAGAGGGAGTTTGGTGGACACCATGGTTTAAGAGAGGAAGATGTCCAAATGTGAAGGGATAAGTGGTGGTGATCACCACTTTCTAAGAGTGGTGGGCCTATAAATACCCCTCCCTGATTCATTAGATGGGTTGGATCATTTAGATCAGTTGGAAGAGAAATGGAGAAGAAGAGGTGAGGAGAGAGAGGTATGCAGTTACGCGACCCACTGAACGAAAGAAAGTGGTTGCGCGACCCGCACAACGAGAGAATGTTGTTACGTGACCCATGCAACAGAAGGAAACTGTTGTGCGACCTGCACAATTGAAGGAAAGTGGTTGCATGACCTGCGCAACACGAGAATGCCGTTACGCAACTCGCGCAATGGAAGGAAAGTGTTGTGCAACCCGCACAATTGAAGGAAAGTGTTGTGCAACTAGCGAAATGTCAGGAAGCTGTTGTGTGACCCGCAGAAGGACAGGAAGCTATTGTGTGACCCACGCAACGGTCGGAAAGTGTTGTGCGACCGGCACAACGGTTGTGTGACCCACACAACGGCAGGAAAGTGTTGTGCAACCCGTACAACTGAAGGAAAGTCTTATGTGACCTGCACAACCCCATCTCATTGAAGACTGGTTGATTAGATCAACATTCCTCCTAAGTATCTAGGAGATGACCGAAATTGCACCGGAGTGCTACCGAAATTCCTATCTCATTGGAGATTAGCTGATCAATTCAGCAATTCCTCCTAAGTATCTAGGAGATGACCGAAATGGCATCGCAATGCTGCCGAAATTTCTATCAGGCTATCTTGTCTGTTTTGATTAATTGTGCTTTATTTTCAGAATCAAGGGAATCTAAGGATGTAAATGAACTCAGAATAAATGTGATCAATGTTCTCTCATTCTTTCTTTGTTATCATTGAATAAACCCCCCAAATCAAATACGTTTGTTTTCTTGTCGAAACACACGGTATACGCAAGATTGATGCATGACTGGATTGAATGACTCATGCATCTTGCATTGTATATTGTGATTACTGTACGCCCTATCGACATCAGGGTCGTAGCCTCGACAGACATATTGTCGATAGCCAGATGAGACACCAAAAATCTGTTACTAGCATTGGGCCGCCATAGATGGACCTAGGGGAAAATCCCTAACCCTCTTGGTACCAGAAGACTCCCAACGTCTAGACCGAGTGGATATATATGAGCGCATGAGGGATGTATACCAGTAAGCCGTGTCTCCCACTGTGTCATGGTCGGTTGGGAGGGAGTGTGACCTTACTCACCTGAGTGAGGGGGAAATATTTAGGTTGAGTTTGTCCTGCTTGAGGAATGGGTCCACTACCGATGAGACGGGCCAGATAATGGCAGGTGGATAATGAGATCTCTTCCACTTACATAGTTATGCGCTCAGATAGGGGCGGTAAGCTGGCGTAGAGTGTAATAGACCCTGGTGTTGATTCCAGAGATGTACAATACTGATATGTGGACTTATTGGGCAGGCATTGCATACTCATTCATTCATTCATTCATTCACTATCTACTCAGGTTAGTGGTGTGCAACTATTTGTTACATGTGCCTTCGCAATGGCCAAGATTTCGATTGGGGCCTCGCAAGCAACCTGAGATCAGGAGTTTACCACATTGAGTCTGACTATCCAAATTTAGGTATGGGACTGGTTTGGATAGAAGTCCCTTGTGGTGGACCCCATAGCCTGCGATACTACATACTATCATCCTGACTTCACCCTCCAGCTTGGTCACTTCATTTGCATCGCATATTACATTACATCTGTAGGCATATGTCATTTTAGGTTGTTATGTTTCTGCACTTATATGGCCTAGACGGACTCAGTAGGATTTATATATTGCATTATACCCTCGGCATTTGATATTTGACTCTCTTGAACTCCTCAGTTGCATAGCTAATTTGTATTGCGTACTCTGATATTGTATGACTCTTGAACTTCTCAGTATTTCTGCTTACTCTAATATTGTATGGTTCGTGGACTTATCAGTACCTTCATTTACTCTAATATTACATTCTAAGCACGCGTATACTGCTCACACACTTTCACCACCCTCTAAGCTTTCTATAAGCTTATGCACGATAGATGCGTGTAGGTGGCGTTAGGTTGCAGCAGCGTTGAGCTTGGAGCATGCAACTAACTTCTGGAGCTTTGATTTCGATATATGTATTTCCCTTTCAGTATTATATTCAAATGTTTATATTAGTAGATATGTGGTAATGCTGTTGATCTTGTGATTTGGGTATACTTGTGGTTATGCTTCTTATGAGATAAATTCATGTTGAAAATCCTCCTTGTAGGATCTCAGGATCGAAATCTGACGTATGAACGCTGGGATCCGAGAATGGGGTACTACGGAGGTTGTCAGCACCGGATTCGGTGATCAGGAATTTTATAAGCCCGTTTTTTGAGTTTAGGGCTTGACACCTTCCATCTCCCCTTATTGGGCTAACCCAAACCGTTGGGCCTCCATTGATGATGGTGTTTTCCACCATACCTTATAGGAATTATCCAAACCTTGGAGCTCACCTTCTGTACAGATCGGGCCCCATAGGAAGGCTCATTTTATTGCATGATAAGAGAGGGTAAGGAAGCCCACTTGTTGTACATAGTTTCACCCTCTCAATTCACCTTGTCGTATAGCCATTAGACTCACCCATGAGGCTCATTCTTGATGTAAGTATGACGCCTAGGCCATTCATTACCCATAGGAGAGTACATCATCACCCCTTGTCGTAGATGGAAGAATATGCAGTATCAGGTTTGGTATAACCACTGTTTAGAGCCTATCTGCATGTTTGGGCTAGATCTGTCGTCCCTCTGTGGACCCCACCATGTATCTAGGCCGATTATTGTTTATATATGATAATCATGCTAATGTACTTAGTTTAGTAGGACACACTAAGAACATGTTTAGTATTACATCATGATACATGCTCATACACATCATTTGTATGCCTATTGTAAGGAATGATTGATCATAACATTTATTGTTGGGCTGAGTTATTTAGGAGACTCCTTGTGAGATCGAGTTGCCTCACATGATCACGCGGTACGCGCAAGTTTGATGCATGACTGGATGGTATGATTCATATATCTCACATTTTGTGTGACATGATCACTTGACTCCCTAGCGGTATCAGGATTATGGCCCCCACAGGCATATCGTGGATGGTTAAATTGGATACAAAAAATATTTGGTTATAGCATTGTGGGCACTTAGGATGTCATTGTGTGAAAGTCTCAGAACCCTTTTGGTACCAGAAGATGCTTCAACGTCTACACCGAGTGGATACATGAGCGCACGAGTGCCGAATACCAGTAGGCCACGTCTCCCACTGTATCGTGGTCGGTTGTGAAGAGGGTGTGACCTTATCCACACGAGTGAGGGGGTTGTAAGCTAAGTTGAGTCTGACTAGCTCGTAAATGGGTCCACTATCGATGAGCTGGGTAGGTATTGACAGACTACTGGTCAGGCGGGTAGTAAGGTCTTTTCCACTTGCATAGTTGTGCGTGCCAGTTGGGGCGGAAATCTGGTGTAAAGTGTACTAGACCCCGATGATATCCCAAAGATGAAATATACTGATATATGTTCTTGATGAGAACCGACATGCTTGCATTGCATCTTGCATATGACATTTGGCTATGTAGGCCTTGCATCGTATAGCCTTAGTATGGCCGACAACATTCATGGACTTGCCAGTATTTCCGCTTACTCTGATATCGCATGCTTGGTACATGCATTGCGCACACATGCACACACCCTTTAAGCTTCGTTGTAAGCTTATACACAACCGTTGCGTGCAGGTGACGTTAAGACACAGCAGCGCTGAGGCGGGAGTGTGCAGCGATCTTTCTGGAGTTTCATTATACTTGTATATTCCCTTTTCGCATTGTACTCAAATGGTTTATTATAGTGGATATGTGATGATGTTGTTTTGTGACTTGGTTATGCTTGTGGTTATGCTCCTTTAAAAAAATTATATTAAAAATCCTCCTTGTAAGATCCCAGGATCGGAATCTGGCATATGGGTGCCGGGAGCCGAGAATGGGGTACTATGAAGGCTGTCAGTGTCAGATTCGACGATCGAGAATTCTGTGAGCCCGGTTTTCGAGTTTAGGACGTGACAGATGGCGCAAGGAGAGATAAAGAAAGTAAAACATGGGAAGCATCCAAAAGTCAAGTAGTGGAGAGCAGTAACCATAACTGTTAGAACGTAGTAAGGATCCACAACAACTAGACCAAAACTATAAATAGGGAAAGAATATAGCGAAGAAAAGGGTCTCATACTAACCCAATCAAACCGATCAATTATCTTTCAATTACCTTTCAATTATCTTGTCGATTTACATTCCATAGTATAATCCGTCACTTTCTTTTTCAAGTAAATTTACATTCCCAGCATAATGTTTACTTTCCAAGTATGTTGATTTACTTTTCTTAGCATAATGCATAACAGTAATCTCGTAGCACGTAATTTTAGTTGTAATTCAATTTATGCTTGTGCATCAGATCTAGTTCATCAATTGGAAAGTGTTCTTCAACTGCTCTTCGTGACCGATTGTAAGAATTTTTTTCTCATTTTATTTTATTTGTATTGAAAAAGTCGTTCGTACGAAAGGTAAAAGAGCAACCCATCTTGAGAGGATGAACCCCACCTTATAATTATCGCCTTACCCAATTTATACATCAAGCAAGTGGCTAAACAGGTGATCGATCTCGGTCATACATTAGGTATATGCTGACCTCGGGTCATTGTTTTTCGTTTCGAATTACAGCCGCTTCTAATTCTAGCACGCAGCGCACCTGTTAACTAAACCACGACTGAAATGCCACTGTAGCCCGAGTGCGTAGGTGAGTGCGAGTGTGAAAAAAATATAAAATAAAAAACTACATATAGAAAAAAGAGTTCGTCTAGCTGGTGGAGCGCTCCGGTCTTTACTCCCTAACATGCTAGTAGATAAATCTGATCCACTCACTAGGTGAGGCTGTGGGCCCAGCATCCTTATCCTTTCTACATTGATTTCAACCGTGTGGTCCATCTGATGAGCGGATCTGACTGATTTCTGTGCAGGTGTATGGTGGGAGACCTTTCGTTTTCATGGTACCGATGTTCTACACATGTAGTGTCTTGGCGGGAATGATGGCAGTATGTGATTCATGTGATGATTTCTCGGAGAGAAAAATGACCAGTTTTTCACCTTCCGCGATGGATATAATTTGTTAAGTTTGGTAGAGATAATGCATTGTTGTAAGCTTGTGCACCGTTCACAAGGGGACCTAGGGTGTGGATGGCCTTAGATTATCTTACATAGACGTTGGATGTTTCAACATCAATCAACCAATGGTGGAGGATGCAGGGACTAGGACACTGGCTCTGCAAGGATGGGGCGGCTTTTGCCGTCTTCATGTTGGCACTGGACCATTGCACCTCATTATATGGTGATCTAGACCGTTCATTTAGTAGGCCAGCAATGCTAAACAATAAAAATAAAAAATAAAAAAAGAACATTAATAAGGCCGAGTAATTGGCGAGGAGGAAGCCGAAATGATGGTGTGGCTCCGTTTGCTTCCACGCCAACTTTACCGCAGGGTCTATGGTGGGACCCGCTCAGATTAAAAACATCTCCGTCTCTGTTTCTTTTTCCCCCTTCCCTCCCTTTCTCCCTATTTATCTTCAAACTCCCACACCTTCCTTAACAAATACATACAACATACAGAGAGAGAGAGAGAGAGAGAGAGATGGGCAATTACAGATTCAGGTTATCAGACATGATCCCCAATGCCTGGTTCTACAAGCTCAAAGACATGGGCAAGGCCAGGAACCAAAATCCCTCCCACCCCACCATGAGAAAACACCCTCACACCACAACAACCCCACCACCACACCCCAAACACCAATCTTCTTCTTCCAACTCACCTATCAAACACAAATTCCACCACTCTCCCATCCATCCCAAAGCCTCGGACACCTATTTCCCAGACACCCCTCCAAGAAAATCCAAGAGAAGGTCCAAAAGAAGACCCCCTAGAAGATCCTCTTCCTCTTCTTCTTCTTCTTCGAAGCTCCTCACTTCCTCCATCTCCGCTGACTACAGCTGCCACGCCACCCTCTCTTCCACCTGGAAGCCTGACTCCCCCCCTACAGACTGCTCCGCCTCCCCCAACTCCCCCACTCCCTGTCCCACCCCACCTCGACCATTCGATCACGACATCTCAATGTGGTCCTCCTCTTGCAGTTGTCGGGTCACCTCCTCCGCTACCGATATAATCATCGATGTCGACACCAAGAGATCCTTTACTAACAAAATTGAGAAATTCGACGCGTTCGATTCCATTTCAGAGCTCGAGCTCCCACCCATCCTAACGAAGCCCCCCAAATTTGACAACTTGATCCTCGATGTCAAGAAGAATGAAATGGGACCCATCAAAGTTAGACAGGGCTGTGCTGAGATGGAAGAGAAAAATGCTCATGGGTCACTCTCTATGAAAATTCTCAAGGAAGGAAACTTGAAGAGTCCCGCAGAAGAGAGGAGTCCTGTTATAAGAAGATCTTCTCCATCAGTCCCCCATGGACTGAAAATCCGCTCGAATTCGCCCAGGCTAGCCAGCAAGAAGATCCAAGCTTATAACCGGAAATCAGTCTCGATGGCAAGCTCAAGAATGCGGCGGATGAGTGTGTCAGAAAGCTTCGCTGTCGTGAAATCGTCGTTCGATCCGCAGAGGGACTTCCGGGATTCAATGGTGGAGATGATCGCCGAGAACAACATTCGGGCCTCGAAGGACTTGGAGGATCTTCTGGCCTGCTATCTCTCACTGAATTCCGACAAGTATCATGATGTCATTGTGAAGGTGTTCCAGCAGATTTGGTTTGATCTCGGTGACATTCGATTGTGAAAAGGAAAATTACTGAACATCAAGTGTATGATTTTTAATATGAATAAGTTCTGGTACCATGACATTGAATTTATCTCTTGTATTTTCAAACTAGCAAGTGTTCAAAATTTATTGAAACCGTGAAGGCTTTTAAAGATGTTCCTGGAATGTTTTTTTTTTTTTTTTTTTCTTATTTTCTTTCTCGGATTTTAATCCTTGTCCGTATTCTTTGTTTCTGTTTCGTATAAGTGGAAATCTCAATTGAGTTTTTGAAGATAAAATCAATCTCAATTGAGTTTTTGAAGATGAAATCATTTGAATTTGGGGGAGCCATCCTTTCGATATGAAATTAAAATCAAAGGCAGAGATTCATTGATTTCATAGGGAAAATATGAAAGAAAATAGACTTTGTTTTTCCCACTTTATTCAATAGTTTTTAAAAGGATTTATATATATATATATATATATATATATATATATATATATATATATATAGGAAAAAGGTACTACGAGGTCGAGCGCAAAGCGGTCGTCCATGAGGTCGAGCTGGGGCCGGCCCCAGCGTGCTTCCTTTCGAAGATCCACACCGTCCACCAGATGCACAGCTCCAATTGGGACCCACACGGGTGGAAATCCACCGTCCACGGAACTCATGTAGGCCATACCTTCTGAAAACATAAGTATACACACGAAAACATGTAAACTCACTTGGTGGGGCCCACCTAAGATGTGGATACTACCTGAAAAGTGGTCTAAATTAAATTCAAGTGGGACACACATGATGGACGGTTTTGATCATTAAAAAACCTCTCGAAATGCCACCACAACTGGTTTTGAATGTTTCAATGGTGCACGGCCCCTCTCCACTTCTGTATGTGGTGTGGCCCACAAAAGTCACGGATTGAGGTGATTTTCATCCGTGTGGGCCCCACCTGGGATGGTGCATCTGACTGAAGGGGTAGATGTTCGAACGGCATCACGGTGGACCCCACACCAACTCGACCTCATGGACGACCGTATGCGCTCGACCTCAAAGTACCCTTTCCACATATATATATATATATATATATATATATATATATATATATATATATATATATATATATACACTGAAACCAGTATAAATTTAGAGCAACTGAAATGCAGTCTCCAAACTTCCAACAGTTTGAAGCTCTGTACTTGCATTTTTCAGGGAAAAATATAACTTTTTAAGATACCAAGTACCTCAAAAAACTCACAAACATATTGGAAGTGGGAAGATATGAACACAAAATGGAACCATTTGGTTCATTTTCTCATTAAAATCTTCATATATTGGTTGTCGAAAGATCTTCTAACACTTAGA
This sequence comes from Magnolia changhungtana, assembly GCA_030180095.1. Classification (NCBI taxonomy): domain Eukaryota; kingdom Viridiplantae; phylum Streptophyta; class Magnoliopsida; order Magnoliales; family Magnoliaceae; genus Magnolia; species Magnolia changhungtana. The sequence goes on from JASAUF010000446.1 coordinate 1,065,087, forward strand.
AAATGAATTTTAATCGATTTAAGATTTGACCAAAATCCAACATCAAAATTGCATTTTTTTTTTTTATTAAGGTATATTTCCATCTCAACAGTTGAAGGAACCGGCAAATCCTCTGTTTGTCCAGAAATCCTCTATTTCTGTCTACTTCCCAAGGATACCCAACAAGACAGATTCAAGATTTTCGTTGCTATTGTAACAAATCTCTAAACGAAACAAGTGCCTGAAAATTTCAAAAGAAAACCAAATACAAGTGATGAGAGAGATTCCACATGTACCAGCTTGTACGCTCCGTTCCACATATATCAATAAGGTATGGATAAAAGAAGCTACTCTTTCACTATTTCTAAGTATTGAGTGTTACGCCCCAAACTTGGAAACCGGGCTCACAAAATTCCCGATCGCCGAATCCGGCCCCGACAGCCTCTATAGTGCCCCATTCTCGAATCCTAACACTCATATGCCAAATTCCGATCCTGTGATCTTATAAGGAGGATTTTCAGTATGATTTTTTTTTTTAATGAAGTATAACCACAATCATAACCAAGTTACAACCAAGTCACAAAACAACATCACCACATATCTACTATATCAAAAAATTTAAGTACATTGCAGGAAGGGAAATACAAGATGATCAAAAAGCTCCAAAATAATCTGATATGCACTCCTGCCTTAGCACTGCTGCGATCCAACAACACCTACACACAACGGTCATACATAAGCTTACAAAAGCTTAGAGGGTGGTATAAGTGTATACGCAAGGTAAGTGTCAAGTATACAATATCAGAGTAATGCAGAAATATGCGGGAAGTCCATGAATACTATCAGTCGTACCAAGGTTATGTAATGCAAAACATGAATGCTATCGGCCATACCAAGACCATGCGATGCAAGGCCTATGTAGCCAAATGTCATATGCGAGATGCAAAGTAAGCATGTAAGTCCTCATCAAGTACACATATCAGTACAATTCTTCTCTGGGATATCACCAGGGTCTAATACACTTCACACTGACTACCGCCTCCCTAGCCGCATAACCTAATAAGTGGAAGAGACCACACTATTCGCCTGACCAATAGTCTGCCAATACCTACCCGACTCGTCGATAGCGGACTCATTTGCGAGCCGGTCAAACTCAGTCTAACTTACAACTCCCTCACTCGGGCTGATAAGGCCACACCCCCTTCCAACCGACCACGACACAGTGCGAGATGCGGCCTACTGATATTCGGCACTCCTGCGCTCGTGTATCCACTCGGTCTAGATGTTGGAGCATCTCCTGGTACGAAAAAGGTTCTGAAACTTTCACATAAGGACATCCTAAGTGTCCACAGTGCTAAAATCAAGTATTTCTGGTTTCGATATGGCCATCCATGATGTGCCTGTGGAGGCTACGACCCTGATGTCGGTAGGGCATACAATGATCAAGTTACACATATCAGAGACGCATGAATCACACTGTCAAATTATGGAGCAATCCAGCATGTACCGCGCGATCATGTGGGGCACTCCGTCTCATAAGGAGTGTCATAAATGTCTCAGCCCAATCGGCTTATACTATGATCAAACATTCCTCATATTAAGCATACATATGATGCGTATGGACATGAGTCATGGAATTATACTAAGCATGTTATATGGTGATGAACTATCCTTTGTTGAGGGTCAAATATTGCATATTAGACCCCAGTTATTACCAGATTTATGAACATGCCACCATTTAAAATCCTAATTTAATCGTGTTTGTGATGCAAGGTACATTTACAAGTGTGGACTACAAAAAGGTGTTAAAAGTGTGTATTTGATGCTCTGAAATCACCATAGCAAGGGACAGACTCCAGAAGACCAAAATTGATGGATTTGCATGCCAGAGATCAGAGGGAATCAAGCCGTTCGCATTTAACGGGCCCGAAAACCAACCAGAATGCAAGATCACAGGGTTTCCACCATCTGATCGGTTTGAAACTTCATACAGGGGCTGAGGAACGTAAATTAACCGTACACGTCAAATTTCAAGCCTCAAATCCCTACAGAAGTGGGCCAACAGACGGATTAGCCCATCAACCATCAATTACAGGCCCACCTGATCTCTGGATTTGCCTCAATTTTGGATTTAATGGCTAAAATGACATGGCAAAGCAGATGGACAGCGCAGATCCCGCACGTACATCACTATAGGCCTACATCAGTGTGAGTGTGCATATGGAGTGTGCACGTTCGCTGTGCACCGAATGCCACATAAGTCGGTTAGCACATGCTGACCGACGTTTCTTTCCAAAATTCGAGCCTCTGCTGCGAAACGTAACAGAGAGTTGGGGCGGGTTCTTGTGGCCCACCACCATGAGGCAAAGATCTGATCCGGACCGTCCATTCATCTCATAGCGTAAAATCGACCGTACAACGGTGATTTTCCAGACCCATGCACGTGTACGCATGAAACAGAGCCCACTACATCTAATAGACGGTAGCAAGAAATACATTGCACGCCTCCGCAGATCTGATCCAAAACCATCCATCTCCGACCGGATTTTCGTCACGCATCTAATGGACGGCGTGGATTCCTCCGTCGAATTCAATAATGGGCCCCACCAACCTCTTCAGAAAACGAAAACTTCCGTTTTTAACAACGTCCGTGAAACGGACGCCTGGTTACAGTTGTGGGCCCCACTCATCATCCAAAAGGGTGATCCACACCAACAATTAGAACCTCGAGGTCCTTCTTACCAAGGTCTAGGTGGAAAGTTTCAAAGACGCGGTAAGGATCCGATATCAGCCGTTCAAACAACGGTTGGACGGTAGAACGTAAAATCAAGTGGGCCGCATCAGCAACAAATCAAAACCGACCAGGTCCGAACGGTTTTTTAAGAGCATCCTACTGGACGGCTTGGATTTCCCAAATTAACAACGAAGTGGGCCCCACCGACTGTTAGAGCTCAACGCATAAGCTCTGTTACGCGTTACGCGGTCCGAAAAAACCGGACATTCCGGATCTTCCTGGCCCACCGTCTCTGATTGATTCGGCAATCCAAACCGTCCATCACGTAGGGCGCTCAGAAAATTCATAGGAGATGTTGTCTCTTTGAAAAGAAAGCAAAAGAATTGGGAGTTTTTGTTGCTGTTTTCCACTGCGAAAGAACTTTCGCTGCATCCGTGAAACATCCGGTTTCTGCTACGAAATAGAAGTCGACCAACGCTCTCCTTCGTCCCTGGCAGCTATAAAGAGAAGAGAAGAGAGAGAGTCAGGCACACACGGCTGGGAGCTCTGGACGTCAGGAGAGAGAAAGACAGGGAGTAGAGTTTGTTTTTTTAAAAAAAAAATTGTTTTCTTCTTCTTTCTTTTCTCTATTTTATTATGAGATCTAGCCCATTCATGTGTGGCTAAACCTCTTAGCTAGGGCTAAGAGGTGAAGCTTGTAGTGTGATGGGAACTCTTTGCTTGCCTTTTGTTTAGATTGATCTGATGTTGATTTGGGTTTAATTAAGGGAATGTTTTTAGTCTTTAATGGTCTGTTGTGACTGAAATTACAATGGGTCTGCGATGGCTTTGAGTATTTCTTTCTCCTTTTATGTTCTATGATGTCAGGAAGCCCTGTTGTTTACCATCGTCTCTTGGGCATGGTTGGATGACGGTAACCCTTCCTGACTTTCATGACATATTGATTGATTGGTAATTAAATTAATTCTGTTGTTTGCTTTGTCTCCTGGGCATAGTTTGGTGATGGAATCCATTCTAATTCATACACCTTTCATCTCTTGAAACCTATATCAATGGCAGTTCAGTAAATTTTCATAATTTGTGATACTGGCATAAGATTTCCCTGATCTCTATAAGTGGATCCTCTGAATCCCTAGTTTCCTTTTTCTGAATTTTCTTCTCAGTTTAGATTAATATTTCATCATTATTCTTCAAATTACACTCAATTTAGATTTCATCTCATTCTAGTTCTAGTCCTAGTTAGTTTCAGATAACGTACAGGTTTCAGTCCCTGTGGATTCGACCTCGGTTTCACCGAGTTTATTACTACATCACAACCCTGCACTTGGGGAGTGAACATCCTTCCAATAAAGATGGGCCTAGACGGCCTACACATAACAAGTATGGGCCTATCAATGGGCCCCAGAGCGAGTTATAATGCAGACATTTAACCAACATTATTCTTACAATGTGGACGTCAAACCATCATTGCTCCCAAGGCACGGTCCGTTATAAATATCATTATATACACCACGGTGAAATCACACATTACAATAGACCTATATACATCCCATTGGGCCTTAAATACATCAAATGGGCCGTATCACATGGGCCTTATATTCATCAAGTGGGCCGCATCAATGGGCCGCACCAATGGGCCTTACGTACATCGCAATGGGCCATAACCCATGGGTCTCATATATGTCAAGGTGGGCCACAAATACATCAATATGGCCTCATCACATGGGCCTTATATATATCAAGGTGGGCCTCAACAACGGGCTTCGTATAAGCCTAATTAAATGGGCCGGATGAATGGGCTGAATCAATTGGGCCAAGTCGAACAGGCCGAGTTGAATAGGCCAATCCAACTCATCTATTTTTTTTAAAATCAATATATATATATATATATATATATATATATATATATATATATATATATGGGAAAAGGTACAATGCACTTGAGCTGATTTTAACACCCCATGAGGTCGAGCTGTGCGGGCCCCACCGTGATGCGTTTCGAACATCTACCCCATCAGTCAGATGCACCATTCCATCGTGGGCCTAGGTTTCAAAAATCAAGTCAATCTGTGACTTGTGTGGGCCACACCACATACAGAAGTGGAGAGGGGTCGTGCACCATTAAAACATTCATAATCATTTTTTGGGCCCATTGAGATGTGGTTTGCAAATCCAGCCCATTCATTATGTGTGTCCCACTTGGATGAGGGTTCAGACCAAGTTTTTTCAAATAGATTCAAAACTCAAGTGGGCCCCACTAAGTGTTTTTATATGTTTTTGGCATGTGTTCACATGATTTTAGATGGTATGGCCCACCTGAGTTCCGTATACGGCTGATTTTTAGGATATCCCATAATTTAAAGGGGACCCATCAAATGCACGGTGTTGATGGTCGACACACATCATGGTGGGGCCCACACAGCTCGACCTCACGGAAGCTTATCGTGAGCTTGAGCGCATTGTACATTTTCCATATATATATATATATATATATATATATGTATATATAAATGAATCATATCAAAAGATCAACTGGACCGTACCATATTTAACCGTGGTGATAATGATTTCCACGCTTAAATTCTAGTGGGCCCCATCATAGGTTTATTTCCCATCCAGCCTATTAATAAGGTCACAAAGGCCTGGATTTAGAGGAAGAACAAATATCGTATTGGTCCAAACCCTGTAGCCTAAGTGTTTAATGGTGGACGTTCAAACCCATTGTTTTCCTATAATGTGGTCCACTTGATCCTAGATTTGTCTTATTTTTAGCCTCAAGCCTTAAGACAAGCTTGCTAAATGGTAGATGGTTTGGATGCAACACATGCATCATAGTGGGTCCCATAAGGATGGATGGCATAAATATAGCACATACCTCATGGTGGGGGTCCACACCGATGAAAGGTGGGGAACACATACATCAGTGGGTCCCACGTGGGGTCCACCATAATGTTTATTTTCCACCCAATCTGTTGGTAAGGTCACGCAGACCCGACTGAAGAGGAAAACAAATTTCATAATGATAAAAAACTTCTGTGAAACCCAACGGGGTTTCAATGGCAGCCATTCAATCCCACTGTTTTCCTGTGACATGGACCACCTAAGCTCCATATATGGCTGATTTTTAGGGTGGCCCACTGCCCCAAAGGGGCCTACGAAATGCACGGTGTGATGTTCAACACACATCACGTGGGGCCCGCGGCTGGGACCACATCCTAGCCCCTCCGTTGGTACAACAGGACGCTGCCGACGTCCAGCAGTAGCGTCGGCTGCTTGGTAATTTTTATGTTTTTTTTGTAATTTTAGTTTTTTCACGTTTTTTCATATGTGGGGCTCGCATCAGGTGAATCCGACCTAGCCATTTATTCCATGGCTCAGGACAAACCAAATAAGCCCAATATTCAATCTATTTCGGTGTATAGAAATATCAGGGTGGACTCCAATGGTAAAAACACTGTTTTCCATGCTATGGCCCGCCAGATAATTGGATTAGCCTCATTTTTCGGCTCAACGCCTAAAATGGGCTGGGGAATGGAATGGACAGCCTGGATTAAAGCCATACATTAAGGTGGGGCCTACACGAGTGGCCCACCCTAAGTTTTAAATCAAACTGATATTTCTGTTTTCATTTCACGTCCAGCGTCTAGGGATGATGGACGGTTTGGGCGCAACACATATATAAGGTGGGCCTTGGTCAGGTGGGCCACCAAATGCACGGATAGTGTGGATAAGACATACACTAAGGTGGGGTCCATCCAAGTGGGCCACGCAGCCACATCATCACACATAATAGAAAAAAAATGAAAGAGAGAGGGAGAGAGAGAGAGAAAGAAAGAGATGGAGTGATGGAGGGACCCCAGCACTATGGGTCCTCACTTCCGTACATCACAACATAAATCAAGTGGGTCCCATTACATGTGGACCCACCGATCAAAATCAACGATGGAGATCCTTTCTCCACCGAAATTCAAGGTCTAGATGACCCTATCCATGCAAGGAAAATAAACATCATGATGAGGTCCATGGAGAATGGCCCCATCATGAAATGATCATGAGGATCAAGGTGGGCCATCGGCCACATTTAGGATCCAAAGTGAGATCCATACCATCAATCGGTAGGCCTCACTTGGCCCATTATAAAAACATGAAATCTAGGCCTATAGAAGCACCTACCGTTTGATCTTCTTAGTCCGATGAAACACCGATCTCCTTGTATCTCACTTTAATGGAAGATGATGAGAAAGGAAGGGTTAGGATGAAGGATTTTGAGATATGAAAGTGGGCCACACACTCACTTTTCTCTCTTGGAATTCCTTGGACGTGCACCTCTCTTTTGCTCTTTGTTGCTTTGAAAATGTGAAGAGAAAGAGAGAGAGAGAATGAGTGGTTGTAAGAGAAGTGATGGATGTGAGTTAATAGGTGTACTTGACATGTATGAGTGTGTAAGAGAGAGGGTGAGAAAGAGTTGACTTTGGGGTTACTTTTGCACTTGACATGAGGTGATTGATTGATTGATTGATGGGATGGGTTGTAGAGATTCTCTTGGGATTACAAATGCGTGGTGGTTTTTCTCAAACTAAACGCGGGCCCACATCTCCTGGTTAGGGTATCAGATTGGTATGCAAGACGCGGCATTAGAACTGCAGCAACGGTGAGGTCGCAATGATATAAGTCTTAGATTAAGCCGACTCAAATCCATGGGATATGACTTAGGGTCACGCGCAAACGTCGATTATTGGTCGCAAGTTGCTAGAATTCGACGGGAAGGATCGCAGGAGTCAACGGAATAGTACGGACTAGGATACGGGTCTTACAGCTCTCCCCACCTAATAAAAATTTCATCCTCAAAATTTATACTACCATCGCATCTAACCATAACTCATAAGGGAATAGAAAACATAACATCATATATAATTAAAACAAAATACAACATACAATCAAACATAAAAAAGATGGGGATAGCGCTCTCGAATCTCCACCTCGCGCTCCCAAGATACCTCATCCACACTATGACGACCCCACTGCACCTTCACCAAAGGAATGACCTTGGTCCGTAAGACCTATTCCTTCTGATCGAAGATACGAACTCGCTGTTCAATGTAAGAAACGTCCTCACAAACCTCTAGTGACTGTCAATTAATAATAAGAACTATGTCTGACCCACAATTCCTCAACATAGAGACATGGAAAACGTTGTGGATGCCAGAAACTAAGATGGCAAGGCAAGCCAATAGACCACGGCGCTAACGCTCCCGGTGATCTCGAAAGGTCCTATAAATCTCTAGGCAAGCTTGCCTTCACTCCAAAATGAACCACACCCTTCATGGGTGAGACCTTGAGATACACATGGTCCCCAACGAAAAACTCCAAGTGACGACGCCGACGGTCAGCAAAACTCTTTTGCTGGCTCTGAGCTATGCGCATCCTCTATTTGATGATATCGATATCTTCTGACGTCTGCTGTACAAGCTCGAGAGCTAAGAGACGTCACTCTCCAACCTCAGTCCAACAACTTGGAGATCTACACTGTCTGTCATATAATGCCTCAAAAGGAGTCATGCCAATGGTTGCCTGATAGCTGTTGTTGTACGCAAATTCAGCCAATCTCAGGTGCTCGTCCTAACTACCCAAGAAATCAATCGCACAGGCCCGAAGCATATCCTCAAGGATCTGATTGACCCTCTCGGTCTGGCCATCGGTCTATGAATGGTACGTGGTGCTGAGCTGCAAATCAGTCTCCATCGCTCTCTAGAAGCTCTCCCAAAACTGAGAAGTGAACCTTGGGTCTCGGTCTGAAACGATCGAGACAGGAACACCGTGCAGTCTCACGATCTTATCAACAAATAGCTTGGCGAGCCAGTCTGCATGCCAAGTCTCATGAATCGCAAGAAAATGTGCTGACTTCGTCAGATGGTTTACGACAACCTAGATGATGTCATGACCACGCTGAGTCCTCGGCAAGCCCATAATAAAATCAGTAGATATGTGCTCCGACTTCCACATCAGGACGCTCAACGACTGCAGTAGACCAGGGGGTCTCTGATGATAGGCCTTGACACGCTGGCACGTGTCACACTCAGCCACAAAACTAGCTATCTGGTGCTTCATACTTGCCCGAAAATACTGACGCCTCATATCGCGATACATCTTCGTCGAGCCCAGGGTAGATAAAGAACCGCGATCGATGTGCCACGATTATAAGATCTCGGTGCAACTTAGGAATATCTGGGACATATAATTGGCCTCTGAAGCGAAGTCCACCACCAGAACCAATCTGCCAATCTGACTGACTCTCAGATGCTGCCTCAGCCTGATAATTCTTCACTAATTCATCTACCTGCTGAGCCTTAATCACCCTTACGACAAGAGAGGGTTGAATCGACAGACTTGATAACTGCACGATAGAAGACTGCAAGCCGATCTCGAAGTTAAAAGCTGACACATCCTCAAGCATCCTCTACTCCTGAATCATCATGTGCACCACCAGGTCTCGTGGCTGACGGCTGAGGAAATCCACCACGTTTGCCTTACCTGGGTGGTACTGAAGATTAAAATCAGTCCTTCAGGAGCTCCATCCAACGCCTTTGCCTCATGTTCAGCTCAGACTGAGAGAATAAATACTTCAAGCTCTTATGGTCAGAGAAGAGCTCAAACCTCACCCCATAGAGATAATGCCTCCACACCTTCAGTGCGAAGACAACTGCAGTCAGCTTCAAATCATGCGTGGGGTTATTCAGCTCATGGACCTTAAGCTGGCACCGACTTCCCTTGCTGCATCAGGAAAGCACCCAAGCCAACTCGCGAGGCATCGATAAATACAACAAATTCATCACTCTCAGAGGAAAGAGTGAGGATAGGAGAAGACGTGAGGCGGTCCTTCAGCTCCATAAATGTCAGCTCTCAAGTGTCGCTGCAAACGAACTCGGCACCCTTCCGGGTCAACCTGGTCAATGGGGCTACAATACGAGAGAATCCCTCAATAAAACATCGGTAATAGCCCACCAAACCAAGGAAACTGCAGATCTCGGATGCATTCATGGGCTGGTCCCATTGTCGAAGGACATCAATCTTCGAGGGGTCCACTGCGACACCCTACCTCATCACCACATGACCGATGAACTTCACCTCCTCCTTTCAGAACTCGCACTTCTCCAGCTTTGTGTAAAGTTGGTGTGCACGGAGGGTCTCCAAGGAAATCTTCAAATGCCACTCATGCTCCCCATGGGTCCTCAAAAATATCAGAATGGCGTCGATGAACACCACAACAAACTGGTTGAGATACGGACGGAAGACCTCGTTCATCAACTACATGAATACTGCGGGCGTATTGGTCAGTCTGAAGGACATGACCTGGAACTCAAAATGACCATAGCACGTCCTAAAAGCTGTCTTCAGAATGTCCTCCTCTCGGACCCGAATCTGATGATAACCGAAACACGGGTCAATCTTCAAAAAGAATTGTGCACCCTATAGTTGATCAAACAAATCATCGATCCTCAGGAGCGGGTACTTGTTCTTGATCGTGACTTTGTTGATCTCGCGGTAATCCACACAGAGCCTCAATGAGCTATCCTTCTTCTTCACAAAGAGTACCGATGCTCCCCACGGTGAACTGCTCAGACGGATAAAGCCTAACTCGCTCAACTCGTCCAACTGCTTCTACAGTTCCCTTAACTCCAATGGTGTCATACGATACGGGGCCTTCGAAATAGGCGCAGTACCAGACACGAGATCAATCTGGAACTCAGTGTGCTGACGAGGTGGTAACCACAGAATCTCCTGGAACACATTGAGAAAATCATAAACGACTGGCAGCTGGTCGATACTTAAAGCAGCTGACTCCTCAATGACACACGACAATAGGTAGGAAAGCTGCTCTCCTCTGGGCTCGGCAACAAACTGAAACTCTGGCATGCCAGGTATACAGAACGTGACTGTCTTCGTGAAGCAGTCCAATATGGCGTGGTACTCGGCGAGCCAATCCATGCCCAGGATGACATCAAACTCGGACATTGGCAATACGAATAGGTCGGCATGTAAAAAGATATCCCCAATTAGAACAAGGCAAGATGCGCAAAATCAGCCCAACACTGCAGTCTTCTCTAAGGGCGTCCATATTGAGAAACCCTCACGGGCAGACTCCAGCGACAAACCGGTCGATCGGCAGAAATCAGTGGCCACGAAGGAATGTGATGCACCAGAATCAAATAATACATATGCAATGCATGCAGAAACAGGGAGAGTACCCTCAACGACTTCTCCTGATGACCGAGGGTCCTACTAGGTGGAATAAAATCTACCTTGGGCCTGCTGGGGAGGTACAAGTCCCCTCTGAGGTCTCTGTTGCTACTGTTGCAGCTGTGGTGGACTGATCTGCTGCCTCTACTACTGCGGGGGAGGTCCCAGAGGCTGGTGTTGTGGTCATTGTTGCTGCTATGGGGGCTATCGCGGAGGTTGATACGGTGCCCTCGGCTGTTATGCCGTAGATGAGGATACTCTTCTTACGATGTCTTATCCTACCGCACCCAAAGCAAGTACCTAAAAACGGTCCCGGAGGTGGTGATGGGGGTGCCACTGGTGATCGAAATACTGGGCGGGTCATGCATCGCTGCCATGGAGATGTTGCTGATGCTGGGAACCACCAGAGGGTGCCTTCCTCTTCTGGTCTCTTCTCTAGTCACGGGCTCTCTGTAAACTAGCCCAATCTGACTCGTTGATCTGGGCCCTCTCCACAATCTGCTCAAAAGTCAGAAGCATGTGTCCGATCACACGACTCCTGAGGGTAGGATGCAAGTCGTTCTCAAAACGGTGAGCGTTCTGCCCCTCATCATCAACAAGGTACGTTGCGAATCTCGATAGTGCGAGGAAATGTGCCTCATACTGGGACACGATCATGTCTCCCTGGACTAGAGTCTCAAATTCTAATGCGCGCTGCTGGCGCACATGCTCGGGAAAGAACTTCCGGTCCAACCGGTCTACAAAGTCCTCCCAGGTCCACATGAAATTGACCACTACCGCTCAGGCGACAGATGTCCACCAATGCTGAGCCTCACCCTGGAGAAGAAATACAACTAATGGGACTCGCTGATGGGTCGTACATCTCATGGTGTCGAATATCTTCTCCACCTCGGAGCACCATATCTTTGCTGCAGTAGGGTCTGCCTCATCCCGGAAATGCGGGGGATCGTGCTGTCAAAAGTCCTTAAGAAGAGCACTCGCACGCTCTTACTCGGCCTCAGCTGACGTAACAATGGGACGCCTGCTCTGCCCCTGAAGAATAATGGTCATTGCCTATAACATCTGGTGCAGCTGGGCAGCACTCACAGGTACGGTCGGATCCGTACCGATCTCAGGTAGAAGAGTTGTATCCTTAGGCTGGAAAGTAGGAATATCTAGTGGTGGAGCGGGAGTCGCAGGTGGTAGAGCGAGAGTCGTGAGTGGTGGAGCAGGATTTGCTCGAGTCGCTCTTCTAGTCGGCATGTCCAACAGGAAGGAACAAGGGCCTATCAGCCATAAGAATTCTTAAAGGCATAAACGTTCAGGGTCTACGTCAGAAAATCGCTAAGTTATTCGGACTCAGGACCTATTCATTCTAAGTTCATAGTAGATATGTGATGTGATCCTTAGGTATTCCCAAGTTATGCTCTAATACCAACTTCTGTCACGCCCTAAAATCAGAAACCGAGCTTATAAAATTTTCGATCACCGAATCCGGCATCGAAAGCCTCTATAGTGGCCCATTCTCGGATCCCAGCACTCATATGCTAGATTCCGATCCTGGGATCCTACAAGGAGGATTTTCAGTATGATTTTTTTTGTAATGGAGCATAACCACAAGTATAACCAAGTCACAAAAAAACATCACCACATATCCACTATATAAAAAACTTTAAGTACAATGCGGGAAGGGAAATACAGGATGATTAAAAAGCTCCAAAATAATCCGATACGCACTCCTGCCTCAGCACTACTGCGATCCAATGACAACTGTACGGAACAGTCGTGCATAAGCTTACAAAAGCTTAGATTGTGGTGTAAGTGTGTGGACAAGGCAAGTGACAAGTATACAATATCGGAGTAATGCGGAAATATGCGAAAAGTCCATGAATACTATCAGCCATACCAAGGCTATGTAATGCAAGGCATGAATGTTATCGGCCATACCAAGACCATACGATGCGAAGCCTATGCAGCCAAATGTCATATGCGAGATACAAAGCAAACATGACAGTCCTCATCAAGTACACATATTAGTACAGTTCCTCTTTGTGATATCACCGGGGTCTAATACACTTCACATTGACTGCCGCCTCCCTAGCCGCACAGCCCGGCAAGTGGAAGAGACAACACTATTCGCCTGACCAGTAGTCTTCCAATACCTACCTGGCTTTTCAATAGCGGGCTCATTTGCGAGCCAGTCAAACTCAGCCTAGCTTACAACCCCCTCACTCAGGCAGATAAGGCCACACCCCCTTCCAACCGACCACGACACAGTGGGAGATGCGCCTTACTAGTATTCGGCACTCGGGCACTCATGTATCTATTTAGTGTAGACGTTGGAGCATCTCCTGGTACCAAAAAGGTTCTGGGACTTTTACCCAAGGACATCCTAAGTGCCCATAGTGCTAGAACTAAGTATTTTCGGTATCCGATACGGCTATCCATGATGTGCCTGTAGAGGACACGACCCTGATGTCGCTAGGACATAAAATTTTTATGATGATTTAAAATCCTATTATCATAATCCTGATTTAATAGACTCTGATCAAGATGACCCCAATTTAACTTCAATGGCTTCTAAGCCAAATAGAGGATCCAATCATAAGATTATTCAGTATTTAAACAGTATACAAGCTTAGTCTATGATGAATGAAAGAGACGACTGTGTGTGTGTGTGACATGTGATTCTTATCAATTCTAAATAATCATATGAGCATGCTTTATGAGAACATTCAAAGTAAACATAAATAGTAAGATGAAAATATTAATCCCAAACACAGTCGTTTATAGTGGTTCGACTACGTACCTACTCCACTTCCGGCGGACGCACTCAACCCTTGAGTGTGTCAGATCTCATTAACGGAGGTTTTAAATCAGGTTTACCTCTAACTTTCATAACCTACACAAGGTCGACTCTAGGACCTACACAAGGAACCTCGACATGTCTTCATAAGACACAAGTTTATGCCCCACATAGGAGCAAGGGTCAACACACAGCACCCGAGTTTTATGTCCTACACAAGAGCAAAGGATCCACACATGGAACCTAGGGTTTTAGGCCACACAGGCCAAGGACTTACACTAATGACCTAAGTTTATGCTTACCTAGAGCAAGGGTTAACACACAACACCCACACGTATTCTCCCATCGGAGGCCTCTAATGAGGACTTGAAAGAGGTGAGAATCACTTGTGACCCAATCCTACATAAAGGAATGATTAGCAGAGTCTCTAGACTCTAATGACTTACATATAAGTAAATGAGCCTCATTAAGCATGTTGATGAAGATCTCCTCCTTTGATGATGAAGAATCTTCAGCTCCCTTGATCCGCAACACTTATGATGCTCCAATGTAAGGCGACGGGTTGGGTCAAGGTTATGTTGGAATCCTACTCTATTAAATGTTTTCCTGTTTTAGAGACGAAGTGATTCCAAGCATCTAAGCATTCAAGGTATCCCAGCTCAATGATTTGCCATTAAGGTGGTAGCTGGATGATCCTTGAATGCGAAAGTTAATTCCCAATTCCACTCTATTGAATATCAATGATGAGGGTGGATTCAAGGATGAACTCCCATGAGAAAAAGAGCTTAGGGTAAATAGTATGCAGGACTCTCTCAAGGTTCTCTATATTTTTCTCACTACGACAACCAATAGCAAGCTCTCCTTAATAGGCAAAGAGATCCAACAGTAATAAAATAGTTTGATTTTTATACAGAGTTCGATATCATCGAACATATACTTTCGAAGACATCGAGGGACAGATCGATGATATGAACTCTTCTGACAATCACAGTTGAATCTCTTATACATAGATCGATCATATCAAACATGCTTCGATGTCATCGAATTTCGAACTCCGATTTCATTGACCCATAATTTAATTCCTCAGGCTTCGATATTATTGATCCTCCCACGATGTCATCGATATTCAAATGTCGATGATATCGATGCTTAGTTCGATTCATCGATCTTTTATAGAAGATTTTCCTATAAGCTCGATGGACACTCCATTGTCTGAATTCGATGATATCAACCTGGATTCGATATGATCGATATTATTGAGGGAGTATCGATTCCTCGAATCATTTAAAGAGGATTTTCCCAAAAAGCTTGCTGGACAATTTGGTCTGAAATCGATAACATCGAAGGTCCATCGATATCATTAGAGTTTCAATTCCGAGGATATCGAGGCTTCCTTCGAGTCATCGATAAATGTATGATTTGCCTTAGAAGCTTGATGGACACAAACAGACCAGAATTTGATTATATCGATCTGTCTCGATGATCTCAGAATTTAAATGTTGATATATCGATTGTTCTATCGATTCATCGATAATTTTGTCCAGAGATCAAGTTGGTTGCTGGACACAAGTAGTCCTTAATTTGATGATATCAATTGCATTGCGAGGATATCAATAACTGGTGTCTGATCTCATCGAGGTGATCTCGATATATCGATAAAAGCTGAAAACTTAGAGATTTTCCTTATTTTACAAAATAGTTTTCATAGTTTAAACTTATGTTGTTCTATCCATTTTTAAGGATTTTATATACCTGTGTGTTTTGCGATATGGGATGTGAGACTAAGTTTACCTTTGATGAGTTCAAAGCACACATCCAATTGAGGCAAATGCTTGAATGATCTTCCTATAGGGTTCACTTGACTTGCTAACTTAACACTCACGCTAATTGACAAACCAGTGCACTTTCACTAAGACCCAAAGGTGGAAGAAGAAGTTGAAGATCCAAGGTGGGTGCATGTTTAGGATTAGATTTTCCTTTTTCTTTCATGGATCTTTGTCTTATATTGCATGGCAGCATGTAGGACCCACTAACCAATGGTGGAGATCTTACTTGACCCTTTGGATGTGGCCAATGGCCCATCCTTATTGCATGCATGATCCATAATGGGGCCATTCTCCATGGACCCCATCATGATATTTTATTTGAATCCATGTTATTGATGGGTCATTTAGACCCTTGAGTTGTGGGGAGGATGGCATCTTCACCTTAGATTCTCTTATATAGGGCTATGCAATCCATGGGACCCATCTTAATGAATGTATGATGTATGATGCATGTATTGAGGGACCCATAGTGGCAGGGCCCCTCCATCATACATTTTTCTCTCTTTTTCTCTCTATTTATCTCTCTCTTGATCCGTTGCATGATGGCCCACTTGATGCATGTTGCTGTCCAAATATGGGGTGCCCACAAATCCAAAATTTTGGGACACCTTGTTGCCCACTTTCAGGCCAATCTAGATGAGGGAAAATACATACATCAATCTAATTTTTGGGATGTATGGCCCGCCCTCATGGACACCCACTATGATGTATGTATTTTATCCAAACCAACCATCCATGGGGCCCACCTTGCTGTTGTCCAACAGCTAGCTGGATGGTCCAGCACTACTGGTACCATCTAGCAAGCTTGGACGAGAGAGAAATTACAAATATCAACTTTGTCCAAAGCTGGTGGGCCACACGTGTGGACCCACCTGATGCATGCCTTTCATCCATGCCATCCATCGTCCATGGACAGTGGAGCCTACCTTGATGTGTATGTGTATATCTACACCATCCAACCTGCAGGATGGTGGGACCCACCTCAATGTATGTATTTTATAGCCACGTCGTCCATCCATTTTCTAGATGTGGGACCCACCCTACACGTGTTGCACGTGCGGGGGTGCGGCCCACCTTGAGATATGTGTTGTATCTGCACCATCCATCCTTGGACGGTGCGGCCCACATTGATGCAAGTGTTGTATATCCACACCGTACGTCCATGGACCCTGCATGATGTACGTGTTTTATCCAAGCCGTCCACATGAGACGTAGACCCCACCATGATTTATGTATTTTATTATACACTAACCACCCTGATGGACGGTGGGATCCACCATAATGTATGCATTGTATATCCATCTGGTGGGGCCCATTTTGTGATGCATAACGCCCACCTTGATGTGTGTATTGTAAGCACACTGTCCACTTTGATGTGTATATTGTGCATGCTGCCCACTTATTTTCTGGACTATATGAGCTGCACCATTAGGCCCACTATGATGTATGTGTTGCACACACTACCCATCCCTTATGCCTAGCCCATGGGCCCTTGCGTGAGGCCCAATATGATGTATTTGAGGCCCTTGAGTGAGGCCCATTGTGATGTATATGAGGCCCTTAAGTGAGGCCCTTGTATGAGGCCCATCGTGATGTGTATGAGGCCCTTATGATGAGGCCCAAAGTCATGTATGTGAGGCCCATATGATGAGGCCCAATGTGATATGTTAGAGGCCCATGTGATGAGGCCATTACGATATGTGAGCCCACCATGATGTATATACTAATATCTATGATGCCCATCCATTTTCTAGCTAGTATAAGGCCATGGGCCCCCATTATAAGATAAGCTCTAAATGGGCCATGCCTTGGGAGCAATGATGGTTAAATGTCCACATTGTAATCCTCCCGAAGGCCCGTTGCTAAGCCCATTACCTTGGGAGCAATGATGGTTAAAGGTCTGCATTGTAACCTCCCTAGGCCCATCCTTAGGCCCATTCTATCTTCCCCTAGTGGGCTAACCCAAACCTTTGGGCCCCATTGATATTAGCATAACCCATCTCATCTTATTGGGGTAAACCTAAACTATTGGGCCCCCATTGATGCTAGTAGAAGTACCCAAAATCTTGGAAGCCCACTCTTTGTTCTTAGGCTCATTCTCAATATAAGTAGGCCATCTAGGCCCATCCTTGTTATGAGGAGGAGGCATCATCAGCTCTTGCCATAAATGGAAGAATCTGTGGTATCAGATTTGGTATATCCACTGTTGAGGACCGATCTTCATGTTATATATCAGATTCGTTGTCCTTCAATGGACCCCGCCTTATATACAGGCCGATCATCGATTTTGACTATGAGTATGCGTTAGCATAGCATCATGATACATGACCATAAGCATCATCTACATGCTTGTTAGAAGGAGTGATTGATCATAACATTTTACCATTATGTAGATTGCTTATGTGACTCCCTGATAGGTAGAGTTATCCCACACGAGTGCACGGTACGGGCAGGATTGATTCATGACTGAATTTTATGACTCATGTATCTTACATTGTGAGATATGGTTACTGAGTACCCTAGCAACATCAAGGTTATGACCTCCATAGGCATATCGTGGATGACAGGATTGGATACTGGAAATACTTGGTTCTAAGCACTCGGGCAAAATGAAGTCCTTGGGTGAAAGTCCCCAAACCCATAAGGTACTAGGAGGATGCTCCAACGTCGAGACCAGGTGAATAAATGAGTGCACAAGAGCCGTATACCAATAGAATGCTTCTCCCAATGTGTCATGGCCAGTTGGAAGGGGTTGTGACCTTACCTGCCCGATTAAGGGGCAATGCTAGGTTGAGTTTGGCCAGCTTGAGGAATGGGTCCACTATCGTCGAGTCGGGATAGATATTGGCAGGTGGTAGTGAGGTCTGTTCCACTTGCCTAGTTGCGCGCTTAGATGGGACGACAAGCTAGTGTAGAGTGTATTAGACCCTGGTGATTATTCAAAGTGAGAACTGTACTGATATATGATATTCCAGAGATGAGCTTGAAATAGCGGTGAAGACCGCTTGAGATGAAGTCAGAATATGCCAATATGTCCTAGAGGGGGGTGATTAGAGTTTTTTTTAAGTGTTTACAGTTTATTCAAAATCCTATCACTCTAATCCTATTATGTATGCAATTCTCGGGATTACTCAAATGTAACTCTACTGGCTTTCAAGCCTTGTAGAGGATCCAATCATAACCTACTTGTAAGATAAACAAGTTGCAGACAAGATTGTGAAAGATATGATTGTATGTGTGTGTATAAGGTGTGATCTCAGATAATCAGATATAAAGGCATGTAAGGAAATCACATAAATGAAAGACAATAATCATCTCAAACACAGTCATTTTTATAGTGGTTCGACTACTTGTCTACTCCACTCCCGGCTCTCGCACTCAACCCTTGAGTGTACCGGATTTCACTAGGAGGTTTCTCAAGGTTCACCTCAAACCTAAGGTTTTAAATCAGGTTCACCTTCACCTTTACAGAGGTTTTACACAGTTCACCTTAAACCCAGAGTTTTATTGGTTCACTCATAACCAGATGTTTATGCTCTCCATAGAGCAAGGGTCCACACAACGCACCTGGATTTTAGACCACGTAGGTCAAGGACCTACACAAGAACCTAATAGTTTATGCCCTACACAAGAGCAAGGGTCCACCCTGTGCACCCAGATTTTAGACCACACAGGTCAAGGACCTACACAAGGACCTAACGGTTTATACCCTACACAAGAGCAAGGGTCCACCCTGTGCACCCACTACGTACACTCCCTCCGGAGGCCTCCTATTTAATATTAATGGTAAGAGTTTGTTGCATTTGCCACGGAGTATATAATCATGACCATAAGACTACTGAGATCAGATAGATTAGTATTCATTGGATACAAATTTGTAACAAAGACCCCATGCATAACTCGAAAGCGGGGTTCCATATGCCTAGATTTTAAAGCGTTCCCCTGGTACCAGGGAATATCTCTATTATTGCACAGATACTTGGTTACAATGGAACGAACCTTAGGAAGATCGAGATCTAGGTCGGGAAGTCCTTCTGGTTCCATCTGTACGTTGAGAGTTTTAGCTATTATGGCAGGGGTGATGAACGCATCGTCATCATCCAGAGAGACCATGAATGAAGGAGGATCAGATAGCGGAGAGTGACACGCGGCAAGGAAATTGCGCGTTTGCTCGAGTTGACAAGGCCCTCCGAAATCTAGGATGGGCAGCCAACCAACTGTAGAAAATAGGGGTTCTAGATTATATGGGGCTAAGCAGGCCCTGTCCACTTTTCTCTAATGGATCAGCTTCCGACTGGTGTACTTCGCTGGACGTGAGGGCTGCCTAACCAGAGGAGGAGGAGGTGCTAGAGAATTAGTTTGGGACCCGCCTTGCGAAGTTTGTGATCTTTGATGTGTGGGAATCTCTCTTTCCGGGGCCCTCGCTCTTTCTCTAGATGCGAGGACTTTTTGTCGGGTAGTCCTTGAAGATTCCCCCTGTTCGGATGCTATCCCTTTGTCTTTTCCCATATAGACAAAACAAGAGTTTGGGAAACACAACAACCACTTGACAATATCGAAAATATCTAAAGGAGAAATTTACCTCTTGTAGTATAGAAAGGTATTACCCGATTTAGGAAGACATTTTGGTTAGTCCTTTGTGGCTCTAAGTAATTCGATTGAGTGTATCGAGCACAGAAGATGACCGAAAAATAATAATCCCTTTTTCGCTTCGCAGACTTTTATCGGGCACCATCTGTCGATAAGATCGATCATTGTTTCGATGATATCGAGTGATTTCTTATCGATACCATCGAGTCTGTCTTCGATGTCAATTTTCGATCCGTAATCTAAGGAGTTATTGAAATAGCGGTGAAGACCGCTTGAGTAGAAGTCGAAATATGTCAATATGTCCTAGAGGGGGGTGAATAGGACTTTTTAAGAGTTTTTACTGTTTATTTAAAAATCCTATCACTCTAATCCTATTATGTATGCAATTTTCAGGATTACTCAAATTAACTCTACTGGCTTCCAAGCTTTGTAGAGGATCCAATCACAAACTAATCAAGATATAACAATATGAAACTTAGTCTATGTTGGATGCGACTGTGTGTGTGTAAGATGTGTTCAGATATATGAATATGAATGCATTGTCATGAATCACACATATAGAAAAGCCATCACAAACACAGTCATTTTTATAGTGGTTCGACTACTTGTCCACTCCACTCCCGGCTATCGTACTCAACCCTTGAGTGTACCGGATTTCACTAAGGAGGTTTCCCAGGGTTCACCTCAAGCCTAAGGTTTTAAATCAGGTTCACCTTCAACTTTACAGAGGTTTTTCGAGGTTCACCTCAAACCCAGAGTTTTACTGGTACCCTCCTAACCAGATGTTTATGCTCTCCATAGAGCAAGGGTCCACACAACGCACCCGGATTTTAGACCACACAGGTCAAGAACCCACACAAGGACCTAACAGTTTATGCCCTACACAAGAGTAAGGGTCCACCCAGTGCACCCACTATGTACACTCCCGCAGGAGGCCTCCTTGATGACTTCAAAGGGTGAGAACCACTTAGGACCAAGACCTGGGAAGGAATGATCACAAGTGTCCTCCGGACTCTGGATACTTATAGATAAGTTGATGAGTCCCGTTAAGCACAACACCAAAGATCTTCTCCTCCTTGTTGACGAAGAGTCTTCAGCTCCCTTGATCCACAACACAAGATGATATACTAATGCTTGACTTCGGGTTAGGTCAAGGGTGAGATGGAATCCTACTCTCTAAAGATTTTCCTATAAGGAAGATAGAGTGGTTCCTCTCTTATGAATTCAAGGCATCCCAGCATAATGATTTGCCATTAAGGTAGTAGCTGGAAGATCCTTGAATGCGGAAGTTCATTCCCCAATCCACTCTATTTAATATTAATGGTAAGGGTGGATTGGAGGATAAACTCCCTAGAGAGAAAGGCTTTAGGTATAAGATGCAAGTTAAAACACACAAAAGCTCTCTTTTTTCTTTCTTACAGCAACAAAGAACAAGTCCTCTATATATAGGCAAGAAGTTCCAATGGATATAAAATGGTCACATTTATGACCGAGTTCGATATCATCGAGCGTATACTCTCGATAGCATCAATGGTCTGCTCGATGACTCGAACTCGATGTCATACGCTTTTGAAACTCCTTACCAATAGGTCGATGAATCGAAACAGTTGTCGATGTCATCGAATTTCGAACTCCAATTCCATCGATGACTGCGTCGATCCCTCGACACATGAAAAATGAGAGAGACTTGACTTTGAAAATATTTCAGGTTTTCATGAATGATCGGGGGAACCATCGAGGTCATCGGAATTTGAATGTCAATGATATCGAGATCTGAGTCGAGGCATCGATAATTCTAGCAGATTTATCTTTAAACTTACTGGACCGATTATGGCTTAGTTCGGTGCAATCGATCAGGTGTCGATATCATGGATATTTGAATATCGATTAAATCGAAGGGCCCCCGATCATAATTAAAAACATCCTGAAATAACTGCTGTAAGAAATGTGCACCCACCATCGATATCATCGATGGACCTCCAATCATATCGATATTTGACTTCAGATGATATCAGACGGTCATCGATATATCGATGAGTTTTGAGATTTTCATTAAAAAATAAGGGCGCCGGAAATCTGCCTATCGATCTTATCGAGTCACTCCCGATGGTCTCGAGATTTGAATATCGATGGTATTGATGTGTATCGATACATCGATAATTCGTTCAGAAATGTTATGAAGTTACTGGACATGTTTAGTGCTTTTATCGATTACATCGATAGGTGAATTGATACGTTGATAAATCCATCCAGATGAATATTTAGTTGTTGGACACTTTTGGTCTTCTTTTCGATAATATCGTTAAGGTATCGAGGGCATCGACAGAACAGGTCGATCATATCGAGGGTGCTTCGATAAAATCAACAAGGTGAGAAAAACTTAGAGTTTTCCTATTTTGAAAAAGTTTTCTCACCATAAAAATCCTAAGATGTTTATCTTGTTTTAAAGGTTTAATTCACCTGGTGTATTGGATTATGGGATGTGAGGCTATGATTTACCTATGGTGAGCTTCCACACATCCGGTTGAGGCAGACGCTTGAATTAATCTCTTCCTATTGAGTTCTGCAGCCAGTCTGACACACCTTTCACGTAACTTGACAAACCAGGGCACAAGTAGGTGCAGTTTCAGTTATCGATAATATCGATGCACAATCGATTACTCGAGAATGTCATATCGATGCTTATATCAACGATGAAGATTTTCAATTTTCAGCACACAACCAATCTGCCAAGTATACTTTTAGAATTTCTATAAATCAGTAGTATACTTTTCAAAAATTATGTACAATTTCTGTACACACCAAAATTACAAACATATGTATGTTCATATACAAAAGTTTGAGGTCAAAAAGCTCATATGTACTACTTTAGGCTTAGCAAAATTTGCATCATTTCAGCAGATATCCAGGTCAGATGCATGACTTGGACTTGTCCTTCCACACTTGGAATTTTCAGGGTATGTGAAGATTAGTCATATGACAATTTTGTTTTTCTTTTTCTACCCATTTTGGAATAAACTTCTTTCTCCTGTTTTGCATCTTAGGTGGTGATAGATGAGTGTTTTCCCTAGATGGACTCTTGACATTCTGTGTTTCTCTGATCGATTTGAATTTACCAATGTGATTTTGTCCAGAGTTATGTAAAGTCCATCTAAGTATTAGGCATTCAACCTCATAATGACCTGTATCACCACATAAATGACAAACTGGAGAGATTCTTATATTGCTTCCTGAAACAGCCGATGATTTAGTTGTTGGTGCTGCATTTCTTGTTTTCTTATTGGTTTTCTCATACCCTAGACCACTCTTATCCTTTTCGGGCCTTCCAATCCCTAACATCCTTTCGAGCTTTTCACCACTCTAAAAAAATTTATAGTTTATTTCAGTAAATTTTCTAGATTTCTCTAAGTCATAGCAGAGTGTGTGATTCTCATTCTTGAGATGCCTATTTTCATCTTCTAACAATTCAATTTGTTTGGTAAGCTTAGATATTCAGTTTTTAGGGATATGTTGATTCTTTCCAACTTGTCATTATCTGCATAATGTTACTGTAGATCATTAATTAGGTGTGAATTTATCTCCAGTATTTTATCCAGATCTTTTTGCAGCAGCTTGCTTTTGTTTTCTGCTATTCCAAGTCTTTTGAGGATATTGATGCTATGAATATAAGGTTGATTATAGGCATCTTGTAGCTTATCATTTTCTTCTTCTTCTTTTTCTTTTATAGATTCCTCATTGTCAGATGGAAGTGATTATGTGGCTTGCTGTTCTTTTTCGTTCTCAGATTCAGTGGGAATGATTGATGTAGTGGAGACCATGAGAAATTTCAATGATTTCTAATCTTCATTGCTTTCTGAGTCACCAGATTCTGAATTTGACTCATCTGTATCATCCCACGTGGCGGCCATTGCCTTGCCCTTGGTTGTTCTGTTTGGGCATTCGGTAGATAGATGTCTATACTCTTGACAGGCGTAGCATTGTGGTTCTTTGGTCTTTTTGCCAAATTTGCCTACAGAGAGTTTGTTATCCACCTTTTTACCTCTAGAGGGACGGACACGATTCTTTTGAAAGAATCTTCTGAATCTTTGTGCCAGCAAAGCCACTTCCTCATCATCATCCTCTCTTTCACTTTCACTATTTTCATGAGTTGTTTTCTTTGAAGCTTTTAGGACAGTGTTTTTGGATTTTTGGGATTGAGTGAAGTATAGTTCAAAAGTCTGTAGGGAACCTACTAGTTCTTCTACTTTCATCTCGTATATGTTCCTACACTCCTCAATTGTTGTCACCTTGGGATTAAACCGTTCCGATAGGGATCTTAGAATTTTTCTACAAATTTTCGGTACCAGAACTTTCTCTCCCACTCCACCCATGGAGTTACAAATGATATTCAGTTTTGTAAAGAACTGCATAAATGTCTCATGCTCCTCCATTCTGAGATTTTCAAATTGTGAGGTTAAGAGTTGTAGTTTGGACCTCTTCACAGTATTGTGCCTTCATGGGTTGTTTCCAATAGATCCCATGCTTCTTTTGATGTTCCACACATGCTTATTTAATTGAAAATATCCTGGGACACGGCACAGTAGATAGCATTCATAGCCTTGGCTTCAGATGTTTGCCTTTCTTTGTCAAATGTTGTCCACATTTCTTTGGGTTTGGGCTTTGTGATTGTTGTGCCACTATCAAGTATAATTTGTTTAGTAGGTGGCACATATCCACTTTCAACTATATCCCAAACGTCATGATCCAAAGATCTCAGAAAGTAGTGTATCCTAGCCTTCCAGTATGCATAATTTGAACCATCAAATACAGGAGGTCTAGTGACCGATGAGCCCTCTCCTTTGGCCATATTCCCAACTTCAGTCAAGATCACTCTCTAGGCAGTAAAGCCCTTAAAGAGAGACCCGCTCTGATACTAATTGAAATAGCAGTGAAGACCGCTTGAGATGAAGTCGGAATATGTTAATATGTCCTAGAGGGGGGTGAATATGATTTTTTTAAAGTGTTTACAGTTTATTCAAAATCCTATCACTCTAATCCTATGATGTATGCAATTTTAAGGATTACTCAAATGTAACTCTACTGGCTTCCAAGCCTTGTAGAGGATCCAATCACAACCTACTTGTAAGATAAACAAGTTGCAGACAAGATTGTGAAGGATATGACTGTGTGTGTGTATAAGGCGTGATCTTAGATAATCAGATATAAAGGCATGTAATGAAATCACATAAATGAAAGACAATAATCATCTCAAACATAATCATTTTTATAGTGGTTCGACTACTTGTCTACTCCACTCCCGGCTGTCGCACTTAACCCTTGAGTGTACCGGATTTCACTAGGAGGTTTCCCAGGGTTCACCTCAAACCTAAGGTTTTAAATCAGATTCAACTTCAACCTTTACAGAGGTTTTATGCGGTTCACCTCAAACCCAGAGTTTTACTGGTTCACTCCTAACCAGATGTTTATGCTCTCCATAGAGCAAGGGTCCACACAACGCACCCAGATTTTAGACCACACAGGTCAAGGACCCACACAAGGACCTAACAGTTTATGCCCTACACAAGAGCAAGGGTCCACCCTGTGCACCTACATTTTAGACCACACAGGTCAAGGACCTAAACAAGGACCTAACAGTTTATGCCCTACACAAGAGCAAGGGTCCACCCTGTGTACCCACTATGTACACTCCCATTGGAGGCCTCCTTGAGGACTTCAAAGGGTGAGAACCACTTAGGACCAAGACCTAGGAAGGAATGATCACAAGTGTCCTCTGGACTCTGGATACTTACAGATAAGTTGATGAGTCTTGTTAAGCACAACGCCAAAGATCTTCTCCTCCTTGTTGACGAAGAGTCTTTAGCTCCCTTGATCCGTAACACAAGATGATATACCAATGCTTAGCTTCAAGTTGGGTCAAGGGTGAGATGAAATCCTACTCTCTAAATATTTTCTTATAAGGAAGATAGAGTGGTTCCTCTCTTATGTATTCAAGGCATCCCAGCATAATGATTTGCCATTAAGGTAGTAGCTAGAGGATCCTTGAATGCGGAAGTTCATTCCCCAATCCACTCTATTTAATATCAATGGTAAGGGTGGATTGAAGGATGAACTCCCTAGAGAGAAAGGCTTTAGGTATAAAATATAAGTTAAAACACACAAAAGCTCTCTCTTTTCTCTCTTACAGCAACAAAGAACAAGTCCTCTATATATAGGCAAGAAGTTCCAACGGATATAAAATGGTCACATTTATGATAGAGTTCGATATCATCGAGCAGGTTCGATATCATCGATGGTCTGCTCGATGACTCGGACTCGATGTCATACGCTTTTGAAACTCCTTGCCAATAGGTTGATGAATCAAAACAATTGTCGATGTCATCGGATTTCGAACTCCGATTCCATCGATGACTGGGTCGATCCCTCAACACATGAAAAATGAGAGAGACTTGACTTTAAAAATATTTCAGGTTTTCATGAATGATCGAAGGAACCGTCGAGTTCATCGGAATTTGAATATTGATGATATCAAGATCTGAGTCGAGGCATCGATAATTCCACCAGATTTATCTTTGAACTTGCTGGACAGATTATGGCTTAGTTTGATATAATCGATTTGGTGTCGATATCATCGATATTTGAATATCGATTAAATCAAAGGGTCCTCGATCATAGTTAAAAACATCCTGAAATAACTGCTATAAGAAATACGCGCCCACCATTGATATCATCAATGGACCTCCGATCTTATCGATATTTGATTTCAGATCATATCGGACGGTCATCGATATATCGATGAATTTTGAGATTTTCATTAAAAAATAGGGGTGTCAAAAATCTGTCTGTCGATCTTATCAAGCCACTCTCGATGGTCTCGAGATTTGAATATCGATGATATCGATATATGTATCGATACATCGATAATTCGTCTAGATATATTGTGAAGTTGTTGGACATATTTGTGCTTATATTGATGATATCGATAGGTGTATCGATACATCGATAAATCCGTCCAGATGAATATTTAGTTGCGGGACACTTTTGGTCCTTTTATCGATAATATCGTTAAGGTATCGAGGACATCGACAGTGCAGGTCGATCATATCGAGGGTGCTTTAATAGAATCGACAGGGCGAGAAAAACTTAGAGATTTTCCTATTTTGAAAAAGTTTTCTCACCACAAAAACCCTAAGACGTCTATCTTGTTTTAAGGGTTTTAATCACCTGGTGTTTTGGAATATGGGATATGAGGCTATGATTTACCTATTGCGAGCTTCCACACATCCGGTTGAGGCAGACACTTGGCTTGATCTTCTTTTGATGTCCTGTAAACTGTCTGACCACCCGTTCACAGTAATTGACAAATAAGGGCACTTATAAGGGCACTTTCAGAGCTGTATTGTTATGTGGATTCAGATGAGGACTGTCATGCTTGTGTTGCATCTTACATTGATATTTGGCCAGATAGGCCTTGCATCGCATAGCCTTCGTATGGTTGATCGCATTCATGCACTTGCCACCATTTCCGTATAGCATTCATGGTGTAACGCCTCAAAAATCGGGGGTCGAGCAAAGCTCAACTCCTGAGTTCCAACGCATCACTTATGCAACATAGATAATGATGTTTAAATATTGTCCATATTAGTGCATTAAACATGAGTGGGATTATACTAAAACAATATATCATACTCCAGAAATAATTAAATTAAGCAAGCGGAAGACTGAGATAGGTATATAAAATATGTAAATGTTTCCCAATCCTCAGAGTATGAGTATGATACCAGGCTGAATATATACATGTATTATTTAAAATTTATAAAATGGCAAAATGTGAATGTTTCACTAATCCAATATCTCTGTAATCTCAACGATGTAGCTCTAGGTCTACACAGACCCACCCAAGAGCTGAACGTAAGAGAATTCCTCCTCCTCGTCAAAGAAGTCCAGCTCCATCACGTAAGCCTCGTCTCAACCTACATCTAAATCAGAGTCTGGTTGGTGTTTTAAAACACCGTCCCAGAGTGGGAGTGAGGGATCAACTCAGTGGTACTATAAGGCAAAGGTTAACATGTTATCAATTCAGTCAAGCAATAGTGATAAGGAAATACAACAAACATTTCCTAATTACTCTGGTTAATGCATGAATGATATGGGTAATGATGCATGCCCTCGCCTGCACTCCCTTAGCGACATCATCTCACGATTGCACATGACAAACTCCCTAAACGTGCGCTTCCTCGCCAAAGTACATGCAATGTTGTGCATGAATGTGTTAGCCAAGTAATTTATGAGGCTTATTCATACAACAGGTTCAGGAAGCTAAGGTACCTCCCTTTATATCATTTACCCAAACAATGATCCATCTAGGGTCGTCAATCCTAGTTAATCACATATGATAGGCAAGTTGTAGGGCATCACCCCTGATGAAAACAGTGGATAGGTAAGTTCAGGAGTTTACACTCGAGGTCACTACAAAGAGGCTCGTCACCTCAGCGTAGGCCTAGTTTATACTCGAGGTCATTACGAAAGGCTCGTTGTAACGACCCGTAAATTTTCGTACATTGGGTCGAGTACCACCTCGACCAGAAATCACGTAGGATTAAATTCTTTAGAAATTTAATAAAGTTAACTAAGTACTAAACTCGATTAGCCATGAAATCCGTTAGGATCGCTTTAAATACGATCTGCAAGACCCAAAAGATGCAGAATCATTGACGCTAGGTTACCCTAAAGTTTAGAACCAAACTCATTTCCGTCTACTCTCGGGAATGAAATGAAACTCGTATTAGGTCTAGATCGCACATCGGGAGTCCGATTAACCGAAGCTAAGGAACTAGGACCGCCCCACTTGGGCTTAACAATCATCTCAAAAATCAGCTCCATCCGATGTTCCACGACCATTCGCTTCGATCGGAGCGAGGGTGTGTGAAAAACACTATTCCCATTCCAAAATAAATATCTGGAATAGTGATCGCATCATTCGTTGACGCGTCAGTGATTAAGCAACCCGACCGTCGAATCAGACCAAATTACACCCTCGGATTAAGAAAAATTTCAGGAACATTTACATGTACTTGGAATTTCTGATCGTGGCCCACTGACCGTCGAACTGAAAGTGGTCTGCCACGTGCGATCTGGGAATCCGATCGAGTCAAAAACGTAATCCCACGTAGATCCATAGATGGTGAGCTTAAGTCTGACGTTTGGTTCAAGGAGGGCCACCAGAACCTCCCTTTTGAGCTGGAAAAGTGACGAATATCCTATATTAGCAGTAACCCTTGAACCTGAGTATATTTTGAGAATGTTTTTGGCTATAAAAGGAGCTTAGAACAGCCCCTCTCACAGCCATACGAATTTGGGATAAAACCCTAGAGAGAGAGAGAGAAAAGTGAGAGAATAGCTTGGAGTTTGTGGGCGATCTTCCTCCTACTGCTTCCATTCATCGCACGGCCTACACCGATTCCGCTCTTTAGGCTAGAAAACTCCCGTATACGGAAGATTTACTACCCTTGCTGATTCGTTGCGTTTCAAAAGGCAAAGGTGAGGACTTTAAGTGTATAAGTTACGGTTTTCAACACTTTCAATGTCAGATAATGGTAGATTCATGATCTGCTTGCAATTGCACATGTACAAAGTGCTTTCCGTTTCCTGTTTCGATTAACGTTGCAAAATATGGAATTTCACATACTCTAGGTATACGTAGAAATACCGTATACGTATTTTTTTGGATAAATGTTTGACATGTTTATTTAATGTATGATTATATAATATATGAATAAAATACTAGTTTGGCGAAAGGAATCGCCAAAATACATGTTCACTTGTAAATGCGACGTATGTTGAAATTGTGTATTTTAGAAATACCGTATACGTATTTCTTTTGGAATAATGTTTGACATATTTATTTAATATATGATTATACAATACATGAATAAAATACCAGTTTGGCGAAAGGAATCGCCGCAATCTATGTTCGCTTGTAAACACTATGTATGTTGAAATTGCGTATTCTAGAAATACCGCATATGTATAAATTTTGGAAATGTAATTGTCATGATTATTTGTCGCATGAATATGGTATGCGCGGATAAAATAACCGCTTGGCGAAAGAATAGCCCTAATACGTATTTGCTAACATACGTCGTGTACGTTGGAATAGTGTATTCTAAGTGTTCGCGTAGATGCTTGTGTGTGTAAATGTTTGAGTGTTAGTGCCTTAGAGAGGTGCTGATATGGGATTCCCAACTCCCTTAGAGACATGTAGGACCCCCCTCCATGCGGTGGTTAGCTATAACCACTCACTTGAGATGTGGATGTAATTGTATCCCTATGTGTATAGTGCTTTACAACAAGCTTTACAACATGCCTTACTTCATGCTTTACTTCATGCTTTATAACATGCCTGCTAACATGCTTTACTTCATGCTTAACTTCATGCCTTACAACTGTTTGAGTTTGAGACTATGCCTATAGTCCAAGCATCCGGTACCAGACTTGCGGTTGTGGCTGAGATTCATATCGCCACAACGGACGTGTCTGGCGAACCCGAGTCATACTTCGGTTGGCGATAGTGGTTGGCCACACGGAGTGCTTTTGCGCTCCATATCGCTCAACTTGTGGTGCGCTCGAGCTAGTCAGGCCCGTCATGTAAACCGAAGTGTATATGTATGTTCACCATGTTTGGTCGCTACTGCTTGAACCTAGGGTACCAAACTTACCAGTGGCGATCCCGTTAACCATGGTACCTCGATCCGCTAAGACGCATTAGCCGGGCATGGTGGTATGGGACACCGTGGTCGATTTGTCGGCCCACTGGCCGGGGTCATGTGCCTCCCCGTAGTGACCATTGCGCAACCAAACTCGTGAGCCGATTATGGTGGTATGGGACACTATATTCGATTTGTCGATACTACGGCGAGAGCCGAGTGCGGTGAGACTGTGCTCGTCGACGGCGACGAGTCCTCCGTAG
This sequence comes from Magnolia changhungtana, assembly GCA_030180095.1. Lineage (NCBI taxonomy): Eukaryota > Viridiplantae > Streptophyta > Magnoliopsida > Magnoliales > Magnoliaceae > Magnolia > Magnolia changhungtana. The sequence goes on from JASAUF010000446.1 coordinate 1,096,205, forward strand.
TATCTTCGAGTATACTCCAAGTGTACGTGATTGGCGACGAGTCTTTCAAGTAACTAGAGTATGAGTTGAGCCGAGTACGGTGAGACCGTACTTGAGCCGACGGCTAGTGATTGAACCAAGTATGGTGAGATATGTACTTGGTGACGGCCAGCACAATTGAGCCGCATATGGTGAGATCAGTATCCGCCTGACGGGTGACGAGCCCTTTGCGATGCCTTCACTACGCTTCTCAAACCATAATATCGTATGAGATTAGCTAGGATTGACGACCCTAGAATGGATCATGTTTGGGAATGATACAAGGAGGTACCTTAGTTTTCAATATCTTTGGTTGAAATGGATTAATAAAAACTTGGTAATCATGAGCATCATCGCACCGCATGTGCTTTGTAGATGTGGCGCACTGAGGGAGTAAGCATTCGCGAACGTAAGATGATGTCGCTTGAGGGTGGTTTGGCAAGGGCATACAGTATCATGTCATATCATTTTTGCATTTAACAAGAGTAGTTAGAAATGTTTGAATTGTACTGTTTTATCATTACTGCTTGATTGATTTGATAACATGTTAACCTAGGCTTTATTGTTCCACTGAGTTAGCTACTCACTCCCACGTTACGGGACGGTGTTTGCTACACCCACCAGACTCTGTCGCAGGTGTAGATGGCGCCTCTGTTCAGGAGCCGGAGCTCGACTTCGAGGAGGATCAGGAGGAGTTCCCCTTTATGCAGTACTCTGACGGCTATGCTTAGGCTGACTGCATCACGGGGATTCCAGGGCTTATCTACAGAGTTGTATTTTAATTTTTGACTTAGAAACAATACATGTATATTGGTACTCAGTTAGTACTCATACTCTGGAGTTCACAAAATTTTGATACTTTACATATTTTGAATATAAAATTTCAGTCTTCCGCTTACCTTTATACAATTGAACTGGAGTATGAATTACTGTTTTGGTATAATCTCATTCATGTTTATTGCGCTAACTCAGACAACATTTAACCATCATTGTGTATGTTGCATAAGTGATGCGTTGGAACTCGGGAGTTGAGTTCATACTCGACCCCCGAATTTCAGGGCGTTACAAGTTGGTATCAGAGCATGATTTTGATTAAACCGGACCTGAGTTATGTCCCCACTACGTACGCTGATGCATTATAACTTAGGAGGGAGCGACAGAACATAGAAACAGTCATAGGTATTCCGATTTCGCCAAACGGCGAAGTTCCCTAAAGTCGAACGCCGAAATCGAGTCTGTAATCAACCATGGTCGCATGGGTCGACCTTAAAACATTCCTAAACCATTCACAACCCTTTAAATAGGGATACCAAGTAATGAGAATGAAATCAGAAACAAACTACAACTAAGACTCCTAGAATTCGCGACTTACTATAAGGTTGTAATGTCTACTAGTGCACAAGGTTCTCAGCCAAAAAAAATAGTAAGAGTCCTATTTGGCTTCACCAAACCATCCTCCTAATTATCCTAAGTTCTTTGCGCGATGAGCGCAACTCCTAAAACCCAACGGATGAAGAATCATTAAACTAAACTACCATTTTTAGCAAAACAAAATTGAAACGGGAAAATTACCGTTAATCGGAGGTTTTTCTCACAATTTCGGGCTGCGCAACCCAGTATAGCAGGGTTGGTTGGCTTCATTAGCTCGTTCTACCCCAAATTCATATATTTTACATCAGATAACTCATTCCGGATTACAAGTTACGTTCAACTATTAAAACTGCCAGAAATGGAGCGAATCGGGATCGGGGGGCCAAACGGAACACTTCCGGAGGGATCTAAGGTGGGACCCAGGGATTTTTGGGGCCCAGGGGACTGGAGGATCACAACCATGGAGCCCCATTTCCCAGATTCCAAAATTTTTTGGCGAGGCCCTCGCCGGTTATTGGTTGGGCGGGCCCGCGGTTCGGGCCGGTCGACTTTAGGGGTCCCTACAACCCCCTGCCCTAGCTCCCTTCCTAAATCCATTTCGAAAAGACCCACTTCCTTCACAAACCCCTCCCTTGGCCATTTTTCCCTTCCACCTTTCTGCCCTCTCTTGCAAAACGCCTTTCCACCCCTCTTCTCTACTGATTTCGACCACTTCTTACCATCCTCCATCGTGGTACGCTGCCCCCTCCTCCATTTCCTCTTCTTTCCACTCGTTTGGACCCCCTACACGTGGTTGGAGGTCTCAAAACTGTGGGAGTTATCTCCCAAACCGTCCTTCCCATCTTATTTCTCCATTTCCCTGATCTTTTTCACCTCCCACGCCTGTTAGATCTACTTATCGTGAAGAACTTGGGAGATCAGCCCCCTTTTTCCTATTTCATCGATTTTCCATGGCCCTTTTGGGTGTTGTGGCGGCCCTTTTCTCCATCTCCACCATCCTCTCTCTGATGGGCAAGAGGAAGAGTGCCGCTGATGAGGCCGGGCCTAGTCGCCCTACACAATCGAGGCGACCACGACGAGGCGCCGCCGCGCTGACTCGAGCTTTGCCCGGGAGTTTCGCACGAAGCGGGACCTTGATCCCCGGATCCCTGCCGAACGGGTGTAGTTGGCGGCGCTACCTCATGGTGTCTATGAGGACCGCAGGGTTCTTTTCGAAGCCCAAGTGGATGGTCGGCTATTTGGGGAGTATTACTTGTTTGAACAAGTGGAGGCGGCCCTCTGGGGTCCGTTATTTGAGGTCAGGGGTCGCGCAAATTCCGGCACTGTCAGAGCCTTCTACGCCAACATTCGCAAGCCTACACTAGACCCTTTGCAGTTTCAGCTCTTAGTTGGGGTGGATCTGTTCATCACCGTTGATGTGAGGATGATTGCGCGACTTATGAATATGCCCCTTGGTGACGTACATGCTAGCGAGCTGAATTTGGCGACTGCTCGTGAAAGGAATCGTCGCACCCGATACCTTTGTGGTGGCCGACTAGCTGAGTGTCAGCCGAACAAAAGCCTGCTAGCATCCCACATGTCTGACAACTTCCGCCTACTACATCACATCTTCACATACAATCTTTACCCCAGGGCCGCAGCGCCAGTTATTCCTATGAGACGCCTGTTGGTGGCCTGCACGTTTTACGGGAAACCTGGACACCCTGCTGAGAGCTGCTTCTCGCGCATGAGGGCTAGCGGATTTGCGCCACCGCAGAGATTGGGTCACCCTTATCCACAGGCCATATCAGCTCCGCCGCTACAGACCATTCCTGCACATCCTTCATTCCGACCTCCCGTGCCGTCCTTCAGGCCGCCACAGCGACCCTTGGCTCCTCAGCCGAACCGCCAGCAGCAGGCTCGCATTCATACGCTTGTGGCTGAGGCACCTGAGACGTCGGTTTCAGCTCCGACGGCTTTCGAGGGTACGGCTTTTATTCATGGCACTCCCGTTTCTTTATTGGTGGACACCGGGTCCACCACTTCTATTGTTTCTTGTGGGGCGGTTAAACGCCTATCTTTGCATACAATTCCCACAAAGGGAATGAGACTCACTACAGCTACTAGGACCTGTTCGGATGTCACACCGTTATGCGAGGGTTGCTCGGTAGTTTTGGGTAGCAGCACAGTGCTCGTCGACCTCATTGTTGCTCCACTATGGCACTACGACGTTATCCTTGGTATGGATTGGCTCACCAGGATGAGGGCGGAGATATATTGCGATACTCGGATCATGACGGCCTATGGACCTAACGGCACAGCTTTTACGTTTCCAGTGCAGGTCAGTTAGCCCTGCCGTGTTGATTGTTACGCTGCTTTACTTGTGCCGATTGATGGTCCGACAGTAGATGGTACGCCGGTGGTTCGAGAATTTGCAGGCGTGTTTGAGACTATCCCTGGTTTACCTCCTCGGCGTGAGATTGATTTTACGATTGACCTTACGCCTGGTGCGACGCCCATCTCGTTGCCGACTTATCGTATGCCTCCATGTGAGATGGAGGAGCTGCGGAAACAGATTGACGAACTTGTAGAGAAAGGTTTTATTCGACCTAGTGTGTCTCCTTGGGGAGCACTGCATTGTTCGTGAAGAAGAAGGACGGGTCGCTACGGTTGTGTATTGATTACCGTAGGTTGAACCAGTCACGGTGAAGAACAAGTATCCTTTGCCCAGGATTGATGATCGTTCGATCAGTTGAGGGGGGCGAAGTATTTCTCGAAGATTGACCTTCAGTCAGGGTACCACCAGTTGCGCGTGAGAGAGGAGGACGTGCAGAAGACAGCCTTCAGGACGTGCTTTGGGCACTATGAGTTCTTGGTGATGTCGTTCGGTCTGACGAACGCACCAGCCGTGTTCATGGATCTGATGAACCGGGTATTTCGGCCCTTCCTCTACCGATTCGTCATCGTCTTTATTGATGACATTTTGATATACTCTACGAGTCGTGAGGAGCACGAGGAGCACTTGCGAGCGGTATTGGATACTTGAAGAAGAACCGGTTGTTCGCGCAATATAAGAAGTGCGACTTCGCGGGAGGAAGTCAAGTTCTGGGACATGTAGTGTCCAAGGATGGGATAGCAAATGGACCTTGCTAAGGTAGGCATGCGGTTCGGGATTGGCAAGAACCGAATCGGTTATCGAGGTGAGGAGTTTCCTTGGTCCGTCTTTGGGTACTACAGACGCTTCATTCGGGATTTCTCGAAGATCGCCAGGCCATTGTCTCAGTTGACTCGGAAGGACCTGAAGTTCGCCTGGAATGAGAAGGCGGAGGCAGCTTTTAAGGAGCTGAAGGACAAGTTGACATCCGCCCCTGTGCTAATATTGCCAGAGCAAGGGGTGAAATACACAGTATATACTGACGCGTCTCGCGTTGGTTTGGGTTGTGTTCTGATGCAGAAGGATGGGGTGATTTCGTATGCCTCGAGACAATTAAGGAAGCACGAGGAGAATTACCCTACACATGACCTGGAGTTGGCAGCTGTCATCTTTGCATTGAAGCTCTGAGACATTACCTCTACGGTGAGGAGTTCGAGCTTTTTCTGCGACCACAAGAGCCTTAAATACATATTCACGCAATGATTTGAATATGAGACAGCGCCGATGGATGGAGACCTTGAAGGACTTCAAGTTCGAGGTTTCCTACCATCCTGGCAAGGCGAACCTTGTGGCAGACGCGCTGAGCCGCAAGAAGGCGATTGCATTTGCGGCATCGCTGATGATAGCCAAGTGGGAAATGATGGAGTTTGTGCGGGACTTTGAGCAGAGACTCACTGTCGATGAGCCTTTTAAGTGTGTTACGCACGTTCGGGTGCGGTCACTTATTGACGACAGGATTGTTGAGGCCCAAGAGGGCGATATACGGCTGTCTGAGCTTCGAGAGTAGGCTAGCGACGCCGTGGACTCCGAGTGGAGAGTTGGTTCTGATGGGGGTCTACAATTCCGTGGCCGCCTATGTGTTCCTGATGTGGCTGACTTGAGACGCGAGCTTCTCGAGTCCGCCCATAACTCGAAGTTTGCGATGCATCCTGGTAGCACGAAGATGTACCAGGATATGAGACGGACGTATTGGTGGGATAACATGAAGGCCCACATTGCTGAGTATGTGTCTCGATGTCTGACGTGCCAGCAGGTTAAGGCAGAACATCGCCGACCTCCTGGACTACTTCAGCCCATGCCTATAGCGGAGTGGAAGTGGGACTTCATCTCCATGGACTTCATATCAGGGTTGCCGAAGACGAGGAAGGGGCACGATTCCATTTGGGTGATTGTGGACCGGTTGACCAAATCGGCCCATTTCCTCCCTATCGAGTTACGAACTCGCATGACGAGCTAGCTAGATTGTACATCAGAGAGATCGTCCGTCTGCACGGGGTTCCCTTAGAGATCGTGTCGGACAGAGACACGCGGTTCACATCCATCTTCTGGACTCGTATCCAGGAGGCGATGGGTGTGAAGTTGAAGTTCAGTACAGCGTTTCATCCTCAGACTGATGGGCAGACAGAGCGGGTGAATCAGATTCTGGAGGATATGTTGCGAGCATGTGTGTTGGACTTCAAGGACGGTGGGATGACCTGTCTTCCGTACGCGAGTCGCCTACAACAACGGCTTCCAAGCGACTATTGGCATGGCCCCATATGAGGCTCTATATGGTCGACCTGTGTGGTACCCGCCTTGTTGGGCGCAGGTTGGCGAGCGTAGTCCGATTGGCCCCAGAGTTGGTACGGGCGAGGACATGAGAGAAGGTAGACATTATCAGGCGTCGATTACTCACAGCGCAGAGCAGGTAAAAGAGTTACGCCGATACGAGGCGGCGACCGCTGGAGTTCGAGGTCGGGGATCATGTGTTCCTTCGGGTTTCCCCTATGAAGGGAGTCCTTCGGTTTGGGAAGAAGGGGAAGCTCACACCGAGGTTTATCGGTCCATTTCAGATACTGGATCGAGTGGGTGATGTGGCGTATCGTCTCGCCTTGCCTACACCACTTGCTTCCGTACACAACGTATTTCATGTATCTATGCTGAAGAAGTACGTTCCTGATCCTTCGCATATCATCAGATGGGAGCAGGTACAGTTGAGTGAGGATGCTACGTACGAGCTGCGCCCGACGCGTATCCTTGATAGGAAGGAGTAGGTACTACGTAGCAAGGTCATCCCACTTGTGAAGGTGCTTTCGACACATCATTCCGAGGAGGAAGCTACCTGGGAGACTGAGGCCGAGGTCAGGAAGAACTACCCTCAGCTTCTCGAGGAGTACGAAAAGGTATAAATTTCGAGGATGAAATTTTTTATTTAAGGGGGGTAGATTGTAACGACCCGTAAATTTTCGTACATTGGGTCGAGTACCACCTCGACTAGAAATCACGTAGGATTAAATTCTTTAGAAATTTAACAAAGTTAACAAAGTACTAAACTCGATTAGCCATGAAATCCGTTAGGATCGCTTTAAATACGATCTGCAAGACCCAAAAGATGCAGAATCATTGACGCTAGGTTACCCTAAAGTTTAGAACCAAACTCATTTCCCGTCTACTCTCGGGAATGAAATGAAACTTCGTATTAGGTCTAGATCGCACATCGAGAGTCCGATTAACCCAAAGCTAAGGAACTAGGACCGCCCCACTGGGCTCAACAATCATCTCAAAAATCAGCTCCATCCGATGTTCCACGGCCATTCGCTTCGATCCGGAGCGAGGGTGTGTGAAAAACACTATTCCCATTCCAAAATAAATATCTAGAATAGTGATCTGGCATCATTCGTTGACGCGTCAGTATTAAGCAACCTGACCGTCAGAATCAGACCAAATTACACCCTCGGATTAAGAAAAATTTCAGGAACATTTACATGTACTTGGAATTTCTGATCGTGGCCCACTGACCGTCGAATTGAAAGTGGTCCGCCACGTGCGATCTGGGAATCCGATCGAGTCAAAAACGTAATCCCACGTAGATCCATAGATGGTGAGCTTAAGTCTGACGTTTGGTTCAAGGAGGGCCACCGAACCTCCCTTTTGAAATTTGGAAAAGTGACGAATATCCTATATTAGCAGTAACCCTTGAACCTGAGTCTATTTTGGGAATGTTTTTGGCTATAAAAGGAGCTTAGAACAGCCCCTCTCACAGCCATACGAATTTGGGATAAAACCCTAGAGAGAGAGAGAGAAAAGTGAGAGAATAACTTGGAGTTTGTGGGCGATCTTCCTCCTACTGCTTCCATTCATCGCACGGCCTACACCGCCCCGTTCTAGGTGGTTTCCCGGCGGTATCCATCCCATTTGAAGGTAAGAAACCCTAACCCTAGGTCTGATTTAAAGTAGGATTGTTGTGGGTTGTGTAACGACTAACCGATTCCACTCTTTAGGCTAGAAAACTCCCGTATACGGAAGATTTACTACCCTTGCTGATTCGTTGCGTTTCAAAAGGCAAAGGTGAGGACTTTAAGTGTATAAGTTACGGTTTTCAACGCTTTCAATGTCAGATAATGGTAGATTCATGATCTGCTTGCAATTGCACATGTACAAAGTGCTTTCCGTTTCCTGTTTCGATTAACGTTGCAAAATATGGAATTTCACATACTCTAGGTATACGTAGAAATACCGTATACGTAATTTTTTTGGATAAATGTTTGACATGTTTATTTAATGTATGATTATATAATATATGAATAAAATACTAGTTTGGCGAAAGGAATCGCCAAAATACATGTTCACTTGTAAATGCGACGTATGTTGAAATTGTGTATTTTAGAAATACCGTATACGTATTTCTTTTGGAATAATGTTTGACATATTTATTTAATATATGATTATACAATACATGAATAAAATACCAGTTTGGCGAAAGGAATCGCCGCAATCTATGTTCGCTTGTAAACACTATGTATGTTGAAATTGCGTATTCTAGAAATACCGCATATGTATAAATTTTGGAAATGTAATTGTCATGATTATTTGTCGCATGAATATGGTATGCGCGGATAAAATAACCGCTTGGCGAAAGAATAGCCCTAATACGCATTTGCTAACATACGTCGTGTACGTTGGAATAGTGTATTCTAAGTGTTCGCGTAGATGCTTATGTGTGTAAATGTTTGAGTGTTAGTGCCTTAGAGAGGTGCTGATATGGGATTCCCGACTCCCTTAGAGACATGTAGGACCCCCCTCCATGCGATGGTTAGCTATAACCACTCACTTGAGATGTGGATGTAATTGTATCCCTATGTGTATAGTGCTTTACAACATGCTTTACAACATGCTTTACAACATGCCTTACTTCATGCTTTACTTCATGCTTTATAACATGCCTGCTAACATGCTTTACTTCATGCTTAACTTCATGCCTTACAACTGTTTAAGTTTGGGACTATGCCTATAGTCCAAGCATCCGGTACCAGACTTGCGGTTGTGGCTGAGATTCATATCGCCACAACGGACGTGTCTAGCGAACCCGAGTCATACTTCGGTTGGCGATAGTGGTTGGCCACACGGAGTGCTTTTGCGCTCCATATCGCTCAACTTGTGGTGCGCTCGAGCTAGTCAGGCCCGTCAAGTAAACCGGAGTGTATATGTATGTTCACCATGTTTGGTCGCTACTGCTTGAACCTAGGGTACCAAACTTACCAGTGGCGATCCCGTTAATCATGGTACCTCGATTCGCTAAGACGCATGAGCCGGGCATGGTGGTATGGGACACCGTGGTCGAGCTGTCGGCCTACGATGGGGTCATGTGCCTCCCCGTAGTGACCATTGCGCAACCAAACTCGTGAGCCGATTATGGTGGTATGGGACACTATATTCGAGCTGTCGATACTTACGGCGAGAGCCGAGTACGGTGAGACCGTGTTCGTCTTTGACGGCGACGAGTCCTCCGTAGTATCTTCGAGTATACTCCAAGTATCTGTGATTGGCGACGAGTCTTTCATAGTAGCTAGAGTATGAGTTGAGCCGAGTACGGTGAGACCTGTACTTGAGCTGACGGCTAGTGATTGAGTCAAGTACGGTGAGATATATACTTGAGCTGACGGCTAGCAATTGACCCGCATACGGTGAGATCTGTATCCGCGCTGACGGGTGACGATCCCTTTGCGATGCCTTCACTACGCTTCTCAAACCATAATATCGTATGAGATTAGCTAGGATTGACGACCCTAGAATGGATCATGTTTGGGAATGATACAAGGGAGGTACCTTAGTTTCCCAATACTGCTGGTTGAAATGGATTAATAAAAACTTGGTAATCATGAGCATCATCGCACCGCATGTGCTTTGTAGATGTGGCGCACTAAGGGAGTAAGCATTCGTGAACGTAAGATGATGTCGCTTGAGGGTGGTTTGGCAAGGGCATACAGCATCATGTCATATCATTTTTGCATTTAACAAGAGTAGTTAGAAATGTTTGAATTGTACTGTTTTATCATTACTGCTTGATTGATTTGATAACATGTTAACCTAGGCTTTATTGTTCCACTGAGTTAGCTACTCACTCCCACGTTACGGGACGGTGTTTGCAACACCCACCAGACTCTGTCGCAGTGTAGATGGCGCCTACGTTCGGGAGCCGGAGCTCGACTTCGAGGAGGATCGGGAGGAGTTCTCCTTTATGCGATTACTCGACGGCTATGCTTAGGCCGACCGCATCGCTGGGATTCAGGGCTTATCTACGAGTTGTATTTTGATTTTTGACTTAGAAACAATACATGTATATTGGTACTCGTTAGTACTCATACTCTGGAGTTCACAAAATTTTGATACTTTACATATTTTGAATATAAAATTTCAGTCTTCCGCTTGCCTTTATACAATTGAACTGGAGTATGAATTACTGTTTTGGTATAATCTCATTCATGTTTATTACGCTAACTCAGACAACATTTAACCATCATTGTGTATGTTGCATAAGTGATGCGTTGGAACTCGGGAGTTGAGTTCATACTCGACCCCCAAATTTCAGGGCGTTACACTCGTCATCCGAACATAAGCTGATAGCTCGACTACGGTGTTCCATACACCACCATATTCGGCTCACGAGTTTGGATTGGTCACTGGTCACTATGGGGAGGCTCTTCACCCCAGCGCAAGTCGATAGCTCGACCACGGTGTCCCATACACCACCATGCCCGACTCATAAGTCTTAGCGGATCTTCTCACGCTGTAAACCTGGAGATCGGACTCACAAAATTCTCGAGCGCCGAATCTAGCGCCGACAGCCTCCGTAGTGCCCCATTCTCGGCTCCCAGCGCTCATACACCGGATTCCGATCTTTAGATCCTACAAGGAGGATTTTTAGTATGATTTTTTTTTGGTAATGAAGCATAACCACAAGTTTACCCAAATCACAAAGGTAACATCATCATCAAATATCCACCAATTTAATCATTTGAGTATAATACTGAAATAGAAATATAATATGAAGATATCAAAGGAAACTCCAAAAGCTCCACCGCAAGCTCCGGCCACAAATCGGCTGCATCCTAACATCACCTGCACGCATCTTTCGTGTATAAGCTTATAGAAAGCTTAGAGGGTGGTGTAAGTGTGTGTGCAAGGCGAGTGCCAAGTGTACAATAAAGCACATAAATCATACATCATCGAGATAAGCGAAAATACTAACAAAATCATGAATCATACGATATCAGAGTAAGCGGAAATATACTGGTAAGTCCATAAATCATTCAATAACAGAATATGCAATGCGGATTGGCTATGTAAATGCTGAAGCCAAATATCAGATGTTGATGATGCAATGCAAAATGCAAATCCTACTAAGTCTGTCTAGGCCATATAAGTGTAAAAACATAGTAAATCAAAATGCTAAGTACTGCAAATGCAATATAATATGTGGTGCGAATGAAATGACCATGCTGGAAGGTGAAGTCGGGATGATAGTACGTAGTATCATAGGCTATGGGGTCCATCATAAGGGACTTCTATCCAAACCAGTCTCATACCTAAATTTGGATAGTCGGACACAATGTGGTAAACTCTCGATCTCAGGTTAGTCGCGCGCCCAACCGAAATCCTGGCCATGTGATGGTACATGTAACAAATACTTATGCACCACCAGCCCGAGTGGATAGTGAATGACTGAATGAATGGATATGCAATTCCTTCTCAATAAATCCACATATTAGTATGGTTGCTCCATGGAGAAATCACCGGGGTCTATTACACTCCACTCCAATTGCCTCCTCCCTAGCTGCACAACCCAATGAGTGGAAGTGACCTCACTATCTACCTAGCCAGCAATCTGTCAATACCTACTCAGCTCGTCGATAGCGGACCCGTTTACAGGCTAGTCATACTCAGCCTAGCTTATAGCCCCCTCACTCGGGCAGATAAGGTTACACTCCCTCTCAACCGACCACGGCATAGTGGGCGACGCGGCCTATTGTTATTCAGCACTCGGGCGCTCATGTTCCACTCGGTCTAGATGTTAGGGCTACTCCTAACCTAAGAGGTTCTGGGATTTTCACCCAATGACATCTTAAGTGTCCATAATGCTAGAACCAAATATTTTCGATGTGCCCTCATACACATCAAGGTATGCCTCAATAACGGGCCCTCATACACATCAAGGTGGGCCTCAATATCGAGCCCTCATACACATCAAGGTGGGCCTCGATAACGGGCCCTCATGCATATCAAGGTGGGCCTCAATAACGGGCCTTAAATACACCACAATGGGCCTCAACCCATGGGCCCTTATACCTCACAATGGGCCTTAATACACGACCCTCAAATATATAACAGGTGGGCCCTGCACCTAGGCCTCAAAACACACAACAGGTGTGTAACGCCGTGAAAATCGGGGGTCGAGCATAAACTCAACTCCCGAGTTCCAGAACATCACTTATGCAACAAAATGAATGATGATTGAATGTTGACTATATTCGTGCATTGAACATGAGTGAGATTAAGCCAAAACAGCATATCATACTCCAGAGACAGTTAAATTGCAAGCGAAAGACGATGATAGATAGATAAAATATATAAACTGTGATGAGTCTCCAGAGTGTGATAACATTACTAGGTTAAATAATTACAAGTACAGTTCTAAAATATACCAAATGTGTAAGTGTAATATCTTCTATCCCAAGTACCATAGCCCCGTCAATGCGTGCACTGTGTCTTCGAGAGACCCGTCAGGAGAGTTACATGATAGGAGAACTCCTCCTCATCACCATAGAAGTAGTCCGGCTCGCTTCATAAGCATCGCCATCATCTGAAATTCAACAAATCTGGTTGGTGTGTACAACACCGTCCCGTAACGTGGGAGTGAGTGATCAACTCAGTGGAACAGTAAAGCATAGGTTAACATGTTATCAATTCAATCAAGCAGTAATGATAAAGCAGTACAAATCAAACAATTCTAACTACTCTTATTAAGTGCGAGAATGAAATGACATGATGCTGTATGCCCTTGCCAAACCACCCTCATGCGACATCATCTTACGTTCGCGAATGCTTAACTCCCTCAGTGCGCCACATCTACTAAGCACATGCGGTGCGATGATGATCATGATTACCGAGTTATTATTAGTCCATTTCAAACAGCAGTATTGGGAAACTAAGGTACCTCCCTTGTATCATTCCCAAACATGATCCATTCTAGGGTCGTCAATCCTAGCTAATCTCATACGATATTATGGTTTGAGAAGCGTAGTGAAGGCATCGCAAAGGGCTCGTCACTCGTCAGCGCGGATACAGATCTCACCGTATGCGGCTCAATTGCTGGCCGTCAACTCAAGTACAGGTCTCACCGTACTCGGCTCAATCACTAGCCGTCAGCTCGAGTACAGGTCTCACCGTACTCGGCTCAACTCATACTCTAGTTGCTGTGAAAGACTCGTCGCCAATCACAGACCCTTGGAGTATACTCGAAGAACTACAGAGGACTCGTCGCCCGTCAGCATGAGTACAGGTCTCACCGTACTCGGCTCTCGCCGTAAGTATCGATAGCTCGAATATAGTGTCTCATACCACCATAATCGGCTCACGAGTCTGGTTGCTCACTGGTCACTACGGGGAGGCACGTGGCCCCAGCGTAGGCCGACAGCTCGACCACGGTGTCCCATACCACCATACCCGGCTCATGAGTCTTAGCGGATCGAGGTACCATGGTTAAAAGGAATTTTACTGGTCAGTTTGGTACCCTAGGTTCAGGCAGTAGCGACCAAACATGGTGAACATACATAAGACAAATCGGGTTACTTGATGAGCTCGGCTAGCTCGAGCACACAACAAGTTGAATGACATGAAATGCATAAGCACTTCGCGTGGTCAACCACTATCGTCAACCGAAGTACGACTCGGATTCGTCAAACACATCTCACATGGCAAATGAATCGCAGCCACGAATTCAATTCTAGTACCGATTGTCTGGACTACAATTATATCCCCAAACATGATAACTTGCAGATAGATAAAGCAGTAATGGATCAAGATTAAACTCATACTATCAAGGTATTGTATTATCCGTTTAGGGCTGCCAGGGCTGTTGCACGCACTCGTTGCTCCGCTCCCCCATCACCCATGACAGATCATACAACATAAATATAAATTTAAACATATGCATTACATAGTTATAATCATAAAGCAGTTGAGCATGTTATGAATCACAACACAAGCATGAGTTTATACATGTTCAATTCCTAATCACACAACAATCCAAGGAGATCATACACATAGTTAAAAGAGGTTGAGAATCATATCTCAACACCCTTATACATTACAATTTGCTAACTACTATTCATTCAGACATTCCAAGAAACACTTAAACAAACATACATCAACATACATGACATATGTCGATCACACAGGCATTAGGCCAAATCCTTTCCCTAGGGAGTTACCCCAATCATAACACGCGTACACCCACGACGGAATTCATGGCAAGCAGGAATCCAAGTTCCATATTCATTCAGTCATTTCCACAAACACTTGGGCCACACATTTTAGCATATATAGTGTATATTGGCCGTGGTGTGATTTAGGAAAAATCCTTTCGTCAAAAGGGTATCGCCAATACAACAATCATGAATCCGTGACAATTAGTCATGGCAAGCACGAATGAGGATTCTATACTCATTCAGTCATTTTCACAAACACTTAGAATACACTATTACAACATACATGGTGTATGTTAGCAAAACATGTATTAGGGCTATCCTTTAGCCAAGTGAGTATTTTATCCATGTATAATATATTACTACAGCAAATAATCATGATAAATTCATCTCCCAATATTTATACGTATAGGGTATTTTCTAGAATACGCATTTTCAACATACATAGTGTATACAAGCAAGCATGTATTACGGCGATTCCCTTCACCAAGCAAATGTTTTATACGCACATAATATATTTATACGACAATTAATCATGACAAACACATCACTAAAATATACATGTATACGGTACTTCTTACAATACCGTATTTCTACATACATAGTATTTATTAGTAAACATGTATTTAGGCGAATCCTTTCGCCAAATAAGTATTTTATCCATACGTCATATATCCATACGTCAAATAAACATGTCAAACAAATTTTCAAAAAAAATATGTATACGGTATTTTATACGAATACCTAGAGTATGTGAATTTCCAAATTCTACAATTTTAATCGAAACAGAAAACGGAAAGCATTTTGTACATGTGCAATTGCATGCAGATCATGAATCTATCATTATCTAACATTGAAAGCGTTGAAAACCATAACCTATACACCTAAAGTCCGCACCTTTTGTCGTAGAATCGTAACGGAGTCGATAGGTTCGCTAAGCTTCCGTATACGGGAGTTTCGCAACCTAGAGAATGAAATAGGTTAGCTATTTCATAACCTACAACCTATACAACCCTAAAACAGATTAGGGTTAGCGTTTCTTACCTAGAACGACGCTTGGGAATCGCCGGAAAGCGATGAGAATCGGGCGGTGGAGCCCTAATAGCTAGGGAACGGAAGAATAGGGAGTTCCTCCCACATCTCCCTCACTTTCTCTCTCTTTTCTCTCTCTCAAATCCAAATTCGTATGGCTGGAATGGGAGAGGGTTTAAGGTCATTTTATAGCCTAAAACCTTCCCAAAATAGACTCAGGTTCAAGGGTTACTGCTATTATAAGCATTTCGGCGATGTTCCAGCTCAAAAGAGTGTTTCTGGTGGCCCCCCCTTGAGCCAAACGTCCGACTTAAGCTCACCACACATGGATCTATGTGGGATTACGTTTTCGACTCGATCGGATTCCCAAATCGCACGTGGCGGACCACTTTCAGTTCAACGGTCAGTGGGCCACGATCCGAAATTTCAAGCACATGTAAATGTTCCTGAAATTTTTCTTAATCCGAGGGTGTAATTTAGTCTGATTATGACGGTCTGGTTGCTTAATACTGATGCGCAAGCGAATGGTGCCAGATCACTATTCTAGATATTTATTTTGTAAAGGGAATAGTGTTTTTCACACACCCTCGCTCTGGACTCAAGCGACAGTCACCGTGGGACATCTATTTGGATTTGATTTCGAGATGGTTGTCAAGCCCAAAGTGAGGCGGTCCTAAGTCCTTAACTTCGTATTGTTCGGACTCCGATGTGCGGTCCAGATCGATATGGAGTTTCGAGATGCTCCCAGAGCGGTAGGGTAATGAGTTTGATCCTAGATTTTTGGGTAACCTAGCGTCAATGATTCTACAAGTTTTGGGTCTTGCAGATCATATTTAAAGCGATTCAAATGGATTTCATGGCTAATCTAGTTTAGCACTTAGTTAACTTTGTCAAATTTCTAAAGGATTTAATCCTAAGTGATTTCCGTCTAAGGTAGTATTTAGTCCTTTACAGTTTGTATCTAAAGTGATCGAAGTTATACTACATAGCTAGTTTAAGATAGTGTCTAGGGTGAAGGTGCTTTGAGAAATTGAAAGCACAAGGTAGTGAAGGGTGGGATTTGTGAAGGAAATGGGTTAAGGAGCGATTTTAGACGGTGGGATTCAGTTCTGATAAGTTAATAAGGTGTTAGGATCGACCCATCGCCTAAGGACGTCTAATCCCAGGTTGGGAAAAATCTGGGATGTTACAAGGTGGGCCCCACTCATGGGTCAAAGATACATCTTGATGAGTCACATGTATATCAAAGTGGGCCTCTCGATTAGGCCACAAAATACATCAAAGTGGGCCTGACGGATGAGCCACAAAGTACATTAAGGTGGGCCTCACAGATGGCCACAAAACACATCAAAGTGATCCTTAATGGATGATCATATCACGGAGTGGTCCACCGTGATGTGTTTGAGATCCAACCAAATTCATAAGTTAACATAGAGCTAGATGAAGTGAAAGCAACATATAAGCTTAATTGGAAGCTAATGTGCTCCTAAGAGGTTTGAACGGTGAATGCCACTGTCTCCACTAATTTCAATGGTGGGGTCCACTTGAACCTTAGATTTGACTCTTTCTTTAGCTCATGTCATAAAATGAGCTTTTAAAATGGATGGACAGTTTGGATGCAACACATGCATCATGGTGGGTCCCACCGTCCAAGCATGGATGGTGTGTATAAAACACATAAATCATGGTGGGTTCCACCGTCCATTGCTGTGAAAGGTGTGACTAAAACACATACATCATAGTGGGTTCCACCATCCACTATTGTGGACGATGTGCATAGAACACATACATCTCGGGGTCCCACGTGGGGCCCACCACAATGTTTACCTACCGTCCAACCTGTTGACGAGGTCACACAGACCTGGACGAAGAGTAAAAACAAATCTCATATTGATTCAAACCTCTGGACAAAAAAAAGGGTTTCAATGGCTGACGTTTAATCCTCACTGCCTTTGCGGTGTGGCCCATCTGATCAACGGCTGGATGGCGTGGAGAGAACACGTACATCACGGTGGGTCCCACCATCCAGTACTGTGGATGGTGCGGACAAACCACGTACACCATGGTGGTTTCCACCGTCCACAACTGTGGACGGTGTGAGTAAAACACATACATCAATGATGGGTTCCACGTGGGACCCACCATAACATTTACTTTCCATCCAAACTGTTAATAAGGTCCCACGGACCCAGATGAATAGGAAAAACAAATTTCATGGTGATCCAAAACTTCTGTGACCCAAAAAAAAGGTTTCAATGGCAGGCATTAAATCCCACTGTTTCCTGCAGTGTGGGCCACCTGAGTTCCAGATAGGGCTGATCTTCGGAGGGCCCACCGCCCAAAAAGGGGCCCACCAAATACAAGGTGTTGATGTACAACACACATCATGGTGGGGTCCATGTGTGGTGGTAGCCAAGTAAGGCCCCCACCCTCACCGTCACTAGATAATAACGTCCAGTGACTTAACCTTTTTTTTTTCTTCTTTCTTTCTTCCTCACTTTCTTACTTTATTTTTTATTTTATTCTACTATGTGGGGCCCACTAGTGGATAATCGATTCTGTCTATTATATCGACCAACTCTCTATGGAGCAAAGGAGTCTAACGATGGATAGGTCCACCACTTATATACACAACAGTAGGTATTAAAAATTTCTAACAGTGAGATTTTGTTTCCCTCGATGCGGTCCACTATGAACTAAGATTTGTCTCATTTTTCGACTCGTAGCCTAAAACTACATGTGAAAGGTGGTGAATGGCATGGATTAAACAAATACATCAAACTGGGGTCTATAGTTGTGACGGCCCCACCCACGTCCGCATGGTTGACGTGAGGGGGGTGCTCTCACTACCACCATCAGTTGTGGTGTGGTCCACTTGATGGTTGGATCGAGTAGATTTTTGGGCTCCATGGCTAAAATGTACCGAAAAATGGACGTATGGTGTGGATCTAAGAAATACATCAATATATGTCCCATTAGTGAAACTCACTTCAAACCTCCCACGCAAAAAATAAAAATAAAAAATGACGTGGGTAACCCAACCCATTAGCATTTGTGATATGGCTCACTTGGGATTCAGATTAGCTTCATTTTTCGGCTCAACGCCTAAAATGATCTAGGGAATGGGATGGGCGGTGTGGATTGGATCAATACATCAAGGTGGGGCTTGTATGAGTGGCCCACCTAAAAGCCTTAAAAATTAAATTGCTTTATGCAGTGAGTACACCTCACTGTCAGTTCACTCTCCACAACGTCCATCGTCCAGGGGCGCTGGACGGACGACGTGGGTATTTATGGCATTAAGGTGGTTCCCATGTGGATGTGACCCACTTGATTAATCTGATATTTGTGGTTTTACCATCCCCATTAAGTAGGGTCCACATGGTTTGGATGGCCATGGGGTCCATTTGATGGACGGTTTCAACACCACATACACTCATCATGTGGGCCACAAAATAAATAAAGGAGAGAGAGAGAGAGAGAGAGAGAGAGAGAGAGAGAGACATGTGATGATGGAGGGACCCCGACACTACGGGCCCTTCCTTGCATGATTTACAACATACATCAAGTGGGTCTCATATGGGCCCACCGATCAAAATCAACAGTGGAGATCCATTTTCCACCAAAATAAAAGATCTAGATGATCCCTTTTTAAACTAGAAAGTAAACATCATGATGCGGTCCATGGAGAATGACCACATCATGGAGTGATCATGATAACCAAGGTGGGCCATCGGACACATCAAGGGTCCAAAGAGAGAACCATACCATCAATCGGTAGGCCTCACTTGGCCCATCATAAAAAAATGAAATCTAGGCCTATAGAAGTACCCACCGTTCGATCTTCTTGGTCTGATGGAACCCCAATCTCCTTGTGCTTCACTTTAATGGTGGAAGATGAGAAATGAATGGATAAGATGAAAGATTTGGGGTGAGAAGTGGGTCACACACACTCACTTTTTCACCTTAGAAAGCTTGGACGTCCACATTTTTTTTTCTCTTTGGTGTTGCTTGGAATTTGTGTTAAGAAAGAAGAGGGAGAGATGGGATGTAAGGAGAGAGAGTGATGGATGTGAGTAATGGGTGAGGTGATGGATGTGAGGTGAGTGATGGGTGAGGTGAGAGATGGGTTGACTTGGTGGTTGCTTAACTTGTGGAGAAAGAAAGCATGGGTGTGTGTACTTGACATGAGGTGATTGATTGATTGATTTAAGTGATTGATTGATGGGATATATTGTAGAGATTCTCTTGAGATTGCAAACACGTGACGTTTTCTTCGAACTAAATGCCAGCCCACATCTCCCTGCCAAGGTATCAGATCGGTATGCAAAATACAGTGTTGGAATCGCGACGACGGTGTGGTCGCAATGGTGCAAGTCTCAGATTAAGCTTACTCAAATCTACATGATACGACTTAGGGTCGTGCACAAACATCGATCATAGGTCGCAGGTTGGTGAAATTCATCGGGAAGGATCACGGGAGTTGACGGAACAGTACGTGCTAAGATACGGGTCTTATAGATCTTGGTACCATGGTTAAACGGGCTTTACATTGGTAAGTGGTACCTTAGATTCAAGCAGTAGCGTCCATACATGGTAAACACATAATAGGCCAATTGGGTTATTTGACAAGTGCGATTAGTACGAGCATACGTTGAATTGATCGACATGAAATGCATAAGCACTCCACGTGGCATAATCACTGTCGACAATCATCGTACGACTCAGATTCATTGAACGTATCTAATGTAGCGAAACTAGTTTGGCCACTCCATTGGGAACCGTTACAAATTGTCTAGACTACGTATTAGTCCCAATCATACTCAAATGTAATAAGTAGTCACATGTGATAATCATACAACATTTAACAAACAATTCAAACATAATTCTCATTTGAGCATTTTATCAAACACATTGAACATGTTACTATACATACGCATTTCATTCATAAATCACATAGCAGCAATTTACACTATATGAAGGAAACTACAATTATGGATAAGGTAGTTGAAACTCCCATCTCAACACCGTTGAGACTCCCATCTCAACACCCTAGTTGGAAGCGATTTATCAAACAATTTCTCATTCAGACATTTTATCAAACACTTAGACTACGTAATACTAGATACCTAAACTAAATTAGTTATAACATATATTATGGCAAATCCTTTCACAAAGGAGTTGTCATACACACAACAAACATGTATTTTAGATTAATAGTCATGGCAAACATAAATTAGAATCTCACTTTCATTCAAACATTTCAACAAACACATGAAATGCATTTTATATTCACATATTTCACACACATGTATAGTTTATTGAATACATCGTAACTAAGATCATATGGCAGCAATCAAGTTAGACATAAATCATTGCTGACATTGAAAGCCTTGAAAACCATAACCTAAACGTTTATAGTCTGCACCTTTCATCAGTTTGCTTGTTTCAAACTCGGTTCGAATTTTACGTCCTCGTCTATAGCACAACGGCTACCTAAATCACGAAATAGGTTAGCTATTTCACTGATTCCTCTATTCGGATTCCTAAAACAAGATTAGGGTTAGGATTTCTTACCCAAATCGAACTTAGAATCGACGGTGTAGCGATGGTGGGGTGGTGATTTAGTACGTTCTGTAGTGGGAGTGAATCTCAGCAAAGATATCCTCATCTCTCTCTATTCCTCACTCTTTTCTCCTCTTTTCTCTCTTCTCTCACTTAGGGTTTGAGAAATTCGTATAGAATGAGAGACGGGTGGTTTAAGGTCTTTAAATAGGCCCAAAAGTGATGTCAATAGCCCCAGGGCCATGATATGCTTAGGTTATAGCCAAAGGGTGCCTGTTTCGGGCAAACAGAGCTCATCTGGAGCTCCATTACCTGTCTATGTTGCAGAGTAAGTTCCCTGACAATGGATCTAGGCCAAATTATGATTTCAGCCCGGTCAGATTAGTGGATCAACCGTGTAGGACTTGTATCAGTTCAACGATCATCGTCACTCGATCAAGGCCACAAGTATATCAATATTTGCAGGGAAATTTCCCTGATCCATGAGTAAAGTTTGGTCAGAAATTGATAGTTTGAAGTCTTCAATTTTTCTTGCAAGCGAATGGCCCAATTCACTTAAGTTTTGGTTTATTTCCTAAATATATTCACGTTTCTCACACACTTCGCTTGGGGCTCAAGTTGTACGTTTCTGGATACTATTTGGGCTCGATTCCCACGATAGTTGTCAAGCCCAATAAGGCGGTCATAACCTTATAGTTTCGCAATCATTGGTCTTTTGACGTGCGGTTCAAGTTCGATACGGAGTTTCAATATGCTCTCGAGAGAAAATGGGTTTTGAGATTGCTCATAGGTTTTTAGGTAATATTGAGTTAGGGATTTTAATGGTTTTAGGTCTTTCAATTCGCATAGGTATTGTTCGTGAGTTATACTTATGCTTATAGTTATGCTTATTAAGAAACAAATTCATGTTGAAAATCCTCTTTGTAGGATCCCAGGATTGAAACCTAGTATATGGGTGCCGAGAGATGAGAATAAGATACTACGGAGGCTGTCGGTGCCGGATTCGGCGATCGGGAAATTCGTGAGCTCGGTTTCCGAGTTTGGGGCTTGACAATTCCCCTTCTTGAACAAAGAGAAGATCAGGAAGAACCTCAGAAAGCATATATCAACATGGATGACATCTTCAATGACCTAGAAGGATCAGAAAACACTACAAACTTGACTATTACACCTCTCAATTTGATGAGAGATCATCTGCTTTGGAAGAGAAAGTGGATGCTCTACAAGTGTCTCAAGCATCGTTAGTCCAAAGTCGAAAATCAACTATGAAGGACATTAAAAAGTGCTTTCATCGATTCAATTGGAGTTTAAGGATTAATGATCCTTCAATGCCTGCACCATCTTCATCAAAGTTAGAGTGAGATAGTTTATTTTTTCTTATTTGACTGCATTTGTACTAAACTATATATTGATGATTTGCTTGGATCCTTTTTTAGTTTGATATAGTTAGTTTGGATATTATATACACTGTTTCATATAGTATTCTCTGCTTAATATGATGATATGCTTCATTTTGCCCTAATTTGTGATATTCCTGAATTCTATCTACAATTTAATTTCTTCCTTTGTCAACTAGTGACAAAAAGGGGGAGAAACATGATATATATATATATATATATATATATATATATATATATAATCTCTATAATGTGGATAATTTTGGAAATTTATGGATTTATGTATTTCTAACATGTTATGTATGCATATACTCGAGGTTATGTTTGAATGCCATAGTACATGTTCTATTTTTCAGGGAGAGCTACATATGAAATACTACTGATTGTTATGGCATCAGATGAATACAGATGGTTACAGATGGTTGTTGAATCTACATGGCAGCGCTTTAATCTTATTGACGATTGTGATCATGAGTATATGTATGCATGTAAATGTGTTGTGTATATTATGTATTTTGTCACGAAATTGACAAATGGAGAGATTGTAAGTGCTTGTATGTTTAGTACACATAAGGTTGTCAAATTTCGTGAGACAAAGTGATACCGGTCAGATCGTAAGTACGATTAGATCACAACTACTCTATATGTCTGAGGATCAGCTTAAGATCGGCTTATCATCTCAAGAAGATGTCGCTCGGTTTCAAGACTAGATGATCTTTGTATTTCCTAACCAACAGATAATATAACAGTAGAAAGACCTTTGGTTAGGTTCTTTCAAAATTTCATTGATTTTGGATTACCTTTAGTATATTTGCTATGGAGTTCGGCCAGCCTAACTTCCTTAGTTAACCTAATTTCAGGATTGGGCTAAAATTCAAAATCTATTGAAAATTCAGCTAGCCTAACTTTTGGTTCAACTAGCCTAACTTAAAATTCGGCCAACTCGAGTGAAGTTCGGGTCAAATTCCAACAATGAAAACTTTTGAATTTTGCGAGAATTCGGCCAACCGAATGTCAAATTTTGGATAAATCTCATCTCGTGCAATTTAATAGTCATTGGAACAAATTCGGTGGAATCCGGCCAGCTGAACCTATGCTTAGGCTAGCCGAATTTTCAAACCTTTTGGCTATAAATAGAGGACTTCTCTCATCCTAAAGAAAAATGGAAAATTACTCTAAACCTTCTGCAAGTGAGAGAGAAGCTTTGGTTATCTGCATGCATATTGTGCGGTATTTATAAATTTAGTTTAAGATTATTCAATTCCCTTTCTCAAGATTATCTCAATTTCATTTTAAAGAGTGGTCTATACCGCACTTAAAATTAAAAAGAATTGAATAAGTAGTATTAGGGTTTTCATTTTCTAAAATACTTTTAGAACCCTATAGTCTTTCTGTTAAGCGAATACTTCCTCCTCTACTTACAAGAAAGAAGATATCTTCTACAAGCTTCTACTGCATCTTCGAATCTACTTTTGAAGATAAGTATTTTACTTTATTTCATTTTAGCTTATTCTGAGATAGCATGTGAAAATCTCAGTGGCTTGATTTGTGTAGCCTGTGAAAATTGCAAAGTGAATTTTTGTTTGTGATCGCCCGTGAAAATCACAAAGTGAATTTTTGTTTGTGATAGCTTGTGAAAATCACAAAAGAGGTTTTATTGTGATGAGCCCATGAAAATCATAAGGAATTGTATAAGGTTGTTAAGGTGAACTTTTGAAAACCTTGAAATAGTGAAAGCCAAAATTATAAGAATAGTAATTTTGGGAGTGGAGTAGGTGTGGTTTTTAAAGCATTGAACCACTATAACTCCTTATGCCTCTATGGTGAATGCTTTATTATTTTTGGCGGTGAATGTTATTTCTATTTCATTTCTTGTGGTAAATGGTATATCTTCTCTTGCTAGTTTGAAAGATTGATTTTAAAGACAATCGTGAAATAAAGTTGTATTGCCTAATACTTTAGGTGAAGGTTGTCCTACAAATTATTTAGAATCAAAGTTTTGATACTTGGTTAATTGAGATGTTTTTTTTTTCCTTATATATTTCGCTTTTATTTTGATTATTTGACATTATTCCATTAACCCCCCTCCCCCCCAAATGACATCGATAGCTCTCCATTTCATAAAACTTGGGGAGATCGAAAGATACTGTCAATAATCCTTCCAACGGAGAGATCGATCTAGTGCCGAGCTCCTCGAAGACAAAGCTCTCAATTCAAGCTCCTCGAAGACATAGCTCTCAAGTCAAGCTCCTCAAAGACAGAGGTTAGATGCAAAGAGCCCTTTCTTGAGCTGAGCAAGTCGACCTCCATCAAGGTGAAGAAGATTTCGGAGAATATCCTGCCCCAAATCAAGGGATCAAGGCCGACATAGCCGAAGATCACGGGGACTGAGGCAACTCGACGATAAATTCGGAGGAAGAATCCATATTCGAGATAAGATCTTATCGTATCCTTATATAGATTATCCTTATAAAATTCTTTAAGATATGTGATACCAATACAATTCAATGAACCATGATACTCCCGTTGCAGTTGCAGGTGAAGATGGGTAAATAACAAAAACCTTAGCTCAAGCCCTACTTCCACTTTTAGTCCGCCCACCTGCCTGATCAGGCAACGGAGGTTATATGACCACAATCGGCACTCCCATTGTCTTTTACATATTATCTTTGCAGATATACTATACTCATCGGTTCTTCTATGTAGCTACACGTGTCCATCCAGATTCAAGCAGTAACAATTGATCTCAATATTATTTTTAATTAAGTTTTTTTCGTTTACCCTACTACTTAAAATTTCTCATGAATTCTACGTTCCTTCCCCTTTTTTGCCACACACCTCATGTATCAGTGCTGCTATAATAGTGAGCCAAGGTTAGATGAATTTGATCAATCGTTCGAATTCAAAGTGCGAGTATGGCCCACCTAACAAATGTACTAGTCTTATTTACGTTCAAGGCGAGGACCACGTCACAAACAACCTGTACTTCTAACCCGTGTTCCATTTTGGCACGTGTGCCCAAGGTCCGATTTTACTCGGAGTGAGGTTCGTGGGCTTCCGTTCTATTGCATGATAGGTCTCAACACTGTAGACTTGTGAGGAACCCTGTAAGGGTCTACATCAATCCTCTTCTTCTCCAAACGTGTGTACAGAAGATGCGAGCCGTTCATCAGATGTTTCTCGTCGTCATCATTTGGCCACATGTTTACGGTAGATTGTCGGAAAATTATGTTCTGGTAGTGGGGTCCACCTGAGATTCTTGTATCACGTGGCATACACGGCGGCCAGACACACGTGGGGCGAGTAGCCATCGGATTTGACTCGGAGCAGGAATAGAAAAATTAGCCTTCCGGAATTTCAGCGAAAGATGTTTGGATTTTATTCATTTCTTCTCAGCAGTGAGGAAGCAAGCTTTTATGAGAAACACCCACCAAAAAGAGCAGAGGAAAAAGGTGGTAAGGTAGATCGCGCAATGACAGACAACAAAAGCTATTCCAAACACGGACGCGGATTGCGTCCTACCCATAACGGTGGCCCCCACAGAGCCCTGCCCGGACGGATTACCGTCCGGGCGGGGGTAGGACGCAATCCGCGTCCTTCCAAACACGAGACAGCTGTACGGGATCTAGAACATTCATCAGGTGGGTTCCAATGCCAACATGCCCCTAGTACCCATGAAAATGTGCTGATCCACTCACTAAGGTTTTATGGAGAGAAGGGAAGCTTCGAAGAGAATACCCATTGCCCTGCATTCACCCTGATAATTATAAGTGGACCAGCTTATGTTCCACAAAGCGCCAACGTCCTCACTAGCCCCTAATTCCCACACGCGTGCCACGTTGTCACATGTTCGCCGGAATCACCTCCTGGTTCTCTCCCGTGTATTTAGAGTCAAAACAAGAAAATATACGACTTGGAAGCCATGTCCACGATGCAAAGAATCCCGTGCGAAATCTAAGAACAGTACAAGAAAAAAAAAAAAAAAAAACTTTACACAAAAAGCCAAAAAAAAAAAAAAAAAAACCACATCATATTCGGGTTCGGTAGCGGCCCCTCCGGTATCAGTCCATGCTGGAAAAGTTTTGTGGGCTTCCAAGCTCTCCATCTAATTTTCCAGCTCATTTCAGTATGTAAATCCAAAAATTAGACAGATCCAAATCACGGGTGGACCACACGACAAGAAACGGTGGTGATTGAATGCCCACCGTATCAGCGAAGGGGATTCCGTAGTGACCCTTCTAGTACTGAGGTCCGTACTAGTCAATGATAATCGGTGCTCCATGGATCATACCATGACGCATGTGTTCCGTGCAATCTGTCCATCCATTTTTCCTAGCTCATTTTAGGAATCAGCTAAAAACATGAGGCATTCCAAATCTTAATTGGATCTCTCTCTCTCTCTCTCTCTCTCTCTCTCTCTCTCTATATATATATATATATATATATATATATATATATATATATATCGGTGATCAAACCACCACCCATTGAAATTTTTACAAGGCCCACTGTAACATTTATTTGCCATCCAACCTGGCATAGATGAAGGGAAAACACAAATATCCGTTTGTTTTTTGGCCCTTAAGAAGTTTTTAATTGTAGGCATTCAATCATCACCATTTCCTATGGTGTGGTCCACCTGACAGATGGTGTTGATGCAAAAATCTGGTTTGACCCCTTAGACCTTCGTGTACCTGCACAGAAAGAGCACAAAGGACACCCTGGCTTGAGCAGGGGACCCTCCGATGCCAAAGTCAGGCTTAGATTCTGGGTCTAAATGTATTGAGGGGTTTTAAGAAAGAACTTTTGCCTACCTCACAAGATGATGGAGGTTCTCCCTTTATAGCTGCTGGAGCGTTCAATCGTAGGAGGATTCTCCTCCTAGTATTGTGTAATCGTAAGAGGATTCTCCTCCTCGTATCGCGGAGATAGGATTGTGCCCGTCTCTAGTCCTCATCTGATCCTGTGAGCTTCGGGATCGGGGATCTTATCCCAAGATATTTGGGATGAGGCCTTGTTATGCGCTGTCCTTCCTTTATTGGCTGATCCGATAAGAGGGTCGGCCCGATGCATGCCCGGACTGCTGGTTCGTCATCCGGACCGACTTATCTTTTGTCTCGGTTTATAGAGTTTATAACTTCGCCTCAGATCCGACGTATCCTTCGGCGATCCGAGGCGATAAGTCCGAGTCTCAGGACTTGGTATTTTTTGTCCCCAACAGTAAGCCCCCTTACTCCGTGTGTCTCATATGACACTTAGGAGTAGCGAGTTTTGAGTCGGTTCCTAACTTAGTCCGAGACGATAGGTAGGCATTTAATGCGTTCTGTGTTACCTTTGATGGGAGACGGTTCAGTTACTGACATCGCACGCGCCGATAGCCGTCAAATCGCTCATCCCGCCAATGAGGGTTGGACATGTAGCAAGGGCATTATTGTCGTCAGTCGACGTGCGCCACGTGTCGAGTGGGGGAGTCGATGCGGGCGTCGAATCATTTCTCCCTTAATTGCTTCCGCCACATGGCAACCTTATAAAAGGGTGGGGGTCCCGCATTTCGAACTTATACTGTCATTCCCGCTTTGCATTTCCTTTGGAGCTTTTCGGTCTTTCCTCTTCTTCTTTTCCTCTTCCTTGACTGTCAGCAGCTCTTTTCGCCATTTCCGCTATCCTTCCTTCCTCCGGTGAGTCTCTCCTTTCTCTCCTTCCTTCTGTACAAGTCATTCGGACGAGGGAGATAAGTGATAACCGATTCCGGGATGTGATACCCGATTCGGATTCTGTCCAAATCCGCCTCAGTTAAGACCGAAGGAACCGGGCTGCTTAGATCATCCCCCGATCCTTCTCCTTCAAACTCGGTATGTGCCAACTTATCAACAGGAACCGATCCAGAGGTTCCCTCGACAATCAATATTTCCTCTTCCTCCTCCTCTTCTTCTTCTTCCATATCCCTTGGAAGATTAGGCCTTCCCGGGCGGGTTATTAAAGACGACCCACCACGAGAAGGACCAACGGAAGCAGGGCGCTCCGCCGGAGCTTCAGTGACCCTCTCAGAGAGAAAAGCAGCGCTCGCATCAACTACTATCTCTGTCAGTAAGGAAGGCGATTCCGCAACGTTCCAAAAACGTTGCGCTTCGCCTTCATCTCCGGAAACTCCCTCCCAGGGACTTTAAGAACCTCTAGCCGCCATTATCACTAAATAAAGAGGAAGGAGAGACTCACCGGAGGAAGGAAGGATAGCGAAAATGGCGAAAAGAGCCGCTGACAGTCAAGAAAGAGGAAAAGAAGAAGAGGAAAGATCGAAAAGCTCCAAAGGAAATGCAAAGCGGGAATGGCAGTATAAGTTCGAAATGCGGGACCCCCACCCTTTTATAAGGTTGCCATGTGGCGGAAGCAATTAAGGGGGAAATGATTCGACGCCCGCATCGACTCCCCCACTCGACACGTGGCGCACGTCGACTGACGACAATAATGCCCTTGCTACGTGTCCAACCCTCATTGGCGGGATGAGCGATTTGACGGCTGTCGGCGCGTGCGATGTCAGTAACTGAACCGTCTCCCATCAAAGGTAACACAAAACGCATTAAATGCCTACCTATCGTCTCAGACTAAGTTAGGAACCGACTCAAAACTCGCTACTCCTAAGTGTCATATGAGACACACGGAGTAAGGGGGCTTACTGTTGGAGACAAAAAATACTAAGTCCTGAGACTCGGACTTATCGCTTCGTATCGCCGAAGGATACGTCGGATCCGAGGCGAAGTTATAAACTCTATAAACCGAGACAAAAGATAAGTCGGTCCGGATGACGAACCAGCAGTCCAGGCATGCATCGGGCCGACCCTCTTATCGGATCAGCCAATAAAGGAAGGACAGCGCATAACAAGGCCTCATCCCAAATATCTTGGGATAAGATCCCCGATCCCGAAGCTCACGGGATCAGATGAGGACTAGAGATGGGCACAATCCTATCTCCGCGATACGAGGAGGAGAATCCTCTTACGATTGCACAATACTAGGAGGAGAATCCTCCTACGATTGAACGCTCCAGCAGCTATAAAGGGAGAACCTCCATCATCTTGTGAGGTAGGCAAAAGTTCTTTCTTAAAACCCCTCAATACATTTAGACCCAGAATCCAAGCCTGACTTTGGCATCGGAGGGTCCCCTGCTCAAGCCAGGGTGTCCTTTGTGCTCTTTCTGTGCAGGTACACGAAGGTCTAAGGGGTCAAACCAGATTTTTGCATCAACAGATGGATATACCTATTTTTGGTCTCATGCTATAAAAAGAGCCGGGAATTTTGATTATGAGAAAGATCGAGTGATGTCATTCTTGGATCATTTTGAAAATAGCAAAATGCTTAAAAGGGTACGATACGAGATTGAAAGGCTAAATTGGATGATTTGTGTGGGGGACCCACAAACATACTCATAATTGGATGTTATCCAGAAAAGATATTTTAGAATTAAGTATCTAGATTCATTGTATCTGGATTGTGTCTGAATTTGTTATAAATAAATTGTGTCTCGGTTCATTGTATCCACACCGTATCTAAGTTAATTGCATGTACAATAAATTATTAAAATTCATTGTATCTAGTGTCTAGATTTGTTATATCTAAATTGTAGGCATTCAATCATCACCATTTCCTATGGTGTAGTCCACCTGATAGATGGATATACCTATTTTTGGTCTCATGCTACAAAAAGAGCCAGGAATTTTGATTATGAGAAAGATCGAGTGATGTCATTCTTGGATCATTTTGAAAATAGCAAAATGCTTAAAAGGGTATGATAGGAGATTGAAAAGGCTAAATTGGATGATTTGTGTGGAGGACCCACAAACATACTCATAATTGGATGTTATCTAGAAAAGATATTTTAGAATTAAGTATCTAGATTCATTGTATCTGGATTGTGTTTGAATTTGTTATAAATAAATTGTGTCTCGGTTCATTGTATCCACACCGTATCTAAGTTAATTGCATGTACAATAAATTATTGAAATTCATTGTATCTAGTGTCTAGATTTGTTATATCTAAATTGTGTTTAAGTATGTTGTATTTAGAATAAAGTATCTACATTCATATTTTCCATTTATAAGTATGTAACTTTGACAAAAGAGATTAAATCTTAGTAATTCTTACATATTAGTAAAAAATAAAGTTCTCACCTGAAATTGCATGGAATAGTTTACCACGATGCTTGTGAAAGCTTGGTAGAGTTATACAATTATGGCTAAGTCCTATGGGTGATTAGGAATGATTTAAAATTTCTATAATTAAAACTCAATTACCTGCTTAAACAACTTACAAATTTAAACAAGACAAAATAACACTAAGGCTTCCAAGCCAAAGTTGATCCAATCGCATTGACTAGAAATGATGTTTTAATTTAACAATTACTCTATAAATCAAGATAATGATCTTGTGTATGGGAATTGCTAAATATTTAACACCTAACATTCATCTAATTATGCATTCATATAATCTAATAAATTAAGCGACAAGCATAAATAGAATATTGCTCAAATAATAATCACCAACACAAGCACGTATACCAGTTCAATTTCCCTACTCTACTCTTAGTGTTGACGGTGGATGCACTCTCCTTGAGTGTACTGGTATTCACTATCAGAGGTTTTAAATCAGATTCACATCTAACCTATACAAGCGTATACTTTCACCACAGGCCTACACAAGGACTTGCAAATGTAAACTCTCGTCGAAGGCTTACATAAGAACTTATAAATTGTACACTCCTGCTAGAGTCCTACACAAAGATTTACACGTACTCATCCGTATTAGTAGCGATATGGTCCTACACAAAAACTTAAGCGAGTTTAGGTTACATACTTTATACTCAATCTTACACCGGAAATGAGTATGAATGGACTCTATAATTGACAACTTACTTTTTGAATTGAGCCATTTTTATATCGACTTGATTTGCTTCTTCAAATCTCTCCCAGCTTGAATGTGTTCCTTAATTGCTCTCCTGATTGTTGATGGCAATGCTTCATCTCCTACGATCAATCACATTACAAATGATGCTCCAAGAGGTGACCAAGGTGATGGAAGATTAGTTGAATCACCTATAACTTATGAGAATATTGTAATCATAGGGAATTCACCTATATGGGTAATCTAAAGAGTTCAGTCAAGGATTTGGCTATATGCATAGTATCTAATCTCTATAAAGGTGAGAGTTCATCTAATACTTGGAATAAGAGTATGAAATGCTCCTTATAGTGAATAATTACAAAAATATTGGCATAAAACTCCTTCGAATATGGTATATGATGTGTGGTATAAATGAGAAATCACTTAACCTCTAATTGCACCAAAATCAATCCAAATGCTCAATAATTGAATGTTAATTTTATATAATTCATGTTACATCATGTTAGTTTAGATATCGATGTCCTAGAGAAGGTTGAATAGGACTTAACCAAGTTTTTATAATTAATTTTATAAAATAATTTTAGAACAACAATTAATATTGGAATATTGATTTCAATTGAGTCGTAGGACAACCTTCACCTAATATCTTAGGTAGGACAATCTTATTTCACAACTTCCTTGATTTCAGTATTTTAAGATAATAAATATATATATATATATATATATATAAACATTATCAATCACCATAAAAACATAGAGTTATAGTGGTTCGGTGCTAACACACATCTATTTTACTCCCAAAATTACTTCTCCACGTAATTTTTGCAATCCACTATATTCAAGGTTTTCATAGGCTAACCTCAATAACCTTTTACAGTGTGTGAAATGGGCGAGCTTCAAGTCCTAGGGGGGGTGAATAGGACTATGCCAAATAAAAATAAAATTAGGAAAGATAACATAAATAGTAGAAATATAAAGCAACCTCAAATGCACAAGTATTGAGAGGTTGATACAAACATTGTTCTAAGGACAACCTTATATAAAAAAACCAATGGCTTATAGTAGGACAACCTAATTTCTAGAACGTTTGTGAGTATCAAAAACTCAAATTGATATGGAGACAAAAGAAATAAACTTAGCTATTATAACATTCACCACAAAAGTATAAAATAGATTACAACATTCACACACATAATCAAATACAATCATCCACCACAACTCCAAGAATTATAGTGGTTCGTGTGTACACCGACCGTTCGAAAACAGCCACACAACTACTCCACTCCCAATATCCACACCCACGGGATATTGAATTTCACTAAGAAAGAAGGTTTTCCAATGTTCACCTTAAAAGCTTCACAGATGTGTTTTTTAATGGGCTTACACAATAAAAAACCCCACGCTGAGATTTTCCCAGCTGATCTCAGTCAAAACCACAAATAGAGATTTTCCTGGCTAAATCTCACAAACCAAAAATATAGAAAATAAAATCAATACTTATCTGAAGAATGATTTTCGATGTAGCCGATAGAACTGCTTCTTTGTAGACAAAGATGTTCAAAGTTCAATCTCATAGAAGAAAGTGTTCTAGGTCTAAATGAATTTTAAGTTAAATCTAACCTTAGGCTACTTGGATTCAATTTATTAAATCTCACAAATGGTTAAATCAAAATCCCCCTTTTAAATCAATAGATTGCAATCAAGAGATCAAGAAACTAAATAACCAAAAAGTTATTAAAATAATTTTAAATACCTTACAATAGCTTCACAATAGTGGGAATTTATCTCTCAGAGTGGTAGCTTGAATTGACTTGGAATGAATGAAAAATTCTAAGAAATGTCCACTATTTATAGGCTGCAAATCGGTTCACTCAACTGGTCTTGGGTTCAGCTCGACTGGTCCTAGTCGAACGAATTTTTAAATTTTCTAGCATGATCAGATAAAACAGACGCTCGACTGGTCGAGTGAATAAAAATCGCGTTGTTGGAGTTTGAGTTGAACCACACTCGATTGGTCGAACCAGTCTCCACGACCGGTCGAGCAGGGTACTCGACTGGTCAAGGAGTTACCAGAAAATTTCAAAATTTTGAATTTAAATCTGGACTGGTTGAGAAAAACCCTGGACTAATCGAGCCAATGCTTGGACTAGTCGAACCAAGACTAGGACTAGTCAAAGCAAAGCCTAAAATAAGTACAATGACCCAAATTAAATATGCAATGATAATGACCTAATCCTAAGTTCTTTCTAGGGTCATGTATACCTTAAATGTGATTATTGAAATTGAACCATCGGTCGCTTCGGTATATAGGACACTTTGAAGCACATGAAGCTTGACCTTGAATTTTTGAACTTGTCTCGAACTTATGTCTTGAGACTTGAGCAAATGTACTTGAGCTTATTCTTGTGACTTGAGCTTGAAGTAGTGTACTTGAGCTTGAATTTGAGACTTGATCTTAAGCTTTAATATAAGCTTGAACTTTAAGCTTGAAGATTGAAGAAATGATGCACTTGAGCTTGAGTACCTCGACTTGATGAACTTCAACTTGTTATTGTAGTTGAACATGCGTACTTGTAACTCATATAACGTTGATGTAGATAATTGTAACGCTCTAAAAATCTGGGGTCGAGCATAAGCTCCACTTCCGAGTTCCAACGCATCACTTATGCAACATAGATGATGATGATTGAATGTTGTCCATATTAGTGCATTAAACATGAGTGGGATTACACCAAAACAGCATATCATACTCCCGAGATAGTTAAATTAGCAAGCGAAAGACTATGTTAGATATATAAAATATATAAACTATTGTAGGTCTCCAGAGTATGAACATGTTACCAGGTTAAATATATACATGTATACTCCAAAAATGAACAAAAAGAATATACATGGGTGCTCCAAAAGTGTAAAATAACAAGTTTAATGACGTCTAATCAACATCCCTGTAATCCCATCGATCAGAACATGGTCTATATAGATCCGTCTGATAGCCGCATATAGGAGAAACCCTCCTTAACATCAAGAAGGTTCGGCTCTGCTTCGCAAGCATCGCCATCATCTGAAACTAAAATAGTGTCTGGTTAGTGTTTAAAACACCGTCCCGTAACATGAGAGTGAGTGATCAACTCAGTGGAACAATAAAGCAAAGGTTAACATGTTATCAATTCAGTCAAGCAGTAATGATAACGCAATACAACAATCAGGTCCTAAGTACTCTTATTAATGTAAGAATGATATGAAATAATGAT
Source organism: Magnolia changhungtana (assembly GCA_030180095.1). Lineage (NCBI taxonomy): Eukaryota > Viridiplantae > Streptophyta > Magnoliopsida > Magnoliales > Magnoliaceae > Magnolia > Magnolia changhungtana. The sequence goes on from JASAUF010000446.1 coordinate 1,130,611, forward strand.
GCATGCCGTCGCCTGCGCTCCCTCAATGAATTCATCTCACGATCGTGGCATGCAACCCTTCCTCAGTGCTTGAGTTGCTACACCAAAGGCACACGTAATGTGGTGCATGCACATAATTAGCCAGGTTCTTACTTAGGTTTATTCATACAGCAGGATTAGGAAACTAAGGTACCTCATATCAATTTCTAAACAATGATCCATTCTAGGGTCGTCAGTCCTAGTATATCTCATATGATATTGTGGTTCTAGTTCACTACAAAGGGCTCGTCACCTAATTAGTGTAGGCCTAGTTTATACTCTAGTTGCTACGGAAAGACTCATCACCTCAACGCAGAATCAGAGTACACTCGAGGTCACTACCACCCACACCTTACCAACTGACAGTCTATTTTCGAAGGCTCGTCACCAACCCGACTGGGGACTACAGCCAGGTTGTACAAGGGTAGGTCGACAGCTCGAATACAATGTCCCATACCACCGTATTCTACTCACGTGTTCGGGTTGCTCATTGGTTACTAGGGGGAGGCTCGTCACCCTAGCGTAGGCCCACAGTATAATCACTATGTCCCATACCACCATGTCCGGCTCATGAGTTTTAGTGGATCGAGGTACCAAGGTTAACGGGCTTTCCACTAGTGAGTTTGGTACCTTAGATTCAAGTAGTAGCATCCATATATGGTGGACATACATTAGGCCAATCGGGTTGCTTGACAAGTTCGACTGGTACGAGCGTACGCTGAATTAATCGACATGGTACCACTGTTGACAATCATTGTAAGACTCAGATTCATCGAATGCATCACATGTGGCGAGACTAATTCGGCCACCCATCGTAAACCATTACTGATTGCCTAGACTACATTGCGGCCCTAAACACACTTTAAATAATTGTATATGCATGTAGTAACCAAAGATAGCATGTGACAACTAAAATCAAATATAAATCTCATTTGGGCCTTTTAACAAACACATAGTGCACATGTTAGCATACATAGGCATGTCAACCATAAAGCACATAATAGTAAGGTAGGTTACATAAAGGAAACTATAACCATAGATAAGGGGATTGAGAATCTTATCTCAATACTCTCATTACATAAATTTAAACGAGCATTTTCTCATTCAGGCATTTTATCAAACACCTATGCTACCCATTTCAACATACAAGTATTAGACTAGTTATAACATGTATCCTGGCAAGCCCTTTTACAAAGGAGTTACCACATACACAACAAGTATATATTCATAGTTAATAATCATGGCAAGTACAGATCCAAATTCCATATTCGTTTAGACATTTTCACAAGCACTTAGACTACACACTTTAACATACGTGACGTATGTTGGTTATAACAGGTATTAGGGCAAATCCTTTCACCAAGGAGTTGTCACACGTGCAACCATCATGTATCCACGATGGATAATCATGGCAAGTACGAATCCCAGTTCCATACTCATTCAAACATTTCAACAAACACATGAAATGCATTATACTTAACATAGTTCACATATATATGTAATAAACAAAAATCCTTGCATCTAAGCACATGTGACAGTAATCAAGTCAGTCATAAATCACTAACTGACATTGAAAGCCTTGAAAACCACAACCTAAACATTGATAGTCCGCATCTTTCGCCGGTAGACTCGTAACGAACTCAGTTTAAACACTAAGTCCTCGTCCACGACACAACGATAACCTATAACATAAAATAGGTTAGCTACCTCAGTATTTACTCTACTTGTATACCTAAAACAGATTAGGGTTAGGATTTCTTACCTACTAACAGAGTCGAAATCACCAGAATAGTGATATATACGAGGTGGTAAAGCACGTGGAGCGGCAGGGAAAGATCCCAAGAACAATCTCCCACTTCCTCTCACACTTTCTCTCTCTTTCATTCTCTCTTTACTCTATTCTCTCTCCTAAGGTTGCAAAATCGTATGTGAAGGGAGAGAGAGGGTTTAACGCCCTTATATAGGCCTATAACTGATGGGAATGGCCTCAAGGCCAAGGTATACTTAGATTGTAACTAAATAGGGGTTGTTTCAATCCAACAGAGCACTTCTGGAGGCCCCTTTTTTCCATGCGGTCGGACTTAAGCTCCCTGACATTGGATCTAGGTCAGGTTGAGGTTTCGGTCCGATCGGATTTGTAGATCGACCGTGGCGGACTAGTTTCAGTTCAACGGTCATCGTCGCACTATCAGGGCCACGAGTACATGGACCTGTGTATAAAATTTTCCCCGATCCGAGGGTTTATTTAGGTCAGACTTTGATGGTCTGAATCCTTGGAATTGGCCCGCAAGCGAACGGCTCAGTTTACTTAAATCTGTGTTCGTTTTCTAAAGGTATTCGCGTTTCTCACACACTTTGCTCCGGGCTCCAGTTGTGCATTGCTGGACACTATTAGGACTTGATTTTTAAGATAGTTGTCAAGCCCAGTAAAGAGGCCATATTCGTATAGTTTCGCGGTCATCGGACTTTTAACGTGCGGTCCAGGTCCAATACGAAGTTTCAAGGTGCTCCCGAGAGCAACCAGGTTTAGAGATTGATTCTAGATTTCAGGGTAAAGTAGCGTCAATGATTCTGCACGTTTTGGGTCTTGTAGATCATATTTAAAGTGATTAGTGTTAATTTCACAGGTACTCTAGTTTAGAACTAGCTAATTCTCATCTAATTTCTAAAGGATTTGGTCCTGAGTGATTTCTGCCTGAGGTGATACTCGGATCCTTGTACGAATTTTTTCAGAACGTTACAATAACACCACGCTCATCTTCGAATGAAGGTAAACTTTCTATCAATTTAAACTTGAAGGTAAACTTTTCATCTATCAAAACAAGTCAACCATAATGAAGTGTTTTGGCATAACAAAATTTAACAACTCAGGATGTTAGATTTACAACTTAGCACTTACAATCTCCCCCTTTGTCAAATTTGTGACAAAACCAACTTACAGATGATTAACCTATTCTAATATATCGATTCACTCAGTTCAAATAAAATCTAACAACCACAAACTCCCCCTCAATCAACTCCCCTTCAACTTAAGCTCAGTAGAGAACTGTATTAAGAGATAAATATACATTTCCGAACAAAACTTTTCCACACAGTACATGCATATCCACATCTCTACATCTCATTTACACAACCATACTATCATAAAGTAGATTAAGATATGAGCAATTAAATACCCAATTTCTCCCCCTTTTTGTCACAAAATGACAAAGGAAGAAAAGATAAAAATATGTGAATGTGGTAGTTATTAAGTGAAGAGAGTAAGAAATAGTGTGAACGTTAGCAAATTAAACCATAATAAAAGAAGTATCAACATCAAACTAACTTAAACATGTCCAAAATTCAGAGTCACCAAGAAAAGTAAAGTATTACGAGTCCAACAAAAGTAAACAAATTAATCAGAATTAGATGAAGAGGGAGGTGGAATGGATGGATCAAGCTGGTGTAATCCCTTTTTATGCGTCTAAAATACTTATGCATATACTTCATGTAACGACTCGAAAAATCCCGTACAATGGCTAGAGTACCACCTCGACCAGAAATCACTTAGGATTAAATCCTTTAGAAATTTGACAAAGTTAACTAAGTGTTAAACTAGATTAGCCATGAAATCTGTTCGAATCGCTTTAAATATGATCTACAAGACCCAAAACTTGTAGAATCATTGACCCTAGGTTACCTTAAAATATAGGATCAAACTTATTACCCGACTGCTCTCAGGTGCACATTAAAACTCTGTATCAGATCTAGACCGCACATCGGGAGTCCGAATAATACGAAGTTATAGATTTAGGACCGCCTCGCTGGGCTTGACAACCATCTCGGAAATCAAATCCAGATAGTGTCCCACGACTGTTCGCTTGAGTCCGGAGCAAGGAGTGTGAGAACGCTTGATTTTCTTTATAAATAAATATCTCAAATAGTAATCTGAGACTTGTTACTTACGGGCATTTTGTAAGCAACCAGACTATCAGAATCTGACCCAAATACACCCTCGGATCAGGAAAAATTTCATAAACATATCCATGTACTTGGAATTTCAAATCGAAATCCGCTGATCGTTGAACTGAAACTGGTCCGCCACGCGTGATCTGGGAATCCGACTGAAACGAAAACTTAACTCCACCTAGATCCAGAGTTTGTGAGCTTAAGTCTGACTTTTGGCTCAAGGGGGGCTGCCAGAAGTCCTCCATTGAGCTGGAAAAGGGTCACTTTGGTTATAACCTAAGTATACCTTGACCATAAGTCTATTTCGGTGTATTTTTAGGCTATATAAGGACCTTAGAACCCTTTTTCTTACAGCCATACGAATTTGAGAGAAACCCTAGAGAGAGAAGAGAGAAAAGAGAGAGAAAGTGTGAGAGAAGTGGGAGAAACTCCCTGCTACTATCCCCTGCCGTTCTACAAGCTTAACCATGCAAGTCTTGTCGCTTTCTCGGCTAATCCGACTTCCTTTCTAGGTAAGAAACCTTAACCCTAATCTGTTTTGGAGTTGTGAAGGTTGTAGGTTATGAAATAGCTAACCTATTTCATTCTATAGGTTACCAAACTACCGAATACGGAAGCTTAGTAAACCTATCGTATTCGTGACAATTCTACGGTAAAAGGTGAGGACTTTAGGTGTATAGGTTACGATTTTCAACGCTTTCAATGTCAGATAATGATAGATTCATGATCTGCATGCAATTGCACATGTACAAAGTGTTATTTGTATTCCGTTTCGATTAAAGACGAAGAATATGGAATTTTACATACTCTAGGTATTTGTAGAAAGTACCGTATACGTATAAATTTTGGAAATGGGTTTGCCATGATTATTTGCTGTATGAATATACTATATATGGATAAAATACTTATTTGGCAAAAGGATTCACCCTAATACATGTTTTGCTAATATACACTATGTATGTTGAAATAGTGTATTCTAGAAAGTACCGTATATGTATAAAATTTGGAAATGTGTTTGCCATGATTATTTACTGTATAAATATATTATATATGGATAAAATACCTGTTTGGTGAAAGGATTTGCCCTAATACATGTTTTGCTAATGTACACTATGTATGTTGAAATAGTGTATTCTAAGTGTTTGTGAAAATACTTGTGAGAATAAGTGTTTGGATGATGGTGTCTTAGGTAGGTGTTGAGATAGGATTCTCAACTACCTTAAAGATGTATATGATTTCCTCCATGTTGATTGTTTAATTTAACCGCTTACTTATGAAATATATATGTTTGTATTTCCTGTTTATATGGTGCTTTATAACATGCTTTATGACATGCTTGTTAACATGCTTGAATTACTTTGTTTAATATCCTTTACTCTACATGCTCTAAATAAGTATTGATTGAGTTTGGGACTATGTTTATTGTAATGCCTTGAAAATCGGGGGTCGAGTGTAACTCAACTCCCGAGTTCCAACGCATCACTTATGCAACATAATTAATGATGTTTAAATGTTGTCTGTGTTAGAGCAATAAACATGAATGAGATTATACCAAAACAGTAATTCATACTCCAGAACAATTGTATAAAAGCAAGCGGAAGACTGAACTATATATATATATATATGTATATAAAGAAACAAAATAAACGTTTCATTCTCCAGAGTATGAATCCATCTGAGTCACCATATACATGTCTGTTTTATAAACAAAACGTCGAAAATAAAACTAAGTACAATCCCTGTAAAAATCCGTCGGTCCTGGCAGCCTAGTCGAAGCCGCCAGAGAACTGCATATACGAGAACTCCTCCTAGTCCTCGTCATAATCAGGCTTCGCCTCCAGAGTCGTCGGCTCGCCTAAACCTGAGACAGAGTCTGGTTGGTGTGCGCAATACCGTCCCGTAACGTGAGAGTGAGTAGCTAACTTAGTGGAACCATAAAGCATAGGTTAACAAGTTATCAATGCAGTCGAGCAGTAATGATAAAGTAGTAAATCAAACACTCCTAGTTACTCTTATTAATGCAAGTATGAATGCAGGTATGATGGATGCCCTCACCGACATATTCCCTCATGCGACACCATCTCACGCTCGCTGCATACTTTCATCCCACAGTGCTCCACATCTTCCAGGCACATGCAATGCATGATGAGCATGATTACCGAGTTTTTAATTAGTCCATTTCATACAGCAGGATTGGGAAACTAAGGTACCTCCCTTGTATCATTCCCAAACATGATCCATTCTAGGGTCGTCAGTCCTAGTTAATATCAGACGATGGTGTATTTTCTAGGTCACTGCAGAGGCTGCCAGGGCTGTTACGCACAAAGGTTGCACCGCTCCCCCATCACCCCTTAAACGATTCATCACAATATAGAAACAGGCCTAATTCATATTCTATATATCACGGCGAACTCTAAGGCACACTGCGACTTCAGAATATGCTCGCGGTCACTACAAAGGGCTGCCAGGGCTGTTACGCACAAAGGTTGCACCACTCTCCCATCACCTTATCAATGTAGGCCGACAGCGCGAATATAGTGTCCCATACCACCATAATCGGCTCACGAGTTAAGGTGCTCATTGGTCACTACGGGGAGGCACGTAGCCCCAGTGTAGGCCGACAGCGCGACCACGGTGTCCCATACCACCATGCCCGGCTCATGAGTCTTAGCGGATCTAGGTACCATGGTTAACGGGATTCTCACTGGTAAGTTTGGTACCCTAGGTTCAAACATTAGCGACCAAACATGGTGAACATACATAAGACACACGGGTTACTTGAGGTGTTCGGCTGGCTCGAGCGCACAACAAGTTGGGCGATATGAAGCGCAGAAGAACCTTGTGTGGCCAACCACTATTGCCAACCGAAGTACGACACGGGTTCGCCAACACATCATGTGTGGCGAAATGAATCTCAACCACAACTCCAAGCCTGATACCGGATGTCTGGACTATGGACATAGTCTCAAGCTCAATCAATTCTCATCCATAACATGTGAAGTAAAGCATGATAAATAAGGTAATTCAAGCACACTAACAATCATGTTATAGAGCATATTGTAAAGCATGATATGAAACAAGTTACAAAGCATGTTAAAAAGCATGTTATAGAGCACTATACAAATAGGGATACAAATACATATATTTCATAAGTGAGTGGTTAGAGTAAATAACCACATGAAGGGTATCATACATGACTCTAAGGTAGTTGAGAATCCCATCTCAGCATCTACCTAAGGCACTAACACTTAAGCACTTACACTCACAAGCAATTTCACAAACACTTGGAATGCACTATTTCAACATACATGACGTATGTTAGAGGAATGTGTATTAGGACTGTTCTTTTACCAAATTAATATTTTATACATATATATCATATTCATACAGCAAATAATCATGACAATTACATCAGCAAAATTTATACGTATGAGGTATTTTTTAGGATACCCAATTTCAACATACATAGTGTTTATAAGGGAACTTGTATTACAGCGATTCTTTTTGCCAAGCAAATAATTTATACGCACATAATATATTTATACAACAATTAATCATGACAAACACATCGCTAAAATATACATGTATAGGTACTTCTTACAATACCGTATTTCTACATACATGGTGTATATTAGTAAACATGTATTTAGGCGAACCCTTTCCCCAAGTAAGTATTTTATCCATATAAGTATTTTATCCATACATCGTATATCCATACGACAAATAAACATGTCAAACACATTTCCATAAAAAATACGTATACGGTATTTTATACGAATACCTAGAGTATGTGAAATTCCATATTCTACAATTCTAATCGAAACAGAAAACGGAAAGCACTTTGTACATGTGCAATTGCATGCAGATCATGAATCTATCATTATCTGACATTGAAAACGTTGAAAACCGTAACCTATACACCTAAAGTCCTCATCTTGCTTCTTGGAATCTCAACGGATCAACAAGGGTTGAGGAGCTTCCGTGTTCGGGAGTTTTCTAGCCTAAAGAGTGAAATCGGTTAGTTATTTCATAACATGTAGCCTATACACCTCAAAATAAATCTAGGGTTAGGGTTTATTACCTTAAAATGGAGTCGGTATCGCCGGGAAAGCGTCTGGAAAGAGGCGGTGCAGCCCGTGTGATGATCGAAAGCAGTAGGAGGAAGGTGCTCCCACAAATCCCAAGCTTTCTCTCTCTTTTTCTCTCTCTCTAGGGTTTTATCCCAAATTCATATGGCTGTGAGAGGGGCTGTTCTAAGGCTCTTATATAGCCTAAAACCTCTCCGGAATAGACTCCGGTTCGAGAGGTACGTCTATTATAAGCATTTTGGCGTTGTTCCAGATCAAAAGAGGGTTTCTGGCGGCCCCCCTTGAGCCAAACGTCAGACTTAAGCTCACAACTCATGGATCCACATGGGATTACATTTTCGTCTCAGTCAGATTTTCAGATCACACGTGGCGGACCATTTTCAGTTCAACGGTCAGTGGGCCACGATCCGAAATTCCAAGTACATGTAAATGTTCCTGAAATTTTTTCTGATCCGAGGGTGTAATTTGGTCCGATTCGATCGATGGTGCGGTTGCTTATCCGATCGCAAGCGAATGGTGCCAGATCACTATTCAAAATATTTATTTTGTAAAGGAAATAGTTGTTTTCACACTCCCTCGCTCCGGACTCAAGCGAATGGCCGTGGGACATCGTCTGGACCTGATTTCCGACATGATTATCGAGCCCAGTGAGGCGGTCCTAGTTCCTTAATTTCGTGTTAATCGAATTTCCGATGTGCGGTCTAGACCTAATACGGAGTTTCAATTCGTTCCCGAGAGCAATCGGGTAATGAGTTTAATCCTAGACTTTAGGGCAACCTAGCGTCAATGATTCTACAAGTTTTGGGTCTTGCAGATCGTATTTAAAGCGATTCTAACGGATTTCATGGCTAATATAGTTTAGCACTTAGTTAACTTTGTTAAATTTCTAAAGGATTTAATCCTAAGTGATTTCTGGTCGAGGTGACACTCGAGCCCTTGTACGAAAATTTACGGGTCGTTACAATTTACCCCCCTTAAAGAAAAATTTTATCCTCGAAATTTGTACCTTTTTATATTCCTCGAGAATCTGAGGGTAGTTCTTCCTGACCTCGGCCTCAATCTCCCAAGTAGCTTCCTCCTCTGAATGATGTGTCCGTAGTACCTTCACAAGTGGAATGACCTTGCCACGCAGTACCTGCTCCTTTCTGTCAAGGATACGCGTCGGGCGCAACTCATACGTAGCATCCTCGCTCAGCTGTACCTGCTCCCATCTGATGATATGTGAAGGATCAAAAACGTATTTCTTCAGCATAGATACGTGAAATACGTTGTGTACAGATGCAAGTGGTGTGGGAAAAGCGAGACGATACGCCACATCACCCACGCGATCCAGTATCTGAAACGAACCGATAAACCTCAGCGTGAGCTTCCCCTTCTTCCCAAACCGAAGGACTCCCTTCATAGGGGAAACTCGGAGGAATATATGATCCCCGACCTCGAACTCAAGCGATCGTCGCCTCGTATCGGCGTAACTCTTTTGCCTGCTCTGTGCTATAAGTAGTTGACGCTTGATGATGTTGACCTTTTCTATAGTCGCCTGAACTAACTCCGGGCCAATCAGACTACGCTCGCCAACCTCAGCCCAACAATGCGGTGCTCTGCAGGGATGACCATATAGGGCCTCATATGGCGTCATACCAATAGTCACCTGAAAACTGTTGTTGTAGGCGAATTCTGCGTAAGGAAGACAGTCATTCCAGCTGTCCTTGAAGTCCAACACACATGCCCGCAACATATCCTCCAGAATCTGATTCACCCGCTCTGTCTGCCCATCAGTCTGAGGATGAAACGCCATACTGAACTTCAACTTCACACCCATCGCCTCCTGGATACGAGTCCAGAAGATAGATGTGAACCGAGTTTCTCTGTCCGACACGATCTCTAAAGGAACTCCATGCAGACGGACGATCTCCCTGATGTACAATCTAGCCAGCTCGTCTGCAGAGTTCGTAACTCTGATAGGGAGGAAATGGGCCGATTTGGTCAACCGGTCCACAATCACCCAAATGGAATTGTGTCCCTTCCTTGTCTTCGGCAGCCCAGATATGAAGTCCATGGAGATGAAGTCCCACTTCCACTCTTCTATGGGCATGGGCTGAAGCAGTCCAGGAGGTCGACGATGTTCTACCTTGACCTGCTGGCACGTAAGACATCGAGACACATACTCAGCGATGTGGGCCTTCATATTATCCCACCAATACGTCCGTCTCAAATCCCGGTACATCTTCGTGCTACCAGGATGCATCGCAAGCTTCGAGTTATGGGCAGACTCGAGAAGCTCGCGTCTCAAGTCAGGCATGTCAGGAATGCATAGACGGCCATGGAATCGTAGACCCTCATCAGAACCAACTCTCCACTCGGATTCCTCGGTGTCCCTAGCTTGTTCTCGAAGCTCAGACAGTCGCACATCGCCCTTTTAGGCCTCAATAACCCTGTCGTCAAAAGTGGTCATACCCGGACGTGCGCAATACACTCAAATGGCTCCTCCACAGTGAGTCTCTGCTCGAAGTCCCGCACGAACTCAACCATGTCCCACTCAGCTATCATCAATGGTGCTGCAAATGTTATAGCCTTCTTGTGGCTTAACGCGTCTGCCACAAGGTTCACCTTGCCAGGATGGTAGGAAACCTCGAACTTGAAGTCCTTCAAGGTCTCCATCCATCGGTGTTGTCTCATATTCAAGTCTCGCTGTGTGAATATGTACTTAAGGCTCTTGTGGTCGCAGAAAAGCTTGAACTCCTCTCCGTAGAGGTAATGTCTCCAAAGCTTCAATACAAAGATGACAGCTACCAACTCGAGGTCATGTGTAGGGTAATTCTCCTCGTGCTTCCTTAATTGTCTCGAGGCATACGAAATCACTCTGTTCTTCTGCATCAGGACACAACCTAAACCAACGTGAGACGCATCAGTATATATCGTGTATTTCTCCCCTTGCTCTGGCAATACTAGCACAGGGGCGGATGTCAACTTATCCTTCAGCTCCTTGAAAGCTGCTTCCGCCTTCTCATTCCAGGCGAACTTCAGGTCCTTACGGGTCAACTGAGACAACGGCCTGGCAATCTTCGAGAAATCCCGAATGAAGCGCCTGTAATACCCTGCCAGACCAAGAAAACTCCTAACTTCGGTAACCGAGCCAGGCTACTGCCAATCCTGAACCGCGGCCACCTTAGCAAGGTCCACTGCTATCCCATCCTTGGACACTACATGTCCGAGGAACCTGACTTCCTCTTGCCAGAAATCGCACTTCTTGTACTGTGCGAATAACTGGTTCTTCTTCAGTGTACCCAACACCGCTCTCAGGTGCTCCTCGTGCTCCTCCCGACTAGTAGAGTATATCAAAATGTCATCAATAAAGACGATGACGAATCGGTGCAGGAAGGGCCGAAATACCCGGTTCGTCAGATCCATGAACATGGCTGGTGCGTTCGTAAGGCCGAACGACATCACAAGGAACTCATAGTACCCAAAGCACGTCCTGAAGGCTGTCTTCTGCACGTCCTCATCTCTCACGCGCAACTGGTGGTATCCCAACTGTAGATCAATCTTCGAAAAATACTTCGCCCCCCTCAACTGATCAAACAGATCATCTATCTTGGGCAAAGGATACTTGTTCTTCATCGTGACCTGGTTCAACCTACGGTAGTCAATACATAACCGTAGTGACCCGTCCTTCTTCACAAATAACACAGGTGCTCCCCAAGGAGACACACTAGGTCGTATAAAACCCTTCTCTACAAGCTCGTCAATCTGTTTCCGCAGCTCCTCCATCTCACATGGAGGCATACGATAAGTCGGCAATGAGATGGGTGTCGCACCAGGCGTAAGATCAATTGTAAAGTCAATCTCGCGCCGAGGAGGTAAACCAGGAATAGTTTCAAACACGTCTACAAATTCTCGAACCACCGGCGTATTTCTCAACGTCGGACCATCGATCGGCGCTAATAAAGCAGTATAACCATCAACACGGCAGTGCCAACTGACCTGTACTGGAAACGTGAAAGGAAGGGGTAGGGTAGGTGGCTAGGGCTATTGTGATCGATGGGAGTGGGTGAGTTATGGACGAAAATGGAGGATTGAATGATTTAGGGGAATGGGTTGAGAGAAAAATCAGAAATGGAGGGGATGGGCATTTGGAAGGGAAGATGTAAGAGAGAGGAGGGCTCCAGCCCTAAAAATACCAAACTCCAGCCCTAACCGCACACACCACATGCTTGGGGAGGTCGGGCCAACCGTTCCTAGGCCCGACCCCACATCAGATGGCCCACCCGACCGCGACGCGTAACGGTGACCGCGGCTCCACCGCGGTCCGCCTTGGCCGGCGCCGCACCGCCGTGGTGGGGTCGTGTTCTCCATGGTCCCAAGGTGCCAAATGCACCCTAGTTCGACCCTGGGTCCCATTGTATTTAAGTGGGGAGGCCCCCGACTCGATTCGATTCCAGATCGGGCACTTTCGGGCAATTCCGGACACCCACTGATCATTTCTGATTTTTAACGACTGGTTTTGGGTGGATAGCGATCTAGACACGTCAATAGACGGTCTAGAAGTGATTTGGACTAGACTCGTGCGACCAGGATCGAGCACGGACTCGATCAAGACGCGCATTTTCTACGAACTTCGCCAAATGGCGAAATTAAAAATCCTAGGACTGTTTCTAAAATTTTCTCGCACCCTCCTAGGTTGTAATGCGTCAGTGGATGTCGTGGGAACATAACTCAGGTCCGGTTTAATCAAAATCATGCTCTGATACCAACTTGTAACGCCCTGAAAATCGGGGGTCGAGTGTAACTCAACTCCCAAGTTCCAACGCATCACTTATGCAACATAATTAATGATGTTTAAATGTTGTCTATGTTAGAGCAATAAACATGAATGAGATTATACCAAAATAGTAATTCATACTCCAGATCAATTGTATAAAAGCAAGCGGAAGATTGAACTATATATATATGTATGTAAAGAAACAAAATAAACGTTTCATTCTCCAGAGTATGAATCCATCTGAGTCACCATATACATGTCTGTTTTATAAACAAAACGTCGAAAATAAAACTAAGTACAATCCCTGAAAAAACCCGTCGATCCTGGCAGCCTAGTCGAAGCCGCCAGAGAACTACATATACGAGAACTCCTCCTGGTCCTCGTCATAATTAGGCTCCGCCTCCAGAGTCGTCGGTTTGCCTAAACCTGAGACAGAGTCTGGTTGGTGTGCGCAACACTATCCCATAACGTGGGAGTGAGTAGCTAACTCAGTGGAACCATAAAGCATATGTTAACATGTTATCAATGCAGTTGAGTAGTAATGATAAAGCAGTAAATCAAACACTTCTAGTTACTCTTATTAATGCAAGTATGAATGCAGGTATGATGGATGCCCTCACCGACATACTCCCTCATGCGACACCATCTCACGCTCGCAGCATGCTTTCATCCCACAGTGCTCCACATCTTCCAGGCACATGCAATGTATGATGAGCATGATTACCGAGTTTTTAATTAGTCCATTTCATACAGCAGGATTGGGAAACTAAGGTACCTCCCTTGTATCATTCCCAAACATGATCCATTCTAGGGTCGTCAGTCTTAGTTAATATCAGACGATGGTGTATTTTCTAGGTCACTGTAGAGGCTGCCAGGGCTGTAACGCACAAAGGTTGCACCGCTCCCCCATCACCCCTTAAACGATTCATCACAATACAGAAACAGGCCTAGTTCATACTCTATATATCGCGGCGAACCCTAAGGCGTACTGCGACTTCAAAATATGCTCGCGGTCACTACAAAGGGCTGCCAGGGCTTTTACGCTCAAAGGTTGCACCACTCTCCCATCACCTTATCAATGTAGGCCGACAGCACGAATATAGTGTCCCATACCACCATAATCGGCTCACGAGTTAAGGTGCTCACTGGTCACTACGGGGAGGCACGTAGCCCCAGCGTAGGCCGACAGCGCGACCATGGTGTCCCATACCACCATGCCCAGCTCATGAGTCTTAGCGGATCTAGGTACCATGGTTAACGGGATTCTCACTGGTAAGTTTGGTATCCTAGGTTCAAACATTAGCGACCAAACATGGTGAACATACATAAGACACATAGGTTACTTGACGTGTTCGGCTGGCTCGAGCGCACAACAAGTTGGGCGATATGAAGTGCAGAAGCATCTCGTGTGGCCAACCACTATCGCTAACCGAAGTACGACACGGGTTCGCCAACACATCATGTGTGGCGAAATGAATCTCAACCACAACTCCAAGCCTGATACCGCATGTCTGGACTATGGACATAGTCCCAAGCTCAATCAATTCTCAACCATAACATGTGAAGTAAAGCATGATAAATAAGGTAATTCAAGCACACTAGCAATCATGTTATAGAGTATATTGTAAAGCATGTTATGAAACAAGTTACAAAGCATGTTAAAAAACATGTTATAGAGCACTATACAAATAGGGATACAAATACATATATTTCATAAGTGAGTGGTTAGAGTAAATAACCACATGAAGGGTATCATACGTGACTCTAAGGTAGTTGATAATCCCATCTCAGCATCTACCTAAGGCACTAACACTTAAGCACTTACACTCACAAGCAATTTCACAAACACTTGGAATGCACTATTTCAACATACATGACGTATGTTAGAGGAATGTGTATTAGGACTGTTCTTTTACCAAATTAATATTTTATACGTATATATCATATTCATACAGCAAATAATCATGACAATTACATCAGCAAAATTTATACGTATGGGGTATTTTCTAGGATACCCAATTTCAACATACATAGTGTTTACAAGGGAACTTGTATTACGGCGATTCTTTTCGCCAAGCAAATAATTTATACGCACATAATATATTTATACAACAATTAATCATGACAAACACATCACTAAAATATACACGTATACGGTACTTCTTACAATACCGTATTTCTACATACATGGTGTATATTAGTAAACATGTATTTAGGCGAACCCTTTCGCCAAATAAGTATTTTATCCATACATCGTATATTCATACGACAAATAAACATGTCAAACACATTTCCATAAAAAATATGTATATGGTATTTTATACGAATACCTAGAGTATGTGAAATTCCATATTCTACAATTCTAATCGAAACAGAAAACGGAAAGCACTTTGTACATGTGCAATTGCATGCAGATCATGAATCTATCATTATCTGACATTGAAAATGTTAAAAACCGTAACCTATACACCTAAAGTCCTCACCTTGCTTCTTGGAATCTCGACGGATCGACAAGGGTTGAGGAGCTTCCGTATTCGGGAGTTTTCTAGCCTAAAGAGTGAAATCGGTTAGTTATTTCATAACCTGTAGCCTATACACCTCAAAACAGATCTAGGGTTAGGGTTTATTAACTTAAAACGGAGTCGGTATCGCCGGGAAAGCGTCTGGAAAGAGGCAGTGTAGCCCGTGTGATGATCGAAAGCAGTAGGAGGAAGGTGCTCCCACAAATCCTAAGTTTTCTCTCTTTTTCTCTCTCTCTAGGGTTTTATCCCAAATTCGTATGGCTATGAGAGAGGTTGTTCTAAGGCCCTTATATAGCCTAAAACCTCTTCGGAATAGACTCCGGTTCGAGAGGTACGTCTATTATAAGCATTTCGGCGTTGTTCCAGCTCAAAAGAGGGTTTCTAGCGGCCCCCCTTGAGCTAAACGTCAGACTTAAGCTCACAACTCATGGATCCACGTGGGATTACATTTTCGTCTCGGTCGGATTTCTAGATCACACGTGGCGGACCATTTTCAGTTCAACGGTCAGTGGGCCACGATCCGAAATTCCAAGTACATGTAAATGTTCCTGAAAATTTTCCTGATACGAGGGTGTAATTTGGTCTGATTCTGACGGTCTGTTTGCTTAATACTGATCCGCAAGCGAATGGTGCCAGATCACTATTCAAGATATTTATTTTGTAAAGGAAATAGTGGTTTTCACACTCCCTCGCTCCGGACTCAAGCGAATGGCCGTGGGACATCATCTGGACCTGATTTTCGAGATGGTTATCGAGCCCAGTGAGGCGGTCCTAGTTCCTTAATTTCGTGTTAATCGAATTTCCGATGTGCGGTCTAGACCTAATACGGAGTTTCAATTCGTTCCCGAGAGCAGTCGGGTAATGAGATTAATCCTAGACTTTAGGGCAACCTAGCGTCAATGATTCTACAAGTTTTGGGTCTTGCAGATCGTATTTAAAGCGATTCTAACGGATTTTATAGCTAATATAGTTTAACACTTAGTTAACTTTGTTAAATTTCTAAAGGATTTATCTTAAGTGATTTCTGGTCGAGGTGACACTCGAGCCCTTGTACGGAAATTTATGGGTCGTTACATTTATAGTCCAGACAATCGGTACTGGACTTGAGATCGTGGTTGAGATTCATTTTGCCACGTAGGATGTGTTTGACGAACCCGAGTCGTACTTCAGTTGGCGACAGTGGTTAGGCCATGTGAAGTGCTTATGCACTTCATGTCGTTCAGATGATTGTACGCTCGAGCTAGTCAGGCTCATCAAGTAACCCTAGTGACCTCGAGCATACTCTGAATTTGTGGTGAGGTGACGAGTTTTGCCGCGGTGTATAGAGTATGAACTGGTCTGTATCAATTTAGTGATGAACCGTTAAAAAGGTGATGGGGGAGTGGTGTAACCATTGTGGGTAACAGCCCTGACAGCCTTTGCAGCGACCTAGAAACAAACTATCGTATGAGATTAACTAGGACTGACGACCCTATAATGGATCATGTTTGAGAATGATACAAGGGAGGTACCTTAGTTTCCCAATACTGCTGTTTGAAATGGACTAATAACAACTCGATAATCATGCTCATCATCGCATTGCATGTGCCTGAAAGATGTGGAGCACTGAGGAATGCAAGCATGCCGCGAACGTAAGATGGTGTCGCACGAGAGAGTGTATGGTAAGGGCATGCATCATGACTACATTCATACTTGCATTAATAAGAGTAGTTAGGAGTGATTGATTGTACTGCTTTATCATTACTACTTAACTGAATTGATAACATGCTAACCTATGCTTTATTGTTCCACTAAGTTAGCTACTCACTCCCACGTTATGGGACTGTGTTGTACACACCAAACATACTCTATCTTAGGTACAGATGAGGTGACGACTCAGGAGGCTTAGCCGGACTACGACGAGGACTAAGACGAGTTTTCATTTATGCAGTATTCTGGTGGCTTTGACTAGACTGCCTGGATCGACGGGATTTACAGGACTTATTTCCTTAGTTGTACTTTTGATATTTTGTTTATAAAACAGATATATGTATATGGTGACTCAGATGGGTTCATACTCTGGAGATTGAGATGGTCTTGTTTCTTTTATATACATATATATACAGTTTTAGTCTTTCGCTTACTTTATACAATTGATCTGTAGTATGAATTATTGATTTGGTATAATCTCACTAATGTTTATTTCACTAACATAGACAACATTTAATCATCATTATCTATGTTGCATAAGTGATGTTTTGGAACTCGAGAGTTGAGTTGCTACTCGACCCTCGAATTTCAGGGCGTTACACTTCATTTGATTATGTTGGGAAATTTTCAGTCCATCCACCTTCTCTTCCAGTGAGCGAAGGCGCTCATCAAAACTAGAAGGCTGAAAATTAGGATCAACCTCAACGTCATCAGATTCTAATTCATTAAAATTATCTTCCATATTGGCTTTAGTTGGTAGTCCATCTTCCTCTCCAACTTCTTCTCTAACCTCTCCAACATCCCTATCAATTTGATCATGTGCTAACTTCAAATTCATTTTATTGATATTTGAATTGTTGAAAGGTAGATGAGAAATATGAGCTTCTCTAGGTGGCATAACCACATAACAATGTAAAGCAAGAGTAGTCATCAAATAAGCGAATGGAATATCACTATGCCCTGGATGAAGTCAAAATTGGATAATGAAATAACATATTAACGAAAGAAGACACACTGGAATGCCGGATACAACAAAATGAAGAATATGCACCATAAAGGTAGTCAATTCGTCCTTGTTACCATATCTAGGGTATACATTAGAAATAAAAATGTGATGTAATACTCTATATCTGGGTAATAGCTGATTGGCCCAGATCGTATTCTCGGAACTCCATTCCAAGTCCACGTTACATAAATTTCTGGTTAATAAACGCTTTTTCAGACTCATTCAAATTTTCAGACAAAGTTGGAATAAGAATACCTTCATCATTAAGTGGAATGTCCATCAACACGGAAATTAAGTGACGATCTACTTTATATGAATTTTTAATAGATACATCATTTATGCATGCATACATTGCTTGCACAATGGAGCGGTATGTCGGTCCGCCCCAATTCAGAATGTTTTTCCATCATATAGCAATAAGGAGGGAAATAATGTTGAATTGAACAAGATGGTTAACATTGATGGTTTGCTCAACAATAATGTTGCAGAGATGGATATCCCGCACATATTCTGGGTCCTCTTCGGGTGGTCGAAGAGTACGCACTGAATGGAACAAGAAGAAGATGCTCAAGTAGGTTTCTTCTTCGGTCTACCTTCCATTGCAAGAGTAAACAAGAAAATGCAAGAAAGGATTTAAGGGTTTCAAACCCAACAGATTTTTAGGTGGAAAACCCAACAAACCACAATGAAACTTGAAATAAAAGTAAGATTCAAGCAAGATGAGTCCTAAAGAGCCTAAATCCATAAGGAAATTGAAAATGGACCACTTGCATGAATTGAAGGTGGGTTCGACGAGTCGGAGAAGGACTGAGTGAGGAAGATGAAGATTTTGGAGAAAAAGTGATTTTTCACCCTAAAAAGAGGTTTGGCCCGCGCACCACGACTGGTCGAGTACATGCTCGACCGGTCGTGCTACAACTGGTCGAGTATGTACTCGACCGGTCGTGATAGCACAAAAATGCATATATTATTATTATTCTCAAATTTTAAAATGAAATAAAATTATACAAAAATACATAATAATATAAGCATGTAATTATGAACATTTCAAGAAAAATTACACATACCAATATCTAATTTTAATTTGGAAAACCTGTTTCTGTCAAGTGGTTTAGTAAATATGTCAGTAAGTTGGTTTTCAGTCTACACATAGTCTAATGAAATAATTTTTTCTTTCACTAATTCCCAAATATAGTAATACCTAATGTCAAGATGTTTGTTACGGGAATGCTGGATGGGATTTTTAGAGATATTGATTGCGTTAGAGTTATTGCAATATAAAATCATTGTGTCTTCCGCAATCCCGTAATCGTTCAGCATTCTTTTCATCCACACAAGCTGAGTGCAGGCATTTCTAGTTGCGATATATTCAGCCTCAGCTGTGGATAGGGATATGGAACTTTGTTTCTTGCTATGCTAGGAAACTAAATAGTTCCCAATATAAAAGCAACTACTACTAGTGAATTTTCGATCGTCTATATTCCTAGCCCAATCAGCATCCGAGTATCCAGCTAATTGAACATGCATTAGTATCAAGTGGATACCACAGACCTAACTTAACCGTACTTGCGACATACCTAATAATCATCTTAACAACAATCAGGTGGGATTCCTTAGGTTCAGATTGATATTTAGCACAAATTCCTATGTTGAATGCAATATCAGGTCGACTCACAGTTAAATATAACAGAAACTGCCAATCATAATGCAATATAACCTAGGATCTACGATCTTACTTGTTGTATCTTTAGATAGCTTAAGAGTTGTACTCATAGGATTATCAAAATGCTTACCACTTTCAAAACCAAACTTCTTAACTAAGTTTAGATCATACTTGGTTTGAGAAATGAAAATACCGTCTTTAAGTTGTTTTACTTGTAGACAAAAGAAGTAATTCAGTTCTCCAACCATGCTCATTTCAAACCTGGACTTCATCAACTCTGCAAACTCAGTAGACAGGTTAGAACATGTAGAGCCATAGATAATGTCATCAATATATATTTGCATTATAAGTATATGTTTATTATATTTCTTAACAAATAAGGTTTGATCAAAACTCCCCATAACGAAGTTATGACTTAGTAAAAACTTAGTCAGCTTCTCATACCATATCATGGGAGCTTGTTTTAAACCATAGAGTGCCTTTTTTAGGCGATAAACATGATCAGTGTGTTTAAGGTCTTCAAAACCCTTTCGTTGTTCTACATAAACTTCCTCATGTAGATCACCATTCAAGAAAGCACTCTTGAAATCCATTTGATAAATTTTAAATTTTTTGAAACAAGCAATGGATATGAATAATCTTATAGATTCATGATGAGCTACTGGGGCAAAGGTTTCATTATAATTTATCCCTTCTATTTGTGTGTATCTTTGAACAACCAGTCTAGCCTTGTTTCTTATAATATTCCCTAACTCATCAGACTTACTGTTAAACATCCACTTAGTTCCAATGATATGTTTATAAGCTGATCTAGGAACTAAATGTCACACATCATTTTAAATGAATTGATTCAGTTCATCTTGCATGGCTACAATCCATTTTTTATCAGCAAAAGCCTCTTTTACATTAGTCGGCTCAATTTGGGAAGTAAAACACACATAATTGCATATGTTTTCTAATTGTTTTCATGTATGCACACTAGTGAGAGGGTTACCTAGTATTTGATCAGTAGGATGGTCTTTAACCGATCGAAGTTCAGTGTTGACTTGACTAGATGAAGAGTCAGGTTTATCTATAAAATTGACTTCATCATCTTCTGAACTTGGAGGTGGTGTATTCAGGTGATCATCAATAACAACATTTATGGATTCTTGAATGACACCAATCCTCTTGTTGAGAACACGATACACTCGACTGTTTAGGGCATATCCTAGGAAAATCCTTTCATCACTTTTAGTGTCGAACTTTCCTAAATTTTTGCAGTCACGCAAAATATAACACTTACTACAAAAAACTCGAAAGTATTTAACTGTGGGCTTTTTATTAAACCACAGTTCATATACTGTTTTATTTTTTGATTTTCTGATGTAAACACAATTAATTATATAACATGCAGTGTTCACAGCTTTAGCTCAAAGATTTTTAGGTAACTTCATGCTATTTAACATAACATTGGCCATTTCTTGAAGCACGCGGTTTTTCCTTTCAATAACTACATTTTGTTGAGGTGCAGAAAATTCATACAATATCCCGTGATTGCTATAGAACTTCTCTAAATTACTATTCTTAAATTCCGATCCATAATCACTTTGAATTTTAGAGATATTCATTTCCTTCTCAGTTTGGATACGCTTAAGTATCATTTTCACTTCATCGAGAGTTTCAGACTTCTCTCTCATGAAATCTACTCTGTATATCTAGTAAAGTCATCCACAATTACCAAAAAATATTTCTTTCCACCTCGACTCTCCATTCTAGTAGGTCCAATGAGATCCATGTGGAGGAGTTTAAGGGGTTTAGATGTGGCAAAGGAGTATACTTTCTTATGGCTACTCCTTGTTTGTTTTCCTATTTGACATTCGCCACAGATATTATTCATTTTCTTTAATTTGAGTAGACCTCTTATTAGATCGGCCTTTCTCAGTCTATATAGATTTCAGTAGTGTACATGTCCAAGACGTTTATGGTATAATTCAGTCTCATTAGTTTGGACCATGTAACACGATAATTTAGACGAGTTGTATTACTTACAATATAGCAATTTTCAGATGTTCTTCGACCATTCAATATCACACAACCTTTCTCATTAGAAATCTCACAACCTTGATTAGTTAATTTGACACTATGTTTATTATCGCTGATTTGTGAAATACTTAAAAGATTATGCTTAAGACCTTCTACGAATAAAATATTTTCAAAAGGAAGAAGATTGAAAAGTTGAATCATACATTGGCCAATTATTCTGCAATTGCTCCCATCACCAAATGTGACTGAGCCATCAGTCATTTCTTTGTAGTTCGTGAACAAATATCTGTCACATGTCATGTGTCTAGAGTAACCACTATCTAGGTACCACTTTGATTGACTCGAAGCCTTGAAAATGGTGTGGGCAACCAGATAAGTAACCTTTGAGACCCATTTTATCACCATTTTGGGTTTTAGAGCACCGTTGATTTTTCTACACTTGTAGTTATTATTAATTCTACCATTCGAGTTAGTTTTTAGAAGCTCCTTAAGTAAATCAATAATCTTCTCAGCTAAGGGATTAAAATTCTGATTTTTAAGATTGATATGGTTGATGTTAGGTTTGGTAGCTTGAAAAGTTTTAGGATTTTTAAAAACATTTTGATTCAAGCTTTTCCCTTTTGAGTTGGAGGACTCTCCTTTAACAAACTTAGGAGTAGTAATCTTACTTTTTAGAGGCGTGTTTTTATCATAGATCTATCTCCACATTTTCTTGATCCGGTTAGTAATTTTTCAAGTTTAGGGTTTCCCTAGGCCTACCTCCAAGTATCATTTGAACTCAGGAAAGAAGAGACTTCTATTTTTAATTTCTAATTTTCTGATTTTAGGTTTTCAAGTTGAGATGTTTTGAAATCTAAATCACATTTAGTTTTTTTCAAAATAATCAGAAATATGCGATTTTTCTAAAACTAAGTTTTTAAAATCCTCGTTTAATTTTAGAAACTTTTCTTTTTGAAGTTTAAGCTTGACAGTAATCTTACAACTCTCCCCGTATAGGGCATTGTGGGCATCTTGAAGATCATCTTCATTTTCAAGGTCACTCCTCAGATTTTCATATTTACATGTATCACAACTATCTATGGAAGTGACTTTGGCTAGAGTCATTAGGGCCTTGACTTCACTTGTAGATTTGGGTTCTGAATCATCCGATTCAGAAGAAGTTTCAGAGGAGGACTGTCACGCTCCAAACTCAGAAACCGGGCTCACAAAATTCCCGATCACCGAATCCGGTGCTGACAGTCTCTGTAGTACCCCATTCTCGGCTCCCAGTGCCCATATACCAAGTTCCGATCTTGAGATTCTATAAGGAGGATTTTCTAACGTACATTTATCTCGTAAGAAGTATAACTACAAGTATACCCAAATCACAAAGGCAACATCATCATCATCATCACATATCCACTAATATAAACATTTGAATACAATGTTAAAAGGGAAATACATATGTCAAAATCAAAGCTCCAGGAGTCTGTTGCATGCTCCAAGCTCAACGTTGCTGCGACCTAACGTCATCTGCACACATTTATTGTGCATAAGCTTATAGAAAGCTCAGAGGGTGGTGAAAGTGTGTGCGATGCATGTGCCAAGCATATAAATATCAAAGTAAGCGAAAATACTGCAAGTTTATAAATCATTCAATATTAGAATATGCAATGCGGATCGACTATGCAAATTGCAGATGAAAATACTACAAGTCTATAAATCATTCAATATCAGAATATGCAATGTGGATCTACTATGCAAATTACGGAATCATAGAGAGCTAAATATCAGATGCCGATGATGCAATGCAATATGCGATGCGAATGAAATGGCCAAGCTGGAGTGTGAGGTCAGGATGATAGTACGTAGTATCGCAGACTATGGGGGTCCATCACAAGGGACTTCTATCCAAACTAGTCCCATACCTAAATTTGCATAGCCAGACTCAATGTGGTAGACTCCTAATCTCAGATTGGTCACACGCCCCAACCAAAATCCTAGCCACTGCGAAGGTACACACGATGACTTGATTTCGCACCACTGGCCCGAGTGGATAGTGAAGGAATGAATGAATGAGTAAAATGCTGGGCCTCACTCAAGGGCCACATCTACACCACATCGAGCCTCGCCATACGGGCCATAAATACATCACAACGAGCCACATACCTGGGCCTCAAATACATCACAATGGGCCACGTACCTGGGCTTAATACACATCACAATGAGCCACATGACATGGGCTTAATACGCATCATGATGGGCCGCATGACATGGGCCTAATATACATTACGATGGGCCGCATGACATGGGCCTAACATATATCACAATGGGTCGCTCAATGGGCCGCACCAATGAGCCTCATATACATCAAGTGGGCTTCATCAATGGGCCACACCAATGGGCCTCGTATACATCAAGTGGGTCGCATCACATGGGCCACACCAATGGGCCTCATATATGTCATAATGGGCCTGATGGGCAGCCCATACGGTTCATAAATAAATGGACAGTATGAATATAAAACTCATACAACATGGTGGGCCTGCAAGATGGGCCCCACTAAATGGATAGTGCGTATGCAACACACGTCACGGCGGGCCTCATACATTCAATGAGCCTCAATCAATCAATAAGTGGGCCTGATAAATCGCATGCCTCAGGTGGGCCTAAAAACTGATGGACGACAAGGATAAAACATATATCATGGTGGTCTTGCAATTACACAGCAGGTATGTCCCATGACCTGGATGGCCAGGATGAAACACAAACGTTCAAGGTGGGGGTCCTACTTGTCTAGCAAAACAGACAGCGAGGTTGGTGTGGATATAGAATAAATACATCAAGGTGGGTCCCGCCCGTCCAAAACGGATGGACGGCTGGGATAAAACCCATATATATTACATGAGTCCCATCGTCCATATCGGGACGGTGGACTGCATGGATGACCACATGCATCAAGATTGGGCTCACCGTTCAGATCATGGTGGGCCATGTCAAAATCGATGGATGGTTGGATATAACATATACCTCATGACTGGGTCCATAGAACTTGATGACATTTGCACAGCAGCTGCTGCTGCTGCTCGTCCAATGGACGGTTAGGTGAAACACACTCCTCATATGGGTCCCACCAAAGCTTGCTGACATCACATATACAACAGCTGTGAAGCTGGTGGAGGTACTCCAGCCAATCCTCTTCCACCGTCCGGTGATTGGACGGTGTGGATAATGCTGACATAAAGGTGGGTCCATACGTCTTAAAATGCTGGACGGTGTGGATGCAATACATACAGGTGGGTCCCAATGGCACGTGGGCCACCCATGGGCTGGGCCGACCTCAAATACCCACTCAACCAGGTGGGCCGGCCTGGAAAAAGAACATAAACATGACAGTGGGCTCCACCATCTGGACAGTGAGATAGGTGGACGTTGTGGATGGAATCACACATTAAGGTGGTCCACAGAACTTTGATGATGTCACTACAATAGCTAATAGTTACGGGAGACCCACCATTCCTGCGTAATTGGATGGTGTGGTTATAGAATACATACAACAAGGTGGGCCCCAGAACGTGTTGACGTCAATACATCATCAATTTTGCTGGTGTGGGGTCCGCACGTGTGGACGGTGTAGATACAACACCTCCATCAAGGTGTGTCTCACGTGTGGTTGGCACGTACATTAGGGTAATCCCCACCATCCCAAGCATTTGGACGGTGGAGGATATATAATGCATACATCGTTGTGGCGTTACGTCCCACATGTGGATGGCCACTGCATCAGGGCCCCACTGTCCCTGCGTGGACGATGTGGATGGCATAGATGAAACGCATACATCATGAGGGTCCCACAGACCTTGCTGATGTCAAACGCAGCAGCAACAATAGCTGCTGGCGAGGTACGCCAGCCAATCCACTTCCATTCAAATAGGCCCCACGTGGGATCAACTCCCACCGTCCAAGCAATGGACGATGCAGATTGTATGAGCAATCAAGGTGGTCCCCATTGCTCACACGTGTGGGGAGGGTCCCACGTCCAAAAAAATGGACAGACAACATGGATACAAAATATATAACTCAAAGGTGGCCCCACCCACACATGCTACACGTGTGGGTGGGTCCCACCCGCCAGAAAAATGGACAGGTTGTATGGATAGTACCTCGTGATCAGACCCCGGAACTAGCTGGCGTCAAAGGACGGTCTAGATAAAATGCATGCATGAGGTGGGTCCACACGTGTGGCCCACGTCAGCTTGAAACGAAGCTGATATTTGATATTTCCCTTCATCTTAGGTCTGTCCAGGAGGGACGGCCAGGATAAACACCTGCAGCCGGTGGGGCCACGTTGGATGGCCTGGATGTAAACATATACATCATGTGGCCCCTGGATGCATAATGTGCATTTAACACATATTACAGTGGGTCACACCGTCCCACACAATGGACGGTGTGGATTAAAACATACATCAGGGTGTCCCACGAGTGGACGGTGGGTAAAACACCTACATCAGGTGTCCCACGTGGGTGACCCATCAGCCGGACCAAACTGATATTTATATTTTTCCTTCACCCAGGATCTGCCCAAAAACGGGCAGCAGCGAGGTGAGCCTCACGATTGGACGGCATGGATAAAATACATTCAACTTTGGGTGGTCACACATCAAGAGAGAGAGAGTTTATATTTTTCCTTCACCCAGGATCTGCCCAAAAACGGGCAGCAGCGAGGTGAGCCTCACGATTGGACGGCATGGATAAAATACATTCAACTTTGGGTGGTCACACATCAAGAGAGAGAGAGAGAGAGAGAGAGAGAGAGAGAGAGATCAGATGGTGATGGAGGGACCCTGCCACTATAGGCCCCTCTAGTCGATACAAACCATACACCAAATGGGTCCCACCATATGTGGGACCTCAAATCATCCAAAACAAAAAAAAATTAATACTATGAACACCATCCGTTTAAATCTAGGACTCCTTCCACTGATGCGATCTAGAGCTCCAAGGGGTGAATTTCAATGGTTGAGATAGACTTTGGATGGTGGGATTGAGTGGTAGGAAGGTGGGCCACACTAGCTTCTTTGGGGAGCTTGGATGATTGCTCTGATGGTGGCTTGGAAGATGGGTAGAGAAATGAGAGAGAGAGAGAGGGTTGTAAGGAGAGAGGGATGGGTGAGTGAGTGATGTGTACTTGACATGTAAGGGATGAGCTGTTTTGACTTTGGGGTTACTTTGGTAAGGGAGTGATGGGATATGTACTTGATTAGTGATGTGTACTTGATTGATGTGATTAATTGATTGATTTGACATATTCTCTTGGGTTTTGTAAAGCGCGGTGTTTTCCTTGAACTGAATGCGGGCCCACATCTCCTGACCTAGGTATTGCTTCAGCGCATGGGACACGGCGTTGGAAGCGCGGTGACGGCACGGTTGTTAAGGGTACAAGTCTCAAGTTGGGCTGACTTAGATTGACAGGGTACTACTCAGGGATGTGCGCAAATACTATCTATGCGCCGTGGTCACCGGAATTCGACCGGGAGAACCGAGGAAGCCTATAGAATGGTATGATCTAGGATATGGGCCTCAAAGGATGATTCATCCCATATGGCTAACATGCCTTTTCTCTTTGGCTTGTCCCTTTTAGGGTACTTATTTGCCAAATGCCCTTATTCATGGCAGTTGAAGCATTGGATCTCTTTTAGTAATTTCCAATTTTCAGTTCTACCCTTTTTCTTCTTAGAGGGCTTTTGAAAATTAACTATCTTTTTTACTTTTAAAAATCTTATAAAACTTATTGGCTAATAAGGCCATATCATCCTCTGAGTTTTCACAATCAGAACTATTATCTTGAGAAATACATTTAGATGATTTAAGGGTTATTGACTTACCTTTAGGAGCCTTGAAATTTTACTCGTAGGTTTGTAGAGAACCGACAAGCTCATCTACCCTCATATTATCCGTGTCTCGAAGTTCCTGAATAGTTGTCACCTTAGAATTGAAACTCTCAGGAAGTGAGCGTAGTATCTTTGCATAAACTTTACTTTCTGGGATGCTATCTCTAAGACCCCATATTGAGTTGACTATGTCATTCAGTTTAGTATACAAGTCCATGAATGATTCACTTTCTTCCATACGTATTTCCTCAAACCTAGTGGTGAGGATTTGAAGTTTTGACTTTTTGACAATAGTCATACCCTCGTGTGTCATTTTTAAGATATCCTAGGCTTATTTTGCAGTATCACAAGATATAATTCTTTTGAACTCATCTGGTAATAATGCATAAGTGATTGCATTTAAAGCTTTGGCATTAGCACTGTTCTCATTTTTCTGAAGAGTGGACCACATATAATAAGGTATTTCTTTAACAATCTTAGTTCCATCGGTGCCAAGAACTTCAGACATAGGTGGCTTCCATCTAGTCACCGTGGCTTGCCACACGCTCTCATTGATGAACCTTCAAAAGATCCTCGTCCTGGCTTTCCAATAGGCATAATTGGAGCCATCAAATGGTGGTGGCCTAGTAATAGAAAGGCTATCAAAATTTGACATATTAGAAGCTCGAGATCGCTTAGCTCAGGAAATTAATCCAATGGAATGAGCTATTAAGTTATGATACCACTTGAAAAGGGCGAGCTTCAAGTCCTGGGGGGGGGGGGGGGGGGGGAGAATATGACTATGCCAAATAAAAATAAAATGCGGAAAGATAACATAAATAACAGAAATATAAAGCAACCTCAAATGCACAAGTATTGAGAGGACGATACAAACATTGTTCTAAGGACAACCTTACACCAAAAACCAATGACTTATGGTAGCATAACCTGATTTCTAGAACGTTTGTGAGTATCAAAAACTCAAATTGATACAGAGGCAAAAGAAATAAACTTAGCTATTACAACATTCACCACAAAAGCATAAAATAGATTACAACATTCACACATATAATCACATACAATCATCCACCACAACTCCAACAATTATAGTGGTTCATATGTACACCAACTGTTCAGAAACAGCCACATAACTACTCCACTCCCAATATCCACACCCACGGGATATTGGCTTTCACTAAGAAAGAAGGTTTTCCAAGAATCGCATTAAAACCTCTACAGATATATTTTTTAATGGGCTTACATAATAAAAAACCCCATGCCGAGATTTTCTTGGCTGATCTCAGTCAAAACCACAAATAGAGATTTTCTTGGTTGAATCTCACCAACCAAAAATATAGAAAATAAAATCAATACTTATCTGAAAAATGATCTTCAATATAGCCGGTAGAATTGCTTCCTTTTAGATAAAGATGTTCAAAGTTCAATCTCATAGAAGAAGGGGTTCTAGGTCTAAATGAATTTTAAGTTAAATCCAACCTTAGACTACTTGGATTCAATTTCTTGGATCTCACAAAGGGTTAAATCAAAATCCTCTTTTTAAATCAAATAGATTGGAATCATGAGATCAAGAAATTAAATAACCAAAAAGCTATTAAGATAAATTTTAAATACCTTACAATAGCTTCACAATAGTGGGAATTTATCTCTTAGACTGGTTGCTTGAATTGACTTGGAATGAATGAAAAATTCTGAGAAATGTCAACTATTTATAAGCTGCAAATCGGTTCACTCGCAAATCGGTTCACTCGACTAGTCTCGGGTTCGGCTCGACTGGTCCTAACTGAACGAATTTTCAAAATTTCTGGCATGATCGAATAAAATAGACCCTCAACTGGTCGAGTGAATAAAAACCGTATTGCTGGAGTTCGAGTCGAGCCACACTCGACTAATCGAACCAGTCTGGTCGAGGACCTACCAGAAAATTTTGAAAATTTAAGTTTTAAATCTGACCTGGTCGAGAAAAACCCTGGACTGGTCGAGCCAGTGCCTGGATTAGTCGAACCAATACTAGGACTAGTCAAAGTAAAGCTTAGAATAAGTACGATGACCCAAATTAAATATGCAATGATAATGACCTAATCCTAAGGTCTTTCTAGGGTCATGTATACCTTAAATGTGAGTATTGAAATTGAACCATCAGTCACTTCGGTAGATAGGTGTAACGTCTCGGAAAAATCTGTACAAAGGCCTAAGTATCACCTCAGGCAGAAATCCTTAAGGATCGTATCCCGTAGAAATTTATGCAAAATTTAGTTAAATACTAAACTTAATAGGCGGTGGATTTAGCTAGAACCACTATCTATACAAATGGTAAGACCTAAAACTATCAAAAGCAATGACTCAACACTACTTAATAACCTAGGAGAAATCCCAAAAGCTAGTTGCTCTCGGGAGCACATTGAAACTCCGAATCGGACTGGACCGCATGTCGAAAGTCTGATGACTGCGAAACTATAGGGTTATGTCCGCCTTACTAGGCTTGACAACCCGCGCGGGAATCGAGCCCAAATAGTATCCAGAAACGTACAACTTAAGCCCTGAGCGAAGTGTGTGAGAAACACGAATATCCTCAGAAAAGGTATTAAAACTTAAGTGAATTGTGTCATTCGCTTGTGGGTAAAATTGAAGATTTCAGAACGTCAGTTTCTGACCGAACTTCACCCATGGATCAGGAAAATTTCCTTGCACATATCTGTATACTTGTGGTCCTGATCGAGCGACAACGACTGTTGATTTGACACAGGTCCTCCACGGTTGTTCCACTAACCTGATCATACTAAAATCATAACCTGGCTTAGATCCATGGTCAGAGAACTTGATCTATACCGTAGGTGAGTAACGGACCTCCAGATGAGTCCCATTTTCTCGAAACAGGTACCCTTTAGCCGTAACCTAAGTATACCATGGCCGTGGGGCCATTTACACCAGTTCTGGGCCAATATAATGCCCTTAAACCACCCCATTCCCATTTCATATGAATTTCTCTAACCCTAGGAGAGAGAAGAGAGAAAAGAGGAGAAAAGAGTGAGGAGAAGAGAGAGAGATAGGGAGATCATTGATGTGATTCCTTCCCACTACTCCATGGGCTAAATCACCTCTCCCGTTTCTCTACACAACCTGTTTAAACTATTATGTTCTTCCTCTTCTTCTTCTTCAGTTTCCTCATTATCTGACGAAAATGATTCAGTGGCTTGTGGTTCCTTCTCATTTTCAGTTTCAATGGGAAAGAAAAGAGCTGCCATGGATGAGGCCGGGCTGACCTGACCACGTCGCACTACGAAGAAGGCGAGCGCTGAAGCTAGTACAAGTGCCGAGCTAGAATGAAGATCCAAGTGGGACCTCGATCCTCAAATCCCATTGGAAAGATCACTACTGGTGGGTGCCAATCTTGGTAAGTTCCATAACCGCAAGGTGGTGTTTGAAGCGCATGTCGATGTGATGATGTTTGGACTGTATCCAGCCATTGACTTTCTCCTAGAAAATGGGTGGGGTCCCATATTCGAGGGAAACACTCATGCAAGTGAAGGCGCTGTGCAAACCTTCTATACCCACATACGGAACCCACTATTGGAGCCTCTCTAGTTTACTATCCCTTTGGGAAGGCAGGAAGTCGTAGTCAATGTGGACATGGTGGCCCGTATTATAGGGGTAGAATGTGGAATAATACATGCAAGTGAGAAGAATCTCATGAGTGAGCGAGAGAGAAATCGCCGCACACGTTTCCTATAGGTCCAACGCGAGCATTGGAGGCGAGGAAATAGCCTCACTTCGACTAAGATGACGAACGACTTTCGCCTACTCCACCACATATGCACATATAACGTGTATCCTAGCTGGAGCAATCGCACTGAATGCACAAAGTTTATGGTAGACTTTCTGTACAAAGTTGGACAAGGGGAGAAAGTATGCCTGCCTACTCTCATCCTATCTCAGATAATCAGCACTGCACGGTCTACTAGAGAAGACTCCTCACTACCTTTCGCCCAACTTATTTACAAGATCGCCTGACACTTCGGTTTCAGACTTCATATGGATAATGTCGCCCCAATCCACGTTATTAGTGAGAACACGCTCAACAACATGGGCATTGGCCCTTGGCAACGCCAAGCCCAACTAGATGAGGATAGCGATGAAATAGAAGAAGAAAATGAAGAGGAAGATGGAAGTGAGGATGAAGAAGGTGGTGATGAAGAAGGCAGTGATGAAGAAGGTGGCGATGAAGAAGGCAGTGAGGAAGAAGGAAGTGAGGAAAGAGAGGAGGCCCGGGACTCTGATAGGGGACCTCCTACTATACATGAAGACCGCCATGATCGGGCCGCTATGGAAGCCCGCATGGCCTGGATTGAACAGAACCAGGCTGCCCTGAAACAGGAGATCAAGGAGAATCAGGCCTATTTGAAACAGAAATTCAAGAAAATGTCTCACACCTTGAAGACCCTACTGTGTTGTATGCAGGATAAGGGTGCTCCTCCACCTTAGCCATAGTCAGAGGACTAGGTGTGTGCTACAGTTGTCTTCTGGTTCTCTCTGTTTCTTGCCTTTCTATGTAATAGCCTTAGTTGGCTTAGTTTGGTGTTAGAATAGTCAGTGTTAAAACTTTTGTTAAGCTTAGCTCACATGCATTCTCGGTCATGATTCACATAATCTTACATCATATGTATCGTGACAATTATGGTTAAATGAAATGTGTGAAGCTTCTTTGATTTGAAATGTGTAGAATGTTTGGAAAAGTGAGTAATTATTTTAAATCTTACACATGTTGCACCCTATGTTGTATATAGGGAATGCCTCCTAAAAACACTCAGAATATAGCACATCTCGCACTTGGTGGATCGATTGACGGGGCACCACCCCTAAACGATAGCTAGACAGACCCTAACTTGGGCCTGAATTTTGAGACAATGCCGGATTCTTAGCCGGCCATTGGCCCCACCAAGGGGCCAACACCTTGTGCACCATCGGTTCCGAAAAGGAACCGTGCGTCGACATCGATGCCACACATGCCTCAGGTGGCTTCTCCTCCTGATAGGTTGGAGTAAACAATCCTCCTAATGCAACAACAGCAGCAAGTTTTGGCTACCATTGCGGGGGCCATAGTCCATAACATGAACGTGGCCCCGCCTATGCCACCTATGCAGCCTGTTGTAGCTATGAGCACGAGTGGCTTGTTCGAGTGCTTTCAGCGCCTTCGCCCTCCTACTTTTGTGGGTACCCACCGATCCGAGGAGGCAGAGTATTGGTTGGATCGTATATCCAAATCATGCTCTGATACCAACTTGTAACGCCCTGAAAATCGAGGGTCGAGTAGTAACTCAACACCCGAGTTCCAAAACATCACTTATGCAACATGAATGCTTATGATTGAATGTTGTCTGTGTTAGTGCAATAAACATGAGTGAGATTATACCAAACAGTAATTCATACTCCAGATCAAGTTATAAAATACAAGCGGAAGATTGAAAGATGTATATAAATGTATATAAAGCCAGAAACGGTCACAATCGGTCTCCAGAGTATGAACACCTTACTGAGTCACCATATACATGTATTAGTTTTAAAATCAAAATGCCAAAAAAAATGGTACAACTATGATGCTAAACCTTATAGCTCCGTCATCTGAATGGCCTAAGCGAAGCCTCCAGAGAACTACATATAGGAGAACTCATCCTGATCATCGTTGTAATCAGGCTCAGCCTCCTGCGTCTCGTTAACACCTGCATCTAAGACAGAGTCTGGTTGGTGTGTACAACACTATCCTGTAACATGGGAGAGTAGATAACTCAGTGGAACAATAAAGCATAGGTTAACATGTTATCAATTCAGTCAAGCAGTAATGATAAAGCAGTAAAATCAAACACTCCTAAATACTCTTATTAATACAAGTATGAAAAGTAATCATGAAGCATGCCCTTGTCAAACCACCCTCATGCGACACCATCTTACGTCCGTGGCATGTGTTCATTCCTCAGTGCTCCACAATGCCAAGTACATGCAGTGCTATGTTATGAGTGTGATTACCGAGTTGTTATTAGTCCTTTTCATACCGCAGTATTGGGAAACTAAGGTACCTCCCTTATATCATTCTCAAACAATAATCCATTCTAAGGTCGTCAGTCCTAGATAATATCATATGATGATGCGGTTCTAGGTCATTATAAAGGGCTGTCAGGGCTATTACATGCACTGTTGCACCGCTCCCCCATCACCTTATCAATATATGCTTAGTTTATACTCTGTTTACTACGGAAAGGCTCGTCGCCTCACCGTAGATTTAAAGTATGTTCGAGGTCACTACAAAGGGCTGTAGGGCTGTTACACACACTCGTTACACCACTTCCTCATCACCTTATCAGTGTAGGCCGACAGCTCGAATATAGTGTCCCATATCACCGTATTCGGGTCACGAGTCTGGGTTGCTCACTAGTCACTACGGGGAGGCACATAGCCCCAGCGTAGGCCGACAGCTCGACCACGATGTCCCATACCACCATGTCCGGCTCATGAGTCTTAGCGGATCGAGGTACCAAGGTTAAACGGGATTTCACTGGTGAGTTTAGTACCTTAGGTTCAAACAGAAGCATCCATACATGGTGAACATACAATGGCACATCAGGTTACTTGGCGAGCTCGACTAGCACAAGCGCACATTGCATTGATCGACATGAAGTGCATAAGCACTTCGTGTGGGCTAACCACTGCCGACGACCAACACACGACTCGGGTTCGTCAAACACGTCCTACGTGGCGAATGAATCTCAACCATGAACTCAAGTCTGTTACTGATTGCCTGGACTATAACATAGCCCCAATCACATTCAATCTGTAACCAGAAAGTAATAGTCAAAGAAGAATTAACAAAGTAATTCAAACATGTTAACAAGCATGTTATAAAGTACAATATAAACAGGAAATACAACACATACATTTCATAAGTAAGCGATTAACTTAAACAACTTACATGAAGGAAATCATACACATCACTAAGGTAGTTGAGAATCCTATCTCAACACCTACCTAAAGCACAATCATCTAAGTACTTACTCTTACAAGAATTTTCACAAACACTTAGAATACACTCATTTAACATACATAACACATATTAGCCAAAACATGTATTAGGGCGAATTCTTTCGCCGAGTAAGTATTACACTTACATATAGCATGTACATACAGTAATTTATCATGGCAAACACAGTTTTAAAATTTGTACATATACAGTATTTTCTGCAAATATATAGACACTATACGCCATAATTTGCATACGTAACTGAATCGCAAAACGAACATCACATTTTGCATGTACAACAACACCCAGATCATGAATCTATCATTATCTGACATTGAAAGCTTTGAAAACCTTAAACTATACGTCTAAAGTCCACACCTTACGCCGTAGAAGCGTAACGAATTTAATAGAAACTTTATGCTTTCGTTAACGTCGATATGACAACCTATAACACAAGGTAAGTCAGCTACTTCGCTACTTGTACCAATAGAAACCCTAAAACAAGTTAGGGTTAGGGTCTTCTTATGTAGAAATGAAGTCAGAATCGCCGGAATAGTGATTAGATCAGGGTGGTTAAGCACGTATGATAACAGGGTAGAGTAACAGGATCTTTCTCCCACAACTCTCACACTTTCTCTCCCTTTCTTCTCTTCTCTCTCCTAGGGTTTTCTCAAATTCGTGTGGTGAGAATGAGAGAGGGTTTAAGGTCCTTATATAGGCCTAAAACTAATGGAAATGGCCCCAGGGCCATGGTATACTTAAGTTATGTCAAAAGGGCATCTGTTTCAGCTTAAGGGAGCATTTCCGGAGCCCCCCTTGAGCCAAAGGTCGGACTTAAGCTCACAGACTATGGATCTAGGTCGAGTTAAGTTTTTAGTCCAATCGGGTCCCCAGATCACACGTGGCGGACCAGTTTCAGTTCAACGGTCACCGAAACTCGATCAGGGTTACAAGTATACTGACCTGTGTATGAAATTTTCCCTGATCCGAGGGTGTATTTGGGTCAGATTCTGACGGTCTGATTGCTTATATCAGGCCCGCAAGTGACAAGTCTCAGATTACTTAAATTAGGTTACATTTCTAAAGAAATCTTCATTTTCTCACACTCATCACTCCGGGCTCAAGCGAATAGCCCCGGGACACCATCTGGTTTTGATTTCCGAGATGGTTGCAAGTCCAGTAAGGTGGTCCTAATTCTATAACCTCGTATTATTCAGACTTTTGATGTGCGGTCCAGATCTGATACGGAGTTTCGTGATGCTCTTGAGATCAACCGGGTAATGAGATTGATCCTAGATTTTAGGGTAACCTAGCGTCAATGATTCTACAAGTTTTGGGTCTTGCAGATTATATTTAAAGTGGATCAAGCAGGTTTCGTAGCTAATATAGTTTAATACTTAGTTAACTTTGTCTAGTTTCTAAAGGATTTGATCCTAAGTGATTTCTGCCTGAGATGGTACTCTTTGTACGGGATATTCCGAGTCGTTACAGTATTTCTCCTTCACATACTGTAATGATGAGGGTGAATTTCTCCGCCTTCGACAAGGGGAGATGATAGTAGCCGAGTACGAGAATCGCTTTATGGAGCTAGCCAGATATGCACCATTGATCCTGGCGGATGAGTCGATGAGGATGCGGCAATTTTCAGAGGGTCTACGACCTGACATCCGCACAAAGATGTGTTGCACTAGCATTCCCAACTATGCTGAGCTAGTGAACATGTCCCTGCGAGCTGAGCAGGATGGAGACAGGGTGTCACGGACACGTATGCTTATGGGCCCAAGGCCTCGACCCGAGCTGCCAAATCGACCATTTGTCGGCAAGAGGCTATGTGCAGATTCACCTCCCAGTCTAATAGCTCAATCGACCCAACCGAGGTGATCAGATCTTTGGTGCACCTACTGTAAGAGGGCAGGCCATACAGACACATACTGTTTTACTAAGATGAAGAGGACAACGACTTTATGCCACTTCAGAAGATCAACCGCCAGCTGCTACAAGCTATTTCAGCTCCACCCCTACGATTCGCACCACTAACATAGCCATTCTATAGACCACCTATACCTCAAAATAGGCCACCTCAATGACCTATGACAGCGCAACCTAATCATTCTCAACAAGCGCGTGTACATGCACTTACAGCTGAAGCATTTAAGTCAGCAACTGCAGTGCCTTTAGCCTTCGAAGTCACTGCCCACATTCAAGGTACACCTGTATTTCTATCGGTGGACACCAGGTCCACTATTTCGATAATATCGTACTCTACAGTCAAGCGCTTAGGGTTGAACATTATCCCTATGGTTGGGGTGAGAGTTCTTACCACAACAGGGACCTTCTCTGACGCTACTAAGCTTTGTAAGGGTTGCTCGATAGACCTAGGAAGCAGAATGGTGTGCATTGACCTGATCGTCACCCTGCTATATCATTATGACATCATCCTCGACATAGATTGGCTCACCGAAATGAAGGCAAAGATCAACTGCGAAACCCGACTGATGACGACACATGGACCCGAGGGCGCGACATTTACTTTCCCAATTCAGGTCAGTTGGTTGTACCGCATAAGTTGTTACACTTCTTGATTGGAGAATGTTAATGGTCTGATGCTTGGGAACACGCCTGTAGTCCAAGATTTCATGGACGTGTTCTGAACGATACCTGGACTACCTCCTCAGAGTAAGATCGACTTTACTATCGACCTTGTGCCTAGTGCGATGCCCATTTCCTTGCCAACATACCGCGTGCCTCCGTGTGAAATGGAGGAATTGAGGAGGTAGATAAATGATCTACTAGAATCAGGTTTTATACGGCCTAGTGTATCCCCTTGGGGAGCACTGGTATTCTTTGTAAAAAAGGACGGGTCATTGCGGTTGTGTATTGATTATCACAGGCAGAATCACGTCACGATCAAGAACAAGTATCCTCTGCCCAGGATAGATGACCTATTTGACCAGTTGAAATGGGTACAATATTTCTCTAAGATCGACCTGCAGTCAAGGTATCATCAGTTACCCGTCAGGGATGAAGACATGCAAAAAACAACATTCAGAACCAGTTTTGGGCACTATGAGTTTCTCGTAATGTCATTCGGACTTACGAATGCACCGGTTGTGTTCATGGACCTCATGAACCAGGTGTTTCAGCCGTATCTTTACCGGTTCATCATCGTATTTATAGATGAGATTTTGATATACTTTAAGAGTTGGAAAGATCACAAAGAACACCTGCGAGTAGTCTTCGAAACTCTCAGGAAAAATCAGTTGTTCACGTAATACTGGAAATGCGACTTCTGGAAGGAGGAAGTCAAGTTTCTGGGACACGTGGTGTCCAAGGAAGGAATTTCCGTGGACCTTGCCAAGGTGACCGCGGTGTAGGACTGGGAGCACCCAGTTTCGTTATAGAAGTGAGGAGTTTCCTCGAACTTACTGGCTACAATCGCCGCTTCATTAAAGATTTTTCCAAGATAGCCAGACCGTTATCGCAACTCACTCAAAAGGATCTTAAGTTTGCCTGGAATGAGAAAGCAGAAGCAGCTTTTAGGAATTAAAGGACAAGCTGACGTCTGCACCGGTACTAGTATTGCTAGAGAAGGGGATCAGATATACTATATACACTGACACATCTCATGTTGGTTTAGGTTGTGTTCTTATGCAAAAGGACAGTGATTGCTTATGCATCGCGACAGTTGAGGAAACACGAGGAAAAATACCCCACGCATGACCTGGAATTAGCGGCGATCATTTTCGCATTAAATCTCTGGAGACATTACCTCTATAAAGAGGAGTTCGAGCTCTTTTGTGGCCATAAGAGCCTTAAGTACATCTTCACGCAGAGAGACCTGAATATGAGGCAGTGACGTTGGATGGAAACCTTGAAAGACTTCAAGTTTGAGGTCTCCTACCATCCTGGCAAGGACAACCTTATAGCCGATGCTTTGAGCCGTAAGAAGATAATAGAATTTGCAGGTCCGCTGATGATAGAAGAATGAAATATGATAGAGTTCTTATGAGACTTCGAACTGAAGCTTACAGTAGAGGAGCCATTTGAGAACGTCACACACATCCATGTACAACCACTTATTGATGACTGAATGATTGTGGCTCAAAAGGAAGACAAACTGTTGGTGAAGATGAGAGAACAGACAGGTTAGAGTGAAGAATCCGAATGGAGAGTCAGCTCAGATGGAGGTTTATGATACCGTAGCTGCTTATACGTCTCGAACTATCATGACTTGAGAAGGGAAGTTTTAGAGGCCGCTCACAATTCAAAGTTGGCAATGCATCCAGGTAGAACGAAGATGTATAGAGACATGAAGCGTTCGTACTGGTCGGACAACATGAAGGCCCAAATAGCAGACTTCGTGTCCCGTTGTCTCACGTGTTAGCAGGTCAAGGCCGAGCATTGCCGACCTCCTAGTTTACTTTAGCTCATACCCATAGCTGAATGAAAATGGGATTTCATATCTATAGACTTCATTTCCGGGTTACCGAAGACAAGGAAGGGGCATGACTCCATTTGGGTGATTGTGGACCGATTGACAAAATCGGCTCATTTTCTCCTGGTTAGAGTTTCAAACTCAGCAGATGATTTAGTCAAGCTGTATATCAAGGAGATTGTATGACTGCATGGAGTTCCTATGGAGATTGTGCCAGATCGAGACACGCAATTCACGTCTACATTCTGGACTCGAATCCAAGAAGCAATGAGAGTACAACTGAAGTTCAATACCGCGTTTCACCCACAGACCCATGGGCAGATGGAACGAGTGAATCAGATATTAGAAGATATGTTACAAGCAAGTGTGCTTGATTTAAAGGATAGTTGGGATGACTGTCTTCCCTATGCCGAGTTTGCTTATAACAACAACTTCCAAGCGAGCATTAACATGGCTCCCTATGAAGCATTGTATGGGCGCCCATGTCGAGCACCACATTGTTGGGTAGAAGTTGGCGAGAAGAGCTTGGTTAGCCCAGATCTAGTTCAGGCAACCTCAGAGAAGATCGGCATTATCAGGCGTCAACTTCTTACAACCTAGAGCAGACGAAAGAGTTACAACGATACTCGACAGCGACAGTTGAAATTTGAGTTGGGGACCACGTATTCTTGAAAGTTTCCTGAATGAAGGGAGTCCTTCATTTTGGCAAGAAAGGAAAGCTTATGCTAAGATTCATTGGCTCATTCCAAATTCTAGACCGAGTGGGTGTGGTAGCATACCGCCTTGCTTTGCCCACACCACTTGCAGGGGTGCACAACGTATTTCATGTATCAATGCTAAAGAAATATGTTCCTGATCCTACTCACATTATCAAGTGGGAGCAAGTACAGCTAAGTGAAAATGCTACCTATGTGCTTCGACCAACAGGTATTCTAGATAGGAAGGAACAAGTACTGCACAGCGAAGTTATCCCGCTTGTGAAAGTATTGTGGACTCACCACACTGAGGAAGAGGCTATTTGGGAAACGGAAGCTGAAGTCTGTAAGAACTACCCTCAAATCCTCGAGGAGTATGAAAATGTACTAATTTTGGGGATGAATTTTTTTTAAAGGGGGTAGATTGTAACGTCTCAGAAAAATCCGTATAAAGGCCCGAGTACCACCTCAGGCAGAAATCCCTAAGGATCGTATCCTGTAGAAATTTAGGTGAAATTTAGTTAAATACTAAACTAAATAGGCAGTGGATTTAGCTTAAACCACTATCTATACAAATGGAAAGACCCAAAACTATCAAAAGCAATGACTCAACACTACTTAATAACCTAGGAGAAATTCCAAAAGCCAGTTGCTCTCGGGAGCACATTGAAACTCCGAATCGGACCTGGACTGCACGTCGAAAGTCTGATGACCACGAAACTAAAGGGTTATGTCTACTTTACTGGGCTTGATGACCAATGCGGGAATTGAGCCCAAATAGTATCCAGAAACGCACAACTTGAGCACTGAGCGAAGTATGTGAGAAACGCGAATATCCTTAGAAAAGGTATTGGAAATTAAGTGAATTGGGCCATTCGCTTGCAAGCAAAATTGAAGATTTCAGACCGTCAGTTTCTGACCGAACTTCACCCATGGATCAGGGAAATTCCCCTACACATATCTGTATACTTGTGGCCCTGATTGAGTGATAACGACTGTTGATCTGACACGGATCCTCCATAGTCGATCTGCTAATCCGATCGTATCAAAATCATAACTTGGCTTATATCCATGGTCAGAGAACTTGCTCTATGACGTAGGTGAGTAATGATCCTCTAGATTAGTCCCGTTTGCCCAAAATAGGCACCCTTTGGCTGTAACCTAAGTATACCATGGCCCTAGGGCCATTTACACCAGTTCTGGGCCTATATAATTCCCCTTAAACCACCCCATTCCCATTTTATATGAATTTCTCTAACCCTGGGAGAGAGAAGAGAGAAAAGAGGAGAAAAGATTGAGGAGAAGACAGAGAAATAAGGAGATCGTTGCTAGGATTCACCCCCACTACTTCACAGGCTGAATCACCTCTCTCGTTTCGCTACGCCATCATTTTCAAGTACGATTTAGGTAAGAAATCCTAACCCTAA
Organism: Magnolia changhungtana; assembly: GCA_030180095.1. Lineage (NCBI taxonomy): Eukaryota > Viridiplantae > Streptophyta > Magnoliopsida > Magnoliales > Magnoliaceae > Magnolia > Magnolia changhungtana. The sequence continues at coordinate 1,171,765 of JASAUF010000446.1, forward strand.
TCTCATTGTAGAAATCCAGGTTAGTAGTTGGTCGACTTAGCTAACCTATTACGTCGTGTAGGTGTTTGTCGTCTTGTTTTTGAAAATGTACAGTCTGAACCGGGTCTGAATCGAGCTTTCTGACGAAAGGTGCGGACTATAAACGCTTAGGTTATGGTCTTCAAGGTTTTAAATGTTAGCTAATGATTTATGTCTGACTTGACTGCTGTCATATCATCTTAGACACGTCGATTTCAATATATTTCATATGTATGAACTATGTTGTATGAAAATGCATTCCATGTGTTTGTTGAAATGTTTGAATGAATGTGAAATCCTGATTTTTGCTTGTCATGATTACTAATTTAAGATCCATGTGTGTTATATGCTTTATAACCGATGTTGTGAAATGAATTGTTATAGTGAATGTCATAACTAATTTAGTTTATGTATTTAGTAATGTGTAGTTTAAGTGTTTGATAAAATGGCTGAATGAAAAAAAAATATTGATGAATGGTATTTATTAAGTGTAATAAGATAGGATTCTTAATTTCCTTAATCATATGTATGGCTTCTTTCATGAAATCATATCGCCGCTACGTGACTTATAGATTTAATGCAAGTGTTTGGCGACATGTTCCATGTGTTTGATAAAATGCTCAAATACGTGTTGTATTTGGATTGTTCGTTAAATGCTTATATGATTATCACATGCATACACATGTTATATCTGAGTAAGAATGGGACTGCAATTTAGTCCAGGCAGTCGGTAACAATTCCCGTTTGAGTGGCCGAACTACTCTCCCCACATTGATACGTTCGGTGAATCCGAAGTGTCGTGCGAGGGCATGCATCATTATTACATACCATCCCTACGTTAATAAGAGTAGTTAGGGAATGATTGTTATACTGCTTTATCATTACTGCTTGATTTAATTAATAACATGTTAACCTTTGCCTTATAGTACCACTGAGTTGATCTCTCAATCCCACTCTGGGATGGTGTTTTAAAATACCAACCAGACTCTGTTATAGATACATGTGATGAGGATGTATATGCAACGAAGTTGGACTTCATAGATGAGGAGGAAGAGTTCTCCTATTTTCAGCTCTCTGGCAGGTCTGCGTATACCTCGTGCTGCTTCGATGGGATTTCAAGGATACATGGATTAGTCAGACACTTACATTTTGTTATTTTGTATATTTTGAGTTAAAACATGTATATATTCGGCCCGGTAATGTACTCGTAATCTGGAGGTTGTGAAACACGTATATATACCTTATATATCTATCTCAGTCTTCCGCTTACTTAATTACATTAACTCTGGAGTATGATATTCCGATTTAGTGTAATCCCTCTCATGTTTAATGCACTAATATGGACAACATTTAAACATCATTACCTATGTTGCATAAGTGATGCGTTGGGTCTCGGGAGTTGAGCTTTGCTCGACCCTCGAAATTCGGGGCATTAAAATAGGACACTTTTATGCACATGAAGCTTGACCTTGAATTATTGAACTTGTCTTGAACTTGTGTCTTGAGACTTGAGCAAATGTACTTGAGCTTGTTCTTGTGACTTGAACTTGAAGTAGTGTACTTAAGCTTGAATTTGAGACTTAATCTTGAGCTTTAACATAAGCTTGAACTTTAATCTTGAAGATTGAAGTAATGATGCACTTAAGCTTGAGTACCTCGACTTGATGAACTTCAACTTGTTGTTGTAGTTGACCATGCGTGCTTGTAGTACATGTAACGTTGATGTAGATAACACCACGTTCATCTTCGAATGAAGGTGAATTTTCCATCAATGTGAACTTGAAGGTGAACTATCCATCTATCAAAGTAAGTCAACCATACCGAAGTGTTTTGGCACAACAAAATTTGACAACTTAGGGTGTTAGATTTACAACTTAGCACTTACAGTGTGTGCTTTTCACATGCTATCACAAGTAAGTAACCTTTAGCGATTTTCATGGGCTTATCACTCCTCAACCCGATGAGATTTTTTAGGCAATCTCAATCAACTTAAAGTAAAAGTAATTTGCTGAATGAAAAACTTATCTTTTTGAATGCGTGAGTCGAAGCGGATATCGATGAAGCCTTTGAATATGAAGCTTCAGTAGATACAACGATCCTTTATTTTCTCAGATGAAGATAAACTAGTGTATGCACAATCAAGAAGGATCAAGGGATATATGATTTGTCAAAGAACAAAACCTTACAGGCTACCAATTCAATCCTCTATTCTCAAGTTGAGTATAGGGCACTCTCTAATTGAATTTAATGAGACTTAAGAAGAGAATTAAATAATCTACAGATAAATATATAGAAGAATGATAATGCAAATAACTTGAAAAGAAGATTTCTCTCTTTTATTAAATGTCTCTCTCTCTCTCTCTCTCTCTCTCTCTCTTTTTTGGTATTTTTTAAATAGTGAGAAATGAGCTTTTTTTATAGCCAAAATATTAGAGCATCAGTCAGCTTAAGAACCCCTTCAACTGGTTGTATTTTCACGACTCTATTTCAATTGTTAGCAGATTTCATAGGATCTGATTTTGAACCAAACTTAGGTTGACTCAAGAAAAAAATTGGCCGGACTGAGATACCTTTGCCTGGCTAGAGATAGGGTTCAGCTGACCTAAGATTTCTAAAAATCAAAATCATGCATTGATGGAAATTTGACCTAGGCCTCTCTCATGCTGACCTGAAATGGTTTAGCTAGCTAAAGACTGGGTTGGGCTAGCGAAACAACCCTAGATTTTAATGTAAAAGTATAATAAGTTAGAACTTAGAAAACCACTAAGATGTACTTTAACCCAGTTCTTTTCTAAGGTCTTCTTTACCTATAGGTTGGCATACAGTTGATTCTTCTCTTAAAATTCTTCTAAGCTTTCTAATCTTAATATGTTGAGTCATGATCTAATCTTGAAATGTTAAAGTGAGCTGAAGAATCATACACTATACATCTTGTCTACGAAATTTGACAATCAATGTGTACTTAAAACATTAACACTTATAATCTCCCCCTTTGTTAATTTCATGACAAAACATAACTTATTACACATTCATCACATTACAACCACCATATTCAGAATAATGAAGGCCTCGAATCAATACTTTTAGTGCAGGATTTTACATGAAGAATATGTTTTCTATTCCCTCTTTAAAATATACATAAAGAACTTATTTCCACATAAAATGAGTCATTTCCACATATATATGAAATTGCGGTAGAACCGCTACTACTGAAGTATGAAGTATGTCCAAATGTCCCAGAGGGGGGTGAATAGGACTTTTTCAAAGTTATTTACAACTAAGAACAAACTATGCCTAACTTTAATCGAAGGAGTAAGGCAAAGTAATTTTATGGCTTCCAAGCCAACAATGGGTCCAATTCATATAGGCTTATACAAGATTTATATATAAAGAACAAAGCCTATAAGGATGGTGTATATTGTGTGTGGGATGTTATTTCTATCAATACTTATACATTAACTAAATCATGTATCATAAAAGTCATTTGATGAACATAAGCATGATTAGAACAATGCACAAAAGACAATCTCAAATATAATCATATATAGTGGTTCGGCTACTTGCCTACTCCACTCCCGGTAGACGCACTCTCTCCTAGAGTGTACCTGATTTCACAATCCAACGGTTTTAAATCAGGTTAACCATGAACCTTCACAACCTACACAAGGTTCCTCTTAATACCTACTTAAGGTAATGAGTCTTACCTAAGGACATAATAGGAAGCCAAACTAATACTATTTAAGCCTACACAAGGCTGAAAGTGCCCTGGTTTGTCAATTAGCGTGAGAGTTGAGTCAGTGAGCCCCATATGAAGATCATACAAGCATCTGCCTCAACTGGATGTGTGATCCGAACTCATCAAAGGTAAACTTAGCCTCACATCCCATGTCCCAAAACACCCAGGTATATAAATCCTTAAAAAGCTTAGAATAACATAGGAATATAAGTATAAAAACTGATTTTACAAACAGGAAAATTCTCTAAGTTTTCAGCTTTCTTCGAAGTATTGAGCTTACATCGATGACATCAAACACTTGTTTTCGATGACATCGATACAGCCTCGATGACATTGAATTGAGGTCTTTTATGTCCAGCAACCAACATGATACTTGGACAATATTCTCGATGAATCAACCACGCTTCGATGACATCAAAATTCAAATTTCGATGACATCGAGCAAGGTTCGATGTCATCAAATATAGGCTAGTCTATGTCCAACAAGCTTCAAAGGTAAATTGAGAAATTTGTCATCTTCTTGTCGATAACTCGAAACGAGCCTCAATGACATCAGAATTCAAATCCCGATGACATCGAGGGAGCTTCGATGTCATTGAATTTGGACAAGTCATGTCTAGTAAGCCTGATAAGAATATCATTTGGATATGTTAGAGGAATCGAGCTACCCTCGATAACATCAAAATTCAAATCTTGATCATATGGAAACTAGGTCGATGACATCGATTTTGAACAAAGGAATGTCCAACAAACTCTCAAGGAAAATCTTTTGAAAAGATCTCTGTATCGAACTAGGTTTCGATGTCATCGCCATTTAAAATCCAATGACATTGAAGTAGGCTCGATGACATCAAAGCCAGCTTGTTCATGTCCAACAGGCTCCTTTGGAATACATTGATGAGGAATCGAACCTTGGTTCGATTACATCGGAGTTCAAATCCCGATGCCATCAAAGCAGGATTGATATATCGAGCTTCTGTCAAAAAGTTCCAACTGTGTTTGTCAGTTGAGTTCGTATCATCGAACTGACATTTGATGTCATCGAAAGTATACCTTCGATGACATCAAACCCAGTTCGATGACATCGAACTCAGTCAGAAACTGACTATTTTATTACCGTTGGAACTTTTTGCCTATATAAGGTGAGCTTGTTCTTGGTTGCTTATTGAGAAAAATAGAGAGCTTTGAGAGAGTAATTGCATATCACCTACCCTAAGCTCATTTTCTGATGGAAGTTTATCTTCCAATCTGCCACTCAACACTGATATTCAGTAGAGTGGATTGAGGAATGAACTTCTCCATTCAAGGATCATCTAGCTACTATCTTAATGGTAAATCATTGTGCTGGGATACCTTGAATGCTTGAATATTTGAAATCACTCATTTTCTAAAATAGGAAAACATTTATTAGAGTAGGATTCCAACATAACCTTGACCCAACCCGTTGCCTTTATTAAAACATCATCAAGTGGATCAAGGGAGCTAAAGAATCTTCATCATCAAGGAGGAGATCTTCATCAACATGCTTAACGGGGCTCATCTACTTATCTATAAGTCATTAGAGTTCAGAGACCCTGTTGATCATTCCTTATGTAGGATTGGGTCAGGGGTTCATCTCGCCCCTTATAAGTCCTCATAGGAGGCCTCCAATGGGAGAGTACGTTTAGGTGTTGTGTGTTGACCCTTGCTCTTGTGTAGGGCATAAACTTAGGTCCTTTGTATAGGTCTTTGGCCTGTGTGGCCCAAACCTAGGTTCCTTGTGTGGATCTTTGGCCTGTGTGACCTAAACTTAGGTTCCTTGTGTGGATCCTTGGCCTGTGTGGCCTAAATAAAGGTTCCTTATATGGATCCTTTGCTCTTGTGTAGGGCATAAACTTGTGTCTTATGTAGGCATGTCTTAGGTACCTTATGTAGGTTGTAACAGTTTGAGGTAAACCTGATTTGAAACCTCCGTTAGTGAAATCCAGTACACTCATGTGATGAGTGTGTCCACCGAGAGTGCAGTAGGCACATAATCGAGCCACTACAAACGACTGTGTTTGGGATTGATTCTTACTTGATCTTTCATTATGTTTATCGTTTATATGCAAGCTTGATAATATGAATGCTTTGATCTGAATCACATCTCACACACATTCACTCTTCTCATCCATCTTAGACTTTTTGTAATATCATGTTGAATATTGAATAGTCTTGTGATTGGATCCTCTACTTGGCTTGGAAGCCATTAGAGTTAAATTGGGGATATCTTGATAATTGCATATTAAATTAACATTAAGGTAATATGATTTAAAATAAGGCATAAAATTTTATAAAGTCCTATTCACCCCCCTCTAGGACACCTTAAGCTATTTCCACTTCAACTAAAGCAGTCGTCACCGCAATTTCAATTGGTATCAGAGCGGGTCTCTCTTAAGGGCTTAACCGCCTAGGGAGTGATCTTGACTGAAGTTGGCAATCATGATAAAAAATGTAGGACTAGAGGAAGTAGTTGATATCACTGCAAATGACCAAAATCAACTATATTTTGAATCTCTCATTTTACTGAGCCTTATCAAGAAAAAAAACTATCTGAATAAATGTCTAGTAATTCATACTGCTCTTAAGGTTGGTAATAGCTCCAAGTGGTATCTTGAGAGCGGGTGCTCCAGGCACATGACTAGTGACCAAACTCACTTCTATGACTAATCAGAATTTGATGGTGGGTCGGTCACGTTTGGAGATGGGAGCTCCACCAAAATAATTAGGCAAGGAACAATAGCTGGACCAGGACTCCCAAAATTAAAAATGTTCTTTATGTGGAAGGTCTAAAACATAATCTCCTTAGTATCTCACAAATCTGAGACAAAGAACACTTGGTTACCTTCTCAAAAGATGTGTGTAGAATCTTAGATCATACAGGAAAATCTATCATGAAAGTTTTATGCACAAGTGACAACTGCTACGTTATTGAAAGTAGTAATGAGAATGTATTGTCCATAAAATGTCATATGGCTGTGAAAAGCGAGTCCAAACTATGACACCAAAGGCTGGGACATGTTCACTATTGAAACTTAGCCTAGTTAAGTTCAAGGAATTTGGTAAGAGGACTTCCCAAGATTAGAAAGGAAGAAAAGATTGTATGTGGTGACTGTCTAAAGGGTAAACAGATAAAAGTCGGACACAAAAAGACAACCACCATAACAACATCAAAGCCATTGGATTTTCTACACATGGACCTAGTGGGTCCCACCAAAGTTGAAAGCCATGGCAGAAAAAGATACTTCTTAGTGGTGGTAGACTACTCCAGATTTACTAGGGTTGCCTTTCCTTGAGAAAAATCTTATGCTTTTGATGAACTTGTAATTATGGCGAAGCGTTTTCAAAATGAGAAAGGATACTGCATAAATTGTATTAGGAGTGATCATGGTGGTGAATTTGAAAATGTGGGTTTTAAAGATATTATGATGAGAAAGGAATTCACTATAAATTCTCAGCCCCAAAAACTCCACAGCAAAATGGAGTTGTTGAAAGAAAGAATCGAGTACTGCAGGAAATGGGCTCAGTTATTCTAAATGGAAAGGATATGGGCAAAAGCTTCTGGGCTGAAGTGGTAAATACCGCCTGTTACATAATAAATAGAGTATATTTGAGAGCAGGTTTAAATAAAACACCATACGAGCTATGGTATGGAAAACAACCTAGTGTGAAGTACTTCCGTGTCTTTGGCAGTAACTGTTATATTCTGAAAGACAGAGAACAACTAGGAAAGTTTGAGTCTAAAAGTGACGAAGGCATCTTTATAGGGTATGTCTTGAATAGTCGTGCTTATAGAGTATACAATCTAAGGACCCTCACCATTCAAGAATCTGTTAATGTGGGGGTTGATGACTGACCCCATGAAGAAGAAAGTTCCTTGAATGAATTAGAAGATGATGTGGATTCATGCATTCTAGGTAAATTAGATAACAAAGCTTCCACATCTAATGAGCCTCAACCGTCATCTAACATACCCATCATTAAGGATCACCCTCTAAATCAAATCATTGGAGATCTAATGATGGTGTAAGAACTTGACGTCAGATAGAAAGCATTTATAGTCACTTTTGCTTCACCTCAAAGATTGAGTCCAAGAATATTGTGGAAGCTCTTCAAGATGAACATTGGATAAATGCGATGCAAGAAGAACTTCAACAATTTCAGAGAAATGAGGTATGACAACTGGTTCCCAGACCACTTGATACAAAAATCATCGGAACCAAATGGATCTTCAAGAATAAATCCGATGAATCTGGCAATGTGATTAGAAATAAAGCAAGAATGGTAACACAAGGATATTCACAGATAGAAGGCATTGACTTTAATGAAACATTTGCTCCTGTAGCTCGCCTTGAGTCAGTCAGGATTCTCATGTGTATTGCATGTGTGTTAAAATTCAAACTATTTCAAATGGATGTTAAACGTGCACTTCTCAATGGGGTACTTGATGAAGAAGTTTATGTAGAACAACCTAAGGGATTTTCAGACCCTAAGTATCCTCAACATGTCTTTCGGTTGAGCAAAGCACTTTATGACCTCAAACAAGCACCACGTGCTTGGTATGAACGTTTAATGCAATTTCTTTTGGACTATAAATTTTATAGGGGTAGTGTAGATAAAACACTATTCATGTAAAAGATAGAGAATTCATTGCTCATTGCCCAGATCTATGTGGATGACATAGTCTTTGGTTCTACATGTGAAGATACTGCTCATAGTTTCGTCGATCTCATGAAATCTGAATTTGAATAAGTATGGTCGATGAGTTGAACTTCTTTTTAGGACTACAAGTGAAGCAATTGCACAATGGGATTTTTGTATGTCAAACCAAGTATGCAAAGGACTTAGTAAAAAGATTTGGACTTGAATCTGGCCGTAACTATCATACTCCCATGAGCACCACACCCAAACTCTCCAAAGATATAAATGGCAAGAGTGTGGATTAACACCTGTACCGAAGCATGATAGGAAGCCTACTATATCTCACAACAAGTCGTCCAGATATATCATTTAGCGTGGGAGAATCTGAGCGATATCAGGCTGATCCTAAGGAATCACACCTAACAACAGTTAAAAGAATCATCAAATATGTGGTTGGAACAATCACCTTCAGACTATGGTATCCATTTGAAACATCTACCATCATTGCGGATATTCAAACGCCAATTGGGCTGAAAATTTAGATGATTGTAAGTAAACCAGTGGCAGCTATTTCTATATAAAAAATTGTTTGATATCTTGGCAGAGCAAGAAACAAAATTCGATATCCCTTTCCACTACCGAGGCCGAATACATCGCTGTAGGTAGTTGCTGTGTACAGCTCCTCTGGATGAAACAAATGTTGTCGGATTATGGGATTGACCAACCCACGATGACTCTTTTTTGTGACAACACTAGTGCCATCGACATTACCAAAAATCGTGTTCAACATTCAAGGACTAAGCATATTAACATTTTGCATGATTTTATTTGAGAACTTGTTAAAGACAAGATCATTGTGTTGGACTATGTGTCTACAGAGAAGCAACTGGCTGATATCCTAACAAAGCCCCTTGATACAAATAGGTTTAGTGATCTTCAAAAATCAATTGGATTATGCGCAAATTGATAGAAAACTTAATCAGAATAAACTGAATAGGCACATCTAAGGACGAAGGTACTTAAATTTTTTTGGGTTAAAAGTACATATACAATATAGGCATATTCGTGTGTACTAACCATTTTTTGTATGTCAAGAGAAAAAAATTTTATCCCAAAACTTTGACATGTTCGATGATATCAAGTCAGTTTCGATATCATTGGAGGTTCTCGGGAAGATAAGGTTTGAATATCATAAATAACCGCTGGTCCTTTCCAATGGTCATCAACACAGTCTTCGATATCATTATGAGCTTGAATTCGATGTCATCGAGTCAGTTTCGACGTCATCGATGATCTCTGCTATAAAAGGAGAACGAGAGAATGAAAATTTTCAGAGTTTGTTTCTCCAGATTTTGCTCTTCTTCCTTCCCTCTACCTTGAAGATACTTCTTAACTATGAAAGAAAAGATGGTGAAAGGTAAAGGTAAGGATCATCCTTGCACTAAATCTTCGAAAACAAAGAAATATAGGAGTAATAAACAAGCAGCCGATAGTTCTCCTCCCACTCGTCCGGATTGGGAGAAAATCATGATAACAAAGCGTATTGTCCTCAACAGTGCTATTGATCCATATAGAGTGGATCTCATGTTGGAGACAATAGGGTGGCAGAATATGTTGAATCTTGGTGGTCCCTACCAATATGAGTTGATTCATCAATTCTTCAATAACTGCTACATTGTTCATGACAATCCACCATGTATCCACCTGGAGTTCATGCATCAAACAAAACTCATTACTCCAGTGATACTTGGTCATCTCCTAAACATCGATGTGACACGAATCCTTGTCACTGAGAGAAATTTGAATGGGTTAGGAGTATGGGGGGAAATAACACGTGCATTGTGCAAAGGTTCCTCTGTTCCTAGGAATGAGGAAAATACTCTGCATGTCAACTATCTTGTGACCACCTCCAAGATTCTCCACAGTATCTTTAGTACAAATGTGTATCCATGTGACACAAAGGGAAGTAATCTCACCCCTTTCATGCTCAATGTCTTGTATGACATATATCAAGAGGTCCCAGTGTGCCTACTGACCCTTATTCTAGGGTAGTTGACTTGTATAGTCAAAGGGGAATATCCTAATACACTTCCATTCCTGTCTCTCATATGCAAGCTAGCACATTTTGTGGGCCTACCACTGATGTCAGATGAAATACATCCAGAGGTATGGTTCGATGATGATGCACTTCAGCAGTTATATCTAACCACCTCCTATCAATCGGATAGTCCTCCTCCTCCGACTCATGGCATAGAAAACAGTCATCGCCCAAATCCGCCAACGCCATGGGGCTCTAATCGGACGCCGCTTCACAACCCAGAGCTAGTCACCAATCGCCGACATCATAAACTCAAATGACATTTTCTGAATGGACAAGCTGATATTGACGAACGCCTTACCAATTGTGAGAAGTGCCTGACTGGGATCAAGGAAAAAATAGATGCACTTCAGCACTCTCAACATCAAGTTATTGACTTGCTGACAGACGAAGTGATTTGAGCACCTTAGTTGATGTACTAGTGCTCGGTATGAATTTCCCACGAATGGGCTATGTGGTTAAAAATTTCCTTTTGTTGTTGATATAAACTGAATGGGCCAAATGATGATTGTGTTTTGGTTATCTTGCCCGTGGTTAGGTAGAATATTTTGGATTGATCGTCTAAACTTTATCTTTGGATGAGGAGAATATTTTATTTTGTGCCCATGGATGGGCTACATTTTTGGATGCTGTTAAAGATCAATTCTTCCAAGCTTGGGCAGTTCTTTTAACTGCTCTTATGGATGAATGATGATTTTTTTGTGAGCTTAGTATCGAGTATTTATGAGATAAATGCTACATATATCATGATGATAGGCTGACTACTGTTTATTTTATGCCCATGAAAGTGTTTAATTGTGAATGTTCATTGATGATTTTAGCACCTTAAACTCAAATGCAAATGTGCTTTTGAAATGTTCAATATTTTTGTTATCTCCCTATGTGTTTTTGGAAATATGATTACTTTGATTCTCCCATGACTCCTTAAGTTCAAACTTCAGTCAAATCTGCTATAGGTATATACTAATCTTTGCCAATGACTGACAAAAAGGGGGAGAACAAATCCCACCATGAGAACAATTGTTTGTATGATTCTATGCATGGGGATGTAGGTGATAGGGGGAGCAGCTATAAGAAGATAGGGGGAGCAGCTCATTAAAGTTTCTGTGTGTATGAACTCTAGTAGTCTCGTTGTAAAATTGTGTAAATTTCATGTACACACAATTTAGGATGTTGTTCTAGGTGTGTTTTAGGTATTTTGTAACGTAATTGACAAAGGAGGAGATTGAAAGTGCCATGGTTTGTCAATTAGTGTGAGAGTTGAGTCAGTAAGACAAGTGAGCCCCATATGAAGATCATACAAGCATCTACATCAATTGGATGTGTGCTCTGAACTCATCAAACGTAAACTTAGCCTCACATCTAATGTCCCAAAACATCCAGGTATATAAATTCTTAAAAAGCTTAGAACAACATAGGAATATAAGTATGAAAACTGATTTTGCAAACAGGAAATTCTCTAAGTTTTCAGCTTTCTTCAATGTATCAAGCTTACATCGATGACATTGAACACTTGTTTTCAATGACATCGATACAACCTCGATGACATTAAATTGAGGTCTTTTATGTCTAGCAACCAACATGATATTTGGACAATATTCTCGATAAATTGACCATGCTTCGATGACATCGGAATTCAAATTCTGATGACATCGAGCAAGGATCGATGTCATCGAATATAGGCTAGTCTGTGTCCAGCAAGCTTTAAAGGTAAATCGAGAATTTCGTTGATGACTCAAAACAAACCTCGATGACATCGGAATTCAAATCCTGATGACATCGAGGGAGCTTCGATGTCATCGAATTCGGACAAGTTATGTCCAACAAGCCTGATAGGAATATCATTTGGATATGTTCGAAGAATCGAGCTACCCTTGATAACATTGAAATTCAAATCTCGATCATATCGAAACTAAGTCGACGACATCGATTTCAGACAAAGGAATGTCCAACAAACTCTTAAGTAAAATCTTTTGAAAAGATCGATGTATCAAACTAGGTTTCGATGTCATCGTCATTTGAAATCCAATGACATCAAAGTAGGCTCGATGACATCGAAGCCGGCCTGTTCATGTCCAGCAAGCTCCTTTAGAATACATTGTCGAGCAATCGAACCTTAGTTCGATTACATCAGTGTTCAAATCCCGATGTCATCGAAGGAGGTTCGATATCATTGAGCTTCTGTCAAAAAGTTCCAACTGTGTTTGTTAATTGAGTTCGTATCATCGAACTGATATTTAACATCATCGAAAGTATATGTTCTATGATATCGAATCCGGTTCGATGACATCGAACTCAGTCAGAAATGACTATTTTATTACTGTTGGAACTTTTTGCCTATATAAGGTGAGCTTGTTCGTGGTTGCTGATTGAGAAAAATAGAGAGCTTTGAGAGAGTAATTGCATATTACCTACCCCAAGCTCGTTTTCTCATGGAAGTTTATCCTCTAATCTACCACTCATCACTGATATTCAGTGGAGTGGATTGAGGAATGAACTTTCCCATTCAAGGATCATCCAACCACTATCTTAATGGCAAATCATTGTGCTGGGATACCTTGAATGCTTGAATACTTGGAATCACTCATTTTCTAAAATAGGAAAACATTTATTAGAGTAGGATTCCAACATAACCTTGACCTAACCCGTCGCCTTTATTGGAACATCATTAAGTGTTGCGAATTAAAGGAGCTGAGGAATCTTCATCATCAAGGAGGAGATCTTCATCAACGTACTTAACGGGGGTTCATCTACCTATCTGTAAGTCATTAGAGTCCAGAGAACCTATTGATCATTCCTTGTGTAGTATTGGATCATAGGTACATCTCACCCTTTATAAGTCCTCGTAGGAGGCCTCCGATGGGAGAGTACACTTAGGTGTTGTGTGTTGACCCTTGCTCTTATGTAGGGCATAAACGTAGGTCCTTTGTGTAGGTCCGTGTCCAGTGTGGCTTAAACCTAGGTTCCTTGTGTGGATCCCTAGGTTCCTTTTGTGGATCCTTGGCCTATATGGCCTAAAACGGAGGTTCCTTTTGTGGATCCTTTGCTCTTGTGTAGGGCATAAAACTTAGGTGCCTCATGTTGACCTTTAATCTTGTGTAGGGCATAAACTTGTGTCTTGTGTAAGCACGTCTTAGGTACCTTGTGTAGGTCTTAGAGTCAGCCTTGTGTAGGTTGTAATGGTTTGAGGTGAACCTTATTTGAAACCTCCGTTAATGAAATCTGGTGCACTCATGGGATGAGTGCGTTCACCAGGAGTGGAGTAGGCACATAGCTGAACCACTATAAACGATTGTGTTTGGGATTGATTCTTGCTTGATCTTTCATTATGTTTTTTCTTTTATATGCAAGCTTGATAATAAGAATGCTTTGATCTGAATCACATATCACACACATTCACTCTTCTCATCCATCTTAGACTATTTATAGTATTATGTTGAATATTGAATAGTCTTGTGATTGGATCCTCTACTTGGCTTGGAAGTCGTTAGAGTTAAATTGGAGATATCTTGATAATTGCATATTAAATCAAGATTAAGGTAATACGATTTAAAATAAGGCATAAAATTTTATAAAGTCTTATTCACCCCTGTTTAGGACACCTTGAGCTATTTCCACTTCAACTGAAGCAGTCCTCACCGCAATTTCAAAGGTAACTTAGCCTACATGTTGAGAGTCAAATATTGCATATTATCCCCCATTTATATCTTGGTTTTATGAGCATGATAATTCTTAATGTTCTATTTTACTCATGTTTGTGTTGCAACGTGAATTTAAGAGATTGGATTGAAAAGGGTGTTCAAAGCCTAGATTTGATACTCAAGAATCACCAAGGCAAGGGATGGATCTTAGTAGACTAAGATTGAAGAATTCACATGCCAAAGATCTAAGAAAATCAAGTGAGGAATGAAGAAAATTAAAGATTTGAAGTGAAGAAAAGGAATCCTAAAATCGTCCTGAAAAAAGCATATTCTGAAACTCTAGGTCATTTTGTAAAATTGCACAGAGCGAAGTCTATTTTGGGAAACTGTGTAGAGTGAAGTCTATTTAAGCAAACTGCGTAAATATAAGGTGGTTTCTAGAGTTTTCAAAATAGGTGCGAAAGTAGGAGTTTTACAACTATAATTAGGACTCCCTAAGATGTTCTTAAGCTTCTTCTAGGGTTTAATAAGTAGAGCAAAAGGGTGGAAAAGCCATCGCCAAGAGTTTTTCTACTTCTTCCTTAGTTGTTTTTATGCTTTCTTCTAGGGTTTTAGATTCAATCATATCTATGGTTTGCTAAACCTCTTAGCTAGGGATAAGAGGTGAAGCTTGTAGCATGATAGGATGTTTCTATTGCTTTGATTCATGTTTATGTTGAACTCCATGGATTCTAATTTGATATTAAAGGAATACTTTCAGTTTTTAATGGTTTATTGTGACTCAAATTACAGCAAATCTGTAATAACTTTGAGTATTTTCTTTTCCTAATTTGAGATTATGAAATTAATAAGTCTTATTGTTCACCAGCGTCCTTGGTCATGGTAGGGTGATGGAATCCTTCATAATCTTCACAATTCTCCTGCTTTGAGATTATGAGATTGGTAAATCCTATTGTTTGCCATTGTCTCCTGGGCATCGTTTGGTGATGGAATCCCTACCAATTATCATAGTTCTCCTTCATTGAGAATTAGGTCAATGGAAGTCTAGATTTGGTTTTATCGATATATTTTCCAATTGCATAGGATAGGATCCAATTCTAATTCTGTTACTTGAATCAAGCAAGAGGGCTCCCTGATCACTATAGATGGATCCTTGACATCCTAGTTCCCATCTTTAAATTCTTAGTTTTAATTACTCTATTCACAATTACTCTCTCAAATACTTCAGAATTAGTTTCACATCTTCTTCTAGTTTTACTTCTAGTTAATTTCAGAAACGTACAAGTTTCAGTCCCTTTCGATTGGACCTTGGTCTCACCGAGATTATTACTACATCGCGACCCTACACTTGAGGTTGTGAACACTACACGAGGCAACTCGTCCTATAAAAGGACCACATATTCTCCCATTGGAGGCCTATAAAGAGATCTTAGTGAGTTTTTCATTCAAACTCTGAATCCCAATCCTACACAAGGAAAGGGCTTCAGACTCGACAGACTCTGTATACTTACAATAAGTTAGTGAGCCCTTTTCTCGCACAATGTGAAGATGTTTGATGCTGATGAAGAGTCTTCAGCTCCCTTGAACCGTAACTTGCTTTTGATGCTTCGTCGAATGCTCTGAGGTTATGAGGTTTAGCGTGTTTGTTCTTCTCTATGGATATGATATAATTTTATATACACACACAGAGAAGGTTCACATGAGCTATGCATTCAAGGGTTAGGTTTACTCAGTTGGAAACTCTCTGAATGCTAGAGTTCATAATTCAATCTTAAGCACATAAAATGGTGAGTTAATGCATATGCTAAGATTGAATGATGAACTCTAATGGGAAAGAGGGAATGATGAAGAGGTTATAATGTATGTGAAGCAACTCTCACAAACTCTCTTGTTTTTTAGTTCATTTTACTAAGAAGAAGCCTATTTTACTAAGAAGAAGCCTATGTTATTTATAAAAGAAGAATCCCAACGATAAAAAAATAGGTCAATGAGTGTTTATCAAAAACTGCTGCTACCGAGTTAGACCCTTCAGACCCACTTGGCACAACTGAAGCTAAAAGAGGAAGAAGAAAAGATTATAAGTTCAAAAGAAGATACATATGCATATGATGATATAAAATAAGAAGAGAAAATATGTACCTGGTCTGGGGACAATAGCAGGAGTAGCTTGAACAGTACAGGTTGTGTGTGCTGCAGAATTAGGAGCTTCCGTAGTCACGATAACATTCAAAAAAAGCTCCTAAGCTCCTACAGTACTTAAGTTGAGAGTAGTTAGAGTTGGGATGTCAACCATATCAGAAAAAAAATCTAAACTTCGAGCTACTGGCTGAATAGGAGAAGGACGCACCGTAAGAGATTTATCAGCCTGAATGGGGGCATCAGATGTCGTGGGGATTATCGACAAGGTTTCTTCTGTACTATGAAGAAGAAGTACATTTCTCATTGTTGCCTGAATTTTGGATGATTGAGCCTCTGTATCCCTTAATGTTGATGGTTCGCGAGTAACCACATCGGCGGTGTCCACAATACATGGAGAATAAGAGGCATCAAAAGAAAGAAAGAAAGATATTTGCACCGGGAGAATAACCAGATTCTACATAATCAAGTTGCTTCTCATCCAGGGAGGTCACTGGAATTGGATGAGAGGCATCTGGATGAGTGAATGGAGCATCGGGAAGTGAAGACTTGACTTTAACATCGCCCTCTTCTCAAATATCCACCTCAACATCAGTATCTTCATTTAATAAAGCATCTCCCTCATCGATTAAGCTCGTGGGAGAAGATGTATCATTGCTTGCAGTATTCGCTGAATATTCTGATGAGATGTCTTCCTCCAATATAGTTTATTTTCCCTTATAAGTAGTCTTCACAGGGAGAAGATGTGCACTTTGAGTAGGAGAAGGGGCCTGTTGTGTTAAAATTTCAGGAGACAATGACTTAGCACGTGGGCGAGTCATGGGAGATGTAGTAATAACAATTCGACGCGCGGCAGGAGAAGTTATGGCTGTAGCATGACTTGCTATAGTTGTTGTAAGGTCCACAACAAGGATAACTACGCTGGTTGTATGTTCAATAGTAGGAGAAATTGTAGAAGTGATAGGCTTTGTATTAGGAGGGATGATGGGAGCAGGTTGTGTAGGCTGATCTCCTCGTCTAGTAGGGGAAGGCAAAACACCACCTGCAGTTTCAAATTCATTACGAAGAGTGACTAATCTTTCTCCCCGTTTTATCAAATCCAAAGGAGAACCAAAAGCAATCCATCCTTCCAAAGTATTTGGAGGCTTTATTTCTCTAATGGGCTCTTCCACAGAAATTTTACTACGAAGTTGTCCCAGAATGGCAGCCTGATCTTTCTCGTTAAAATATCCAATCCCTTGCTATGGCCTATAATTCCTCAGGCGTGAAGGAGGAACCTAGATGAGCCGATCCACTGGAAAATAGTTGTGCACCAAGTAGTAATGATGCGCCCACCACTGCATCTAAGAATATGAAGTTGTCACTTGATGATTATACCTTAGAAGAAGGAATCAAGAGCCAAAATTTCTTGTTAAGAGCTGCTTCCATATTAAAGCCCAATTGTAAGGGCTGACTCTATAGCTTCTCATTGTCCATGTAACTTCCTTACTTGCCTGGGGCATAGCTTGATCATACCCAAATTGTTTGGAAAATTGACTCGGATAGTATGGTTCTCACCGGAACTCTACTCCTTCTCGCATGGGAAGACTGCAAGAATGAATACAAAGAAAGAAGGTTCTCTCTAATGTGCCAAGTTGTTGTTATCCTCGACTTCTCTGTCTTTAGCTTGATAATTCAAATAAAAAGGGAAGAAGTTAATCGATTCCATGTTGTCAATTTCATCCACTATCCATTCATACCCCTTCTTTATCATCTTTCACTTCAAGAAATGCCACAGGGGCAGATGATCGGGGTGGACATAAGCCTTCTCCAGGTCATTGTAAGTTCAGGGGAAATAAATGCAAGCCATCCAGAGAAATAGTGTCATGGAGTAAAAGAAGATGTAACTCCTAATGCTGGGCTTGAGCAGTGCGCCGCAGCATGATATAAAGCTGTATATAAAGAGCATAAGATAGGAGGGGCCAGAGAATATCTTTTTCTACCTTCCGCCATTGCGCCTACCAACACGAATAAGGTTGGTCGAATAGAGTCTAAGCTTTTTGAGCTAGGAAGCACGACTAAGCTCAGCCAGTAAGCCAAGAAAGTGGCTAATTTAGTTTCAATGGTGAATTCGGCCGGGCCCCTTATCTTTTTGCGATTGGCTTCCAACTCGGCACAATGGCTGTTAGGGAACCTGAAAAAAGGGAAGAAGGGACAATTTATATATCTATAGGCAAGTGTCGTCTGAAAGGTAAAAGAAAAATATTCGAACACTTACACCAAATATTGGGAAAAATATTCGCACACTTACACCAAACATTGAAGAGGGGATATCTTATGGACGTCAGCAAAATAAGACTTTTCACAGAAAAGTTTGATTGTTGGTGCTGTAATCTTAGGTGTTTTGTTGGGAGCAACATAGGAAAATTCCTCATTTATAGGAACGTATTCATCGAGGAAGGATCCGGAGATAGGCAGGCTAGCCATCCTATATAGATCCCACAAGGTTATGCTTACTTCTCCGAACGGAAGATGGAAAGAATTTGTAGTGGAAGACTAGTACTTCAGAAAGCCCTTATAAATCATCTTATCTTTTTGAAAAAACTCTGAGGTAGCTTCTATAGCATGATAAACCTTTGCTGCAATAAGGACGTCTTCATACTTCTTCAAGATCGCTTTGACCCATGCGCTGTAATATGGACGATCAGTCCAAAGACCCCGCGTTCTAAATTCTTCCTTACCCCACAGGGAGTCATGATGATGAAAACACTGTTGAATTGTTTCGAAGAAATAGTGAAGTATAGGGAATGAGGAATGTAACATGGTGTGAGGAAGCACATATATCTTATTTGTCCTTTCTTTTGAGTTAGGCCTTTCTCTGTGAGATAGCCTTCAAGGATTTGTAGCTCTTTGATCACCCAATTTGACACATACAGGAACCTGTTCTATGTCATATAGTCGGTCGGTTTCCTTTAAATTATGGATCGGTGGCATTAAAGTTGCAAAGGGAGAGTAATAATCTCGTCTTTATAAGGGTTGTGAAATTTAATTGCTTTGGCATTTAGCTTGATTGAATCCCATGCATTCTGGAAACGCCTTTGGTTATGTTCTTGGATCTTTTCTTGAAAAACTTCATCTTTACTCTTTTCTCTTGATCGCTTCAAAATCACTGGAGCAGGGGAAGCTCGAGCAGCAGAAGGACGGGTGTCATCTATGCGAAAGTTGGCTATGGATTTTAACCAATTGTCCCAATCAAATTCTTGTCCTTTAGTAGGGGGTCCCTCTATCTCCTTCATCAGTACAGCCATGCGGATGTGTTCAGATAGGCGTTAGATACGATCAGCAAAGTTGATAATGACAGGAGCTGGCTCTTTGAAAAAGGAAGAGTAGCCTTCAGCAGATCTGGGTCTTTTCTGACCATAGGTCTCGACTGGTTACGAGTTAGAAGGCCCAACAGTACTTGGGGAGGCGAGAGGTCTTTTTGAATTAGTCATCGAACATCTATACAGAAGTCAGTAAATAAATTAAAATCAGGAAGTGAAGTTCATTAAGATAAAGGAGAAGGAGTACAAATAAATTTGGAGTCCAAGTCTATATTTGATCACAAATCGTTGTGTGCAAAACGTTGTGCGCAAGGTCATTGTGCATTACCTATCCTTGTGCACTGAATTCTGATTGAACGCAGAGAAGCATTGTGCGTTAAGTCCTATTGTACGAGACAGGGGTTGTGCGGAGCACAATGTTGTTGGCGCACAACGATGTTGGCGTGAGGAATAGCTTGACGTGGAAACAGTGTGAAGTAGGTGAAAAATGAAGTGGGGAAAAAGAATGAAGTCTTGAATTTATAGGCAAGGTCTAGCCCGTTGTGCGGAAAATGTTGTGCATAGTTCGGTGAGTCACAACAGAGAAAATGACTATGCGCCAAAGGACTTAATGATGCGCACAACAGAGGAAAGGAAAGCAAAAATAGTTAGAATAAATTAAAATATTGATCCTACATTGTTTATTTTATAGATATAAAAACAAAAAATACAAGATCAAGGAGGCATCTATTAAGGCATAAAAAGAGAGAGAAAGACAGTAAGAAGTCATTATGCATAGACAACCATTGTGCGCTGATGATCATTATACGTAGACAACCATTGTGTGTTGATGATCATTATGCGCAATGGAGCATTGTGTGCCAAGAGGAGTTAGTCTGCACAAAGGAATTTGCACATTGAAATCTGCATAAGGGGATCCGCACAAAGGAGTCCACATAAAAGAGTCCACACAAAGTAGACCGCATAGAGGGAAATTTGGCCACAAGGAATACCGCGCAATGTCGATGTGATATGTTCACACATTTGAAAGGGCTATAAATACCCCCTAACCCCTTAGTAGGAGGTCATTAACAACCAATCAAGGAGAAGAAGAAGAGCCCAATGAGAGAGAGAGGTGGAGTCCTCATTCATTATGCAAGATAGGTGTTGTGCGGCGCACAACACTGTTGGCGCACAACGCTATTGGCGCACAACAAAAGCGAGTGCACAACAAAGGCGAGCGTAAAACACTAGCAGGCGCACAACACTACCGAGCGCACAATAAGGCAGGCACACAACACTGCTAGCGAGTGCACAACAACCCAAATACATGATAATACTTAGTGCACAACAGTCTACAATATATAGCGGTTCCAACACATATTGTCTTAGCGCATGATGTCTTTATTTGTTTTCCATTACAAGTCATGAATATTCTGTTTTGGAATCAAAGGAGAAAAATGGACGTAAAGAACTTGGAATGAAATAATAATGTGATTGTCTTCTTCATCTTCTTTTGTTTATTATTAAGTGAATGAAATCCCCAAATCAAATGCATTTTTTTCTTGTTCGAAACAAACACTTAAGCTTACCAAATATGATTGTCAAAGAATTGAAGGTAAGACTGAGTTAAGTAGGGGTCATTTACCACAGGGGTTTGGTTAAGGAAGTGAGGCTTCTTTTACCTGTTTGGAGTGCTCGATCTTCTTTCTGGTTGAGATCTTGATCTTGTAATCTTCATCTTGAGGCTCACTTGAAGACTGACTCAACATTCACGCAATTTGACAAACCGGGGCACTTTCAATCTCCCCCTCTGTCAATTATGTGACAAAACATCCTAACACACTCTAGGTTATTATAATCAACTCAACACATAATGTTTAAAAATAAAAGACACTAGACGTGCTTGTTGCTCCCGCTCTGATCATGCTCCCCCTACGTTCCTGCATTAAGATTTTTAAAATACATAAGAAACAACAAACTAGGGAGCATATGGTTCTCCCCCTTTTTGTCAGTCATTGGAAAAGGGTAATAAATGAAAAATGGTAGGCCAATAAAACTAAGGTATGGAATTTCAATGATATCCAGGGTTTGGGAGAGAAATCTCATAAATTCATAAAATAGAAGCATGTAAAATAAGAAATTATGTGATATAAGCATGCCATAGAGATATAATTTGCATAGAACATAAATGGCAGCAAACGTGTCAAAATGCGAATATAGTATCTGAAAAGGCTGAGCTAAGAGTCCTAGAGGGGGGGGGGGGGGTGAATAGGACTATGCCAAATTAAAAATTTAAGTGCAAAATAATAAAGAAATAATCAAAGATAACACTTATCAATTCAAATAGCAGCAATGAATAGCAACCTCAAAAGTACAAGTATTGAGAGGTTAATACAGATGTTGTTCTGGATCACCTCAGACAAACCAAAAAGGAAAGAGAGATTTTTTTGGCACAACCTCAAAAACCAAAAAGAAATTTACAAAAATGTAAATATACTTATCTGGATATTCTCCTTTGGTGAAGCCCGGTAGAACCGATTCGATGTACATGTAGACGTTCAATGTACAATCTTACATATGAAAGGGTTCTTAGATCTAAATGATTTTTATATTAAATTGTCTTGGGCTAGCTTGATTTGATTTTGATCTAAAAAAGGGTAAAATCAATATTCTCTTTACAAAAGAATTAGAATAGAATAGAGATCACAAAATCAAATACAAACATCTATTAAAAGAATCTTAAATACTAACCAATTAGCTTCTCAAAAGTGGGGATAAGTTCTCTTAGAGTTGTGACTTGAATATCTTGGAATTGAATGAAAAACTCTAAAAATCATCCTCAATTTATAGGTAAAAATATTGTTCACTCGACTGGCCCAGTGGTCGATTCTACTGGTTGAAAGACTAACAAGAATTCAAAATTTCGGGCACGATAAGATAAGATCACTACTCGACTGGTCGAGTGGCCTGCTCGACTGGTCGAGTGGGACCCAGTTTGGTTGCAGGACTTTGAGTCAAGCCTGCTCAATTAGTCGAGCTTGCTCAATTAGTCGAGCACTGTTCACTCTACTGGTCAAGCAGTCACTAGGACTGGTCGAGGGTCCAACAGAAAATCTTGAAAATTCATAACAAACCTAAGACTGGTCGAGAAAATTCTCAGACTGGTCGAGCCAGTCCTTGAACTAGTCGAAAATAGGCTAAGACTAGTCGAGATAAAGCCTATAAAATTATACAACGACCCAAATTAAGTATGCAATCAATATGACCTATCTTATGGTCAATCTAGGGTCATTCATACCTTATCGGTAAAGATTGAGCATTGAAACATTGTTCGCTTCATTTGATAAGTTATCATGAAGTACTTTGAAGCTTGTCATCTTGAAGTACTTTGAAGCTTGTCATCTGGAAGTAGTACTTTGAAGTTGAGCATGTATTCTTAAGTAATACACAATGTCTTGACATAGTTGAAACTTGAAAACTTGAAGTAGTACTTGATGTTGTATTTGAATCTCTTATTCTTGTACTTGAACTTCTTGAACTTGAATTTGAGATGCTTGATCTCGAATTTGAACTTCTTGAATGTAGGCAAGGATGATATAAAGTTGAGCTACACAAGATACAAATTTCAAGAGGTTTTGGCACTATAAAATTTGATAATCCTAAGAGCTAGATAAGATAGCATTTATAATCTTCCCCTTTGTCAAATTTGTGACAAAACCAAATAAATAATATGATGCACATACTAAAGATATGCACAATAAAGAATCATGCACCAGTTATAACCTGGTCAAAGAATTGTACTCAAAGAATCATAATCATGCACCAATACTCAAAGAATAATAATCATACTCAACGAATCATAATCATGCATCAATACTCACCCTCAATACATTACTCTACTTAATTTAAGAGGAGAGGAGAAATTAGCTACCTAACCACTTCTCTTCTCCGCATTTTTAACAAACATCCACTCTATAGAATCCAATATCATAATGAAATAGGCATATCAACACAAATTCTCCCCCCTTTTTATCATAATATGACAAAGGAAAGAACATAAAAATGATGATGGAAACAAGAGAGCAATGAGTAACGATAGAGAGAAGGTAAGGCAAGATAACATAAATATTGCAAGATAATAATTCAAAACAAGTCCATAATAAGAACAAAACATGTCCAAGCATACACAGTTAAGAGAAATTCGTGTATAAAAGTTATTACAGATTAGAAATTCAAAACTAATCTGAACCAGAAGGAGAAGGTATGGAAGGATCGATTTGATGTAGTCCCTTGTTAATACGCCTCAGATATTTGCTCATGTATTTAAATTGATTATCTTGGGACACATGCATACATTCAACCTTTTCCTCAAGAGAACGCAAACGCTCATCAAACTCAGACAGTTGAAAATCAGGATCCGCTGCAAAGTCAGATTCAATATCATCAAAGATGTCATCTATATTGAAATCATCTAGAGGCAAAGCACTCTCCTCTTCATTTGCTTCGGCTGCTCCACTAGCACCCTTATCAACTTGGCCTGGGGCCAATTTCAAATTCATATTATTAATATTAGAGTCGTTGAAGGGTAGATGGTGAATTAGAGCTTCTCCAACAGGTTTAACCACTAAACTATGGGTGGCTAATATAGTCATAAGATAAGCAAAATGTATATCACTGTGACCTGGATGGAGACGGAACTGAATCATGATATAATAAATCAATGAAGGGAGACACAAAGTGACTCCAGTAATAATAGAATGAAGAATACGAACCATGAATGTAGTAAGCTCAGTTTTGTTACCAGATCTAGGGTAGACATTTGAAATGAAAATCTTATGAAGAACCCTATATCTGGGCAACATAAACTTGGAAGTGAGCGCATTCCCAGTACTCCATTTCACATCCATATTACGTAAAACTCTAATGAGCATTCGCTTCTTAGATTCAGAAGGTTTTGCTACAAGAGAAATAATGGGAACACCGTCATCATTAACTAGAAGGTCCATTAATCCAGAAATGAGGTGACGGTCCACATCAATTGGACCTTCTCTAGTAGAAATTGTAAACATAAGATTCTCAGTAGAGAAGTCAGTAATACAGGCATACATGGCTTGCGAAATAGAGCGGAATGCCGGACCACCCCAATGTAAAATGTTATCCCATCCTAAAGATCGAAGGAGTGGAAGGATACCAAAAGGAGCCAAATGATCAATGTTATTTGTCCGTTCTACTATCACATTGCGTAAGCGAATATCCCACACATATTCGGGATCTTCCTCGGGGACCAAAGGTGGTGCAACGTGATAGGAGCTGAACAAGAAGAAGAGGGACCACGAGATCCTTTCTTCCTATTTCTACTTTCCATTGCAACAAGAAAATCAAGGAATACATGGATTGCAAAAGAGACAAGAAGGGTTTTAAGCAAAACAGTTTTTTAGCTTAAAAAAACCACCAAACAACCATAAACCTTGAAATAAACAACAAAATCAAGTAAATGGAAGTGCAAAGAACTCAAATCTACAAGGAAATTGAAAATGATTCACTAATCAAAGAGGAATCGAAGATGGGTTAGACCGGTCGTGGTAGGGCTTGTTGGAGAAGAATAAAATGAAGAAAAAGATATTTTTCCCCAAATAAAAAGTAAAACCCGAGTTTCACGACTGGTTGTGTACATACTCGCCCGGTCGAGTTACGACTGGTCGAGTGTGTACTCGACTGGTCGTGCAGTACTGAAAATTTACAATTTTTCATCTATTTGAATTAAAAATTTTAAAAAATATATACATTATGATACAAAAAGGCACAAATCATCAGTTCGTATTGCACATACCAAGATCAAATTTCAATTTTACAAACCTGTTTTTGTTGAGTGGTTTTGTGAATATGTCTGCAAGTTGATTCTCGGTCGGAATATATTCCAATGAAATTATCTTGTCTTCCACCAGTTCATGAATATAATGATATCTAATGTCAATATGCTTAGTTCGTGAATGCTGAGTTAGATTTTTAGAGATATTAATTGCACTTGAATTATCACAATTAAGACTATAGATTCTTGCGCAATTCCGTAATCGCTTAACATTCTCTTCATCCACATAAGCTGAGTGCATGCATTACCAGCAACAATATATTCAGCCTCAGCTGTGGAGAGCGATACAGAACTCTGTTTCTTACTTAGCCAAGAAACTAAATAGTTCCCAACATAGAAACAACCACCGCTGGTCGATTTATGATCATTAATGTTACCAGCCTAATCAGCATCCGTGTAATCAGCTAATGGCATACTAGTATCATGTGGATACAAGAGACCAAGATTAGCAGAACTAGCGACATATCGTAAAATCTGCTTAAAAACAATCAGATGTGACTCTTTGTGGTCAGATTGATATCCAGTACAAATTTCTACGCTAAAAGCAATATCATGTCGGCTCATAGTTAAATAAACTACCTATCATACTGCAATACAACTTAGGTTCCACAGTCTTACCTGTTAAATCCTTAGTATAAGACCCATATCATAGACTGTACCATTCCGTGGGTTCCCACGGTCTTCCCGGTCGAATTTCGGCAATCTTCGACCCTTAACCGGTATTTGCGCGCAACCCTAAATTGACTCAACTCAAGACTTGTACCCTGGCGACCGTACCATCACCGTGGTTCCAATGCTGCGTCTCGCACATCGATCCGATACCCTGGTCAGGAGATGTGGGTCAGCATTCGGTGCAAGAAAACGTTGCGTGTGCGAATTCCAAGAGAATCAATATGGCTTGTCACATCAATCAATCAATCGATCAATCCCATCATATCAACTACACATCACCTTTCACTCTTCCCCAAGCAATCCCTAAAGTAAAAAAGTCTCTTACACACCCATGCCTTTCTTACACCAAGCAACCACAAAAGTCAAAAAGCTCTTACACCCATCACTCACCACATCCATCACTCCATCACTTATCATTCTCTCTCTCTTTACAACCCTCTCTCTCCTTCATTTTCAAATCACTTTCTCAAGCAACTGAAAACTCCACACGTCTAAGCATCTTCCAACCTCCAAGAGAGCCACAAGTGTGGCCCACCTTCCCACCCTCTCATCTCCCATCTCAACCATCCAAACCTCATCTCCTCTATTGAAATCTAAGCTAAGGAGATAAGGAAGCCAAGGGAGCAAGAGGATCCAACGATGGGTGCGTTATAGGTTAGATTTTCATGTGTTTATGATGGGCCAAGTGAGGCCAACCGATCAATGGTTTGGATCTCACTTGGGACCCTAAGATGTGGCCGATGGCCCACTTTAATCATCATGATCATTCCATGATGGGGCCAATCTCCATGGACCTCATCATGATGTTTACTTTCTAGTTGATAAGGGTCATCTGGACCGTTTATTTTAGTGGAGAAGGAATCTCCACTGTGATTTAATGGGTCCACAAGTATTGGGACCCACTTGATGTATGATTGATTCCAAGGGAGGGCCCATAATGTCGGGGTCCCTCCATCACACGTGTGTCCCACTCTCTCTTTCTCTCTCCCTCTCCCTCTTTTTTTTTCATTTTTCTTTTCTTGTGTTAACATGGTCATGTGGTCCATCAGGATGGACCTCACCATAAGACAAGTATTTTATCCAAGCCATTTATAAGTGGGGCCCACTTTAAATGTGTTGTATCCACACGATCCATCATTTGGTGGCCCACCTAAGCAGGGCCCACCTCAATGCATGTGCAACGCCAGACCGTCTAGCGTCCAGGGACACTGGACAAAAAGGGAAAACATAAATATTAGCTTGTTTCCAAGCTTACGGGGTGGCCCACTCATTTAGGCCCCACCTTGATGTATGTATTTAATCCACGCCGTCCATTCCTTTCCCAAGCTCATTTTAGGCGTTAAGCTGAAAGATGGTGCCAATCTGACTTTCGGGCGGGCCATAGCATAACAAACAATAGGTTTACCGTTGAAATATCCCCTATCGTTTCTATACCCCAAAATATATTGAATATTGGGCTTGTTTGGCTTGTCTTGAGATATGGGAAGCAATGGTGGGGTTGGATTCTTCTAATACGGGCCCCACGTACGAAAAACCTCAGAAATTAGGTTTTAAAAAAAATAAAAAAATATAAGAGGCAGTAGACGTTGCTGCTGCCAGAGGCGCAGGCAGCGATTGTTGCGCACGGGCATGTGGGCCGGCGGACAGGAACCCACGGCCCCAACCGTGGGCCCCACCATGATACTTATTTATCATCCAAACCGTTTATTTGATGGGCCCCTCCCTGAAGTGGGCCCCCTCAAAAAATAGCCTAATCTAAGGCTCAAGTGTCCCACATGACAGGAAACAGTGGGATTGAGTGGCTGCTGTTGAAACCCTTTTAGGATTGGATTGAAAATAAACATTACGATGGGCTCTATGTGGGGCTACACCTGACGTGTGTGCTGTCCAGGTCGTCCAAGGCCTGGACGGTCATGATTTTTTTTAATATTTATATTATATTTTATATATTATATTATATGATATAGTGTATATATCATATATAGTATATATTATATTATATATATTATATATATAGTATGTAGCACTGTCCAGGCCATCCAGGGCCTAGACGTGGATATATTATATTATATTATATATTATATATATTATATTATACAATATAGATACATGATGGTGGGCCCAACTTGGGATCCACCTTTACCTTTCTAGTGCGGCAACTACACGTATAAGAGTTATATAGCAGCCTCTTTTTGACGGAGCAAATCGCAGGCCCCATACTGATGTATGTATTTTACACCATTCATTATTTGAATGGTAGGGTCCAGCATGATGCATACGTTGTATCCAAACCGTCCAGCCATATTAAGATATCATTTTCATGGCATGAGTAAAAGGTTGGGTTAGATCTAAAGTTCAAGTGGACCCCTGTAAGTGCTATAGTTTATACCCTTGTCGGTTGTCAAATTTGTGGTGCCAAAATCACTGTTATATAACTTGCATAAGTGAAGCTCTCTCAAAGATCAACATTCATGAACAAGCAAAGCTCACAAGTACAAAGATTCACTCAAAGATCAACCATGACTGCAAGTATTGCTCACAAAACAAGTCTCAAGAATGCAAGACTTCAAGAAGTGTATAAGGCCGTTCGTAAAGAACTAAAGACACTTTCAAGGTTGAGCTACATCAAGATTTCAAGATTGAACTACATCAAGACTTCAAGGCTTAAACTTCAAGGTCACTTGTTCCTAATGTTTCAATATCCTTACTTCACGATTGAGGTTTGATTGACCTTAGGTTGACCTTAGGAGTAGGCCATTTTGGATACATAAGTCATATGTTTATGTTACATGAGTTTGGGCAGTTCGAAGACTTGTCCTAGGCTTTCTTCGACTAGTCTTAGCTTTGCTTCGACCAGTCTAAGAAATTCCTCGATCAGTCGTAGAATGGTCAAAGCTTATCGTGCCCGATTTTTTTCAAATCTGTTAATTCTTCGACTAGTCGAAGAGCTCCCTAGACCAATCGAAGACGCGATCTGCTCACCTATAAATAGAGCACGAATCTCAGAAGAATGAAGGG
Organism: Magnolia changhungtana; assembly: GCA_030180095.1. Lineage (NCBI taxonomy): Eukaryota > Viridiplantae > Streptophyta > Magnoliopsida > Magnoliales > Magnoliaceae > Magnolia > Magnolia changhungtana. The sequence continues at coordinate 1,200,896 of JASAUF010000446.1, forward strand.
AATTAATTAATCTATTCAAGCCAATCTTCGTCAAACTTTTGAGAGATAATTTTGTGCTCCATCTAAGCTAAGTGTGCTTATTTTTCTCTTTCTTTAGCTTTATTTAATTGATTTTGTTTCTGCTATTCCAATCTAATTTGATAAGAGGAATTATTATTCCCTTTCTTTGGAATCAAAATCAATTAAGGCAAGCCCTATTTGGTTTAATTTAAAATCTATTAGAACTAGAACCATTGTAATTGAGTACTGGACATTGAACTTAGACATTCAATCATTTACTTTGAATTGGTTCTACCCGGCTGCTACAACAAAGGAGATAATCAGGTATTTCACATTTAATTATAAATTCCTTTCTGTTTTAGTTTCTTCCAAGATTTGCCAGAAAAATCTTGTTGTATTGGTTATCTGAGGAGAGCCAGGAAAACTCAGAAGTGGGGTTTTTTTAATTGTGTAAGCCCACAGACAAAGACACAATTGTAAAGGTTTTGGGTGAACCTGTGAAAACCTATTTTGTTAGTGAACGCTAATATCCCCTGTATGAGGATATTAGGAGTGGAGTAGCATTTCTGTGCATTGTTGTTTAACAGTTGGTGAACACACAGGCGAACCACTATAATCCCTTGTGTTGTGGTTGAATGATTTATATTTCTAATCTTTAATTATTTATTTGTGGGATGTATGTATGGTGGTGAATGTTGTAATCATTTAATTCAAGCATTGTGGGAATTTTGTAATAGTTTAGAATTTATTTTCTGCTATTCCTTTATCAGCTTGATATTCAATTTCTTTTAAAGTTGTTCCAACAAGGTTGCCCTACCATTTTTATGGTGTATGGCTGTCCCTAGAACAATACATTTGTGATTACAATTTATTTCAGTTCAGTTTGTGTTTATTTCTGTATTCCTCTTTGGTTTGAGATTTGATACAAAGATCTTTTTAGAAATAAGGTTGTCCTACCATAAACTCTGGTTTTTGGTGTAAGGTTGTCCTTAGAACAACATTTGTATCAACCTCTCAAGATTTGAATTTTGAGGTTGTTTTACTTTCCTGCATTGTGATTTATTTTGGCTATCATATTCTTTTTAATTCTACTGTTATAAGTTTTATTTGGCATAGTCCCATTCACTCCCCCTCTAGGACATATAGCTAGGCCTTTTCAACCCCACCATTTAAATAGTGGACCGTGGCATCCACCGTTCAACTTCTAAGGACTATAGTGGTTCCCACCCAAACTGATATTTGGTTTTCACTTCATTTATCTGTGTAATTTATGAGTTGGTCAGATCTCGAATATACATAGGGGTGGGCCCGATTTGATATACATTCGGCCCATTGATTTAGTACACTTGAATCGGCCCATTTGAAATGGCCCATTTGATAGGCCCACTCAATGGACCCGATGCGATGTATGTGAGGCCCATAAGCAAGGCCCAATGTGATGTATGTGTGGCCGTTACATTGTGTATAGATTCCTTATATAGGCCGTGCATTGGGAGCAATGTTGGTTTGACGTCCACATTGTGCGAATAATGTTAGTTAAATGTCCACATTATAATTCTCCCTAGGGCCCATTGTTAGGCCCATACTTGTAAACCGTCTAGGCCCATTTTCGTTATGAACAACATCCATCACCATATAACATGTTTAGTATAGTTCCATGATTCATTATCATACACATCATATGTATGCTTGATATGAGGAGTGACTGATCATAACATATGCCTTCAGGCAGATTATCAAGGGGCTCTTGGTTCGGCGGTGTTGCCCCACATGAGCGCACAATACGCGCAGGATTGTTGCATGACTGGATAGTGTGATTCATACATTTTTCATTGTGTGACATGGTTACCATACGCCCTAGCGACATCAGGGTCGTAGCCTCCACAAGCGTATCATGGTTGGCAGGATCGGATACCGAAAATCTTGTTCTACATGGGGTGCTATAGATATCTCTAGGTGAAAGTCCCTAAACCCTTATGGTACTAAGAGGTTGCTCCAACGTATACACCGAGTGGGTATATGAGCGCCAAGTGCCGATTACCAGAAGGCCTCACTTTCCACTGTGTCGTGATCAGTTGGAAGGGGGTGTGGCCTTACCCGACCGAGAGGAGGAGGTAAAACTAGGCTAAGTTTGACCAGCTTGAGGAATGGGTCCGCTATCGACCAGCCGAGGCCGATATTGACAGGTGGATAGTGAGGTCTCTTCCACTTACCTTATTGCGTGCGATGGGGCGACAATCTAGTTTAGAGTGTACTAGACCTTGGTGATATTCTAGATTTGAGTTGTATTGATATGTGGATATAGATGAGGATTTGTATGCTTGAGTTGCATCTAGCATCGCATGGCCTTGGTATGGCCGACATCATTCATGCCTTGCATCGCATAGCTTGGTACAACTATTAATATTCATGGATTCATCAGCATGTTCCACATTACTCTGATACAACATATCTACATTACTACCTTGTGCACACACTTTCACTACCCTCTAAGCTTTCTATAAGCTTATGCACGACCGTTGGGTGCAGGTGACGTTGGGACGCAGCAGCGCTGAGGTAGGAGCACAGAGTAGATCGTCTTGGAGCTTTTTGTCTATCATCATTGTATTTCCCTTTATGCTCATTGTACTTATAAAGTTTTTGATCATAGTGAAAATGTGATGGAGTTATTGGTTATTGTTTGTGGGTTATGCTTTTGATTATGCTTATTACGAAGTGAACTGATGTTAAAAATCCTTCTCGTAGCATCTCAGGATCGGAACCTAGCGAATGGGCGCTGGGAGCCTAGAATGAGGTTCTATGGAGGCTGTCGGCACTGGATTCGGTGATCGGGAATTTTGTCACGTGGTGATGAGGGATGGCATCACAGTGGACCTCTCAAAGGTTGAGGCAATGCGTCAGTGGGGCCAGCCCACGACTGCATCCGAGATCCGCAGTTTCCTTAGTTTAGCAGGCTACTACCGACGTTTTATTGAGGGCTTCTCCCGTATTGCAGCCCCACTGACTAGGTTAACTCGGAAGGGCGAGGAGTTTATTTGGAGCGACGCCTGTGAGCGAGCATTTATGAAGTTGAAGGACCGTCTGACATCCGCTCTTGTCCTCACTCTTCCCTTTAGGAGTAATGGATTTATTGTATTCACCGATGCCTCGCATATTGGTTTGGGTACTGTCCTGATGTAGCGCGGGAGACCAGTGGCCTTCGCATCTCGCTAGCTCAAGATCCATGAGCTGAACTACCCCACGCACGATTTGAAGCTGGCTGTAATTATCTTCGCACTGAAGGTGTGGAGGCACTATCTCTATGGGGTTAGCTTCGAGCTCTTCTCTGACCACAAGAGCTTGAAGTACGTCTTCTTGCAGTCTGAGTTGAACATGAGGCAGAAGCGCTATATGGAACTTCTGAAGGACTATGACTTCGATCTTCAGTATCGCCCAGGCAAGGCAAACGTGGTGGCAAATGCCCTCAGTCGTCAGCCTCAAGTCCTGGTGGCACATATGATGATTCAGGAGTGGCGGATGCTTGAGGATGTAGCAGAGTATGATTTTGAGTTCGGCATGCAGTCTTCTATTATGCAGTTATTGAGCATGTCGATTCAACCCTCTCTTGTCGCAAGGGTGATCGAGGCACAGCAGGGTGATGGGTCGTTGCAGAGTTATATGGCTGAGGAGGCATCTGAGAGTCAGGTAGATTGGTAGGTTGGTACAGATGGTGGACTTCGCTTCAGAGGCCGATTATGTGTCTCAGATATTCGTGAATTACGCAGAGGTCTTATGACCGAGGTGCATCGATCACGATTTTCTATCCATCCTGGCTCGATGAAGATGTACCGTGACATGAGGCGATAGTATTTTTGGGTGGGGATGAAGCGTCAGATTGCCAGTTTTGTGGCCGAGTGTGACATGTGCCAGCGTGTTAAGGCCGATCATCAGAGACCTCCTGGTCTATTGTAACCGTTGAGTATCCCGATGTGGAAGTGGAAGCACATGCCGACCGATTTCATTATGGGTTTGCCGAGGACTTAGTGCGGTCATGATGTCATCTGGGTTGTTGTGGATCATCTGACGAAGTCGGCACATTTTTTTACGATTCGTGCAACTTGACCTTTGGACCGGCTTACGAGATTATTCGTTGAGGAGATTGTGAGACTGTATGGTGTTCCAGTCTCTATCATTTCTGACCGAGACCTGAGGTTCACGTCTCAGTTTTGGGGGTGTATTCAGAGAGCGATGGGGACTGATGTGCAGCTCAGCACCGTGTACCATCCGCAGACCAATGGCCAGACTGAGAGGGTCAACCAGATCCTTGAGGATATGCTTCGGGCCTGTGTGATTGATTTTGGGGGTAGCTAGGATGAGCATCTGCGATTAGCTCAGTTCGCATACAATAACAACTATCAGGCAACCATCGGCATGGCTCCTTTTGAGGCACTATATGGCAAACTATGCAGATCTCTGAGTTATTGGACCGAGGTTGGAGAGCGCCGTCTCCTAGGTCTCTCCTGAGTCCTGAGCTTGTGTAGGAGACGTCAGAGGCTATCGATATCATCAGGCAGAGGATGCACAGAGCCGGCAGAAGAGTTTTACTAATCATCGGCATCATCCCTTGGAGTTTGATGTAGGGGACTATGTGTATCTCAAGGTCTCGCCCATGAAGGGAGTAGTTCAATTTGAAACGAAGGGCAAGCTCGTCCCAAGATTCATAGGACCTTTCGAGATCACTGGGCGCGTTGGCGCTGTGGCCTATCGGCTTGCATTGTCATCTCAGTTGTCTGGCATCCACAACATTTTCCATGTCTCCATGTTGAGGAAGTGTGGGTCAGACATCATTCCTATTGTTGATTGACAGCAGTTACAGGTTCGTGAGGATGCTTCCTATATTGAGCAGCCAGTTCGTATCCTTGATCGGAAGGAGCAGGTCCTCCGTACTAAGGTCATTCAGTTGGTGAAGGTTCAGTGGGTTCACCATTCTGTTAAGGAGGCTTCCTATGAGCGAGAGGCTGAGATTCGAGAGCGCTATCCCCATCTCTTTGATGATTGATTATGTGTTGTATTTTGTATGTTATCTCTGATTTTTATATTATGATGTTATGTTTCTTTCTCATGAGTTATGACTAGTTGGATGATTGTGTAAATTTTGAGGATAAAATTTTTATTAGGAGGGGAGAGCTGTAAGACCCGTATTCTAGACTGTACTGTTCTGTGGGTTCCCGTGGTCTTTCCGGTCAAATTCTGGCAACTTCAACCCTTAACCGGTATTTGCGTGCGACCCTGATTCACACGCCGTCAACCTGAATCAACTCAACTCAAGACTTGTACCATGGAGACCGCACCGTCGCCGCAGTTCCGATGCCATGTCTCGCGCGCTGATCCGATACCCTGGTCAGGAGATGTGAGTCAGCATTCGGTGCGAGGAAACGCCGCGCGTGCGAATTCTAAGAGAATATCTACGGCTTGTCACATCAATCAATCAATCGATTAATCCCATTATGTCAAGTACACATCACCTTTCACCCTTCGCCAAGGAATCCTCAAAGTCAAAAAGTCTCTTACACACCCATGCCTTTCTTACACCAAGCAAGCATAAAAGTCAAAAAGCTCTTACACCCATGACTCACCACATCCATCACTCCATCACCCATCACTCTCTCTCTCTTTACAACCCTCTCTCTCCTTCATTTTCAAATCACTTTCTCAAGCAACCAAAAACTCCACATGTCCAAGCATCTTCCAACCTCCAAGAGAGCCACAAGTGTGGCCCACCATCGCACCCTCTCATCTCCCATCTCAACCATCCAAACCTCATCTCCTCCGTTGGAATCTAAGTTAAGGAGCTAAGGATGCCAAGGGAGCAAGAAGATCGAACGGTGGGTGCATTATAGGTTAGATATTCATGTGTTTATGATGGGCCAAGTGAGGCCAACCGATCAATGGTTTGGATCTCACTTGGGACCCTAAGATGTGGTCGATGGCCCACTTTGATCATCATGATCATTCCATGATGGGGCCAATCTCCATGAACCCCATCATGATTCTTACATTCTAGTTGATAAGGGTCATCTAGACAATTTATTTTTGTGGAGAAGGAATCTCCACCGTTGAATTATGATTAAATGGGCTCACATGTATTGGGACCCACTTGATGTATGATTGATTGCAAGGGAGGGCTCATAATGTCAGGGTCCCTCCATCACACGTGTGTCCCACTCTCTCTTTCTCTCTCCCTCACCCTCTTTTTTTTTTTTTACATTTTTCTTTTCTTGTGTTAACATGGTCATGTGGTCCATCAGGATGGACCCCACCATGAGGCAGGTATTTTATCCAAGCCATTTATAAGTGGGGCCCACTGTAAATGTGTTGTACACACACGATCCATCATTTGGTGGCCCACCTAAGCAGGGCCCACCTCAATGCATGTGCAACGCCAGACCGTCAAGCATCCAGGGACGCTGGACAAAAAGGGAAAACACAAATATTAGCATGTTTCCAAACTTATAGGGTGGCTCACTCATTTATGCTCCACCTTGATGTATGTATTCAATCCACGCTGTCCATTCCTTTTCCAAGCTCATTTTAGGCATTGAGCCAAAAGATGGGGCCAATCTGACTTTCGGGCGGGCTATAGCATAACAAATAATAGGTTTACCGTTGAAATATCCCCTGTCGTTTTTATACCCCAAAATATATTGAATATTGGCCTTGTTTGGCTTGTCTTGAGATATGGGAAGTAATGACGGGGTTGGATTCTTCTAATGTGGGCCCCACGGACGAAAAACCTCAGAAATTAGGTTAAATTTTTTTTTTTTTAATATAAGAGGCAATGACAGACGCACTCTGCTAGAGGCATTGAGCGCGCTTTCTCACTGCGCTGGTGGGTGGCCGGCGGATAGGAACCGACAACCCCAGCTGTGGGCCCCACCATGATGCTTATTTGTCATCCAAACCATTTATTTGATGGGTCCCTCCCTGAAGTGGGCCCCCTCAAAAAATTAGCCTAATCCAAAGCTCAGGCGGCCTACATGACAAGAAACAGTGGGATTGAGTGGCTACCGTTGAAACCCTTTTGGGATAGGATGGAAAATAAACATTACAGGGGGCCCCATGTGGGGCTACACCTAATGTGTGTGCTGTCCAGGCCGTCCAGGGCCTGGTCGGTCATGATTTTTTTTAATAGTTAAATTATTTTTATATATTATATTATATGATATAGTGTATATATCATATATAGTATATATTATACTATATATCTTATATATATAGTATGTAGCACTGTCCAGGCCGTCCAGGGCCTAGACATGGATATACTATATTATATTATATATAGTATACATTATATTATATATATTATATATTATATTATACAATATAGATACATTATAGTGGGCCCTACTTGGGATCCACCTCTATCTTTCTAGTGCGACAACTGCACGTATAAGAATTATATAGTGGCCCGTTTTTGACAGAGCAAACCGTAGGCCCCATATTGATGTATGTATTTTACACCATTCATTGTTTGAATGGTGGGGTCCACCATGATGCATACATTGTATCCAAACCGTCCAACCATATTGAGATATCATTTTCATGGCATGAGCAAAAGGTTGGGTTAGATCTAAAGTTCAAGTGGACCCCACCATTTAAATAGTGGACACCAACCAGACTATCTTAGCTGCAGGTTATGGCGGTGCTTATGAAGCAGAGCTAGACTACTACTATGATGTTGAGGAGGAGTTCTCCTACATGTAACTCTCTGGCGGGTCTATGTAGACCTGAAATTGCATTGACGGGGCTATGATATTTGAGATAGAAGACATTACACTTTCTCAATTTGTATATTTTGAAATTAAACTTGTAATTGTTAACCTGGTAACATCATCACACTTTGGAGACTTACCATAATTTATATATTTTATACATCTATCACAGTCTTTCGCTTGCAATTTAACTGTCTCTGGAGTATGATATGCTGTTTTGGTATAATCCCATTCATGTTTCAATACTCTCATCATAATCATCATTATTTATGTTGCATAAGTGATGCGTTGGAACTCGGGAGCTGAGCTTTGCTCGACCCCCGATTTTCAGGGCGTTGCATAGATATGATTAGCATGCTTATGGTCTTCAAAACCCGTTGGTTGTTCAACATACACTTCTTCATGCAAATCACCGTTTAAGAACGCACTCTTTACATCCATTTGGTATATTTTTAATTTTCTAAAGCACGCAATAGATATAAATATTCTGATTAATTCAAGACGAGCTACTGGGGCAAAGGTCTCATCATAATCAATGCCTTTTATTTGAGTGCACCCTTGTACAACCAGCCTAGCCTTGTTTCTAATAATATTACCAAGTTCATCAGACTTATTTTAAAAAATCCATTTTGTTCTGATAATATGTTTATCTTTTGGTCTTGGAACTAAGTACCAAACATCATTTCGAACAAACTGATTTAGCTCTTCGTGCATTGCAACAATCCAATTTTCATCGGTAAGAGCTTCTTTTACATTAGCTGGTTCTATCTGAGATGTAAAGCATATGTAGTTGCACATATCTTCAAGTTGTTTATGAGTGCGCACACTAGTGAGAGGGTTTCAAGGATTTAATTAGATGGATGATCTTTAACTATCCTCAGTTCAGTGTTATTTTGACTAGATGAAAAGTCTGGTTTATCATATAAAAGAACTTCATCATTTTCTGAACTTGAGACAGGTGTATTCAAGTGATCATATATAACCACATTAATGGACTCTTGAATTACATCGGTCCTCTTGTTAAGAACCCGATATGCTCGACTATTTAGAGCATACCCTAAAAATATCCCTTCATCACTTTTGGTGTCAAATTTACCCAAAATTTCTCGATCACGTAAGATGTAGTACTTGCTGCCGAAAACTCGAAAGTATTTGACAGTAGGCTTCTTATCAAACAACATTTCATAAGCCATTTTACTATTTGATTTTCTAGTATAAACACGGTTAATTATATAACAAGCAGTATTTACGGCTTCAGCCCAAAGATTCGTAGGAAGCTTCATACTATTTAACATTACATTTGCCATTTCTTGAAGCACAATATTTTTCCTTTTCACTACACCATCTTGTTGTGGTGTTTTGGGCGTAGAATACTCATGTGATATTCCCTTATCACTATAAAATTTCTCAAAACTGCTATTTTCAAACTCAGAACCATGATCACTACGGATCTTAGTGACTTGTGATTCATTTTTAGTTTGGATACGTTTAAGTATCCTTTGCACTTCATCGAGAGTTTCTGATTTCTCTCTTAAGAAGACTACCCAAGTATACCTGGTAAAGTCATCTACAATCACTAGAATATATTTCTTGCCGCATTGACTCTCCATTCTAGTTGGTCCAATGAGATCCATGTGGATGAGCTCGAGTGGTTTAGATGTGGCATTAGAGTTCACCTTCTTGTGAGCACTCCCGGTTTGTTTTCCAATCTGGCACTCGCCACATATTTTAACCACTTTCTTTACTTTAGGTAGACCTCTTACCAATTCTCTTTTGCTCAATCTATATAAGTTGTGGTAGTGTACATGTCCTAGGTGCTTATGTCATAAATCAGTCTCATCAGTTTGGACCATGTCACACGATAGCTTAGATGAGCTTGAATCACAAACAATGTAGTAGTTCTCAGAAGTTCTAGGAGCAGTTAATATTACAGAACTATTCTTATTTAAAATTTCACACCCTTCGTTGGTAAAATTTCCCACATGTTGAATCAGGGCCATAAACCTTTTGATTAATTTGTACGAGCTGAAATATGGATAACTTATGTTATTGTCCAGATTTTAGGCCTAGTTGGAGCATGAGTTTTGAGCTACTATTTAAACCTGTTTACAGGCATTTTTATCTCAAATTTCTTTAGGGGTTTTGTTGTATGTGGATCCCACTTCAATGTAGAATGGGGCCCACATGCTATCTCCTATGATTGAGGCTTATGGGATGGGCCAAAGTAGGCTAACTGCCCAGAAACTTCTGGACAGTTCAACAACAAAACAAGGTGGAAATGTGCATGTTTACTTAATTTTCTAGAATAAGTGGACTACCCCAATGGACTCCACTTGTTGTCCATGAGTAGGACCACCATTCCTATAAAATTTCCAAAGATTTAGGTATGTTTAGGCCCACTTCATGTGGTCCCAAACATAGGGACAACAAGATTTCTGCAACAACCAGGTTTCTGTAACATGTATGGTTACCATTTTATTCTAAAATATTTATCATGCTTATAAAAATTTAAAATTTAATCTTGAGGTGGCCCACCCTTTCCGGGACCCACCTACAAGATTTGGGTCCATTTGAGCCACTGGAAATCAAAGTGTGGTGGCTGGACTGGCCCACCTAGCTAGACGTCCATGGTAGTGACATCCAGTAAGGCTGGCTGTCCCCACCTCTTTGTGGCACACCATGATGTGTGTTTTATCCACTTATCCATCCATTGTGGGACCTACTTGGACGCCACCCACCTTGGTGTAGAACGTCCAAGGTGGGGGCTCACCATGTGCATTGCATAGGGCTGGATGTCTAGCCATTTGACTGCCCAACACATTGTGCGACGCCTCATGTGGGCTGCATGCTCGACCTTGGTCCAATAGTATGGCCCACCTAATTCTTTATGTCCCTTAGCATACTCCTATGAGGTGGGACCCTTTGGCCTGATTATTAGGCCACTTAGACTTGGGTCCCAATCAGATGAGCATTTTTTGGGCTTCAGCAGACCTGTAAAACTGGTGGAACAAAAATCCAGTAATATATTGTAAATGTAAGTTGCCTTTGGGCTGAGATTTTTACGAGTGAGGCCCACCACATTATGAGGACCTTGGAGGGATCAATTCATGCCCTTAATCCCTTAATTTTAGACTAAATTAATGCACCCTTGAGGCCCACCATAGTTGGGCTATTTAGGACCATGTATGTAGTTAGATTGTTGGACTCTTTATGCTTAAATGGGTTAGAACCTTCATGCTAGGCCCAGTGGAATCTTGGGCCATTTTCCCCATAATGTTGTGCAGGGTTAGTGGGCGAGATTACACAAATGGTTGGGCCCTTAGTTGCCCACCAAATCAACTATATTTTTGGACCAGATTGTAGGCCCAACTTACTTGACTAGAGCATGATTTTTTTTGCCCATGTGGTTTGAGTAATGGGTTGCCCACTAGGCCCACCACAATATATGGAATTGGTTACCTTTATGTTGGGCCCTAACCTTCCCTATAGACCCATAGTATTGCATATGGGTTGGGCTATGTGTGTTGTCCTTGGACCCATGTTTGAGTAGGCCTTGGGCCATCTACTTGAGGCCTAGTATGGTATGTATGTGGAATGTTATGGATACCCTTCTCTTATTTATGGTGATGTGTGGGCCTTAGGCCCTGATACGTGAAAGATTATTGTTTAGGCTACCTTCTTGGGATAAATAGTGGTTGGATGTCCACATTTGTGTCCCTAAGGTAGGCTCACTTGCCTCTATGAGTGGATAAAGGTCCACCATAGACCTTTGCTAGGCCTGTTTCATTTATTTAGGCCCATGTCATTATCCTTCCTTAGCCTTGTGGGCTACCCCAGAATATTGGGCCCCCATTAGAGAATTTGTCTAAGTACCTAGACTTAGTCCTTACTTGTATAGGAGGAGTGTACTATAATGTTCATCGCCGCATGGTGCATCTTGTTCATCCTCATGACCCATAAGCATCATGGCATGCTTGGTTAGCATTATGTGTGGTCATAGTTGAGCCATTGGGTAGATTGATGGCTTCCTAGAGGGATAGAGTTCCCCTCTTGAGCACGTTGGATGCTTGGAGCTGGTGCATGATTGGTATGTGTGATCCATACATCTGGCATCGCATTACATGGATATTATTCGCCCTTGCTTCTTCAGGGCCGATGCCTCCATTGGTATGTCATGGATGGTCGTATTGGGATGCTAGAAATACCTCTCGAGCATATTAAGGAACTTAGGATGTCCTTGGGTGAAAGCCCCTAAACCTTTATGGTACCAAAAAGATGCCTCAACGTCGAGACCGAGTGGAAAACATGAGCGCCTGAGTGCCTTATACTATTAGGCCGCGTCTGCCACTGTAGCGTGGTCGGTTGAGATGGGGTGTGGCCTTACCCACTTGAGTGAGGGGGCAATAACTAGGCTGAGTTTAACCAGCTCGTGAATGGGTCTGCTACCTTCGAGCTTTGCTGGTGATTGGCTGTCCACAAGTGGGTAGTGAGGTCTCTTACTCTAGTCAGACATTGTGGCTAGGAAAGCGGCAATTAGTTGATAGTGTATTTGACCCCGGTGGTTTCCCTATAGTGGAACTGTATACGATTTGGGGACTTTATATAAGGACTGGGATGTATTGCCTTGCATTGGCATTGGCTATATACGCCTTTTGTGCATCGCCTCGGTATGGCGCCCAGTACTCATGTATTTCTTTGCATAGTCTTGGTATGGCTTGTTGCATTCATGATTGTCATAGCTTAGCCTTGATATGGCTAGTGGTATTGATAATGTTCATGGTTCATGCTGAGCTTCTACATTTCTGATATTTCTTTCCGGCACTGGTATTACACACACTGACACCGTCCTCTAAGCTTTCTATAAGCTTATGCATGATTGATGCGTGCAAGTGATTCTAGGTAGTTGCAGTAGCTGAGGAGGAGCGTTGGAGCATGCCGAGGACCTTTAGGAGTTGCGTTGTTCAGACCTTGTATTTTCCTTGAGCATCGTACCTTGTATCAAAGTTTTAATTCTTAGTGGATTTTTGTGATGGGTTCCTATGGTTACTATCTGTGGTTACTATGTTATGATCTTGGGGTTGCTCTTATTGGATTCAGACTTATATTATAAATCCTCCTTGTGGGATCCTAGGATCGGAACCTGGTGAATGGGTGTCAGGAGCCGAGAATGGGGCACCACGGAGGCTGTTACGACTGAAACTGGCTATCGGGTTCGTTGTGAGTCCGGTCACCGAGATCAAAACCTAGAAGGCTCAAACGAAAAGAAGGGAAACACACTTGGGACATGACTTGCCCTAAGCTCCCAGTAGAGTTATGGCGCACTGAGGTGGAGAAGATTTTTGACACCATGCAGTGCACCAGTGAGCAGAGAGTTCCATTGGCCGTCTTCCTTCTTCTGGACGAGGCCCTTCATTGGCGGTCGTCGATTTCGAGGGTGGCTTGACCTGATTTTATGTGGACGTGGGAGGATTTCATGGTCCGTTTTGACCAGAAGTTCTTCCTAGAGCATAACAAGTAACCTACGAAATAACTTAGGACAACATCACACCCTACCCTTGAAGAACCGCGATCATCGCCTGTAGCATCTGCAGAAGCTGATCTGCACCCACCGATATGGTTGGGCCGCACTGGTCTCGAATGCAGGAGTCACTCAGCTCGCTCTCTTAGGCGCCATGTCCTTTAGGAAGGAACAAGGGACCTATTAGCCTTGGGCACTCCCGAATGCACACACGATAGGGAGCTATATCAGTAAGTTTCTACGTTATTCGAACTCAGGAACCTAATCATTCTAAGTTCTCAACAATCATATAGTGAAGGGTACTTATCAGCAGATATGTGATGTTATCCATTGGTATTCCTAAGTTATGCTCTGATACTAACTTCTGTCATGCCCCAAACTCAGAAACCAAGCTCACAGAATTCCCAATCATTGAATTCAGCACCGATAACCTCCATAGTACCCCATTCTCGGTTCTCAATGGTCATATACTAGATTTCCGATCCTGGGATCCTATAAGGAGGATTTTCAGTGTGAAATTTTTGTAGAGGAGCATAACCACAAGTGTACCCAAATCACAAGAGTAACAACATCATCACATATCTACTAATAGAAATATTAGAATACAATACTGAAAGGGAAATACATAAATAACAAAATCTTCAAACAATCTTCCACCAGCTCTTGCCTCAATGCTGCTACGACCTAACGTCACCTGCACGCAACAGTCATGTATAAGCTTAGTAAGAAGCTTAGAGGGTGGTGCATGTGTGCGCAATACATGTGCCAAGCACACAAATATCAGAGTAAGTGGAAATACTAGCAAGTCCATTAATGTTGTTGGCCTTCTTTAGGCCATGTAATGTAGAAACATAGTAAATCAAATGCCATATATAGAGGATGCAATGTAATATGCAATGCAAAAGAAATGACAAAGCTGAAATGTATAGTTGGGATGATAGTATGTGGTATCACAAGCTGTGGGGTTTATCACAAGGGACTTCTATCCAAACCAGTTCCATAATTAAATTTGGATAGCTACACTCAATATGGTAAACTCTTGATCTTAGGTTGGTCACTCGTCCAACCAAAATCCTTGCCATTACGAAGGTACACATAATGATTTGGTTGTGCACCACCAGCCCGAGTGGATAATGAATGAATGAATGGATGAGTCAAATGCTGAGTACGCAACTCCTGCTTAGTAAGTCCACATATAACCACCACAACACTTTTGATGTGAGACAAGATTCCGCCCCACTGTATGCACAGTAGCCTGCCAACCAATGGTAGCTCGCACAGTCCCTTAGGCCCCACCCACATCAACAATGGGCCCCACGATGGATGGTCAACATGCATATACAACACATACAACAAGGTGGGCTGCCACTGGATGGTCAGCCCACCTGCTACTGGCCCAGTCTGGGAGTCTAAATGGATGGACAACCTAGATAAAATACATACACATGGTGGGCCTTACACATCACCAATGGGCCTCACCAGCAGGTAGCCTGCGAGAACATAAAATACATATAGCACGGTGAGCCTCTTGCTGGTCGTCTAGCCTACCCAACGTGGTGTGCCTGCTGGACGTCCAGCAACTGGATAGCCTGAATAATTCACATAAATACATGATCGGCCTCATTAGTCGGCCTCATAGCCCCTAGATGGGTTTTAAATAAACATCATAGCAAGCCTAAAATTTCAAAGATGGGCAATATGAGCATAACACATACAGCAGATGGGCCAGCTATTAGACGATCAGTCCAGCAGTGCCCTACCCCTGCTGGGCGTCCCTCTAATGGACAGTCTGAATGAAATGCGAGGTATGGTGGGTCCCACTTGGGTGTGGGTTGCCCAGGAGGTGGGTTGACCCCCATCCAGCCACCTAATCCGGTGGGCCAGGTGGTAAAACACATACATCTAGTGAGCCTGCTGGGCAGACTGTTCCTGCTTATCATAACCAATTTCTTTTATTTTAGTATAACCTTGCACAATTAGTCGTGCCTTGTTTCTAATAATATTTCCAAGCTCATCTGATTTGTTTTTCAAAATCAACTTTGTTCTAATAACATTTTTATTATATGGTATAGGAGCAAGATACCACACATCATTTCTTATAAATTGATATAGATCATCTTACATCTCCAAAATACAACTTTTATCAGCCAATGCTTCATTTATGTTGGCCGGTTCAATTTAGGAAGTAAAACAAACATGATTGCAAATATTTTCTAGTTGTCTTCTGGTTTGAACAACAGAAAGAGGGTTATCAAGAATTTGATTTTTTGGATGGTCTTTTACCAACCTTAAATTAGTAGTATCTGGTTTGGATAATGGTTCACTCTGATTTATAAGAATGATATTTCCATCACCATTAACTTGGTGAAGGTTGGGATTAATTAAATTATCATCAATTACAACATTTATAGATTCTTGTATTACCCTAGTTCTTTTGTTTAGAACACGATATGCACAACGATTTGTCGCATATCCTAAGAATATTCCCTCATCACTTTTTGCATTAAACTTTTTAAAATTTTCATGGTCACGTAAAATGTAACACTTCCTTTCGAAAGTGCAAACAATATTTTACATTGGGCTTTTCTCAAACCACATTTAATATGTTATTTTAATTTTCCCATCTCTAATATAAACACGGTTGATTATGTAGCAAGCAGTATTCGTAGCTTCTATCCATAAATATTTAGGTAATTTCATATTATTTAACATAACACTTGTCATCTCCTATAACACTTTGTTATTCCTTTCAATAACTCCATTTTGCTAGGATATTTTGGGAGATGAAAATTCATGCAATATACCATGATTATTGCAGTATTTCTCAAAATTATTATTTTTAAATTTTGTTCCATGATCACTTCTTATTCCATGATCACTTCTTATTCTAACTACAAACAACTCTTTTTTTTTTTTTTTAGTCTGGATGCGTTTAATAAGCTTTTTGACCTCGTCAAAATCATTCAATGTTTCTCTTAAGAATGCTACCCAAGGATATCTAATGTAGTTATCAATTATAACTAAGAAATATTTCTTTCGTCCTCTACTCTTCATTCTTGTTTGTCCAACCAAGTGCATCTGGAGAAGTTTAATAGGTCTAGCAAAGCCTAAGGAGTTCACTTTCTTGTGACAACTCCTAATTTGCTTGCCAACTTCACGAGCAGTACATACTTTTTTTTTCTTTCTCAACTTAGGTAAGCCTCACAAGTGATCTCTTTACTCAACTTTTGGGCTGAGCACTTGGTAAATTGAAGAGTAGAATGAAAAATTCCACTGACTAGGGATTCATATTGCAATTTCTTAAAGAAGTAGATTTCGACAATGTAGATTCAATGTAGTATAAAACTATGAACTTTGACTCCGAGCTCAGTCGATCACACATGGTAGATTTCCAGGTGCTCGGCGAGCCAAGGATGCAGTAGGGGTTGTCCCATCATGTCCTTAAGTTGATACATCCCTCGTTGACTTGTGCTTATCACCACGTAGGGGCCTTCCCGGTTTAAGCCCAGAGTTCCCGAACCGGGCTCCTTGGTATTCTGGAATGTTCTGCGGAGGACTAGGTCCCCCGTTCAGAATCTCCTCATCCTTACTCTAGAATTGTAGAAACGAGCTACTTGTTGTTACCAAGTTGTGACTCTGATTTGGGCTTACTTCCTTCTCTCCTCGAGTAAGTCCATATCTAATGTCATCTGCTTGATGCTTTATTCTTCATTGTAGGAGCGGGTCCGAGCAGTTGGGAGTCCGATCTCGAATCGGACAACAACTTTGGCACTGAAGGCTAAGGAAAAAGGGGTTTCTCCTATGGCTATTTGGGCAGTAGTTCGGTATGCCCAGAATACAAGAGGGAGTTCTTTCGTCCAGACTCCTTTAACTTTTACAAGCATGGTTCAGAGGTGACCCTTGATGATTTTATTAATCGCCTTAACTTGTCCGTTGGCCTGGGGGTGCCGAGGTGACGAGTAGACGTTCTGATTTTGAGGTTTTCGCACATGCCTCGAAATCGATTGTTGTCGAACTATTTCCATTATCCAAGATGATCGTATGGGGGATCCTGTACTAGCATATAATGTTCTTCTAAATGAAGTCAGTGATCTTTTGCTCAGTAGTGGTGGCTGATCAGGGTCAAATATTACATATCAGACCCCAGTAATTGCCTAATTTACGTACATGATAAGGCTTAATGGAGTGTATTAATTACGTTTCTGTTACAGGATGAAATCAGGAGCGTTAATTGAAAATTGATGTTAAAGGCATGGATTTCATGATCCAAAGTCACCAGAGCATGGGATGGACTCCAGAGAACCAATAATGAAGATTTTACACGCCTGGGATCTGAGGAAAGCACGATAAAGAGGCCGAAAAGGGTCCGAAATGCAAGATCACATGATTCCTGCCATCCAATCAGTTCGAAACTTCATACATGTGATGGGGGCCATAAATTAACCGTACATATTAAATTTCAGCCATTGAGGATCTCGGAGAGTGGTCCAATGGACAGATCAGCCCATTAATCATCAATTTGGGGCCCACCTGATATCTGGAATTGCCTCAACTTTGGTATTGATGGCTAAAATTACATGAGAAAGAGGATGGATGGTGGAGATTTCTCGTAAACATCACGGCATGCCCTGTATATGAGGAGTGTGCACAATGCACATTATCACCAGCCGCGCACCACACAGCAGTCCCGGTCAGCGAACCGCTGACCTGAGGCGTCGTCGTCGAAAACGCAAATCGCGTTCCAGCGGCTGAGGAACCGACCCGCGGTCGTCGGTTGTGGGGCCCACCTAGTGTCCAAATGGACAATCCAAACCATCCATCCGCTTCCTGGGGCAGCCATTACCATTGCCTAGGTGGTTTTTCTCCAAATAATAGTATAGATCGGTTTTTAACCGTACAAATGGCAGATGGACGGTAAGACAGAAAGCCACGTGGGCTGCACCGAATCCACCCCAAAACCAGTCAATTCCTACTGATTTTTTGAGCTGAAACCAATGGACAGCATGGATTCTTGTGAAAAGTCCAATAATGGACCCCACCATTATCGCAGCGTCGGTTTGGCGTCCGCGAAACGCACGGACGCTGCCAATTTTTACGAAAATTAGTGGGCACCGTACGTCGTCTGTCCGGTCGATCTGATCCGTTCATCGTGTATAGGGCTTCGAGAGCTTCAAAACCATGCTGATATTCCACTCCCATGCGTACACACGTGCGTGATATAGAGGCCACAAACAGGCGGTCTTGTAACGTTCAAAACTGATCTTTTTTAGATTTCTTCTCTAGGCCGCATTAATGGATGTTCAAAACCTCCCATTCTTGACTAAAATTTCATCCTGAATCCAATGGACGGGGTGGATTGTCCAGAAAATACCTCTGTGGGGCCCACCGATCACAGCTGTAAAAATTTATACTCCGAGTCCTTCTACGACTCTGCCACCAACCCCAGCCATCCAGCAGCTACAAAAGGGGAGTTTTGGATGTGGGAAAGGCATTCAGAACCAGGGGATTCCAGATCTGGAGCAAGGGAGAGAAGAAAGAGAAGAAAGAGAAGAAAGAAGAGAGAGAGAGAGATTGTTTGGTTTGACGTTCTTTTCTGAATTTTATTTAATTTTTTTTATGGATTTTATGGGTCACTAATCTCTCAGCTAGGGCTGAGATGAAGCCCCTAATTTGATTAGCTCTTGTATTGGTTGATTTACTTTGAATATTAATTAATTTGTTTCTTTCTCTAAGTGGGCTTTATGGGTTTAAATTCTATACTTCTCCATCTATGAACTTGACCAAAGTATATATATGGATGTTGTTTGGATGCTTATTATAGGTGCTTGTGTCTGATCAAGAACAGGTTTCTTATAGAGGAAGAAACAAGATGCTTTAATGAACTGTACATCCCTTATGCCCGACCAAGGATATGGGATATGTCATTCATGGCATTGCTTAAAGGAATTAGACAGTCTGTATGCCCGATTGAGGACACAGATTGTGCTTTCTCTATATAAGTGGTATCAATCTAGATCAAGGTGAATCAATAGATAGAACAAGGGTTAGGATACTTAGGGGTGGATTCGAAAGTCCTAGTGCTCTCTCTCTGATTGAATTTTCTTCCCTGTTCTTAATTGTTTTTCATAGAATTGTTCTTAGTAATTAGTTCCATTATTTGTTGGATTAGTTAAGGAGAATCATAGATTTGAATTGTGACGATCAGTCCTCGTGGGAACGATCTCGTAATACGTACCATATCTACATCTGATTCGTATACTTGCGAGTTTAAAAATCAATTAAATCGTGTTGGTTTAAATAAAATATCAGTGGCTAGGGCCTCGACCTCGGCCCATTAAGTGAAATAATCAATTATGACAACTGCGACTTTGGTCTGCCCTTTTCCAGTTGGTAGAGTGTTGATGATGTCGATTCCCCACTGGGTGAAGGACCACGGTCCGGTCATGGGGTTAGCTGCTCGGGGGGTTGTCGAGGTATTGTCATCAATCGCTGACACTTGTTGCATTTTCGGGTATATTGTCTGACATCTACCTGGATGGTTAGCCAGAAATATCCTTGTCAGATAACTTTATGGGTGAGGGTTCAATTACCGGAGTGATCACCACAGATGTCTTCATGGATTTCTCTCATGACATAGTTGGCCTCATCATGTTGGAGGTATCTGAGGTATGGCAGGGAGTATTGTAAGGCCCGTATCCTAGTACCATACCGTTCCACCAACTCCCACGATCCTCTCCATCGAATTTCGACGACCCACAACCTGTAGATAGCTAATGCACGTGACCTTAAGATGCACCTCAAAGACCTGAGTAGACTCAACTCGAAACTTATACCCTTACAACCACACCGTCATCGCGGTTCCAACGCCGCATCTTGTGCACCAATGCGATACCCAGGCTAGGAGTAGTGGGAACACTTATATTTCGAGAAAACACCATGTGTTGTGAATCCTACAAGATTCCATTTGGGAGAGAAGAATCTCTACCCATCCTTTCATATCAACTAGTCAAGTACAACTATCATTTAAACCCATGCCTCTCTTCTCACCAAGACAAGCAACCCATCCCCTCTTATCCTAAAGTCAACTTAACCTATGCTTTCCATGTCACATCTCTTACACAACCCATCCCTCCTCTCTCATTTCAATCCATCCCATCGCCTTTCCCTCTCATTCTCTAATCATTCCCTAGTAACCAAGAGTTGAGAAGATCTAAGGAGAGAAAAGAAGGACACAAGCAAGACCCATCTCCCTACAACCCAATCTCACCATCCAACCATCCAATCTTCATCATCCAGTACCATTAAAGTGGAAGCTTAGGAGCTAAGGATTTCAAGCAACCAAGAAGAAGAGCTATAGGTGGGTGTTTATAGGGTTAAATTGTAGTTTTTAGTTATGGGCCAAGTGGGGCCTACCATTTAATGGTAGGGATCCTATTTTAGACCCAAGGTGTGCTCAATGGCCCACCATGATATGCCTACATAATCCATGATGTGGCCATTCTCCATGGACCCCACCATGATGTTTTATTTAATTTCCATCTTACAAGAGGTCATCTAGACCTTAAGTTTGTGTTGGGGACGGTATCCCCACCTTGATTTCCTTATTTGAGAGCCCACATGTTTGGGACCCATCTTGATGTATGTATTATAGCTCAGAGGGAGCTCATAGTGGTGGAGCTCCCTTCCACCACACATCTATCTATCTCTCCCTTTCCCTGTTAATGACCCACCCATGATGAGCATGAATTTTATCCACATTGTCCCATTTGTGGGACGCCCTTGCTATCCAAATCAGGGTCCACCTTACTGCCACCATCCAGCAAGCAGGCCCACCCTACTGACCGTTGTGGGGGGCCTGTCTGGTGGAAAAACACAAATGATAACTTGGTTTTAAGCTGGAGGGTCACACATCTGGACCTCACCCTGATGTATGCATTATATCATCATCATCCATCTAATTTTTCAGGCCATGGGCCTGGGAATGAAGCATATCCAACGTCCAGCTAACCTAGCAAATAATAGTGGGCTGACGCCCACCATTTGAACTTTTTAGGCCCACTGAAATGTTTGTGGGTGGCCCAGTGGCTGGCCCAAATCCAATGGCACCCACCATATATGTGTTTCAGTCCACGCTGTCCCTCTATCTGGACGCCCAGCTGGGTTGGGACATTGCTAGACTGACCGTATAGTAGCAGGCCCACCCTGTTGTATGTATTGTATCCACAATGTCCATGTGGTGGGGCCCATCTGCAAAGTGTAGGCCACCGTGAAGTGTACGTTGTATCCAAGTCGTACATTCATTGGATGTCTAGAGGCCCAGTTCGTTGGGTGGGTTGGACATCCAACAAGGGCCCATTGTGATGTGTAAGGCCCATTGTGATGCGAGAGGCCACCATGATGTGCGTGATGCACACTATCCATTAAATTATACAGACCATGGGGCTACCTTATGCAGGCCCACCATGATGTATGAGTTATACACCCATTATGGGGCTGCCTTGCGAGGCCCACCATATATGAGTGAAGTGCACAACACGGTTCTTCCGCCCTTCTAGAGATTTTAAAGGCCGAGGACCCTGTTGTGATTCAGATTTTAATCTCATGTGGACCGCACACTAGGAGACAATGGTGGTTAAATGTCCACCGCTATAAACCTCCCTAGGGCCCATTGTTAAGCCCATTTCCACCCTTACCTTATCTGGCTAACCCAAAACGTTGGGTCCCCATCGATGTTAGTGATACCCATTGGATTAATCCAAACCATTGAGCTCCCATTAATGATGGTGCTTTCCACCATACCTTGTAGGATTATCCACACCTTGGAGCCCACCTTGTGTACGTATTGGGCCCTATAGGAAAGCCCAGTTTATTGCATGATAGAGAGGATGAGGAAGCCCACTTATCGTACTTAGACTCATCCTCTCAACTCACCTTGTTGTATAGCCATTAGATTCACAAATGAAGCTCATTCTTGATGTAAGTATGACGCCTGGGCCATCCATTATCTATAGGAGAAATACATCATCACCCCTTGTTGTAGATGGAAGAATATGTGGTATCAGATTTGGTATATCCATTGTGTGGAAACAACCTTAATGTATGGGTTAGACCCGCTGTCCTTTCAGTGGAGCCCACCTTAGGGTATATGATATATTACTGCCTTGAGGAGGTTATCATAGTCTAACATGGACCATACCATATAGTCTTTTATACGTCTAGTGGGGCATATCGTTCAGCTCCTACTCTTTATATGTGATATACTGGTTAAGACTGACTATTGTTTATATCCGATAATCATGCAAGTGTAATTAGGTTAATAGGACACACTGAGAACATGCTTAGTATTACATCATGATACATGTCCATATGCATCATTTGTATGCCTGTTGTAAGGAATGATTAATCATACCATTACCATTGGGCTGAGTTATTTAGGGGACTCCTTATGAGATGGAGTTACCCCACATGATCGGGTGGTATGCACAGGTTTGATGCATGATTGGATGGTATGATTCATGCATCTTGCATTTTATGTGACATAATCACTTGGCGCCCCTAGAAATATCAAGGTTGTGGCTTCCACAGACATATTATGGACAATCAAATTAGACATCAGAAATATTTGGTTCTAGCATTGTGACGCTTAGGATGTCCTTGGGTGAAAGTCCAAGAACCCTTTTGGTACCAGGAGATGCTCCAACGTTTAGACCAAGTGGATACATGAGCGAACGAGCACCGAATACCAGTAGGCTGCATCTCCCACTGTGTCATGGTTAGTTGTGAAGGGGGTGTGGCCTTATCTGCCCGAGTGAGGGGGCTATAAGCTAGGCTGAGTCTGACCAACTTGTAAATGGGTCGGCTATCGTCAAGCTGAGTAAGTATTGACAGACTACTATTCAGGCAGGTAGTGAGGCCTTTTCCAGTAGTTGGTTGTGCGACTAGGGAGGTGGTAGCCAGTGTGGAGTGCACTAGACCCCAGTGATGTTCTAGAGATGAACTGTATTGACATATGGACTCGATGAGGATTGGCATGCTGTTGTTGCATCTTGCATATGGCATTTAGCTACGTAGGCCTTGCATCGCATAACCTTGGTATGGCTGATAGCATTCATGGACTAACTAGTATTTTTGCTTACTCTTATTTCGCATGCTTGGTACATGCATTATGCACACACCCTCTAAGCTTAATTGTAAGTTTATGCACGACCGTTGCGTGCAGGTGACGCTAGGACGCAGCAGTGCTGAGGCGAGAGTGTGTGACGATATTTTTAGAGTTTCATTATACCTATATTTTCCATTTCGTATTGTACTTAAATGGTTTATTATAGTAGATATGTGGTGATGTTGTTTTGTGACTTGGTTATGCTTGTGGTTTTGCTCCTTTACAAAAAAAAATTACATTGAAAATCCTCCTCGTAGGATCCCAAGATCGGAATCTAGCATATGAGTGTCGAGAGCTGAGAAAGGGGTACTACGGAGGCTGTCAGCGTCAGATTCGGCGATCGAAAAATCTGGGAGCCTGGTTTCCGAGTTTCGGGCATGACAAGTATCTTTCTTGTACATGACATTTTCAGGCATGGTATACTGAGCTTCCCTAGTCGATCTTGGGGAAATTTTACTTCT
Source organism: Magnolia changhungtana (assembly GCA_030180095.1). Taxonomy (NCBI): domain Eukaryota; kingdom Viridiplantae; phylum Streptophyta; class Magnoliopsida; order Magnoliales; family Magnoliaceae; genus Magnolia; species Magnolia changhungtana. The sequence goes on from JASAUF010000446.1 coordinate 1,224,788, forward strand.
TCGAGGTAGTTTATTATTGGATCCATCCAAGTCAGTCTTGAATTTATAGGGAAGACTGTACTTGAGTCAGCCTCGTAGATGCTTGGCTTTGTCAGGAACTCGATTGGGGTAGACTTCAGGATATCGTCTGTTTCGACAAAAAATGAAAGCATTTTGATAGAGGAGATCCCATTCAATAATAATGAAGAAAATAGATGAACGTTCATCATTATAGATTTTATTAATTCTGAGTTCGTTAACATCCTCTTGTTTCCCTTGATTCTAAAATAAAGTACAATGAACTAGCATAATGACATGAAAAAGAAGTAGTCCAATAGCAATTTTGGTAGCATTTCGGTGTATTTTGTATCCGTCGGAATGACAGAGGGGTTGTGTGTGTCCAAGATTCTCGCTTCAAGCTGACATTTGATGAATATATATATATATAGAGAGGTCGGACTATGAAAGAATCCACAAAACTACAAAGAATGGAGCTGTAGGGGTACTTTTAGTGCCCATATACATTTCTGTTGCACGGACTTCTTCTGTTGCGCGAGTGCACACAACACTTCTTGCTAATACCTGCTCCTCTCTCTCTCTCTCTCTCTCTCTCTCTCTCTCTCTCCCCTTGCTTCTGGCACCTCTCTGAAACTTCTAAATCATGCAAATGAGAAGGGGATGGGATATTTATAGACTTTCACACGTGTAAATCCTCGATCTATGTGTCACGGGCCCCATTTCGTGTAATAAACCAAACAAACCCATGCAACAAGTCTGTTATGTACGCAACAGAGGACTAGGAGTTTGTTCTTCGTGCAACATCATTTTGGGTGATTGTTCTGCACACAACAACACCCTTGAAGTCTGTTCTGCACGCAACAGTACTTTGGAAGTCTGTTCTACTTGCAACAGACTCTGGAAGGCTATTTCACGTGCAACAGCACTCTGGGAGGCTATTCTGGACACTGCACTCTGGGAGGTCTATTTCTGTACAACTGCACTCTTTGAAATATGTTTCTGCAGCAACAGGGACTGAGAAGTTTGAAAGTGATGCATGAGGATCTGTGAGGTATGAAAATACATTTTTTGTGCACCAACAGAAACCCCCTCGATCTTTCTTAGATTTGTCTATGAAATTAAATGGAGGATCGATCTTCTTATGCACAAAAATTCTTTCACGACAGAGAAGGATTCTTCATGAAGGTAGAGCTAATTGCATAACAAAGAAGGATTGCTTGAGCAGAGAACTTAAGAGTTGAGCTCGAACAGAGGACTGAAGAATTGCGTTCAAACGAAGGATCGTACTCAAATGGATTGTTGTCAAATGAATCACGGTCGAAGGAATCGAGCTCGAATGAATTGTGGTCGAAAGATGACTGGATGATCACCTTTGAATAGATAATCATGATCGAAGGAATTATGCTAAAATGATGACTGAATAGTTACGCTCAAACAGGAGACCGAATGATCGGGCTCAAACGGAAGCACTCTCTCTTCATAACGGTCAATCTGATTAGAACGTCTTTCTATGAATAGGGCCGCAATTGTATCCTCTAAAGTTTTAATTACCTTATTTGCGCAATTTTCTTTTCATTGGAACTTGCCGCTGTAACAGATATGGCGACTCCATCTTTGAGTAACTTGATTAGAGAACTATCCTTTAATGTTGCTCTTGCTATAACAATTTTCAAGAATGTCTCATTTATTCATGGCTTGCATAATCCAGGATTTCGGGTGATAATCTTTACCATCAAATTAATCGAAATTAGTATCTCAAGATATCATGACTTTCCTAGTCTAGTTTCATGAAGTATTGATAATTTCAAAAATAGATTCACAGTAATTATTGACAATTCTGAAATAATAATAACGTATTGACAATTTTAAAATAATTAGAATGTATAATGACTTAAACTACATGTTCCTTTTATCTGCGATATATAATATGACAATGATTTGGTCATTTCATTTTCCGTGCTTTGTTAGCATACTTTATATTGTATTTGTTGCATTCCATGTTTTAGAATTTAATCTGCGAGATTAGATATACCATTGTGATTAATATATCAATTTTGGGCGACAGTTTAAGCTCATAAGGTGTTGGAGCGAATATAACTTTCATTGGACATACTTTAACTCGACCTGACTTTAACTAGACTTAACCTTGACTGGGCTCAAGGAGCAATTATAGTTGACCACTGATTTCGGGCTGGGCTCAAGGAGCAATTATAGTTTACCACTGATTTCGAGCTGGGCTCAAGGAGCAATTATAGTTTACCTCTGATTTTGGGCTAGGCTCAGGAGCAATAAATGTAGGTATCATGTGTGGTTGACCTTCTTGGGTGCTCACCGCTGCCATATATAAATCAATTGTCATCGCTGCTAATATAGGGCTTATGCATAATTGGCCTTCTTGGGCATTTACTGTTGTCGTATATGAATTGTCATCGCTGATAATATAAGTCTTATACGTAATTGGTCTTCTTGGCCATTCACTACTGCCATATATAAATGAATAGTTTAGTAGTAGGCTTAGAATGATAGTGACTTTGCTCAATAATTATATCAAGATGACTTTACTCTCGTAGCTTTGCCTGGTGATAATATTAAGGTGGCTTTACTCTTGTGGCTTTGCCTGGTGATTGTATTAAGGTGGCTTTGCCTGATTCACATTGGAGCTTTAAATAGAGCCTCATGTTGTCATTTGAGATGAATTAGTAAATCAATTGGTCACAATATCAATATGTTGATAATAGGTAATAGTATCCATTCGGCAACGCTTGACACCAATAACCGCTCAATAATAACTGATAATATTATCTTGTCTCGGCAAATATCAGTTCGTCAACAATAGTGGTAGTATCAGTGATTGTCTATAATAATATTCGGCAATAGACAATGTCTTAATGATGACCAGTGGTATCTTGATAATCGACAATGCTTTGTAATATATATAAGGCGATATATTCTTTGGCAATGATTTTGTAGGTTGACTAATATAATATTTTGTCATAAGAATGATATAAAGTGGCCTATCATCTTGTTGCCAATTATTATCCTAGAAGGATCATGCTTATATATTTATTCATTTATAATCATCACTTGCTGAAAATAGTTTGTGACTTGATAGGGCTTCAGGCCATTACACAGTAGTGTATAAATATTACCTGATCTGCTCCCTTTTGATTGGGTGAGATTTTCTCTGAGAATCTTCGCAATTAAAGCTATTTTACCTTTAAAAAATAATAATTTGATAGGATGAATATCTGTAGGCATTTTGATTCCTTATTCATTTTGATCCATAGCCTGATAAGTTTTGTCGATATAATCTTCAGTGATAATATACTGATTGTCTCATTTAGGATTTAAACTTGGTCTTGGTCTTGTAAGTGACATTCAATAAATCACAGTATATCACCTTTCTTGAAGAATATATGTTGAATCTCTTCGTGTCTTGATTGGCATTATAAGCCTGATAATTACCGATAATATGGATATAATTGTTGTTTTCATAAATCTTACAGATAACCGGACAGGGCTCATAAATATCTTAGAATATATATAATTTTGGAGCCACTTTTGTCAGCTGCAGTAATAATCCAATCATAATAATAATCCTGAGCTTAATCGTTAATATATAATAATTCAACCATTATAATGATTCTTACCCTAATGTTCACCTACAAAAATTGATATCGACAATTATCATCTCAGGAAATCAACAATTACCTTCTTTAGGATTAGGTGGATTGAGAATTTCATCTCGCTACTTAAAAAGTATATGAACAAATTTTTAGAAATTGTCTTTCTTTAATTCTTCCATTTGCTAATCATTCTTCATCTTTGCATTGTTGAGGAATGAAAACCCATGAAGATATATGATTGAAGATTACTTTGTATCAAGATTATTTGTCTTATTATGCTATTACATAGCTCTTTTTCTTTTCTTCTTATGCATAAGCATGATGAACCATACCAACACTAGAATCTTGTTCCCTTTCTCGAAAGATTATTAATGCTTTGGACTCGTCATTCTTCTCTTTCTGTCATGTTCTTCCATCACAATTTCTCTCTTAATGATCATCTTTTGTAGCTTTTTCCAAAGGGCATTACAACTTTTTGTACGATGTCCAAATGTACGGTGATAATGACAATAATCCTTTCCTTCTGTCTTTTCAATTTCTCTGAGGTGTTTTAGCCGAGGTAATTCGGTACTCTTCATAGCTAACAATTGATTCATTATAGGAAGTATGTCTTTTCTTGCAAATGCATACTTCATAATGTCTTTATATTGTTTAGACCTTTTATATGTCATTGTAATCGCACGACCATTTTTACCTTTTTCATCACTATTTCCTCCATCATCCTGATAATCTTCTTTTTTTTTTCTGCTTTGTTATTGACGTTGGGCGATGTTTCACGAAAAATTTGGTATAACGACTTGTAACGTCCTGAAAATCGGGGGTCGAGCATAAACTCAAGTCCCGAGTTCCAACGCATCACTTATACAACATAAAGAATGATGATTGAATGTTGTTCGTATTAGTGCATTAAAGATGAATGAGATTAAGCCAAAATGATATATCATACTCTAGAGACAGTTAAATTATGCAAGCAGGAGACTGTGATAGATATGTAAAATATATATATATATATATATATATAAACTATTGAAAGTCTCCAGAGTGTGAACATGTTACCAGGTTAAACATATCAATGTATACTCAAAAAATGGACAAAATGAATATACAAGGGTGCTCCAAAAGAGCAAACTAAAGTGTAATGGCATCTAATCAGCAACCTTATAACCCCGTCAATCAAAAGATGATCTACATAGACTCACCTGATAGCTGTGTAAGGAGAAACCCTCCTCATGATCATAAAAGTCTGGCTCTGCTTCGCAAGCATCGCCATCATCTGAAACTCAAACAAGGCCTGGTTTGGTGTTTAAACACCGTCCCATAACGTGGGAGTGAGTGATCAACTCAGTGGAACAATAGAGCATGGGTTAACATGTTATCAATTCAGTCAAGCAGTAATGATAAAGCAGTAAAATCAAGCACTCCTAAATACTCTTATTAATGCAAGTATGGAATGCAGTAATGATTCATGCCCTTGCCAAACCACCCTCGTGCGACACCATCTTACGTCCGCGACATGCGTTCATCCCTCAGTGCTCCACATCTTCCAGGCACATGCAGTGCTATGTTATGAGATTGATTACCGAGTTATTATTAGTCCTTTTCATATAGCAGTATTGGGAAACTAAGGTACCTTCCTTATATCATTTCCAAACAATGATCCATTATAGGGTCGTAAGTCCTAGATAATCTCATACGATGATACAGTTTTAGGTCGCTATAAAGGGCTGTCAGGGCTGTTACATGCACTCGTTGCGCCGCTCCCCCATCACCTTATCAATACAGGCCTAGTTTATACTCTGTTTACTACGGGAAAGCTCGTCGCCTCTTCGCAGATTCAAAGTATGCTCGAGGTCACTACAAATGGCTGCCAGGGCTGTTACACGCAATCATTACACCACTCCCCCATTACCTTATCAGTGTAGGCTGACAGCTCAAATATAGTGTCCCATACCACCGTATTCGGCTCACGAGTTTGGGTTCCTCACTAGTCACTACGGGGAGGCTCGTGGCTCCAGCGTAGGCCGACAACTCAACCACGGTGTCCCATACCACCATGCCTGGCTCATGAGTCTTAGCGGATCAAGGTACCAAGGTTAACGGGGTTACATTGGTAAGTTTGGTACCTTAGGTTCAAGCAGTAGCGTCCATACATGGTGAACATACAATGACGGATCGGGTTACTTGACGGGCTCGACTAGCACGAGCGCACATCGCATCAATTGACATGAAGTGCATAAGCACTTCGTGTGGCCTAACCACTGCCGACGACCAACATACGACCCGGGTTTGCCAAACACGTCCCACGTGGTGAAATGAATCTCAGTCATGACTTTAAGCCTGTTACCGATTGCCTAGACTATAACATAGCCCCAATCATATTCAATCTGTAACCAGAAGCATGTAGAGTAAAACAGAATAAACAAAATAATTCAAACATGTTAACAAGCATGTTATAAAGTATAAGGCAAGCAGAAAATACAAACACATATATTTCCTAAGTAAGCAATTAATTTAAACAACTTACATGGAGGAAATCATACACATCTCTAAGGTAGTTGAGAATCCTATCTCAACACCTACCTAAAGCACAATCATCTAAGTACTTACTCATACAAGCATTTTCACAAACACTTAGAATACACTTATTAACATACATAACGTATATTAGCCAAAACAAGTATTAGGGCGAATTCTTTTGCCGAGTAAGTATTACACTTATATATAGCATGTTCATATAATAATTTATCATGGCAAACACACTTTCCAAATTTGTACGTATACGGTATTTTCTACAAATATGCAGAATATACTATGCCATAATTTGCACACGTAACTGAATCGCAAAACGAACATCGCATTGTACATGTGAAATAGCATCCAGATCATGAATCTATCATTATCTGACATTGAAAGCTTTGAAAACCTTAACCTATACGTCTAAAGTCCGCACCTTATGCTGTAGAAACGTAACGAATTTGGTAGAAATGCTAAATCTTCTTCAATGATGCTATATCAACCTATAACATGAATTAAGCCAGCTATTTCATAACTTACAACCTTTAAAACCCTAGAACAAGTTAGGGTTAGAGTTTCCTTACCTAAGAATGATGTCAGAATTACCAGAAGAGTGACTAGATAGTGATGGTTAAGCATGTATGATAGTAGGATAGAGCACCAGGATCCTTCACCCACTTCTCCCATACTTTCTCTCTCTTTACTCTCTCTCTCCTAGGGTTTTCTCAAATTTGTATGGGATGAGAGAGTGAGGGTTTAAGGTCCTTATATAGGCCCAGAACTCACAAAAATAGACTTAAGGCCAAGGTATAATTAGGTTATGTCTAAAGGGAGACTATTCCGTCTCAACGGAGCACTTCTGGAAGCCCCTCTTGAGCCAAAGGTCGGACTTAAGCTCACAGACATTGGATCTAGGTCGAGTTATGTTTTCGGTCCGATCGGATTTGCAAATCGCCCATGGCAGACCAGTTTCAGTTTAACGGTCACGAGAACTCGATCAGGTACACTGACCCATGTATGAAATTTCCCCTAATCCGGGGGTGTATTTGGGTCAGATTCTGATGGTCTGATTGCTTATATCAGGCCCGCAAGCGACAAGTCTCAGATTACTTAAATTTAGAATTTATTTCTAATTAATTTCACGTTTCTCACACTATTCACTCCGGGCTTAAGCGAATAGCCCCAGGACATTATCTGGATTTGATTTCCGAGATGGTTGTCAAGCCCAACAAGGCGGTCCTAATTCTATAACTTCGTATTATTCGGACTTTTGACGTGCGGTCCATATCTGATACAGAGTTTCAATGTGCTCCCGAGAGCAACTGGGTAATGGGATTGGTCCTAGATTTTAGGGTAACCTAGCGTCACTGATTCTACAAGTTTTGGGTCTTGTAGATCGTATTTAAAGTTATTAGTGCAGATTTCGTAGTTAATCCAATTTAGCACTTAGTTAACTTTATCTAATTTCTAAAGGATTCGAGGTTTGAGAGGTTCATAAGGGGTTAGGATCTACCCCTTGCCTAAGGACATCTAACTCTAGGTTGGCAAAAATCTGGGGCATTACAATCTACCCCCTTAAAAATAATTTCGTCCCCGAAATTAGCTAAGGGTAAGAAGTGAAGATTTTATTATTTCTTTTGCCTAAGTTTTATGAACTTCAAGTTTATGTGCGTGGTAAGGTGAATACTATTTATACTAGTCTGGCTTACTTTAGTTTATCCTCCTTAAAACTTCTTTGCCCTAAAATTGGCTAAGGCTCCTATTAAGTTCATATTCAACGAGCACATCTATGGATACATTGACCTTGGTTATTGTAATTCAGCTCGTACCCATTGTTAGGCCTATTCTGTAATATAAATTGGTTTAACACTTAAACCCTAATTTCTTTCCTTTAAAGACTTCATTATTGACATTCTAAGGAAGATCCAGATCCAATTTAATGACCTAACCTTACATATAACATAGGTTAATTTCCTTCGATCCTGGGCCAGTGGGGTAAGGGTCCACCATGCTTCTGCTACGCCACTTTGATCCAACGGATGTATTAGCTGACCTAACTAGATTAGGCTCATAATATGCTACCCCCCTTAAAAATAATTTCAAGCCTCAAGGCTCAAGAATCTGTGTCCTGATCTGTATGTCGGAATAAGGTGTGATTTAGAATCTATCCTCGACACAAAATAGGAAACACATTGGTCTGCCTTTCAACGATGATGTGTATTATGACATTGATACCTATGGTTATAGAAAGGAGCTAAAGAAAATGGGCATTGTGGTTGATTTCAAGGACGGATGTGAGTTTGTGGCAAGATGTCTAATTCTACACAAGGAGGACCCTTTTTGTTAAGGTCCCGACTTACTTTATTTAATCATGTGTAGTTTAATACTATAAGATAATTTATACATTATTAGCACATAAGGGGTTGGGACACAAGAAGTTAACGGACAGGTTATCTTTCTAAGTTCATATGCACAACATGGATCCCCGAATGGTCTATGACTAGGGACCTAATTCCTAACTGTCTGTTGCCCATTTGAGAAATTTCTTGGGCCTAAAAAGAAAAGTCTCTATTGACTATACTTTCCTAACACTTCTCAAAGACGAAGTTATAAACTTTTGGTTGTAAGTGGTAGGGCCAACACAGAAGGAAAGTTATGTAGTGGGTCTAAGCTGGATACACAGACCTTTTGCATTACGAGGAGAGAAAATTTATTGTATCAGTTCTTAATCCTAGTTGATCCCGACCTTCTGCTTGATCAGAACATAGAGTTCATTGGTAACTACCAGGATTGAGAATTCAATTCAAACCGCGAATACTTCACTTATATATAGTTGCTCTATTCCGTGTTCCCAATATAATAAGTCCTTGATAAGGCACTTCCAAGGGGTGTATTGATTTGGCCTAACGTTAAATCCAAGGGATATATAAGTTTCCTGTGAGTGTGAATAGTTACTAATCAACAATCTTCCTAAGAGTTACTAAAGAAGCCTATAGTATTAGGGGGATTCAATGAAAGAATGAGCTTTCACTCCAACCTAATCAAGTCGACTAACTAAGTCTATCAGTCTCTGACATTCCCCAGTGTAACCAGTAGCCTAGTCTTAATTTAGGAGTAGCGGTGATCTAATAGGTATAATCCAAAGTCCACGCTCATACGCTAAATGATTTCATGCCATTTCTAATACAAGAAATTACTTTATCGCTTAGGGTCAAAAGTTGTTTGATCGGAATTGAGTTGCCCGAACTTGAATTTAACTGCGCACAAGCACTGCACATATGTTCACACCAGCTAAGGTGGTCCTAGGGTTCGCGTTATCAATTTATTGAATTTCCTACACTGTCAAATCCTTTAAAATCCAAGAGTACCAACTTTAATTTTAAAACTCTAAGGGACTGTTTGGCCAATGGTATTAAGTTGTATTAAATGGATTGCATTGCTAATCCCACCTCGAGATTTGGAGTGGCATGTTTGGTAGGAGAGTGGGAGGGGATTAAAATTAATTTATAGGCTTTGGAAAATGAGCCTTGTGTTAGAGAGTGTGAGATGGGATTTCCAAATCCCATAGTGATGAATTTCTATGTGTAATTTGAAAGGAAATCCCGAGATTTGCTTGTAATTGTATACATTCCAAATGTGGTGTTGATAGCCATGGGATACACCCAATCTAGGGACAATACCTTACACATGCATTTATTGTTACTTTTACAATTCCATCCACCTTAAACTCGCCTAATGTAGTTGGCCGAACGAGCCCTAAATGTCCAAACATGTGGAGGTTATGAAAGTTATGGGACACAAAAATGTGGATTTTGTGCTCATATGGGTGTGAGATGGTGAGGCCAAGAGGAGTGAGAGATGGGTTTAGAGGTATAATGGTGGAAGGTGGAAGGAGTTCGCAATTGTCAAGTACAACTCCAACTTGTCCAGCGTTCTACACATTTGATAACAAAAGAAGTTTCATGCATTTCATTTAACAAAATCTGTCACAATATAGGGAATAAAGTTCTACATGAATTATGATAGGACCGCATGCGGCTATACTAAGCCTGAACCACTAAGCACAAATACACTTTCTACCTACTACACTATTAAGCACATGAATCATTTAAACACAAACATCCTAAAACAGCAATAAACAAGCTACAGAGCGATGGTATGGATGACTAGGCATCCGAGTCTAGTGACGGAGGAGGGCACCCTTTCTCTTTCCCATGAGAGAAAGAAAGGTGGAGATCAAAAATATTGCCGTAACGAACACAGAGAAGGCCATGAAAAGAGAAGTTAAGGGGAATAGGGGCTGAAGCTTTTGGTTCTCCACGAATTTAAGCCTCAACAGAGGTTATAAAGGCCCAAATGACAGGGATTGAAGAAAGAAAATGAAGAGATGGGATGGGTTGAGAGCTTACACGATTTTGAGCTCCAAATGAGGGATGTAAGAGCTTAAATGAGAGAAAACAAAGAGGGTAGAGGGGTAGGTATGACTGTAAACGATGAAGGTGTTTGGGTTGTGGCAGAAAATGACCGAATGAGTGATTGGAGGGTAGGTTTTTGTCAAAAATCAGGAACATGGAAGAGAAAAGAGAACTTGGGGGTGTGGTTTGTGAATGAGGTAGGTGTTTGGGAGTGTTTTAGTCGATAACCCACACACCAGGGGGTTATCCTAGGCCTCAAAGAGCATCAGCCCGAGCGGTCCGCCCGGCTGGGCCCACTGACCGACGAGGCCTTGCCAACCCGGTGAAGGCCTCGCCACTCTCTAGATAAAGTGGCGATGCCTTGCCACTTGGGTGAGGTCCTCGTGCCCCCTAGGCCCCAAAAAGGTCTTGGTCCCACCCCGAGTCCCTTTGGAATGGTGTGGGTAGGCCCCCGACACCGTTTTGCTTCATTTCGGGTCCTTTCGGGTGGTTTCTAATGCACAATTGTATCTGTACATTCCTAAGGACTGGGATGGGGTGATTTGTGATCTACACTCATCGTTTGGTAGTCTAGAAGTGGTTTGGGATCGACTCATGCGATCATGGATGAGTATGGACCCGATCTCAGTGACCGTTTTCAGTGAACTTTGCCGATTGGCGAAACTGGGACAACCTACGACTGTTTCAACATTTTCTCACACCCACCTAAGTTGAAATACGTCAGCGTACGTCGTATGACCATAACCCAGGTCCGGTTTAATCCAAATCATGCTCTGATACCATCTTGTAATATCCTAAAAATAGGGGGTCGAGCATAAACTTAACTCCCAAGTTCCAACGCATCACTTATGTAACATAAAGAATGATGATTGAATGTTGTTCGTATTAGTGCATTAAAGATGAATGGGATTAGGCCAAAACGACATATCATACTTCAGAGACAGTTAAATTATGCAAGCGGAAGACTGTGATTGTAACATCCCGAAAATCGAGGGTCGAGTAGTAACTCAACTCTCGAGTTCTAGAACATCACTTATGCAACAAAATGAATGATGATTGAATGTTGACTGTATTAGAGTAGTGAACATGAGTGAGATTAAGCCAAAATAGCATATCATACTCCAGAGACAGTGAAATTTGCAAGCGGAAGACTATGATAGATAGATAAAATATATAAACTATGATGAGTCACCAAAGTGTGATAATATTACCAGGTTAAATAATTACAAATACAATCCTAAAATATACCAAATGTGTAAGGTCCTCTAGTCAATATCCCAAAAAGCCCCGTCGATCAGGACACGGCTCACAAGAAGCCTTCAGAAGACAACCAATACAAGCAGGCATTGTAGTCATTGCAAAGGTCCGGCTTCGCCTCAGAAGTAGCATCGCCATCTGAAATCAGACATTGTCTGGTGGGTGTTCAAAACACCGTCCCGTAACGTGGGAGTGAGTAGCTAACTCAGTGGAACAATAAAGCATAGGTTAACATGTTATCGACTCAGTCAAGTAGTAATGATAAAGCAGTACAATCAAACACTCCTAACTACTCTTATTAATGCAAGTATGAATGACATGATGTATGCCCTCACCACACCCTCCCTCATGCGACACCATCTCATGTTCGCGGCATGCTTTCTTCCCTCAGTGCTCCACATCTTTCAGGCACATGCAATGCATGGTGAGCATGATTACCGAGTTGTTATTAGTCCATTTCAAACAGCAAGATTGGGAAACTAAGGTACCTCCCTTGTATCATTCCCAAACATGATCAATTCTAGGGTCGTTAGTCCTAGTTAATATCAGACGATGATGTGTTTTCTAGGTCATTACAAAGGCTACTAGGGCTGTTACGCACAAAGGTTACGCCACTCCCCCATCACCTCTTAAACGATTCATCATTATACAGAAACAGGCCTAGTTCATACTCTATATACCATGGCAAAACTCTAAGGCTCACCGCGATTTCAGAGTATGCTCGAGGTCACTACAAAGGGCTGCCAGGGCTGTTGCTCGCATTCGTTGCACCACTCCCCCATCACCTTATCAATGTAGGCCGATAGCACGAATACAGTGTCCCATACCACCATAATCGTCTCACGAGTCTGGTTGCTCACTGGTCACTACGGGGAGGCACGTGGCCCCAGCGTAGGCCGACGGCTTGACCACGGTGTTCCATATCACCATGCCCGGCTCATGAGTCTTAGCGGATCGAGGTACCATGGTTAAAAGGGTTTTTACTGGTAAGTTTGGTACCTTAGGTTCAAGTAGTAGCGACCAAACATGGTGAATATACATTAGACAAATCGGGTTTTATGACGAGCCGACTAGCTCGAGCGCACAATAAATTAGACAACATGAAGTGCATAAGCACTTCGCGTGGCCTAACCACCGTCGCCAACTGACATACGACTCGGGTTCGTCAAACACATCTTACGTGGCGACATGAAACTCAACCACGATCTCCAATCTGGTACCGATTGTCTGGATTATAGACATAGTCCCAAACTCAATCAATTCTCATCCATAACATGTGGAGTAAAGCATGATAAACAAAGTAATTCAAACATACTAGTAGACATGTTATAAAGCATGTTATAAAGCATGATATAAGGCATGTTGTAAAGCACTACGTCAATAGGAATACAAACACATATATTGCAAGTAAGCGGTTTAAGTAAACAACCACATGGAGGTAATCATACATGTCACTAGGGTAGTTGAGAATCCCATCTCAACACTCTCCCAAGGCATCAACATTCAAACACTTGCTCACACAAGCATTTTCACAAACACTTAACATACTCTATTTCAACATACATAGAGTATGTTAACAAACATGTATTAGGGCGAATCCTTTCACCAAGGAAGTATTTTATGTACACATAATATATTTATACAATAATTAATCATGGCAAACACATCTCTAAAATATACATGTATACGGTACTTTTACAATACAGTATTTCTACATATATAGTGTATATTAGTAAAACATGTATTTAGGCGAATCCTTTCGCCAAATAAGTATTTTATCCATATATCATATATCCATACAATAAATAATCATGTCAAACACATTTCTAAAAAATATACGTATACGGTATTTTCTACGAATACCTAGAATATGTAAAATTCTATATTCTACAACTTTAATTGAAACAGAAAACGGAAAGCACTTTATACATGTGCAATTGCATGCAGATCATGCATCTATCATTATCTGACATTGAAAGTGTTGAAAACCATAACCTATAAACCTAAAGTCTGCACCTAGTGCGTAAAATCGTAACGGAGTCAATAGGTTTGCTAAGCTTCCGCATTCGGCAGTTTGGCAACCTAGAGAACGAAATAGGTTAGCTATTTCATAACCTACAACCTATACAACCCCAAAACAGATTAGGGTTAGGGTTTCTTACCTAGAAACGGAGTTGGAATCGCCGGAAAAACGATATGAATGGAGAGGTTAAGCACGGATAGCAGCAGGGAAGCAAGGCAGGAAGGATCTCCCACCACTCTCTCACTTTCTCTCTCTTTTCTCTCTCTCTCTCTAGGGTTTCTCTCAAATTCATATGGCTATGAGAGAGAGGTTTCTAAGGTCCTTATATAGCCTAAAAAATTTCACCGAATTAGACTTTTGGACAAGGTTTACTTTGGTTATAACCAAAGCGGAACTTTTTCAACTTAACGGAGGACTTCTGGCGGGCCTCCTTGAGCCAAAGGTCAGACTTAAGCTCACCGACACCGGATCTACGTTCTATTAAGTTTTCGTTTCAGTCGGGATTCCAGATCACGCGTGGCGGACCAGTTTCAGTTCAACGGTCAGCGGATCTCGATCAGAGATTCCGAGTACATGTAAATGTGTATGAAATTTCTCCTGATCCGAGGGTGTAATTTGGTCTGATTCTGACGGTCTGGTTGCTGAAAACTGATTCGCAAGCGACAAGTCTCAGATTACTATTCAAGATATTTATTTTTGTAAAGAAACAAGTGTTCTCACACTCTCTCGCTCCGGACTCAAGCGAACAGCCATGGGACACTGTTTGAGTTTGATTTCCGAGATGGTTGTCAAGCCCAGCGAGGCGGTCCTATGTCCTTAAACTCGTATTGTTCGGACTCCCGATGTGCGGTCCAGATCTGATACGGAGTTTCAACGTGCTCCCGAGAGCAGTCGGGTAATGAGTTTGATCCGAAATTTTAGGGTAACCTAGCGTCAATGATTCTACAAGTTTTGGGTCTTGCAGATCATATTTAAAGCGATTCTAGCGGATTTCGTAGTTAATCTAATTTAGCACTTGGTTACTTTGTCTCATTTCTAAAGGATTTAGTCCTATAAGATTTCTGTCTAAGGTGGTACCTAGGCCTTTGTAGTTTGTGTATAAAGTGATCCAATTTATACTACTTAGCTAGTTTAAGATAGTGTCTAGGGTGCAAGTACTTAGAAAAATTGAAAGAACAAGGTGGTGAAGGGTGGGATTTGTGAAGGAAGTGGGTTCAACAGTAGTTTTAGACTTTGGGATTGAGTTCTGACTAGTTAATAAGGTATTAGGATCGATCCATTGCCTAAGGACGTCTAATCCCAGGTTGGCAAAAATTCTGGATGTTACAATGATAGATATGTAAAATATATATAAACTATTGTAAGTCTTCAAAGTGTGAACATGTTACCAGGTTAAACATATCAATGTATACTCCAAAAATGGACAAAATGAATATACAAGGGTGCTCCAAAAGAGAAAACTAAAGTGTAATGACATCTAATCAGCAACCTTGTAACCCCGTCGATTTGAAGATGGTATACATAGACCCACCTGATAGCTCTGTAAGGAGAAACCTTCCTCATCATCATAAAAGTTCGGCTCTGCTTCGTAAGCATCGCCATCATCTAAAACTCAAACAGGATATGGTTTGGTGTTTAAACACCCGCCCCATAACGTGGGAGTGAGTGATCAACTCAGTGGAATAATATAGCATAGGTTAACATGTTATCAATTCAGTCAAGCAGTAATGATAAAGCAGTACAATTAAGCACTCCTAAATACTCTTATTAATGCAAGTATGGAATGCAGTCATGATGCATGCCCTTGCCAAACCACCCTCGTGCGACACCATCTTACGTCCGCGGCATGCATTCATCCCTCAGTACTCCACATCTTCCAGGCATATGCAGTGCTATGTTATGAGCTTGATTACCGAGTTATTATTAGTCCTTTTCATACAGCAGTATTGGGAAACTAAGGTACCTTCCTTATATCATTCCCAAACAATGATCCATTATAGGGTCGTCAGTCTTAGATAATCTCATACGATGATGCAGTTCTAGGTCACTGTAAAGGGCTGCCAGGACAGTTACACGCACTCGTTGCACCGCTCCCCCATCACCTTATCAATACAAGCCTAGTTATACTCTGTTTACTCTGGGAAGGCTCGTCGCCTCTCCGCAGATTCATAGTATGCTTGAGGTCACTACAAAGGGCTGCTAAGGCTGTTACACACAATCGTTACACCACTCCCCCATCACCTTATCAGTGTAGGCCGACAGCTCGAATACAGTGTCTCATACCACTGTATTCAACTCACGAGTCTGGGTTGCTCACTGGTCACTACGGGAAGGCTCGTGGCCCCAGCGTAGGCCGACAGCTCGACCACGTGTCCCATACCACCATGCCCGGCTCTTGAGTCTTAGCGGATCGAGGTACCAAGGTTAACGGGGTTACACTAGTAAGTTTGGTACCTTAGGTTCAAGCAGTAGTGACCATACATGGTGAACATACAATGGCGGATCGGGTTACTTGACGGGCTCGACTAGCACGAGCGTACATCGCATCGATCGACATGAAGTGCATAAGCACTTCGTGTGGCCTAACCACTGCCGACGACTAACATACGACCCACGTTTGTCAAACACTGTTAGTGCTATGATTTCATATCCCTTTGGTTGTCAAATTTTGTAGTGCCAAAACCTATATGTCTTGTACTTCTTGTGTTTCTTATTTGTGACTTCACACTGCTTCAAGACAAGATCATGAATGAAGAATGCTTTCAAGACAAGATCATAAATGAAGAATGTTTGCAAGACATGTCATGATTGAAGTCTATAAGAATAGAAGACTTCAAGTTTGCTTCTAACAAGTTCAAGATTAAAAGACTTCATCAAGACAAGTCAAGAATGTACCAAGCTCGAGAAAGACCATCAACTCGACTCAAGCTTCTACTTCAAGATCACCTGAGAATACAGACCTTCAAGACTTCAATGTCCATCTCACTTCAAGGTTTGTTTGACCTTAGGTTGACCTTAGGTTGGTCTGTATGATAGGTCATTCTGGATACATAATCCGAATATTTTAATTTACTTGGTGTGACTGATCTAAGACCAGTCCTAAAGATCTTAAGACCAGTCCTAGGTCTGCTACAACCAGTTTTAGGTTTCTCAGGACTAGTCGTAGGTTATTACAGATTTTTAGATTTTCCTGGTTGTCCTTCGACCAGTCCTGGGAGGTCCTACAACTCATCCTTCGACCGGTCGTAGTCCTACGACTCGAACTCCAGCAACCTATCTCGAGTCCCACGACCAGTCGTAGGTGTCTCACGACCAGTTGTAGGTGGTCTACGACCGGTCGAGCCTATAGGGTTCTAAATAAAAGATTGATGAAGGTATTTTCCTTAGATATTCCTTAAACAGTCGAGCCTATAGGATTCTAAATAAAAAAACAGGTGTGATTCAAGAGTCCATCAATGTGGTCATTGATGATCATTTGAATACACTTGCTCCGAGTTCAGATGATGATGAAATTCTTATAATCGAAAATCAAGAAACCTCTTCATCTCAATCTGAACCTAGGACTGTCAAAGATCATCCAACTAATTAAATCCTTGGAAACCCTCTCACTGGAGTTCGTACATGCAAACAACTTGAAAACATATGCAATTATGTTTGTTTTGCATCTCCAATAGAACCGGTCAATGTAAAAGAAGCTTTTTCTGACGAAAATTGGATAGCAGCTATGCAGGATGAACTTAATCAATTTGTTCGTAATGATGTCTGGTATCTTGTTCTTAGACCTAAAGATAAACACATTATTGGAACAAAATGGATCTTTAAAAACAAGTCTGATGAACTTGGAAATATTATACGAAACAAGGCTAGACTGGTTGTACAAGGGTACACTCAGATTGAAGGCATCGATTACGATGAAACCTTTGCTCCAGTCGCTCTCCTTGAATCTATCAGACTTTTTATTTCCATCGCTTGCTTTAGAAAGTTTAAAATTTATCAGATGGATGTAAAGAGTGCCTTTTTAAATGGCGATTTACATGAAGAAGTTTATGTAGAACAACCCTCAGGGTTTGAAGACCCCAAGCTTTCTGATCATATATTTCGTCTCAAAAAGGCTCTCTATGGTAAAAAACAACCGCCCAGGGCATGGCATGAAAAATTGACTAAATTCTTACTTAGTCATAGTTTTCAAGTGGGAAGTGTCGATAAGACGTTATTTGTTAAGAAACATAATAATGAGATTTTAATGGTTCAGATCTATGTAGACGATATTATTTATGAATCAACTTGTTCTAACATGTCTATTGAGTTTGCAGAGTTGATGAAATCAAGATTCGAAATGAGCATGGTTGGTGAACTAAATTATTTCCTAGGGTTACAAGTAAAACAACAACCTGATGGAATCTTCATTTCTCAAACCAAGTATGTTACAAACTTGGTTAAAAGGTTTGGATTTGAAAATGGTAAAAAATTTGATACTCCTATGAGTACAACCTTGAGACTCTCAAAAGACTCTACATGTAAAGATGTAGATCCTAAGCTATATCGTAGTATGATTGGTAGTTTATTATATCTAGCGCTAGTAGACTAGATATCGCTTTTAGCGTTGGTATTTGTGCGAGATATCAGTCTAATCCTAAAGATTCACATCTTACTGCTGTCAAACGGATTATTAGATATGTCGCAAGTACAACTAATTTGGGTCTTTGGTATCCTTTTGATACTAATGTTAAATTAGTGGGTATTCGATGTTGATTGAAATGGGTAATATTGATGATAGAAAATCAACTAGTGGTGGTTGTTTTTACATTGGAAATTGTTTGGTTTCTTGGTTTAGCAAGAAGCAAAGTTTAATATCGCTTTCCACTGCTGAGGCTGAGTATATCGCAGCAGGATATGCATGTACACAACTCGTATGGATGAAACGCATGTTAAGCGATTATGGAATTAATCAAGATTCAATGATCTTACATTGTGATAATTCCAGTGCTATCAATATTTTCAAAAATCCAATTCAGCATTCGCGTACTAAGCATATTGACATTAGGTATCATTACATTCGTGAATTAGTTGAAGAAAAAGCTATCTCTTTGGAATATATTCCAACCAATGTCCAACTTGCTAATATATTTACTAAACTGCTCGACAAAAACAGGTTTACTAAAATGAAATTTGATCTTGGTATGTGCATTTTAAATTGAATATACTTGTCTGCGTGTATCATAGTGTACTATATGTGTTTAAATTTCAATTTTGCATAAAAATATTTATTTTTGTCGATGCTCGACCGGTCCTTGCCATACACAACCGGTCCTGACTCGACCGGTCGTAGACTACACTCGACCGGTCATAGAGATCGTGAGCATCATATAATTTGGAGAAAATCACTTTGTTCTTCATTTCATCTTCTTCCTTCGACGAGTCGTGGCTCGACCAGTCTTGAGATCTCGTGATTTTCTTCAAGATAAGTCATTTTTCTTCATTTTTATTGAAGATTTATGCTTTCTATGCTTTGATTTGTAAATTCCATAAGCTTGATCTCGTCTTTTGTTGATTGTTTAGGGTTTCCTCTCTAAAAATCTGATCTAGAGAAACCCACCACCTCTTGTGTTTTTTGTGCTTGCTCCTTGGTAAATCTTGTTGAAAATGGATGTTAGAGGGAAAAAGAAAACATCCCGTGGTCCATCTTTATCTAGATCTACACCTATAACAAAACGGCACCTTCGGTCACCCGAAGATGATCCCAATGATGTACGGGATTTACGTAACCGTAAAGTTATTGTTGAGCGTCCTGTAAGTCTCAGTCACATTGAACAATTTGAGATTACACCTCTCCTTGAATCTGTTGGCTGGACTAACATTTTGTTTTGGGGTGGGCCTGCATACCAGTCCATTGCACAATCTATGGTTGCATGTATCTCTGATTTTTCCCTTGATAATTTAACGTTCTCAATTGCTAGTAGAGAAAGGAAATTTTTAATAGATCGACATTTGATATCAGGTATTATGGATATACCTGTCAAAGATGAAGGTATTCCAATTCATACATTATATGATAAACCATCAGAATCGGAAAAACAAATGTTGACAAGAGATTTATGCAATATGGAAGTGCATTGGACGCACAAAGGAAATGTGCTCCCCTCAAAATTTTTATTACCCAGATACAGAGTTTTGCACCGGATCTTCACTTCAAACGTGTATCCTTGGTCAGACAATAAAACCAAGTTAACTGCTTTCATGGTTCGGGTATTGCACTCTGTTGTGTCCGGCATTGTTGTCTATTTACCTTCTTTGATATGTCATTTTATCATTCAGTTTCGTCTTCATCCGGGTCATAGTGATATTCCATTTGGTTATCTTATGACTTGTTTAGCCACAAATATGCTCGTTGCTTTACATGAGAATGAGGCACCAATTCATCATCTTTTATTTAATAATACTAATTTAAATAAGATGAAGTTAGATTTGCTTCCTGGTCAATTCTATGAAGGTGGTGGTGAAGGTGCTGAAGCAGGAAATGAAGGGGAAGCTGCTGATCTTCCTCCACAAGCTGATATAAATGTGGATGATATATTTAAAGACATTGAAACTGACTCCCAAAATGATTCTGATTACGATCCATCTTCTGGTTATGATGCACGTCTAAGTGCATTGGAGGAGAAGGTTGATAACCTGAGTGTAGCCCATGATATGCAATTTAAATATATGCGAAAATATCTTCGTCGCATTAATAGGGGTTTACATCAGATTGATCCAACCATCCCTGCTCCTTCATCTGGATCTAATTAGGTGGATTATCCTTTTTATTTTTATGGATTCTGTATTATTATTACGATTGATGACTTTGGTTGTATGTTTTGGATTGATGACATTGAAGTGTTGTACTAATTTGATAATTAAATCTTGACTCTTCATATGGTGTTCTCTTCTCTTCTTTAGCCTTCCCTTGTCATTTTGTGACAAAAAGGGGGAGTAGTATGGAAAGGGGGAGAATGGGAGAAAGGGAGAGAGTGAGTACTTGAATATGGTTGATTGTTTCTACTCACTTAGGGGGAGTAGAGTATTTTATTTTTCACTCTGATGGCTCATGATTCTTTCTTCATTTTACTCTTATATTTATAAATGTGTTTTGTCACAAATTTGACAAAGGGGGAGATTGTTAATGCTATGATTTCATATCCCTTTGGTTGTCAGATTTTGTAGTGCCAAAACTTATATGTCTTGTACTTCTTGTGTTTCTTGTTTGTGACTACACACTGCTTCAAGACAAGATCATGAATGAATAATGTTTTCAAGACAAGATCATAAATGAAGAATGTTTGCAAGACATGTCATGATTGAAGTCTACAAGAATAGAAGACTTCAAGTTTGCTTCTAACAAGTTCAAGATTAGAAGACTTCATCAAGACAAGTCAAGAATGTACCAAGCTCGAGAAAGACCATCAACTCGACTCAAGCTTCTACTTCAAGATCATCTGAGAATACAGACCTTCAAGACTTCAATGTCCATCTCACTTTAAGGTTTGTTTGACCTTAGGTTGACCTTAGGTTGGTCTGTATAATAGGTCATTCTGGATACATAATCTGAATATTTTAATTTACTTGGTGTGACTGATCTAAGACCAGTCCTAGAGATTTTAAGGCCAGTCCTAGGTCTGCTACGACCAGTCTTAGGTTTCTCAGGACTAGTCGTAAGTTGTTATAGATTTTTGGATTTTTCTGGTTGTCCTTCGACCAGTCCTGGACTTGCTTCGACCAGTCCTGGGAAGTCCTACGACTCATCCTTCGACCGGTCGTAGTCCTACGACTCGAACTCCAGCAACCTATCTCGAGTCCCACGACCAGTCGTAGGTGTCTCACGACCAGTCGTAGGTGGTCCACGACCGGTCGTAGGCTACCTAAGACCAGTCGTGAGAACAGCTAATCTAATCCCATGGAAATCTTTCAAAATCTTTGATGCTACGACTAGTCCTAGGATCCTAAGACCAGTCGAAGATGGGATTTTTCAGGCTATAAATAATGCACGAATTTCAGAGTTTATTCATTCCATTCCATTCAATTCAAGCGATTTAAGGCTATACTCTGAGATAAGTTGTGATTATTTTTTAAGCTATTGTGCATATTTAATATTCCTTTTGTTAGCATTTTTCTATTGTGATTTTGATCCATATTCCAATCTTATTTAGAAAAGAGGAATTTGTGATATTCCTTCTTCTGAGAGCAAAATCAAATAGACCTTGCTCTTCTTGATTTAATTTAAAATCAATTAGACATAGAACCATTCTTTATGTGAGTATTGGACATTGAACGACGTATCATTCATCTACTCCGATTGGTTCTATTGGGCTACTTCAAAAGGAGATCCAGGTATTTTACTTTGTAATTTACTTTCTCTGGTTTTGTTTGAGATTTGCCAGAAAAATCTCATTGTTTTGGTTATCTGAGGAGAGCCAGAAAACTCAGATTATGGTTTGGATTGTGTAAGCCCAAGATAAAAAGACACGATTGTGAAGGTTTTGAGTGAACCTGTGAAAACCTATTTTGATAGTGCATGCTAATATCCCCTGTGTGAGGATATTAGGAGTGGAGTAGCATTCTGTGTGGCTGTTGGCTAACAGTTGGTGAACACACAGGCGAACAACTATATATCATTGTGTTGTGGATGTGCTTGATTTCTTTATTTATTTATTCCTTCAGTATTGTGAATTGCTTTTGTGGATGAATGTTGTAATTTTCATTTCAAGCAAGTGTGGTTGAATGGTGTAATAACTTAGGATTTATTTCTTTAAGTTATTCTTGATTTATTTTCCATATCATTTGTGTTTTCTAGATCATTCTAGAAATAAGGTTGTCCTACCATAAGCCATTGGTTTTTGGTGTAAGGTTGTCCTTAGAACTGATTTAGTATCATTCTCATATTTCATATGTTTTGAGAGTATTATTTCAGCATTGTTATTTATATCTTTTATTATTCTGCTGTTTTAAGTTTTATTTGGCATTGCCCTATTCACCCCCCTCTAGGGCATATAGCTAGGCTCTTTCAAACACGTCCTACGTGGTGAAATGAATCTCAGCCACGACTTCAAGCCTGTTACCGATTGCCTGGTCTCTAACATAGCCCCAATCATATTCAATCTGTAACCAGAAGCATATAGAGTAAAGCAGAATAAACAAAATAATTCAAACATGTTAACAAGCATGTTATAAAGCACAAGGTAAGTAGGAAATACAAACACATATATTTCCTAAGTAATTAATTTAAACAACTTGCATGGAGGAAATCATACACATCTCTAAGGTAGTTGAGAATCCTATCTCAACACTTACCTAAAGCACAATCATCTAAGTACTTGCTCATACAAGCATTTTCACAAACACTTAGAATACACTTATTAACATACATAACGTATATTAGCCAAAACAAGTATTAGGGTGAATTCTTTCGCCGAGTAAGTATTACACTTATATATAGCATGTTCATACAGTAATTTATCATGGCAAACACACTTTCCAAATTTGTACGTATATGGTATTTTCTACAAATATACAGAATACACAATATGTCATAATTTGCATACATAACTGAATCGCAAAACGAACATCACATTGTACATGTGAAATAGCATCCAGATCATGAATCTATCATTATCTGACATTGAAATCTTTGAAAACCTTAACCTATACGTCTAAAGTCCGCATCTTACACTGTAGAAACGTAACAAATTTGGTAGAAATGCTAAATCTTCTTCAACGATGCTATTTCAACCTATAGCATGA
Source organism: Magnolia changhungtana (assembly GCA_030180095.1). NCBI lineage: Eukaryota > Viridiplantae > Streptophyta > Magnoliopsida > Magnoliales > Magnoliaceae > Magnolia > Magnolia changhungtana. The sequence continues at coordinate 1,248,397 of JASAUF010000446.1, forward strand.
ATTAAGTCAGCTATTTCACAACTTACAACATTTGAAACCCTAGAACAAGTTAGGGTTAGAGTTTTCTTACCTAAGAATGATGTCAGAATCGCCAGAAGAGCGATTAGATAGTGATGGTTAAGCACGTATGATGGTAGGATAGAGCACCAGGATCCTTCACCCACTTCTCCCATACTTTTTCTCTCTTTACTCTCTCTCTCTCTCTCTCTCTCCCCTAGGGTTTTCTCAAATTTGTATGGGATGAGAGAGTGAGGGTTTAAGGTCCTTATATAGGCCCAGAACTCATGAAAATAGACTCAGGGCCAAGGTATACTTAGGTTATGTCCAAAGGGAGATTGTTCCATCTCAACGGAGCACTTCTGGAAGCCCCCTTTGAGCCAAAGGTCGGACTTAAGCTCACAGACATTGGATCTAGGTCGAGTTACATTTTCACTCCAATCGGATTTACAGATCGCCCGTGGCAGACCAGTTTCAGTTCAACGGTCACAGGAACTCGATCAGGGCCACAAGTACATTAACCCACGTATGAAATTTTCCCTGATCTGAGGGTGTATTTGGCTCAGATTCTGACGATCTGATTGCTTATATCAGGCCCGTAAGCGACAAGTCTTAGATTACTTAAATTTGGAATTTATTTCTAACTAATTTCACGTTTCTCACACTCTTCACTCCGGACTCAAACAAATAGCCTCAGGACACTATCTGGAATTGATTTTCGAGATGGTTGTCAAGCCCAACAAGGCGGTCCTAATTCTATAACTTCTTATTATTCGGACTTTCGGCGTGCGGTCAAGATCTGACATGAAGTTTCAATGTGCTCCCGAGAGCAACTGGGTAATGGGATTGGTCCTAGATTTTAGGGTAATCTAGCGTCAATGATTCTACAAGTTTTGGGTCTCGCAGATCGTATTTAAAGTAATTAGTGTGGATTTCGTGGCTAATCCAATTTAGCACTTAGTTAACTTTGTCTAATTCCTAAAGGATTTGAGGTTTGAGAGGTTCCTAAGGGGTTAGGATCTACCCCTTGCCTAAGGACATCTAACTCCAGGTTGGCAAAAATCTAGGGCGTTACACGACTATATGTAAAAAGCACACTTTTTCAACCATCCTTTTAAGATCATGAACCTTTTTAACTAGATCACGAAAAGTCTGTATGTCTGCACTAATCAAGTTACATGACACTTCTGGTCTTATAACTCCTAAACATACTGTTTCGACAAGAAACGAATAGCATTTGATTTGGGGGAATTTATTCAACGATAACAAAGAAAGCATGAGTGAACAAATATCACAGAGTATTTTACGCAGTCTAAGTTCTTTTACATCCTCATATTTCCCTTGATTCTGAAAATAAAGTACAAAGAATCTGTATAAAGAATGAAAGAGAAGGCAAAAGGCAGTTTAATTGAAATTTTGGTAGCATTTCGATGCATATTGATCATATCTTTAGGGAAGACGAGTTATGTGGATCTAAAATCCTTGCTTCAAACCATCATACAAGAAGTATATTCTTCAGAAAATGAAGTGTGGAGAAAGCCCACAAAATTGCATTGCACAACAAAGTTCATGTTGCATAGGGATGCACAACTCACTCGAGTTGCGCAGGTGCGCACAACTTATCTTTAGTTGTGCGGATCCGCATAAGTTATCTTGAGTTGCGTGGGTCCGTATAACTCATCTTGAGTACTTACATCAAGTTGTACAGGTTTGCACAACTCATCTTAAGTTGTGCGGGTATCTACAACTCATCTTGAGTTGTGCGAGTCCGCACAACTCATGTTCCCTTCTCTCTCTACTCTTGGCACCTCTCTGAAACTTCTGATCTCTCGAATGAAGGGGTGAGGGGGTATTTATAGGCTTCCACACGTGTGAACCCTTGACTCCTGTGCCATGTGCCCCACTCCGTATCGCCAAATCCTTTTTCTCTGATGAGACTTGCATGCCCCAGTGCAACTTGAGTGAGTTGTGCGGACCCGCACAACTTGAGTCCCGCACAACATGGGTTACACACAACTTGGGTCCCGCACAACTTGAGTTCCGCATAACTTGGGTTCCGTACAACTTGAGTTCTGCACAAATTGGGTTCCACACAACTTAAGTTCCACACAACTTGTACTACTTTCCCTCTCTTGTTCATGCCTTTCTCCAATTCCCTCTCTCAAATCACTTTTGGTACCCCAACAGGCACTATTCATCCATGCTACTATTCATTGACATTATTCATCATAGAAGATTTTCCAAAGTTGGATGATAAAGAGAGCCGCATAATGGGCAGGGCTGCAGATCTTTAATGCAAAATAAACCAAACTCCTATCGACCCATGTATTTTTGTGCCCTAACAGATGCCCCCCGATCCTTCTTTGATTGATTTATGAAATCAAATGGAGGTTTGATCTTCCTTCTACACAAAAATCTGTTTACGACGGAGAAGGATCGCCTGAATGAAGTATTGAAAAGTTAAGCCTAAAAGAATTAAGCTCAGAAGAATCGTGTTTGAATGGATTGTTATCAAACGAATCACAGTTGAAGGAATCGAGCTCGAATGAATTGCAACTGAACGATGACTGGATGATCACGTTCGAACGAAAGACTGAATGATCGCACTCAAACGAAGGACTAAATGATCGCACTCGAATGAAAGACTGAATGATCGTGCTCGAATGAAAGACTGAATGCCCCTAGTCAAAAGCATCAAGCGAATGATTTAGTGGGGAAGACAATGCGGCAACAAAAGCAGTTTGTTTTCATAGCAGTCAATCAGATAGAACGCCTTTCCACAACTTTAACTCCCTTATTCGCATAATCCTCTTTTCATCGAAACTTGCCACTGTGGCGGTTGTGGCGACTTCATCTTCAAGTATCTTGACTAGAAAACTATCTTTAATATTGCTACTATGCAACGGTCTCTTTGATCAACTCTAGCGACTCTTTCTTTGAACTTCATGTCTATTGTTCTTTAATACTATGCCTACTGCAACAATCTCTTCGATTGTCTCCTTTATTCATAGGTTGCATAGTCCAAATTTTGAATGGTGATCTTTCTTGCCAAGTTACTCAGAATCAGTATCTCAAGATATCATAATTTTTCAATTTAGATTCACGAAGTATTGATAATTGTGAAATAAACTGAAAGCCTTTAGAATAATTATAATATTTGCAATATGACAATGATTGATTATCCCTTTTTGTGCTTGTCAGCTGTAATGCCCCGACTTTTCAGGATCCGAGTATACGACTCGTTTCCCAAAAACCCGAGTGTTAACCTTTAAGGATGGTCAAATTCGAGTATATTTTTTTTTCAACTATTAGAGTAAACAAATGAGCATAGAATGGACAAATCAACATTAAGAAAAATTTCATTTACATTTAAAATATACAAGAGCTGCTCATAGTGACTTATACAAACCAATGTCCTCATTCTTACAATTACAAAATAAAATAATATTACATGTGAAATAAAGTAAATTACAATAAATTTGGGATACAAAATCCTGTAACAACCTTTAGCAATTACAATCATGTATCCCTATCAAATATAGCTTGCTCCTTATCAATATAAACATGAATTTCACCTAAGCCACCTATGCTACCTGTACGGTTATATATTTGATGGATGAGTGGCCAACTCAGTGTGAATTCCCCTCAAGATTATACACCACCGCATTAGGTAAGAAATAGTATAAAACATCCAACCAACCAAAACAGAGTAAATGTAGTCTTATTAGATGCATGGATGTGTGAATGCAATCATTGTCCTGGGTAAAACATCCAAACGAACGTTAGGGTCATCACCCATGCAATCATCGCGCCGGGTAAAACATCCAGACGGTCTGTGCCCCAAGTAAAACATTCAGACAGGAATTGGGCTCGTCACCCATGAATATGACTGGTCATATGCGCAACACTCAGCATAATCGCATGGGCATGATGATCCAAGTCATTATCATAAATTGAATGACTAGTCATTAGCACAATACTCAGTGTAATCGCATAGGCATAATGATCCAAGTCATCGTAAATATGTCATGTATGCATGATTAGCCAAGTCATTAATAGTTCATTTACAATTAGCCAATTTAAATAATCTCAAAGGTTACTATGGGGAGCACATGGCCCAGCGTAGGCTGACGGCTCGGGCATAGTGTCCCATGACCACCATCCCCAGCCCATGAGATACCATCTTAGGATGTTTAATGGAAACCTATCAACTAGTGGCCAATTATATTACAATATATGGGGCTTACCATCGCATGGTTGCACAATATAAAACATTTAACCCATATATGAAAACTATCAAAATGAAACCACATAGGGCGAGTATCAAAATATGCCACATAGGGCGAATATCAAAACCATACGATAAAGACCATCCTTAAAAACCATTGGACACAACAACCCTAGATGGTAGGCCCACATCAATGGTCAATTTAAACCATCATTTAATAACCACTAAGTCGAAGGTCCATTATAATCATGACCAGTCGGATTACATACTAAGTATAGGTGTACATTTATAAGTGGGGGTTTCCAACTAATGTACCAGTTTAAGTTCCATAAGCAATCCACAAATAATTCATGAACAAATATACAGGATAAGCATTTAGCAAGCAATATAGCAATTCAATTTCCCCTACCTAACACATGTGATTATAAGAGAGAGATGTTAATTATAAATTTAAATAAAAACTATAACTTAAGCTAATGGGAAGATGGAAAGCTCAAGGGGAAGAATCATCACCTGATGTATAGGATCACCTACTTGTGTTATTAGGAGGTACATGCACCCTTAGAGTCGGGTCCTATCACGAATTATGAAATTATATGGTTAGATCAAGTCCTTCATACTATTTATGGTTGAGGTTATAACCTAGGGTTTAGATTACTGATTCTTAGGGTTTTAATATAACATTAGGATTTTCTTTCTAGGGTTTAGTCTTGAACTTAAATTCTAGGATTTGATTATGGAGTTTGAACTCTATTTTTATGTGGCCATTAATGACATTGTTAATGGGAGTAATAAATAAGTAAAATTAATAAATAACTCAGTCATAGATTTTGAGAATCTTACAATGGCTAATATTATATTAAATTACCTAACAACCCACGAATAATGATACTAATAGTGACTCATAATAATAATAGCAATAGTAAAAGGAACCTATAGTGACATCATAGAGGATAAACTCATTAATTTATAAGGTTAAGATCATAACTCATGGTTTAGGTTACTTATATTCAGGGTTTTATCCACTAATCTAATTTTAAACTGTGGTTTAGAGTTTGAAATCTAACTCATACAATTTATTCATATTAATTTTAGAATGAAGTATAAGTAGATGATAATTGCCTATTAATGCTATCAACGCTAAGCCTATTGTTAATAACCTACAATGACAAAATAAGCATAACATGATAAATGTTAATATCTAATACTCATAATAACTAACACTAGCAAAATTAACCTTCCAATGGTTAATCGTATTTAATAATCGCAATAGCTATAGCGACATTAATGATGATAATAAATACTAAGATCTACTGTTTGACAATTACAACCTTTGATTATAATAGGTAGTTATAGCATAAATGACCTACAAATTTTCTAATTAAAATTCCAATGCAATGTTTTAGAGAAAATGCACATATAGCTGATTGACTTAAATCAAGTTAGCTTGACATCCGAGTTAACTCGGTTCAACCCTCTCGACCTCACCTTCTCCTTCTTTCTTCCTTTCTTTTCTTCCTTTCCTTTCTTTTTCTCTTTATTTTGCCGGAAAGTCCAGCCACCCCTGGACTAGACCCAAGTCCAGCTAGACTCTGTGGGTTCCAGCCGAGTCGACTCGGGACAGAACTCCGCCACCCACCTATTCTCTCCCTTTCTTCTTCTCCTTTCAGCTTCTCCTCTACCTTTCTTTCCTTTAACTAGACAATATCTAGATCTACCCAAGCTCGAAATTTGGCCTAACTCAGCCCATAGCTTGGACTGATTCGGTTTGAACTAGTGCAACAACGCACCACTCGGATCCCCCTGTTTTCCCCATTCCTTCATATTCCCCTTTTAATTTTCTTTCTTCCTTCTTCTTCTTTCTCTCTCTCTCTCTCCTTGGACGTCCAGGAAGCCCAGCATGCTCACTCGGACTCCACCCGGCCCGACATGGTGAGGGCAGCTGAGTTGGCTCAGCAGGGGAGCAGCTGGACGTTGCAGCGTCCCACATTCTCTCTCTCTCGCTACTCCCTCTTTCTCTGTCTCTTTTCCTTCTTCCTTCATTTACTTTCTTCTTCTTCTTTTTCTCAGTCTAGACGCAACTTCGACCTGACCCGAATCCATCATGAGTCGAAGTGACTCGGAGAAGCGAGCTGGAACAGAGAAGAGGAAGATGGCGATTAATGGTGTCTTGGACAGCACCACTCCTTTCTCCAATCCAATGTTTACAAACGGTCTATATGGACCTTGAGAAGCTTCTGGACAAGCTCTTACTAAGCTTGAGAGGGATTTGGCTGGTGGGTTTGGATTTGGGAGGAAGGAGACGTAAATCGGTTGTTTCTCTTGGGATTTTTGTAGTAGCTGGAAAGAGCCATTTTCACTCCCTACTTATGGCCAAACCTAGCTCTCCTAGGCCGTTGGATGAGGATCTAATGATCCAGATACATCCTGCGGATGGGAGGTATTGCAACTCATTAGCACAACCGAAACCGGGAGCTGGTTTCAATTTTCTACAGACGAAACCCCCATCCCATGTGAAGAGACATTGGATGGTTGGGATTAGACCACGTGGATGGCCGAGATGAAAGGAAAAACTCCTCACGCGGATTGCTGAGCTGGAAGAAAAATAGAACCTTCTGTTTTTGAAAAATGGCAGTGTACACAGCCTTCTTGCGCTAGAAATCATGTGCATTCTTATGCGCTCCAAGGTGTGGGTTTAAGTGGGGTTTGCTCAGATGCATGCCCACTATCAGATTGATGGTTTGGATCCACCGACTGGGGTGAGGTGGTGGGCCATACCTATTTTTTTTTTTTGAATGGCTGAAGGAGGTGGGAGACGTTTACCTTTTCTAGAAGACATCGGGTCAGCGTTGGTTGACCATTTCAGCAATGTTTGGTGCATTGTGGGTGCACAACACGTTGGTGCACACCCACTATAAATGTGGGCCCCACACTAATGAATCGTGATCCACCCCGCTCATTCCCTTTAGGAGGCCAAGTCAGGGCCTTTGTCCAGAAATCAGGCAGATCCCACGACCCAGGTGGGGCTCACCACTTGATTTGGGTTCCATGTATCGAATTTTGCCAATCTATCAATTGGACCATCCCAAGTTTGATCATCAATGGTTAAAAAGTCCTAATGGGCCATTTGTAATGCTCTCATCATGTATTGCCAACTCATACTAATATTAATATAAATTTTGTTACTATTGCATATTACTTATAATTAAAGTCTCATATAAATTTAATTTTAATATTAATATACCATTGTATACATGCTATTAATCGCAGGATTATTAATATATAATGTTATAATATATATATATATATATAAATGAATTGAAAATTGTATAATATTATATTTGATTAACATCATAGTTGTGTTCACTATTGTACAATTTTTATTAATTGTCTATAAAATTTTTGTATACATATTCATGAAAGATATTTATCACTACACTAATATCTACAATTAAATTATGTATTGTGACATTTTTACTCATTATGTTTATTTAATACAATATTATTTTCATAATATTTCATATACTTTAAATGTATACATATCCCTTTATTACAGTATATTTTCGTGCACCGTTATATGACAACTAAATTATCAAAATGCGTACATGCTTCTTTTTTATCTATGTTTTTGAAAAATATAAAATAAAAATAATATACTTATTAAATATTATATAACCATTCGATAGTTTGATTTATCTATTGAGGCGATCAAGTCTTAACGATGGGTTGTGCTGATGTCGAGAGGATTCGTCTCGAGCGTCAACGGATGGATGGGTCAACACGAGGATGGGGACCATTCCAATGATCAAATTTAAAAAGTAACGAATGGGACCGCCTAAATAGAAATAGGTTTGTATTCATACTAAATGGTAACACTCGCGTGCTGGAAAGTACAGGTTGTTACATCAGCGTGCTTCGCATTGCACATGTCACATTCTATCGTGTTTTCAGAGATGTCATTTCAGGCTCTAAAAGTTCAAACACTGAGTCTTTTCTAGTTTGTACTGTTGAGGCATAAAATAAGCAAAGAATTGAAGTAGGGAAAGATCAAGGAAAAGGTTGGAAGAAAGGAATAAAGAATCAGTTCTGAGAATACTTTGTGCTGGACCGCGCAAAGTAAACAGATTGCGCAGGATCACACAACGTAAACAGATTGCACGGGATCACGCAAAGCATATCGTTTACGTGTATCCACGCAAACCATATAACAGTGGTGTAAAAATGGTTGCGAGTTATTTTGTCCCACATCGCCCAAGTTGAAGTTTTATGCCTGTGAAATGTCTATAAATACCCCGCTCTCTCTCTAAAAAGGGGTTCGAAGATTTTGGAGTGAAAGAAGAACGAAGGAGAAGACCGAAGGTGCGGAGCATTGGGCTCTAGCAGATTGCGCGGACCCGCGCAAACGAGCACTGGGCTCCTACAGTTTGCGCGGACCCACGCAAACTATATGGTTTGCACGGTCCCGTGCAAACTAACTGCCCTACAGTCATAACAGCAATGGGTTGCAATGCTGCTGAAATGGCCGAAGTCTTCAAATCTTCAAGGTCTTCCTATTTAAGAGAGAATGAAGAATCACTGACAGAAAGACGTATTTCTCCTAAGTCTCAGGAGATGATTGAAATAGCACCGGAATGCTGCCGGAATCTTTATTTTTCTTGAAGACTATTGGTCGATTCATCAATTCCTCCTAAGGCCTAGGGGATGATTGGGATCATTGCCGGTATGCTGCCGAAATTTACATTTAACTATGACAACTGAATTCATAATGAATTTTTTGTAATCTATCTTAGAATCAAGGGATATTTAAGGATGTAAATGAATTCAGAATCAATAAAGTGTGATGATTGTCTTTATACTGCTCCATTATTATGTTTGAATAAGATAGTTTCCCCAAACTAAATACTTTTGTTTCCTTGTCGAAACAAAATGGCGACTCTGCCGGGGATATCTTTATCTTATTTAAACAGTAACATTGGGGAAAGTTGTAAGACTCTTATCACTTTTTGGCGTCTTTTAGACGCCAAAATGGCGACACTCGGTGGGAACATCCTCCCCTTCATCTCTAAGATAGCTTACTTAATCTCTCGCATACTAACTTCACGTATGTTTCATTGTCAAAGGCACCCAAATTCAATTACATAATACTACTGATGGTTAACATTATAAGAAAAGTGAACTTCCGCTTCATCCCCACTGGGTTCATAGTCGAATACGCGCCCAGCCGAACTCCCGAGCATAAGAAATACATGCACCACAAACAGGCACAGAGTGACTCAAGTAATAGAGGGAGTCATTTCCGTCTCACCTCAACCACAAGAAAGTGACAGGAACTGGACTGTGGTCTTGTCTAGGAAGACAAAAGCAAAGAACTTAAAGAATTGCAAGGCAACCTTATCTGTACTAAGAACTGAGGGACCAATCACACGCAGTATAACAAGAAGAAAACCCGAGCTCGCTCCTCCTGCGATATACCCCGAACAAGCAGCTCTATAGTTTACGTCGCTCAATTTTCCGGCTCTGATGCCCCAAGGACTAAGTGGATAGAAGCACAGAAAGGTAAAATACTGATGATAGGATCACCGATGCCTGTATCACCCTGGACAAGTTCGCCCATAACTGTATCACCCTGATCGATCAACAGCACGAGAAGAGCACAAAAGTCGAACAAGACTCCGATCTCTCCTCTCTTTATAAGCCCTGTTACGTCAACGTAGTCTCGTCTTACTCCAACAACGGCCTCGACAAACAGTAAAGAAGCCACAGTGTACATGGCAGGGACGGGTCAAGAAAACAGGCCAACTACCGAAGAACGTGTTGACCAAATGGCAGAGGCGCAAAGAGCGCTAATGGACGAGTGTCGGAACCTCAGAGAAGCTCTGGCAACTCTGGCGCATAACGTAGCCCAAATAGCTGCTCCACCTATAATGGGAGCAACAAATGGACAGGAGAGCCAACCTGAAGGTTCCCGTCTACAGGGGATAGGATCGCGAGGATCCGCTTCAGCAACAAGAGCTATAACACAAGATGACGTAAGGCAAGTCATCGAAGAAGCAGTCAGAATAGAGAGAGAGCACACAAATACCGGCCGTTTCAGATACCGAACGCCATACCTAAGAGAGGTAGAAGACATCCCTTTTCCAGCTAATTTCAAGCATCCAGACTTTCAGAAGTTTAACGGAGAAGGGTCACCTGAGGAGCACTTGATGCACTTCATTACCAGCATGGGGAATTTCTCCACGATACCCCAATACTGCTTACGATTATTCGGATCGTCATTGACAAGTAAAGCTTTCCGATGGTATTCAAATTTAACTCCAGGATTTATACGCACATGGGAGGAAATGCAAGATGCTTTCATGTCAAACTTCTTCTCGTCAAAGCGCGATGTTAGCATCACGAAATTAGCTTCAGTATGACAGCGAGAAGGAGAACCAGTCGAAAAGTTCATAGACAGATGGAAAACACTGGGGGCATCGTGTAGACAGTTGCCGAAAGAAAAGGAATAGGTCAAGATGTGTTTGAACTCTATGGAAACAGGAATCGCATTCGGACTCACCAGCGCCGATATCGGAACCTTTCGCGATTTGGCTACCAAAGCCCATGCATTGGAATTAATGACTCGTAAGATGCCAGCATTTCATCATGAAACCGTTAGGAGGATACCTGGCAGAACGACCGTCAATACCATCGATCGGGATAAGAAAAATCAAGATGCGAGGGGCTCAAGAGACAAAAGGTCGGAAGGAAAAGAAGGTTGGAATCATTCAAGGGATAGATACGGTGGAAAAAGGCTCAGAATGCTCGATTCTCATGAAGGATTTGAATTCGATAAAGAAGAGGTAGTTCCTATGATGCAACAGTTGTTGAAAGCTAGCACCCTAGAATTACCAGAACCCAAGCGCCCTGAAGATGTAATGAAGACCCGGGAAAGAAACTTTTGCCGTTATCATCGCCTAGTGGGACATCCGACAGAGAATTGCTATACGTTGAAGTGCATCATACAACGAATGATAAATAGGGGCGAAATAATAACCAGCGAAAGCAAAGAAAAGAGTATGAGGGCGACAGTAAACGTATTTTCAGTCTAGGAAAAAGCCTGAGAAATAAAAGAGAAAGAAAATCGAAAGTCAATAAAGAATGCCGCAATGATTACATTGCGATCAGGGAAGCAGGTAATGAGTCCGGTGAAGCAAAGAGCAGAAATTGCAAGGAAAGAAGTCACTGAAAGACAGAATAAAGAGAATGGAAGTAAAAATGGGAATGGAGCGATGAAAGTGGCTTATGACGTAGTTAGTCACTTGAAAGGCATACCGGCATGCCTAAGCATCTATGACGCACTCAAGTTATCAGAAGAATTTTGACAGAGTCTAATTCAGGTGCTATCTGATCACAATGTGAGAGAAGCTTTGTTGATAGAAATGAAACATGAAAGACACAATGAACGGGCAAATTGTCTACCAGTAATCTCTTTCTCCGATGATGATTTGATTGATGAAGAAGAACATAATAGACTGCTAATGATAGAAGGGTATATTTGTGAAAAGAAGATAAAACGGATCATGATAGACAATGGGTCCGCAGTGAATCTTTTGCCGCTCTCCATGATAAATAAATTGGGCTATCTTCGTTCTGATTTGCGCCCCAGCTGAATGATGATACAGGGGTTCAATCAAGATGGACAACGCGCACTCGGTAAGATTACAATGACATTGGAAGTGGGAGAATTAATTACTACTGATGTTGTGACAACGTATAACCTTCTCTTAGGAAGGCCGTGGATACATCAGTACAGTATTGTACCCTCTACTCTACACCAATGTTTCAAATACTGCAAGGACGGAATGCAATGCAAGGTGATGGTTGACGCAAAACCATATACGGAAGTTGAGTCTTTCTTCGCGGACGCTAGCTATTATAAGGGTTTCTCTAAAGAGGTGGGAAATGATGATGAAAAGAATCTTAAAAGATGACCGAATAAACAATGTTAGAGAAGAGATGGCAGAATCTTCTAGGACTACAGAAGCAAGAAAGAAGTTCTATTTCGTACCCAAGCGTCTGAGACAACCCGGGAGCCGCCGTTGACATTGTTATTGACAGAACAGTTGAAAATCTTACAGTCCAATTATACGATGCCTTTACCCAATATTGAAAGATGTAAGCCATTTATAGTCGCTCCAGGAAGATTTGAAGTCAAGACTAGTAGTAAATACCCTGAGCCGATAGAATTCCATGCCGCAGCGAAAACAAAGGATGAGATCACAAGAAATGTATATTACGGAGAGTTAACACTGCAAAATTTGAAAAAATACAGTGTAGTAAGCAAGAAAATCATGAGAAATATGGGCTTTGATTGTAACAAACCCACTGGATTGAATCATGGGAAAGGAATTCAAATCCCGTTCAGGGTTGATCAGGAAAAGCGGAGAAAATTCCAGGGGCTAGGAGCAGAGTCATCAGAAAATATGGTATCAGTAAATACGACTTCGGCCGCACAAATGCCAGAGCAAGACCCTAAGATAGTTGAGTATCCTGAAACAGCTCCAAAACATATAGAAAATGGGGGGCAACCGACAATAGATGGCTTGCAAGAAATAAATTTGGGAACAGAAGAAGAGCCGAGGAATACATTCATCAGCGTCAGTCTTTCTGAGCAGGAATTCGAGAAATATGGCCAACTTCTCAAAGAAAATAAAGACATCTTCGCCTGGACATATGAAGAAATGCCGGGACTGGAACCCTCCATAGCGATGCATCGATTAAACATCTCCAAAGAAAAGAAACCAGTAAAGCAAGCACAAAGGCGATTCCACCCAGACCTGATTCAGTTAATCGAAGAGGAAGTAAACAAACTGATAGAGGTTGGGTTTATCAGGGAAGTTAAGTATCCCAAGTGGATATCAAACATCGTTCCTATGAAGAAGAAGAATGGGTAAATTAGAGTATGTATTGACTTCAGAGATCTGAACGAAGTATGTCCAAAGGACGACTTCCCTCTCCCAATAACAGAGTTATTGATCGATAGTACTACTCAGTATGTTATTATGTCTTTTATGGACGGTTATGCAGGTTATAATCAAATCAGGATGGCGCCCGAAGATGAAGAGGTGATGGCATTCAGAACACCCCTCGGAATTTATTGTTACAAAGTTATGCCTTTCGGTCTTAAAAATGTTGGGGCAACATATCAGAGGGCGATGAAAAATATCTTTCAAGATATGATGCATAAACATGTTGAATGCTATATTGACGACCTGGTGGTCAGGTCAGGAGATCATCAAGAACACCGTGAACATTTGGCAGCAGTCTTCCGTCGACTCAGAAAGAAACAATTAAAGATGAACCCAGATAAATGCGCGTTCGGGGTATCTTCTGGCAAATTCCTCGGCTTCGTTCTACAGCATAGAGGCATTGAGACCGATCCAGGAAAAATTAAGGCTATTCAAAATATGCCGCCACCAACAACGCTGAAGGAATTGAAAAGTTTACAAGGAAAACTGGGGTACATTCGCCGTTTCATTTCAAACCACGCAGGAAGGTGTCAGCCATTTTCTTGGCTAATGAAGAAAGATACAGAATTTGTATGGGATCACGCCTGTCAGAATGCATTTGATTCAATTAAGGAATTACTGAAACAGCCGCCGGTGTTAATAGCTCCAGTGAGAGGTAAGCCGCTTATCTTGTATACATCTGCAGCTACAAATTCTTTGGGTGCTTTGTTGGTACAGGTAAATGAAGCCAGAAAGGAGACTGCTCTTTATTATCTAAGTTGAACATTGATGGGGGCAGAATGCAACTATTCCTCGATTGAGAAAGAATGTTTGGCTTTGATATTCGTTGTACAAAAGTCAAGACATTATTGTCTCTCCCACGATATAACTTTGATCTCAAGAGTAGATCCGATCAAATTCTTGATAACCAGGCCAATGTTGTTGGGAAGATTAGCCAAATGCATGTTATTGTTATCAGAATATACTATTTCGTATAGATTGATGAAAACAGTAAAAGGGCAGGCCATGGCAGATTTCCTCGCAGCACATCCTATGGCAGAAAGTGAAGAAATTAATGATGACTTCCCGAACGAGCAGTTATGTTGGCCGAATCCCAGAGCCCATGACAAATGTATTTTGATGGTGCTGCTCGAACATCGGGATCGGGGGCAGGAGTGATATTCATTACTCCTCAAGGCGATCTGTTACCATACTCCTTCACACTGGGCACTACATGCACAAACAATGAGGCTGAATACAGAGCCCTCATTATTGGAATGGTGATAGCTCAGCAAATGGAAATAAAATTATTACATATCTTCGGAGATTCTAAATTGATTATAAATCAATTGACAATAGAATTCGAAGGAAACAAAAGCTCTTGCCTTATTGTCGGAAGGCACAACAGTTACTTGAACAGTTTTGTCATGTGGAAATCAAACATATACCACGATCTGAGAATGCAAAAGCAGATGCTTTAGCTAGTCTGGCAGCGGCTCTGTCCTGCACAAATCGAAATCCTCTCCAGGTAACTATAGAAGAAAGAAGATTCCTGCCATCCGCAGAGGTTATCGAAGAAATTGTTGAAATATTTCCTATATCCTGTTTAGAAGTAACGACAGATGATTGGCGTCAGCCTTTCGTCGATTATCTCAAATACAGCATCTTGCCAGAAGATAATGCGCAAAGACAATAGATTAAACAATGATCAGGCAAATTTGTCATATGCAGCGAAGTATTGTATAAAAAATCTTATAATGGAATGCTGTTACGGTGCTTAGACAAGCAAGAAGAAAATCAAATATTGCGGGAAGCACATTCAGGAGAATGTGGAGCGCATCAAACCGGCCGAAATTTATGCCATAGAGTGCATCGAATGGGTTATTATTGGCATACCATGTTCAAAGATGCGATAGAATATGCGAAGTGGTGTTATAAATATCAAATACATGAGAATATAATACACGTTCCCCCGGAAGACTTACATCAGTCCGTTGCTTCTTGGCTTTTCTCAACTTGGGGACTCGACGTAATTGGCCCTATAAATCCACCTTCATCTAAGGGAAAAAAATATATTTTGGCAGCGACAGACTATTTTTCCAAGTGGACCGAAGCAGTTGCCTTGCGTAATGTTAAAGAAAATGATGTGGCCAATTTCATCCAGCATGCCATAATATACCGTCATGGTATTCCGAAAAAGTTTGTCTCTGATAATGGCACCCCTTTTAAAAATAGAGGCATGGAAAATTTGTGTCAGAAGTTCGGCATCCAACATTCATTTTCAACACCTTACTATCCCTCGGCCAATGGATTAGCAGAGGCGTTTAACAAAACGATTGTCAAAATAATAAAGAAAACGGTGACAGGCAATAAGCGCGATTGGGATGAAAAGTTACAGGAAGCATTATGAGCCTATAGAACTACCCATCGAATAGCAACAGGGGTGACACCATATTCATTAATCTATGGCATGGAGGCAGTTATCCCAATTAAAATACAGGTGGCATCGCTCAGAATAGCGGTACATCAGTCTGTAACAGATGATGAAAATGCAAAAATAAGCTAAAAGAATTAGATCTGCTCGATGAGAAACGTCTAGCAGTTTAGCAGCAGTTGCAGTCATATCAGGCCAGGATATCGGCTGCCTTTGATAAACAAGTTAAATACCGCTCTTTCAAAAAGGGGGATATGGTGCTAATGCTGGAAAGACTTATAGTGGTCACCCGCTGGACAGGGGGCAAGTTCGAGCGTAAATGGGACGGTCCATATGTGGTAAAAGAAGTATACTCCAATGGGGTATATAGAATCGTAAATCAAGAGGGACAGCGTATCAGTATACCTGTCAACGGCCGCTTCATCAAAAGATACTACCCCTGAAGACAGACTTACTAATTTTGACCTAGAATATTATTAGCATAATGATTCAGTATCAAAAGGGGGCAGGGAGGAATAAGATCATGTCTATATGTCAACAAAAGAAGCTATGAAGAAGAAATTCACGAGCATTCAACTATGTTAGCAAGCATTAATTCTAAAAAATATATTGATCATCGTCATCACCAAATAAGTTTGACAAGGTCAATATCGTCTTGAAGATATTGATTCTCTTAAAGTATTGACAAGATTGATATATTGCCTTACAAGGCACGGATCCTCTTGAAGATATTATCAAAAAACAAAGACATATCAATCTTAGTCGGAAACATTTATTGTGCTGGCAATGACAATGATCACAATTATTATTGCCTTATAAGGCACGGATCTTCTTAAAGATATTATCAAAAGCAAGGATATATTAAAGAGGCAGTTTAGCCAAGCCAAATCCTAAAAGAGCCAAATTCTAAAAGAGCCAAATCAAAAAGATCAAGCTCTAACAAAAAAAAGGGATCAAATCCTCAAAGGATCAAGCTCTAAAAGGGCCGGCCAATTACACATAAGACCTATCAAGATCGCCATTCGGGCAGCGGCGAGGAGTCAGTGGCCCTAAAAAGCCCGCGAAGACCATCGTGCGCACTCATGCGAGCAGCTGACGAAGTCAAGGATTCAAAGCCTAAAAGGCCATAAATCCGTGAAGACTAGTCACCATAACTCCCATGCCGTCTATATAGCTTTCCGGCAGCGCCACGGGGAATGGATGAAAGTGCCCTCCCGTGAATGGGCTCGACCTTGCAGACGAAGAAAACAGGGGCCGAAGTGTGAGCTTTTAGGCCAACCATGCGTAAGACCTTTCAGATCTAAGGTTTGATTTCAGTAGTAACTCGTAAGGAAGGAATTAAGCCTGCTCATTGATGGACTGACGACCCTAGATTTGGTGCCCAAAGGTAGCCTTGCGAGCCCTGCGAACTCTAGAGAGTTACCGTGGCCAACCCTGTGCATAAAACCAACAGTTCACCACCAGGTAGTGTCAATGGGCCCCTCTGATGGACCGTGGCCATGAGCTCAAGGCAGTGAAAAGTCCAAGAGAACTCTAGAGAGTTATAGAGACCATCACATAAGACCAACAAGTACTCCGCTACTTAAGAGCTTAAACTGTGTGTGCGCGCGCGCTCCACTACTCATGAGCTTAAACTGTGTGTGGCTAATTAAATTGAAACTTAGCACCGCCAATTTAATACCTACATAGAGAATCCCACAATAACAAAGCATAAAAGGCTTGAAAATTATAATTAAGGATATGATGAAATTACTGTATGAAAATAGGGTTTCCACAATATGATGTGATAAATATTAGCGTAAATGTCATCAATATGCAATGTGGTAAATGCCATTGTAAATATCTCAAAATGCTATCATGAAAGCATATGTTAGGTCAAATAAATTACCTGTCCAAAAGCATGAAAGTAAAGATTACATGTTCAAAAATCACATGTTTAAAGTTCTTCAATAACCCCTATTGCCTCTATATATTTGCGCAAATCCTCTTTTAATTGTGCCTGATCTGCATCATGCTTGGATTTTTCTTCAAGAATAAGTCTCGATTGATCTCCAAAGAAGCGATCATTTCTTTACCTTGGAGTCGTACAGACTTTTCTATATCAAAGGATCGAACATTCGCCCGCATCCTTTCTTCAACATCATGAACGACTAAGTCTTGCTCATGGTTCTTCCTCTCCAGTTGAGAGATTTCCTCTTTTAGGGCTGCGATACGATCTCGGGTGGTCGCCCTCTCATCAATATGAATCTTTAATTGATCTTGAAGAATCAGATGTTCTTGCTCAAGTTTAGAGATAGATGAATCCGTCAGAGAGACTTGTTCTTGATATGCAGCCAGCTGCTTCCTGTATTCTAAAATCTCAGGGGCAATCATAGCATTTTCTACCAACACCAATGAGATTACTGAATCGCGAAATTTAAGGAGCGAATCGCGCAAAGGAGATATGTTAATTCTAGCCATCTTGGTAGAGCTCTCCAAAATTTCCATAGCAACATCCAAATCCAACCATTGATCAGGGTTTCTGAAGATATGGGTTATCGTCAACAAAGAGTGTTTCACCATAAGCATCTTGTGAATAGGGACTTTTGTAAAAGATGATAGTTCAGATGTAGTGGCTACAGAGTCGGAACTGGCCGCACCACTGCAAGAAGGAGTTCCTATAGCAAAAGAAGAAAGGCATTCAGATATATTATGAAATATGCGGTTCTAAGTAAAATAACTATGCATGTATATACCTGTTGCTGGAATACGATTAACAGAAGGAGAAGCTCCCCGAGTCACGGAAGGGCCGAGTCCCATCATATCAGCAAAAGATGGTGCTATAGCTTTCGTACTAGAATCTCTAGTAGCTGGAGTTGGCAAGTCAGTGGTCTCTGTTGGAAATATAATTTCACGAGCTACCACTTTCTGTACCACCAACGGAACTACAGGAGCTCTTGGTGAAGTTCCTGCAGGAGGATTCACTGAAGAGATCGCGCCTATCTCAGCAACTTGAGCACCTAAAAAGGGAGACAATAAATCTAAATAAATAATTGCTGTTAAATATATAGATAAATATAAGCATATAAAAGTTAAATCTCCTTTACCTGGTGAATATCCGTATTCGCCATAATCTAAATGTTCTTCCTCATATTCCTCAGCTGCAGGAGATTTAGCAGGAATATTAATGCTAGGAAGAGCTTTAGAGGTTGCAGGAAGAGGTTCTGGTTCAACCCTTCCGTAATTGCTTCCTCTTCTCCGCAAATATCAACTTCGCCTTCTTCAAAATCGTTATCTTTATCCTCATTACTTTCACTATCCTCGTCATCTTCATACTGCGAAGAGGCAGTAGTCTCTGATGATGAAGCTGAACTCTCATCTCCCAAAATTTCTTCGTCAACTTCTTCAACGACAATTTGCTTTCCTTTACAAGAAGCAGCTCGACTGCTCTCTGGTGTAGACTCTTTGATTGTAGGGGAGGTGGATGCTTGTCTAGTCCCCTCTGAAAGAATAGGAGATGATGCCTGTAAACGTGTTCTCGATCTAGTCATCAGGGAAGATGTACTAAGACAAAGGGGTTGTGGAGGAGGTATAAGAGTATCATTAACTGGTTCTTCTTAAACCGCTGCAGTCTCTGCAGGAACTGGGGAAGATGCACCTTCAGCGTCATCTGCAGCCTGATTTGTAAAGTCCCGGCGAGATTGCTCAAATTCTCTTAAAACTCCATGAGCAAACTAGCCATCCAAAGTGTTAATAGGCTTTATTTCACGGATAGGGTCTTCTAACGATATCTTCCTACAAATTTCTCCATGATGAGACACATGACTCTTTTCCGGGATATAGCCAATTCCACTCTCTAGATTTCTGCCTTTCAGCCTAGGCGGATGGAGAAAGATGGAGGAATCCACTGGCAAGCACTTAGTGACCAGGTATGACTGATGATCCCACCATTGCATCCAGCCATATGATGTACGGACTATGCGATTACAGCCGGGAATTATGAAGGAAGATCTAACGCAGCTATTCAGTAGCTGTTTCCATATCATGGCCCAGTTGAGAGGACCTGTTCCATAACAACACATTTTTCGAGTAACTAGCCCGCAGTCTTGTGGTACAGTTTGGTCGTAACCGAATTGATGAGCAAAACGACTGGGGTAGTAAGGTTCTCTCCAAAATTATGTCCCTTCCCGAAGGGGTAGACCGCAAGAACGAATGGAAAAGAAGAAAGCTCTTTCCGCTACAGTAAGTGTTTCTTAGTCCACCATGTCTGTATCCTCGGTGTAACGATAAAGGCAGAATTAAAAGAAGTTTATTTGGTCATCATCCCGAATTTTATTGGCAACCCAGTCATACGCTCTTTTGGCCATCGCTCTTTGTTGGAAGAATCAGAGTGAAAGATGAGAAGGATGAACATATGCTTACTCTGGAGCTTCGAAAGTCCAAGGAAAATAGACCCCTAGCCACCTTGTGATGTAATGCCAAGAAGTATGTGCAGACAAGGCTCCAAGAATAGGATCTTTCATGTGGGTAGCTACCTCTCCAAAGGCTCTATAAATAGAGCATAATAGTGGGGGAGCAAGGGAGTATTTGTGGCCTTCCACCAAAGCACTAGCTACAGTGAAGACGGTGGGACGAACAACATCTGCCCATTTAGAGCTAGGCAATACGACCAAACTTAGCCAATAGGCCAAGAAAGCTGCAAGTTCTCCGAAGGAGCTATACTCCGGTCTCCCCTTCATTGCGTCTCGGAGCTTTGTTAATTCCTTGGAGTGAAAATCACGAAATCTTCAAAGAAAAATAAAGAGAGAGGGTGAATATGCAGAAATCGCTAGGTAGCAAGAATATAAGGAGAAAAGTCGATTATTGGACTGATAAATACTTGAGGCCCCTGGAGAAATGTGCCAGCCATTGCAAAGGGGGGATCTTGTGAAAATTAGGAAATTTGCTCATCTCCTTAAACAGTTCGATAGTGGTTTCAGAGATAGAAGGTCTGCGATCTGGAGAGGATACAAAAGCTAGTTCCCTATTGGTTGGAATGAATTCATCGTAGAATTTACCTGTTATCGGGAGGCCGGCTATGCGATGAAGGTCCCAAAGTGTTATGCTCATTTCACCATAAGGTAAGTGGAAGGAGTTGGTTGTGGGCGACCAGTACTCGAGGAAGCCTTTCAGTACAGTAGGTTCCTTATAGAAGTATTTGGAAGTCACCTCTATAGCATCATAAAGACCGATTTTTGCAAGTGTGCTTGTATGCTTCAGTAAAATAGCTTCCGCCCAATCAGAGTAATAACGTTGAGCAGTTAATAGGCCTCTGATGCGAAATTCTGCTTATCCCCGAGCTGTTCTCGATCTCGAAAACGCTGCTGAACTGTCTCATAAAAATGTGAAGGAAAGAGGTCATGAGGACTGTGGAAAGGAACTAAGAAGATCATGGGATGAGTTTCTCCTATCTTTTGTCACGGCTTCTGTGTTTGTATGACTCCCTCAAGGATCCAAGGTTCTCTTGTGGCCCATGATTCAGTATACATCAATCTTTCACCATGAACATAATCCTTGGATTCATAGTCAAGCATAGACTGATGGTGGTAGACATTGATGGGATTATCATCATGCCTTCTGCATGAGGGTTGTCGAACTTCATAACGCCTTCAACAACTCATACTGAATCCCATGAAGTTTGAAGTCTCTTCTTCTTATGTTCCTTAATTTTCTCTGCAAACTCTTTCGCCTTATTCCGGTGAGTTTTCTTCGAACGAGAAGCTGGGGGAGTATCTTCATGAAGAGGTGGTCTTTCACTATCAGTACGAATGTGAGTCGTAGTCTTTAACCATTCGTCCCAATCATACTCTCTGCCGTGCTTCGGAGGACATTTTATATCTCCTAATGATATGGATCTATGAATGGGGGATGACAGAGATTTAATGCAGTCAGAGAAGTCGAAGGTGGGAAGAACAGGCTCTTTAAAATAAGCAGGAGTTCTGGAGGTAGTTTTTGTTTGCTTAGCAGGTGGTTGATCGGAAGAAGGTTGATCAGAAGGAGGAGTCACAGGACAGGCTGTTTGTTTTATACGGGCCATAATGATGTAAGGAAGTTAAGAAAAGAAGACGAATATGTAAAGCCCGGATTTCCACTAACCTGGAACTAAACGTCCTTAGGCAATGGGCCGCTCCTAACACCTTATTAACTTGTCAGAAATGAATCCCACAGTCTAAAATCGCTTGTGAACCCATTTCCTTCACAAATCCAGCCCTTCACCACCTTGTTCTTTTAATTTTTCTAAGTACTTTCACCCTAGACACTATCTTAAACTAGCCAAGTAGTATAACTTGGATCACTTTATATACAAACTGTAAAGGACTAAGTACCACCTCAGACAGAAATCACTTAGGATTAAATCCTTTAGAAATGAGACAAAGTAACTAAGTGCTAAGCTAGATTAGCTACGAAATCCGTTTGAATCGCTTTAAATATGATTTGCAAGACCCAAAACTTGCAGAATCATTGACGCTAGGTTACCCTAAAATCTAGGATCAATCTCATTACCCGACTGCTCTCGGGAGCACTTTGAAACTCCGTATCTGATCTAGACCGCACGTCGGAAGTCTGAATAACTTGAAGTTAAGGAATTAGGACCGCCTCGCTGGGCTTGACAACCATCTCGAAAATCAAATTCAAACAGTGTCCCACGACTATTTGCTTGAGTCCGGAGTGAAAGAGTGTGAGAACACTTGTTTCTTTACAAAATAAATATCTTGAATAGTAATCTGAGACTCGTCGCTTGTGGATCAGTATTAAGCAACCACACTGTCAGAATCTGACCAAATTACACCTTCAGATTAGAAAAAAATTCATACACATTTACATGTACTCGGAATCTCCGATCGAGACCCACTGACCGTCGAACTGAAACTGGTCTGCCACGTGTGATCTGAGAACCCTACTGGAATGAAAGCTTAATAGTACGTAGATCCAGTATTAGTGAGCTTAAGTCCGACCTTTGGCTCAAGGAGGCCTGCCAGAAGTCCTCCGTTAAGCTGAAACTGTCCCGCTTTGGTTATAACCTAAGTATACTTTGACTTGGAGTCTATTTCGGTGAGTTTTTAGGCTATATAAGGACCTTAAACCCTCTCTCATTGCAGCCATACGAATTTGAGAAAAACCCTAGGAAAAGAGAGAGAAAGTGAGAGAGAAGTGGGAGATCTTTCCTGCCGTTCTTCCCTGCCATATCCAAGCTCAACCGCTCCATTCTCATCACTTTCCCGACAATTCCAGCTCTGTTTCTAGGTAAGAAACCCTAACCCTAATCTATTTTGGGGCTGTATAGGTTGTAGGTTATGAAATAGCTAACCTATTTCATTCTCTAGGTTGCCAAACTACCGAATACGGAAGCTTAGCAAACCTACCAACTCCGTTACGATTCTACGATACAAGGTGCGGACTTTAGGTGTATAGGTTATGGTTTTTAGCACTTTCAATGTCAGATAATGATAGACTCATGATCTGCATGCAATTGCACATGTACAAAGTGCTTTCCGATTTCTGTTTCGATTAAAGATGTAAATTATGGAGTTTTACATATTCTAGGTATTTGTAAAAAATACTGTATACGTATATTTTTTGGAAATGTGTTTGACATGATTATTTGTTGTATAAATATATGATATATGGATAAAATACTTATTTGGCGAATGGATTCGCCCAAATACATGTTTTACTAATATACGCTGTATGTAGAAATACTGTATTGTAAAAAGTACTGTATACATATGTATTTTAGAGATGTGTTTGCCATGATTATTTGTTGTATAAATATATTATATGTTCGTAAAATTTTTGCTTGGTGAAAGGACTCGCCCTAATACATGTTTGCTAACATACACTAAGTATGTTGAAATAGTGTATGTTATGTGTTTGTGAAAATGCTTGTGTGAGTAAGTGTTTGGATGTTGATGCCTTAGGAGGGTGTTGAGATGGGATTCTCAACTACCTTACAGACATGTATGATTTACTCCATGAGGTTGCTTACTTAAACCGCTTACTTGTGAAATATATGTGTTTGTATTCCTATTTAAGTGGTGCTTTATAACATGCTCTACAACATGCTTTATAACATGCTTCAGGACATGCTTACTTACATGCTTGAATTACTTAGTTTATCATGCTTTACTCCACATGCTACGAATAAGGTTTGATTGAGTTTGGGACTATATTTAGAGTCCAGATAATCGGTACCAGATTCGAGATCATGGCTGAGATTCATGTCACCACGTAAGATGTGTTTGACGAACCCGAGTCGTACGTCAATTGGCGACAGTGGTTAGGCCACGCGAAGTGCTTATGCACTTCATGTCGTTCAATTGATTGTGCGCTCGAGCTAGTCAGGCCCGTCAAGTAACCCGATCTGTCTAATATATGTTCACCATGTTTGGTCACCACTGCTTGAACTTATGGTACCAAACTTACTAGTGGAATCCCGTTAACTATGGTACCTCGATCCGCTAAGACTCATGAGCCGGGCATGGTGGTATGGGACACCGTGGTCGAGCTGTCAGCCTACGCTGGGGCCACGTGCCTCCCCATAGTAACCAGTGAGCAACCAGACTCGTGAGCTGATTATGGTGGTATGAGACACTATATTCGAGCTGTCGGCCTACACTACTTAATGGGTGATGGGGGAGTAGTGCAACGATTTCGTCTAACAGCCCTGGTAGTCCTGACCGTATCCGGTGTAGTGACCTCGAGCATACTCTAAACCTACGGTGAGGCACCGAGCCTTCCCGTAGTAACAGTGTAACACCCTAAAAATCGGGGATCGAGTATGAACTCAAATCCCGAGTTCCAACGCATCACTTATGCAACATACACAATGATGGTTAAATGTTGTCTGAGTTAGAGCAATAAACATGAATGAGATTATATCAAAACAGTAAATCATACTCCAGTTCAATTGTATAAAGGCAAGCGGAAGACTGAAATTTTATATTCAAAGTATGTAAAGTAACAAAATTTTGTGAACTCCAGAGTATGAGTACTAACTGAGTACCAATATACATGTATTGTTTCTAAGTCAAAAATTAAAATACAATTCTGTAGATAAGCCCTGGAATCCCTGCGATGCAGTCAGCCTAAGCATAGCCGTCAGAGTACTGCATAAAGGAGAACTCATCCTGATCCTCCTCGAAGTCGGGCTCCGACTCCTGAACCGAGGCACCATCTACACCTGCGACAGAGTCTGGTGGGTGTTGCAAACACCGTCCCATAACGTGGGAGTGAGTAGTTAACTCAGTGGAACAATAAAGCATAGGTTAACATGTTATCAATTCAATCAAGCAGTAATGATAAAGCAGTACAAATCAAACAATTCTAACTACTCTTATTAAGTGCGAAAATGAAATGACATGATGCTGTATGCCCTTGCCAAACCACCCTCAAGCGACATCATCTTACGTTCGCGAATGCTTAACTCCCTCAGTGCGCCACATCTACTAAGCACACGCGGTGCGATGATGATCATGATTACTGAGTTATTATTAGTCCATTTTAAACAGCAGTATTTGGAAACTAAGGTACCTCCCTTGTATCATTCCCAAACATGATTCATTCTAGGGTCGTCAATCCTAGTTAATCTCATACGATATTATGGTTCGAGAAGCATAGTGAAGGCATCGCAAAGGGCTCGTCACCCGTCAGCGTGGATACAGATCTCACCGTATGCGGCTCAATTGCTGGCCGTCAGCTCGAGTACAGGTCTCACCGTACTCGGCTCAATTACTAGCCGTCAGCTCGAGTACAGGTCTCACCGTACTCGACTCAACTCATACTCTAGTTGCTGTGAAAGACTCGTCGCCAATCACAAACACTTGGAGTATACTCGAAGATACTACGGAGGACTCGTCGCCCATCAGCACGAGCACAGGTCTCACCGTATGTATCGACAGCTCGAATATAGTGTCCCATACCACCATAATTGGCTTACGAGTTTGGTTGCGCAATGGTCACTACGGGGAGGCACATGGCCCCAGCGTAGGCCGACAGCTCAACCACGGTGTCCCATACCACCATGCCCGGCTCATGCGTCTTAGCGGATCGAGGTACCATGGTTAACGGGATCGCACATTGGTAAGTTTGGTACCCTAGGTTCAAGCAGTAGCGACCAAACATGGTGAACACACATATACACTTCGGTTTACTTGACGAGCCTGACTAGCTCGAGCGCACCACAAGTTGGGCGATATGGAGCGCAAAAGTACTCCGTGTGGCCAACCACTATCGCCAACCGAAATACGACTCGGGTTCGCCAGACACATCCTTTGTGGCGACATGCATCTCAGCCACAACCTCAAGTCTGGTACCGAATGTTTGGACTATAGGCATAGTCCCAAACTCAAACAGTTCTCATCAATAGCATGTAGAGTAAAGCATGATAAACAAGCAATACAAGCATGTTAGCAGGCATGTTATAAAGCATGAAGTAAAGCATGAAGTAAAGCATGTTGTAAAGCACTTATACACATAGGGATACAATTACATACACATCACAAGTGAGTGGTTATAGCGAACCACCACATGGAGGAGATCCTACATGTCTCTAAGGGAGTCGGGAATCCCATATCAGCACCTCTCTAAGGCACTAACACTCAAGCATTTACACACACAAGCATCTACGCAAACACTTAGAATACACTATTCCAACATACATGATGTATGTTAGCAAGATACGTGTTAGGGCTGTCCCTTCGCCACGTGAGTATTTTACCCATGTATATCATAATCATACAGCAAATAATCATTACAATTGTATTTCCAAAATTCACACATATGCGGTATTTCTAGAATACACAATTTCAACATACTAGGCATTTACAAGCGAACATGTATTTCAGCAATTCCTTTCGCCAAACTAGTATTTTATCCATATATTATATAATCATACATTAAATAAACATGTCAAACATTTTTCCAAAAAAAATACGTATACGGTATTTCTACGTATACCTAGAGTATGTGAAATTCCATATTCTACAACGTTAATCGAAACAGGAAACGGAAAGCACTTTGTACATGTGCATTTACATGCAGATCATGAATCTATCATTATCTGACATTGAAAGCGTTGAAAACCGTAACTTATACACTTAAAGTCCTCACCTTTGCCCTTGGAATCACAACGAATCAGCAAGGGTTGTTGAGCTTCCGTATACGGGAGTTTTCTAGCCTAAAGAGCGGAATCGGTTAGCCTTTACATAACCTACAACGAACTTACATCAAATCAGACCTAGGGTTAGGGTTTCTTACCTTCAAACAGAATGGATACCACCGAGAAAACACCTGGAAAGGAGCGATGTAGGCCGTGCGACAACCGAAAGCAGTAGGAGGAAGATCACCCACAAATTCCAAGCTCTTCTCTCTCTTTTCTCTCTCTCTCTCTAGGGTTTTATCCCAAATTCGTATGGCTGTGAGAGGGGCTATCCTAAGCTCCTTTTATAGCAAAAAACATTCCCAAAATAGACTCAGGTTCAAGGGTTACTGCTAATATAGGATATTCGTCACTTTTCCAGCTCAAAAGAGAGGTTCTGGTAGCCCTCCTTGAGCCAAACGTCAGACTTAAGCTCACCACCTATGGATCTATGTGGGATTACGTTTTTGACTCGATCGGATTCCCAGATCGCACGTGACGGACCACTTTCAGTTCGATGGTCAGTGGGCCACGATCAGAAATTCCAAGTACATGTAAATGTTCCTGAAATTTTTCTTAATTCGAGGGTGTAATTTGGTCGGATTCTGACGGTCAGGTTGCTTAATACTGACGCGCAAGCGAAAGGTGCCAGATCACTATTCCTGATATTTATTTTGGGTGGGAATAGTGTTTTTCATACACCCTCGCTCTGGATCGAAACGAATGGCCGTGGGACATCGGTTGGACCTGATTTTTGAGATGATTGTCAAGCCCAGTGAGGCTGTCCTAGTTCCTTAGCTTCGTGTTAATCGGACTCCCGATGTACGATCTAGACCTAATACGAAGTTTCGTTTCATTCCCGAGAGCAGCCGGGAAATGAGTTTGGTTCTAAACTTTAGGGTAACCTAGAGTCACTTGTTTTGCAAGTTTTGGGTCTTGCAGATCGTATTTAAAGCAATCCCAACGGATCACATGGCTAAACGAGTTTAGCACTTAGTTAACTTTGTTAACTTTCTAAAGGATTTAATCCTAATTAATTTCTGGTCGAGGTGGTACTCGAGCCAACGTACGAAAATTTACGGGTCGTTACAAACAGAGTATAAACTAGGCTTGTATTGATAAGGTGATGGGGAGTGGTGCAATGATTCCGTGTAACAGCCCTGGCAGCCCTTGCAGCGACCTAGAAATACACCATCGTATGAGATTGTCTAGGACTGACGACCCTATAATGGATCATGTTTGGGAATGATACAAGGGAGATACCTTAGTTTCCTAATCCTGCTGTTTGAAATGGACTAATAACAACTCGGTAATCATGCTCATCATGCATTGCATGTGCCTGGAAGATTTGGAGCACTGAGGAAAGAAAGCATGCTGTGAACGAAGATGGTGTCGCATGAAGGAGTATGTTGGTGAGGGCATGCATCATGACTGCATTCATACTTGCATCAATAAGAGTAGTTAGGAGTGTTTGATTTTACTGCTTTATCATTACTGCTTGACTGAGTTGATAACATGTTAACATATGCTTTATTGTTCCACTGAGTTGATCACTCACTCCCACGTTACGGGATGATGTTTGCAACACCTGCCAAATTTGTTGAGTTTCAGATGATGGTGATTCTTATGAAGCAGAGCCGGACTACTATTATGATGTTGAGGATAACTCTCTGACAGGTCTATGAAGACCTGGTAATGTATTGACGGGGCTATGATACTTGGGATAGAAGACATTACACTTCCTCACATTTGGTAAATTTTAGAATTGTACTTGTAATTATTTAACCTGGTAACTTTATCACACTCTAGAGACTCACCACAGTTTTTATATTTTATATGTCTATCACAGTCTTCCTCTTGAAATTTAACTGTCTGTTTTGGCTTAATCTCACTCATGTTCAATGCACGTATACAATCAACATTCAATCATCATTCATTTTGTTGCATAAGTGATGTTCTGGAACTCGGGAGTTGAGTTTATGCTCGACCCCTGATTTTCGGGATGTTACAGAATATCTGACTAAGAATAGAAGAAATATGGAAAATGACTAAGTGATTGGAAAAGTTCAAGGAGAGAAAAATGGCTAAGTGTTGGAAGGTTCAAAAGAGAGAAAATTTGGTTAAGTACGGGACACTTTGTGCAGATCAGCGTAAAGTGTATGGGTTGGGCGGAAATTTTCAGACTTTGAAGGAACTCGCGCAAACTGGAAGGGTTTGTACGGGACCGCGCAAACCATATAGTTTGCGCGGAAGAGAATCACAAGAGCAAAGTTTCGCCAGAGCATAAAAGGTTTGTGTAAATGACAAAGTTGTTGGACTATTTATAGGATTCATGGCCGAGCACGGTACTCGACCTAGCTTTGCGCGGGATCGCGCAAACCCTGCAGAAAAGGGTGATTTCATCCTTTTCTTTGATTTTTTGGAAAAAGCAAAGAATGGATCAAGGGGGCATCTGTTGAGGCATAAAATAAGCAAAGAATTGAAGTAGGGAAAGATCAAGGAAAAGGTTGGAAGAAAGGAACAAAGAATTAGTTCTGAGAATACTTTGTGTTTGACCGTGCAAAGTAAACAGATTGCGCGGGATCGCACAACGTAAACAGATTGCACGGGATCGCGCAAAGTATATCGTTTGCGTGTATCCGCGCAAACCACATAACAGTGGTGTAAAAATGGTTGTGAGTTATTTTGTCCGACATCGCCCAAGTTGAAGTTTTATGCCTGTGAAATGTCTATAAATACCCCGCTCTCTCTCTAAAAAAGTGTTCAAAGATTTTGGAGTGAAAGAAGAACGAAGGAGAAGACCGAAGGTGTGGAGCATTGGGCTCCAGCAGATTGCATGGACCCACGAAACGAGCAATGAGCTCCTACAGTTTGCGCGGACCCGCGCAAACTATATGGTTTGCGCGGTCCCGCACAAACTGACTGCCCTGCAGTCTATAACAGCAATGGGCTGTCATGTTGCTGAAATGGCCGAAGTCTTCGAATATTCAAGGTCTTCCTATTCAAGAGAGAATGAAGAATCACCGACAGAAAGACATATTTCTCTTAAGTCTCAGGAGATGATTGAAATAGCACCAGAATGCTGCCGGAATCTCTATTTTTCTTAAAGACTATTGGTCGATTCATCAATTCCTCCTAAGTCCTAGGGGATGATTGGGATCATTGCCGTTATGCTGCCGAAATTTACATTTAACTATGACAGCTGAATTCATAATGATTTTTTTGTAATTTATCTTAGAATCAAGGGATATTTGAGGATGTAAATGAATTCAGAATCAATAAAGTGTGATGATTGTCTTTATATTGTTCCATTGTTATGTTTGAATAAGATAGTTTCCCTAAACTAAATACTTTTGTTTCCTTGTCGAAACATGTACTCCCTGTCATTTCTTCATAGACTGGTTACGAGTGTATTTCCTTTGGACCTTTGCTGATTCAGAAAAATAGAGAATGCTCCTTTTTGTTTACTAGCTTTCTGGAGGATATAGAAGAAGTTATCGACAATGATTCCATCTCTTTCGATGAATATTTGTTCCTTGTCTCCATCAGGTCCATTACTCTTCCATTGAAAGAAGGTAACCAGTTCTGATGAGAACAATATTATCCCAACTGATCATATAACTAGGCTTGGATATAGAGGCAACTTTTAAATATCAATACTGAATCTCGTTTCACACTTCCTAGCTATAATTATCCAGCTCATGCTTCTTATAGTTGAATGAGTTGATGAGATCCTCAATATTACTTAACGCGCGATTATTGGTCAGTAGATTATACCATATGAATTTTTCCACCACGCATAAGGAATTATCAGAAAGACCAAGGCATAGATTACTTCGAAGAACCAGATCATGCCCCCTGTCCAATTCATCTTTGCATAAAGATTTCTTTGGAAGATAATACTTGCAAAGTAAAGCATGTTGCCACTCTTGAAAAATGGATAACACTTAGCGTTCCTTTAAAGAATTTGAAGAATATATATATATATATATATCTGAGTTATGAAGCCACCCGGAAGAAAATGAGTATTCGTTGTTATTTACTCTCTACCGCCTTTGAGGATTTTGCAAGATAATATTTCTTCATCATCAAGAAGATAAGAGATAAAAAGATCCCAAGGCTCTTGTCGAAGGGATAAATATACTGCTACCTGCACACATTTGACTGGACATGACTAGACATGACTAGACTTAACTAAACTAAACTAGACTAAACTTAACTAGACTAGACTGAACTTAACAAGACTGGACTTGACTGGACTGGACTCTCACACAGTTTAAGCTCGTAAGTAGTTGGAGCAATCACAGCTTAAGCTTGTAAATGGTTGGAGCAATCAAACCAGCGATCTGGGGAGTCATCCTGCTTAAGAAACTCACTTTTCCTTTGCTTGCTAGCTCAGACCCATTCACGAGGGGCGCTCTTTAGCCGTCCTCGTGACACTGCCTGAAGTTGTATAGACAGCGTGGGTCTTATGTGACTGTTTCGTTAATTGCCGGCATGGGTGCACATGAAGCTCTTTATGGGCTTTTTAGGGCCACGGACTTCATTGCTGCCCGAATAATATATATGTTACCAATGATGGTAGGTCTTATGCGTAGTTAGCCGTATAGGGCTTGACTAAGCTGCCTTAAATGATAAGTTGTCATCAATGTCGTCAACTTTATATGTGGTTGGCCATATAGTTTTATTCTACTGCTAAAAATAGTGAATCAATAATTAATATTTCACCATTGTTAATAATGTTCTGTTAATATTCATGTTATATTTAAGATATTATATCAACTTGGCGATGATAGCAATTTTGATAAGATAAGCTTGTACGAGCGATTGATGACGATAGCGATAGTTGCTAATTTTGGCGATAATCATCGACGCTTGGCGATTTTTGCAATATCATCGACGCTTTACAACAATCGTCAATGCTTAGTAGCAGTCGTCAATGCTTGATCTTGACATGTCCGTATAGTTTTGCCATATTGCCATCGCCCATAATGATATGCCTTATGCGTGTTCGGCTTTATAGCGGTGTCCTTCTCGATGTCATACATGATAGATCGTCATTGTTGACACCATTCTTCTGCCACGGTTAAGATATAATATCAGCATGGCGGTGCTATTGATTTTGTTAACTTTAAATGGCCTTGTGCTAGGAAGATGATGATAATAATAACAGCTCTGGCGATTCGACGATAGTCATTGCCGCATTGGCGAGCTTCGGCGATTCGCATTTGGCAATATGGAAATAATCATTGACGCTTTATATTGACTCGCTTGGATTTAATATGCTTTGGAAGCCTGCATTTCATTAGTATTCAAAGATAAATATAATATTAAAAAGAAATACAAAGTTCTTACCTTTGTATGCTTATGTCTGCCCCCTTTTGATTGAGAAGAATTATGTTATAAATCTTCTGAATCAAAACTTCGCGTATAGTTGAGGATAATATATTTATATGAAATGGGCATTGACCGGTATACTTATGCTTTGCCCATCTTGATCTATCACCTGGTGCTATGTATACTTCTGATATTATTCCTCTGATATTATGCTTCCGATATTATTCTTTTGATATTATTCTTCTGATATTATTCTTCTAATATTATATATGGGCTATCCTTTTTAAGATCGATCTTGCCCCCTAGTCTTACAAAATGACTACTATCGGTATTTTCAGCATCAATATTATATTAATTCTTTAAAGGAGCGATGCTTGATCTTTCTAAACTTGGCATTTTCAGGGTTAATAATCGATTGATATACTGCTATTCTAGGCAATGCAACTTGCGTTTCAATAGAGATAACAACTTCGACTCCATAAATAAAAGCATATGGCGTTGCTTTCGTAGCTATACAATGAATAATCCGATAAGTCCATAGAGCTTCTTACAACTTCTCATACTAGTTGTGCTTATTTCCTACAATTGTTTTCTTCAATATATTTATAATCGTCTAATTGAATGCTCCAACCAACCCATTAGCCAGCGGATAGTAAGGTATCAAGAATGAATATTGTATACTTGAACTTTTGGCCTAATTTCTTCATTCCTCTGTTCTTAAATGAAGTCCCGTGATCAATGATGATCTCCAATACTACTGCGCTTCACAGTATTGAATATGATAGACCTATTGACCATGCTCGGAAGGATGATACCCTTTGTAAAAGAAAATTGAACCCTAACATTGTCTATCCTTGATCATAACTGATTCAATCTTTTTTGGTACTTCTTGTAGTAGTGATCTCGTATTGTCGATATAATCCACTGGTAATCCATTAGATGCGAAGTAGACAACCATGTTGGTCAGGAGAAAAGTGCAACGCCCTAAAATCGGGGGTCGAGTAGAAGCTCAACTCCTGAGTTCCAACGCATGCAACATAATGAATGATGTTTGAATGTTGTCTATAATAGTGCATTAAACATGAGTGAGATTAAGACAAAATAGCATATCATACTCCAGAGACAAGTGAAATTTGCATGCGGAAGATTGTGATAGATATATAAAATATGTAAACTGTAGGACGCCTCCAGAGTGTGATAATGATACATGTATATATCCCAAAATGGACCAAAAAAATGAATATACATGTGCAATCCAAAACCAAATAGCAAGTGCAAGGGCATCTAGTCAACATCCCTGTAACCCTGTCGATCAGGACACGGCTCACAGGAACCTGCCTGAAAAATGCATAAAGGAGAAATCCTCCTCATCATCATAAAAATTTGGCTCTGCTTCGCAGCATCGCCATCATCTGAAAATCAAACAAGGTCTAGTTAGTGTGTACAACACTGTCCCGTAACGTGGGAGTGAGTGATCAACTCAGTGGAAAAATAAAGCATAAGTTAACATGTTATCAATTCAGTCAAGCAGTAATGATAAAGTAGTACAATCAAACATTCCTAAGTACTGTAATTAATGCAAGGATGAGATGCGATAATGATGCATGCCCTCGCCAACATACTCTCTCGTACGACACCATCTTACGTCCGCGGCATGCTTTCATCTCTCAGTGCTCCACATCTTCCAGGCACATGCAGTGCGATATGAACATGATTACCGAGTTGTTATTAGTCCTTTTCATACAGCAGGATTGGGAAACTAAGGTACCTCCCTTATATCATTCCCAAACAATGATCCATTCTAGGGTCGTCAGTCCTAGATAATCTCATACGATGATGCGGTTCTAGGTCGCTATAAAGGGCTGCCAGGGCTGTTACATGCACTCGTTGCACCGCTTCCCTATCACCTTATCAATACAGGCCTAGTTTATACTCTGTTTACTACGGGAAGGCTCGTCGCCTCACCGCAGATTCAGAGTATGCTCGATGTCACTACATAAGGCATGGTCAGGGCTATTGCATGCACTCGTTACACCACTCCCCCATCACCGATCAAAACAGTGTAAGCCAACAGCTCGAATACAGTGTCCCATACCACCGTATTCGGCTCACGAATCTGGATTGCTCATTGGTCACTACGGGGAGGCACATCGCCCCAGCGTAGGCCGACAGCTTGACAACGGTGTCCCATACCACCATGCCCGGCTCATGAGTCTTACCGGATTAAGGTACCAAGGTTAACAGGGTTGCACTAGTAAGTTTGGTACCTTAGGTTCAAGCAATGGCGTCCAAACATGGTGATCATACATCAGGTCAATCGGGTTACTTGACAAGCTCAACTGGCACAAGCGTATGCTGTAGCCAACAAGGTACCGCTGTCGACAACCATCGTACGACTTGGATTCATCGAATGTGTCTTATGTGACGAAATGACCTTAGCCACACAATCAAGGCCTGTTACCGATTGCCTGGACTATACTATAGCCCCAATTATATTCAGTTACAGCTAAATATCCTAAAAGATAGTTAAAGCAGTTATGAATCAAGATTTCAACTCATACAATCAAATATCCAATATTGTCTGCTTAGGGCTGTCAGGGCTGTTACATGCACTCGTTACACAACTCCCCCATCACCCTTCACGGATCTTATGGAATACAATTTAAACATGGATTGATACATATGCATTATATAGATAAACAGATACCGTAATATTCGGTTCAGGGAGGAAAGCATACACATAATTAAAGGAGTCAAGAATCATATCTCAACACCCTTATACATTACAATTTACTAACTACTACTTATTCTGACATTTCAACAAACACTTTAGACTACATACATCAACATACGTGATATATGTTGATCACATAGGTATTAGGCCAAATCCTTTCACTAGAGAGTTGCCCAATTTATAACACACGTGCACCCACGACGGATAGTCATGGCAAGCATGAATCCACGTTCCATAATCTTTCATTCATTTTCACAAACACTTGGGCTACACACTTTAACACACATAGTGTGCATTGGCCATGGCGGGATTTAGGGCAAATCCTTTCGCTAAGGGGTTGTCTAGTACACCACAATCATGTGCTCCCATTCAATACACATGGCAGGTACAAATCATGAATCCATATTCATTCAGGCATTTCAACAAACACTTAGGCTACACCTTGTACATACATGACGTATGTTAACATAACAGGTATTAGGCTAATCCGTTCACCCATAAGTTGATACACGTGTATCTAGCATACATAGATAGTAATTAATCATGGAAAGCACAAATCCGTATTTCATATGTATACGGCATTTTCTACAAATATACAGAATACACAATATGTCATAATTTGCATACGCAATCGAAACACAAAACGAACATCGCATTATGCATATACAATAACACCCAAATCATGAATCTATCATTATCTGACATTGAAAGCATTGAAAACCATAACCTATACGTATAAAGTCTGCACCTTATGCCGTAGAAACGCAATGGATTCACTAGAAACCCTAAGTCTTCACCAACGTTGATATGATAACCTATAACACGAGTTAAGTTAGCTATTCCACTACTAGCAACAATCGACACCTTAGAACTGAATAGGTTAGGTTTTCTTACCCGAATATGGAATCAGAATCACCGGAAAAGCGAGATAGATGCGATGGCAAAGCACATAGGACGATGGGATTGAATCCCAGGAAGAATATTGAGCAATCCCTCACACTTTCTCTCTCTCTTTTCTCTCTTCTCTCTCCTAGGTTTTCTCAAATTCATATGGAATGAGAGAGTGAGGGTTTAAGGTCCTTATAGAGGCCCAAAACTCACCAATTTAGACCCAGGGCCAAGGTATACTTAGGTTATGTCCAAATACGGACTGTTCCATCTCAACGGAAAGCCCCCCTTGAGCCAAAGGTCAGACTTAAGCTCACTGACTATGGATCTAGGTCGAGTTAAGTCTTCATTCCCGTTGGGTTCCCAGATCACACGTGGCGGACCAGTTTCACTTCAACGGTCACCAGAATTCGATCAGGGCCACAAGTACACTGACCTGTGTATGAAATTTCTCTTGATTTGAGGGTGTATTTGAGTCAGATTCTGACGGTCTGATTGCTTATATCAAGCCCGTAAGTGACAAGTCTCAGATCACTTAAATTAGATTACATTTCTAAAGAAATCTTCGTTTTCTCACACTCTTCACTCCGGGCTCAAGCGAATAGCCCCGGGACATTATCTGGATTTGATTTCTGAGATGGTTGTCAAGCCCAGCAAAGTGGTCCTAATTATATAACTTCGTATTATTCAAACTTTCGATGTGCGGTCCAAATCTAATACAAGGTTTCGTGATGCTCCTGAGAGCAGCCGGGTAATGTGATTGATCCTAGATTTTAAGGTAATGTAGCATCGATGATTCTACAATTTTGGGTCTTGCAGATCTGATTTAAACTGATTAGTACGGATTTCGTATGTGATTTAGTTTAGCACTTAGCTAACTTTGTCTAATTTCTAAAGGATTTAGTCCTATAAGATTTCTGTCTGAGGTGATATCCGGGCCTTTGGTAGTTTGTATAGAAGGTGGTTTAAATATTTAAAACTTAACTAAATCACGCCCTAATTACAACAGAAGAAGGTCCTAGGGCAGGAGAGGCTGATGTTTCTAAATAGCCTATTCGTCGATGATTCCATAAGGTTAATGGTCAAAAGCCCATCTTATTTATGTATGTACTATTTACAGAAATTTTGAGTTTGAGTATTGTTCTTCATCACCTAAACTTTAAGATTAGTGTCTAATGTGAAAGTACTTAGAAAGATTTAAAGAACGAGGTGATGCAAGGTGAGATTTGTGAAGGAAAAGGGTTAAAAAGCGATTTTAGACTTTGGTATTCAGTTCAGACAAGTTAATAAGGGGTTCGGATCGACCCATTGCCTAAGGACATCTATCTCCAGGTTGGCAAAAATCTGGGGTGTTATAATCTACCCCCCTTAAAATTAATTTCATCCCCTAAATTGGCTAAAGGTAATAAGGATTTTATTATTTCATTTGCCTAAGACTTATTGATTCAAGTTTATATGCGTGGTAGGGTGTATCTTGCGCTTGCTGGTCTAGTACACTTTAGGCTACCCCCCTTAAAAATTTATTTCTTTATCCCTTGCTTATACTCTAATAGTTTGCTACAATTTATTTCTTAATCTATTTGGGGTCTTGACGATGATTCTCCACAATTTAGAGTAAGATAGTTGTTTTCAATGTTTGACCAATACGGAGAGACAGTTATAGTGGGCTTGATCCGGATACATTAATTATCTACCTGACCAGGGTAGAAGGCTCATCGTATCCCTTCCTAGTCCTGGTGGCTCCTGGTATTCTACTCGGTCAAAGTAGTGAGTCCATTGGTAATCGCCCAGGATTGAGAATTAGGTCAAGCCACGAATGCTTCGCAGTTTCTATTTCAGTAACTCCGTAATCTGATCACTTTAAAACTCAGGGAATGCTCACCATTGAAAGGCTCAAGTTTCCTATTTATAAGGTTGCCCTTTTTGGTCTTAGTCTAGGAGAGTCCTCATCTTAATTCATGTCTATGGTAGTAGTTAAACCCGTACTCATTATTAGGCCCTTTCTTTATTACGAATTAGTTTAATACTTAAACCCTAATTGATTTCCTTCGATGACTTCATTACTGACATTCTATGGGAGATTCAGATCCTATTTGGTGACCTAACCTTACGTATAACCAAGATTAATTTCCTTTGATCCTGGGCCAGTGGGGCAAGGGTCCACCACGCTTCCCCTGCGTCTATGAGTGGGTAGACGAGTATACCTACCTAACTTCGACCGTATTTATAACCTTTCTACCCCCCTTAAAATTGTTTCTACTCTTAGGGTTCAAGAATTTCTACATCGATCTGTATGTCAGAATGAGTTGAAATTTGAGACCTATCCTTGACATGAAATGGGATACAATTTCCCAATACATTTGTCTCCCTTTCATCGATAATGTACGTTATGGCATAGGCACCTATGGTCATAGAAAGGAGCTAAAAAATAATGGGTGTTGAGGTTAATTTTACGGACGGGTGTGAGTTTGTGGCAAGATGTTTAATTCTACCCAAGGAGGACCCTTTTTGTTAAGGTCCAGACTTACTTTCTTTAATCATGTCTAGTTTGATACTGTAAGATAATCTATACATTATTAGCATATAAGGGGATTGGAATACAAGAAGTTAACGGACAGGCTATTTTTCTAAGTTCATATGCATAACATGGATGCCTGAATGGTCTATGACTGGGGACCTAATTCCTAACTGTCTGTTGCCCATTTGAGAAATTTCTTGGGCCTAAAAGAAAAGTCTCTATTGACTATACTTTCCTAACACTTCTCAAAGACGAAGTTATAAACTTTTGGGTTGTAAGTGGTCAGGCCAACACGGAAGGAAATTTGTGTAGTGGGTCTGAGTCAGATACATGGACCTTCTGCCTAGCCAAGACAGAAAATTGTCGTATTAGTTCTTAATCCTAGTTGATCTCGACCTTCTTCTTGATTAGAGCATAGAGTTCATTGGTAACTACCAGGATTGAGAATTCAACTCAAACCGCGAATACCTCGCTTATATATATAGTTCCTCTACTCCGTGTTCCCGATTATAATAAGTATTTAGGAAGACAATTCTAAGGGTTGTATTGATTTGACCTAACATTAAATCCAAGGGATATATAAGTTTTCTATGAGCGTGAATAGTTCCTACGTCAAACAACCTTCCTAAGGGTTATTAAAGGAGCCTGTGAGTACCAAGGAAATTCAATGAAGGAACGGGGTCTCGCTCCAACTTAATCAAGCCAACTAACAAAATTTATCGTTCAATTATCTTAGCATAATGAATCTCTTACATTCCTTAGTCTAACCAGTTGCCTAGTCGCAACGTATGAGTAGCGGTAATCCACTAGTTGTGATCCAAAGTCTATGCCTCTACAGTAGATGATTTCATACCATCTAAATAAGGGAAATTGTTTTATCGCTTAGAGTCAAGCGTTGCTTGATTGGAATCGTGTTGCCCAAACTTGAATTTAACTACGCTCAAGCACTACACACATGCTCATACTAGCTAAGAAGGTCTTAGGGTTCACGTTATCAATTTATTAGATTTCCCATACTGTTAGGTCTTTCAAAATCTTGGAGCACCACTCTAGGTCCAAAACTCTATGGGCCTATTTGGCCAGTGGTCTTAAGTTGTATTAAATGGGGCTGCATTGCTAATCCCACCTTAGGATTTGGAGTGGCATGTTTGGTAGGAGGGTGGGTTGGGTTTAAAATTAATTTTATAGGCTTTAGAAAATGAGTCTTATGTTGGAAAGTGTGAGATGGGACTTCCAAATCCCATAGTAATGAATTTCTAAGTGTAATTTGAAAGGAAATTTCAGGATTTACTTTTAATTGCATACATTCCAAACATGATGTTGGAAACCATGGGATACATCTACTCTAGGGACAATACCTTACACCTACCTTTACTGTTACTTTGACAATTCCATCCACCGTAAGCTCACCTAATGCAGTTGGCCAAATGGGCCTTAAACGTCCTAACCTTTGGAGGTTGTGAAGGTTATGGGATACAAATATGTAGGTTTTATGCTCATATGGGTGTGAAATGGTGAGGCCAAGAGGAGTAATAGTGGAGGGGTGTAAGGAGTTCATAATTGTCAAGTACAACTCCAACTTGTCAAGCAGTCTACACCTTTGATAACAAAAGGAGCTTCATGCATTTTATTTAACCCAAAATCGTCACAATACATGGGATGTAGCCGTACGTGGACCATGTCAGAAGATGCATGTGAGCTAATACAATGAAGGCGTCAAGCACTAAAACATGCTACCAACGATTACACCACTAGGCCTATCAACATGAAAACACAAAGATCCTAACGTAGCAACAAACAAATCACGAGACAATGGTCATGAATAACTAGGCAGAAATCGAGGAAATGGATGTACCAAGCTCGAATAGAGTCATGGAAAAATGAAGAAAAGGGAGGAAAGGGCTGGGGTCTTTAGTTCTCCATGGATTTGAGCCTCCAAGGGGTGTGTAAAGGCTCAAATGACAGGAGTCGAAGAAGGAAAAAGAAGAGATGAGATGGCTAGTGGGTTTACACGAGTTTGAGCCACAAATGGGGGGTGTAAAAGCTCAAATGAGAGAGAATGAAGAGGGTAAGGGGGTAGGTATCATTGTAAACGATGGGGGTATGTGTGTTTTAACAGAAAATGATGAAATAGGTGAATGGAGGGAAGGTTTGAGAGAGAAAACAGAAACTTTTGAAGAAAAGGAGAGCTTAGAGGGGTAGTTTGTGAAGGAGGTACTAATTTGGAAGGGTTTTAGTCAACACCCCACACACCAGGGGGTCACCCTAGGCCCCAAACACGATCGGCCTGACCAGCCCGCCCAGTCGAGCCCGCTGACCGGCGAGGCCTCGCCGACCTGGCGAGGGCCTCGCCACACTCTGGACTAACTGACAATTTCTCGCCATTTGGGCAAGGTCCTCGTGACCCCTAGGCCCCAAAAAGGTATGGGTCCCACCCTGGGTCCCTCTGAATTTGCGTGGGTAGGCCCCAGACCCCGTTTTGAGTCGTTTCGGGTAGTTTTGAGATGTTTCTGATACATACATGTATGTACTAATTTTTAACAGCTGGGATGGGGTAAATTGTGATCTAAACCAGTCGTTCGATGGTTTAGAAGTGTTTTGGGGTTGACTCATGCGATCCTGGTTGCGTACAGACTCCAACAACATGACCAATTTCAGTGAACTTCGCCGATCGGCGAAATCGAGCTACCTATGACTGTTTCTACATTTTTCTTGCACCCACCTAAGTTAAAATGCGTCAACGTACATCGTGTGACCATAACCCAGGTCAGGTTTAATCCAAATCATGCTCTGATACCATCTTGTAACGCCCTGAAAATCGGGGGTCGATCAGAAGCTCAACTCCCGAGTTCTAACGCATCACTTATGCAACATAATGAATGATGTTTGAATGTTGTCTGTAATAGTGCATTAAACATGAGTGAGATTAAGCCAAAATAACATATCATACTCCAGAGATAAGTGAAATTTGCATACGGAAGACTGTGATAGATATATAAAATATGTAAACTGTGGGACACCTCCAGAGTGTGATAATGATACCAGGTTAGATAATACAAGTATATATCCCAAAATGGACCAAAAAAATGAATATACATGTGCAATCCAAAACTAAATAGCAAGTGCAAGGGCATCTAGTCAACATCCATGTAACCCCGTCGATTAGGACACGGCTCACAGGAACCCGCCTGAAAACTGCATAAAGGAGAAATCCTC
Organism: Magnolia changhungtana; assembly: GCA_030180095.1. Taxonomy (NCBI): domain Eukaryota; kingdom Viridiplantae; phylum Streptophyta; class Magnoliopsida; order Magnoliales; family Magnoliaceae; genus Magnolia; species Magnolia changhungtana. The sequence goes on from JASAUF010000446.1 coordinate 1,289,891, forward strand.
CTCATCATCATAAACATCTGGCTCTGCTTCACGGCATCACCATCATCTGAAACTCAAACAAGGTCTGGTTGTTGTGTACAACACCATCCCATAACGTGTGAGTGAGTGATCAACTCAGTGGAATAATAAAGCATAAGTTAACATGTTATCAATTCAGTCAAGCAGTAATGATAAAGCAGTATAACCAAACATTCCTAAGTACTGTAATTAATGTAAGGATGAGATGTAATAATGATGCATGCCCTCGTCAACATACTCCCTCATGTGATACCATCTTACGTCCGCAGCATGCTTTCATCCCTCTATGCTCCACATCTTCCAGGTACATGCAGTGCGATATGAACATGATTACCGAGTTGTTATTAGTCCTTTTCATACAACAGGATTGAGAAACTAAGGTACCTCCCTTATATCATTCCCAAACAATGATCCATTCTAGGGTCGTCAGTCCTAGATAATCTCATATGATGATGTGGTTCTAGGTCATTGTAAAGGGTTGTCAGGGCTGTTACACGCACTCGTTGCGCCGCTCCCCCATCACCTTATCAATACAGGCCTAGTTTATGCTTTGTTTACTATGAGAAGGCTCGTCGCCTCACCATAAATTTAGAGTATGCTCGAGGTCACTACACCAAGCATGGTCAGGGCTATCAGGGCTATTGCACGCACTCGTTACACCACTCCCCCATCACCCATCAAAATAGTTTAGGCCGAGAGCTCGAATACAGTGTCCTATACAACCGTATTCAGCTCACGAGTCTGAGTTGCTCATTGGTCACTACGGGGAGGCACATTACCCCAACGTAGGCCGACAGCTCGACCACGGTGTCACATACCATCATGCCCGGGTCATGAGTCTTAGCGGATCGAGGTACCAAGGTTAACGGGGTTGCACTAGTAAGTTTAGTACCTTAGGTTCAAGCAATGGCGTCCAAATATGGTGAACATACATCGGGTCAATTGGGTTACTTGATAAGCTCGACTAGTACGAGCGTATGCTGAAGTAGCCGACAAGGTACCGCTGTCGACAACCATCGTACGACTCAGATTCATCGAATGTGTCTTGTGTGATAAAATGACCTTAGCCACACAATCAAGGCCTGTTACCGATTGCCTAGACTATTCAATAGCCCCAATCACGTTCAGTTACAGCAAAATATCCTAAAAGATAGTTAAAGCAGTTATGAATCAAGATTTCAACTCATACAATCAAATATCTAATATTTTCCGCTTAGGGCTGCTAGGGTTATTACACGCACTCGTTACACCACTCCCCCATCATCCTTCATGGATCTTATGGAATACAATTTAAACATGGATTTATACATATGCATTACATAGATAAACAGACACCATAATATACGGTTCAGGGAGGAAAGTATACACATAGTTAAAGGAGTCAATAATCATATCTCAACATCCTTAGACATTACAATTTATTAACTACTACTTATTCAGACATTTCAACAAATACTTTACATTACATACATCAACATACGTGACGTATGTTGATCACATAGGTATTAGGCCAAATCCTTTCGCTAAGGAGTTGCCTCATTTATAACACACGTGCACCCATGACGGATAGTCATGGCAAGTACGAATCCACGTTCCATAATCATTCGTTCATTTTCACAAACACTTGGGCTACACACTTTAACACACATAGCGTGCATTGGCCATGGCAGGATTTAGGGCAAATCCTCTCACTAAGGGGTTGTCTAGTACACTACAATCATGTGCTCACATTCAATACACATGGCAGGCACAAATCATGAATCCATATTCATTCAGGCATTTCAACAAACACTTAGGCTACACCTTGTACATACACGACATATGTTAACATAATATTTATTAGGCTAATCCGTTCACGCAGAAGTTGATACACATGTATCTAACATACATAGATAGTAATTAATCATGGCAAGCACAAATCTATATTTCATACATATATGACATTTTCTATAAATATACAGAATACACAATATGCCATAATTTGCATACGCAATCAAAACGTAAAACGAACATCGTATTATGCATGTACAATAACACCCAGATTATGAATCTATCATTATCTGACATTGAAAGCATTGAAAACCATTACCTAAACGTCTAAAGTCCACACCTTATGTCGTAGAAATGCAATGGATTCACTAGAAACTCTAAGCCTTCGCCAACGTTGATATGACAACCTATAGCACGAGTTAAGTTAGCTATTCCACTACTAGCAACAATCGACACCTTAGAACTGATTAGGGTTAGGTTTTCTTACTTGAGAATAGAATCAGAATCACCAGAAGAGTGAGACACATGCGATGGCTAAGCACGTAGGACAATGGGATTGAATCCTAGGAAGAATCTCCAGCAATCCCTCACACTTTTTCTCTCTTTTCTCTCTTCTCTCTCCTAGGTTTTCTCAAATTCATATGGAATAAGAGAGTGAGGGTTTGAGGTCCTTATATAGGCATAAAACTCACCAATTTAAACCCAGGGCCAAGGTATACTTTGGTTTGTCTAAATACGGATTGTTCCGTCTTAACAGAGCACTTCTGGAGCCCCCCCCCCTTGAGCCAAAGGTCAGATTTTAAGCTCACTGACTATGGATCTAGGTCGAGTTAAGTCTTCGTTCCCGTCGGGTTCCCATATCACACGTGGTGGACCAGTTTCAGTTCAACGGTCATCGGAATTCGATCAGGGCCACAAGTACACTGACCTGTGTATGAAATTTCCCTTGATCTGAGGGTGTATTTGGGTCAGATTCTGATGGTCTGATTGCTTATATCAAGCCCGTAAGTGACAAGTCTCAGATCACTTAAATTAGATTACATTCCTGAAGAAATCTTCATTTTCTCACACTCTTCACTCCGGGCTCAAGCGAATAGCCCCGGGACATTATCTGGATTTGATTTCTGAGATGGTTGTCAAGCCCAGCAAGGTGGTCCTAATTATATAACTTCGTATTATTCAAACTTTCGATGTGCGGTCCAAATCTAATACGAGGTTTCGTGATGCTCCCGAGAGCAGCCGGGTAATGCGATTGATCCTAGATTTTAGGGTAATATAGCGTCGATGATTCTACAATTTTGGGTCTTGCAGATCAGATTTAAACTGATTAGTGCGGATTTCGTATGTGATTTAGTTTAGCACTTAGCTAACTTTGTCTAATTTCTAAAGGATTTAGTCCTGTAAGATTTCTGTCTGAGGTGATATCCGGGCCTTTGGTAGTTTGTATAGAAGGTGGTTTAAATATTTAAAACTTAACTAAATCATGCCCTAATTACAACAGAAGAAGGTCCTAGGGCAGGAGAGGCTGATGTTTCTAAATAGCCTATTCGTCGATGATTCCATAAGGTTAATGGTCAAAAGCCCATCTTATTTATGTATGTACTATTTACAGAAATTTTGAGTTTGAATATTGTTCTTCATCACCTAAACTTTAAGATTAGTGTCTAATTTGAAAGTACTTAGAAAGATTTAAAGAGCGAGGTGGTGCAAGGTGAGATTTGTGAAGGAAAAGGGTTAAAAAGTGATTTTAGACTTTGGTATTGAGTTCAGGCAAGTTAATAAGGTGTTCGAATCGACCTATTGCCTAAGGACGTCTATCTCTAGGTTGGCAAAAATCTGGGGTGTTATGAAAAGCCATTGTAGTGTACCTGTTGTTCAAAACGGAGTGTTAGTTATTTTGATTAAATAAAAATTGTACTTTGTTTCAGAGGTGAAGGGGAGGGTGTTTCGTTAAGAGTCACCATTTTGACGTTTATACAATGCTATAAAGTGAGAAATGTTCTTTGAATATTTTCTAAGTTATCATTGAAAAGAGTCCCCAACAGAGTCGTCATTTTCTTTCGATAAGAAACGAAAGGCATTTGATTTGGGGGAATTTATTCAACGATAACAAAGAAAGTATGAGAGAACATATATCACAGAGTATTTTATTCAGTCTAAGTTCTTTTACATCCTCATATTTCCCTTGATTCTGAAAATAAAGTGTAAAGAATCTGTATAACGAATGAAAGAGAATGCAGAAGGCAGTCTAATGGAAATTTTGGTAGCATTTCGACACATATTGATCTTATCTCCATGGGAGACGAGTTGTGTGGATCCAAAATCCTTACTTCAAACCATCACACTAGAAGTATATTCTTTAAAAAATGAAGCGTAGAGAAAGCCCATAAAATTGCATCACACAACAAAGCTTATGTTGCATAGGGACGCACAACTCACTTGAGTTACACGGGTGCGCACAACTTATCTTTAGTTGCGCAAATCTGGACAACTTATCTTAAGTTGCACGGGTCCGCACAACTCATCTTAAGTACTTACATCGAGTTGTGTGGGTTCGTACAACTCGTCTTAAGTTGCATGGGTCTCTACAACTCATTTTGAGTTGAGCGGGTTCGCACAACTCATCTTCCCTTCTCTCTCTCTCTACTCCTGGCACCTTTATGAAACTTCTGATCCTTCAAATGAAGGGGTGTGTGATCCCTTAACTCCTGTGCCATGGGCCCCACTCTGTATCACCAAATCCTCCTTCTTGGATGAGACTTGTGCTCCCCAGTGCAACTTGGGTGAGTTGTGTGGACCCGCACAACTTGAGTCTGGCACAACTTGGGTTCCGTACAACTTGGGTCCCACACAACTTAAGTTCCTCACAACTAGGGTCCCATACAACTTGAATTCTGCACAACTTGGGTTCCACACAACTTGGGTTCCGCACAACTTGAGTTCTGCACAACTTGAGTTCCACACAACTTGTACTACTTTCCCTCTCTTGTTCATGCCTTTCTCCAGTTCTCTCTCTCTAATCACTTTTGGTACCCCAACCAGTACTATCCATCCGTGTTACTATTCATTAGCACTGTTCATCGCAGAAGATTTTCTAGAGAGGGATGATAAAGAGAGCCGCATAATGGGCAGGGCTGCGGATCCTTGATGTGCAACAAACCAAACTCCTATCGACCCATGTATTTTTGTGCCCTAACACATACCTTAACCTGATTTGATTCTCCTAAAAGATATCGACATAATGCTCCTAAGTCTTTTCATCGACTGCTGAATTAGTCAACTGATTCACATTTTCATTGGCGAACAGGGGAAAATTCAGTCAAACTAATTTCTCTATCGGAAGAGAAAAAGTTTTCCATAAAAGCATCTTTTCATATGTTCCCAAGTATAAATAGAGATGACCCGAATAATCGTAAACAATATTGAGTAACTTTAGAGAGATTTCCCGTCATTTTTATGAAGTGCACCATATGTTCTTCCGATGATCCGTCTCCATTAAACTTCTGAAAGTATGGGTGTTTGAAATCAGTGGGAAATGGCATGTCTTCTATTTTAGGGGGATACAGTGTTTGATATTGGAACCTTTTATTCTGATTTAGTTCATTTTCTAGACGAATGGTTTCGATGACTATCTGTAGGATTTCTTCATGCATTATGATTTGAGAAATATTAGGCACAGGCCCTTGAAATTTAACTATTTATGGTTGTGGCCTTTCTACTTGTGGTTCAATGTTGTTCACGACAGTCGTTGTTGGAAGATTAGGGATGTTTTCAATAACATGCTCATCTCGTAAAGGCTGGTTAGGTTGATTAATGTCTGCCGACAAGAGTTCTATTTCTTTATTCTTCGATCGTCCTGATATGGAAGGAGGAAACGAGTGCCACATTACTGGTGTTATTGAACAAGATGAACTGTTGTTTGATTCAAAACCAGTGTACTGTTGCTTCGAAGGACTAGCTGACTTAGATTGTAGTATTCTTAATGCATGAGTTTTCTTCAAAGGACTAGCTGACTTAGATTGCGGTATTCTTAATGCATGAGTTTGCTTCAAATCTCTTATAGGGGATGTTATAAGCGAACATTCGCTTGTTGCGATGGCTTTCCCTTCGTTCTTCTGAATTCGTAATGATTATGTGGAAGATGTCTTTACAGTTGTTGTTAGTGATACAAAAAGACCTTCTAGAGTAACGAGATTTTTTGTTTTTCTCGAATGAAATGATTGCATGACTGAGGCGAGACTGTGTCTTAAACATTTCGCATAATCGACGCTCTGACCGTAGTTGGCGGGACGATACTTCTTGTGGGAGGAAATCGAACCCTTTGTCTTTTAGATGTCACCACTATCCACCCTTTATAGTCCTACTATGTTATTGGTCAAGCGGAGACCATTGCAGACATCACCTGGCATTGCCTATCCTTGATCGTAACTGATTTAACCTTCTTTGGTACTTTTTGGAATAATGATTGCATGTTGTCGATGTAATCCACGGCGAATCCATTGGGTGTGAAGTAAACAATTACGTCAGTTGGGAGAAAAGCCATTGCAATTGTATAAGGATGAAATATAGATATTCAAAACATAGTATTACTTTCTTTAATTAAATCAAATTGTACTTTGTTTTTAAGATGAAGGGGATAATGTTCCCGTTTAGAGTTGCCATTTTGGTGCCTTTACGGTGCCGATTGATGATAATTATTCTCCAAACAATTTTTAAGTTAATATTGAATGAGTTATTTTTCCCAGTGGAGTAGCCATTTAGTTTCGATAAGAAATGAAAGTGTTTTGATAGGGCAGATCCCATTCAATAATAACAAAGAAAATAGAACAACATTCATCATCATAGATTTTATTGATTCTGAGTTCATTTACATCCTCTTATTTCCCTTGATTCTAAAATAAAGTGTAATGAACTAGCATAATGACATGAAAAAGAAGTAGTCAAGTAGCAATTTTGGCAACATTTCGGTGTATTTTACATCCGTTGAAACGACAGAGGGGTTGTGCGGGTCTAAGATCCTCACTTCAAGCCGACATTCGATGAATATATATATATATATAGGAGGTTAAATCGTGAAAGAATCCACAAAACTGCAAAGAATAGATCTGTAGGGATACTTGTAGTGTGCATAACATTTCTGTTGGGTGGGTCCGCGCAACACTTCTTCTATTGTGCAGATCTACACAACACTTTTTCCCAGTACCTGCTCCTCTCTCTCTCTCTCTCCTTACTTCTGAAACCTCTCTGAAACTTCTAAATCATGCAAATGAGAAGGAGATGGGGTATTTATAGGATTTCACATGTGTAAATCCTCGATCTATGTGCCATGAGTCTCATTCCGTACAACAAACCCAATAAACTTGAGCAACAGGTTTGTCCACGTAACAAACCCACGTAATAGGCCTATTCTACACATAACAGACTAGGAGTCTGTTTTGTGCGCAACATCATTCTAGGTGATTGTTCTGCGCACAATAGCACTCTGGGAGTATGTTCTGCTCTGTGTACAATAGACTCTAGAAGGCTATTTTGTATGCAATAGCACTCTGGGAGGCTATTCTACACAACTACACTTGGGGGGGTCTATTTCCTCACAACTGTACTCTGTGAAGTCTATTTCTATAGTAATAGGGACTGAGAAGTTTGAAAATGCATTTTTTGTATACCAACATCATCCTCCGACAATGAGGATAACTTTGCCAGCACATCTGCCTTAGAATTTTCCAATCTGGGATTAGGCTGATATTGAACTTCAAGAATTTTCTGATCATTTCTCGAGCTTTCTACAAGTAGGCTTTCATTCTTTCCTTCTTAGCCTGATATTCACTGGTTATCTAATTGATGATGAGCTATAAGTAGCTGCGGATTTCCAAATATTGAGCTCTCGTTGCTACTACTAACTTGAGTCCAGCTAACAGGGCTTCGTATTTCCCTGCATTGTTCGATGCTTAGAAACCAAATCTCAAGGCATATTGTATACAGGTCTAGTCAGGAGCTTTCATCACTATTTTGGCCTCGCTGCCTTTAGAGTTGGATGAACCTTCTAGGTGTAATGTCCATGTATGCATATCTGGCTTGGCAGTCTGATCTTCGGTCTGCTCGATCTGCTCGTTGGGCTAGTTATTTAATCATCCTTGGCCATGAGCTCGATGATGAGGTCAGCCACTGCTTGGAATTTTATGGTTGTTCGGGGTAGATAATGGATGTCGAACTCGCTAAGTTTGATTGTTCATTTTGTTAATCTTCCAGAAACTTCAAATTTCTGGAGTACTTGGTGGAGGGGTTGGTCTGTTGGGACCATGATGGTGTGGGCCTGGAAGTACGGTCAAAGACGTCATGCTGAAATAACCAAGGTTATGGTGAGCTTCTCGATATTCAATTACCTAGGTTTTGCTAGGACTAAGGCCTTGCTGACGTATTATACAGGAATTTCTTCCCTCCATGATCCTTGATGAGAGCTAAGCTAACTATGGCTGAAGAGACTGCCAGATATAGTAGAAGCAGCTAGTCATGCTTGGGTTTGAAAGTAATGGCGGAGACCCCATGTATTATTTGAGTTCCAGGAAGGCGAGCTGGCATTCCCCTGTCCATTATGCTTTTTATTTCCCTTCAACTGTTTGAAGAAAGGAAGACATTTGTCTTTAGCTCGGGATACGAAGTGACTGAGCTCATCTATTCTTCCTATGAGGCATTAGATTTCTCTCGTTGTCCTTAGTGAGTGTTCACAACCCCAAGTGTAGGGTCGTGATGTAGTAATAATCTCGGTGAGATCGAGGTCGAATCCACGGGGACTAATCTTGTACGTTTCTAAAAGTAACTAAAATTGGAACTAGAGAAAGATATAAACTATCTAAAATCAGGAAGGAATTGTGAATATTGTAATTAAACTATCAATTTAAAGGTGAGAACTAGGGTGTGAAGGATCCACTTGTAGCAATTAAGATGCTACCTTGCTTGATTCAAGAGATCCAACTGGAATCAGAGTCCTATCTTATCCAATTGAAGAAAGAGATGATTGAAACTCTGAAGTTCTCATTGATCCAAACTCAAAGGAGGAGAATTGTGAGGATTTAGAAGGGATTCCATCCTCGGAGACGATGGCAAAGAACATGATTTACCAATCCCATAAACTTAATTAAGAAAAGAAAATATTTAAAGCTATCGTAGATCTGTTATAATTTGAGTCATAATAAACCATTAAAAACAGAAAATATTCCTTAAAATCAACTAAAAATTAATGAAGTTCAACATAAACATGAATCAAAGCAAAGTAAACATCTCAATCACGCTACAAGCTTCACCTCTTGGCCCTGGATAAGAGGTTTAGCCAACCATAAACATGATTGAACTAAAAACTCTTAAACAAAACATAAAAACAACTAAGGAATAAAAAGAAAGACTCCTGGCGGCGGCTCTCTACCCTTTAGCTCCACTCCTTAAACCCTAGATGATGCCTAAGAACATCTTAGGGACTCCTATTTATACTTGTGAATCCCCATCTTACGCACCGACTTGGAATTTTCGCAAACTGACCTTGAAAACCCCCATAATTTACGCAATCGCAGCTTTTCCGCATTATGCTTCGGTCAAACTAAAGGTGACTTCGGTCAGACCGAAGTCGAGTCTGAACTTGACCAGGATTCTGTTTCTTCTGTTGCTCGATTTCGGTTGGACCAAGCTGGGTTCGGTTGGACCGAATTAATCTTCGGTCGAACCGAATTAACTCCTTTCAACACTGGAGCTTTTTGTGTACTTTTGGTCGCACCGAATCTGCTTTCAGTCTAACCGAACTGGGGTTCGGTCAGACCGAATTACCCTCGGTCAAACCGAATAAGCTCCTGAGTTTCATTCTTCTTTAATGGAATGTTTTGTATGATTTCAGTCGGACCGAAGTTAGGTTCAGTTGGACCGAACATGTCTGTTTTTCTGTTGGAGATTCTGCATTCTTTCAAGTCCTTTCTTCAGCTTTTATTCTTAGTTTCCTTGGATCTTTGGCCCATGAATTCTTCATTCTTGGTCTCCTAAGATCCGTGTTTTTCCTTGGTGATTCTTGAGCATTAAATTCATGCTTTTAACATTCCTTTTAATCCAAGCTCTCAGATTCACCTTACAACATAAACATGTATAAAATATACCATTAAGGCTTATCATGTAAATAAAACCAAGATATAAATGGGGAAAAATATGCAATATTTGACACTCAACACACTCCCCAACTAGCATTTTGCTAGTCTCGAGCAAAACATGCATGAAGTAATCTTCCATTCTCAAAGTTCAAAACTTCTTTCATAAAATAATCTTTTGTGCAGATGAGTATGAATGAGTATAATCCAAAGAAGCGAGAGTGAAAATTTGAAGACCTAGAGCCGAACCAAGTGAGCAATCAATCAAATAGGTTCTTCATTAATCATTCAAGAGTATAAGTTCATATATTAAAATTTTCTAACGTGCTTAGTGAATTCTAACTTTCCACAAAAATATACTATCATTACATAATATTAGCCATGCTCATCACCTCAAGATTAATTGAATAATTAAGTAATGATTCCAAACTTATCCCCTTTTTCTTATTTTTCTAGTTTTTGATTTTATATCGATAGTCTCTTTTTATTTATTCATTCTTTTTAGACTTTCTATTCTTTTTCATTCTTTTACGGTCTTTCCATCATACATGACCTTTTTGTCGATCTCATTATTTTTTAATTGGTTCTTTTCATCTTTTAAGGTGGAAAGAATTCTCCAGACTTAATTCTCAACATCTATCAATGATTCACATGCTAACAATTAGTAATTCTAGCACAACTCTTAAAAAGCAAATTGAATGTGTCTTGTGATTTAGATCAACATGATATTCAAACTTCCTCTTAATCAATTGAGTGCAAGAGCTTTAAGTAATAAACTACTCATTTGATCAAACTCCAACAATTCAAATTTCAATCTCCATCTTATCAGACTCAAGACATTGTTAAAGATTACATAAACTATCATTTTTTAACATGTTTTTACTTTGAAAATTTGAAAATTTCCACAATTTTTGCTCAAGAACTAAAAAAAAAAAAAAAAAACTAATTACACTGATTAGTTTACCTAATCCACACCCCCAACCTAAAATCTACATTGTCCTCATTGTAAAAAAAAATACGCATGCAATGCACATGAGGCAGTAAAAAGAAAGGAGAAGTGATGGAAAGCTAGTACCTGAAGAAGGTGAATTGAAGCTATTCCAAAGTTCTCAACGTGAAGATGGGTTAGCACAAAAGCTAAACGAATGAAAAGAAAACTATCTTAATCCTAAATTTTATGAAAACAATAAACCTAACTACACCTCCATCAGACTAGGAGGTTAATCCTGATATACAAGACTAGTCAGAGGTATGTACATGTCCTCTGAATCAAACTTCTCAATAAATGCTGTCCATTCACTTTGAAAACATTGCCATTTGTTGGATTTTGAATCTCGATGGCCCCATGAGGATAGACATTTAAAACAATGAATGGGCTGGTCCAACGAAATCGGAGTTTACCTTAAAAAAAGGTGTAACCGAGAATTGTATAGGAGGACTTTTTGACCGGTTAAGAATGATTTTCGAAGGATGTTTGTAACACCCCGTACTTTTTATACTCGAGTGACCTTGGATACCTAATTAATATATGCATATGCATGGGAACATGTAAAAATTCACTCTGTACACCATTGTCCAATCACCCATTAATCTGCCCATCTCAACTGTCTGATCTTGGTTAATAACAACCTTTCATACACCTTCACTTAGTTAGCCGTAAAGCTCTACAGGCTACTTAAACGAAACTTTAGTACTATATGATCGTTAACCCTAAATTAAAACAAATATAGTTCCTCTAATTCATATTAATCAAATGAAGACATTCATGAAAATCTAAATCATACAAATAGTTGGCCATTAGACCTAGATCTTGGTGCAACTCACGATCATGCACAACCATCCTAAGTGTAGATCTAAATATGGATGTACGACGTGTGTATAACATACAAGAAATATGAACACCTGGACCTTCCATCAACATCAGGGACAATTGAATAGATAAACTCTGTAAAATACCTTTAATGACAACTTGAACCATTCACAGTCGGAGCCTAGACCTCAAATCCACACCTAAACCATACTAACCTGCTAACTAACCCTTAATTAATGGTTAAAATCTCCTTAAATGTTGTTAGAGATCTATGAGATCATTGACAAACTGGTTTTGGTACAGCCTAGTAGTTGAATGATCAATAAACACGCGGTTTGGCATATAAAATCACTTAATGTGGCCCATCTGAGCCTTCAATCTGCCCCATCCTTAATCAGAGGGCCTTTTTGGAACCTCCAAAGTAAATGGATGGAGTGGATTTCCCATAAGCATTCCAGTGGACCCCACCTAGTTGCGTGTGTACCAATGTATGCATGCACTCGTGGCACACTGAACCAGTCAGTTGGTCAATCGGGTGTTGATTTGATAAACACTTAAAAAGGAGAGTATTCTCTCTCCTTTCACCAGTTTTCCTGCCCACAATCCGTTTAAACGGGCATGGTGAGTCTGTGTAACACCCCGGATTTTTGCCAACCTGGAATTAGACGTCCTTAGGCAATGGGTCGATCCTAACACTTTATTAACTTGTCAGAACTGAATCCCACAGTCAAAAATCGCTCCTTAACCCATTTCCTTCACAAATCCCACCCTTCACTACCTTGTTCTTTCAATTTTTCAAATCACTTTCGCCCTAGACACTATCTTAAACTAGCTAAGTAGTATAACTTGGATCACTTTAGATACAAACTGCAAAGGAATAAATACTACCTCAGACAGAAATCACTTAGGATTAAATCCTTTAGAAATTTGACAAAGTTAACTAAGTGCTAAACTAGATTAGCCATGAAATCCATTTGAATCACTTTAAATACGATCTGGAAGACCCAAAACTTGTAGAATCATTGACGCTAGGTTACCCTAAAATCTAGGATCAAACTCATTACCCGACTGCTCTTGGGAGCACGTTGAAACTCAGATTCGATCTGGATCGCACATCGGGAGTCCGAACAATACGAGGTTAAGGACTTAGGACCGCCTCATTGGCTTGACAACCATCTCGAGAATCAAATCCAGTGATGTCCCATGGTCGTCATTGAGTCCCGGAGCGAGAGAGTGTGAAAACACTTGTTTTCTTTAAAAATAAATATCTTGAATAGTAATCTGAGACTCGTCAGTTGCGAATCAGTTTTAAGTAACCAGATCGTCAGAATCTGACCAAATTACACCCTCGGATCAGGAAAAATTTCATACACATTTACATGTACTCGGAATCTCCGTTCGAGATCCCCTGACCGTCGAACTGAAACTGGTCCGCCGCGCGTGATCTGGAAATCCGACTGAAACGAAAACTTAATAGAACGAAGATCCGGTGTCGGTGAGCTTAAGTCTGACCTTTGGCTCAAGGAGGCCCGCCAGAAGTCCCCCGTTGAGCTGAAAAAGTTCCACTTTGGCTATAACCTAGGTGAACCTTGTCCAGAAGTCTATTTTGGTGAAGTTTTAGACTATATAAGGACCTTAAACCCTCTCCCATTTCAGCCATACGAATTTGGATTCGAGAGAGAGAAAAGAGAGAGAAAGTGTGGGAGATCTGGGAGGAACTCCCTACTGCTGTTCCCTGCCGCTATTCGGGCTCCACCACTTGATTCTCATCGCTTTCCCTGCGATTCCAGCTCCGTTTCTAGGTAAGAAACCCTAACCCTAATCTGTTTTGGGGTTTAGACAGTTGTAGGTTAGGAAATAGCTAACCTATTTCATTCTCTAGGTTGCCAAACTCCCGTATACGGAAGCTTAGCGAACCTATCGACTCCGTTACGATTCTACGACAAAAGGTGAGGACTTTAAGTGTATAGGTTGCGGTTTTCAACGCTTTCAATGTCAGATAATGGTAGATTCATGATCTGTATGCAATTGCACATGTACAAAGTGCTTTCCGTTTTCTGTTTCGATTAGAATTGTAGAATTTGGAATTTCACATACTCTAGGTATTCGTATAAAATACCGTATACGTATTTTTTATGTAAATGTATTTGACATGTTTATTTGTCATATGGATATATGATGTATGGATAAAATACTCATTTGGTGAAAGGGTTCGCCTAAATACATGTTTACTAATATACACCATGTATGTAGAAATACGGTATTGTAAGAAGTACCGTATACGTGTATATTTTAGCGATGTGTTTGCCATGATTATTTGTCATATGATTATATAATATATGGATAAATTACTTATTTGGCGAAAGGAATCGCCGTAATACATGTTTGCTTATATACACTATGTATGTTGAAAATGCGTATTCTAGAAAATACTGTATATGTATAAATATTGGGAGATGTATTTATCATGATTATTTCTTTGTAGTAATATATTATACATGGATAAAATACTCACTTGGCTAAAGGATAGCCCTAATACATGTTTTGCTAACTTACACCATGTATGTTGTAATAGTGTATTCTAAGTGTTTGTGAAAATGATTGAATGAGTATAGAATTCTCATTCGTGCTCGCCATGACTAATTGTCATGGATTCATGATTGTTGTATTGGCGATACCCCTTTGACGAAAGGATTTGCCCTAAATCACGCCACGGCCAATATACACCATATATGCTAAAATGTGTGGCCCAAGTGTTTGTGGAAATGACTGAATGAATATGGAACTTGGATTCCTGCTTACCATGACTATCCGTCATGGGTGTACGCATGTTATGATTGGGGCAACTCCCTAGTGAAAGGATTTGGCCTAATGCCTATGTGATCGACATATGTCATGTATGTTGATGTATGTTTGTTTAAGTGTTTCTTGAAATGTCTGAATGAGTAGTAGTTGCAAATTGTAATGTATAAGGGTGTTGAGATATGATTCTCAACCTCTTTTAACTATGTGTATGATCTCCTTGGATAGTTGTGTGATTAGGAATTGAACATGTACAAATTCATGCTCGTGTTGTGCTTCATAACATGCTCAACTGCTTTATGATTTTAACTATGTAATGCATATGTTTAAATTTATATTTACATTGTATGATCCGTCATGGGTGATGGGGGAGTGGAGCAACGAATGCGTGCAATAGCCCTGGCAGCCCTAAACGGATACTACTAGACCTTGATTGTATGAGTTGAATCTTAATTTACTACTGCTTTATTTATCTGCACTTGATTGTGTTTGGGGCTATGATTATAGTCCAGACAATCGGTACCAGAATTGAATTCGTGGCTGCGATTCATTTGCCACATGAGATGTGTTCAACGAACTCGAGTCGTACTTCGGTTGGCGATAGTGGTTGGCCACGCGAAGTGCTTATGCACTTCATGTCGTTTAACTTGTTGTGCGCTCGAGTTAGCCGAGCTCGTCAAGTAACCCGATCCGTCTAATGTTTGTTCACCATGTTTGGACGCAATTGCTTGAACCTAGGGTACCAAACTTACTAGTGAAATCCCTTTTAACCATGGTACCTCGATCCGCTAAGACTCATGAGCCGGGCATGGTGGTATGGGATATCGTGGTCGAGCTGTCGGCCTACGCTGGGGCCACGTGCCTCCCCGTAGTGACCAGTGAGCAACCAGACCCGTGAGCTGATTATGGTGGTATGGGACACTATATTCGAGTTGTCGATACTTACGGCGAGAGCCGAGTACGGTGAAACCTGTACTCGTGCTGACGGGCAACGAGTCCTCTGTAGTATCTTCGAGTATACTCCAAGGTCTGTGATTGGCAACGAGTCTTTCACAGCAACTAGAGTATGAGTTGAGCCGAGTATGGTGAGACCTGTATTCGAGCTGACGGCTAGTGATTGAGCCGAGTACGGTGAGACCTGTACTCGAGCTGACGGTCAGCAATTGAGCCGCATACGGTGAGATCTGTATCCGTGCTGACGGGTGACGAGCCCTTTGTGATGCCTTCACTATGCCTCTCAAACCATAATATCGTATGAGATTAACTAGGACTGACGACCCTAGAATGGATCATGTTTGGGAATGATACAAGGGAGGTACCTTAGTTTCCCAATACTGCTGTTTGAAATGAACTAATAATTACTCGGTAATCATGCTCATCATCGCACTGCATGTGCCTGGTAGATGTGGAGCACTGAGGGATGCACGCATTCGTGAACGTAAGATGATGTCGCATGAGGGTGGTTTGGCAAGGGCATACATCATGTCATTTCATACTTGCATTAAATAAGAGTAGTTAAAATTGTTTGATTGTACTGCTTTATCATTACTGTTTAACTGCATT
The DNA here is from genome assembly GCA_030180095.1 of Magnolia changhungtana. Taxonomy (NCBI): domain Eukaryota; kingdom Viridiplantae; phylum Streptophyta; class Magnoliopsida; order Magnoliales; family Magnoliaceae; genus Magnolia; species Magnolia changhungtana. The sequence goes on from JASAUF010000446.1 coordinate 1,305,977, forward strand.
GATAACATGTTAACCTATGCTTTATTGTTCCACTGAGTTGATCACTCACTCCCACGTTACGGGACGGTGTTGTACACACCAACCAGACTTGTTGAGTTTCAGGTGATGGCAATGCTTATGAAGCAGAGCCGGACTATTGCTATGATGTCGAGGAGGAGTTCTCCTATCATGTAACTCTCTAACGGGTCTCTGAAGACCTGGTACTGTATTGACGGGGCTATGGTATTTGGGATAGGAGACATTACACTTCCTCACATTAGGTATATTTTAGAACTGTACTTGTAATTATTTAACCTAGTAATGTTATCACACTCTGGAGACTCATCATAGTTTATATATTTTATCTATCTATCACAGTCTTCCGCTTGCAAATTTAACTGTCTCTGGAGTATGATATGTTGTTTTGGCTTAATCTCACTCATGTTCACTACTCTAATACAGTCAACATTCAATCATCATTCATTTTGTTGCATAAGTGATGTTCTGGAACTCGAGAGTTGAGTTACTACTCGACCCCCGATTTTCAGGGCGTTACAGTCTGATCAATCAGGTGGGCCCCAAATCAGATCGAATCTTAGATCTGAACCGTCCATCAAGCACGACTCGCAGATCCAACCAAAACCCAGCTCCTCCCACACGTGGACGCATGTGTGCATGTACACGATCACTAGCACAAATCAGTTATGTGCAGCCATCTTTCCAAAAACGGAAAGCTCTGTTTCTTCATCTGTTTGTCAGGTTGGCAATTCAAACGAAAAGAAGCCCTTCGATCTCAGCCAACCACCTAGACAAATTTGAGTCGCACAATCCAGCCATTTTAGGGCTTGTACAACTGTGTAGAAAGGCGGAAGGAATCTTTCCCTTTCGAGGTGGATTCATCATGACCATTCATGAGCTTCTAGAAACTCTTCTGAAGCATTAACAACATCCATTCTAGGGCGAACTATAGCCCACTCGGCAGCAAAAGGGAGCTCTGTGAGAAATCCACCTTCACACGAGAATTTGCACACGACCGAAAATATCGTGACCCATCGCTTATACGGGGATGTTGTGATGAACGGTGGGCCGCATATGATCAATGGTCAAATTAAGACCCTCTAAATGCCTCAAATTGAAGGATGACCCATTAAACCAAGGATCACCATTACCGAACGGATCATCTCCTCTGTTGGCTGAAAGAACCCATCACCTGGTGATGGGGCCCATTTTTGATCAGGGTCGTCCATCTAGATGACCATGACGTCAGAAGTTCAGATGTGGTATTAGATCAGTGCCATGCAAGCTAGATTTAACTATAACATCATAAAAACTTAAAGGATTAAACGATTAAAACCGTAACTAATCCGACAATTAGTTGGGTTCGAACCCTCTAAAAGAGGATTAGTAAAGTGAAAAGGGTGAGCTCCAAGTCCCAGGGGGTTGAATAGGACTATGCCAAATAAAAATAAAATGCAGAAAGATGACACAAATAGCAGAAGTATAAAATAACCTCAAATGCACAAGTATTGAGAGGTTGATACAAACGTTGTTTTAAGAACAACCTTACACCAAAAACCAATGTCTTATGGTAGGACAACCTGATTTCTAGAACGTTTGTGAGTATCAAAAACTCAAACTGATACAAAGGCAAAAGAAATAAACTTAGCTATTACAACATTCACCACAAAAGCATAAAATTGATTATAGCATTCACACATATAATCAAATACAATTATCCACCACAACTCCAAGAATTACAGTGGTTCGTGTGTGTACACCAATTATTCGGAAAACGCCACACAAATACTCCACTTCCAATATCCACACCCACGGGATATTGGCATTCACTAAGAAAGAAGGTTTTCCAAGGTTCACCTTAAAACCTTTACAGATGTGTTTTTCAATGGGCTTACACAATAAAAAAAACCCCACGTTGAGATTTTCCTGGCTAATCTCAATCAAAACCACAAAGAGAGATTTTCCTGGCTGAATCACATAAACCAAAAATACAAAAAATAAAATTAATACTTATTTGAAGAATGATCTTCGACGTAGCCAGTAGAACTACTTCTTTGTTGATGAAGATGTTCAAAGTTCAATCCCACAGAAGAAGGGGTTCTAGGTCTAAATGAATTTTAAGTTCAATCCAACATTAGGCTAGTTGGATTCAATTTCTTGGATCTCACAAAGGGTTAAATCAAAATCCCTTTTTTAAATCAAATAGAATGGAATCAAGAGATCAAGAAATTAAATAACCAAAAAGCTATTAAAATAAATTTTAAATACCTTACAATAGCTTCACAATAGTGGGGATTTATCTCTTAGAATGGTGGCTAGAATTGGCTTGGAATAAATGAAAAATTCTAAGAAATGTCCACTATTTATAGGCTACAAATCATTTCACTCGACTGGTCCTGGGTTAGGCTTGACTTGTCCTGGGTTCGGCTCGACTTGTCATAGTCGAACAGAATTTCAAATTTTCTGGTGCGACCGGATAAAACAGACCCTCGATTGGTCGAGTGGCTCGCTCGACTGGTCGAGCAGAGCGCTTGACTGGTTAAGTGAATAAAAATCACATTACTGGAGTTCGAGTCGAGCCACACTCGACTGGTCAAACCAGTCTCCACGACCGGTCGAGTAGGGTACTCGACTGGTCGAGGACCTACCAGAAAATTCTGAAAATTTGAATTTAAATCTAGACTAGTTGAGAAAAACCTTAGACTAGTTGAGCCAGTGCCTAGCTAGTCGAACTAAGATTAGGACTAGTCAAAGCAAAACCTAAAATAACTACAATGACCCAAATTAAATATGTAATGATAATGACCTAATCCTGAGGTCTTTTTAGGGTCATGTATACCTTAAATGTGAGTATTGAAATTGAGCCATCCGTCGCTTCGGTAGGTAGGACACTGTGAGGCACATGAATCTTGACCTTGAATCCTTGAACTTGTCTCGAACTAATGTCTTGAGACTTGAGCAAATGTACTTGAGCTTGTTCTTGTGACTTGAGCTTGAAATAGTGTACTTGAGCTTGAATTTGAGACGTGATCTTAAGCTTTAACATAAGCTTGAACTTTAAGCTTGAAGATTGAAGTAATGATGCACTTGAGCTTGAGTACTTTGACTTGATGAACTTCAACTTGTTGTTGTAGTTGAACATGCGTACTTGTAGCACATATAGCGTTCATGTAGATAACACTACACTCATCTTTGAATGAAGGTGAACTTTCCATCTATCAAAACAAGTCAACCATACTGAAGTGTTTTGGCACAACAAAATTTGACAAATCAGGGTACTAGATTTACAACTTAGCACTTACATAAAGCCTTATAAAAGTTTCCTTTTAGGGCAACCCTTTCTAAAAATAGAAAACATAAAAGAGAAAGAGAAACGCTATTACACTGAGTTAAGCTGACTCGGTCTGAGTCTCTACAATATCGGGCCGAGTCTCGGGTCTCACTTCGTCCTTCCAACAAAAGGAAAGAAGTAGAAGAAGACAGTGGAGGAGATGGAGAGAAAGTAAAGAAGAAAGAAAAAGGAAGACAAGAGAAGCAGAAAGAAGACAGGGAGTACGAGCTACTGCTCGTTGTGCCACACCAACTCGACTCACTGTCGAGTTATTGGGTTAGTCCAAGTTTATTGGATGAGTTTGGCAGAGAAGAATAAATGAAGAGTAGAGAATGGAGGAGAAGAAGATAGGGGAGAGGAGAGGAGGTTGCTGCCGGTACAAATCCACCAGTCGCATGCCACCTATCGAGTCAAATCGGCCATTCCCCTGTTAAGGATGGGTCGAGTGATGCCGTCCAGGCCCTGAATCCACTCTGGAATCCATCATCATGGTTGGAATCCCTTCTCTTGCCTTTGTCCAAGTTGGGTTTGAATATGAGTCGGGTTCGAGTTGTGTAACTCGCCCCTGAGTTGGCTCAGTTCGTTCCACTGAGTCAGCCCGCATTGGTTACCTGTTTCAAACGAATGGTGGTTGAACTCACCTGCTATGTGTGTGGTAGAAGATGAGAGAGAGAGAGAAAAAAAAAATTGGTCTCTACCGAGTCGACTTAGATGACCTTCGAGTCTAGCTCAATTAGGACCCTATTTTAGGATGATTTTCAATCTTAACCATTGAGTTCTTTTCCGTCAGTGAAGTGACTTCATTAATCGAAGTATCAACAACTAAGGAATCAATTTCCCCAGGTTTCCATATTTGCGTCTTCACTTAGGTGAGTGCACCTGAATTGCATTGATTCAAGTCGACCCCTTTTATTGCAAATCAAAAGGGAAACGATCTCCAAGCCTTTAGTGTAAATTTCAAATGTAAACTAAATTCAATTGGTTTAAATTGTATAATTATGTTATTTTTCCCAAAAACTTAACCCTAGATGTAGATATAATATTGCTTGATTCATGATCAAGACCTTAGTGATAATCCTAATTGTTCATTGATGGTATATTAGGCTAGAACCAGTCCTTAGAGTACGAATATGCATTCTAGTCGACCTAAAAGAGAATATGCATCTTAAGGTGAGGATCACCCTTCAAGCTTTAGTACATCATGATAGTTATCTTAGTTGATTTGTTTTATTAATTACATAATTTAATATACATTGAAGATGATGATAAATGTTGGTTCCATTTGTGTGATTCTTTATGAATGATTGATGGTTGGATTTAAGTTCAAGCATCTGAATATGTTATTGATTCCAAATACCCCTAATATGGTTTTAGAAGATTACTTTATATGTGTAACTACTATTGACATTATACATGGCTTATTTTACCATCTGCAATTACTTGATGATGTTTTTGGAGCCCCACGAACTATTGGCCATTCTGTTTAATAGATTAAATAAAAACTTTATTGTAGATTTACAATCTTGTCGAACCTTTTTTCCTATGTGGCTTTTAGGGAAAATCCCTTCCTAACGTATCCTTGAATTGAATGTTTGCCCATTGCGACTTTTATGGAATAATCGCCCTATGTGGCTGTTATGGATTTTATTCGTAGAACCTTACAATAGTAAGTTCTACTTATTGAATAACGACTGGCGACTAGTTGACAAGCTCACTTTTAAAACATTATATTTGTTAGATTCTCATGAGTTGAGGATGTTGACATAGAATATTATGCTGAGTTGTTGGCCTATGTTGGGTGATGAACCCTCATAGTGACCTTTAAGATTTCATAATTGGCTAATTGTAATTGGAATAATAATGGCAAGGCTAATCATACATTTCATGGCACATGGACTTTACCGGGTGGTTGATATAAGATGCGGGGGTTTCTTGGGTCACTATGGGCCGTACCGTAGAGTACTTTACTAAGTAATTATAAGTTATTGTCATGTTCATTCAACTACCATGGGTTATCCTTTTCGCATGCACTTTTTCGGGTGTTTAATCCTCCTTAGAGTGTACCTGTTGTGTACTTTTTTGAAAGACTAATTCACCTTGGGTGTCCTTGTTGTATAGTCTTTTACGGGTGGCTAGTCCTCCTTAGGGCGTACCTTTGAGTACTTTTCTGGGTGGCTAGTTATCCTAGGGTGACTTTTTACCAAATGGATGTGCATCCCCAGGTCTGTGAGCATGTGCATGCATCCATTCATTTAAACAAGATTGTCTTTGTGGAATTTATGTAGTGATGTGTATCTAATGAACCTTATCTGATTACTATGATAATCATTGTAAAATATTTGTATACATTGTTCATGACAACTATGTTTAAATTTTCTTGATGATACAATAAATCTTGGGGGTTATACCTCACTGCAATAGCAATTGACGCTATCAAACCATAATCAGTGTGCTGGAGATGCAGAGGATACGCATGTTGGTGTTCATGTTGAATAGGAAGAGTTAAACAACCTTGCAACTCTCTATTCCTGATTTCATTTGTATTTAATTTGTACTGTTATGTATTGTAAAAACTTAAGACATTGATTTGTATAAGTTTTTGGGAAACCACTCAAATATTTGGTTTTGTATATTTGAATTCCCTCTTATACTTGATTTCTTTCTATTCCACTTGATTACTAACTCTAATATAGGAAAGAAAAAAAAAGTACATGAAATTTGAACCACTGTTAAAGGTTAACACTCTGGCTTTTGGAAAACGAGTAGTGTACTCGGGTTTTTGGAACCCGGGTGTTACAATGTTCCTGTCATAGAACACCTTCATCTTGTCCTTGTAAATTCTCGAGTTCTCGTATGCATCATTCCAGATTTCCTCCAGTTCATTCAGATAAAGTTTGCGCAGTGAGTCAGCATTGTCCAAGTCAAAGTTCATGTTTTTGAAAGCCCAGTAGGCTTTATGTTCCAACTCTACAGGCAAGTTGCAAGCCTTCTCATAGACGAGTCTAAAGGGAGACATTCCAACGTGAGGCCCATAAGGCATCGGTCAAGCAAATTGACTAATCCACGCGATCAAGGTTAACTGACTTTTCCAAAATGTGTTTAGTTTTTCTATTGAAAATCTCAGCTTACCCACTTGTCTACGGGTGGTATGGAGTGCTTATCTTATGCGAGATGCCATATTTCTTCATTAAGTTCTCAAATGGCCTATTACAGAAGTGTGAACCTCCATCACTAATGATAGCCCGAGGCGTTCTAAACCAGAAAATGAGTTTTCTTTTAGGAATTGAATGACTATATGATGGTCATTGTCCCAGCATGGAATCCCTTCAACCCATTTAGTGACATAGTCTACTGCTAGCAGAATGTATGAATTCCCAAAGGATTGGAGGAATGGTCTCATGAAATCAATGCCCTATGAATCGAATGCTTCAATAGGCAGAATGAGGTTCAGAGGCATCATATTTCGACGAGAAAACGCTCCCAATTTTTCACAACGCTCACAAGCCTTGTAGAACTCATGAGTCTCCTTGAACATAGTAGGTCAGTAAAAGCCGCATTGCAGAATTTTGGTCGTGGTCTTTTTAGCAAAAAAATGACCATCACAGGCCTGAGAGTGATAGAAGGAGATTACACTTTGGTGTTCATTTTCTGGCACACATCTCCTTAGAATTTGGTCTAGGCAATATTGAATAAATATGGGTCATCCTAGAAGAATTTACGTACCTTGGCAAAGAAATTTTTCTTATCTTGCGCAGTCCAACGAGTCAATGTGAAACCTGTGTCAAGATAATTTGCAACGTCGGCAAACCAAGGTAAATTGGAGAGCTTAAACATTTGTTCATTAGGGAACATGTCATTTATAGGTGTCATCTTAAGGGAATCAGGGAGGTCAAATCTTGAAAGATGGTCAGCTACTACGTTCTCTACTCCTTTTTTGTCTCATATTTCCAAATCAAATTCTTGGAGTAGGAGGATCCATCTTATCAAGCGGGGCTTAACATCATTCTTAGAAAGAAGATGCTTCAACGCCACATAATCAGTATAGATGATGATCTTAGATCCGATCAAGAATGACCTAAATTTGTCCAAGGTGAGTACTGCGTCCAAGAGTTCCTTCTCCGTAGTACAACAATTCACTTGGGCAAGATTTAGAGTTTTACTTACATAATGAATAACGTAGGGCTTCTTCTCTTTTCTCTGGCCTAACACCACCCCAATAGCATAGTCAGATGTGTCGCACATGATCTCAAAAGGAATGCTCTAGTCGGGTGGCTACTTGATCGGAGCGGTAGTCAACATGCCCTTGAGCTTAGAAAAGGCTCTTTGGTTTTCTTCACTCCACTTGAATGGTGTATCCTTTTTAAGTAAATTGTATAAAGGACGAGAGAGGTTACTGAAGTCCTTCATGAATCGTTTATAAAATTCATCATGTCTTAAGAAGGATCACACATCTCGTATGCTCTTATGTAGAGGTAAGTTAGAGATAAGATTAATTTTTGCCTTGTCTACTTCAATTCTGTATGAAATTATATGTTTAAGAACAATTCCCTTAGGAACCATAAAATGACACTTCTCTTAATTTAGTACCAAATTATTTTCCTCACATTTTTCAAAATTTTCAGACATTCACTGAAAGATGTACTAAAGACAATGAAGTCATCTATGAAGACTTCTAAATATTGCCCCACCATATCAGAGAAAATACTCAACATGCATTGTTGAAAAGTGGTTGGGGCATTACACAGTCTGAATGGCATCCTTCTGTAAGCGAAGGTGCTATAGGGACATGTGAACGTTGTCTTTTCCTAATCTTCAAGGGCTATCTCTATTTGATTGTAGCCCAAATACCCGTTAAGGAAGCAGTAGTAAGAATGACAACCTAGCCTTTCCAAAATTTGATCAATGAAGGGTAAAGGGAAGTGGTCCTTCTGTGTGACGATATTCAACTTTTTATAGTCAATGCACATTCTCCAACCAGTAGTGACTCTAATTGGCATGAGTTCATTGTCAGCATTGGCTACGATGGTGATTCTGGACTTCTTAGGAACCACCTGAGTTGGACTCACTCATTGGCTATCAGATATGGGGTATATAATACCCACATCTAACAACTTAAGTACCTCGGCCTTAGCCACTTCTTTCATGTTTGGATTTAATATACATTGTGGTTGTCGAGAGGTCTTCGCATTATCCTCAAGATGAATGCAGTGAGTACAAATCAAAGGGTCGATTCCCTTGAGGTCCGTAATCGACCATCTAACGGCTTATTTGTGCTCAATGAGAGTAGAAATAAGCATACTCTCATGTTCTTACTCAATGTGAGAAGAAATCACCACCAAGTATGTCTCATCTTAACGTAAATAGACATATTTGAGATCATAGGGCAAAGGTTTTAGGTCAAGCTTCGGTGCTTTAAGGCTATACGGTAGAGGCACTACTACATCAGTTTGGGGTAATTCTTCAAATTGTGGCCTCCACCGATTAACTTCAAGTACCAACATAACATAAAGCATGACATCCATCTCCCTAATCGTGTCATCATCCATATGAGGGGAGTGGGCCAACCATGTCTCTAGAGGGTCAGAGGATAAGGTCATCAGAGTTCTATATTCCAGAAAAGAGTCTATCACATTAATGTCGTGGGCCTTGTCATCATCCTCTACATGTCTGCTCATCTTGAAAAAGATATTGAGCTCCAATGTCATATTTCCAAAAGACAAATTCATGACCCCATTCCTGCAATTGATGATAACATTGGATGTAGCAATGAATGGGAGACCAAGTATTCAGGGATTTGAGTGCTCACGTGTGCGATGGGCTGAGTATCCAGGATGATAAAATCTATTGGATAGTAAAATTTGTCAACCTGGACCAACACATCCTCAATCATCCCCCTCGATACACGAATTAAGCTATCAACTAGTTGTAATGTGGCTGCGTGGGTTTTAATTTACATAGACGTAGTTGTTCGTAGACCGGATAAGGGATCAGATTTACGCTTGCTCCCAAGTCAAGAAGTGCGTTCTCAATTTGATGATTCACAATTATACAAGTGATAGTTTGGCTACCTAGATCTTTATAATTTTGTGTCACATCTTGCTTAAGGATGACACTCAATTTTTCTATCAGGAAAATTTTCTTTTTGATACTCTGCTGCCTCTTGGTTATGCATAAGTCTTTTAAAAATTTGGCATATAAAGGAATTTGTTTCACAACATCCAGAAGAGGGATGTGACCTTCACTTATTTCAACACCTTTAGAATATCCTATGAGTTGGCTAGAGGTTTTGGTGCAATCAACTGTTAGGGAATGAGGCAATTGATTTACTTAGAGGTTCCGGTTCTAATCCATGTGGAGTAGTCCCCGGTTCTAATCCATGTGGAGTAGTCCAAGGCCTATCATCCGTGTCTTGACTTTTTGGCCCTTTCCAGAATAGATATGTAAATTGTTTTTTCCACTCCTAAGAGTAGTGATAGACTTGGTTTGCTCCATTAGATTTGAAGATCTTGGGTCATATAACGCCCTGAAAATCGGGGGTCGAGCATAAGCTCAAACTCCCGAGTTCCAAAACATCACTTATGCAACATGGATAATGATGATTGAATGTTGTCTGTATTAGTGTATTAAACATGAATAGGATTATAACAAAACGGCATATCATACTCCAGAGACAGTTGAATTTCGCAAGCGGAAGACTGTGATAAGTATGTATAGAGCATATAAGTGATTGTAGGTCTCCTGAGTATGATCATGTTACCAGGTCAATTAATTACATGTAAAATTTTAAAATATATAAATTATGTAATGTCATCTAATCAGCAACCCTGTATGTAAAACCTGTACCCTAGTCCGTACCGTTTCGTAGGCTTCCGCGATCCTACCGATCGAATTTCGGCAATTCTCGACCCATTTCCATCATTGCACGCGATCCTAAGCCGAGTCCTGCATACCAAAGTCGCGACTCGCGCACCGAACCGATACCTAGGTGGGAAGATGCCAGTCTGCGTTTGGTTCGAAGAAACGCCGCACGTTGCGAATCTCGAGGGAATCTCTACGAGATGTCCCATCAATCAAGTCAAGTATACCACCATACCTCCATGACACCTCACCCAACAACAAGTACCCATGGCCATTCCCTTTTTTCTCCCAAGTCAACTCTTCTCTCCCTTCACCATACCTCTTTTCACAAATTTCAAACCTAACATCACCTCCCCATTACCTCTTCATTAAACCACCACATCACCTCATTCCTTTTACCATCACTCCTCTCTCTCCCTCATTTCTCAAAGTCTATCCCAAGCAACATCATACGTCCAAGCTCTCTCCCTCTCCCCAAATACCAAGTGTGGCCCACTCTCTCATCTCTCATCCTCACCATCAAGATCTCATCATCCACCATTAAACCCGAAGGTAAGGAGCTAAGGAAGCTAGGGGAGCAAGAAGAAGGAAGAAAGGTGGGTGATCCACTGTTGGTTTCTATTAAAGGGGCCCATAAATAATGGGGTCCACCTTGATGTATGTATTTATGATTAGAGAGGGGCCCATAGTGGCAGGGTCCCTCTACTCCATCGGTCTCTCTCTATTTCTCTCTCTTTCTCTCTCTTTCCCTCTCTTTATCTCTTCCTTAGAATGAAGTGGGCCCCACCAATATGTTAAATCTACTCCATCCATCAAATGGGGTGGCCCACCTCAGTTTAGGAGAGATCCAACCCCTATTTAGACTATATGATATATTATAATATTTTATTAATATTTACATGCATGGTGGGCCACGATCACGTGGAACCCACCTTGGTGCACGTGGGCCACCTACGTGTGGGACCCACCATGATGCAGTGTTTATCCCAAACCGTCCAGCATCTCTGGACGCTGGACGTAGGCGGCTTGCATGGAGTGCATGTACTGCATGGGTGTGTACCTGCAAGCTAACAAAAAGAATTTACTTTTTGGAGTGGGCTACTCATGCAGTCCCCACCTTGATGTATGAGGCTGATCCACGCCGTCCATTCTGTTCTCCAGATCATTTTAGGCGTTGAGCCAGAGTTTTTAGGTGATCCAATCACTGGGTGGGCCATACCATCTAAAACCATGCGAAGGCATGCCATAACATATAAAAGTACTTGGTGGGACCCACCTTTAGTTTGGATGCATCTGAAACTCAGTCTGGACGGCCAGACAAGTGGGACTCACATAATGGGTGGGCTAGATTGTAAATCACATCTCGGTGGGCCCCAAAACAAAAAAACAAAGGAAAAAGATGGCGGCCGTCTTTGCTCGATAGCGTAGGGCGCCGCATTGGCCGGCCGACGGACGGACGGCCGGGCCTCACGGTCAGTGGGGCCCCACCATGGTGTGTTTCGACCATCTACTCCGTGCATTTGATGGTTCCCCTTTAAATTGTGGGGTATCCCAAAAATCAGCCGTATATGAAACTCAGGTGGGCCATACCATCTAAAGTCATGTGAAGACATGCCTAAACATATAAAACCACTTGGTGGGGCCTACCTGATATTTGGACACGGCTGAAAGTTGGTTTGAACCCTCAGCCAAGTGGGACACACCTAATGGGTGGACTGGATCTGTGAACCATATCACAATGGGCCCCCAGGTCATGTGTGACCTTATAAACAGGTTGCATGACAAATATACATCACGTGGGCCCTAGCTCATGTGACCTTATGAACAGGTTGCGTGGAAAATAAACATCACTGTGGGTCCCCTCCCCTGACCGTGGGCCCCTAGACAGATTGGGTGCTAAATAAACATTTTGGTGGGCCCCTATTCATGTGGCCTTATCAACGGATTGGATAGTAAAATAAACATTATGGTGGGCTTCACATGAGGCCCACTTGGATGCATATGGGCTATTGTACTTAGGCCCATCTTGATGTATTTTTAGGCCCATTATTATGTGGAGTAAAGCATGATAAATAAAGTAATTCAAGCATGATAAATAAAGTAATTCAAACATGCTAGTAGGCATGTTATAAGCATATTATAAAGCATGATATAAAGCATGTTGTAAAACACTACATTAATAGGAATACAAACACATGTATTGCAAGTAAGTGGTTTAAGTGATCAACCTCATGGAGCTAATCATACACGTCGCTAGGGTAGTTGAGAATCCAATCTCAACACCCTCCTAAGGCATCTACATCCAAACACTTACTCACTCAAGCATTTCCACAAACACTTAACATACACTATTTCACATACTTGGTGTATGTTAGCAAACATGTATTAGGGCGAGTCCTTTCACCAAGCAAATAATTTACGCATATATAGTATATTTATACAATAAATAATCGTGGCAAACACATCTCTAAAATACATATGTATACAGTACTTTCTTCAATGCAGTATTTGTACATACATGGTGTATATTGGTAAACTTGTATTTTGGCGAATCCTTTCGCCAAATAAGTATTTTATCCATATATCGTATATCCATACGACAAATAAAGATGTCAAACACATTTCCAAAAAAAATACGTATACGGTATTTTATACGAATACCTAGAGTATGTGAAATTCCATATTCTACAATTCTAATCGAAACAGAAAACGGAAAGCACTTTGTACATATGCAATTGCATGCAGATCATGAATGTATCATTATCTGACATTGAAAACGTTGAAAACCGTAACCTATACACCTAAAGTCCTCACCTTTTGTCATAGAATCGCAACGGAATCGATAGGTTTGTCTAGCTTCCGTATACGGCAACTAGGCAACCTAGAGAAGGAAATAGGTTAGCTATTTCATAACCTACAACAATCAAATCCTCCAAACAGGTTAGGTTAGGGTTTATTACCTAAAAATGACGCCGGAATCGCCGGAAAAGCGGCAAGAATGAGGTGGTTAAGTACCGATAGCAGCAGGGTAGAGCGGGGAGGAGATCTTCCCACAACTCCCACACTTTCTCTTTCTTTTCCCTCTCTCAAATCTCAAATTTGTATGGCTGCCATGAGAGAGGGTTTAAGGTCCTTATATAGTCTCAAAACTCACCGAAATAGACTCGGGAACAAAGTATACTTAGGTTATGTCCAAAGCGGACCTGTTCCGTCTCAACGGAGCACTTCTGACGGGCCTCCTCGAGCCAAAGGTCGGACCTAAGCTCACCGACACCGGATCTACATTTTATTAAGTTTTTGTTTCAGTCTGATTTCCAGATCACACGTGGCGGACCAGATTCAGTTCAACGGTCAGCGGATCTCGATCGGAGATTTCGAGTACATGTAAATGTACCTGAAATTTTTCCTGATCCGAGGGTGTAATTTGGTCTGATTCTGACGGTCTGGTTGCTTAATACTGATCCGCAAACAAAAGGTGTCAGATCACTATTCAAGATATTTATTTTGTAAAGGAAAGAGTGGTTTTCACACTCCCTCGCTCCGGACGCGATCGAATGGCCGTGGGACATTGTCTGGACTTGATTTTCGAGATGGTTGTCAAGCCCAGCGAGGCGGTCCTAGTTCTTTAACTTCGTGTTAATCGGACTTCCGACGTGCGGTCCAGATCCGATACGGAGTTTCGAGATGCTCCCGAGAGCAGCCGGGTAATGAGATTGATCCTAGATTTTAGGGTAACCTAGCGTCAATGATTCTACAAGTTTTGGGTCTTGCAGATCATATTTAAAGCGATTCAAATGGATTTCATGGCTAATCTAGTTTAACACTTAGTTAACTTTGTCAAATTTCTAAAGGATTTAATCCTAAGTGATTTCCGTCTGAGGTAGTATTTAGTGCTTTGCAGTTTGTATCTAAAGTGATCCAAGTTATACTACTTAGCTAGTTTAAGATAGTGTCTAGGGCGAAGGTGCTTTGAAAAATTGAAAGCACAAGGTGGTGAAGGGTAGGATTTGTGAAGAAAATGGTTTAAGGAGCGATTTGAGGCTTTAATTGAGCGTTTAAGAAGTTAAACCTGTGTTAGGATTGACCCATTGCCTAAGGACGTCTAAACCCAGGTTGGGAAAAATCCGGAGTGTTACAATCTACCCCCCTTAAAACAAAATTTCGTCCCCGAAATTGCTTAAGGGTAATAAGGAAAGATTTCCATTATTTTATTTACCTAAGACTTATTGATTTTGAGTTCCTACACGTAGTAGGGTATATATAAGCCTGGTTTATTTTAGTCTACCCCCCTTAAAACTTATTTTTTTTTATCCATTTCTCATACTCTAATTGTTTGTTACAATTTATTTCTCTACCTATTTGGAGTCTCAACGACAATTCCCACAATTTAGAGTAAGATAGCTGTTTTCATTGTTTGACCAACACGGAGAGACGGTAATAGTGGACTCGATACCGATACATAGATCATCTACCTGACCAGGGTAAAAGGCTCATTGTATCACTTCCGAATCCTGGTGGATCCTGGTCTTCTGCTCAGTCAAGTGGTGAGTCCGTTGGTAGTCGCTCAGGATTGAGAATTGGGTCAAACCGCGAATGCTTCACAGTTGTATATTTCAGTAACTCCGTAGTCCGATCACTCTAGAAACGTAGGGAATGTCCATCATTGAAAGGTTCAAATTGTTTATTCTAAGGTTGCTCTTTAGGTCTTAGTCTAAGAGAGTCCTCGTTATTATCTATGTCAAAGGAAATGGGGAATCAAATCTTACTAGATCATCCTAAAACATTTTCATAGTAGAACTTGTTAGGGCTTCTATAATGTGCGTATGTTAACGAGCACCGTTTCGATCCTGGGCCAGTGGAGTAGGGTCCACCACGCTTTCACTGCGCCACCCAGATCAAGAGATGCAATAGGTAACCTAACTATTTTGGGCTCATAATGTTCTACCCCCCTTAAAATTTCATTTTCACCCTCATGGCTCAAGATTTATGTCCTGCTCCGTATATCGGAACAAGGTGTAGTTTAGGATCTATCCTTGACATGAAATGGGAAATACATTGGTCTGACTTTCATCGACAATGTGTACTAAGGCATTGATACTTGTGGTTACAGAAATGAGCAAAAGATTGATGGGTATTGTAGTTGATTGCAGGGACAGGTGTGAGTTTGAGGCAAGATGCCTAATTCTACCAAGGAGTTTTGTCACGGTCCAGAATTATCCTATTTAATCATGTCTAGCTTAATAGGCATGCTATCTTTCTACGTTCATAAGCACAATATGTATGCCGACATGGCATGTGATTTAAGACCTAATTCTTAACTGTCTGTTGCTCACTTGGAAAATTCCTTAAGCCTGAAAGGAAATATTTCTATTGGCTATATATTCTTACACTTCTCAAAGACAAAGTTATAAACTTTTGGTTGTAAGTGGTCAAGCCAACACGGAAGGAAAGTTGTGTAGTGGGTCAGAATCGGATACATGGACCTTCTACCTCGCGAAGACAAAATTGTTGTATTAGTTCTTAATCCTAGTTGATCCCGACCTTCTGCTTGATTAGAGCATAGAGTTTATTAGTGACCACCAGGATTGAGAATTCGATTCAAACCGCGAATACCTCGCTTATAGGTAGTGTCTCTGCTCCGTGTTCCTGATTGTACTAAGTCCTTGAGAAGGCAATTCTAAGGGTTATGTTGATTTGACCTAACATTAAATCCAAGGGATCTATAAGTTTTCTCTGGGCGTGAATAGGTTCTATGTTAAACAAGCTTCCTAAGAGTTGTTAAAGAAGCCTATGAGTACCAAGGGGATTTAACGAAGGAACGGGGTCTCGCTCCAACCTAATCAAGCCGACTTACGCTAGATGGTTTCTAATACAAGAAATTGGTTATGGCTTAGGGTTAAAGTTGTCTAAGTGGAATTGAGTTGCCCAAACTTGAATTTAATTACGCTTGAGCACTACACACCTGTTTATACTAGCTATGAAGGTCCTAGGGCTCACATTATTCATTTATTGGGTTTTCTATACTGTCAAGTCTGTCGACATCTAGGAGCACCGCTCTAGGTCCAAATTCCAAAGGTCTACTTAGCCAGCGATCTTAAGTTGTACTAAATGGAACTGCATTGCTAATCCGACTTCAGGATTGGCAGTGGCATGGTCGGTAGGAGGGTGGGTGGGGATTAAATTTTATAGGCTTTGGAAAATGAGTCTGGTGTTGGAAAAGTGTGAGATGGGATTTCCAAACCCCATGATGATGAATTTATAAGTGTAATTTGAAAAGAAAACACGGGATTTACGTTTAACTGCCTACATCCCAATCATAGTATGGATGATTAGGCCTCCAAGAAAATGGTCGTACACGCTCGAATAGAGCCATGGAAAATGAGGATAAGGGGAAATGGGGTTTGGGGCGTTTGGAAGGGGTGAAATGAGAGAGAGGGGTGCTCCAGCCCCCAAAATCCCAAACCCCAGCTAAAACTGCATGTGCCAGGGGGTAGGGGAGGTCGGGCCGACCAGTCCCAGGCCCGGCCCACCACCAGCCGAGCCACCGGACGGCGGCGCACCGCGGTGACCGCGGTGCCACCGCGGTGACCGAGGCGCCACCGCGGTCCGCCTTGGCCGGAGCCTTGCCGCCGCAGTGGGGCCATGTCCCCCATGGTCCCAAGGTGCCAATTGCACCTTGGTTCGACCCTGGGTCCCTTTGGATTAAAGTGGGGAGGCCCCCGACTCTGTTTCGAGTCGTTTCGGGTCAAATCGGACGTATCTTGCAATCTGAAATGAGTTATCTGATGTAAAATATATGAATCTGGAGTAGAACGAGCTAATGAAGCCAACCAACCCTGCTATGCCGAGTTGCACAGCTCGAAATTGTGAAAAAAACTCCGATTGATGGTCATTTCCTTGTTTTAATTTCGTTTTACTAAAATAGTAATTTTTGTTTGATTACTCTTTATCTGTTGGGCTTTAGGAGTTGCGCTCATAGTGTCAAGAGCTTAGAATAATTAGGAGAATGGTTTGGTGAAGTCAAATAGGACACTTACTATTTTTGGCTGAAAGCCTTGCGCACTAGTAGACATCACAACCTAGGAGTTTTAGTTGTAGTTTGTTTCTGATTTCCTTCCCATTACTTGGTATTCCCATTTAAAGGGTTGTAAATTCTTTTTTTTTTTTTGTCATTCATCAATCAATTTCAAATTTATTAGAATTTATTTCTATTTTCTGCTTTTCTTTCCTCATGGATTCGAGAAGTCTCTGTGAGGAGTCTAGAGAAACTCCGGGGATTCGGAGTAGTTATCCTCATCAAGTTCATTACCGATTTTCAACGGTTGGGATGAGGTGGATTGTAATCTAGAATTATCTATAAATGGCCTAGGAATATTTTAAGGTTGACCCGTGCGACCATGATTGAATACAGACTCGATTTCGGCGTTCGTTTTCAGTGAACTAGCCGTTAGACGGAACAGGGATGTCTAAAACTGTTTCTACATTCCGTCGCTCCCTCCTAAGTCAGAGTGGGTCAGTGTGCGTCGTGTGACCATAACCCAGGTCCGGTTTAATCCAAATCATGCTCTGATACTATCTTGTAACACCTTGAAAATCGGAGGTCGAGCATAAACTCAACTCCCGAGTTCCAACGCATCACTTATGCAACAAAATGAATGATGATTGAATGTGATCGGTATTAGTGCAATGAACATGAGTGAGATTAAGCGAAAACAACATATCATACTCCAGAGACAGTTAAATTTGCAAGCGGAAGACTGTGATAGATAGATAAAATATATAAACTGTGGTGGGTCTCCAGAGTGTGATAAAGTTACCAGGTTAAATAATTACAAGTATGATTTTAAATTATACCAAGTTATGTAGTGTGATCTAGTCAACATCCCTGTAGCCCCGACAATCAAGGCACGGCTCTCACGAAGCCGCCAGAAAACAGCATATACGAGGAAGCATTCTCGTCGTCATAGAAGTCCGGCTCCACCTCAAGTAAGCGTCGCCATCTCGCAATCGACAAAGTCTGGTGGGTGTTCGGAACACCGTCCCGTATTGTGGGAGTGAGTGATCAACTCAGTGGAACAATAAAGCATAGGTTAACATGTTATCAATACAGTCAAGCAGTAATGATAAAGCAGTAAATCAAACACTCCTAGTTACTCTGATTAATGCAAGTATGAATGCAGGTATGATGGATGCCCTCACCGACATACTCCCTCATGCGACACCATCTCACGTTCGCGGCATGCTTACATCCCACGTTGCTCCACATCTTCCGGGCACATGCGATGCATGATGAGCATGATTACCGAGTTTTTAATTAATCCATTTCAAACAAACAGGATTGGAAAACTAAGGTACCTCCTTGTATCATTCCCAAACATGATCCATTCTAGGGTCGTCAGTCCTAGTTAATATCAGACGATGGTGTATTTTCTAGGTCACTACAGAGGCTGCCAGGGCTGTTACGCACAAAGGTTGCACCACTCCCCCATCACCCCTTTACGATTCATCACTATACAGAAACAGGCCTAGTTCATACTCTATATATCGCGGTGAACCCTAAGGTGCACTGCGACATCAGAATATGCTCGCGGACACTACAAAGGGCTACCAGAGCTGTTACGCACAAAGGTTGCACCACTCCCCATCACCTTATCAATGTAGGCCGACAGCGCGAATATAGTGTCCCATACCACCATAATCGGCTCACGAGTTAAGTTGCTCACTGGTCACTACGGGGAGGCACGTAGCCCCAGCGTAGGTCGACAGCTCGACCACGGTGTCCCATACCACCATGCCCGGATCATGAGTCTTAGCGGATCGAGGTACCATGGTTAAAAGGGTTTTCACTGGTAAGTTTAGTACCCTAGGTTCAAGCAATAGCGACCAAACATGGTGAACATACATTAGACAGATCGGGTTATAAGACGAGCTCGGCTAGCTCAAGCACACAACAAGTTGAACAACATGAAGTGCATAAGCACTTCGCGTGGCCAAACACTATCGCCAACCGAAGTACGACTCGAGTTCGTCGAACACATCTCACGTGGCGACATGAAGCTCAACCACGATATCCAATCTAGTACCGATTGTCTGGACTATAATCATAGCCCCAAGCAAAATCAATTGTCATCCATAGCATGTGGAGTAAAGCATGATAAACAAAGTAATTCAAGCATGATAAATAAAGTAATTCAAACATGCTAGTAGGCATGTTATAAGCATATTATAAAGCATGATATAAAGCATGTTGTAAAACACTACGTTAATAGGAATACAAACACATGTATTGCAAGTAAGTGGTTTAAGTGATCAACCTCATGGAGGTAATCATACACGTCGCTAGGGTAGTTGAGAATCCAATCTCAACACCCTCCTAAGGCATCTACATCCAAACACTTACTCACTCAAGCATTTTCGCAAACACTTAACATACACTATTTCACATACTTGGTGTATGTTAGCAAACATGTATTAGGGCGAGTCCTTTCGCCAAGTAAATAATTTACACATATATAGTATATTTATACAATAAATAATAATGGCAAACACATCTCTAAAATACATATGTATACAGTACTTTCTTCAATACAGTATTTGTACATACATGGTGTATATTGGTAAACATGTATTTCGGCGAATCCTTTCGCCAAATAAGTATTTTATCCATATATCGTATATCCATACGACAAATAAATATGTCAAACACATTTCCAAAAAAAATATGTATACGGTATTTTATACGAATACCTAGAGTATGTGAAATTCCATATTCTACAATTCTAATCGAAACAGAAAACGGAAAGTACTTTGTAGATGTGCAATTGCATGCAGATCATAAATATATCATTATCTGACATTGAAAACGTTGAAAACCGTAACCTATACACCTAAAGTCCTTACCTTTTGTCGTAGAATCGCAACGGGATCGATAGGTTTGTCTAGCTTCCGTATACGGCAACTAGGCAACCTAGAGAAGGAAATAGGTTAGCTATTTCATAACCTACAACAATCAAATCCCCCAAACAGGTTAGGGTTAGGGTTTATTACCTAGAAATGACGCCGGAATCGCTGGGAAAGCGGCAAGAATGAGGTGGTTAAGTACCGATAGCAGCAGGGTAGAGAGGCGAGGAGATCTTCCCACAACTCCCACACTTTCTCTTTCTTTTCCCTCTCTCAAATCTCAAATTCGTATGGCTGCCATGAGAGAAGGTTTAAGGTCCTTATATAGTCCCAAAACTCACCGAAATAGACTCGGGAACAAAGTATACTTAGGTTATGTCCAAAGCGGACTTGTTCCGTCTCAACGGAGCACTTCTAGCGGGCCTCCTTGAGCCAAAGGTCAGACTTAAGCTCACCGACACCGGATCTATATTTTATTAAGTTTTTGTTTCAGTCGGATTTTCAGATCACGCGTGGCGGACCAGATTCAGTTCAACGGTCAGCGGATCTCGATCGGAGATTTCGAGTACATGTAAATGTACCTGAAATTTTTCCTGATCCGAGGGTGTAATTTGGTCTGATTCTGACGGTCTGGTTGCTTAATACTGATCCGCAAACAAAAGGTGCCAGATCACTATTCAAGATATTTATTTTGTAAAGGAAAGAGTGGTTTTCACACTCACTCGCTCCGGATGCGATCGAATGGCCGTGGGACATTGTCTGGACTTGATTTCCGAGATGGTTGTCAAGCCCAGCGAGGCAGTCCTAGTTCCTTAACTTCGTGTTAATCGGACTTTCGACGTGCGGTCCAGATCCGATACGGAGTTTCGAGATGCTCCCGAGAGCAGCCGGGTAATGAGATTGATCATAGATTTTAGGGTAACCTAGCATCAATGATTCTACAAGTTTTGGGTCTTGCAGATCATATTTAAAGCGATTCAAATGGATTTCATGGCTAATCTAGTTTAGCACTTAGTTAACTTTGTCAAATTTCTAAAGGATTTAATCCTAAGTGATTTCCGTCTGAGGTAGTATTCAGTGCTTTGCAGTTTGTATCTAAAGTGATCCAAGTTATACTACTTAACTAGTTTAAGATAGTGTCTAGGGCGAAGGTGCTTTGAAAAATTGAAAGCACAAGGTAGTGAAGGGTGGGATTTGTGAAAATGGTTTAAGGAGCGATTTGAGGCTTTAATTGAGCGTTTAAGAAGATAAACCTGTGTTAGGATTGACCCATTGCCTAAGGACGTCTAATCCCAGGTTGGGAAAAATTCAGGGTGTTACAAGGAGGTTCATCATCTTTCCACCTCTTGTTGTTGTTGGTCGAGGTCGGCACCTCCTTGGGTCACTTCTCCTTAGTCGAGCTTTCCTTGTGTCGAGTCGCCCACCGTATGCTAGTGATTTCCTCGTCGTTGGAGTATTTCTGAGCTCTATTGAGGAGGTCGGCCATCGTCGTAGGAGAACTTTTATCGAGTGAAAAGAGAAACTTTCCTTCTCTTAGACCTCTCATCATCGCAGTCAGAGCAATTTCCTCTGAATGTTCTTATACATGCATCATTTTCAAGTTGAAATGCTTAATGTAGTCCTTGAGCAGCTTGCCTTCTTTCTAAAGAATATGGAGGAGGTGGGGGGCCAATTTGAGACTTTCTTTCCCCCAGATGAAGTTGGTGATGAAGGCTTTACTGAGCTGCATGAAAGAACTAATTGATTGCGGCTTCAGTTGTCAAAACCACTTGCGAGCTGCTCCTGCCAGGGTTAGTGAAAATGAACGGCACATGACCGCGATTGATGCGTCCTATAATTCCATCCAAGCCCTGAACGATTCTAATTGCTGGGCAAGATCAGTGGTCCTGGAGTATGGGACGATCTGAGGCATACCGAATCTCGGCGGGAGTTGCGCGTACGTGATGTCGATAGTAAACGAAGGCTTGGTTTTTTCTAGTATTGCCTACATCGAGGTCGGCTTCCGAGGGATCGGGACGTTCGATCGACAAGCTTGTCATATGTCGCCAATTTGACCTTGTATGTCATTGAGCTCAACTTCCCAAGGATTGCTGCTTTGAGCTATGGCCTCAACGGCTGCCTCAAGTGCCTTATCGTGCTTCTTTCTATCCAACTTGTGACACATAACGGAGGTTGCCAGCGCGGACGTGCCAAATCCATAAGAAGGTACCGGCCTTGATGTTCCAAGCTACCGGATTTTCCAGGAGGTGATAGGCATGTCGGATGACTCGGGGAGCTCTTGAATCGTCGATCCCACCACTGGCCTTTCACCTTGTGTGGGACGAGGTTATAGTTGTTCCAATAGCTACTTCATAGAATTCATATTATTATTCGACATCTTTGAGGGAGACAAGTTGTCCGCCATGACTCTGGGATCATTGTGCCAACCCCACAGGCGTGGAATCAGTCTGCAACTAGGAAGAGGAAGCCCGGTGGCTAGCGGACTAGTCCGGTGGCTCGAGATCGGGAGCAACAAAGGAGGCATGACCCTTCTTCCCCTTCACCATTATTGAGATATGGTGGGATGGGAACGGCTTTCAATGTCGTTCCCATAGACGGCACCAAACTATTGATGTAGAAATCTAGTTAGCCTTCCTTGAGCTAGCGAACCTGCATAAAAGATAGACAAAGAAGACCCTACCTCATGTAAGGGACCCTTCGATGCCTAAGTCAGGTAAGGAATCTAGGTCTACTTGAAGATTGAGGGTTTAGGGCTAGAGATTGTGCGTACCTTTCACCTTTGGGGGATTTCTTATTTATAGGTGGTGAGAGGCGGTGGCGTAGAGGGCGTCTCTCCCTGCTTTGGAAGGAATGAATTATAATAAGATTCAGACCCCTTACTTGGGTGGAGGATATTTCTTGATCATTCGGCTAGAATCTTGGGTAGAGTTGTTTTAGTGTTAGCTTCCTAGATCTTCTGCTGAGATCACAAACTGACAGATAGAGGTCAGGTTGGGTTCTATGGAGTGCGGGTTCAGCTGTCTTGAAGTAGTCCGACCTAGTCCACAACCGAGGCCGGGTCGTGTTCATCTAAGGATGGGCCTTGCCGACTTCAGGTGAGTTAGCTCGCTTTTTTAATTTAACAGTTTATTAATAATTCTCCTGACCTTGTACTTAGAGGTCAAGCTTAAGCCTTTCTCCATACTTGGTCGAGGAGACGGATGTCGGACCACTAGCTCGCATCTGTTACTGTTTGAATTGCTGACCTGGGCAATTAATAGTATTTCGGTCTATTTTCCAGTAACATCTTCTATCCAATAAATTCAGGGGCCAACACCTGTCCATGGTGCGTAAATCATATCAACGGCTTGGATGCACGGACCACGAGAGCAAAACAAGCAAAACAAATCCAAAATAAAAGGCTGAGGTAGCAAAAATCTATGAACAGTGAAATCAGCTTCCAAATCTTCTATGAATCTTGTCTGCAATCTACAGTGGGAAAACAATATAAAATCAAAAGCAACTTTTCGAAAGTATCAGTTTCACAGCAAAAGCAGGCCGGAAACTGAAATTATTATATATCTATACTTGCATGTTAGGTTGGAAAATTTTTAAAAGGTGGTGACATTTTTTCCAAGGCTTAACAAAATCATTGTGCCGGTAATTAGTTGGAACAAAAAAAAAAAAAAAATGAATAATAAAAAAAGCAACCAGTCGGACTTCAATTTAAATTGGAAACTTATACTTACACGCATCCCAGTTTGCAGACAAGCCGTTGCTTTTCTGATTGTGCCAACATAATAAATTCCATTGCACAACTTCCACTAAGCTATTCCTAAAAGTAGTAATGGAGTGATACGCAGGTTTCCAGAAGGTTGTCACTGGACTATTGATTTGTAGTCCTAAAGCCGGGCCACTATGATAATTGGAGGCCATGTACGGCTCGCCTCTTTTTTTTTTTTTTTTTTTAAACGTAAAGATGATTGCAACCCCTCTAAAGGCAACTTAAATGTGTCTCATTGATGATGCAACCTACCACTTGAACGGTTCTGATCATCCTTATGGGCAAACTTGTGGAATTCGAAATTTTGGCTGAAGAGAGTATCCAGGGACTCTGGCAGCATATAATACTTGATACACAGCCAACCCTAAATTGTACAATTGACATAATCATATAAAATCGCATGAATTGTGTACCGACTGTAGCTAAGTTGAGAGTCTCAAAGTTTTATTTCTATGAGAAACTTGCATTCATTAAACTCTCAGAGAGTTTTGGCACGATGATGAGCCAATACTTGCAATATTTATCAAAGAAAAAACTTAGCGGTCACCTATTCATTCATCACACCCACATTCTATAGACTTTTCCAAATTGTCTGCAGCAACATTTGCCTGATATGAATGTTGGATGCAACGGTTGATTCCACCTATGTAATGGACTATTAGATGGTATTTGATTGTAATCAACCTATTTAATAATCTATTACATTCCACTTGTGAGAATTTTGTGTTGTTATTACCGGTCCACTTGTGTGAGTTTTGTGCTGTCATTTCTGGGTCAGTATGGATAAACGAGAAAGTAATGTTAGTGAGTTTTGTGCTGTCATTTCTGGGTCAGTATGGATAAAGGAGAAAGTAATGTTAGTGATGTAGGATGTGGCATAGATGCACTCTTAGTAAGGCTGAACCAAAAGAAGGCCAAGCAGAAGTTGAAGTAGACTGTCAGATCTGGGCCTAGTCCTATGTAAGGCATGGCGTAACTGGACCTCAGGTGCCTCTTGTTCGAAGAAATTCAATCCGACATTACACTAAAATCATAAATTTGGAACAGATACATTTTTGGTTTAGGAATGGTTTAATTGCTCATACACCCAAACCATCTTATGTCTCTCTCATCTACTTCTCCCTAAAAAATCCACTGACCGACCTTATCTTCCCGAGAAAACCCCAATCTCTCATCTTCTCCCTGAAAAACCCCTCTCTCTTGTCTTCTCCACAACCCATCGACCCTCTCTCTCTCTCTCTCTCTCTCTCTCTCTCTCTCTCTCTCTCTCTCTCTCTCTCTCTCTCTCTCTCTCGCTCTTGATCTCTTTCATTGAAGATGGTCTGCTCTGCATCTCCACCGATATCAACGTTGATGGAGACATAGGAGTTCGGGGACTATCAGATCTTTGAGTTCAAGGAGCCATTTAGCATGTTTGATAAGGACAAAGATAGTTAGGTCCCTTCGATCTTCGCTTTTCCCCCTTTTTACTGAAAATTTTGTTACTTTTATAATTTTTTATAGAATTTTTATACTCAAGGGTTTTTTTTTTTTTTTTTTTTTGATTTGATGTTGATTTCATTAGATCTTATGGTTTTCTGCTTCGATTCGTTGGTATCAAGCTTGGTAAAAAGCCATGTCGTCGGAAATTTGCTTATCGCTTTCCTTGATGAGTACCAGGTCCAGCGAGATTTGGTCCTTTTACTCACTGTAAATGGATAGATCTGAGCTGATCCATCTATTTCTCTTTAAACGTGAGTCCAATCTTTGTTTTCCTCTCTCTCTCTCTCTCAGATTTTGTTTTGTTGTTCGGATGTTTGGGCCCTCATAACATCATTTTAGGTCACTAAACAATGGCCCCACTCATAAAAACTAAAATGCCTATTATGTAATACCTCTTGTTTTTCATGCATGCTAACTGTTTTATAAAATGACTAAACAAGAAATGTTTTCAGGCCTCTAGATTTTAGCTGGGAAAGAAAGTTCTAGAGAATATCCTTTTAAATTATATAGGTAAATGACACAGGAAAGGACGTGAGGTCGAGCGTTGTCTTTCTCAAGGGGATAATTGTTCTGAATCCACAGAACTTCTCTGGACTCCTCACAAAGACTTCTTGAATCCACTAGGAAACAAACAAGAAAATAGAAAATAAATTCTATAAAATTTAAAAATAATTGATGAATGAAATAAATGAGTTCACAGCCCTTTAAATAGAGATACTAAGCAATGAAAGAAATTTCAGAATCAAACTACAACTAAAACTCCTAGAATACACAACTTATTATAAATAGTAAACTTACTATTTATAAATGGTCGTGATGTCTGCTATTGTGCAAGGTTTTCAGCCAAAAATAGTAAGTGTCCGATTTGGCTTCACCACATTGTTCTCCTAATTATTCTAAGAACTTTTCATGTTGGGTGCAACTCCTAAAGCCCAAAAACTTATTATTTATAGTAAAAATGGAATTAAAATAGGGAAATGACTGTCGATCTTATGGTATTTCACAAATCCAGGTTGCGTAACACAACATAGGAGGGTTGGGTGGCTAAAGTAGCTCGTCCTACCCCAAAATCATAATTTTACGTTCGATAACTCATTCCAATTTGCGAGATACATTTGTTTTAAGTTCTGATGGTGAGGATCATGTCCATCTCCGAGCAAGCCTTTTCTGGTCCATCTTAGCCATGAAATTATCCACGACCCACTCTACATAAGTCTCCTTTACTTTAAAAAAACTCATCCTCGAGTTCTCGTCCTGTTTCGGTTCATGTTACTCGGTCAAGTCCATGACATTGAAAGTCCATAAGATCTCCATGTCGTCCAGAAAATCAACAACATAAGCCTTGTTATTGATCTTTTAGAGGATCGACACTGGTCCAATCTTCTTGTTCGTCAACTTGTTGTACGTCCCGGTCGGAAATCTCTCCTTCCGTAGATAGACCATAACTTGGTCGCCTACCTCGAACACCTTTTGTCACCGATGCTTATTGGTTTGTTCCTTGTACTTGTCGTTCAAGACGGGTAACTTGTCTTGTACATCAGCATGAATGCCTATGATCCTGTCTGCCATATGTTCTGCTACAATGCTCATACCTAGGAGCTTGGGCAAAGTGACCAAGTCAAGTGTGTGGCAAGGCACTCGGACATAAATAACCTGAAACGAGGACTTCCCTATCGAATTGTTTACCATGTTGTTAAATGCAAACTCCATTTGAGATAAGGATAAATCCCACTACTTTGGCTCTTCTCTTGAAATACATCGAAGGAGGTTCCCCAAGGTGTGATTCACAACTTCAGTTTACCCGTTAGTTTGTGGTTGGTAGGCATTGTTGAACTGAAATCATGTACCAAACCGGTTCCACAAAGCCCGCCATAAGTAGCTAATGAACTTCATATAACAGTAAGAAGCGATAGTCTTGGGGACCCCGTGTAGCCTTATGACCTCTCTGAAGAACAAATTTGCCATGTGTGTACCGTCAAGGGTCTTCTTGTATGGTATAAAGTAAGTCATCTTCGAAAAACGATCTACCACCACGAACACTGAATCCATGTCACGTTATGTTGGTGGGAGACCTAACACGAAGTCCATCGATAGGTCCTCCCAAGGGCCGTCCGGTACAGGTAGCGGTGTATGGAGGCCTGTATTCTGATACCGCCCCTTAGAGACTTGGCAAACATGACAACGCTGCACCGCTCTACCAATATCACGTACTAAATGTGGCCAATAGTACAGTTCTTCAACAAGTGCTCGCATTTTATCCTGTGTAAGGTGTAACGCCCCAAATTTCGAGGGTCCAGCAAAGCTCAACTCTTGAGATCCAACGCATCACTTATGCAAAATAGATAATGATGTTTAAATATTTTTCATATTAGTAAATTAAACATGAGAGGGATTAGACTAAATCAGCATATCATACTCCAGAGTAAATGTAATTAAGCAAGCAGAAGACTGAGATAGATATATAAGGTATATGTATGTGTTTGACAACCTCCAGATTATGAGTATATTACCGTGCTGAATATATACATGCGTTAACTTAAAATATACAAAATGATAAAATGTAAGTGTCTGACTAATCCACGTATCCCTGAAATCCCATCGAAGCAGCACGAGGTCTACATAGACCTGCTAGAGAGCAGAACATAAGAGAACTCTTCCTCCTCATCTGCAAAGTCCAACTCTGCTGCATATACATCCTCATCACCTGCATCTATAATAGAGTCTGGTTTGTGTTTTAAAACACTATCCCATAGTGGGAGTGAGTGATCAGCTCAGTAGTACTATATGGCGAAGGTTAACATGTTATCAATTCAATCAAGCAATAATGATAAAACAGTACAACGATCATTCCCTAAATACTCTTATTAATGCAGGGATGGTATGCAATAATGATGCATGCCCTCGTGTGACACTCCCTCAAGCGACTACACTAACCATTCGTATATGGAAAACTTCCTAAAGTGCATTTCCTTACCAAAGCACATACAATGCGGTGCATGATCGTGTTAGCGGAGTATTTAATTAGGCTTATTCATACAGCAAATTCGGGAAGCTAAGGTACCTCCCTTTATATCATTTACCCAACCGAAAGATCCATCTAAGGTCATCAATCCTAGTCAATCACATATGATAGGCAAGTTATAGGACATTACTCCTAATGACAAGCAGTGGATAGTTTATATTTGAGGTCACTACGGGGAGGCTTGTCACCTCAGCGCAGGTCGACAGCTCGAATACAGTGTCCCATACCACTGTATTCAGCTCACGAGTTTGGATTGCTCATTGGTCACTACGAGGAGGCTCATCACCCCTACGTAGGCCGACAACTCAACCACAATGTTCCATACCACCATGCCCAACTCATGAGTCTTAGCAGATCATGGTACCATGGTTAAAATGGGCTTTTACATTGGCGGGGGTATCTTGGATTCATGAAGTGGCGTCCATACATGGTGAACATACAATGGGCCGATCGGATTGTTAGGGAAGTTCAATTGGTACAAGCACACGCTAATGTATTCGACATGGAGTGCATAAACACTCCGTCTGGCCTAACCACTACCGACAATCCTCGTGCCACCCGGATTCTTTGAATTTTCCCGATGTGACGTGACTAATTCGGCTACCTGAACAGGGACTGTTACCGATTTCCTAGACTACGTTGTAGCCCCAATCTAACTCAGATGTAGCGAATAAATACATGTGATAATCATTTCATCATTTGACAAACAATCTAAGTAAATACTTCATTTGAGCATTTTATCAAACACCTTGAACATGTTAACAAACACTTACATTTTATTCATAAATTACATAGAGGCAAGTATGATTACATGAAATAAATTATACATACATACAAGGTAATGCAAAATATTATCTTAATACCTATAATAAGTACAAATCATCAACATTATCTCATTTAGACAATTTATCAAACACTTAGGCTACCCATAAGCAAATACATAGACTAGGCTGCGTACAATAAATAGTTTAGCAATTCCATCTACAAGGATGTCATCATGCAAATAACAATCATGAATCCTAGCTTAGTAATCATAATAAGCACAAATCATATTTACATGTTCATTCAAACATTTCAACAAACACATAGGATTCATAATTATACAACATAGTTCAAACATGTCTAATACATCGAAATTGACGTGTCTAAGACGATATGGTAGCAATCGAGTTAGACATAAATCATTATCTAACATTGAGAGCATTGAAAGTCATAACCTAAACGTTTATAGTCCACACCTTTCGTCAGAATACTCGATTCGAATCCTACGTTCCCGAATACAGAACAACGAGTACCTAAACATTGAAATAGGCTAGCTATTTCATCGTTTACGCTATTTGGATCCCTAAATCAAGATTAGGGTTAGGATATCTTACCCAAATCATAGTTGAAATAGGTTGTGTAGCGAAACGGGAGAGGTGATTCAGCCCGTGGAGTAGTGAGAAGGAATCATAGCAACGATCTTCATATCTCTCTCTCTCTCTTCTCCTTACTCTTTTCTCCTTTTTTCTCTCTTCTCTCTCCTAGGGTTAGAGAAATTCGTATGAAATGGGAATGGAGTGTGAAATGGGAATGGGGTGGTTTAAGGGCATTATATCGGCCCAGAACTGGTGTAAATGGCCCCGGGGCCATGGTATACTTAGGTTAAGGCCAAAGGGTTCCTGTTTTTGACAAATAGGGCCCTTAAGAAGGTCTCTTTCTCACTTACGGCATAGGGTAAGTTCTCAGACCATGGATCTAAGCCAAGTTATGATTTGGTATGATTAGATTAGCGGATCGACCGTGGATGACCCATGTTAGATCAACGATCGTTGTCGCTCGATCAGGGCCACAAGTATACAGATATGTGCAGGAAAATTTCCCTGATCCATGGGTGAAGTTCAGTCAGAAACTGATGGTCTGAAATCTTCAATTTTGCTCGCAAGCGAATGGCCCAATTCACTTAAGTTTCAATACCTTTTCTAAGCATATTCGCATTTCTCACACACTTTGCTCAGGGCTCAAGTTATGCATTTCTGGATACTATCTAGGCTCAATTCCCGTAATGTTTGTCAAGTCCAGTAAGACAGACATAACCCTATAGTTTTGCGGTCATCGGACTTTTGACGTTCGGTTCAGGTCTGATTCGGAGTTCCAATGTGCTCCCGAGAGCAACTGGCTTTTGGGATTTCTCCTAGGTTATTAAGTAGTGTTGAGTCAGTGCTTTTGATAGTTTCGGGTCTTGCCATTTGTATAGATAGTGATTCAAGTTAAATCCACCACCAATTTAGTTTAGTATATAACTAAATTTTGCCTAAATTTTTACAGGATACGATCCTTAGGGATTTCTACCCTTGGTGGTACTCGGGCCTTTGTACGGATTTTTTTGAGACGTTACAATCTACCCCCCTTAAAGAAAAATTCATCCCTGAAATTAGTACCTTTTCATACTCCTCGAGGATCTGAGGGTAGTTCTTACGGACTGCAGCTTTCATTTCCCAAGTAGCCTCTTCCTCAGTGTGGTGAGTCCACAATACTTTCAATAGCGGGAAAAGTTTTCTGCGTAGCACCTGTTCCTTCCTATCTGGAATACGTGTTGGTCAAAGTACATAGGTAGCATCTTCACTTAACTACAACTGCTCCCACTTGATAATATGAGTAGGATCAGGAATGTATTTCTTTAGCATCGATATATGAAATACGTTGTGCACCCCTGCAAGTGGTGTGGGCAAGGTAAGACGATATGATACCACACCCACTCGGTTTAGAATCTGGAATGGGCCAATGAAACTCGGCGTAAGCTTCCTTTTCTTGCCAAATCGAAGGACTCCTTTCATTGGAGAAACTTTAAGAAATACATGGTCCCTAACTTCGAAATCTAGTTGTCGCCATCAGGTATCGGCGTAACTCTTTTGTCTACTCTGGGCTGTAAGAAGTCGACGCCTGATAATGTCGATATTCTCTGAGGTTGCTTGGACTAGATCTGGGCTAACCAAGCTCTTCTCGCCAACTTCTGCCCAACAATGTGGTGCTCGACATGTGCACCCATACAATGCTTCGTAGGGAACCATGCCAATGCTCACTTGGAAGTTATTATTATAAGCAAACTTAGCATAGGGGAGACAGTCATCCCAACTGTCCTTGAAATCAGGCACAAACGCTGTAACGCCCCAAATTTCGAGGGTCGAATAAACGAACAAAGGTTTAACTCCCAAGATCCGTCGCATCACTTATGCAACATAGATAATGATGATTAAATATTGTCCATGTTAGTGTGTTAAACATGAATGGGATTACACTAATCAGCATATCATACTCCAGCGACAATTAAATTACACAAGTGGAAGACTGTGATAGATATATAAAGCTCATTAGTGGTTATAAGTCCCCAAAGTATGAACATGTCACCAGGTTAAATAATTACATGTATAATTAAAGTTTACAAAATGATAAAGTGTAATGTTCAACTAGTCCATATCCATGTAATCCCTGTGACACAACTCTAGGTTTACATAGACCCACCAGAGAGTTGCATATATGAGAACTCCTCCTCACCATCATAAAAGTCGGGATCCGCCTCGTAAGCCTTGTCGTCATCTGAAACTAAAACAGGGTCTAGTTGGTATTTTAAAACATTGTCCTAGAGTGGGAGTGAGTGATCAACTCAGTAGATCTATAAGGTAAAGGTTAACATGTTATTAATTCAATCAAGCTGTAAGACCCATATCCTTGACTGTACCGTTCCATAGGTTTCCATGATCCTTCTGGTCGAATTCTGGCAACCCTCGACCCGTATCCGACGTTTGTGCGTGATTCTATGTCGAGTCTTGCATACCGAAGTCGGCTCGACCTAATATTTGCACCTTAGCGACCACGCCGTCGCCACGGTTCTAACGTCGCGACTCACACACCGAACGGATACCCAGGCTAGAAGATGTAGGCTCGCGTTCAGTTCGAGGAAACACCGCGCATTTGTGAACCTAAGACAACCTTTCAAATCATGTCCCATCAATCCCATCATTGTCAAGTATATGTCAAGTACAACACATTAATCAACCTATCACCCAACACATCACTCACCCCATCACAACCCATACCTCTCGTACACAACCCCAAAAGTCAACATTTCTTACAATAAAGTACCTACTTACATCACTCACCATCCCTCTCTCCCATCAATTCTCTCCCATCATCTCTCTCTCTCTCTCTCATTTCTCCCAAGCTCCATGGGAGCAACTCACGTCCAAGCTTCCCAAGCTCCATGAGAGAGCTAGTGTGGCCCACTTTCCTACCATCCAATCCCACCCTCCAAAGATCATCCCAACTGTTGAAATGCATCCTTTGGAGCTCTAGAATGCATCGGTGGAAGGAGAAGTCCACGATCAAAGGTGGGTGATTTTATTACTTGATTTGTGATTTTAGGGTCCACATGTGTGGGACCCATCTTGATATATGTGTTGTATAGAGGGGCCCATAGTGGTGGGGTCCCTCGTATTTCCACCAATCTTTCCTTCTTTTCTCTATTTCTCTCTCTCCTTCTCTTTTTGTGTTGGAACGTGGACCCACCTTGAAAGATGGTGCTAGACGTGGGACCCACTAATCATGTGTGTATTATCCACACCATCCAACCATTGGTGGCCCACCCTGATAGCATGTCTGTGGGTGGGGCCCACCTTAAATATACGTGTGACCCAACTGTCCAGCGTCCAGGGAGCTAGACGTTGCCATAAGTGAAGAGTGAATTGACAGTGTTGTGTACTGACAAGCAAACAAAAGTGTCAGTTTACTTTTTAAACTTTAGGTGGACCACTACTATAGGCCCCACCTTGATGTATCAATCCAATCCATGTCGTCCATTCCATTCCCCATGTCATCTTAGGCGTTGAGCCGAAAAATGAAGTCAATCCGACTATCTGGTGGGCCATAGCTTAGAAAACAGTGGTTTTCACCATTAAAATGCACTCTGATCTTTATACACCTCCAAAACATATTGAATACTGGGCTTGTTTAGTCTGTATTGAGACATGGAATGCAATGGATGGGTTAGATTCACCTGATGTGGGCCCCACGTACAAAAAAACCCTAAAAATTCTATTTTTCAAAGAAAAGAAAAAAAATATTTGAGGCAGCACCTGCTGCTGCTGCAGCAGGACACTGCTGCATCTGGCGGGCGGGTAGGGACCCACGGTCCCAGCCGTGGGCCCCACCATGATGGTTGTAGAAAATTTACACCGTGCATTCTGTATGCCCCTTCCTGAAGTAGGCCCCCTCCAAATTTCAGTTGTATACATGGTTCTGGTGGCCCACACGTAGGAAACATTGCGATTGAACGACTGCCATTGAAACCCCTTTTTGGGTCATAGAAGTTTTAAATTAATATGAAATTTGTTTTTCCTTCCCATCCAGGTTTGTGCAACCTTACCAATGGGTTGGATTGCGGATAAACATTATGGTGGGCCCCACGTGGGGCCCACAATGATATATGTGTTTTACTCACACCGTCCACGGCTATGGACGATGGAATCCACATATTGTATGTGTTCTGTCCGCACTGTCCCCATCAGTGGATGGTGGGACCCATGATGTGTGTGTTCTCTCCATGTCATACAACTGTGGACCACCGTGAGGTACGGGTCTTATCCTCACCGTCTATTACTTGGACGGTGGGACCTACCCTACGTGCAGGCTACACCTTGATGTGTGCATTCATCCAGCCCGTCCATGGCCTGGACATTAATTTAAGAGAAATTTGCGACTGTATGACCCATTTATGGCCCATTTACGAGACTAAGCCCACCTCATTTTACCTTGCGAGAATAAGCCCCGGCTGTACGGATGCCTTGCCAAAGGTTGAAAATGCCCCTGCCTTTTCCTCCAAGCTGATCGGCTGGTGCTCGAAGACCAGCGTTGAGGCTCCTCGAACTCCTAGGAACGGTTCAAAAGAGATCAACGTTACATGGGCCCCACAAGTATGTATTTATTATATCCACAACGTTCATCCATATTTTGAGATCTTTTTGGAGCATTATCCAAAAAAAGAAAATCATATCCAGAGATCAACTAGACCACACCACAAAGAGTAGCAGAAAATTGATTTTCACTATTGAAAATTTTGTAGGGCCCACCATAACATTTATTTTCCATTCAATCTATTCATAAGGTCGCAAAGACCTATATGAAGAGGAAAAACAAATTTCATAATGATCCAAAACTTCTATGACCCCTAAAAGGGTTTCAATGGTAGACGTTCAATCCTCCACAACCTTTAACAGTGTGGTCCACTTGATAGCTAGATCTGTCCTAATTTTCATCTTAGGCCTTAATATGAGTTCGCCAAAAAGATGGACGGTTTGGATATAACACATACCTCGTAATATGACCCAAAAATAGCGGTGGGATAACAACAGCAAAAAATAAAAAAATAATAAATAATAATAATAAATAAATAAATAAACCAGGAGCTTTTCGCTACGAGCCATTCTATAGCTACGGATAATAACCGTAGCCATAGCCCTCGCCCAGGCCATTTCGATATGTCTTTTTATATGTATCGAAGGTCTTTCGATTAATCGAAAAAGGTCCAAAACTGTCCAGCGAGTTTGCCTTAAAAATCCTGCAATTTTTGATTAATCGAATATCTTTCAATTAATCGAAAAAGGTATTTTATCTTTAACTACAGATTATAACCGTAGCCATAACTGTAGTCTGTGCCAATCTATGAAATTTTTTATTTTTATTTTATTTTATTTTATTTTTTACATGGAGAACTTTATTCTACCTACAATTTTCTCAAATACATATTTATATAAATATGTATATATAAGCATATATAAAAAATTCTCTCTTTTTTTTCATTTCTTTCTTTATTCATTTAACAAGAATATCTTCTAAACCAAACTCAGTTACTTGATGTACCCTTTATGATTTTGAGGTAGGAGAAGCTACTTTAGCCAACTAAACTAGTTATTTTCCAAGATTTCATCAGGTCGATGGTCAAAAATCCATTTCATTCACTTTGCGGTCAATTTCATTCATTGAAATTCACGGTCATTTCCGTGCATTTCACTTCACGGTCACTTCCGTGCATTTTACGATCCAATCGCTTCACTTCATCCCCATTTCCATGCATATCACGGTCATTCCCGCATATTCTGTGTTGATTCATGGTCATTTCGACGCATTTCACGGTCAAGCCCCTTCACTTCACGGTTATTTCCGCGCATTTCATGGTTCAATCGTTACACTTCACCGTGAAATGCGTCGAAATGACTATGAATCAACACCGAATAGGCGGGAATGACTGTGAAATGCATGGGAAGGATCATGAAGTGAAGCGAATTGACCATAAAATGGGCGAAAATGACCATGAAGTGAAGGGGTATGACCGTGAAATGCGTCGAAATGACCGTGAATCAACACAGAATATGCGGCATGGTCAATTCGTCGTTCTTCACAATCAATTCACTTCACTTCATGGCCATTTCCAAGGACTTCATGGTCAATTCTCTTCACTTCACGGCCATTCCCATGCATTTCACGATCATATCCAGCAATTCCGTTTACATTCACGGTCATTTCGATTCACTTCACGGTCAATTAAGTTCACTTCACAGCCATTTCCAAGCATTTCACGGTCATTCCCGCATATTCCGTGTTGATTCACGGTCATTTCGACGCATTTCACGGTCATACTCCTTCACTTCACGGTCATTTCGACGCATTTCACGGTCAATTCACTTCACTTCACGATCATTTCCATGCATATCACGGTCATTCCCGCATATTCTGTGTTGATTCACGATCATACCCCTTCACTTCACGGTCATTTTGACGCATTTCACGGTCAATTTGCTTCACTTCACGATCATTTCCATGCATTTCACGGTCATTCCCACATATTCCGTGTTGATTCACGGTCATTTCGACACATTTCACGGTCAATTCGCTTCACTTCACGATCATTTTCATGCATTTCACGGTCATTCCCGCATATTCCGTGTTGATTCACAGTCATTTTGGTGCATTTCACGATCATGCCCTTTCACTTCACGGTCATTTCCGTGCATTTTACGGTCCAATCGCTATACTTCATGATCATTTCGATGCATTTCACGGTCATACACTTCATGATCATTTTCATGCATTTCACGGTCATTCCTGCATATTCTGTGTTGATTCACGGTCATTTCGATGCATTTCACGGTGAAGTGTAACGGTTGAACCGTGAAATGCACAGAAAAGACTGTGAAGGGGCACGACCGTGAAATACGTCGAAATGACCGTGAATCAACACGGAATAGGCGGGAATGATCGTGAAATGCATGGAAATGACCGTGAAGTGATGTAAATTGATCATGAAATGCGCGGAAATGACCGTGAAGTGAAGGGGCATGACCATGAAATGCGTTGAAATGACCATGAATCAACATGGAATAGGGGGGAATGACGGTGATATGCATGGAAATCACAGTCATTCCCGCTTATTCCGTGTTGATTCACGGTCATTTCGGCGCATTTCACGGTCATACCCCTTCACGGTCATTTCCTCGCATTCATGGTCCAATCTCTACACTTCACCGTGAAATACGTCGAAATGACCATGAATCAACACGGAATAGGCGGGAATGACCGTGAAATGCATGGAAATGACTGTGAAGTGAAGCAAATTGACCGTGAAATGCATGGAAATGACTGTGAAGTGAAGGGAATTGACCGTGAAATGCATGGAAATGACCGTGAAGTGAAAGGGAATTGACTGTGAAATGCATGGAAATGACCGTGAATCAAAACGAAATCGCTGTGATTGACCGTGAAATGCATAAAAATGACCGTGAAGTAAATTAAATGAATGAAATTGACCGCGAACTGATTGAAATTGACCGCAAAGTGAATGAAATGGATTTTCCACCATCGACCTGATGGAATCTTAGAAAATAACTAGGTTAGTTGGGAATCTTAGAAAATAACTAGGTTAATTAGCTAAAGTAGGTTCTCCTACCCCAAAATCATATAGGGTATATCAAGTAACTAATTTTGGTTTAGAAGATATTCTTGTTAAATGACTAAAGAAAGAAATGAAAAAAAAAGAGAGAAATTTTTTTTATATGCATATATATACATATTTATATAAATATGTATTAGAGAAAATTGTGGGTAAAATAAATTTCTCCATGTAAAAAAAAAAAATAATAATAATAATAAAGAAATTTGCATAGACTTTTATGGACTGCAGTTATGGCTACGGCTATAATCCGTAGCTATAACTTCGATAATATCGAATACACTTCGATATGTATCGAAAATTGTAAGATTTTTTATGCAAAGTCGTTGGACAGTTTTGGACCTTTTTCGATTAATCGAAAGATCTTCGATATATCGAAGTACATATCGAAAGACCTTCGATGTTATCGACAGCTTAAGCTCGATGTCATCGATTAGTGTTCGTTGTCATCGATAGCATTAAAAGCATGGATTCTATGGCTACAGATTATAACCGTAGCCATAACCGCAGCCTATGCTTTCGATGCCATAGATGACATCGAACACTAATCGATAACATTGAGCTTAAGTTGTCGATAACATCGAAGGTCTTTCAATATGTACTTCGATATATCGAAGATCTTTCGATTAATCGAAAAAGGTCCAAAATTGTCCAGCGACTTTGCATAAAAAAATCCTGCAATTTTCGATACATATCGAAGTATATTCAATATTATCGAAGTTATAGCTACGGATTATAGCCGTAGCCATAACTGTAGTCCATAAAAGTCTATGCAATTTTATTTTATTTTTTTATTTTTTACATGGAGAAATTTATTTTACCTACAATTTTCTCTAATACATATTTATATAAATATGTATATATAAGAATATAAAAAAAAAATTTCTCTATTTTTTTCATTTCTTTCTTTATTCATTTAACAAGAATATCTTCTAAACCAAAATTAGTTACTTGATGTACCCTATATGATTTCGGGGTAGGAGAAGCTACTTTAGCCAAATAACCTAGTTATTTTCCAAGATTCCATCAAGTCGATGGTCGAAAATCCATTTCATTCACTTTGCAGTCAATTTCAATCAGTTCGCGGTCAATTTCATTCATTTAATTTACTTCATGGTCATTTTCATGCATTTCACGGTCAATCCTGGCGATTCCATTTTGATTCACGGTCATTTCCATGCATTTCACGGTCAATTCCCTTCACTTCACGGTCATATTTCCATGCATTTCACAGTCAATTCCCTTCACTTCACAGTCATTTCCATGCATTTCACGGTCAATTCGCTTCACTTCATAGTCATTTCCATGCATTTCACGATCATTCCTGCCTATTCCGTGTTGATTCATGGTCATTTCGATGCATTTCACGATGAAGTGTAGCGATTGGACCATGAATGCGAGGAAATGACCATGAAGGGGCATGACCGTGAAATGTGCCGAAATGACCGTGAATCAACCTAAAATAGGCGAGAATGACCGTGATATGCATGAAAATGACCGTGAAGTGAAGCAAATTGATAGTGAAATGCGCAGAAATGATCGCGAAGTGAAGGGGCATGACCGTGAAATGCACCGAAATGACCGTGAATCAACACGGAATTGTTTGGGATGACCGTGAAATGCATGGGAATGATCATGGTTTAAAGAGAATTGACCACGAAATGCATGCAAATGACCGTGAAGTGAAGGGGGAATTGACCGTGAAATGCCTCGAAATGACCGTGAATGAACACGGAATTGTTTGGGATGACCGTGAAATGCATGGGAATGATCATGGTTTGAAGCAAATTGACTGCGAAGTGCATGCAAATGACCGTGAAGTGAAGGGAATTGACCATGAAATGCCTCGAAATGACCGTGAATCAACACGGAATTGTTTGGGATGACCGTTAAATTCATGGGAATGATCATGGTTTGAAGTGAATTGACCGCGAAATGCATGCAAATGACCTGAAGTGAAGGGAATTGACCGTGAAAGGCCTCGAAATGACCGTGAATCAACACGGAATTGTTTGGGATGACCGTGAAATGCATGGGAATGATCAAGGTTTGAAGCGAATTGACCATAAAATACATGCAAATGACCGTGAAGTGAAGGGAATTGACTGTGAAATGCCTCGAAATGATCGTGAATCAATGCGGAATTGTTTAGGATGACCGTGAAATGCATGGGAATGATCATGGTTTGAAGCGAATTGACTGCAAAATGCATGCAAATGACTGTGAAGTGAAGGGCGAATTGACCATGAAATGCCTCGAAATGACCGTGAATGAACACAGAATTGTTTGGGATGACCGTGAAATGCATGGGAATGATCATGGTTTGAAGCAAATTGACCGCGAAATGCATGCGAATGACCGTGAAGTGAAGGGAATTGACCGTGAAATTCCTCAAAATGATCGTGAATCAACACAAAATTGTTTGGGATGACCCTGAAATGCATGGGAATGATCATGGTTTGAAACGAATTGACCGCGAAATGCATACAAATGACCGTGAAGTGCATGGGAATGGTCATTCCCGCCTATTCCGTGTTGATTCACGGTCATTTCGACGCATTTCGCGGTCATGACCCTTCACTTCACGGTCACTTCCGTGCATTTCACAGTCCAATCGCCTCATGTAACGCCCTGAAAATCGGGGGTCGAGTGTAACTCAACTCCCGAGTTCCAACGCATCACTTATGCAACATATTTAATGATGTTTGAATGTTGTCTGTGTTCGAGCAATAGACATGAATGAGATTATACCAAAACAGTAATTCATACTCCAGATCAATTGTATAAAAGCAAGCGGAAGACTGAATTATATATATATGTATGTAAAGAAATAAAATAAATGTTTCATTCTCCAGAGTATGAATCCATCTGAGTCTCCATATACATGTCTGTTTATAATCAAAATGTCAAAAATAAACTAGGTACAATCCCTGTAAAACCCGTCGGTCCTAGCAACCTAGTCGAAGCCGCCAAAGAACTGCATATACGAGAACTCCTCCTGGTCCTCGTCATAATCAGGCTCAGCCTCCAGAGTCGTCGGCTCGCCTAAACCTGAGACAGAGTCTGGATGGTGTGCGCAACACCGTCCCGTAACGTGGGAGTGAGTAGCTAACTCAGTGGAACAATAAGGCATAAGTTATCATGTTATCAATACAGTCAAGCAGTAATGATAAAGCAGTAAATCAAACACTCCTAGTTACTCTGATTAATGCAAGTATGAATGCAGGTATGATGGATGCCCTCACCGACATACTCCCTCATGCGACACCATCTCACGTTCGCGGCATGCTTACATCCCACAGTGCTCCACATCTTCCAGGCACATGCGATGCATGATGAGCATGATTACCGAGTTTTTAATTAATCCATTTCAAACAGCAGGGTTGGGAAACTAAGGTACCCCCTTGTATCATTCCCAAACATGATCCATTCTAGGGTCGTCAGTCCTAGTTAATATCAGACGATGGTGTATTTTCTAGGTCATTGTAGAGGCCGCTATGGTTATTATGCACAAAGGTTGCACCACTCCCCCATCACCCCTTAAACGATTCATCACTATACAGAAACAGGCCTAGTTCATACTCTATATATCGCGGCGAACCCTAAGGCACACTGCGACTTCAGAATATGCTCGCGGTCACTACAAAGGGCTGCTAGGGCTGTTACACACAAAGGTTGCACCACTCCCCCATCACCTTATCAATGTAGGCCGACAGCGCGAATATAGTGTCCCATACCACCATAATCGGCTCACGAGTTAAGTTGCTCACTGGTCACTACGGGGAGGCACGTAGCCCCAGCTAGGCCGACAGCTCGACCACGGTGTCCCATACCACTATGCCTGGCTTATGAGTCTTAGCGGATCGAGGTACCATGGTTAACGGGATTTTCACTGGTAAGTTTGGTACCCTAGGTTCAAACATTAGCGACCAAACATGGTGAACATACATAAGACACACGGGTTACTTGACGTGTTCGGCTGGCTCGAGCGCACAACAAGTTGGGCGATATGAAGCGCAGAAGCACCTCGTGTGGTCAACCACTATCGCCAACCAAAGTACGACACGGGTTCGCCAACACATCATGTGTGGCGAAACGAATCTCAACCACAATTCCAAGTCTGATACCAGATGCCTGGACTATGGACATAATCCCAAGCTCAATCAATTCCTAACCATAACATGTGAAGTACAGTATAATAAACAAGGTAATTCAAGAATGCTAGCAATCATGTTATAAAGCATGTCATAAAGCATGTTAATAAACAAGTTACAAAGCATGTTCAAAAGCATGTTGTAAAGCACTATATAAATAGGGATACAAATACATATATTTCATAGGTGAGTGGTTAGAGTAAATAACCACATGGAGGGTATCATATGTGGCTCTAAGGTAGTTGAGAATCCCATCTCAGCACCTACCTAAGGTTCTAACACTTAAGCACTTACATTCACAAACAATTTTTACAAACACTTGGAATGCACTTTTTCAACATACATGACGTATGTTAGAGGAAAGTGCACTAGGGCTGTCCCTTTACCAAACTAGTATTTTATATGTATACATCATATTCATACAGCAAATAATCATGACAATTACATCAGCAAATTTTATACGTATAGGGTATTTTCTAGGATACCCAATTTCAACATACATAGTGTTTACAAGGGAACTTGTAATACGGCGATTCTTTTCGCCAAGCAATTAATTTATACGCACATAATATATTTATACAACAATTAATCATGACAAACACATCGCTAAAATATACACGTATACGGTACTTCTTACAATACCGTATTTCTACATATATGGTGTATATTAGTAAACATGTATTTAGGCGAACCCTTTCGCCAAATGAGTATTTTATCCATACATCATATATCCATACGACAATTAAACATGTCAAACATATTTTCATAAAAAATACGTATACGGTATTTTATACGAATACTTAGAGTATGTGAAATTCCAAATTCTACAATTCTAATTGAAACAGAAAACGGAAAGCACTTTGTACATGTGCAATTGCATGCAGATCATGAATCTACCATTATCTGACATTGAAAGTGTTGAAAACCGTAACCTATACACCTAAAGTCCTCACCTTTGCCCTTGGAATCACAACGGATCTGAAAGGTTTGGTGAGCTTCCGTATTCGGGAGTTTCCTTGCTTAAAGAGCGGAATCGATTAGCCTTTTCACAACCTATAGCCTATCTACTTCAAATCAGACCTAGCGTTAGGGTTTTTCACCTTCAAACGGAGTGGATACCACCGAGAAAGCGCCTGGAAAGAGGCGGTGCAGGCCGTGCGATAATCGAAAGCAGCAGGAGGAAGTTCTCCCAGAAATCCCAAGCTCTTCTCTCTCTTTTCTCTCTCTCTCTCTAGGGTTTTATCCCAAATTCGTATGGCTGTGAGAGGGGCTGTTCTAAGCCTCTTTTATAGCCAAAAACCTCCCCAAAATAGACTCAGGTTCAAGGGTTACTGCTAATATAGGTATTTCGTCACTTTTCCAGCTCAAAAGAGAGGTTCTGGTGGCCCTCCTTGAGCCAAACGTCAGACATAAGCTCACCACACATGGATCTATGTGGGATTACATTTTCGACTCGATCGGATTCGCAGATCGCACGTGGCGGACCGCTTTCGGTTCAACGGTCAGTGGGCCACGATCTGAAATTCCAAGCACATGTAAATGTTCCTGAAATTTTTCTTAATCCGAGGGTGTAATTTAGTCTGATTCTGACGGTCTGGTTGCTTAATACTGATGCGCAAGCAAATGGTGCCAGATCACTATTCCAGATATTTATTTTGTAAAGGGAATAGTGTTTTTCACACTCCCTCGCTCCGGATCCAAACAAATAGCCGTGGGACATCGGCTGGACCTAATTTTTGAGATGATAGTCAAGCCCAGTGAGGCGGTCCTAGTTCCTTAACTTCGTGTTAATCGGACTTCTGATGTGCGATCTAGACCTAATACGAAGTTTCGTTTCATTCCCGAGAGCAGCTGAGAAATGAGTTTGGTTCTAAACTTTAGGGTAACCTAGAGTCACTGATTTTGCAAGTTTTGGGTCTTGCAGATCGTATTTAAAGCGATCCCAACGGATTTTATGGCTAATCGAGTTTTGCACTTACTTAACTTTGTTAAATTTCTAAAGGATTTAATCCTAATTGATTTCTGGTCGAGATGGTACTCGAGCCAA
Organism: Magnolia changhungtana; assembly: GCA_030180095.1. Lineage (NCBI taxonomy): Eukaryota > Viridiplantae > Streptophyta > Magnoliopsida > Magnoliales > Magnoliaceae > Magnolia > Magnolia changhungtana. The sequence goes on from JASAUF010000446.1 coordinate 1,349,511, forward strand.
AGTACGAAAATTTACGAGTCGTTACACCTCACTTCACAATCATTTTCATGGATATTATGGTCATTCCCGCCTATTCCGTGTTGATTCACGGTCATTTCGTCGCATTTCACAGTCATGCCCCTTCACTTCACGGTCATTTCCCTAAACCTTAATCTACACCCTAACCTAAACCTAATCTTATAACCTAAACCTATTCTTAAATCCCAAAACCTATAACCTAAACCTAAACCTTAACATAAACCTATAACCTATAACCTAAACCGAAACCTATAACCAAAACCCAAACATAAACCCGAACTCGAACCCGAACCCGAATTTCTAAACCTAAAACTATACTTATAACCTAAACCTATTCTCAAATTCCAAAACCTATAACTACAACCTAAACCTTAACCTAAACCTATAACCTATAACCTAAACATATAACCTAAACTCAATTCCGTAAACCTTAACCTACAACCTAACCTAAACCTATACTTATAACATAAACCTATTCTCAAATCTAAACCTACAACCTAAACCTAAAACTAAACCTATAACATTAACCTAAACCTTTAACCTAAACTTATAACCTTAACCTAAACCTATTCTCAAATCCCAAAACCTAAACCTTTAACCTATAACCTAAACCTAAACCTTTAACCTATAACCTAAACGTACAACCTATAACCTAAACCCAAACATAAACCTATAACCTGTAACCTATAACCTAAACCTAAACCTTAACCTATTCTCAATTCCGTAAATTTATAACCTATAATCCATAACCTAAACCTAAACCTAAACCTTAGCCTAAACCTAAACCTAAACCTTAACCTATAACCTATAATCTAAACCTATTCTTAAATCCCTAAACCTATAACCTAAACTTAAACCTATAACCTATAACCTAAACCCAAACCTAAACCTATAACCTTAACTTAAACCTATAACCTAAACCTAAACCTAAACTTATAACCTATAACCTTAACCTATAACCTTAACCTAAACCTAAAACCTAAAACCTAAAACCTAAACCTAAAACTTGAACGCATTCTCAAATCCCTAAACCTAAACATACACCTAATCCTAATCTCGACTCCTTAACCTAAACTTGAAAACCCAAACCTAAACTCGATCCCGATCCCACCGAAATGACTGTAAATTAACACGAAATAGGCGGAAATGACCGTGAAGTGAGGCGATTGGACAGTGAAATGCATGGAAATGATCGTGAAGTGATGGGGCGTGACCATGAAATGCACCGAAATGACCGTGAATCAACACGGAATAGGCGGGAGTGATCGTGATATGCATGGAAATAACCGTGAAGTGAAGCGATTGGACCGCGAAATGCGCGAAAATGACCGTGAAGTGACGGGGCATGACCGTGAAATGTGCCGAAATGACTGTTAATCAACACGGAATAGGCGGGAATGACCGTAATATGTATGGAAATGACTGTGAAGTGAGGTGATTGGACCGTGAAATGCAAGTAAATGACCATGAAGTGAAGGGGCATGACCATGAAATGCGCCGAAATGACCGTGAATCAACACGGAATAGGCGGGAATGACTGTGAAATGCGTGGAAATGACTGTGAAGTGAAGCGAATTGATCGTGAAATGCATGGAAATGACCGTGAAGTGAAGAGAATTGACCGTGAAATGCGCCGAAATGACCATGAATCAACATGGAATAGGCGGGAATGACCACGATATGCATGGAAATCATGGTCATTCCCGCCTATTTCATGTGGATTCACAGTCATTTCGATGCATTTCATGGTCAATTCCCTTCACTTCACGGACATTTCCATGCATTTCACGGTCAATTCGCTTCACGTCACGGTCATTTCCATGCATTTCACGGTCATTCCCGCCTATTCTGTGTTGATTCACAGTCATTTCGATGCATTTCACGATGAAGTGTAGCGATTGGATCGTGAAATGCGCGGAAATGACCGTGAAGTGAAGGGGCATGAACGTGAAATGCGTCAAAATGACCGTGAATCAACACGGAATAGGCGGGAATGATCATGATATGCATGGAAATAACCGTGAAGTGAGGCGAATGAACCGTAAAGTGCCCGTAAATGACCGTGAAGTGAAGGGGCATTACCATGAAATGCATCAAAATGACCGTGAATCAACATGGAATTGGCGGGAATGACCGTGATATGCGTGGAAATGACCGTGAAGTGAAGCGAATTGATGGTGAAATGCACGGAAATGACCGTGAAATGAAGGGAATTGACCATGAAATGTGCCGAAATGACCGTGAATCAACACGGAATAGGCTGGAATGACCGTTATATGCATGGAAATGACTATGAAGTGAAGCGATTGGACCGCGAAATGCACAAAAATGATCGTGAAGTGATGGGGCATGACCGTGAAATGTGCCGAAATGTCCGTTAATCAACACAGAATAGGCAGGAATGACCGTGATATGTATGGAAATGACCGTGAAGTGAGGTGATTGAACCGTGAAATGCGAGGAGATGACCGTGAAGTGAAGGGGCATGACCGTGAAATGCGCAGAAATGACCGTGAATCAACACAGAATAGGCGGGAATGACTGTGAAATGCGTGGAAATGACCTTGAAGTGAAGCGAATTGACCGTGAAGTGAAGGGAATTGACCGTGAAATGCGCCGAAATGACCATGAATCAACACGAAATATGCAGTAATGACCATGATTTCCATGCATATCATGGTCATTCCCTCCTATTCCGTGTTGATTCATGGTCATTTCGGCACATTTCACGGTCAATTCCCTTCACTTCACGGTTATTTTCCTGCATTTCACGGTCAATTCGCTTCACTTCACGGTCATTTCCATGCATTTAACGATCATTATCGCCTATTCCGTGTTGATTCACAGTCATTTTGACGCATTTCACGGTGAAGTGTAGCGATTGAACCATGAAATGCGCGGATGACTGTGAAGTGAAGGGGCATGACCGTGAAATGCGTCGAAATGACCGTGAATCAACACGGAATAGGCGGGAATGACCGTGATATGCATGGAAATGACCGTGAAGTGAGGCGAATGGACCGTAAAGTGCGTGAAAATGACCGTGAAGTGAAGGGGCGTTACTGTGAAATGCGTCAAAATGGCCGTGAATCAACAAGGAATAGGCGGGAATGATCGTGAAATGCGTGAAAATGACTGTGAAGTGAAGCGAATTAACCATGACATACATGAAAATTACCGTGAAATGAAGGGAATTGACCATGAAATGCGTCGAAATGACCATGAATCAACACGGAATAGGGGGGAATGACCGTGATATGTATGGAAATGATCATGAAGTGCAGCGATTGGACAATGAAATGAATGAAATTGACCATAAACTGATTGGAATTGTCTGCGAAGTGAATTAAATAGATTTTTGACCATCGACCTGATGCAATCTTGGAAAATAACAAGGTTAGTTGGCTAAAGTAGCTTCTCCTACCACAAAATCAAATATGGTACGTCAAGTAACTAATTTTAGTTTAGAAGATATTCTTGTTAAATGAATAAAGAAATAAATGAAAAAAAAAGAGGGAAAAGTTTTTTATATGCTTATATATACATATTTATATAAATATGTATTAGAGAAGATTGTAGGTAGAATAAATTTCTCCATGTAAAAAATAAAAAAAAAATTAAAAATTTTGCATAGACTTTCAAGGGCTACAGTTATGGCTACGGCTATAATCCGTAACTATAACTGTGATATATCAAATACACTTCGATATATATCGAAAATTGCAGGATTTTTTAGACAAACTCGCTAGACTATTCTGGACCTTTTTCGATTAATCGAAAGACCTTCGATACATATAAAAGGACATATCGAAATGGCAGGGGCTACGGATATGGCTACGGTTATAATCCGTAGCTATAAGTTCCTGGTTTTTTTTTTTAATATATATTTTTTTTGCTGTTGTAATCCCCACCGCTTTTTGTGGATCCTATTGTGAGGTATGTGTTATATCCAAACCATCCATCTATTTGGCAAACTCGTATTAAGGCTTGAGACGAAAAATAAGACAGATTTAGCTATCAAGTGGACCACATTGTAAAAGGCTTTGGAGGATTGAACTTCTACCGTTGAAACCCTTTCCGGGGTCACGGAAGTTTTGGATCATTATGAAATATATTTTTCCTGTTCATCCAGGTCTTTTTGACCCTATGAATAGATTGGATGGAAAATAAATGTTAAGGTGGGCCCTATAAAAGTTTCAACGTTGAAAATCAATTTTCTGTTGTTCTTTGTGGGTCCGGTTGATCTTTAGATATGATTATTTTTTTTTTTGATAATGCTCCGAAATGATCTCGAAATATGGATGAATGTTGTGGATATAATAAATACATAACTGTGGGGCCCATGTAAGTTTGATATCTTTTGAACCGTTCGTACCACTCAGAGTTCGAGGAGCGTCAACGCTCGTCTTCCCGCTTGAAGGAAAAAGCAGGGGCATTTTTTACCTTTAGGAAGGCGTCTGTACAGCTGGGGCTTATTTTTGCAAGGTAAAATGAGGGGGGCTTCGTCTCGCAAATGGGCCATAAATGGGTCGTACAGTCACAAATTTCCCTTAATTTAATACTATATATTTATCTATTATATTAATGTATTCTATATATTTGTGGGTCCCACCTACTTCATCCACACCGTCCATCAATGGGACCCACCCGTTTGATTGGCTGGGGTATCTCACACCAGCTATGTAGCTGTTATATTGACACCACCAAGTTCTGTGCGTCCCATCTATTATATCTATGTCATTCATCCTTAGGGGACCCACAATGATGCATGTGTTGCATCCAAACCGTCCACCATTTGGCAAGCTTGTCTTAAGGCTTAAGGCTAAAAATAAGATAGATCTAGGATTAGGTGGACCACACTATGGAAATCAGTGGGTTTGACAGTCCACCATTAAAACCCCTTTTAGGTCCTTGTGACCTTATGATCAGATTGGATGGGAAATAAATGATACGATGGGCCTTGAGAATTTTAATGGTGGAAATCATTGTCACCACTATTTTTTTTGGAGTGTGGTCCAGTTGATCCTTTGAGATGATTCATATATTTATATTGTATATATTGATGTACTTGTGGCCATTCGTCGAGGCCCACCTTGATATATACATGAGGCCCATTTGAGGAGGCCCACCTTGATGTATTTGTGGCCTGTTGTTGAGGCCTACCTTGATATTTGCGAGGGCCCATTGTGATGTAATCAAGGCCCATGGGTTATAGCCCATTGCAATGTACATAAGGCCCATAAGTGCAGCCCATTGATGCAGCCCACATGATGTGTATGAGGCCCATGTGCAGGGCCCAACTGTGATGTATATTAGGCCTATGTGTAGGGCCCACCTATTGTGTATTTAAAGCCCATGGGTCGTAGCCCATTGTGATGTATTTGAGGCCCGTAGCAAGGCCTGATGTGATGTGATTATGACCCATATGATGAGACCCTTGTGTGAGGCCATGGGCCCACTATATGTTTAGTTCTATGTGGGCCATTCCTTGGGAACAATGTTGGTTAAACATTCACATTGATGGGCAATAATGGTTGAATGTCTATATTGTGACCTTCCCTAAGGCTTTGTTAGGCCCATTCTCATCGAGGCCGATTTCGATTATCAAAGGTTGAGGCTATTACCGATTGCCGATTCTGATTGTCGTGACCGATTTGCCGATTCTGATTATCGATCGATTTCGATTGTTGTGACCGATTGTCGATTCTGATTGACGTGACCGATTTGCCGATCTTGATTATCGATCGATTCCGATTGTCGATTCTGATTGACGTGACAGATTTGCCTATTTTGATTATCGATCGATTCAGATTATCATGACCGATTGCCGATTCTAATTGACGTGACCGATTTGCCGATTTTAATTATTGATCTATCTCAATTGTTGTAACTGATTTGCCGATTATGATTATCGATCAATCCCGCTCACTGTGGCCAAATGCCGATTCCAATTGGCATGACTGATTTACCGATTCTGATGATTGATTGATTCCGATTGTTGTGACCGATTGCCAATTGCGATCGACGTGACTGAATTACCGATTCTGATTATCGATTTATCATGATTGTTGTAACCGATTTGTCGATTTTGATTATCGATCGATCCCAATTGTCGTGGCCGATTGCCGATTCTGATTGACGTAACCGATTTGCCGATTCTAATTATCGATCAATTTCGATTGTCGAGGCCATGTATCGAGGCCGACTCCGATTGTCAAGGCTAAGTATCAAGGTTGACTCCGATTGTCGAGGCCGAGTATTGAGGCCGATTCTGCGTGTCGATTTCGATTGTCGAGACCTGTGTAATGTATGTGCGGCCCATGTTTGAGGCCCAATGTGATGTATATGCAGCCCGTATTTGAGACTCATTGTGATGTGTATTTAACCCATGTTTAAGGCCTAATGTGATGAATATGAGGTCTATGTGATGAGGCCCATTGTAGTGTATTTGAGGGTCAGGCGATGGAGACCATTGTGATGTATGTTAGGCCCATGTGAAAGGCCCATCGTGATGTGTATTAAGCTCTTTAGTGAAGCTCATGGTGTTGTATATTTGGTCCTTGTGTGAGGCCATGGGTCCACTACATGTTAAGATCAATGAGGGTCATTCCTCGGGGGTAATGTTCGTTAAATGTCCACATTGTCGAGGTCGATTGTTAATGCTAGTTATTGATACTGATTATGAGTATGTGACAGCATAAAATCATGATACATACCCATATGCATCATCTGTATGTTTGTTATGAGATGTGGTTAATCATTACATATGTCATTGAGCATGTTGTTATGAGACTCCTTGATAGGCGGAGGTTATCTCAAATGAGAGCACGGTTTGAGCAGGATTGATGCATGACTGGATAGTATGACTCATGCATCTTGCATTACAATTACTGTATGCCGTAGTAACATAAGAGCTATAGCCTCCACAGGCATATCATGGATGGCTAGGCGGGGCATTGAAAATTTATTCTAGCATCGGGCTACCATAGATGGCTCTAGATGAAAATCTCTAAAACCCTCTTGATACCGGAGGACGCCCCAACGTTGAGACCGAGTGGATACATGAGCGCCCGAGTGTCGAATACCAGGACGCCGCGTCTCCCACTGTATCATGCTCGGTTGGGAGGGGGTGTGGCCTTACCCGCCTGAGCGTAGGGGGCATTGCTAGGCCGACTCTGACCAACTCGAGGAATAGGTTCGATATTGACGTGCCGAATAGGTATTGGCAGACTATTGGCCAAGCGGATAGTGAGGTTTCTCATGCTCACTTGGACTGTGCGGCTGGGAGAGCGGTAGTGCCATTTGGAGTGTACTAAACCCGGGTGATGATCCCAAAGATGAACCGTATTGATATGTAGACTTATTGAGCAGGATTTCATACTCATTCATTCATCCATTTACCATCCACTCGTGCTGGTAGTGCGCAACTATTTGTTATGTGAACTTTTTCAATGGCCAGGATTTTAGTTGGGGCAAGCGACTAACCTGAGATCAGGAGGTTATCACATTGAGTCTGACTATCCAAATTTAGGTATAGGATTGGTTTGGATAGAAGTCCCTTGTGATGGACCCCATAGCCTACGATACTACGTACTATCATCCCAACTTCAAACTCCAGCATGGTCATTCCATTCGCGCCGCATATTGTATTACATTCGCGACGTATGACATTTTGGGTTACCTATGTTTCTGCATTGATATGGTTTAGATACAGCATCTGATATTTGACTCTTTATGACTCCTCATTTGTATAGTTGATCTGTATCGCGTATTCTAATATTATTCATCAATTGTATAGTTGATCTGTATTGTGTATTCTAATATTGCTTGACTCATGGACTTGTCAGTATTTCCGCTTACACTGATATCATATGATTCATGACCTTGCACCTATTTCGACATTATATGATTATGACATTGCATTGAATACTTGACACTTACCTTGTGCACACACTTACACCACCCTCTAAGCTTTTTTTATAAGCTTATGCATGATAGATGCGTGCAGGTGATGTTAGGTTGCAGCAGTGTTGAGCTTGGAGCGTACGGCGGTCATTTGGAGCTTGATTTTTAATTTATGTATTTCCTTTCAGCATTGTACTCAAATAATTATATTAGTGGATATGTGATGGTAATGCTGCCTTTATTATTTGGGTATACTTGTGGTTATGCTTATTATGAGTTAAATGTACATTAAAAAATCCTCCTTATAGGATCCCAGGATCGGAATCTAGCATATGAACGCCAGGAGCCGAGAATAGGGTACTACGGAAGCTGTCGGCACCGAATTCGATGATCGAGATTCTAGTGAATTTGATTTTCAGATTTGGGGCGTGACACAAGCATTAATGATAAAGTAGTACAACAATCATGTCCTAAGTACTCTTATTAATGGAAGAATAATATGCTATAATGATGCATGCCCTCGCATGCACTCCTTTGGCGACATCATCTCACGATCACGCATACAACAATCCCGCTAAACATGTGCCTCCTTGCCAAAGCACATGCAATGCATGACATGATCGTGTTAGCCAAGTTCTTATTTAGGCTTATTCGTACAACTGGTTTGGTAAGCTAAGGTACCTCCTTTTATATCATTTACCCAAATAATGATCCATCTAGGGTCGTCAATCCTAGTTAATCACATACGATAGGCAAGTTATAGGGCAACATCACCCCTGATTGAAAACCAGTGGATAAGCAAGTTCAGGTTGCTACAAAGAGGCTCGTCACCTCAGTGTAGCCCTAGTTTATACTCGAGGTCACTATGGAAAGCCTCGTCACCTTAGCGCAGGCCGATAGCTCGAATACAGTGTCTCATACCATCGTATTCGGCTTATGAGTTTGGATTACTCACCGGACACTACGGGGATGCTCGTCACCCCAGCGTAGGCTGATAGCTCGACCACGGTGTCCCATACCACCATGCCCGGCTGATGAGTCTTAGGAAATTGTGGTACCCAGGTTAAACAGGCTTTTCATTGGTAAGTGGTACCTTAGATTCAAGCAGTAGCGTCTATACATGGTAAACATACATTAGGCCAATTGGGTTACTTGACAAGTTCGATTGGTATGAGGGCATGCTAAATTAATCAACATGGAGTGCATTTGCACTCCTCATGGCCTAACCTCTGTCGATAATCACCGTACGACTCAGATTCATCGAACGTATCCGTGTGACGCAACTAATTCGACCACTCGATCGGAAGCTATTACCGATTGCCTGGGCTACGTCGTAGTCCCAATCACACTGCAATGCAACATCATACACATATGATAGTCATAGCAGTATTGAACAGACAATTCAGGCATTGCAATTATTTGAGCATTTTATAAAACACATAGTGAACATAATATCAAACATATGCATTTCATACATAAAGCACATAGCCAAATTTAAATTACATGAAAGAATCTATTCATACAGCTACGGTGATTGAGAATATCATCTCAACACCTTTAATAAATCCATTTCATCAAACAATTTCTCATTTAGACATTTTATCAAACACTTAGACTACATATTTCAACATACATGTAATAAATTAGTTATAACATATATTAGGGTAAATCCTTTCACAAAGGAGTTGTCACACATCCAACAATCATGTATTCTCAATTAATAATCATGGCAAGCACAAATCATAATTCCATATTCTTTCAAACATTTCAACAAACACATGGAATGCATTATATTTAACATAGTTCGTATATATGTGTAATACGTGGAAAACATCGTATCTAAGTACATGTGACAGTAATCAAGTCAGTCATATATCATTAACTGACATTGAAAGCCTTAAAAACCATAACCTAAATGTTTATAGTCCGCACCTTTTGCCGATACGCCGATTACGAATTCGGTTCGTACACTACGCCTTTGTCTACGGTACAATGACTACCTAAATCATGAAATAGGTTAGCTATTTCACCGTTTCCTCTATTCACATTCCTAAAACAAATTAGGGTTAGGATTTCTTACCTAAATCAGATTCGGATTCATTGGTGTAGCGACACGGGAGAGATGATTCAGCACATGGAGTGGTAGGAAAGAATCCTAACAACTATCTCTCTCGCTCTCTCTCTCTCTCTCTCTCTCTCTCTCTTCTCCTCACTCTTTCCTCCTCTTTTCTCTCTTCTCTCTCCTAGGGTTTTAGAAAATTCATATGAAATGAGAGAGGGTGGGTTTAGGACTTTAAATAGGCCCAGAAGTGATATCAATGGCCACAGGGCCATGGTATTCTTAGGTTATAGCCAAGAGGTGGATGTTTCGGGCCAACGGAGCTCATCTGGAGGTCCATTACCTACATACGGTCCGGAGAAAGTTCGCTGAAAATGGATCTTTGTAAGGTTAAGATTTCGGTTTGTTCGGATTTGTGGATCGACTGTGGAGGACCAATTTCAGTTCAGTGGTCATCGTCACTCGATTAGGGCCACGAGTACACTGACATGTGTAGGAAAATTTCCCTGATCTAAGGGTGTAGTTGGGTCAGAATCTGATGGTTTGAAACTTTAAATTTAGTCTGAAGCGAACGGTCCAAATTACTTAAGTTGAGTTCATTTTCTAAAGATATTTGTATTTCTCACACACTTCGCCACGGGCTCAAGTTGTGCTTTTTTTGACACTATTTGGACTCAATTCCCACGATGGTTTTCAAGCCCAGTAAGGTGGTCATAACCATATTGTTCGGCGGCCATTGGACTTACGATGCACAGTTCAAGTCTGATATGGAGTTTCAATGTGCTCCCATGAGCAATTGGGTTTTGAGATTGATCCTAGGTTTCTAGGTAGTGTTGGGTTAGTGATTCTACTGGTTTAGGGTCTCGCAGTTCGTATAGAAAGCGGTTCAAGCTAATCTACTGATTAATTTAGTTTAGAAGTTAATTAATTATCGTCTAATTTCCAAAGAATTCGATCCTTAGTGATTTTTGCTTGACGTGGTACTCGGGTCTTTGTACAAATTTTTATGAGATGTTATAATCTACCCCCCTTAAAGAAAAATTTCATCCTCAAAATTAGTACCTTTTCGTACTCCTTGAGAATATGAGGGTAGTTCTTACGAACCTCGGCTTCTATTTCCCAAGTAGCCTCTTCCTCAGTGTGGTGTGTCCAAAATACCTTCACAAGCGGGATAACCTTACTATGCAATACCTGTTCCTTCCTATGTAGAATGCGCATCGCCGTAGTACATAAGTAGCATCGTCGGTCAACTGTACCTGCTCCCATTTGAAAATGTGGAAAGGATCAGGAACGTATTTCTTTAGCATCGATACATGGAATATGTTGTGCAGGCCTATAAGTGGTGTGGGCAAAGGAAGGCAGTATGTTACCACACCCACCTGATCTAGAATCTGGAATAAATCGTGGCATGAGTTTTTCCTTCTTGCCAAATCGAATGACTCCCTTCATGGGGAAAACCTTAAGAAACACATGGTCCTCGACCTCGAATTCTAGCTACCGCCGTCTCATATTAGTGTAACTCTTCTATCTACTCTGTACTGTAATAAGTCACCGCCTGATAATATTGATCTTCTCTAAGGTCGCTTGTACGAACTCTGGGCCAATCAAACTCTTCTTGCCAACCTCTTCCCAGCAATGTGGTGCTCTACACGGACGCCCATAAAGTGCTTCGTAGGAGGCCATGCCAATACTCGCCTGAAAGCTGTTATTATAATCGAACTCAGCATAAGGAAGACATTCATCCCAACTGTCCTTGAAATTAAGTACACAAGCTCACAACATATCCTCTAACATCTGATTCACCCATTCCGTTTGCCCATCCGTCTGTGGGTGGAACGCGATAGTGAACTTCAGTTTCACACACATTGCTTTCTGGATACGAGTCCAGAAGATAGATGTGAATCGCGTGTCTCAGTCTGACACGATCTCTATAGGAACTCCATGCAGACGTACAATCACCTTAATGTACAGCCTGGCCAAATCGTCTACTGGGTTTGAGACTCTAATCGAGAGGAAATTACCCAATTTCCTCAATCGGTCTACAATCACCCAAATGGAGTCATGTCCCTTCCTCGTCTTTGGTAATCCTGAGATGAAATCCATAAAAATGAAATCTCATTTCCATTCAACAATGGGCATGGGCTAAAGTAAACTAGGAAGTCGGCGATGTTCGGCCTTGACCTGCTTGTACGTAAGACAACGGGATATTTAGTCTGTTATGTGGGCCTTCATGTTGTCCCACCAGTACGAACGCTTCATATCTCGATACATCTTCGTACTACCAGGATGCATCGCATCTTCGAATTGTGAGCAGCTTCGAGAACTTCCCTTCTTAAGTCATGAAGATTTGGGACGCATAGGCAGCCATGATAATGTAAACCCTCATCCGAACCAACTCTCCATTCAGAGTCTTCATCATCACTAGCTTGCTTTCTCAGCTCTACCAACCATTCATCTTCCCCATGAGCCACTATGATTCAGTCATCGATAAGTGGTTGTACACAAATATCTGCGATGCTCTCGAACGACTCCTCTACCGTAAGCTTCTGCTCAAAATCTAGCACAAATTCTACCATATTCCACTCATCTACCATCACCAGAGCCGCAAATGCTATCGTCTTCTTGTAGCTCACGTGTCTGCGACAAGGTGAAATTGCGGTGAAGACCGCACTAGCTGAAGAAGGAATATACCAATATGTCTTAGAGGGGGTGAATAAGACTTTTAAAAGTTTTTATGATTTATTTTAAAATCCTATTACACTAATCCTAACAACAGACATGTATTAGGATTACTCAAATGTAACTCTACCGGCTTCCAAGCCTAGTAGAGGATCCAATCACAAACTATTAAAGAGGTAGCAATATATAACTTAATTTATGATGGATATGACTGTGAATGTGTGTGAGGTGTGATCAGATATATAAATATGAATGCATTGACATAAATCACACACATAGAAGAAGAACAATCACAAACATAGTCATTTTTATAGTGGTTCGACTACTTGTCTACTCCACTCCCGGTAACAACACTCAACCCTTGAGTGTACCAAATTTCACTAAGGAGGTTTCACAGCGGTTCACCTCAAATCTAAGGTTTTAAATCAGGTTCACCTTCAACCTTTACAACCTACACTAAGGTTGATTGTTTATGCTCTCACGAGCAAGGGTCAACATAACGCACTCAAATTTAGGCACACTGGCTAAGGATTTTCCATAAGACCCTACGAGAGGTTTTTACGCGGTTCGCCTCAAACCTGAGGTTTCACAGCGGTTGACCTCAAACTTGAGGTTTTGCTGGTTCACCTTTAATTAGATGTTTATGCTCTTCATAGAGTAAGGGTCCACACAATGCACCCACCACATACACTCCCGCCGAAGGCATCCTTGAGGACTTCAAAGGGTGAGAACCACTTAAGACCCAATCCTACAAAGGAATGATCACAAGTGTCCTCTTGGACTCTAGATACTTACAAATAAGTTGATGAGTCCCGATAAGCACAATGCCGAAGATCTCCTCCTTGTTGATGAAGAGTCTTCTGCTCCCTTGATCCGCAACATAAAAGGATGTACCGATATATGGTGATGGGTTGGGTCAAGGGTATGATGGAATCCTACTCTCTAAAGGTTTTTCTATAAGGAAGATAGAGTAGTTCCAATCATCTAGGCATTCAAGGCATCCTAGCTTAATGATTTGTCATTAAGGTAGTAGTTAGGGGATCCTTGTATGCGGAAGTTCATTCCTCAATCCACTCTATTGAATACCAATGGTGAGGGTGGATTGGAGGATGAACTTCCTTGAGAGAAAGGGCTTTGGGTATAAGATCTAAGGTTAAACACTCAAAAGCTCTCTCTGCTTTCTCTCGCAGCAACAATAGACAAGTCCTTTATATATAGGCAAAAAGTTCCAATGGATATAAAATGGTCACATTTATGACTGAGTTCAATATCATCGAGCGTATACTCTCGATAGTATCGATGGTCTGCTCGATGACTCGAATTCAAAGTCATATGCTTTTGAAACCTTTTGCCAGTTGGTCGATGAATTGAAATAATTGTCGATGTCATTAAATTTCGAACTCCAATTCCATCGATGATAGGTTCGATCTACCAATACTTGAAAAATAAGAAAAACTTGACATGAAATATTTCATGTTTTCATGAATGATCAGGGAACCATCGAGATCATCGGAATTTGAATGTCGGTAATATCGATATCAGCATCGAGGCATCGATAAATCCAGCAGATTTTTCATTAAGCTTGTTGGACAATTTATGTCCTTGTTCAATGCAATTGACCTGGTACCGATGTCATCGATATTTGAATATCGGTTAAATTGAAGGCCCCCAATCATAGTTAAACCACCCTGAAATATGCTGGAAGAAATGTGCACCCACGATCGATATCATCGATGAACTTCCGATCTTATCGATATTTGATTTCAAATCATATCAGAAAGTGCATCGATATATCGAAGGAACTTGAAATTTTCTTTTAAAAATACGGGCGCCGAAAACCTGCCTATTGATGATATCAAGTCGACTTCGATAGACTCGAGATTTGAATATCGATGATATCGATAGGTGTATCGATACATTGATAATTCGTCTACATATGTTATGAGGTTGCTGGACATATTTGGTCTGCTTGTCGATGGAATCGATGGAGCATCGAGGACTCGATAGCACAGGTCGATCATATTGAGATGTATATCGATACAATCGATAGGGCAAGAAAACTTAAAGAGTTTTCCTATTTTAAAAAACGTTTTCTTACCAAAAAACTGTATGATGTTCTACCTTACTTTTAAGGGTTTTATTCACCTGGTGTTTTGGGACATGAAATGTGAGGCTTTAGATTTACTTGTAGTGAGCTTGCACATATCCGGTTGAGGCAGACGCTTGAATTGATCTTCCTATCAGGCTCGGTAGACAATCTGACTCAACACTCAAGCAACTTGACAAACCAGGGCACTTTTACAAGGTTGGCCTTGCCAGGATGGTAGGAGACCTCGAACTTGAAGTCTTTCAAGGTTTCCATCCATCGCTGCTGCCTCATATTAAAGTCTCTCTATGTGAATATGTATCTGAGGCTCTAGTGGTTACAAAAGTGCTCGAACTCCTCTCCTTAGAGGTAATGTCTCTAGAGCTTTAATGCAAAGATGACAGCCTCTAACTCCAGGTTGTGCGTAATGTAGTTTTCCTCATGCTTCCTCAACTATCGCGAGGCATAAACAATCACTTTGTCCTTCTACATCAGAACACAACCCAAACCAACACGAGACGCGTCGGTGTATATCGTATATTTGACCCCCTGCTCTGTCAATATAAGCATGGGTGCGGATGTCAACTTGTCCTTCAGTTCCTAAAAGGCTGCTTCTGCCTTCTCATTCAAGACAAACGTAAGATCCTTCCGAGTCAGCTGAGACAACGGTCTGGTTATCTTGGAAAAATCCCTAAAGAATCGACGATGGTACCCTGCCAGGCAGAGAAAGCTCTTCACTTCAGTTACCGACCGGCCTGCTCCCAGTCCTGAACTGTAGTTACCTTAACAAATGAGGGAAAATGGAGAGGTTAGACGGGTAGGTATGGCTGTAAACGATGAAGGTGTTTGGGTTGTGGTAGAAAACGACGGAATGGGTGATTGGAGGGGAGGTTTTTATCAAAAATCAGGAACTTGGAAGAGAAAAGAGAGTTTGGGGGTGTGGTTTGTGAAGGAGGTAGGTGTTTTGGAGTGTTTTAGTCGACGGCCCACACACCAGGGGGTCACCCTAGGCCCCAAAGACGATCGGCCCGAGCGGCCCACCCGGCCGGGCCCATTAACCGGCGAGGGCCTCGCCACCTTCTGGACTAATTAGTGATGCCTTGCTATTTGGGCGAGGTCCTCGTACCCCCTAGGCCCCAAAATGATGTGGGGTCCACCCTAGGTCCCTCTGGATTTGCGTGGGTAGGCCCCCGACCCCGTTTTGAGCCGTTCCAGGTCATTTCGGGAAGTTTCTGATACATACTTATATTTACCGATTTCCAACGGCTGGGATGGGGTGAGTTATGATCTAAATCCGTCGTTTGACGATCTAGAAGTGTTTTGGGGTCAACTCGTGTGGTCACGGTTGAGTACAGACTTAAACAAGCCGACCGATTTCAGTGAACTTCGCCAATTGGCATAACCGGGACACCTATGAATGTTTATGCATTTTTCTCACACCCACCTAAGTCAGAATACGTCAGTGTGCATCGTGAGACTATAACCCAGGTCCAGTATAATCCAAATCATGCTCTGATACCA
Organism: Magnolia changhungtana; assembly: GCA_030180095.1. Taxonomy (NCBI): domain Eukaryota; kingdom Viridiplantae; phylum Streptophyta; class Magnoliopsida; order Magnoliales; family Magnoliaceae; genus Magnolia; species Magnolia changhungtana. The sequence continues at coordinate 1,365,779 of JASAUF010000446.1, forward strand.
TCTTGTAACGCCCTAAAAATTGGGGGTTGAGCCTAAACTTAACTCCCGAGTTCCAACGCATTACTTATGCAACATAAAGAATGATGATTGAACGTTGTTCTCATTAGTGTATAAAAGATGAATGAGATTAAACCAAAACAACATATCATACTCCAGAGACAGTTAAATTATGCAACCGGAAGACTATGATAGATAAATAAAATATATATAAACTATTGTAAGTCTCCAGATTGTGAACATGTTACCAGGTTAAATATATCAATGTATACTCCAAAAATAGACAAAATGAATATACAAGGGTGCTCCAAAAGAGCAAACTAAAATGTAATGGCATCTAATCAGCAACCTTGTAACCCTGTTGTAACGCCCTGAAAATCGGGGGTCGAGTATGAACTCAACTCCCGAGTTCCAACGCATCACTTATGCAACATACACAATGATGGTTAAATGTTGTCTGAGTTAGCGCAATAAACATGAATGAGATTATACCAAAGCAGTAATTCATACTCCAGATCAGTTGTATAAAAACAAGCGGAAGACTGACTGTGTATATATGTATGTAAAGAAACAAAATAAATGATTCATTATCCAGTATGAATCCGAGTCACAATATACATGTCAACGTAATAAACCAAATGTCAAAATAACTAAATACAATCTCTGTAAAACCCATCGATCCGTGGCCTAGTCGAAGCCGCCGTGAAGCTGCATATATACGAGAACTCCTCTGGTCCTCGTCGTGTCGGGCCTCGCCTCCGAGAATAGCCGGATCGCCTAAACACGAGGCAGTACGGTTGGTGTGCGCAACACCGTCCCGTAACGTGGGAGTGAGTAGCTAACTCAGTGGAACAGTAAGATATAAGTTATCATGTTACCAATACAGTCAAGCAGTAATGATAAAGCAGCAAATCAAACACTCCTAGTTACTCTGATTAATGCAAGTATGAATGCAATTATGATGGATGCCCTCTCCGACGTACTCCCTCAAGCGACACCATCTCACGTTCGCGCATGCTTACATCCCACAGTGCTCCACATCTTCCAGGCACATGCGATGCATGATGAGTATGATTACCGAGTTTTTTTTTAATTAATTCATTTCAAACAGCAGGATTGGGAAACTAAGGTACCTCCCTTGTATCATATCCAAACATGATCCAATCTAGGGTCGTCAGTCCTAGTTAATGTCAGACGATGGTGTGTTTTCTAGGTCACGCTGCAGAGAACGCTGTGCCCGAGTGCGTTACGCACAAAGGTTGCACCACTCCCCCATCACCCCTTAAACGATTCATCACGATACAACTATACAGAAACAGGCCTAGTTCATACTCTATATATCGCGGCGAACCCTAAGGCACGCTGCAACTTCAGAGTATGCTCGCGGTCACTACAAAGGGCTGCCAGGGCTGTACACACAAAGATTGCACCACTCCCCCATCACCTTATCAATGTAGGCCGACAGCGCGAATATAGTGTCCCATACCACCATAATCGGCTCACGAGTAGAGTTGCTCACTGGTCACTACGGGGAGGCACGTAGCCCCAGCGTAGGAGGCCGACAGACTCGACCACGGTGTCCCATACCACCATGCCCGGCTCATGAGTCTTAGCGGATCGAGGTACCATGGTTAACGGGATTTTTCACTGGTAAGTTTGGTACCCTAGGTTCAAGCATTAGTGACCAAACATGGTGAACGTACATAAGGCATACGGTTTACTCGATATGTTCGGCTAGCTCGAGCGCACAACAAGTTGGGCGATATGAGGCGCAGAAGCACCTTGTGTGACCAACCACTATCGCCAACCGAAGTACGACACGGGTTCACCAACACATCGTGCGTGGCGGAACGAATCCCGACCACATCTTCAAGTCGATCTGGGATGCCTGGACTATGAACATAGTCCCAAGCTCAGTCAAATTCTAACCATAGCAGTGAAATACGGCATGATAACATGATAATTCAAGAACACTAGCAAGCATAATATAAAGCATAACATGCAGCATGTTAATAAACAAGTCGCAAAGCATGTTCAAAAGCACGTTATAAAGCACTAAACCCATAGGGATACAAATACTTAGAGTTCATAGGTGAGTGGTTAGAGTGAACAACCACGTGGAGAGTGTCATATGTGACACTAAGGTAGCGGAGAATCCCATCTCAGCACCTAACTAAGGTTCTAACACTTAAACACTTACACTCGCAAGTGATTTCACCAACACTTGGAATACACTACTTCAACATACATGACGTATGCTAGAGAAGGGTGTACTAGGGTTGTCCCGTTACCGAGCTAGTATTTTATACATATACAACATATTCATATAACAAATAAACATAGCAAACACATCAGCGAATTTTATACGTATAGGGTACTTCCACGTATACCCAATTTCGACATACATAGTGTTTACAAAGGAACATAGGTTTCGGCGGTTCCTTTCGCCAAGCTAGTATTTTAATCATGTATTGTATAATCATACATTAAATACATATGTCAAACATTATTCCAAAAGAAATACGTATACGGTATTTCTACAATACGTATTTTCAACATACGGCACATTTACAAAGGAACATATATTTTGGCGATCTCTTTCGCCAAACTAGTATTTTATTCATATGTTATATAATTAAACATTAAATAAACATGTCAAACAATTATCCAAAAAAAATACGTATACGGTATTTCTACGTATACCTAGAATATGTGAAATTCCATATTTCACCAGATTAATCAAAACAGGAAACGGAAGGCACTTTGTACATGTGCAATTGCAAGCGGATCATGAATCTACCATTAGCGACATTGAAAGCGTTGAAAACCGTAACTTATAAGCTTAAAGTCCTCACCTTTGCCTTTTGAAGCAGACGAATCAGCAAGGGTGATGAATCTTCCGTCTACGGGCGATTTCTAGCCTAAAGAGCGGAATCGGTTAGTCGGTATACATCCTACCTAGATTCCACCTCAAATCAGACCTAGGGTTAGGTTTTCTTACCTTCAAATGAGGCGGAATACGCCGGGAAAGCGTCTAGATCAGAGAGATGTAGGCCGTGTAGCAAGCCCAAGCAGCAGGAGGAAGATCGGCAACGATCTCCAAGTCTTTCCCTCTCTTTTCTCTCTCTCCCTCTAGGGTTTCTCCCTAAATTCGTATGGCTGTGAGAGGGGCTGCTCTAAGCCCCTTTTATAGCCTCAAACATTACGGAAATAGACTTAGGTTCATGGGAGTGCGCCATATAAGATTTTCGACGCTTTTCCAGCTCAAAAGGGGAGTTCTGGTAGCCCTCTTTGAACCAAACGTCAGACTTAAGCTCACCACCAATGGATCTACGTGGGATTACGTTTTTGACTCATTCGGATACGTAGATCGCACGTGGCGGACCACTTTCGATTCGACGGTCGGTGGGGCGATCGATCGAAATTCAGTACATGTAAATGTTCTGAAATTTTCTTAATCCAGGGTGTAATTTGGTCGATTCGGACGGTCGGGTAGCTTAATCGACGCGTCAGCGAACGATGCGAGATCACTATTCCGGATATTTATTTCGGCTTGTGAATAGTGTTTTCACACTACCTCGCTCCGATTCGAAACGAATGGCCGTGGAATATCGGATAAGGCCGATTTTTGAGATGATTGTTAAGCCCGGTGGGGCGGTCCTAGTTCCTTAACTTCGGGTTAATCGGAATCAGGTGCGATCTAGACCTAATCTGAGTTTCGTTTCATTCAGAAGCAGACGGGGAATGAGTTTGGTTCTAAACTTTAGGGTAACCTAGCGTCAATGATTATGCAAGTTTTGGGTCTTGCAGATCGTATTTAAAGCGATCCTAACGGATTTCATATTTAATTGAGTTTAGTACTTAGTTAACTTTGTTAAATTTCTAAAGGATTTAATCCTATGTGATTTCTGGTCGAGGTGGTACTCGACCCAATGTACGGAATTTTTCAGGTCGTTACACCTGTAGATTAGAAGATAGTCTACATAGACCCACCTGATAGCAGTGTAAGGAGAAACCCTCCTCATCATCATAAAAGTCCAGCTCCGCTTCACAAGCATCGCCGTCATTTGAAACTCAAACAGGGACTGGTTTAGTATTTAAACACTGTCCCGTAACGTGAGAGTAAGTGATAAACTCAGTGGAATAATAGGGCATAGGTTAATATGTTATCAATTCAGTCAAGTAGTAATGATAAAGCAGTACAATCAAACACTCTTAAATACTCTTATTATTGTAAGTATGGAATGCAGTCATGATGCATGCCCTTGCCAAACACCCTCGTGTGACACCATCTTAAGTTCGCAGCATGCGTTCATCCCTCAGTGCTCCACATCTTCCAAGCACATGCAGTGCTATGTTATGAGCGTGATTACCGAGTTATTATTAGTCCTTTTCATACTGCAGTATTGGGAAACTAAGGTACCTCCCTTATATCATTCCCAAATAATGATCCATTCTAGAGTCGTCAGTCCTAGATAATCTCATACGATGATGCAGTTCTAGGTCGCTGTAAAGGGCTGTTACACACAATCGTTGCACCGCTCTCCCATCACCTTATCAATACAGGCCTAGTTTATACTCTGTTTACTATGGGAAGGCTCATCGCCTCTCCGCAAATTCAGAGTATGCTCGAGGTCATTACAAAGGAGTGCTAGGGCTGTTACACGCAATCATTACACCACTCCCCCATCACCTTATCAGTGTAGGCCCACAGCCCGAATACAGTGTCTCATACCACCATATTCGAATCACGAGTTTGGGTTGCCCACTGGTCATTACAGGGAGGCTCGTGGCCCCAGCGTAGGCCGACAGCTCGACCATGGTGTCCTATACCACCATGCCCGGCTCATGAGTCTTAGCGGATCGAGGTACTAAGGTTAACGGGGTTACACCGGTAAGTTTGGTACCTTAGGTTCAAGCAGTAGCGTTCAAATATGGTGAACATAGATTATACAGATCGGGTTACTTGAGGAGCTTGACTAGCACGAGCACACAACTAGCTGAACGACATGAAGTGCATAAGCACTGCGCGTGGCCTAACCACTGTCGCCAAACGAAGTACGACTCGGGTTCGTCAAACACATCCTACGTGGCGAAGGAATCCCAACCACGATCTCGAGTCTGTTACCGATCGCCTGGACTATAACATAGCCCAAATCACATTCAATCCTTAACCAGAAGCATGTAGAGTAAAGCAGAATAAACAAAATAATTCAAACATGTTACCAAGCATGTTATAAAGCACAAGGCAAGTAGGAAATATAAACACAAATGTTTCATAAGTAACCAATCAATGTAAATAACTTGCATGGAGGAAATCATATACATCTCTAAGGTAGTTGAGAATCCTATCTTAACACCTATCTAAAGCACTATCATCTAAGTACTTACTCTTACAAGCATTTTCATAAACACTTACAATACACTCTTTTAACAGACATAGCATATACTAACAAAAACATGTATTAGGGCGAATCCTTTCACCGAGTAAGTATTACACATATATATAGCATGTTCATACAATAATTAATCAGGGCAAACACACTTTCAAAATTTGTACGTATACGGTATTTTCTACAAATATACAGAATACACAATTTGCCATTATTTGCATACGCAATTGAAACGCAAAATGAACATCGCATTATGCATGTACAATAACACCCAGATCATGAATCTATCATTATCTGACGTTGAAAGTATTGAAAACCATAACCTATACATCTAAAGTCCGCACCTTACGCCGTAGAAGCGTAAAGAACTCGATAGAATCGATAAGCCTTTGTATGCGGTGATTTGGAAACCTACAACATGACTCAGATTAGTTATTTCACAACTCGCACTACCTGGAATTCTAAAACAAGTTAGGGTTAGGTTTTCTTACCTAAGAACGAAGCTAGAATCGCCGGGATAATGATTGGAAAGTGATGGTTAAGCATGTAGATCAGCAGGGTAGAATAGTAGGAAGGTTCTCCCACTTCTCTCACACTTTCTCTCTCTTTTCTCTCTTCTCTCTCCTAGGGTTTCTCTCAAATTCGTATGAAGTGAATGAGAGAGGGTTTAAGGTCCTTATATAGGCCCAGAATTGCCAGAAATAGGCCCAGGGCCAAGGTATACTTAGGTTATGTCCAAAGGGCATTTGTTTCAGCTCAACAGAGCATTTCCGGAGCCCCCCCTTGAGCCAAAGGTTGGACTTAAGCTCACTGACTATAGATCTAGGTCGAGTTAAATTTTCAGTCCAATCGGGTTCCCAGATCACATGTGGCGGACCAGTTTCAGTTTAACGGTCACCAAAACTCGATCAGGGTTACAAGTACACTGACCTGTGTATGAAATTTTCCCTGATCCGAGGGTGTATTTGGGTCAAATTCTGACGGTCTGATTACTTATATCAGGCCCGCAAGTGACAAGTCTCAGATTACTTAAATTTAGATATTTATTTCAAAAATATACACTTTTCTCACACACTTCACTCTGGGCTCAAGCGAATAGCCCCGGGACACAATCTGGATTTAATTTCCGAGATGGTTGTCAAGCCCATCAAGGCGGTCCTAGTTCTATAACTTCGTATTATTCGAACTTTTAATGTGCGGTCCAGATCCGATGCGGAGTTTCGTGATGCTCCCGAGAGCAACTGGGTAATGAGACTGATCCTAGATTTCAGGGTACCCTAGCGTCAATGATTTTACACATTTTGGGTCTTGCAGATCGTATTTAAAGTGATTCAAGCGGATTTTGTAGCTAATCCAGTTTAGCACTTAGTTAAACTTGTCTAATTTCTAAAGGATTTTAGGTTTGAGTGTTTCATAAGGGGTTAGGATCTACCCCTTGCCTAAGGACTTCTAACTCCAGGTTGGCAAAAATTTGGGGTATTACACCACAGCTATCCCTTCCCTTGACACCACATGTCCCAAGAACTTGACTTCTTCTTTCCAGAGGTCACACTTCTTGTAGTGGGCAAACAACTGGTTCTTCCTGAGAGTCTCAAAGACTGCTCATAGATGCTCCTCATGATCCTTCCAACTCTTGGAGTATATCAGGATGTCATCTATAAATACGATAACGAATCGGTACAGATACGGCCGAAACACTCGGTTTATCAGATCCATGAACATGGTTGGTGCGTTTATGAGTTCAAATGACATCACAAGGAACTCGTAGTGCCCAAATCTGGTTCTGAACGTCGTTTTCTACACGTCCTCACCTCTGACGCGCAACTGATGATACCCAGAGTGCAATTCGATCTTTGAGAAATATTGTGCCCCTTTCAACTAGTCGAACAGGTCTTCTATCCTAGGCAAAGTGTACTTATTCTTTATTGTCACTTAGTTCAACCTATGATAGTCAATACATAATCGCAATGATCCATCCTTCTTTTTCACAAACAACATAAGTGCTCCCTAAGGGGATACACTTCGTCGTATGAAACCTGTGTCCAATAGATCATGGATCTGTCTCCTCAGTTCCTCCATTTCACATGGAGGCATGTGATAAGTCGGTAGTTAAATGGGTGTCGCATCAGGCCCATGGTCTATAGTAAAGTTAATCATGCGCCGAGGAGGTAGTCCCGGGATCTTCTTGAACACTTCCTAGAAGTCCTGGACCACAGGTGTCTTCCCAAGCATCGGGCCATCAAAATTCTCCAATAAAGAAGCATAACAACTTATGCGGCAAGGTCAACTAACCTAAACTGGAAAGGTAAAGGTCGTGCCCTCAGGTGCACGGGTTGTCACCACTCTAGTATCGCAATCGATCTCTGCCTTCATCTTGATGAGTCAATCCATACCGAGGATAACGTCACAATGCCATAGTGAGGCAACAATCAAGTCAACGAGTACTATCATGCTTCCTAAGTCTATTGAGCAATCCTTACAAATCTTGTTAACGTCTGAAAAGGTCCCTGTCGGGGTAAGGATTCTCACCCCCTTCGTTGAAGCTATTTTCAACACTGGTCGCTTAACTGTTGCGCATGATATTATCGAGATAGTGGATCCGGTATCCACCAATAGGAAGACTGGTGTACCTTGGATATGTATTGTGACTTCAAAAGCCAATGGTGCTATAATTGTTATCTCAGATGCCTTGGATGCAAGTGAGTGCACACGAGTTTGTTGAGGACGATTTGGCTGTGGTACCATAGGTCATTGAGGCGGCCTACTATGAGGTACATTGGGCCTATAGAAAGGTTATGCTAGTGGTACTGAACGTAGAGGTGAAGCCGATATAGCTTGAGGAAGCTGGCGATTGATCTTTTGAGGGGTTGAGAAGCTGTTATCCCTCAACTTGGTGAAGTAGTAAGTATCTGTATGGCCTGACCTCTTGCGGTAGGTGCACCACAGATCTGATTGCCTCAGCTGGGCTGGTGGAGCCGTAAGTCTGGGAGGTGAGTTTGCATATGGCCTCTTGCCGAGGAACGACTTGCTTGGCAAATCTGTTTGAGGCCTAGGACCCATGGGTACACATGTAAGGGATAGCATATCCCCGTCCTGCTCAGCTCGCAGAGACATGCTCACTAGCTTAGTATAGTTGGGTATGCTAGCGCAACACTTCTTTGTATGGATATCAGGCCGTAGACCATCGGAGAATCGCCGCATCATCATCAGCTCGTTCGCTAGGATCAAAGGAGCATATCTAGCCAGCTCCATGAACTTGTTATCATACTCGGCCATGGTCATTCCTCTCTGACGGAGGCAGAGGAATTCACCCTCCTTCTCATTATGGTAGGTGTGGGGAAAATACTTTCCGTGGAAGCGGGCCTCAAAAGCATCCCATGTCCACACTTAACCCTTGGGAACGGTCCGAAGGATGCTGTCCCACCAGAGGCTAGATTCCTACTCAAACATATACGTGACCAACTCAACCTGCTCTGCCTCAGTGCAGTGCAGCGGCATCAGCATCTTAGAGATGCAGTCAAGCCAATATTTGGCTTCCTCGGGTCTATGAGTACCCATAAACGTGGGAGGTCGAAAGCACTGAAAACGTTTAAATAGGCCGCTGGCACCCATGTTTTCCAGGAGGGTGTACAGGTGGTGCAAACGGAACCACGTTCATGTTCTAAGAATGAGCCCCTGCTATGGTGGTCTAAATCTGCTGTTACTGCTGCATAAGGAGCATCATCTTCTCCAATCTATCAGGAGAAGCCACCTGAGGCAAGTGTGGCATCGAGGTAGACACATGGTTCTGCTCAGAAACCGGTTGTGCAGAAGGTGTTGGCCCATTAGTGGGGTCAGTGGCCGGCTGTGAATCTGACATCGTGTCACTGTCAGGGCCCAAGCTGGGATCCGTGTGGCTATCGCTTAATGGAGGTGCCCCATCAAACAATTTGCCAAGTGCCAGATGTGTAGTGTTCTGAGTAGCTTTCGGAGGCATTCCCTATACACAACATAGGGTGCAACACATGTAAGATTAGCATAACAATACTCAACTTGTCAAGCATTCTACACATTCCGTAACAAAAAGAGCTTCATGCATTTCATTTACCTAAAATTGACACAATACATGAGATGTAGTCTTACATGGATCATGGCAGAAAATGCATGTGAGCTAATCTAAGCAAAGCTCCAAACACTAAAACACATAAACAACTCCACCATACTCCTAAGCCTACCAGGGCTAAAACATAGAAGGTAAGAAAATAAAGACAACCCAAAGACGACTACAACACACAACTAGTCCTTCGACTCTGGTGATGGTGGAGGAGCACCTTTGTCCTGCATGCAACACAGGAGAGTCTTCAAGGTGCAGGACATATTCTTGAACTTCTATTTCATGTAGGCTTTGTTCTCTTCAAGCTCTCGCTTCACTTCGGCCCGAGTCTCTCTAACCTCATGCCTCAGGTCGACTTGGCTCTTCTCAATCTGGGCCAAGCGGGCTTCTAAAGCATCTCGATCACGGTGGTGCTCATGTGTAGCAGGTGGAGAGCCCTCATCGGAGTCTTGGGCCTCCTCTTCTTCCTCTCCTTGCTCTTTATCACCACTACCCTCTTCATGGCTTCCTACCTCGCCTTCTTCATCTTCACTCCCTTCATCCTCTTCACTTTCTTCCTCTATCTCATCGCCATACTAAACAAGACGGGCTTGGTGTTGTCCTGGCCCAATACCCATGTTGTTGAGCATAGTGTCATTGATGAAGTGGATCGGTACAAGCTCCGAATCAAGTCGGTAGCCGAACTCATGAGCAAGCTTGCATATGAGTCTGCCAAATGGGAGTGTAACATCTCCCCTAATAGAGGGTGTGGTTTGTACTATCTATAGAAGGATGTATGTAGGCAAGCACCACTTGTCTCCCTACCCAGCTTTGTATAGATAGTCCACCATCAAACGCATGCATTCGAAGCAATTGCTCCACCTAGGATACACATTGTGTGTGAATATTTGTGGACTAGGCGGAAGTCAGGCGTCATCTTGGTTGATGGGAGGCAGTTGTTTCGATTCCAATGGATCAGTTGGCCTCAAAGAAATCGTGTGCGGTGATCTCTTTCACACGTATTCCTGAGATTTTTATCGCTAGCATGAACCTCACCACGTTCCATACCCATAATCTGATCTATCACACTAACATCAACCGTGGCTTCTCACCTCCCCACGGGGATAGTGAACTATAGAAGCTCTAGTAGTGGATCCTGTATATGGGTATAGAAGGCTCGGATAGTGCTCTCACACGCACGTGACTTACATTCAAATATGCGACCCCACCTGACATCCACCAGGAGGTCCATCACAAGATAAAGTCAAAATAGCTTTTCGTCCATGTGTGCTTCACAGAGAACTCTACGACCTTGGAACCTACCATGTGCGATGCACACCGGTAGGGCCCTTTCGAGCGGAACTTAGGGATCGAGATCCCACTTCGTACTTTGCTCTCGGGCGACACTTGTACTTGCTTTGGTGCCCGATTTCTTCTTTGGGCGGGTTGGGCAGCTAGGCCCAGTTTCATCTATGGAAGCCCTCTTCTTTCTCATGAGGGAAAGAAGTGTAGAGAGGGAGAAGATCGCTGCCACTAGCTCAAAAAAAGCCATGGAAATTGGTAAAGCTTAGGAATAGGGTGGATTATGAGGCTTGTGTGTTATGAGACACAAAAGGTGTGGGATTTGTGCTCAAATAAGGAGAATGATGGAGATTGGTGGTTGTAGAAGATGGGTTTTTGAGGAAGATGGTGGAGATGGGTATATAGTGAAGAAGAAGAATAACATATGAGAATGGAGGGGGGATTTGAGGTGAAAAATCATAGTTTTGAAGGGGTTAGAAGCTAGGTGGGGGTGAAAAGAAGAAAAAAGGGAAGAAATAAGGGGTCCCACATGATTTTGTTGCCCCCACGTGTGTACATGTCAGCCCACCGCGGCCCGCTCTGCCCGTTGGACCTGGATCGGGAGGCCTCCCGGTAAGAGGGATGCCATCGCGGTCCGCTAGACCTCTAGGAGATGGCATCCCCCTCCTTGGGTGCTGAAAATGTACGGGACCCACCTTGGGTCCCACTGTTTCATGCGGTTTGGGCCCCTACGCCCGTTTGAGACATTTTCGGTGTCCATCTCACACATATTCACCCTTTTCGGGCCATTTGAGTGCGAAATATGCCGAATTATCATCTAAACCCATCGATTCACAGTCTGGAAGGGAATTGAGATAATCCCGAGCGTGCGGTTTGTATAGGAAGTCCACTATCAAACGCGTGCATTTGGAGCGATTGCTCCACCTAGGATACACATTGTGTGTGAATATATGGTGGAGTAGGTGGAAGTCAGGATCATCTTGGTTGATGGGAGGCAGTTGCTTCCATTCCAGTGGATCAGTTAGCTGCAAAGAAATCGCGTGCGGTGATCTCTTTCACGCGCATTCCTGAGATTCTTCTCGCTAGCATGAACCTCACCACGCTCTATCCCCATATTCTGAGCTATCACACCAACATCAACTGTGGCTTCCCACCTTCCCACGGGGATAGTGAACTGTATAGGCTCAAGTAGCGGATCCTGTATATGGGCGTAGAAGGCTTGGACAGTGCTCTCATAAGCACGTGACTTACCTTCAAATATGTGACCCCACCCGGCATCCACCAGGAGGTCCATCACCAGATAAAGTCCAAATAGCTTTTCGTCCATGTGTGTTTCACAAAGAACTCTATGTCCCTAGAACCTACCATGTGTGATGCATGACGGTAGGACCCTTTCGAGGGGAACTTGGGGAACGAGATCCCGCTTCATCCTCTGCTCTCGTGTATCACTTGTACTTGCTTCGGCGCCCGATTTCTTCTTTGGACAGGTTGGGCGGCTAGGCCCAGCTTCATCTGTGGAAGCCATCTTCTTTTTCATGAGAGAAAGAAGTGTGGAGAGGGAGAAGATCGCAGCCACTAGCTCAAAAAGTGCCATGAAAATCGGTAAAGCTTTGAAATAGGGTGGATTGTGAGGCTTGTGTGTTATGAGACACAAAAAGTGTGGGCTTTGTGCTCAAATAAGGAGAATGATGGAAATGGGTGGTTGTAGAAGATGGGTTTTTGAGGAAGATGGTGGAGATGGGTATATGGTGAAGAAGAAGAAGAAGATATGAGAATGGAGAGGGGATTTGAGGTGAAAAATCAAGGTTTTGAAGGGGTTAGAAGGGTTTAGAAGCTAGGTGGGGGTGAAATGAAGCAAAAAGGAAAGAAATAAGGGGTCTCACATGATTTTGTGGCCCCACATGCGTGTACATGGTCGGCCCACCATGGCCCGCCCGGCTCGCTGGACCTGGACCGGGAGGCCTCCCGGTAAGCGAGATACCTTCGCGGTCCACTGGACCTCTGGGTGATGGCTCGCCCCAGGGGCGATGGCATCCCCCTCTTGGGGTGCCAGAAATGTATGGGACCCACCTTGGGTCCCACTATTTCATGCGGTTTGGGCCGCTACTCCCGTTTGGGATATTTTTGGGGTCCATCTCGTGCATATTCTCGCTTTCTAGGTCATTTGATTGCGGAATATGCCGAATTATCGTATAAACCCATTGATTGGTGGTCTGGAAGGGAATTGGGGTCATCCCGCATGATCACAGATGCATACGGGTCTGATTTCAACGGTCAGTTTCACCCGTCGGCTAAACTTGGAATCCTACGACTATTTCTGCATTTCATCGCCCCCTCCTAAGTCAAAGTACGTCAGTGTGCGTCGTCTTACCATAACCCAGGTCCAGTTTAATCCAAATCATGATCTGATACCAACTTGTATCGCCCCGAATTTTAAGGGTCGAGCAAAGGCTCAAATCCAGAGATCCGTCGCATCACTTATGTAACACAGATAATGATGATTAAATGTTGTCTATGTTAGTGCAATAAACATGAATGAGATTACGCTAATTAGCATATCATACTCCAGAGACAATTAGATCATGCAAGTGGAAGACTGTAATAGATATATAAAGCACATCAGTGGTTGTAAGTCCATAGAGTATGAACATGTTACCTAGTTAAATAATTACATGTATAATACCAAAATTTAAAAAATGATAAAGTGTAATGTTCAATTAGCTCATATCCCTGTAATCCCTGCGACACAACTCTATGTCAACATAGACCCGCCAGAGAGTTACATGTAGGAGAACTCCTCGTCATCATAAAAGTCAGGCTCCGCCTCGTAAGCCTCGCTGTCATCTAAAAGCAAAATAGGGTCTGGTTGGTGTTTTAAAACACCATCCCAGAGTGAGAGTGAGTGATCAACTCAGTGGAGTTATAAGACAAAGGTTAACATGTTAGCAATTCACTCAAGCAGTAATGATAAAGTAGTACAAGAATCATGTCTTAAGTACTCTTGTTAATGCAAGAATGATATGTTATAATGATGCATGCCCTCTCCTGCACTCCCTCAGGGACATCATCTCACGAGCGCGCATGCAACACTCCCGCTAAATGTGCACTTTCTAGCCAAAGCACATGTAATGCGAACATGTTCGTGTTAGCCACGTTCTTATTTAGGTTTATTCATACAACGGGTTTCGAAAGCTAAGGTACCTCCCTTTATATCATTTACCTAAACAATGATCCATCTAGGGTCGTGTTAGTGCTATGATTTCATATCCCTTTGGTTGTCAAATTTTGTAGTGCCAAAACCTATATGCCTTGTACTTCTTGTGTTTCTTGTTTGTAACTACACACTGCTTCAAGACAAGATCATGAATGAAGAATGTTTTCAAGACAAGATCATAAATGAAGAATGTTTGCAAGACATGTCATGAATGAAGTGTACAAGAATAGAAGACTTCAAGTTTGCTTCTAACAAGTTCAAGATTAGAAGACTTCATCAAGACAAGTCAAGAATGTACCAAGCTCGAGAAAGACCATCAACTCGACTCAAGCTTCTACTTCAAGATCATCTGAGAATACAGACCTTCAAGACTTCAATGTCCATCTCACTTCAAGGTTTGTTTGACCTTAGGTTGACCTTATGTTGGTCTGTATGATAGGTCATTCTGGATACATAATCTGAATATTTTAATTTACTTGGTGTGACTGATCTAAGACCAGTCTTAAAGATCTTAAGACCAGTCCTAGGTCTGCTACGACCAGTCTTAGGTTTCTCAGGACCAGTTGTAGGTTGTTATAGATTTTTGAATTTTTCTGGTTGTCCTTCGACCAGTCTTGGACTTGCTTCGACCAGTCCTGGGAAGTCCTACGACTCATCCTTCGACTGGTCGTAGTCCTACGACTCGAACTCCAGCAACCTATCTCAAGTCCCACGACCAGTCGTAGGTGTCTCACGACCAGTCGTAGGTGGTCCACGACCGGTCGTAGGCTACCTAAGACCCAGTCGTGAGAACAACTAATCTAATCCCGCAGAAATCTTTCAAAATCTTTGATGCTACGACTAGTCATAGGATCCTAAGACCAGTCGAAGATGGGATTTTTCAGGGTATAAATAAAGCACGAATTTCAGAGTTTATTCATTCCATTCCATTCAATTCAAGCGATTTAAGGCTATACTCTGAGATAAGTTGTGATTATTTTTTAAGCTATTGTACAAATTTAATATTCCTTTTGTTAGCATTTTTCTATTGTGATTTTGATCCATATTCCAATCTTATTTAGGAAAGAGGAATTTGTGATATTCCTTCTTCTGGGATCAAAATCAAATAGACCTTGCTCTTCTTAATTTAATCTAAAATCAGTTAGACATAGAACCATTCTTTATATGAGTATTGGACATTGAACGACGTATCATTCATCTACTCCGATTGGTTCTACTGGGCTACTTCAAAGGAGATCCAGGTATTTTACTTTGTAATTTACTTTCTCTGGTTTTATTTGAGATTTGCCAGAAAAATCTCATTGTTTTGGTTATCGAGGAGAGCGAAAACTTCAGTTGTGGGGTTTTTGGATTGTGTAAGCCCGAGATAAAAAGACACAATTGTGAAGGTTTTGGGTGAACACTGTGAAAACCTATTTTGATAGTGCATGCTAATATCCCTGTGTGAGGATATTAGGAGTGGAGTAGCATTCTGTGTGGTTGTTGGCTAAGTTGGTGAACACACAGGCGAACCACTATATATCATTATGTTGTGGATGTGCTTGATTTCTTTATTCATTTATTCCTTCAGTATTGTGAATTGCTTTTGTGAATGAATGTTGTAATTTTCATTTCAAGCAAGTGTGGATGAATGGTGTAATAACTTAGGATTTATTTCTTTAAGTTATTTTTGATTTATTTTCCATATCATTTGTGTTTTCTAGATCGTTCTAGAAATAAGGTTGTCCTACCATAAGCCATTGGTTTTTGGTGTAAGGTTGTCCTTAGAACTGATTTAGTATCATTCTCATATTTCATATGTTTTGAGAGTATTATTTCAGCATTGTTATTTATATATTTTATTATTCCACTGTTTTAAGTTTTATTTGGCATTGCCCTATTCACCCCCCTCTAGGGCATATAGCTAGGCCCTTTCAAGTGGTATCAAAGCCAAATAGTTCGTGCTTATTGATTATTTATTGGATTTATTTCCTGTGCTAACGATCTAAGCTATATTAAGATGTCAAATTTTGATAGCCTATCTGTCACTAGGCCACCACCCTTTAATGGCACAAACTATGCTTATTGGAAAGCAAGGATGAGAATCTTTCTCAAATCCATGGATGAAAGTGTGTGGCTGGCCACTTTGAACGGATGGAAACTACCTATCACTGAAGTAACTGATGAAGATGGTTCAAAATCAATGAAAGTAATATCTTATGCTCTTTGGACCACACTTCAGAAAAGTGAGAGTAGTGCCAATGCAAAAGCACTAAATGCAATTACTTGTGCATTATCACCAGATGAATTCAAAAGAATCATCTCGTGTGAAAATGCTAAACAAGCATGGGATCTTTTAAAAATGACACACGAGGGTACATCAATTATCAAGAAATCTAAAGTCCAACTCCTCACAACTAAATTTGAAGAAATTCATATGGAGGAGAATGAAATGTTTATGGACTTCTACACTAGATTGAATGACATCGTAAACTCAATGTGGGGTCTTGGTGATAGAATCCCAGAAAGTAAAGTATGTGCAAAGATACTACGCTCACTTCTGACAGTTCAATTCAAAAGTGCTGCGATTCGGGAACTTCGTGATCTGACGGATAACATGAGGGTTGAGGAACTAGTTGGTTCTTCTGAGACCTACGAATTGAACTTTAAAGTTCTAAAAGGAAAATCAATTGCTCTCAAGTCATCTAAAAATATTCCAAGAGAGCACTTGGACTTTGAAAATTTGAAGATGATATGGCACTTTTTGTAAAAGGTTTTATAAAATTTTAAAAATAAGAAAAAAGGAGATTTTCAAAAATCAAACGATAAGAGACAATCTAAACCTAGAGCTCGAAAATCTTTGAAAGATAGTCAATGTTACAACTATCAAGAGTATGGGCACCTGGCTAATAAATGTCCTAAAAAGGACAAATCAAAAAGGAAGAGTATGTTGGCTACTTGGGATGAATCATCTGATTCGGAATCCTCTTGAAATCAGAAGATTCCGAAAACAAGTCGGAGATGATGTTAAAGCCCTTATGACTCTAGCCAAAGTCACTTTTTCATATTATGATGAAGTAACTAGCGAAGAGAATCTGAATAGTGATTGTGACAATGAAGATGATCTTCAGGATGCATACAATGCCCTTTATAAGGAGAGTTGTAAAATTCTTTGTCAAGCTTAAATTACAAAAGGAAAAATTTTCTAAACTTAAAGAAGATTATGAGTCTCTTGTCTTAGAAAAATCTCATATTTCTGATTTTTTTGAAAAGACCAAATGTGATTTAAAAATCAAACCTCCCAAGTTGATGATTTGAAAACCGAAAACGAGAAACTCAAAAATGAAGTAGCTTCTCTTTTGAGTTTAAAAGACACTTGGAGATATGCCCAAGGTGATCCTAAATTAGAAAAATTGTTATCCGGATCAAGAAAATGTGGCGATAAATCCGGGTTGGGCTATGATAAGAATACTTCTCCTAAACAAAAAAATCTTGCTCCTAAGTTTGTGAAAGGAGAGTCTTCGAACTCAAAAGTAAAGTATACTTATCAAGGTTTTTCAAAAAATTCAAGGACCTTTCAAAAATCTAAAATAGTCATGCCAACTCAATCTTCAAAACCAAAATCCTTTGGTTGAAAAGATTATTGATCTTCTCAAGGAGCTATTAAAATTTAACTCTATAGGTCATTCATATAACAATAGACAGAAAAAGTCCAACTACACTCCTAAACCCAACTTGATCTTGAAATGGGTTCCTAAAGTTATTTGCTTGGTTGCCCTACTTGCTTTCAAAGCTACAAGCGATCAAAGTGGTACCTTGGCAGTGGTTGCTCGGACATATGACGGGTGACAAAGCTTTATTCACCTGATCTTGAAGACAGATGATGGGTCAGTCACTTTTGGTGATGGAAGCAATTACAAAATCATTGGCCAAGGAATGGTTGACTTTATAACCTTCCCTTATTTAAAAATGTATTATATGTTGAGGGCTTGAAACACAACCTCGAGTATATCTCGGATATGCGACAACAATCATAATGTAAAGTTTTCTAATCAAGGTTGTGAGATTGTTAATAAAGAGGGTTCTATTATATTAGCGGTCACGTGCAGAACATCGAAAAGCTTGCTACATCGTTAGTAATGCAAGCTCATTTACTCAATCGTGTTACATGGTCCATACTGATGAGACTGAATTATGGCATAAACGCCTTAGACATGTACACTACCAGAACTTATTTAGATTGAACAAAAGAGAACTTATAAGAGTTCTACCCAAATTACAAAAAGTAGACAAAATATGTGGTGAATGCCAGTTGGGCAAACAAATTAGGAGCTCTCACAAGAAAGTGAACTCCAATACCATATCTAGACCTCTCGAGCTTCTCCACATGGATCTCATTAGACCAACCAGAGCAGAGAGTCGAGGTGGGAAAAAATACATCTTGGTTATCATAGATGACTTTACTAGATTCACTTGGGTATCGTTCTTAAAAGATAAATCTGAAACCCTAGATGAAGTAAAGAAGATCATCAAACGAATCCAAAATGAAAAAGGTTCTCAAGTTTATAAGATCCGTAGTGATCATGGTTCTGAATTCGAAAATAGCAGTTTTGAGAAATTCTGTAGCGATCAGGGAATATTACATGAATTCTCTGCGCCCAAAACTCCTCAACAAAATGGTATAGTTGAGAGAAAAAATAGAGTGCTTCAGGATATGCCTAATGTCATGTTAAATAGTATGAAGCTCTCCAAAAATCTTTGGGCCGAAGCAATTAATCACTGCTACATTATTAATCGTGTTTATACTAGTAAATCTGAAAATAAGACTGCTTATGAGTTATGGTTCGAAAAGAAACCTACTGTCAAATACTTACGAATTTTTGGCAGTAAGTGTTACATTTTACGAGATCGTGAAAATTTGGGAAATTTTGATACGAAGAGTGATGAAGGTATTTTCCTTGGATATTCCTTAAACAGTCGAGCCTATAGGGTTCTAAATAAAAGAACAGGTGTGATTAAGAGTCCATCAATGTGGTCATTGATGATCATTTGAATACACTTGCTCCGAGTTCAGATGATGATGAAATTCTTATAATCGAAAATCAAGATACCTCTTCATCTCAATCTGAACCTAGGACTGTCAAAGATCATCCAACTAATTAAATCCTTGGAAACCCTCTCACTGGAGTTCATACACGCAAACAACTTGAAAACATATGCAATTATGTTTGTTTTACATCTCAAATAGAACCGGTCAATGTAAAAGAAGCTCTTTCTGACGAAAATTGGATAGTAGCTATGCAGGATGAACTTAATCAATTTGTTCATAATGATGTCTGGTATCTTGTTCCTAGACCTAAAGATAAACACATTATTGGAACAAAATGGATCTTTAAAAACAAGTCTGATGAACTTGGAAATATTATACGAAACAAGGCTAGACTGGTTGTACAAGGGTACACTCAGATTGAAGGCATCGATTACGATGAAACCTTTGCTCCAGTCGCTCGCCTTGAATCTATCAGACTTTTTATTTCCATCGCTTGCTTTAGAAAGTTTAAAATTTATCAGATGGATGTAAAGAGTGCCTTCTTAAATGACAATTTACATGAAGAAGTTTATGTAGAACAACCCTCAGGGTTTGAAGACCCCAAGCTTTCTGATCATGTATTTCGTCTCAAAAAGGCTCTCTATGGTCTGAAACAAGCGCTTAGGGCATGGCATGAAAAATTGACTAAATTCTTACTTAGTCATAGTTTTCAAGTGGGAAGTGTCGATAAGACGCTATTTGTTAAGAAACATAATAATGAGATTTTAATGGTTCAGATCTATGTAGACGATATTATTTATGGATCAACTTGTTCTAACATGTCTTTTGAGTTTGCAGAGTTGATGAAATCAAGATTCGAAATGAGCATGGTTGGTGAACTAAATTATTTCCTAGGGTTACAAGTAAAACAACAACCTGATGGAATCTTCATTTCTCAAACCAAGTATGCTACAAACTTGGTTAAAAGGTTTGGATTTGAAAATGGTAAAAAAATTTGATACTCATATGAGTACAACCTTGAGACTCTCAAAAGACTCCACATGTAAAGATGTAGATCCTAAGCTATATTGTAGTATGATTAGTAGTTTATTATATCTAACTGCTAGTAGACCTGATATCACTTTTAGCGTTGGTATTTGTGCAAGATATCAGTCTAATCCTAAAGATTCACATCTTCTTCTTTGTCAAAGCATTATTAGATATGTCGCAAGTACAACTAATTTGGGTCTTTGGGATCCTTTTGATACTAATGTTAAATTAGCTGGGTATTCTGATGCTGATTGGGCTGGTAATATTGATGATAGAAAATCAACCAGTGGTGGTTGTTTTTACATTGGAAATTATTTGGTTTCTTGGTTTAGCAAGAAGCAAAGTTCAATATCGCTTTCCACTGTTGAGGCTGAGTATATCGCAGCAGGATATGCATGTACACAACTCGTATGGATGAAACGCATGTTAAGCGATTATGGAATTTATCAAGATTCAATGATCTTACATTGTGATAATTCCAGTGCTATCAATATTTCCAAAAATCCAATTCAGCATTTGCGTACTAAGCATATTGACATTAGGTATCATTACATTCGTGAATTAGTTGAAGAAAAAGCTATCTCTTTGGAATATATTCCAACCAATGTCCAACTTGCTGATATATTTACTAAACCGCTCGATAAAAGCAGGTTTACTAAAATGAAATTTGATCATGGTATGTGCATTTTAAATTGAATATACTTGTTTACATGTATCATAGTATACTATATGTGTATAAATTTCAATTTTTGCATAAAAATATTTAATTTTGTCGATGCTCGACCGGCCCTTGCCATACACGACCGGTCCTGACTCGACCGGTCATAGACTGCACTCGACCGGTCGTAGAGATCGTGAGCATCATATAATTTGGGGAAAATCACTTTGTTCTTCATTTCCTCTTCTTCCTTCAACGAGTCGTGGCTCGACCAGTCTTGAGATCTCGTGATTTTCTTCAAGATAAGTCATTTTTCTTCATTTTTATTGAAGATTTATGCTTTCTATGCTTTGATTTGTAAATTCCATAAGCTTGATCTCGTCTTTTGTTGATTGTTTAGGGTTTCCTCTCTAAAAATCTGATCTAGAGAAACCCACCACCTCTTGTGTTCTTTGTGCTTGCTCCTTGATAAATCTTGTTGAAAATGGATGTTAGAGGGAAAAAGAAAACATCCCGTGGTCCATCTTCATCTAGATCTACATCTATAACAAAACGGCACCTTCGGTCACCCGAAGATGATCCCAATGATGTACGGGATTTACGTAACCGTAAAGTTATCGTTGAGCGTCTTGTAAATCTCAATCACATTGAACAATTTGAGATTACACCTCTCCTTGAATCTGTTGGCTAGACTAACATTTTGTTTTGGGGTGGGCTGCATACCAGTCCATTGCACAATCTATGGTTGCATGTATCTCTGATTTTTCCCTTGATAATTTAACGTTCTCAATTGCTACTAGAGAAGGGAAATTTTTAATAGATCGACATTTGATATCAGCTATTATGGATATACCTGTCAAAGATAAAGGTATTCCGATTCATACATTATATGACAAACCATCAGAATCGAAAAAACAATTGTTGATAAGAGATTTATGTAATATGGAAGTGCATTGGACGCACAAAGGAAATGTGCTCCCCTCAAAATTTTTATTACCCAGATACAGAGTTTTGCACCGGATCTTCACTTAAAACGTGTATCCTCGGTTAGGAAATAAAACTGAGTTAACTACCTTTATGGTTCGAGTATTGCACTCTGTTGTGTCCGGCATTGTTGTCTGTTTACCTTCTTTGATATGTCATTTTATCATTCAGTTTCGTCTTCATCCGGGTCATAGTGATATTCCATTTGGTTATCTTATGACTTGTTTAGCCATAAATATGCTCGTTGCTTTACCTGAGAATGAGGCACCAATTCATCATCTTTTATTCAATAATACTAATTTAAATAAGATGAAGTTGGATTTACTTCCTGGTCAATTTTATGAAGGTGGTGGTGAAGGTGCTGAAGCAGGAAATGAAGGGGAAGCTACTGATCTTCCTCCACAGGCTGATATAAATATGGATGATATATTTGAAGACATTGAAACTGACTCCCAAAATGATTCTGATTATGATCCATCTTCTGGTTATGATGCACGTGTAAGTGCATTGGAGGAGAAGGTTGATAACCTGAGTGTAGCCCATGATATGCAATTTAAATATATGCGAAAATATCTTCGTCGCATTAATAGGGATTTACATCAGATTGATCCAACCATCCCTGCTCCTTCATCTGGATCTGATTAGGTGGATTATCCTTTTTATTTTTATGGATTCTGTATTATTATTACGATTGATGACTTTGGTTGTATGTTTTGGATTGATGACATTGAAGTGTTGTACTAATTTGATAATTAAATCTTGACTCTTCATATGGTGTTCTCTTCTCTTCTCTGGCCTTCCCTTGTCATTTTGTGACAAAAAGGGAGAGTAGTATGGAAAGGGGGAGAATGGGAGAAAGGGAGAGAGTGAGTACTTGAATATGGTTGATTGTTTCTACTCACTTAGGGGGAGTAGAGTATTTTTTTTCACTCTGATGGCTCATGATTCTTTCTTCATTTTACTCTTATATTTATAAATGTGTTTTGTCACAAATTTGACAAAGGGGGAGATTGTTAGTGCTATGATTTCATATCCCTTTGGTTGTCAAATTTTGCAGTGCCAAAACCTATATGTCTTATACTTCTTGTATTTCTTGTTTGTGACTACACACTGCTTCAAGACAAGATCATGAATGAAGAATGTTTTCAAGACAAGATCATAAATGAAGAATGTTTGCAAGACATGTCATGAATGAAGTCTACAAGAATAGAAGACTTCAGGTTTGCTTCTAACAAGTTTAAGATTAGAAGACTTCATCAAGACAAGTCAGGAATGTACCAAGCTCGAGAAAGACCATCAACTCGACTCAAGCTTCTACTTCAAGATCATCTGAGAATACAGACCTTCAAGACTTCAATGTTCATCTCACTTCAAGGTTTGTTTGACCTTAGGTTGACCTTAGGTTGGTTTGTATGATAGGTCATTCTAGATACATAATCCGAATATTTTAATTTACTTGGTGTGACTGATCTAAGACCAGTCCTAGAGATCTGAAGACCAGTCCTAGGTCTGATACGACCAGTGTTAGGTTTCTCAGGACCAATCCTAGGTTGTTAAAGATTTTCAGATTTTCCTGGTTGTCCTTCGACCAGTCCTGGACTTGCTTCGACCAGTCCTGGAAAGTCATACGACTCATCTTTCGACCGGTCGTAGTCCTACGACTCGAACTCCAGCAATCTATCTCGAGTCCCACGACCAATCGTAGGTGTTTCACGACCAATCGTAGGTGGTCCACGACCGGTCATAGGCTACCTAGGACCAGTCGTGAGAACAACTAATTTAATCCCGCGGAAATCTTTCAAAATCTTTTATGCTACGACTAGTCCTAGGATCCTAAGACCAGTCGAAGATGGGATTTTTCAGGCTATAAATAAAGCACGAATTTTAGAATTTATTCATTCCATTCCATTCAATTCAAGCAATTTAAGGCTATACTCTGAGATAAGTTGTGATTATTTTTTAAGCTATTGTGTATATTTAATATTCCTTTTGTTAGCATTTTTCTATTGTGATTTTGATCCATATTCCAATCTTATTTAGGAAAGAGGAATTTATGATATTCCTTCTTCTTGGATCAAAATCAAATAGACCTTGCTCTTCTTGATTTAATCTAAAATCAATTAGACATAGAACCATTCTTTATGTGAGTATTAGACATTGAACGACGTATCATTCATCTATTCCGATTGGTTCTACTGGGCTACTTCAAAAGGAGATCCCGGTATTTTACTTTGTAATTTACTTTCTCTGGTTTTGTTTAAGATTTGCCAGAAAAATCTCATTCTTTTGGTTATCTAAGGAGAGCCAGAAAACTCAGATTGTGGGAGTTTTTGGATTGTGTAAGCCCGAGATAAAAAGACACAATTGTGAAGGTTTTGGGTGAACCTGTGAAAACCTATTTTAATAGTGCATGCTAATATCCTCTGTGTGAGGATATTAGGAGTGGAGTAGCATTCTGTGTGGCTGTTGGCTAATAGTTGGTGAACACACGGGCGAACCACTATATATAGTTGTGTTGTGGATGTGCTTGATTTCTTTATTCATTTATTCCTTCAGTATTGTGAATTGCTT
Source organism: Magnolia changhungtana (assembly GCA_030180095.1). Taxonomy (NCBI): domain Eukaryota; kingdom Viridiplantae; phylum Streptophyta; class Magnoliopsida; order Magnoliales; family Magnoliaceae; genus Magnolia; species Magnolia changhungtana. The sequence continues at coordinate 1,390,028 of JASAUF010000446.1, forward strand.
TTGTGAATGAATGTTATAATTTTCATTTCAAGCAAGTGTGGTTGAATGGTGTAATAACTTAGGATTTATTTCTTTAAGTTATTCTTGATTTATTTTCCATATCATTTGTGTTTTCTAGATCGTTCTAGAAATAAGGTTGTCCTACCATAAGCCATTGGTTTTTGGTGTAAGGTTGTCCTTAGAACTGATTTAGTATCATTCTCATATTTCATATGTTTTGAGAGTATTATTTCAGCATTGTTATTTATATATTTTATTATTTCGCTGTTTTAAGTTTTATTTGGCATTGCCCTATTCACCCCCCTCTAGGGCATATAGCTAGGCCCTTTCAGGTCACCAATCCTAGTTAATCACATACGATAGGCAAGTTATAGGGCAACATCACCCCTAATTGAAAAGCAGTGGATAGGCAAGTTCAAGTCGTTATGAAGAGGCTCGTCACCTTAGCGTAGGCCTAGTTTATACTCGAGCACCTTAGCGCAGGTCAACACCTCAATACAGTGTCTCATACCACCGTATTTGGATCACGAGTTTGGATTGCTCACTGGACACTACAGGGAGGCTCGTCATCCTAGCGTAGGCCGACGCTCGACCACGGTGTATCATACCACCATGCCCGGATCATAACTCTTAGCGGATCTTGGTATCAAGGTGAAATAGGCTTTTCATTGGTATGTGGTACCTTAGATTTAAGCAGTAGTGTCCATACATAGTAAACACACATTAGGCCAATTGGGTTACTTGACAAGTTCGATTGGTACGAGCGCATGTTAAATTAATCAACATGGAGCGCATATGCACTCCTCGTAGCCTAACCACTGTCGATAATCATTGTACGACTCGGAGAACGTATCCGTGTGGCACAACTAATTCGACCACTCGATCAAAAACTATTATCGATTGCCTAAGCTACGTCGTAGTCCAAATCACACTCCAATGCAACATCATTCACATATGATAGTCATAGCAGTATTGAACAGACAAATTAGGAATTGCAATTATTTCAGCATTTTATAAAATACATAGTGAACATAATATCATACATATGCATTTCATACAAAAATCACGTAGCCGAATTTAAATTACATGAAGGAATCTATTCATATAGCTAAGGTGATTGAGAATCTCATGTCAACACCTTTAATAAATGCATTTCATCAAACAATTTCTCATTCAGACATTTTATCAAACACTTAGACTACATATTTCAACATACATGTAATAAATTAGTTATAACATATATTAGAAAAAATTCTTTCACAAAGGAGTTGTTACACATCCAACAATCATGTATTCTCAATTAATAATCATGGCAAGTACAAATCATAATTTCGTATTCTTTCAAACATTACAACAAACACATGGAATGCATTGTATTTAACATAGTTCGTATATATGTGTAATACGCAGAAAACATCGTATCTAAGTACATGTGACTGCAATCAAGTCAGTCATAAATCATTAACTGACATTGAAAGCCTTGAAAACCATAACCTAAACGTTTATAGTCCACACCTTTCGCCGATACGCCGATTACGAACTCGGTTCGTACACTACTCCTTTGTTTACGGTACAACGACTACCTAAATCATGAAATAGGTTAGCTATTTCACCATTTCCTCTATTCGAATTCCTAAAACAAATTAGGGTTTGGATTTCTTACCCAAATCGGATTTGGATTCGATGGTGTAGCAACACGGGAGAGATGATTCGGCACGTGGAGTGGTGGGAATGAATCCCGACAACTATCTCTCTCTCTCTCTCTCACTTCTCCTCACTCTTTCCTCCTCTTTTCTCTCTTCTCTCTCCTAGGGTTTTAGGAAATTCGTATGGAATGAGAGAGGGGTAAGTATAGGGCTTTAAATAGGCCCAAAAGTGATGTTAATGGCCCCAACGCAATGGTATACTTAGGTTATAGCCAAGAGGTGGCTGTTTCGGGTCAATGGAGCTCATCTGGAGGTCTATTACCTGCATACGGTCCGGAGAAAGTTCCTTGACAATGGATCTATGTCAAGTTAAGATTTCAATCTGTTCAGATTTGTGGATCGACCGTGAAGGACCAATTTCAGTTCAACGGTCATTGTCAATCGATCAGGGTCACAAGTACACTGACATGTGTAGGAAAAATTTCTTAATCCAAGGGTGTAGTTGGGTCAAAGTCTGACAGTCTGAAACCTTAAATTTGTCTTATAAGCAAACAGTCTAAATTACTTAAGTTGAGTTCATTTTCTAAAGATAATCGTGTTTCTCACACACTTCGCCATGAGCTCAAGCTGTGCGTTTTTGGACATTATTTGGACCTGATTCTTGTGATGGTTGTCAAGCACAATAAGGTGGTCATAATCATATAGTTTCATGATCATCAGACTTGCGACACGCGGTCCAAGTCTGATATGGAGTTTCAATGTGCTCCCATAAGCAACTGGGTTTTGAGATTGATCCTAGGTTTTTAGGTAGTGTTACCTAGTGATTCTACTAGTTTAGGCAATCGCAGTTCATATAGAAAGCATTTCAAGCTAATATATTGATTAATTCAGTTTAGTACTTAATTAATTCTCATCTAATTTTCAAAGAATTCGATCCTTAGCGATTTCTGCCTGAGGTGGTACTCGGGTCTTTGTATAGATTTTTTCGAGACGTTACAATCTACCCCCCTTAAAGAAATTTTCATCCTTAAAATTAGTACCTTTTTCATACTCCTTGAGAATCTGAGGATAGTTCTTATGGACCTCAGCTTCTGTTTCCTAAGTAGCCACTTTCTCAGTGTGGTGTGTCCATAGTACCTTCTTCACAAGCGGGATAACCTTACTGCGCAGTACCTGTTCCTTCCTGTCTAAAATACACGTCTATCGTAGTACATAAGTAGCATCATCACTCAACTATACCTGTTTCCATTTGATAATGTTGGAAGAATCAAGAACGTATTTCTTCAGCATCGATACATGAAATATGTTCTGCACGCCTGCGAACGGTGTAGGTAAAGCAATGCGGTATGCTACCACACCCAACCGATCTAGAATCTAGAATGGGCCAATAAATCGTGGCATGAGTTTCCCCTTCTTTCCAAATCGAAGGACTCCCTTCATGGGAGAAACCTTAAGAAACACATGGTCCCCGACCTCAATCTCTAACTGTCACTGTCTCGTATCGGTGTAACTCTTCTGTCTACTCTATGCTGTAAGAAGTCGCCTCCTGATAATGTTGAACTTCTTTGAGGTCGCCTGTACTAAATTTTGGCCAATCAAACTCTTCTTGCCAACCTCTGCCCAACAATGCGGTGCTCTACACGGACGCCCATATAGTGCTTTGTAGGGGGTCATGCCAATACTCGCCTGAAAGTTGTTGTTATAAGCGAACTCAACATAAGGAAGATAGTCATCCCAACTGTCCTTGAAATCAAGCACACAAGCTTGCAACATATCCTCTAACACCTGATTCACCCGTTCCGTTTGCCCATCCGTTTGTCGGTGGAATAGGGTACTGAACTTTAGTTTCACACCCATTACTTCCTAAATACAAGTCCAGAAGATAAATGTGAATCGCGGGTCTCAGTTCGACATGATGTAACGCCCTGAAAATTGGGGGTCGAGCAAAGCTCAGCTCCCGAGTTCCAACGCATCACTTATGCAACATAGATAATGATGATTATGATGAGAGCATTGAAACATGAATGGGATTATACCAAAACAGCATATCATACTCCAGAGACAGTTAGATTGCAAGCGGAAGACTATGATAGATGTATAAAAGATATATACTGTGGTAAGTCTCCAGAGTGTGAAAATGTTATCAGGTTAACGAATTACAAGTACAATTTCAAAATATACCAAAGGTGTAGTGTCATCTAGTCAACATCCCTATAACCCCGTCGATCAAGGCAGGACTCACATGAAGCCACCAGAAAACAGCATATACGAGGAAGCATTCTCGTCGTCACAAAAGTATGGCTCTACCTCAGGAGTAGCGTCGCCATCTGCAATCAGACAAAGTCTGGTGGGTGTCCGGAACACCATCTCGTAATGTGGGAGTGAGTGATCAACTCAGTGGAACAATAAAGCATTGCAGGTATGATGTATGCCCTCACTGACATACTCCCTCATACGACACCCTCTTCGTTCGCGGCATGCTTTCATCCCTCAGTGCTCCACATCTTCCAGGCACATGCAATGCATGATGAGCATGATTACCGAGTTTTTAATTAGTCCATTTCAAACAACAGGATTGGGAAACTAAGGTACCTCCCTTGTATCATTCCCAAACATGATCCATTCTAGGGTCGTCAGTCCTAGTTAATCTCATACGATGGTGTATTTTTAGGTCACTGCAAGGGCTGCCAGGGCTGTTACACAGAATCGTTGCACCACTCCCCCATCACCTTATCAATACAGGCCTAGTTTATACTTTGTTACTATGTGAAGGCTCGTAGCCTCACCGCAGATTAGAGTATGCTCAAGGTCACTCCACTGACACCCTACCAACTGGCAGTCTATTTTCGAAGCCCGACCGGTCCGCTTATTGAGAATGGAACCCGGATGCATCTAGACTGGGGACCACAGCCAGGCTGTGCCAGCGTAGGCTGACAACTCAAATATAGTGTCCCATACCACCATAATCGGCTCATGAGTCTGGTTGCTCACTGGTCACTACGGGGAGGCACGTGGCCCTAGCGTGGGCCGACAGATAGACCACGGTGTCCCATACCACCATGCCCGGCTCATGAGTCTTAGCGGATCGAGGTACCATGGTTAACGGGATTCCACTGGTAAGTTTGGTACCCTAGGTTTAAGCAGTAGCGACCAAACATGGTGAACATACATTAAACATATCGGGTTACATGACGAGCCTGACTAGCTCGAGCGCACAATCAATTGAACGACATGAAGTGCATAAGCACTTCGCGTGGCCTAACCACTGTCGCCAACCGACATACGACTCGGGTTCGTCAAACGCATCTCACGTGGTGATATGAACCTCAGCCACGATCTCAAATCTGGTACCGATTGTTTGGACTATAGACATAGTCACAAACTCAATCAATTCTCATCCATATCATGTAGAGTAAAGCATGATAAACAAAGTAGTTCAAGCATGCTAGTAGGCATGTTATAAGGCATGTTATAGAGCATGATATAAAGCATGTTGTAAAGCACTACATCAATAGGAATACAAACATATGTATTGCAAGTAAGCGGTTTAAGTGATCAACCTCATAGAGGTAATCATACATGTCGCTAGGGTAGTTGAGAATCCAATCTTAAAACCCTCCTAAGGCATCTACATCCAAACACTTACTCACTCTAGCATTTCCACAATCACTTAACTTACACTATTTCAACGTACATAGTGTATATTAACCAACATGTATTAAGGCGAGTATTTTATGCACACATAATAAAGGCGAGTCCCTTCGCCAAGCAAGTATTTTATGCACACATAATAAATTTATACAACAATTAATCATGGCAAACAAATCGCCAAAATATACATATATACGGTATTTCTTACAATACGGTATTTCTACATATATAGTGCATATTAGTGAAACATGTATTTAGACGACTCCTTTCGCCAAATAAGTATTTTATCCATATATCGTATATCCATACAACAAATAAACATGTCAAACACATTTCCAAAAAAAATACGTATACGGTATTTTCTACGAACACCTAGAATATGTAAAATTCCATATTCTACAACTTTAATCGAAACAGAAAACGGAAAGCACTTTGTACATGTGCAATTGCATGCAGATCATGAATCTATCATTATCTGACATTGAAAGTGTTGAAAAACGTAACCTATACACCTAAAGTCCTCACCTTGCACCTTGGAATCTCAACGGATCAGCAAGGTTTGATGAGCTTCCGTATTCGAGAGTTTTCTAGCCTAAAGAGTGAAACCGGTTAGCTATTTCACAACCTATAACCTTCACACCCCAAAACAGATCTAGGGTTAGGGTTTCTTACCTTAAAACGGAGTCGGTATCGCCGAGAAAGCGTCAAGGAAGGGGTGGTCAGCCCGTGTGGTGATTGGAAATAGTAGGAGGGAGTTTCTCCCACAACTCTCAAGCTTTCTCTCTCTTTTTTCTCTATTCTTCTTAGGGTTTATCCCAAATTCGTATGGCTATGAGAGAGGCTGCCCTAAGGTCGTTATATTGCCTAAAAACTCTCTGGAATAGACTTATGTTCAAGGTATACTTATATTATAATAAATCGGCATTGTTTTAGCTCAAAAGAGGGTTTCTGGCGGCCCTCCTTGAGCCAAAAGTCAGACTTAAGCTCACTAACCTTGGATCTACGTGGAGTTATGTTTTCGTCTCAATCGGATTCCCAGATCATGCGTGACGGACCAGTTTCAGTTTAACGGTCAGTGGGCCTTGATCCGAAATTCCAAGTACATGTAAATGTTCCTGAAATTTTTCCTGATCCGAGGGTGTATTTGGGTTAGATTTTGACGGTCTGGTTACTTATAAATTGATCGCAAGTTTCAAGTCTTAGATCACTATTACATATATTTATTTTCCAAAGGAATAGTGTATTTTCACACTCCTTCGTTCCGGGCTCAAGCGAACAGCTGTGGGACACTATCTGGGGCTGATATCCGAGATGGTTGTCAAGCCCAGCGAGGCAATCCTAAGTCCTTAACCTCGCCTTATTCGGACTCCCGATGTGTGGTCCAGACACAATACAGAGTTTCAATGTGATCCCGAGAGCAGACGGGTAATGAGTTTGATCCTAGATTTTAGGGTAACCTAGCATCAATGATTCTACAAGTTTTGAGTCTTGCAGATCGTATTTAAAGGGATTCAATTGGATTTCATGGCTAATCTAGTTTAGCACTCTGTTAACTTTGTCAAATTTCTAAAGGGTTTAACCCTGAGTAATTTCTGGTCGAGGTGGTACTCGAGCCATTGTACGAAAATTTACGGGTCATTACAATCTACCCCCCTTAAACAAAAATTTCGTCCTTGAAATTTGTACCTTTTCGTATTCCTCGAGAATCTGAGGGTAGTTCTTTCTGACCTCGGCCTCAGTCTCCCAAGTAGTTTCCTCCTCTGAATGATGCATCCATAGTACCTTCACAAGTGGTATGACCTTGCTACGCAGTACCTGTTCCTTCCTGTTAAGTATACGCGTCGGACGCAGCTCGTAAGTAGCATCCTCGCTCAGCTGTACCTGCTCCCATCTGATGATATGTGAAGGATTAGGAACGTACTTCTTCTGCATAGATACATGAAATACGTTGTGTATAGCTATAAGCGGTGTGGGCAAAGCAAGACGATAAGCCACAACACTCACTCGATCTAGTATCTGAAACGGACCGATAAACCTCGGTGTGAGCTTCCCCTTCTTCCCGAACCGAAGTACTCCCTTCATAGGGGAAACTTGGAGGAACACGTGGTCTTCGACCCCGAACTCAAGCGGTCGCCGCCTTGTATCGGCATAACTCTTCTGTCTGCTCTGCGCTGTAAGAAGCCGACGCCTGATAATGTCGACCTTCTTTGTGGTTGCTTGTACCAACTCTGGGCCGATCAGACTATGCTCACCAACCTCAGCCCAACAATGCGGCGCTCTGCAAGGACGACCATATAGGGCCTCATATGGTGTCATACCAATAGTCGCCTGGAAGTTGTTGTTGTAGGCGAACTCTGTATAAGGAAGACAGTCATCCCAGCTGTCCTTGAAGTCCAACACACATACTCGCAACATATCTTCCAGAATCTGATTCACTCGCTCTGTTTGCCCATCAGTCTAATGGTGAAACGCCGTACTGAACTTCAACTTTACACCCATCGCTTCCTAGATACAAGTTCAGAAGATAGATGTGAATCTCGTGTCTCTGCCTAACACGATCTCTTAAGGAATTCCATGCAGGCGGACGATCTCTCTAATGTACAATCTAGCCAGCTCGTCTGCAGAGTTCGTGACTCTGATAGGGAAGAAATGGGCCGATTTGGTCAACCGGTCCACAATCACCCAAATGGAATTGTGTCCCTTCCTCATCTTCGGCAACCCTTAGATGAAATCCATGGAGATAAAGTCCCACTTCCACTCTGTTATGGGCATGGGCTAAAGCAGTCCAGGAGGTCGGCGGTGTTCAGCCTTGACCTGCTGGCACGTCAGGCAACGGGAAACGAACTCAGCAATGTGGGCCTTCATGTTATCCCACCAATACAACCATCTCATATCCTATTACATCTTCGTGCTACCAGGATGCATCGCAAGCTTCGAGTTATGGGCAGACTCGAGAAGCTCATGTCTCAAATCAGGTATATCAGGAATGCACAAGCGGCCACGAAATCGTAGACCCCCATCTGAATCAACTCTCCACTCGGAGCCCTCGGCGTCGCTACCTTGCTCTCGAAGCTTAAACAACCGCACATCGCCCTTCTGAGCCTCAACAATCCTGTCATCAACCAGTGGTCACACCCGAACGTGCGCAACAGCCTCGAATGGCTCTTCCACGGTGAGTCTCTGCTCGAAGTCCCGCACGAACTCAACCATGTCCCACTCTGCTATCATCAATGGAGCCGCAAATGCTATAGCCTTCTTACAGCTCAATGCGTCTGCCACAAGGTTCGCCTTGCCCGGATGATAGGAAACCTCGAACTTGAAGTCCTTCAAGGTCTCTATCCATCGGTGTTGTCTCATATTCAAGTCTCGCTGTGTGAATATATACTTAAGGCTCTTGTGGTCACAGAAAAGCTCGAACTCCTCTCCTTAGAGGTAATGTCTCCAGAGCTTCAATGGAAAGATGACAGCTGCCAACTCTAGGTCGTGTGTAAGGTAATTCTCCTCGTGCTTCCTTAATTGTCTCAAGGCATACGAAATCACCCTGTCCTTCTGCATAAGGACATAACCCAAACCAACGCGAGACGCGTCAGTGTATATTGTGTACTTAACCCCTTGCTCTGGCAATACTAGCACAGGGGCAGACGTCAACCTATCCTTTAGCTTCTTAAAAGCTACTTCCGCCTTCTCATTCCAAGCGAACTTCAGGTCCTTCCGTGTCAACTGAGACAACGGCCTGGCAATCTTCGAGAAATCCTGAATGAAGCGTCTATAATACCCTGCTAGACCAAGGAAACTCCTCACCTTGGTGACCGAGCTAGGCTGCTGCCAATCCTGGACCGCGGTTACCTTAGTAGGTCCACTGCTATCCCATCCTTGGACACCACATGTCCGAGGAACTTGACTTCCTCCTGCCAGAAGTCACACTTCTTATACTGTGCGAACAACCGGTTCTTCTTCAACGTATCCAACACCGCTATCAGGTGCTCTTCGTGCTCCTCCTGACTCGTAGAGTATATCAGAATGTCATCAATAATGACGATGATGAATTGGAATAGGAATGGCCGAAATACTCGGTTCATCAGGTCCATGAACACTCCTGGTGCGTTCGTAAGACCGGACGACATCACTAAAAACTCATAGTGCCCGAAGCATGTCCTGAAGGACGTCTTCTGTACATCCTCATCTCTGACGTGCAGCTGATGATACCCTGACTGCAGATCAATCTTCGAAAAATACTTCGCCCCCTTTAACTGATCGAACAGATCATCAATCCTGGGCAAAGGATACTTGTTCTTCACGGTGACCTGGTTCAATCTACGATAATCAATGCATAACCGTAGCGACCCGTCCTTCTTCTTCACAAATAGCACAGGTGCTCCCCAAGGAGACACACTAGGTCGTATGAAACCCTTCTCTACAAGCTCATCAATCTTCTTTCACAGCTCCTCCATCTCACATAGAGCCATACGATAAGTCAGCAATGAGATGGGTGTCGTACCAGGCGTAAGATCAATGGTAAAATCGATCTCGCGCCGAGGAGGCAAACCAGGAATAGTCTCAAACACACCTATAAATTCCCGAACCACCGGCGTATCTTCCAATGTCGGACCATCGATCGGCACTAATAAAGTAGTATAACAGTCAACACGGCAGGGCCAACTAACCTGCATTAGAAACGTGAAAGTTGGCCCGTCAGATCCATAGGCCGTCACGACTCGAGTATTGCAATCTATCTCCGCCCTCATCTTCAAGAGCCAGTCCATACTGAGAATAACATCGTAGTGCCATAACGGAGCAACAATGAGGTCGACGAGCACTGTGCTGCTACCCAAATCCACAGAGCAACTCTCGCATAACCATGTGACATCCGAAAAAGTCCCAGTAGCCATAGTGAGTCTCAATCCCTTAGTGGGAATAGTATGCAAAGATAGACGTTTAACTGCCCCACAAGAAATAATAGAAGTAGTGGACCCAGTGTCCACCAACAAGGAAACGGAAGTACTGTGAATATGAGTCATACCCTCAAAAACTGTCGGGGCCAAAATCAACGTCTCAGGTGCCTCAGCAACAAGCGTATGTACTCGAGCCTGCTGCTGACGGTACGGCTATGGAACCAAGGGCCGTTGTGGCGACCTGAAGCGTGATACGGGAGGTCAGAAGGAAGGATGAGCAGGGGCAGTCTGTAGAGGTGGAGTCGATAAGGCCTGTGGGAGAGAACGACCCATCATCTACGGCGGAGAGAAACCACTATCCTTCATCTGCGCGAAACAACTCCCAATAGAATGACCCTGCCTCCCGCAATACGTACAGGTCACAATAGGGTGCCCCACCAAAGCCACTGGCACTGCGATCCTGGGAGGTGAGTCAGCACAAGGCCTCTTGCCTAGGATAGGCCTGCTCTATACCTCCTGACGTGGTCTCGTAACCATAGTACCACGAGAACGGGCCAGCTGATCAATGTCCTGCTCGGCCATCATAGATAAGTGCACCAGCTCCGTATAAGAAGGTATACTGATATAGCACATCTTCAACCGTATGTCAGGTTACAAACCCAAAGAGAAACGATGCATCCGCATCTGCTCATCAACCAGTATAATCGGGACAAAGCGGCCCAACTTTGTGAAGCGGTGCTCGTACTCAGTAACCATCATGCCTCCCTGCCTGAGGCGTAGAAACTCATCCTCCCATTCATTTCTGTAGGTTTGTGGGTAATATTTCTCGTGGAACCGGAACTCGAATGCCGCCCACGTCCACACATGGTCCGCTGCGACAGACCGCAACACACTGTCCCACTATAGATTGGCCTCCCTCTCAAACATGAAAGTGGCCAACTCGACCTGCTCTACCTCAGTACAGTGCAGCATCCATAACATCTTGGAGATGTAGTCCAACCAGAACTCTACCTCCTCGGGTCTGTGAGAACCCATGAATGAGGGAGGCCTCAAGCACTGAAATCGCTCGAGTAAGCCCCGGGTACCGACATCTCCAGTAGGAGGTGTAACGGGTGAGGGCAGAGGCACATCCTCAAACTGAGCAGGAGGCTCCGAATGCTTAGCAGGACGTGCAGATGTCGGAGGTGGAGTCGTACTACCACCCTGAGATAAGGCCTCAGCAATAGTAGCCATAAGCTGTTGGTGCTGCCGCTGCATCTGTTGTTGGTGCATCATCAACATCAACTGCTCGATCCTATCAGTAGGTGGAGTGGCCTATAAATCATGTTGCGCAGATGATGATGCCCGGTACTGCTCGTGAACCAGGGGCGTATAAGGTGGCAGTCCACCAGCAGGACCAGCAGGAGGCTGATTAGAACCTAACCCTTGGTCCGTAGGACCACTACTACCAGAAGGAGTCTAGTCCATCAAGCCAGTAAGAAGGAGGTGTGCCGTTCTCCGCGTATACTGCCGCGGCATGCCCTATACAACATAGGGTGCAACGTTGGTGAGATTAAAGCATATCAACACATTATATAAGCACTTTAAGCATTCCACACATCTCATAGTAAAAGAGGCTACATGCTTTTCATTCACCCAAAATTGTCATAATACATGGACTACAGAGTTACATGAATCATGACAGAAATTATATGTGAGCCAATTACATCCAAAACATCAAACACTTAAAACATATTATTAACTACTACATCATTAACATGGAAGCATAAACCGCCTAATGCAGTAACCAAAACAACCACAACAACAACTTGGATGACTAGGCATCCGAATCAGGCGATGGAGGAGGAGCATTCTTGTCCTGTAAACAACACAGGATGGCCTTCAAGGTGCGAGACACCTTGCTGAGCTTGGTTTGGACCCGCCCGACTTCTTGTCGTAGGGTGGCTTGGCCCTCCTCGAGACGGGCTAAACATGCATCTATGGAAGCCCGATCGGTGCCCTGCTCCTGAGTCGCAGTAGGTGAACTCTCCTCTGTATCCTGGGCCTTAGGTTCCTCTTCTTCTTCTCCAGCTTCACTCCCATTCTCACTCTCGTCTTCTTCTCTCTCTATTTCACCCTCACTCTCCACATGTCAGCCCCGTAGTCGCCGTGCTCCAAGTTCCATCTGGTGGAGAGTACTTTCGTCAATTTGGTGGATCGGTACTGGCCTTTCCACCCCCAGACTGTAGCCAAAATCTCATGCAATCCTGCATATGAGTCGGCTAAAGGGAAGCAAATCTGAGCTCCTGGTGGAGTGTGCAATGTTCACAATCTGTCGCAATACGAATGTAGGCACGCACAAGTTCGCCCCCTGCCCCACTTGGTATAGAAAGTCTACCATGAGTCGCGTGCACTCGCTGCAATTACTGTGCCTAGGGTAGAGATTGTATGTGAAGATATGATGTAGTAGGCGGAAGTCGTCTGACATGTGGGATGCTAACAGGCTTTTGTTCGCTGCCACTCAGCCAGTTTGCCACCACAAAGGTAACATGTGCGACAATCCTTTTCATGAACAGTCCCCAGATTCTGCTCGCTAGCATGAACGTCACTAAGAGATACGTCAATAGATGTTCTAGAAGTGATTTGGGATCGACACGTGCGATCAGGATCGAGTACGAACTCGATCAAAATGCCTATTTTCGATGAACTTCGCCAAATAGCGAAATCGGAAAAACCTAAGATTGTTTCTATATTTTTCTCGCACCCTTCTAGGTTGTAATGCGTCAACGTACGTCGTGGGAACATAACTCAGGTCCAGTTTAATCAAAATCATGCTCTGATACCAACTTGTAACACGATGAAAATTGGGGGTTGAGTATAACTCAACTCCCAAGTTCCAACGCATCACTTATGCAACATAATTAATGATGATTAAATGTTGTCTATGTTAAAGCAATAAACATGAGTGAGATTACATCAAAATAGTAATTCATACTCCAGAACATTTGTATAAAGGCAAGCGGAAGACTGAACTGTATATATATGTATGTAAAAAAACAAAAGTCGTTTCATTTTCCAAAGTATGAATCCATCTGAGTCACCATATACATATGTTTGTTTTATGAACAAAATGTCAAAAATAAACTAAGAAGTGATCCCTGTAAATTCCGTCAATCCGGCAGCCTAGTCGAAGCCGCCAGAGTACTGCATATAAGAGAACTCCTCCTGCTCCTCATCATAATCAGGCTCCGCCTCCTGAGTCATTGGCTCGCCTAAACCTGAGACAGAGTCTGGTTGGTGTGCGCAACACCATCCCATAATGTGGGAGTGAGTAGCTAACTCAGTGGAACAATAAAGCATAGGTTAACATGTTATCAATACAGTCACGTAGTAATGATAAAGCAGTAAAATCAAACACTCCTAACTACTCTTATTAATGCAAGTATGGATGCAGGTATGATGTATGCCCTCACTGACATACTCCCTCATACGACACCCTCTTCGTTCGCGGCATGCTTTCATCCCTCAGTGCTCCACATTTTTCAGGCACATGCAATGCATGATGAGCATGATTACCGAGTTTTTAATTAGTCCATTTCAAACAATAGGATTGGGAAACTAAGGTACCTCCCTTGTATCATTCCCAAACATGATCCATTCTAGGGTCATCAGTCCTAGTTAATCTCATATGATGGTGTATTTCTAGGTCGCTGCAAAGGCTGCTAGGGCTGTTACATAGAATCGTTGCACCACTCCCCCATCATCTTATCAATACAGGCCTAGTTTATATTTTGTTACTACGGGAAGGCTCATAGCCACACCGCAGATTAGAGTATGCTCGAGGTCACTCCACTGACACCCTACTAACTGGCAGCCTATTTTCGAAGCCCGACCTATCCGCTTATTAAGAATGGAACCCGGATATATCCCTACTGGGGACCACAGCTAGGCTGTGCCAGCGTAGGCCGACAGCTCGAATATAGTGTCCCATACCACCATAATCGGCTCACGAGTCTGGTTGCTCACAGGTCACTACGGGGAGGCACATGGCCCCAGCATAGGCCGACAGCTCGACCACGGTGTCCCATACCACCATGCCCGGTACATGAGTCTTAGCGGATCGAGGTACCATGGTTAACGTGATTCAACTGGTAAGTTTGGTACCCTAGGTTCAAGCAGTAGCGACCAAACATGGTGAACATACATTAAACATATCAGGTTACATGACGAGCCTGACTAGCTCGAGCACACAATCAATTGAATGACATGAAGTGCATAAGCACTTCGTGTGGCCTAACCACTGTCGCCAACCGACATACGACTCGGGTTCGTCAAACGCATCTCACGTGGCGACATGAACCTCAGCCACGATCTCAAATATGGTACCGATTGTCTGGACTATAGACATAGTCCCAAACTTAGTCAATTCTTATCCATAGCATGTAGAGTAAAGCATGATAAACAAAGTAGTTCAAGCATGCTAGTAGGCATGTTATAAGGTATGTTATAAAGCATGATATAAATCATGTTGTAAAGCACTACATCAATATGAATACAAACACATGTATTGCAAGTAAGCGGTTTAAGTGATCAACCTCATGGAGGTAGTCATACAGGTCGCTAGGGTAGTTGAGAATCCAATCTCAACACCCTCCTAAGGCATCTACATCCAAACACTTACTCTAGCATTTCCACAATCACTTAACTTACACTATTTCAACATACATAGTGTATGTTAACCAACATGTATTAAGGCGAGTCCCTTCGCCAAGCAAGTATTTTATGCACACATAATAAATTTATATAACAATTAATCATGGAAAACACATCGCCAAAATATACATGTATACGGTATTTCTTACAATATAGTATTTCTACATACCTAGTGTATATTAGTGAAACATGTATTTAGGCGACTCCTTTCACCAAATAAGTATTTTATCCATATATTGTATATCCATACAACAAATAAACATGTCAAATACATTTCCAAAAAAAATACGTATACGGTATTTTCTACGAATACCTAGAATATGTAAAATTCCATATTTTACAACTTTAATCGAAACAGAAAACGGAAAGCACTTTGTACATGTGCAATTGCATGCAGATCATGAATCTATCATTATCTGACATTGAAAGCGTTGAAAAACGTAACCTATACACCTAAAGTCCTCACCTTGCACCTTGGAATCTCAACGGATCAGCAAGGTTTGATGAGCTTCCGTACTCGGGAGTTTTTTAGCCTAAAGAGTGAGACCGGTTAGCTATTTCACAACCTATAACCTTCACACCCCAAAACAGATCTAGGGTTAGGGTTTCTTACCTTAAAACGGAGTCAGTATCGTCGGGAAAGCGTCAAGGAAGGGGTGGTGCAGCCCGTGTGGTGATTGGAAACAGTAGGAGGGAGTTTCTCCCACAACTCTCAAGCTTTCTCTCTCTTTTTTCTCTCTTCTTCTTAGGGTTTATCCTAAATTCGTATGGCTGTGAGAGAGGCTGCCCTAAGGTCCTTATATAGCCTAAAAACTCTCTAGAATAGACTTATGTTCAAGGTATACTTATATTGTAATCAAATCGGCATTGTTTCAGCTCAAAAGAGGGTTTTTGGAGGCCGTCCTTGAGCCAAAAGTTGGACTTAAGCTCACTAGCCTTGGATCTACGTGGAGTTATGTTTTCGTCTCAG
Organism: Magnolia changhungtana; assembly: GCA_030180095.1. Taxonomy (NCBI): domain Eukaryota; kingdom Viridiplantae; phylum Streptophyta; class Magnoliopsida; order Magnoliales; family Magnoliaceae; genus Magnolia; species Magnolia changhungtana. Next base: position 1,405,879 of record JASAUF010000446.1, read on the forward strand.
TCGGATTCCCAGATCAAGCGTGACGGACCAGTTTCAGTTCAACGGTAAGTGGGCCTTGATCCGAAATTCCAAGTACATGTAAATGTTCCTAAAATTTTTCCTGATCCGAGGGTGTATTTGGGTCAGATTCTGACGGTCTGGTTACTTATAAATTGATCGCAAGTTTCAAGTCTTAGATCACTATTCCAGATATTTATTTTCTAAAGGAATAGTGTATTTTCACACTCCTTCGCTCCGGGCTCAAGCGAACAGCTGTGGGACACTGTCTGGGGCTGATATCCGAGATGGTTGTCAAGCCCAGCGAGGCGGTCCTAAGTCCTTAACCTCACCTTATTCGAACTCCCGATGTACAGTCCAGACACAATACGGAGTTTCAATGTGATCCCGAGAGCAGACGGATAATGAGTTTGATCCTAGATTTTAGGGTAACCTAGCGTCAATGATTCAACAAGTTTTGAGTCTTGCAGATCGTATTTAAAGTGATTCAATTGGATTTCACAGCTAATCTAGTTTAGCACTCTATTAACTTTGTCAAATTTCTAAAGGGTTTAACCTTGAGTGATTTCTGGTCGAGGTGGTACTCGAGCCATTGTACGAAAATTTACGGGTCGTTACACTTGCTCTATGGAGAGCATAAACATCTTGTTAGGAGTGAACCAGCAAAACTCTGGGTTTGAGGTGAACCGCGTAAAACCTCTGTAAAGGTTGAAGGTGAACCTGATTTAAAACCTTAGGTTTGAGGTAAACCCTGGGAAACCTCCTTAGTGAAATCTGGTACACTCAAGGGTTGAGTGCGACAGCCCAGAGTGGAGTAGACAAGTAGTCGAACCACTATAAAAATGACTGTATTTGAGATGATTATTGTCTTTCAATTATGTGATTTCCTTGCATGCCTTTATATCTAATTATCTGAGATCACACTTTATACACACACAGTCATATCCTTCACAATCTTGTCTGTAACTTGTTTATCTTATAAGTAGGTTGTAATTGGATCCTCTACAAGACTTGGAAGCCAGTAGAGTTAATTTGAGTAATCATGAGAATTGCATACATAATAAGATTAGAGTGATAGGATTTTTAAATAACTCATAAATCTTTAAAAAGTCCTATTCACACCCCTCTAAGACATATTGACATATTCCAACTTCTACTCAAGCGATCTTCACCGCTAATTCAGAGAATGGATCAATAAGATCGACAGGCAGATTTTCGGCGCCCCTGTTTTAATGAAAATATCAAATTCCTTCGATATATCGACGATCATCCCCAGATGATCTGAATTCAAATATCGATAAGATCGGAGGTCCATCGATGATATCGATAGTGGGCGCGCATTTCTTACAGTAGATATTTCAGGTTGTTTTTAACGGTGATGGGGGGCCCTTTGATTTAATCGGTATTCAAATATCGATGATATCAACACCAGATCGATTGCGTCGAATGATGCCATAATTTGTCTAGCAAGTTCAAAGATAAATCAGCTGGATTTGTCGATGCCTCGACTTTGATCTTGATGTCATCGACATTCAAATTCCGATGACCTCGACGGTTTCCCCGATCATTCATGAAAACCTGAAATATCTCAAAGTCAAGTCTCTCTCATTTTTCAAGTGTCGATGGATCGAACCTGTTATCGATGGAATCGGAGTTCAAAATTCGATGACATCGACAATTGTTTCAATTCATCGACCATCTGGCAAAGAGTTTCAAAAGTGTATGACATTGAGTCCGAGTCATCGAGCAGACCATCGATGCTATCGAGAGTATACACTTGATGATATCGAACCTGCTCGATGATATCAAACTCTATCATAAATGTGACCATTTTATATCTGTTGGAACTTTTTGCCTATTTATAGAGGACTTGTCTTTTGTTGCTGTGGGAGAAAGAATAGAGAGCTTTTGAGTGTTTAACCTTAGATCATATACCCTAAGCCCTTTCTCTCAAGGGAGTTCATCCTCCAATCCACCCTCACCATTGATATTCAATAGAGTGGATTGGGGAATGAACTTCCGCATTCAAGGATCATCCAGGTACTACCTTAATGGCAAATCATTATGCTGGGATGCCTTGAATGCATAAGAGTGGAACTACTCTACCTTCCTTATAGGTAAACCTTTAGAGAGTAGGATTCCATCTCTATAACATCCCAGATTTTTACAAACCTGGAATTAGACATCCTTAGGCAATAGGTCAATCTTAACACCTTATTAACTTGTCAGAACTCAATCCCAAAGTCTAAAACCGTTTTTGAACCCATTTTCTTCACAAATCCCACCCTTCACCACCTTGATCTTTGAATTTTTCTAAGTACTTTCACCCTAGACACTATCTTAAACTAGCTACGTAGTATAACTTGGATCACTTTATATATAAACAGTAAAGGCCTAGGTACCACCTCAGATAGAAATCTTGTAGGACTAAATCCTTTAGAAATGAGATAAAGTAGTTAAGTGCTAAACTAGATTAGCTACGAAATCTGTTTGATCCACTTTAAATATGATCTGCAAGACCCAAAACTTGTAGAAACATTGACGCTAGGTTACCCTAAAATCTAGGATCAATCTCATTACCCGGTTGTTCTCAGGAGCACATTGAAACTCCGTATCAGATCTGGACCGCACGTCGGAAGTCCGATTAACACAAAGTTAAGAAATTAAGACTGCCTTGCTGGTCTTGACAACCATCTCGGAAATCAAATCCAGATAGTGTCCCAGAGCTATTCGCTTGAGCTCGGAGCGGGGAGTGTAAGAAATGTGAAGTTAATTATAAATAAAATACAAATTTATGAAATCTGAGACTTGTTGCTTGGGGTCAGTATTAAGTAACCTGATTGTCAGAATCAGGCCAAATTACACCCTCGGATCAGGGATATTTCTCCAAACATATCCATGTACTTGGAATCTCCGATCAAGATCCACTGACCGTTGAACTGAAACTGGTCCGCCACGTGCGATCTGGAAACCTGACTGGAACGAAACCTCAGCTGAACCTAGATCCAATGTCTGTGAGCTTAAGTCCGACCTTTGGCTCAAGGAGGCCCACCAGAAGTCCTCCGTTGAGCTGGAAAAGGGTTGCTTTGGTTATAACCTAAGTATACCTTGACCTTAAGTCTATTTTAGTGTGTTTTTAGGCTATATAAGGACCTTAGAACCCTCTCTCTCACAGCCATACGAATTTGAGAAAAACCCTAGGAGAGAGAAGAGAGAAAATAGAGAAAGTGTGAGAGAAGTGGGAGAACCTCCTTACTACTTTCCCTGCCGCTACACGAGCTTAACCACTCATTTCTAATCGCTTTCCCGGTGATTCCGGCGTCATTTCTAGGTAAGAAACCCTAACCCTAATCTGTTTTAGAGTTTTGACGGTTGTAGGTTATGAAATAGCTAACCTACTTCGTTCTATAGGTGGCTAAACTGCCGAATACGGAAGCTTAGCAAACCTATCGTATTCATTACGATTCTATGACAAAAGGTGCGGACTTTAGGCGTATAGGTTATGGTTTTCAACACTTTCAATGTCAGATAATGACAGATTCATGATCTGCATGCAATTGCACATGTACAAAGTGTTGTCTGTTTTCCATTTCGATTAGAGACGAAGAATATGGAATTTTACATATTCTAGGTATTTGTAGAAAGTATCGTATACATATAAATTTTGGAAATGTGTTTGCCATGATTTTTTGCTGTATGAATATATTATATATGGATAAAATACTTTTTTGGTGAAAGGGCTCGCCCTAATACATGTTTTGCTAATATACACTATGTATGTTGAAATAGTGTATTCTAAGTGTTTGTGAAAATGACCGAATGAGTATAGAATTCGCATTCGTGCTCGCCATGACTAATTGTCATGGTTATATGATTGTTGTATAGGCGATGCCCCTTTGACGAATGGATTTGCCGTAATTCACGCCATGACCACTATACTCTATATATGTTAAAATGTGTGGCCCAAGTGTTTGTGGAAATGACTGAATGAATATGGAACTTGGATTCCTAGTTTCCATGACTATCCGTCGTGGGTGCATGCATGCTATCCATGGGGCAACTCCCTAGTGAAAGGATTTGGCCTTATACCTATGTGATCAACATACGTCATGTATGTTGATGTATGTAGTTTAAAGTGTTTGTTGAAATATCTGAATGAGTAGTAGTTAGTAAATTGTAATGTATAGGGTCTTGAGATAGGATTCTCAGCTACCTTAGAGATGTATATGATTTCCTCCATGTTTCTTGTTTAATTTAACTGCTTACTTATGAAATATAGGTGTTTGTATTTCCTGTTTATATTGTGCTTTATTACATGTTTTATGACATGCTTGTCAACATGCTTGAATCACTATGTTTATTCTGCTTTACTCTACATGCTTCTAGTCACGGATTGATTGTGTTTAAGGCTATGATTATAGTCCAGGCAATCGGTAATGTGATTGAATTCGTGGCTGAGATTCATTTGTCACGTGAGATGTGTTCGACGAACCCGAATCGAACTTCTGTTAGCGATAGTGGTGGCCACACGAGGTGCTTATGCGCTTCATATCGTTCAACTTGTTGTGCGCTCAAGCTAGCTGAGCTCGTCAAGCAACCCGACCTGTCTAATGTATGTTCACTATGTTTGGACGCCTCTGTTTGAACCTAGGGTACCAAACTTACTAGTGAAATCCCGTTAACCATGGTACCTCGATCCGCTAAGACTCATGAGCTGGGCATGATGGTATGGGACACCGTGGTCGAGCTGTCGGCCTACGCTGGGGCCGCGTGCCTCCCCGTAGTGACCAGTGAGCAACCAGACTCGTGAGCCGATTATGGTGGTATGAGACACTATATTCGTGCTGTCGGCCTACATTGATAAGGTAATGCAGGAGTGGTGTAACCATTGTGCATAACAGCCCTGACAGCCCTTTGTAGTGACCTCGAGCATACTCTGAATTTGCGATGAGGCGACGAGTTTTTCCACGGTGTATAAAGTATGAACTAGGTCTGTATCAATTTAGTGATGAACCGTTAAAGAGGTGATGGGGGAGTGGTGTAACCATTATGCGTAACAGCCCTGACAGCCCTTGCAGGGACCTAGAAACACATTATCGTATGAGATTAACTAGGACTGACGACCCTAGAATGGATCATGTTTGGGAATGATACAAGGGAGGTACCTTAGTTTCTCAATCCTGCTGTTTGAAATGGACTAATAATAACTCGGTAATCATGCTCATCATCACATGCATGTGCCTGGAAGATGTGGAGCACTGAGGAATGCAAGCATGCCGCGAACGTAAGATGGTGTCGCATGAGGGAGTATGTGGTGAGGGCATACATCATGACTGCATTCATGCTTGCATTAATAAGAGTATTTAGAATTGTTTGACTGTACTGCTTTATCATTACTGCTTGACTGAGTTGATAACATGTTAACCTATGCTTTATTGTTCCACTGAGTTGATCACTCACTCCCATGTTACGGGACGGTGTTTCGGACACCCACCAGACTTTGTCTGATTGCAGATGGCGACGTTACTCCTGAGGCGGAGCCGGACTTCTGTGACTATGAGAGTGCTTTCTCGTATATGCTATTTTCTGGCGGCTTCGTGTGAGCCGTGCCTTGATCGACGGGGTTACAGGGATGTTGACTAGAGGACCTTGCACCTTTAGTATATTTTGAAATTGTACTTGTAATTCGTTAACCTGATAACATTATCATACTCTGGAGACTCACCACAGTTTATATATTTTATATATATATATCATAGTCTTCCGCTTGCAATTTAACTGTCTCCGGAGTATGATATGTTGTTTTGGCTTAATCTCACTCATGTTCATCATACTAATACAGACAACATTTAATCATCATTCATTTTGTTGCATAAGTGATGCGTTGGAACTCGGGAGTTGAGTTTATGCTCGACCCCTGATTTTTAGGGCGTTATAATCTATACCTTGACCCAACCTTAAGCATAGTCTTGGTATATCTTTTGTGTTGTGGATCAAGGGAGCAGAAGACTCTTCGTCAACAAGGAGGAGGAGATCTTCGGCATTGTGCTTAATGGGACTCATCAACTTATCTATAAGTATCTAGAGTCCAAGAGGACACTTGTGATCATTCCTTTCTAGGATTGGGTCTTAAGTGGTTCTCACCCTTTGAAGCCCTCATAGGAGGCCTCTGGCGGGAGTGTACACTGTGGGCGCATAGTGTGGACCCTTGCTCTTGTGTAGGGCATAAACTGTTAGGTCCTTGTGTAGGTCCTTGACCTGTGTGGTCTAAAATTCGGGTGCATTATGTGGACCCTTACTCTATGGAGAGCATAAACATCTGGTTAGGAGTGAACCAGCAAAACTCTGGGTTTGAGGTGACCCGCGTAAAACCTCTGTAAAGGTTGAAGGTGAACCTGATTTAAAACCTTAGGTTTGAGGTGAACCCTGGGAAACCTCCTTAGTGAAATCCGGTACACTCAAGGGTTGAGTGTGACAGCCGGGAGTGGAGTAGACAAGTAGTCGAACCACTATAAAAATGACTGTGTTTGAGATGATTATTGTCTTTCAGTTATTTGATTTCCTTGCATGCCTTTATATCTGATTATCTGAGATCACACCTTATACACACACAGTCATATCCTTCACAATCTTGTCTGCAACTTATTTATCTTATAAGTAGGTTGCGATTAGATCCTCTACAAGGCATGAAAGCCAGTAGAGTTAATTTGAGTAATCCTAAGAATTGCATACATAATAGGATTAGAGTGATAGGATTTTTAAATAACTCATAAATCTTTAAAAAGTCCTATTCACCCCCTTCTAGGACATATTGACATATTCCAACTTCTACTCAAGCGATCTTCACCACTAATTCAGAGAATGGCTCGATAAGAACAATAGGTAGATTTCTGGCACCCTTATTTTTTTAATGAAAATCTCAAATTCCTTCGATATATCAACAATCATCCCATATTATCTAAATTCAAATATCGTAAGATCGGAGGTCCATCAATGATATCGATAGTGGGCGCGCATTTCTTACAACAGATATTTCAGGTTTTTTTAAACTATAATCGGCGGCCCTTCGATTTAATCGATATTCAAATATCGATGATATCGACACCAGATCGATTGCATCGAATGATGCCATAATCTGTCCAACAAGTTCAAAGATAAATCAGCTGGATTTGTCGGTGCCTCGACTCTGATCTCGATGTCATCAACAGTCAAATTCTGATGACCTCGACGGTTTCCCCGATCATTCATGAAAACCTGAAATATCTCAAAGTCAAGTCTCTTTCATTTTTCAAGTGTCGATGGATCGAACCTATCGTCGATGGAATCAGAGTTCGAAATCTGATGACATTAACAATGTTTCGATTCATCGACCATCTGGCAAAGAGTTTCAAAAGCGTATGACATTGAGTCCGAGTCATCGAGCAAACCATCGATGTTATCAAGAGTATACGCTCGATGATATCAAACCTGCTCGATGATATCGAACTCTGTCATAAATGTGACCATTTTATATCCGTTGGAACTTTTTGCCTATTTATAGAGGACTTGTATTTTGTTGCTGTGAGAGAAAGAAGAGAGAGCTTTTGAGTGTTTAACCTTAGATCATATACCCTAAGCCCTTTCTCTCAAGGGAGTTCATCCTCCAATCCACCCTCACCATTGATATTCAATAGAGTGGATTGAGGAATGAACTTCTGCATTCAAGGATCCTCCAGCTACTACCTTAATGGCAAATCATTTTGCTGGGATGCCTTGAATGCATAAGAGTGGAACTACTCTACCTTCCTTATAGGTAAACCTTTAGATAGTAGGATTCCATCTCTACCTTGACCCAACCTAAAGCCTAGTCTTGGTATATCTTTTGTGTTGTGGATCAAGGGAGCAGAAGACTCTTCGTCAATAAGGAAGAGGAGATCTTCGGCGTTGTGCTTAATGGGACTCATCAACTTATCTGTAAGTATCTAGAGTCCAAGAGGACACTTGTGATCATTCCTTTCTACGATTGGGTCTTAAGTGGTTCTCACCCTTTGAAGCCCTCGTAGGAGGCCTCGGGCGGGAGTGTATGCTGTGGGTGAATAGTGTGGACCCTTGCTCTTGTGTAGGGCATAAACTGTTAGGTCCTTGTGTAAGTCCTTGACCTGTGTGGTCTAAAATCCGGGTGCGTTGTGTGAACCCTTGCTCTATGGAAAGCATAAACATCTGGTTAGGAGTGAACCAGCAAAATTCTGGGTTTGAGGTGAACTGCATAAAACCTCTGTAAAGGTTGAAGGTGAACCTGATTTAAAACCTTGGGTTTGAGGTGAACCCTGGGAAACCTCCTTAGTGAAATCCGGTACACTCAAGGGTTGAGTGCGACAGCCGGGAGTGGAGTAGACAAGTAGTCGAACCACTATAAAAATGACTGTGTTTGAGATGATTATTGTCTTTCATTTATGTGATTTCCTTGCATGCCTTTATATCTGATTATCTGAGATCACACCTTATACACACACAGTCATATCCTTCGCAATCTTGCCTACAAATGATTTATCTTATAAGTAGGTTGTGATTGGATCCTCTACAAGGCTTGGAAGCCAGTAGAGTTAATTTGAGTAATCTTGAGAATTGCATACATAATAAGATTAGAGTGATAAGATTTTTAAATAACTCATAAATCTTCAAAAGTCCTATTCACCCCCCTCTATGACATATTGACATATTCCAACTTCTACTCAAGTGATCTTCACCACTAATTCAGAGAATGGCTCAATAAAAAACGACAGGTAGATTTCCAGCGCCCTTATTTTTTAATGAAAATCTCAAATTCCTTCGATATATCGACGATCATCCCATATGATCTAAATTCAAATATCGATAAGATCGGAGGTCCATCGATGATATCGATAGTGGGCCCGCATTTCTTACAGTAGATATTTCAGGTTTTTATTGACTATGAACAGGGGCCTTTCGATTTAATCGATATTCAAATATCGATGATATCGACATCAGATCGATTGTATCGAACGATGCCATAATCTGTCCAGCAAGTTCAAAGATAAATTAGCTAGATTTGTCGATGCCTCGACTCTGATTTCGATGTCATCGACATTCAAATTCCGATGACCTCGACGGTTTCCCCGATCATTCATGAAAACCTGAAATATCTTAAAGTCAAGTCTCTTCATTTTTCAAGTGTCGATGGATCGAACCTGTCATCGATGGAATCGGAGTTCGAAATCTGATGACATCTATAATAGTTTCGATTTATCGACCATTTGGCAAAGAGTTTCAAAAGCGTATGACACTGAGTCTGAGTCATCGAGCAGACCATCGATGCTATCGAGAGTATACGCTCGATGATATCAAACCTGCTCGGTGATATAGTACTCTGTCATAAATGTGACCATTTTATATCCGTTGGAACTTTTTGCCTATTTATAGAGGACTTGTCTTTTGTTGGTGTAAGAGAAAGAAGAGAAAGCTTTGGAGTGTTTAACCTTATATCATATACCCTAAGCCCTTTCTCTCAAGGGAGTTCATCCTCCAATCCACCCTCACCATTGATATTCAATAGAGTGGATTGGGGAATGAACTTTCGCATTCAAGGATCCTCCAATTACTACCTTAATGGCAAATCATTATGCTGAGATGCCTTAAATGCATAAGAGTAGAACTACTCTACCTTCCTTATAGGTAAACCTTTAGATCGTACGATTCCATCTCTACCTTGACCCAACCTTAAGCCTAGTCTTGGTATATCTTTTGTGTTGCGGATCAAGGGAGCAGAAGACTCTTCGTCAACAAGGAGGAGATCTTCGGCATTGTGCTTAATGGGACTCATCAACTTATCTGTAAGTATCTAGAGTCCAAGAGGACACTTGTGATCATCCCTTTATAGGATTGGGTTTTAAGTGGTTCTTACCCTTTGAAGCCCCCGTAGGAGGCCTCCGGCGGGAGTGTACGTTGTGGGTGCATAGTGTGGACCCTTGCTCTTGTGTAGGGCATAACTGTTAGGTCCTTGTGTAGGTCCTTGACCTATGTGGTCTAAAATTCGGGTGCGTTGTGTGGACCCTTACTCTATGGAGAACATAAACATCTGGTTAGGAGTAAACCAGCAAAACTCTAGGTCTGAAGTGAACCACGTAAAACCTCTATAAAGGTTGAAGGTGAACCTGATTTAAAACCTTAGGTTTGAGGTGAACCCTGGGAAACCTCCTTAGTGAAATCCGGTACACTCAAGGGTTGAGTGGGACAACCGGGAGTGGAGTAGACAAGTAGTCGAACCACTATAAAAATGACTGTGTTTGAGATGATTATTGTCTTTCAGTTATGTGATTTCCTTGCATGCCTTTATATCTGATTATCTGAGATCACACCTTACACACACATAGTCATATCCTTCACAATCTTGTCTGCAACTTGTTTATCTTATAAGTAGGTTGTGATTGGATCCTCTACAAGGCTTGGAAGCCAGTAGAGTTAATTTGAGTAATCATGAGAATTGCATACATAATAGGATTAGAGTGATAGGATTTTTAAATAACTCATAAATCTTTAAAAAGTCCTATTCACCCCCTTCTAGGACATATTGACATATTCCAACTTCTACTCAAGTGGTCTTCACCGCTAATTCAGAGAATGAGTCGTTAAGATCGACAGGTAGATTTTCGGTGCCCTTGTTTTTTAATGAAAGTCTTAAATTGTAACACCCCGAAATTCGAGGGTCACGTAGTAACTCAACTCTTGAGTTCCAGAACATTACTTATGCAACATAGATGATGATGATTGAATGTTGTCTGTGCCAGTGCAATAAACATGAGTGAGATTATAGCAAAACAGTAATTCATACTCCAGATTAATTGTATAAAGGCAGGCGGAATACTGAAACTGTATATATAAGGTATGTAAAAAAACAAAACCATCTCAATCTCCAGAGTATGAACACTAACTGAGTAACCATATACATGTATTGTTTCTGAATCAAAAGGTCAAAATACAACTAAAAAGATAAATCCTGAAATCCCCGCGATCTAGTCAGCCTAAGCAAAGCCGTCTGAGTACTGCATGAATGAGAACTTGTCCTGTTCCTCATGGTAGTCTGGCTCAGCCTCCTGAATCAACGTATCATCTACACCTGAGACAGAGTCTGGTTGGTGTGTACAATACCGTGCATAACGTAGGAGTGAGTAGCTAACTCAGTAGAACAATAAAGTATAGGTTAACATGTTATCAATTCAGTCAAGCAGTAATGATAAAGCAGTACAATCAAACAATCCTAACTACTCTTATTTAATGCAAGTATGAAATGACATGATGAATGCACTTGCCAAACCACCCCCATGCGATACCATCTTACGTTCGCGATATGCGTTCATCCCTCAGTGCTTCACATCTACCAGGCACATGCAGTGCGATGATGAGCATGATTACTGAGTACTTATTAATCCATTTCAAACAGCAGTATTGGGAAACTAAGGTACCTCCCTTGTATCATTCCCAAACATGATCCATTCTAGGGTCGTCAGTCCTAGTTAATCTTATACGAAGGTGTGTTTCTAGGTCGCTGCAAAGGTGGCCAGGGCTGTTACGCACAATGGTTACACCACTCCCCATCCCCTCTTTAACGGTTCATCACTTTACAGATACAGGCCTAGTTCATACTCTATACACCGCGGCAAAACTCTAAGGCTCACCGTAATTTCAGAGTATGGTCGAGGTCACTACAAAGGGCTGTCAGGGCTGTTACGTACAAAGGTTACACTACTCCCCCATCACCTTATCAATGTAGGTCGACAGCACGAATATAGTGTCTCATACTACCATAATTGGCTCATGAGTCTGGTTGCTCATTGGTCACTACGGGGAGGCACGTGGCCCCAGCGTAGGCCGACAGCTTGACCACGGTGTCCCATACCACCATGCCCGGCTCATAAGTCTTAGTGGATCAAGGTACCATGGTTAATGGGATTTCACTGGTAAGTTTGGTAACCTAGGTTCAAGCAGTAGCGTCCAAACATGGTGAAGATACATTAAACATATCGAGTTACTTGACGAGCCTGATTAGCTCGAGCACACGATCAACTGAATGACATGAAGTGCATAAGCACTTCGCGTGGCCTAGCCACTGTCACCAACTGAATTACGACTCGGGTTCGTCAAACACATCCTACGTGACAATCTCAACCACGATCTCAAGTCTGGACTACAAACATAGTCCCAAACTCAATCAATCCTTATTTAGAGCATGTAGAGTAAAGCATATTAAACAAGGTAATTCAAGCAAGTTAACAAGCATGTCATAAAGCATGTTTATAAAGCATGTTATAAAGCATGTTATAAAGCACCATATATACAGGAAATATAAATACATATATTTCATAAGTAAGCGGTTACATTAAACAATCAACATGGAGGAAATCTTACACATCTCTAAGGTAGCTGAGAATCCCATCTCAACACCTACCTAAGACACCTTCATCCAAACACTTACTCTCACAAGCATTTTCACGAACACTTAGAATACACTATTTCTACATACATAGTGTGCATTAGCAAAACATGTATTAGGGCAAGTCCTTTCGCCAAGCAAGTATTTTATGCATATATAATATATTCATACAACAAATAATCATGGCAAATACATTCCCAAAATTTATACGTATACAGTACTTTCTAGAATACACTATTTCTACATACATAGTGTATATTAGTAAAACATGTATTAGTGCGAGTCCTTTCGCCAGATAAGTATTTTATACATATATAATATATTCATACAACAAATAATCATGACAAATACATTTCCAAAATTTATACATAGACGGTACTTTCTACGAATACCTAGAATATGTAAAATTCGATATTTTACGTCTTTAATCGAAGCGAAAAACATACAGCACTTTGTACATGTGCAATTGCATGCAGATCATGAATCTATCATTATCTGACATTGAAAGCATTGAAAACCATAACCTATACACCTAAAGTCCTCACCTTTTACAGTAGAATCGCAACGAATATGATAGGTTTGCCAAGCTTCCGTATTCGGCAGTTTGGTAACCTATAGAATGAAATAGGTTAGCTATTTCATAACCTACAACCCTTACAACTCTAAAACAGATTAGTGTTAGGGTTTCTTACCTAGAAATGAAGTCGGATTCGCCAGGAAAGCGACAAGAATGGAGTGGTGGAGCTTGCGTAGTGGCAGGAAATAGTAGTAGGGAGCTTCTCCCACTTCTCTCACTCTTTCTCTCTCTTTTGTCACTTCTCTCTCTAGGGTTTATCTCAAATTCGTATGGTTGTGAGAGAGAGGATTCTAAGGTCCTTATATAGCCTAAAAACATTCTAAAATAGACTTGTGGTCAAGGTATACTTAGGTTATAACCAAAGCGACATTTTTCCAGCTCAACGGAGGACTTCTGGGGGGCCTCCTTGAGCCAAAGGTCGGACTTAGGCTCACCAACCTTGGATCCAGGTGGAGTTAAATTTTCATCTCAGTCGGATTCCCAGATCACGCGTGGCGAACTAGTTTCAGTTCAATAATCAGCGGATCTCGATCGGAGATTCCGAGTACATGGATATGTTTATAAAATTTTTCCTGATCCGAGGGTGTATTTGGGTCAGATTCTGACGGTCTGGTTGCTTACAAAATGTGCGCAAGTAACAAGTCTCAGATTACTATTTGAGATATTTATTTTGTAAAGAAAATAAGTGTTCTTACACTCTCTCGCTCCAGACTCAAGCGAACAGCCGTGAGGCTCTGTCTGGATTTGATTTCCGACATGGTTGTCAAGCCCAGCGAGGCGGTCCCAAGTCCTTAACTTCGTATTATTCAGACTTCCGATGTGCGGTCTAGAGCTGATATGGAGTTTCAATGTGCTCCCGAGAGCAGTCGGGTAATGAGTTTGATCCTAGATTTTAGGGTAACCTAGCGTCAATGATTCTACAATTTTTGGGTCTTGCAGATCGTATTTAAAGTGATTCAAATAGATTTCATGGCTAATCTAGTTTAGCACTTAGTTAACTTTGTCAAATTTCTAAAGGATTTAATCCTAAGTGATTTCTGGTCGAGGTGGTACTCGGGCCATTGTATGAAATTTTTGGAGTCGTTACAATCTACCCCCCTTAAACAAAAATTTTGTCCTCGAAATTTGTACATTTTCGTACTCCTCGAGAATCTGAGGGTAGTTCTTTTTGGCCTCGACCTCTGTCTCCCACATAACTTCCTCCTCTGTATGATGTGTCCACAGCACCTTCACGAGTGGAATCACCTTGCTACGCAGTACTTGCTCCTTCCTGTCAAGGATACGCGTCGGACGCAGCTCATACGTAGCATCCTCGCTCAGTTGTACCTGCTCCCATCTGATGATATGTGAAGGATCAGGAATGTACTTCTTCAGCATAGATACATGAAATACGTTGTGTACAGCTACAAGTGGTGTGGGCAAAGCAAGACGATATGCCACAGCACCCACTCGATCCAGTATCTGAAACGGACCGATAAACCTCAGTGTGAGCTTCCCCTTCTTCCCGAACCGAAGGACTCCCTTCATAGGGGAAGCTCTGAGGAACACATAGTCCCCAACCTCAAACTCAAGCAGTCGCCGCCTCATATTGTCTTAGCTCTTATGCCTACTTTGCGCTGTAAGAAGTCGATGCCTGATAATGTCGATCTTCTCTAAGGTCCCTTACACCAACTCTGGGCCAATCAAGCTATGCTCGCCAACCTTAGCCCAACAATGCGGTGCTCTGCAAGGGCGACCATACAGGGCCTCATATGGAGCTATACCAATACTCGCTTGGAAGCTGTTGTTGTAGGCAAACTCTGCGTAAGGAAGACAGTCATCCCAACTGTCCTTGAAGTCCAACACACATGCTCACAATATATCCTCTAGAATCTGATTCACCCGCTTTGTCTGCCTGTCAGTCTGAGGATGAAATGCCGTACTGAACTTTAACTTCATACCCATCGCTTCCTGGATACGAGTCCAGAAGATAGATGTGAATCGAGTGTCTCTGTCCGACATGATCTCTAAAGGAACTCCATGCAGACGGACGATCTCTCTGATGTACAATCTGGCCAAATCATCTGCAGAGTTCCCAACTCTAATAGGGAGAAAATGGGCCAATTTGGTCAACCGGTCCACAATCACCCAAATGGAATCGTGTCCCTTCCTTGTCTTCGGCAACCGCCATATGAAATCCAGAGAAATGAAGTCCCACTTCCATTCCACTATGGGCATGGGCTGAATCAGTCCAGGAGGTCGGCGATGTTCTGCCTTGACCTACTAGCACGTCAGACAATGAGAAACGAACTCAGCGATGTGGGCCTTCATATTATCCCACCAATACGACCGTCTCATATCCCAATACATCTTCGTGCTACCAGGATGCATCGCAAGCTTCGAGTTATGGGCAGACTCGAGAAGCTTATGTCTCAAGTCAGGTATGTCAGGAACGCATTAGCGGCCACGGAATCGTAGACCCCCATCTGAACCAACTCTCCACTCGGAGTACTCGGCATAGCTAGCTTGCTCTCGAAGCTCAGACAACCGCTCATCGCCCTTCTGGGCCTCAATGATCCTGTCATCAATAAGTTATCGCACCCGAACGTGCCCAACACACTCAAATGGCTCCTCCACGGTCAGTCTCTGCTCGAAGTCCCGCACGAACTCAACCATGTCCCACTCTGCTATCATCAACGGAGCCGCAAATGCTATAGCCTTCTTGCGGCTCAACGCGTCTGCCACAAGGTTCGCCTTGCCAGGATGGTAGGAAACCTCAAACTTGAAGTCCTTTAAGGTCTTCATCCATCGACATTGTTCATATTCAAGTCTCGCTGCATGAATATATACTTAAGGCTCTTGTGGTCGCAGAAAAGCTCGAACTCTTCTCCGTAGAGGTAATGTCTCCAGAGCTTCAATGCAAAGATGGCAGCTACTAACTCAAGGTCATGTGTAGGGTAATTCTCCTCGTGCTTCCTTAATTGTCTTGAGGCATACGAAATCAGTCTGTCCTTCTACATAAGGACACAATCCAAAACAACGCGAGATGCGTCAGTGTATATCGTGTACTTTACCCCTTGCTCTGGTAATACTAGCACAGGGGCGGACGTCAACCTGTCCTTCAGCTCCTTGAAAGCTACTTCCGCCTTCTCATTCCAGGCGAACTTCAGGTCCTTCCGTGTCAACTGAGACAACGACCTGACAATCTTCGAGAAATCCCGAATGAAGCGTCTATAATACCCTGTCAGACCAAGGAAACTCCTCACCTCGGTAACCAAGCTAGGCTGCTACCAATCCTGAACCGCGACTACCTTAGCAAGGTCCACTGCTATCCCATCCTTGGACACCACATGTCCAAGGAACTTGACTTCCTCCTGCCAGAAGTCGCACTTCTTATACTGCCCGAACAACTGGTTCTTCTTCAATGTATCCAACACCGCTCTCAGGTGCTCCTCGTGCTCCTCCCAACTCATAGAGTATATCAGAATGTCATCAATAAAGACGATGACGAATCGGTATAGGAATGGCCGAAATACCCTGTTCATTGGGTCCATGAACCCGGCCGGTACGTTCGTAAGACCGAACGACATCACTAAAAACTCGTAGTGCCCAAAGCATGTCCTGAAAGCCATCTTCTACACGTCCTCCTCTCTGACGGGCAGCTGATGATACCTTGACTGCAGATTAATCTTCGAAAAGTACTTCACCCCCTTCAACTGATTAAACAGATCATCTATCCTGGGCAAAGGATACTTGTTCTTCACGGTGACCTGGTTCAACCTATGGTAATCAATACACAACCGTAGTGAGCTATCCTTCTTCTTCACAAATAGTACAGGTGCTCCCCCGGGAGACACATTAGGTCGTATAAAGCCTTTCTCTACCAGCCCATTAATCTGTTTCCGCAGTTCCTCCATCTTACACGGAGGCATGCGATACGTTGGAAAGGAGATGGGTGTCGCACCGGGCGTAAGATCAATGTTAAAGTCGATCTCTCGCCGAGGTGGTAACCCAGTAATCAGTGCAAACACAACTGCAAAATCCTGAACCACAGGCGTATTTCCCAATGTCGGACCATCAACATGCTCTAGTAAAGCAGCGTAACATCCAACATGACATGGCCAACTAACCTGTACTGGAAAAGTAAAGACCGTGCTATTAGGTCCATAGGCTGTTACCACCTAGTTATCGCAATCAATCTCTACCTTCATCTTGGTGAGCCAGTTCATACCGAAGATAATGTTGTAGTACCATAGTGGGGCTACAATGAGGTCAACGAACACTGTTTTGCTACCCAAATCCACGGTGCAACCCTCACACACCCGTGTGACATCTGAAAAGGTTCCAGTAGTCATAGTGAGTCTCATTCCCTTCGTGGGAGTAGTATGTAAAGCTAGACGCTTAACTGCCCCACATGAAATTATAAAAGTAGTGGACCATTGTCCACCAACATGGAAACGGATGTACCTTGAATGTGGGTTGTACCCTCAAAAGCCACTAGGGCCGTAATCGATGTCTCATGTGCTTCAGCTACAAGCGCATGTACTTGAGCCTACTACTGTCGGTTCACCTGTGGAACCATGGGTCGTTGAGGCGGCCTGAAGTGTGATACAGGAGGTCTGAAAGATGGATGAGTAGGGGAAGTCTGTAGAGGTGGAGCTGATATAGCCTGAGGGTGAGGGCGATCTAGCCTCTGCAGTGGTGAGAACCCGCTAGCCCTCATACGTGAAAAACAGCTCTCTATAGGATGACCCGATTTCCCGCAGAAAGAACAGGTCACTCCTGGGCACTGCATCGGAACTACTGGTGCCGCGGCCCTGGGGGGAGAGTCAATATGAGGCCTCTTGCCTAAGAAAGTCCTGCTCTGCATTTCTGGTCGTGGTCTCGTAACCATAGTACCACGAGAACATGTCAGCCGATCAACATACTACTCAGCCATCATAAACATGTGAACCAGCTCCGCGTAAGAAGGTATAATGATACAACACATCTTCGACCGTATATCAGGTCACAAACCCCCAGAAAAACAGCGTATCCACATCTGCTCATCAACAAGGATGGTCGGGATAAAGCGGCCCAACTCCATAAAGTGATGCTCATATTCAGTAACAATCATGCCTCCCTGCCTGAGGCGTAAAAACTCATCCTCCCGCTCGTGTCTGTAGGTCTACGGGTAATACTTCTCGTAGAACCAAAACTCAAATGCTACCCATGTCCACACATAGCCCACTGCGATAGATCGCAGTATGTTGTCCCACCACAGGCTAGCCTCCCTCTCGAACATGAAAGTGGCCAACTCGACCTACTCTGCCTCAGTACAGTGCAGCATTCGTAGCATCTTGGAGATGCGGTCTAGACAAAACTCATCTCCTCGGGTTGTGAGAACCCATTAATGTGGGAGGCCTCAAGCGCTGGAATCACTCGAGTAAGCCACGAGTACCAACATCTCCAGGAGGGGGTATAGTAGGCGTAGGGGTAGGTATAGCCTCAGCCTGAGCAGGAGGCTCTACGGTCTCTGGTTGTGTAGATGGTGAAGGTGGAGCCACACTGCCACCTTGAGCTGATAAGACCGCAAGAAATTGCTGATGCTGCTGCTGCATCAGTATCATCATTTGCTTAAACTTGTCAGGAGGTGGAGCAGCCTGTGGGTCATGCTGTGTAGATGAGGATGCCCGGTGCTGCTCACGAACCGGGGGTGTAGAAGGTGGCAGTCCACCAGTAGGACCAGCGGGAGGCTGATCTGAGTCTAAACCTCAGTCCGTAGGACCACCTCTATGAGAAGGAGTCTGGTCCATCGAGTTAGTGAGAAGGAGGCGTGCCGTGCTCCGTGTATACTGCCACAGTATGCCCTATACAACATAGGGTGCAACGTATGTGAGATAAAGCATAACAACACATTATACAAGCACTTTAAGCATTCCACACATCTCATAGCAAAAGAGGCTGCATGCTTTTCATTTACCCAAAATTGTCATAATACATGGAATACAGAGTTACATGAATCATGACAGAAATTACATGTGAGCCAATTACTTCTACAACATCAAACACTTAAAACATATTACTAACTACTACATCATCAACATGAAACATAAACCGCCTAATGCGGTAGCCAAAACAACTACAAGCAACAACTTAGATGGCTATGCATCCGAATCAGGCGATAGAGGATGAGCATTCTTGTCATGTACACAGCACAGGATAGTATTTAAGGTGCGAGACACCTTCTTAAAACTTCTCTTCATGTACGCTTCGGTCACCTTAAGCTTGGCTCGGGTCTCACCAAGCTCAGTCCGAACCTGTCTAATCTCTTACCGCAGGGCGGCCTGGTTCTCCTCAATGCGAACCATGCAAGCATCCCTAGCAACCTGAGCAGCATCCACCTCTGGTGCTCCATGAGGAGAGCTCTCCTCAGTATCCTAAGCCTCATCCTCCTCTTCCTGGATCTCATCAGCACCTCCTTCTTTGCTCCCTACCTCGAGGTCAACACTCTCCTCATCGGCGTTATCCGACTCATCTCCAGACTCGTCGAGTCGGGCTTGCCATTGTCGAGGGCCGATCTTCATGTTGTTAAGTGTATCCTCACTTATGACTCGGACTGGTGCAAGGTCTTCCATATTAAGCCTATAACCGACATCACGAGTCATCGTGCATATCAGGCGGCCAAATGGGAGCGAAAGGTCATTCCTGACTGATCGAACAACCTAGACTATCTGAAATAGGACGAACATAGGCAGGCATAAGTTGTCCCCATGTCCAATCCTGTATAGGAAGTCCACCATCAACCGAGTACACTCTATGCGGTTACCCGACCGCGGATACACATTATATGTGAAAATGTGGTGGAGCAAATGGAAGTCATCTGTTAATTTCGACGACGAAAGACAGTTTCCTCGCATCCAAGAAACCCGTTGACCATAGAGGTATCACGTACGGCGATCCCTTTCTCGTGCACTCCTGGAGAAGTTGTCATTAGGAAGCACTTCACCACGTGGGATGTTCATGATCCGCGCCATCTCAACCACAGTAATTGTGCGCCTTACGCCCCTCACATAGACTGTGAACTGAAGAGGCTCCAATGATTGGTCTATGATATGGGTGTAGAAGGCACGAATCGTGTTCTCACATACAGGAGACTCACCTTCAAATATGGGACCCCATTCAATGTCCACCAAGCGATCCATCACCGAGTGTAGCCCAAACATCCTCTCATCCATGTGGGCTTCAAACACAATCTTACGGTCAGCAAAACGACCATATTCGAGGCCTATCGGAAAAGCATCTTTGATCAAAAGTTGGGGATCTAGATCCCGCTTTGACCTATACTCTTGAACGGTGCTAGTTTTCACAAAACGTCAGCCCTTCTACTGGAACGGGATGGGCGGCTCGGCCCAGCTTCATCTATGACAGTTTTTCTCTTTCCCATGAGGGAGAGGATGGAGGAAATGGAGAAAATGGCCGTAATCAACTCAAAAAGGGCCATGAAAATGGAGGAAAGAGAGAGAAAGGGGCTGGAGATTTGAATTCTTCCTAGATTTAGGTCTCCATAGGGCTTGTAGAAGCCCAAGTAATAAGGAATGATGAAGGAACAAGGGAGAAATGGGATAGACTAGAAGGTTACACGAATTTGAGGCAAAAGGAGGAGATTTAAGAGCTTTAATGTGAGAAACGGAGAGGATAGGGGGTAGGGTTTGCTGTAACTGATGGAAGGGGATGGGCTATGGTTGAAACTGGTGGATTGAAAGATTGGAGGAAAGATTTGAGAGAAAAATCGAACTTGGAAGGGAAGCATATGAGAGAGAGGGGCTGATACAGACTTAAAATAAGGACCCCCAAAAAATTTTGGGGGCCCCACACTGTTGTTAGGGTCGGGCCAACCCTGACCAGGCCTGGCCCAACCTGAGTGGGCCCACCTGACCGCGGCCTGCCGCGGTGACCGTTGTTCCGCCACGGTCTGCCTTGCCCGGCGTCGCGCCTCCACGGTGGGGTGGTGTTCTTCACCCTCCCAAGGTACCAAATGCACCTTGGGTCCACCTTGTTTCCCCCCGTATTGACTCACGTGGCCCCCCAACCCCGTTTCGTTCCAAATCAGGTAGTTTCAAGAACTCTCTGATCTAGACTGACTTTTTACTGATTTTTAATGACTGAGATTGGGTGGAATGGGATCTAGACTTGTTAATAGATGGCCTGGGAATGTTTTAAGGTCGACCTGTGCGACCAGGGTTGAGTACAACTCGATTTCGGTGTCCATTTTTGGTGAGCTTTGCCGTTGGACGAAATTGGGATACCTAAGACTGTTTCTATATTATTCTCGCACCCTCCTAAGTTGTAATGCGTCAGCGTACATCATGGGAACATAACTCAGGTCCGGTTTAATCAAAATCATGCTCTGATACCAACTTGTAACACCCTGAAATTCGAGGGTCGAGTAGCAACTCAACTCTTGAGTTCCAGAACATTACTTATGCAACATAGATGATGATGATTAAATGTTGTCTGTGTCAGTGCAATAAAATGAGTGAGATTATACCAAAATAGTAATTCATACTCCAGATCAATTGTATAAAGGCAAGCGAAAGACTGAAACTATATATATAAGGTATGTAAAGAAACAAAACCATCTCAATCTCCAGAGTATGAACACTAACTGAGTAACCATATACATGTATTATTTCTAAATCAAAAGGTCAAAATACAACTAAAAAGATAAATCCTGAAATTCCCGTAATCCAGTTAGCCTAAGCAAAGTCGTTTGAGTACTCCATGTATGAGAACTTGTCCTGGTCCTTATCGTAGTCTGGCACAGCCTCCTGAATCGACGTATCATCTACACCTGGGACAGAGTCTGGTTGGTGTGTACAATACCGTCCCGTAACATGGGAGTGAGTAGCTAACTCAGTGGAATAACAAAGCATAAGTTAACATGTTATCAATTAGTCAAGCAGTAATGATAAAGCAGTACAATCAAACAATCCTAACTACTCTTATTTAATGTAAGTATGAAATGACATGATGAATGCCCTTGCCAAACCACCCTCATGCAACACCATCTTACGTTCGCGATATGCGTTCATCCCTCAGTGCTCCACATCTACCAGGCATATGCAGTGCGATGATGAGCATGATTACCGAATAGTTATTAGTCCATTTCAAACAGCAGTATTGGGAAACTAAGGTACCTCCCTTGTATCATTCCCAAACATGATCCATTCTAGGGTCGTTAGTCCTAGTTAATCTTATACGAAGGTGTGTTTCTAGGTCGCTGCAAAGGCTGTCAGGGCTGTTACACACAATGGTTACACCACTCCCCCATCACCTCTTTAATGGTTCATCACTATACAGATACAGGCCTAGTTCATACTCTATACACCACGATAAAACTCTAAGGCTCACTGCAATTTTAGAGTATGGTTGAGGTCACTACAAAGGGCTGTCAGGGATGTTACGCATAAAGGTTACACCACTCCCCCATCACCTTATCAATGTAGGCTGACAGCACGAATATAGTGTCCCATACCACCATAATCGGCTCACGAGTCTTAGCAGCTGGCCCCAGCGTAGGTCGACAACTCGACCACGGTGTCCCATACCACCATGCCCAGCTCATGAGTCTTAGCAGATCGAGGTAACATGGTTAACGGGATTTCACTGGTAAGTTTGGTACCCTAGGTTCAAGCAGTAGCTTCCAAACATGGTGAACATACATTAGACATATTGGGTTACTTGACGAGCCTGACTAGCTCGAGCGCACGATCAACTAAACGACCTGACGTGCATAAGCACTTCATGTGGCCTAACCACTATCGCCAACTGAAGTACGACTCGGGTTCGTCAAACACATCCTACGTGGCGAAATGAATCTCAACCACGATCTCAAGTCTGGTACCGATTGTCTGGACTACAAACATAGTCCCAAACTCAATCAATCCTTATTTAGAGCATGTAGAGTAAAGCATATTAAACAAGGTAATTCAAGCAAGTTAACAAGCATGTCATAAAGCATGTTTATAAAGCATGTTATAAAGCATGTTGTAAAGCATGTTATAAAGCACCATATATACAGGAAATATAAACACATATATTTCATAAGTAAGCAGTTACGTTAAACAACCAACATGGAGGAAATCATACATGTCTCTAAGGTAGTTAATAATCCCATCTCAACACCTACCCAAGACACCTTCATCCAAACACTTACTCTCACAAGCATTTTCATG
The DNA here is from genome assembly GCA_030180095.1 of Magnolia changhungtana. Taxonomy (NCBI): domain Eukaryota; kingdom Viridiplantae; phylum Streptophyta; class Magnoliopsida; order Magnoliales; family Magnoliaceae; genus Magnolia; species Magnolia changhungtana. Next base: position 1,429,076 of record JASAUF010000446.1, read on the forward strand.
AACACTTAGAATACACCATTTCTACATACATAGTGTACATTAGCAAAACATGTATTAGGGCGAGTCCTTTCGCCAAGTAAGTATTTTAAGCATAAATAATATGTTCATACAACAAATAATCATGGCAAACAAATTCCCAAAATTTATATGTATACGGTACTTTATAGAATACACTATTTCTACATACATAGTGTATATTAGCAAAACATGTATTAGGGTGAGTCCTTTTGCCAAATAAGTATTTTATCCATATATAATATATTCATACAACAAATAATCAGGGCAAACACATTTCCAAAATTTATACATAGACGGTACTTTCTACGAATACCTAGAATATGTAAAATTCCATATTCTACGTCTTTAATCGAAGTGGAAAACAGACAGCACTTTGTACATGTGTAATTGCATGCAGATCATGAATCTATCATTATCTGACATTGAAAGCATTGAAAACCATAACCTATACACCTAAAGTTCTCACCTTTTATCGTAGAATCGCAAAGAATACGATAGGTTTGCCAAGCATCCGTATTCGGCAGTTTGGTAACCTATAGAATGAAATAGGTTAGCTATTTCATAACCTACAACCCTTACAACTCCAAAACAGATTAGTGTTCGGGTTTCTTACCTAGAAACGAAGTCAGATTCATTGGGAAAGTGACAAGAATGGAGTGGTGGAGCTTGGGTAGCTGCCGGAAATAGTAGTAGGGAGCTTCTCCCACTTCTCTCACTCTTTTTCTCTCTTTTCTCACTTCTCTCTAGGGTTTCTCTCAAATTCGTATGGCTGTGAGAGAGAGGATTCTAAGGTCCTTATATAGCTTAAAAACATTCCAAAATAGACTTGTGGTCAAGGTATACTTAGGTTATAACCAAAGCGACACTTTTCCAGCTCAACGGAGGACTTCTGACGGGCCTCCTTGAGAGAAGGGTCGGACTTAAGCTCACCAACCTTGGATCCAGGTGGAGTTAAGTTTTCGTCTCAGTCAGATTCCTAGATCACGCGTGGCGGACCATTTTCAGTTCAACGGTCAGCGGATCTCGATCGGAGATTCTGAGTACATGGATATGTTTATGAAAATTTTCCTGATCCGAGGTGTATTTGGGTTAGATTCTGACGGTCTGGTTACTTACAAAATGTGCGCAAGTAACAAGTCTCAGATTACTATTTGAGATATTTATTTTGTAAAGAAAATAAGTGTTCTCACATTCTCTCGCTCCGGACTCAAGCGAATAGCCATGGGACACTGTCTGGATTTGATTTTTGAGATGGTTGTCATGCCCAGCGGGTGGTCCCAAGTCCTTAACTTCGTATTATTCGGACTTCCGATGTGCGGTCCAGAGCTGATACGGAGTTTCAATGTACTCCCGAGAGCAGTCGGGTAATGAGTTTGATCCTAGATTTTAGGGTAACCTAGCGTCAATGATTCTACAAGTTTTGGGTCTTGCAGATTGTATTTAAAGTGATTCAAATAGATTTCATGGCTAATCTAGTTTAGCACTTAGTTAACTTTGTCAAATTTCTAAAGGATTTAATTCTAAGTGATTTCTGGTCGAGGTGGTACTCGGGCCATTATACGAAATTTTTCGAGTCGTTACACAAATTCCTTCAATATATCAACGATCATCCCATATGATCTGAATTCAAACATCGATAAGATCGGAGGTCCATCGATGATATCGATAGTGGGCGCGCATTTCTTACAGCAGATATTTCCGGTTGTTTTTAACTATGATCAGGGGCCCTTCGATTTAATTGATATTCAAATATTGATGATATCGACACCAGATCGATTACATCGAATGATGCTATAATCTGTCCAGCAAGTTCAAAGATAAATCAGCTAGATTTATCTGTGCCTCGACTCTGATCTCGATGTCATCCACATTCAAATTCCAATGACTTTGACGGTTTCCTCTATCATTCATGAAAACTTGAAATATCTCAAAGTCAAGTCTCTTTCATTTTTCAAGTGTCGATAGATCGAACCTGTCATCGATGGAATCGAAGTTCAAAATCCAATGACATCGATAATAGTTTCGATTCATCGACCATCTGGCAAAGAGTTTCAAAAATATATGACATTGAGTCCGAGTCATCGAGCAGACCATCAATGCTATCGAGAGTATACGCTCGATGATATCGAACCTGCTTGATGATATCGAACTCTATCATAAATGTGACCATTTTATATCCATTAGAACTTTTTGCCTATTTATAGCGGACTTGTCTTTTGTTGCTGTGAGAGAAAGAAGAGAGAGCTTTTGAGTGTTTAACCTTAGATCATATACCCTAAGCCCTTTCTCTCAAGGGATTTCATCCTCCAATCCACCCTCACCATTAATATTCAATAGAGTGGATTGGGGAATGAACTTCCGCATTCAAGGATCCTCCAGCTAATACCTTAATGGCAAATCTTTATGTTGGGATGCCTTAAATGCATAAGAGTGGAACTACTCTACCTTCCTTATAGGTAAATCTTTAGAGAGTAGGATTCCATCTCTACCTTGACCCAACCTTAAGCCTAGTCTTGGTATATCTTTTGTGTTGTGGATCAAGGGAGCAGAAGACTCTTCGTCAGCAAGGAGGAGGAGATCTTTAGCATTGTGCTTAATGGGACTCATCAACTTATCTGTAAGTATCTAGAGTCCAAGAGGATACTTGTGATCATTCCTTTCTAGGATTGAGTCTTAAGTGGTTCTCACCCTTTGAAGCCTTCGTAGGAGGCCTCCGGTGGGAGTGTATGCTGTAGGTGCATAGTGTGGACCCTTGCTCTTGTGTAGGGCATAAACTATTAGGTCCTTGTGTAGGTCCTTGACCTGTTTGGTCTAAAATTTGGGTGCGTTGTGTGGACCCTTGCTCTATGGAGAGCATAAACATCTGGCTAGGAGTGAACTAGCAAAACTCTGGGTTCGAGGTGAACCGTGTAAAACCTCTGTAAAGGTTGAAGGTGAACCTGATTTAAAACCTTAGGTTTAAGGTAAACCCTGGAAAACCTCCTTAGTGAAATCTGGTACACTCAAGGGTTGAGTGCGACAGCCGGGAGTGGAGTAGACAAGTAGTCAAACCACTATAAAAATGACTATGTTTTAGATGATTATTGTCTTTCAGTTATGCGATTTCCTTGCATGCCCTTATATCTGATTATCTGAGATCACACCTTATACACACACAGTCATATCATTCACAATCTTGTCTGCAACTTGTTTGTCATAAAGTAGGTTGTGATTGGATCCTCTAAAAGGCTTGAAAGCCAGTAGAGTTAATTTGAGTAATCCTGAGAATTGTATACATAATAGGATTAGAGTGATAAGATTTTTAAATAACTCATAAATTTTTAAAAAGTCCTATTCACCCCCCTCTAGGGCATATTGACATATTCCAACTTCTACTCAAGCAATCTTCACCACTATTTCAGAGAATGGCTCGATAAGATTTCCGGCGCCCCTATTTTTTAATGAAAATGTCAAATTCCTTCGATATATCGACGATCATCTCATATGACCTAAATTCAAATATCGATAAGATCGGAGGTCCATCGATGATATCAATAGTGGGCACGCATTTCTTACAGTAGATATTTTAGGTTGTTTTTAACTATGATTGGGGGCCCTTCGATAGAATCGATATTCAAATATCGATGATATCGACACCAGGTCGATTGCATCGAATAAGGACATAAATCGTCCAGGAAAATGAAAGACAAATCCGCTGGATTTATCGATGCCTCGACTCTGATCTCGATATCATCGACATTCAAATTCCGATGATCTCGACGGTTCCCCCGATCATTCATAAAAATCTGAAATATCTCAAAGTCAAGTCTCTCTCATTTTTCAAGTGTTGATTAATCAAACCTGTCATCAATGGAATCGGAGTTCGAAATTCGATGACATCGACAATAGTTTCGATTCATCAACCATTTAGCAAATAGTTTCAAAAGCATATGACATTGAGTCCGAGTCATAGAGCAGACCATCGATGCTATCGAGAGTATACGCTCGATGATATCGAACTCTGTCATAAATGTGACTATTTTATATCCGTTGGAACTTTTTGCCTATATATAGAGGACTTGTCTTTTGTTGTTGTGAGAGCAAAAAGAGAGAGCTTTTGAGTGTTTCAACTTATATCCTATATCTAAAGCCCTTTCTCTCAAGGGAGTTCATCCTCCAATCCACCCTCACCATTGACATTCAATAGAGTGGATTGGGGAATGAACTTCTGCATTCAAGGATCCTCCAGCTACTACCTTAATGGAAAATTATTAAGCTGGGATGCCTTGAATGCATAAGATTGAAATCACTCTACATTCCTGGTAGGAAAATATTTTGAGAGTAGGATTCCATCTTCACCTTGACCCAACCCGAAGCCAAGTACAAGTATATTATCTTGTGTTGCGGATCAAGGGAGCAGAAGAATCTTCGTTAACAAAGAGGAGGAGATCTTCGACAATGTGTTGAATGAGACTCATCAACTTATCTGTAAGTATATAGAGTCCAGAGGACACTTGTGATCATTCCTTTTTAGGATTGGGTCTTAAGTGATTCTCACCCTTTGAAGTCCTCAGGGAGGCCTCCGGTGGGAGTATACGTGGTGGGTGCATTGTGTGGACCCTTGCTCTGTGGAGATCATAAACATCTGGTTTGGAGTGAACCAGTAAAACTTTAGGTTTTAGGTGAACCTGGTAAAACCTTAGGGTTAGACGTCAACCGTGTAGAAACCTCATGTAGGGTCTGATGGAAGATCCTTGGCCAGTGTGCCTAAAAGTGCGTACGTTATGTTGACCCTTGCTCGTGAGAGCATAAATAGTCAGCCTTAGTGTAGGTTGTAAAGGTTGAAGGTGAACCTGATTTAAAACCTTAGGTTTGAGGTGAACCTTGAAAAACCTCTTTAATGAAATCCGGTACACTTAAGGGTTGAGTGTGGTAGCCGGGAGTGGAGTAGACAAGTAGTCGAACCACTATAAAAAGGACTGTGTTTACGATTTTTATTCTTCCATGTGTGTGATCTATATCAATGCTTTCATATCCATATATATGAGATCACACCTCACACACTTACACAGTCATATCCATCATAAACTAGTTTGTATATTGTTTACTTCTTTCATAGTTTGTGATTGGATCCTCTACTAGGCTTGGAAGTTAGTAGAGTTATTTTTGAATAATCCTAATATATGTCTGTTGTTAGGATTAGTGTGATAGGATTTTAAATAAATCATTTAAAACTTTTAAAAGTCCTATTCACCCCACTCTAGGACATATTGGCATATCCCTTCTTCAACTCAAGCGGTCTTCACCGTTATTTTTATAAGTGTCGTTGGTATTGTTCGTGGCTTGTTTGACCACTTGGGATTACTTTATGGTGCATTTGGAGGTCCTCGAACTAGTGGTCATTCTATCTAATAAATTAAATCAAAGTTTGTTATGGACCTACCATCTGAAGGATTGTTATGCCTTTGTGGCTTTTGGAGTCAGTCCCTTTGACCGCATCCTATAATGGACTATTTGCCTTATGTGGCTTCGATTTGTTATTCGCCCTTTGTGACTTTGATTGTATGCTTGCCCTTGGTGGCTTGATGGAATAATTGCCCTAAGTGGCTTTTATGAATGATTTTCTTACAACCTCACTATGGTAAGTTCCACTTGTCTAATTAGTTTCGGCCACTAGTGTGTAGGTTACCTTTAAATAACTTATTTGTTAGCCTCATGAGTCAGGGATGGTGGAATAAGGCACTATGCCTTAGCTATCGGCCTATGTTGGGTGACATACCCCCATAGCGACCTTTGAGCTTTGTTAAAATGATTGTTTGAAATTGAAATAATAATGGTTGGGCTAATCATGCATTTTCATGGTATATATTATGGTCTTTTTCGGGTGGTTAGTTCTCCTTGGGTGTACCTTTGTGTACTTTTTTGGGTGACTAATTCTCCTTAGGCGATCAATATTATTTGGTCTTTTTCGGGTGGTTAGTTCTCCTTGGGCGTACCTTTGTGTACTTTTTCGGGTGACTAATTCTCCTTGGGCAATTTATATTATATGGTCTTTTCTAGGTAGCTAGTTCTCCTTGGGCGATCCTGTTGCATAGTTTTTCCCAGGTGGTTAGTTCTCCTTGGGCGTACCTTTGTGTACTTTTTTAGGTGACTAATTCTCCTTGGGTGATCTATATTATATGGTCTTTTTCGGGTAGCTAGTTCTCCTTGGGTGACCTCGTTCATAGTCTTTTCTAGGTGGCTAGTTCTCCTTAGGCATACCTTTGAGTATTTTTTCAGGTGGCTAATTATCCTTGGGCGACTTTTTACCAGCTGGATGTGCATCCCCACATCATTGAGCATGTGCATGCATGCATGCTTTTAAACATGATTATCTTATGTGATTTATTTAATGAATGCGTATCCATGAACCTTATCTGATTCCCCTAATAATCATTGCATAATATTTGTTATATACTGTCTCTAACAACTATGCTTAATTATCTTGATGTTGCGATAAATCTTGGCGGTTATACCTCACTGGATAGCCATTGACGCTATCAAACCGTACTCAGTGTGCAGGAGACGTAGATGACGCTCATGCTGGCATCCATATCGAATGGGAGGAGCCAAATGATCTTACAACTCCTTATTCCTAATTTTATTTGTATTTAATCTATATTGTCATGTTTGTAAAAGTTAAGACATTAGTTTGTATAAGTTTTTTAGGTAACCACTTGATATCCCGGTAACGTATATTTGGACTCCCTCTTATACTTGAATTATTTCCATCCCGCTAAATTACTAACTCTAATAATAAAAGAAAAAAAAATTTACGTGAAATTTGGGTGTTTTCAAAGGTTAACACTCGGGTTTTTGGAACTCGAGTAGTGTATTCAGGTTCCGGGAACTGGGGTGTTACACACTCTCACCACCCTCTAAGCTTTCTATAAGCTTATGCACGATTGATGCGTACAGGTGACGCTAGGATACCGTAGCAGCATTGAGATTGGGGTGTGCAGTTGAGATTCAGGAGTTTTCGTTATTATTATCATTGTATTTCCCTTCATGCGCATTGTACCTTAAAGTTTTTTATGATAGTGGATTTTGTGATGGTGTCTTATGGTTATTGTTCGTGGGTTATGCTTATGGTTATGCTCACTGTGAATCAAATTCATGTTGAAAATCCACCTTGTAGGATCCCAGGATCGGAACTTGGTGTACGGGTACCGGAGCCGAGAATGGGGTTCTACGGAGGCTATCAGCACCGGATTCGACAATCGGGAATTTTGTGAGCCCGGTTTCTAAGTTTGGGGCATGACACTTATTCACCCTCTCCCCTCTAGGACTAAGAGCTCACCCTTTTCAGAAACCTTTTTTATCCTACGTGAGTATCAGATGAGGTTAAACCCAACCAAGTGTGCGTTTGGCGTGGGCTCTGGTAAATTCCTCAACTTTTAAGTGAGCCAGAGAGGCATTGAAGTGGACCGTGACAAGGTCAAAGCCCTCCTTGATATGAGCTCACCTTGGACAATAAAGGAGATCTAGTGTCTCACTGAAAGAGTCACTGCACTCAGCCGGTTCATCTCCAGGGCCACGAATAAGTGCCTCCCCTTCTTCCAACAACTGAAGGCTCATAAGAAGGCAGAATGGACCTCTGATTGCGAATAGGCTTTCCAGCAACTAAAGTAGTATCTAAGGTCCCCCTGTTGCTGTCCAAACTAGAGAAAGGGGAGTCTCTCTTCCTCTACTTAGCGGTCTCGGCATCTGTCATCAGTTCGACCCTCATCAAAGTGTCTGAAGGAAACATCCCATTTACTATACTAGCAAGGCGCTAGTTCCAGCCAAAACAAGATATCCAAGCATGGAGAAGCTTGCCTTAGCACTAGTCGTATCTGTATGACGATTATGTCCATACTATCAAGCGCATTCAATAATCGTCCTCACTAACCAACCACTTTTGCAGGTGCTTCAAAAGCCTAAAGTATCGGGGCACATAACCAAGTGGGCTATAGAGCTCGGCGAGTTCGACATTGAATTTTGGCTAAGGACTACCATCAAGGGCCAAGCAGTTGCTGACTTCATAGTGGGGTTCATTGCTCAAAATAGTGAAGCCGAAGCATCTAACTAGGGTGCACTATCCCATACAGTATCAAACCCCATGATCCTTCGGGTATCTCCATTTGCCACGGATACCAAAATGGAATCAGAGACTAAGGATGGATGGACCTTGTTCATGGACGGGTCATCAAATTTGAAGCGAGGTGGAGCAAGAGTTGTTCTAGTTGTGCCTGATTCGACAACGGTCCAATACGCTCTAAGGCTTGGCTTCCGAGTCTTAAATAATGAAGCAGAGTACAAGGCGCTGCTGGCTAGGCTTAGATTAGCAGTCTCCTCGGGTGTCTGGTTTCTCGAGGTTCCATGTCATTCCCAACTCATCGTAAATCAGGTATCGGTGGAGTATGATGCTAAGGAGACCAAGATGATAGACTACTTGGGCGAGGTACAAAAACTCATGGATAAATTCCAGAAATGTGTCATCAATCAAATACCAAGGGCTGAAAATTCTTGGGCCGACGCCCTCACAAAGTTAGCCTTAGCAACTAAAGGGAGTATCCTAAGAATCATCCCAGCAGAATTCCTGGATAAGTCGAGCATCAATTGCACCGACCAGGGGTCTGTCCATCCTATATAGTCATTTACGAGTTGGATGGATCCTATAGTCGAATACCTAATGGACGACAAGATTCCTGCGGATAAGCTGGAAGCTTGGTGCCTGAGATTTAGATCGGCACATGACACGATTATAGGAGATACTTTGTACAAGAAAGGGTACTCTCAGCCGTATCTGAGATGTCTACGGCTTGATGAAGTAGAGTATGTGGTCCGTGAAATACATGAAGGAATTTGCAGGAATCACTCCAACAACCAAGCACTAGCACAAAAGATTATCCGTCAAGGATAATTTCAGCTGACAATCCAAGAAGAATACAGTGATTTCATCTATTTTGTGGTTGTCCCAAGGCAGCCAGCAGAGGAGTTGACTCCCATGAGCATATCATGGTTGTTTTCTTAGTGGGGGATCAACACGGGCAAGGGACAAACCAAGTACACAATTGTGGTGGTGGATTATTTCACCAAATGGGCTGAGGTTGAGCCTATTGTAAAAATCACTAAGCAGAAAATAACGGATTTCATGTGGAAAAACATTATCCGTCGGTTCGTTATCCCACACACCATTTTGTCGGACAACGGGAAGTAGTTCGACAACAATAGATTCAGAGGTATGTGTCAAAGGCTCGTCATCATCAACGCCTACTCGTCACCTCACCACCCTTAATCCAATGGCCAGGTGGAGGCTGTGAATAAAATCATCAAGAATCACCTTAAGACTAAGTTAAAGAAAGCCAAGGGAAATTGGGCCGAGGAACTTCCTTTCATTTTGTGGGCTAAGAACTCCGGTTCGGTTAGTGACAGGAGAGACCCCTTCTCTCTTTCTTACTGTGCGGAGACTGTCGTCCCCGTCGAGATAGGACTTCCCACTGCTCGAGTATAGACCTATCAAGATGACCAGAACACCAAGCTGATTACGACAAGCCTCAACCTACTTGAAGAATTAAGGGACACTGCGAGACTGCAGATCATAGCTCGACATCAATAGGTCGCCCATTTCTACAATTACACTGTTAAAAGAAGACGTTTTCAACGGGGAGACCTCGTCCTTCGCTGTGTGTTCTAAAGCATGGTTGAACCTGGAGTAGGGTCCTTGGTCCCTAATTGGGAGGGACCCCATCGAGTAGTCGACTTAGCTAAACTTGGATCTTACCGCCTTAAGGACCTAGAAGGACGACCACTGCCACATCCTTGGAACGCCGAGCATCTGAAAGTCTATTATTCCTAGGAAAATCGATGTAAGAGCCGAGCCTACTTGTTACAATGGCATTTTTAATAAAAGATGCAATCTTCTACATAATGCTAAGTTATTCTACGTGGTCTACATGGGACTTCCCCCGCAAGGGAGAAGGTAACAATGATGGGTCGACCACTTACAAGAGTGATCGCCCCATCAACCGAGCAAGCTAAGAAGGACCATCTCTCATGTGCAAAGATGGAACCCTTCGACGAGTTGACTCTTAAAGAAGAGGTCAACTCGTCACTTGACAATCCACGTCAGCATAATTCACGCAATCAACGATAATAATATCCACAAAAAAAATCTACAAGTATAGCATCCAAAATAGCACCGAGGCACAATAATATTCAGTTACAAAAGATGAAATAAAAGAAAAAATAGAATTAGTCATGGCCTAGCTGGCCTATGGGGGATCGGCACTGGGGGTTGGTCACATGAAGGAGGGTCTTCGGTACTTAGGGTCTTGAGGTTGAGGTATGGGTAAAGCTACTTAACATCCTCTACACATGATTTATATTCATAGTAGTAGACCTTCTCAGCCTCGGCCTCCTGCTCCACCAAAGTCTTAAAAGCCTCGATAGCAGCAACGACCATTGAAGTGGCTGAGGCCTCAAGCTCGTCACGCTGACCAGTGAGAGCCTTCTCAACAGCCGCCTCTACATTATCGATTGCATCAAGCCTCTCCTGCACTACTTTGCCCGCCAATCAGGCATTATCATCCTTGTCTTTCACCTTTGCTAGCTCGGTGTTTGCAGAATCTAGATGAGATTGGAGCTCATTGACTTCCCCCTAGAACGCTAGCTCCCTCACTTGACCCTTGGTAATAAGGCCCCTGAGCTCCTCTCGCTCCTCGGTCGTCGCCTCAAGAGTGAATCCTCCTCAACCATCTCTCTTTGGAGGACCTCTACCCCCCCCCTCAAAGAGCCTCAATCTCCTCATCTTTCCTGCTTATCTCCCGTAGCCTTTCACGGGTCGATAGGAACATGGGCAGCGCATACATGGCAGAGAAAGTGAAAGATATGGCAAAACCAAGGAAAGGCAAATGTAGCTAAGGGAGGGAAGTCATGTTATAACAGACCGAGACAATATCGTTGATGAAGGATTCGTGATATTGTGTGAGAAGCTCAGCTACCTCCACCCCAGGAGCATGCTTTGTTGCCCAGTTAACTAGCTAAGACATGTGATAACCAGGGGAGAACTACCCAGCCTCAGGGAGAGGTACAGACCCCACGGCCTTGTCGATGCCACTAGCAGCAGAAGCTTAATGATCCATCATAGGCTCACCCCCATCCCTAGGTAGAGAATGAGCTCCCTCAATCGAGTGTTCGACCTCTGTAGGAATTAGGACGACATCCTTGTCACCCGCCGGAGCCACTCCTTTGGGTTTGAAAGAGGAGGGGACGACTATGACTTCTTCCCTAACTGCCTTCCTCTCCACTTCGAGTTAGATTGGGGGGACAATCGAGGGTAATTCAGGGACAGGGGCAGGAACGGCTGCGACCTTAGCCTCGACAACTGCGGTTGGATTAACTTCGGCCCGTGGACTCTCCTTCCTCTGGACAATGACCTTCACTATGGGGTTGGAGCGTAACATCTCCTGAAGACGAGGAGGCTTTCTCTTCCTCGGCCCCAATGCCTCATCCATACTTGCGCAGAACAACTCAATTTAAGGAGGTGGCTTCATTAAAAAACATGAACTATGCGGTTATACCGACTTAAGGCGAATAGGGTAGGTTTGAATCTGTAAAATCTGAACTGATAGAGGTCATCTGGATTGATGACATGATGTCAGATGTGTTACTCAGCGTTAAGCAATTGCGCCGTGGTGACCTGGGCCTGATGGATGGAGGGTAGCTCGGGACCGCCCCTCAGATAATCTGCTAATGAATAGTTAAGGTCAGATGAGAACAATACAATGTAAAAGTCGATGATGGAATAGACACTTCAAGAAATCCTACTTGGAGTGGAAAATTTGGTGTGGACCCTGACCCGTAGACCACTAAGATAAGCCACAGGCACCTCCCACTCTCCCGAGGCCCACAACCATTTGTTCTTCCAATCCTTATTAGAAGTGGGGAGCATAGTGACGAGGATAGAACCCTGTTGAGACCTCATCGATAAATAATACTAACACAGCTCATGCACGGTCATGTTTGGCTTGGTAGATGGTCATGAACTCGTCAGGCGTCATCTCTTGATTCTTGAGCCAATGCTAGACAATGTAGGATGATACCAGCGTCCTCCAAGCATTGGGAATGAGCTGGCCCAGAGCCAACTTCATACGTGCGGTCATGGCGTGCACGAAGGGGTGGACGGGAAATTGGAGCCCACACTGGAGGGTGCAGATGAAGATCGTGACATCACCTTCAGCTAGGTCCCTAGGGGCATCCATGCATCTAGCTCAGAATCTAGTAGTTCGCTTGGATCTCAACCATCTGAGATTCTACTAAGATCGAGTCCCCGGGGATGAACTCGGCGGGTTGGCTGCCCTATGGTCCAACAACCGCCCCTCCCATCAGATCTCGAGGTATTCTCTTAGTACCCTTAGAGGAAGCAATTGCTTTAGTGCCTTTATCTTTTCTAACACAAGGTCGGAGGGGTATCGCTTCCAGTGGGCCTTCCGAAACCTCGCGCCTAGAGTCTGCACTCTCTAACTCTGAATCCTCCTCAAATGCATATACTTCACAAACTCCACCCGACCCATTCGAGATTGCAGAATGAATGGAAAAGGAGAAAATGAGAGAAAAAGGGGACCGAAAAGAGAAAGAACTCACCGAAAATCGCTTGCTCCAGGGAATCGCTAGTAGTAAGTGTCTTCCAGGAGAAATAGAGATGAGATTCAAATGAGGGGGTGGAACTAGCTTTTATAGTCTCAATCGGCCAACTGTAATGATGATAAATAGCTGTACCCGAAACTGAAACACCACCGAGCTGAAACTTATAGGGTACGTGGCATTACACTGTTGGTTCGGACTCACTTCCACCTAGCCAAGCGATGTTTACATTTAATGGGAGTTATGGGGAAGATGTCTTCTCACCTCCTGAAGTTCGCGTGGTAGCTCCCCTGTAACGTCTAAAAAAATTTCGTACAAAGACCTGAGTACCACCTCAGCCAGAAATACCTAAGGACCGTATCCTTTTGTAATTAAGTCAGAATTTAGTTAAGTACTAAACTGAATAAGCGATGAAATGAGCTTGAGCCACCATTTCCACAAATGAGAAGACCTAAAACCATTAATACCACTGACTCAACACTACATAAAAACCTAGGAAAAATCCCAAGAGCCTATCGCTCTAAAAAATGCATTGAAACTCCGTATCAGACCCATAATAATCCTACTGGGCTTGAGAACCATTACGGGAATCAAGCCCAAATAGTGTCCAGAAATGTACAACTTGAGCCCTAAGCGAAGTGTGTGAGAAATGCGAATATCTTTAGAAAATATATTGAAACTTAAGTGAATTGGGCCATTCGCTCACACACAAAATTGAGGATTTCGGACGGTCAGTTTTTTACCAAACTTCACCCATGGGGAAAGGAAATTTCTCTGCGCATATCCATATAACTGTGGCCCCGATCGAGCAAGTATGACTGTTGATCTGACACGGGTCCTCCTCGGTCTATCAGCTTATCCGATCGCACCAAAACCACATCCTGGCATAGATCCACTATCAGGGAACTTACCCTGTATCGTAGGTGAGTAGTGGGCCTCCTTGTGTACCATGTTTGTAAAAAAATAAATGACCGAAGGGTATAACCCATGTATCTAGTGGCGTTGGGATCATTTGCATCACTTCCGAGCTTATAAATAGCCCTTATACCACCCCACCTCTCTCATGTACGAATTTCTCCAAAACCTTAAGGGAGAGAGAGAGGGAAAAGAAGAGAAAAGAGGAAAGAGAGAAGAAGGATTGTGGGAGATTGCTGCCACGATTCTCTCCCACGACTCCACGCCTCGAATCACTTTCCCATTTCACTACACGATCTGTTTCGATTACGATTTGGGTAAGAAATCATAACCCTAGTACCGTAGTTGAGATCTAGAATGGTTGTTTATCAACTTAGCTAACCGATTTCACTATTTAAGTACTCGACGTTCTGTTTTAGAAACGTAGAATTCGTACAGAGTCTGAATCGTGTATTCTGACAAAAGGTGCGGACTATAAATGTTTAGGTTATCATTTTCAATGCTTTCAATGTCAGCTAATGATTTATGTCTGACTTGATTGCTACCATATTGTCTTAGATATGCCGCTTTCGATATAATATACATGTATTCTCTATGTTGAACAAAAGATGTATCTCATGTGTTTGTTGAAATGTTTGAATGAACATGTAAATAAGATTTGTGCTTGCCATAATTTCTGATCTAGGATTCATCCTTGTCGTATGCATGATGATCTCTCTGTATAAGGAATTGTCATGATATACGTAGTAACTAATATGGTCTATGTATTTGGTTATGTGTGGCCTAAGTGTTCGATAAATTGTCTGAATGAGAAATTGTTGATGACTTGTATTTATTATGGATATTGAGATAGGATTCTCAATTACCTTAATCATATGTATAGTTTCTTTCAAGTAATCTTAATTTTGTCTACGTGATTCATGGATAAAATGTAAGTGCCAGGTAAGATGATCGATGTGTATGATGAAATGCTATAATGAGGAATTTATTTAAATTATTAGTTGAATGTTGGCATGATTATCACATGTGTCTACCAATTGCATTTGAGTAAGAATGGGGCTACAACCTGACCCCGACAATCGGTAATTGTTCATGTTTGGGTGGCTGAATTAGTCTCGCCACATTGGGTAACTCGATGAATCCAGGTTACACCACGATTGTTGACAGTGGTTAGGTCACACGGGGTGTTTATGCACTCCATGTTGATTAAGTCAACGTGTGCTCGTACCAATCGAACTTGTCAAACAAACTGATTAGCCTATTGTGTGTTTATCATATATGGATATCACTACTTGAATCTAAGATATTACTTACCAAAGTAAAAGCTCGTTTCAACCATGGTACCATGATCCACTAAGACTCATGAGTTGGGCATGGTGGTATGGGACACCATGTTCGAGTTGTCAGCCTACGCTGGGGTGATGAGCCTCCCCGTAGTGACTAGTGAGCAACCCAGACTCGTGAGTCAGACATGGTGGTATGGGACACCATATTCGATCTGTCAGCCTATGCTGAGGTGACGATCCTTCCCGTAGTGACCGCGAGTATAAACTTCTAACTTGCCTATCTACTGCTTTTCATTAGGGGTGATGCCCTACAACTTGCCTATCGTATGTAGTTAACTAGGATTGGCAACCCTAGATGGATCCTTCATTTTGGTTAATGATATAAAGGGAGGTACCTTAGCTTCCCGAACCTGCTAAATGAATAAGCATAATTAAGTACTTGGCTAACACGGCCATGCATCACATTACATTAGTTAAGATGTACTTTTAGTGAGGAAGGTGTACTTTAGGGAGTGTTGTCATATGTGAAATTGGTTGTCAGAGTCACTTGTGAGGGAGCTTTGTGCGAGGGCATACATCATTACTTGCACTCCATTCCTGCATTAACAATATTAGTTAGGAAGTGATTGTTGTATTGCTTTATCATTACTGCTTGATTGAATTGATAACATATTAACCTTTACCCTATAATGCCATTGAGTTGATCATCACTCTCACCCTAGGATGATGTTTTAAAACACCAACCAGACTCTAGTTTAGATGCAGTTGTTGATGACGTCTATGCGACGAATCAGGACTTCATGGATGAGGAGGAAGAGTTCTCCTACATTCAGCTCTCGGGCGGGTCTATGTAGATCTCGTACCGATGTTCAGGGACTATAGGGATATTGACTTAGTTGAACATCTTACATTCTCACATTTTATATATTTTGAAACAATACATGTATATATATATTCAGCCTGGTTACATACTCATACTCTAGAGTTTGTCAAACCCCTTCATATTTAAATACATATGTTTCAGACTTCCGCTTGCTTAATTTAATTATATCTGGAGTATGATATGTTATTTTGGTATAATCCCACTCATGTTTAACTCATTAATATGGACAAAATTTGAACATCATTATCCATGCATAAGTGATGTGTAGGATCTCAGGAGTAGAGCTTTGCTCGACCCTTGAAATTCATGGCATTACAAGTTAGTATCAAACCATGATTTGGATTAAACTAGACCTGGGTTATAGGTAACACGACGTACTCTGATGCACTCTGACTTAGAAAGGGAGCGATGGAATCTAGAAACCACATCGGGCGAGATTAACTACTGTAGTGTAGCCCGTACGCGTCCTAGATCATATAAATTGGTCTCAATCATCATTAGGTCATCAATCGATGGGTTTAAACCATTGATCGACAAATATAAAACCTGAAACATGCTAAGAGGTGCAAATACATGCACGTGTAACTAGGAAAACATACCGTATGGGCCTAAAAACCCGAATCACAAAATTCAGTGGGGCCCAAGAGGTCCCACGCACCCATACAGCACCCCGGGAGGGGGTGGCCACCGCGGGATACCCTAGAGGGGAGCGGCGGGACCGCCTGGAAGGTGGCGCACCACCCACCTCCACAGTGGGGCCCGACGCTGGTGTACCGCGGATCGGTCATCCATGTGGGGCCACTCCCCTGTGTGGGACCTCTCATTTAACCCATTTTCCCCCTTTTGCTCATTTCACCCCATTACACCCTATTCCTACCCTAAAAACACCCCCAAACCCATTAACCACTCTCTTTCTCTCTCAAATCTCCTTCTCCATACATTCAAATATTCCATTTCTTCTACACCCTACACCCATTCATTACCATTTCCCTAAAACTATCCCTTACAACTCTCCATCTTCTTTATTTCCACTCATTTGAGCACAAAACACTCTTTTTGTGTCTCATAACTCCCAATCTTCAAACCCACGTCATTCCCAAAGCTTTTCCAACTCAATGGCCCTCTTTGATCTAGTCACCGTTATTTTCTCCATCTCAATGCTCCTCTCCCTTATGGGAAAGAAGAGAGCAGCCTCAAATGAAGCCGGGCTTAGCCATCCAAGTCATTTTAGGAAGAAGGCGAGCACCGAGCGAAGGTTGAAATGGGATCTTGACCCTCAAGTCCTCATAGAAAGGTCGCTATCGACAGGCGCCGAACTTGGTAAGCTCCGTGGTCACAAAGTTGTGTTTGAAGCTCATGTTGACTAGAAATTATTTGGATTATACCCCGTGATCAATCTCCTCTTGGAGAATGGGTGGGGTCCCATATTTGAAGGAAAAGCTCACGTAGATGAAGGCACCATACAAGCCTTTTGTACTCACATACGGGACCTAACCCTGGTGCCTCTTCAATTTATCATATCGTTGGGAAGATCTCACGCCAAGGTCGATGTGGATGTCATGGCACGTATCATGGGAATAGAACGTGGAGTTGTACATGCAAGTGAGACAAATCTCGCTAGTGAGCGGGAGAGAAATCATCGCACTCATTTCCTTTGCAGCCAACTTGATCGGAGGAGGTGAGGAAATAACCTTGCATAGACTTGAATGACGGTAGATTATCGCCTGCTCCACCATATATGCACGTACAATGTATACCTTAGGTGGAGCAACCGCACAGAATGTACCGATTCATGGTGGATTTCCTGTACAGAGCTGGATAGGGAGACAAGCTGTGCTTACCTACTTTTGCCTTGACTAAGATAATCAACATTGTACGATTTACTAGGGGAGATGCCTCACTCCCTTTTGGCTGACTCATCTGCAAGATCGCCCGAAATTTTAGCTTCAGACTCAATATGGATAACCTCGCCCCAATCCATTTCATCGGTAAAACTACACTCAACAATATGGGCATAGGCCCCAGGCAATGCCAAGCAAGGCTTGATGAATATGGGGATGAGATAGAAGAAGAGACTGAAGAAGAGGAAGGCAGTGAGGAAGAGGAGCAGGAAGAAGAGGAGGAGGCCCAAGACACAGATGGGGACCTCCTACTGCTACACATGAGGCAACCATGACCAGGTCGCCTTAGAAGCCCATATGGCTAAGATTGAAGAGAACCAGGCCTACCTAAAACAAAAGTTCAAGAGGATGTCTCGCACCCTAAAGCCCTCCTGTGCTGTATGCAGGATAAGGGTGCGCCTTCGCCTTTGCCAGAATTGGAGGACTAGTCATATGTTTGTAGTTGTTGTTCTTGGTTTGTTTGTAATAGCCTTCGTTAGGCTTACTTGGATATTAGGTTAGTCAGTGTTAAAGCCTTTTGTTAAACTAGCTCACATGCATTCTCTGTCATAATTTATCTAATGCTACATCATATGTATTATGACAATTTTGGTTAAATGAAATGCATGAAGTTTCTTTTGTTCAGAAATGTGTAGAATGCTTGGAAAAGGTGGTTGATGTTATCCTAATCCTGTAAACGTTACACCCTATGTTGTATATAGGGAATGCCTCCTAAAACCACTCTGAATATGACACGTCTCCCGCTTGGCGGATCGATTGACGGGGCCCCTCCCCCGAGCGATAGCCACACGGACCCTAGTTTGGGCTCGGGTATTTAGACAATGTCTGATTCACAACCAGCCACTGGCCCCACGAATGGGCCAACACCTAGTGCACCACTGGTTCTTGATCAGAAATGTGCGTCCACGTCGATGCCACATGTGCCTCAGATGGCCTCTCACCCTGATAGGTTAGAACAGATAATGCTCATAATGTAACAACAATAACAACAATTTTTGGCTACTATTGCGGGGGCCATTGCCCAGAACATGAATGCAGCCTCCTCGATGCCACCTATACAACCTACTGGGGCTATGCCCACAAGTGTCCTATTTGAGCGCTTTCAGTGCCTCCGTCCTCCCACTTTTGCGGCTACTCATAAACTCGAGGAGGCTGAGTACTGGTTGGATCGCATATCCAAGATGTTGAGGTTGTTGCACTCTACTGAAGCAGAGTAAGTCGAGCTGGTTATGTATATGTTTGAAAAGGAGGCTAGTCTTTGGTGAGATAGCATCCTACGAACCATTCCCACAGGATTTGTGTGGACGTGGGACGAGTTTCGAAACCCGTTTTCATGGAAAGTACTTCCCCCTCACTCACCGTAATAAGAAGGATGGTGAATTTCTCCTGCTTCGACAAGGGGGGATGACAGTGGCAAAACATGAAATTCGGTTCACCAGGCTAGCCAGACATGCTCCTTTGATCTTGGCAAATGAGCCGATGAGAATGCGGCTGTTTTCATAGGGACTGCGGGCTGATATCCGCACTAAGATGTGTTGCGCTAGCATTCCCAACTATGCTAAGCTAGTGACCATGTCCATGCGAGCTGAGCATGATGGTGAGAGACTCTCTCAGACACACATGTCGATAGGCCCGAGGCATCATCTTGAATTACCGATCTGACCTTTTCTCGGTAAGAGGCAGCGTGTAAATTCGCCTCCCAGACAACTGGATCCGCCAGTCCAACAGAGGCGATTTTATCTTTGGTGTGTCTATTATAACAAGATGGGCCATACAGAGCCCTTTTACTTTACTAAGATGAGGGACAATGGCTTTATGCTACCTCAGAAGATCAACCGCCAGCCACTACAAGTTATATCAGCTCCACATCTACGATATGCATCACCGACATAGCCATTCAACTGACCTCCCACACCTCGATACAGGCCGCCTCAACAACTAATGGAAGCGCAACCCAATCATCCTCAACAAGCTCGAGTATATGCCCTCGCAATCGAAGCATCTGAATCTGCGGTTGCAGTACTGCTAGCCTTTGAAGTCTCTGCTCACATCTAAGGTACACTGGTATTTCTGTTGGTGGACACTGGGTTCACCATTTCAATGATAGTATACTCTACAGTCAAGCGTTTAGGGTTGAATATGATCCCCATGATTGGGATGAGAGTCATCGCAGCAGCAAGAACTTTTACTGATGCCACTAAGATTTATCAGAATTGCCCAATAGACTTAGGAAGCAGGGTGGTGTGCACTAACCTGATTGTCACCATGATATATCATTATAACGTCATCCTTGGCATGGATTGACTCACCAAAATGAAGGCCGAGATCGACTATGAAACCAAATTGGTGACATCACATGGGCCCAAAAGCATGACCTTCACTTTCCTTGTTCAGGTCAGTTGTTTATACTGCGTTCGTTGTTACGCTTCCTTACTAGAAAATGTTGATAGCCCGACACTTGGGGACACGCTAGTAGTCCAAGACTTCACAGACGTGTTCAGAATAATCCATGGACTACCTCCTCAACGCGAGATTGACTTTACCATAGACCTGGTGCCAGGCACGACACCTATCTCTTTACCGACGTATCGCATGCCTCCGTGTAAAATGGAGGAATTGAGAAAGCAGATTGATGATTTGTTAGATTTGGGTTTCATAAGACTGAGCATATCTCCTTGGGGAGCACCTATGTTGTTTGTAAAGAAGAATGATGGATCGCTGCGATTGTGTATTAATTATCTGTAAGTGCTATGGTTTCATGCTCCTTTAATTGTCAAATTTTGTGGTGCTAAAACCTCTTGTGTGCCAAAACTTCTATCTGTGTGTCTTCTGTTTGTATGTTGATATTTTTATGTGATTCAATACGGCATCACAATGGTTCAAGACATGTACGGTGCTCAACTTCAAGATATGCAAGGTTATGTACCGTGTCCTCTTCCGTATGCATCAATGCTCAAAGCTATATGATAAGAAGAGTGTTTGTTCCAGACTCAAGTGCATTTCAAGACTCAAGTACTACTCAAGTTGAAGTTTATATTCAAGTTGTGGAAGATCTCAAGATCAAGCTCATCAAGTAGAGATCTCAAGTTTCAAAGGTTAAACCATCATCTGAAAGAATGATATTCAATATTCATACTGCATGTTCCAGGTACGAAAGACCTCAGTTTAACCTTAGGGTAAGTCATTTTGTATACATAAGTCAAGATAAATCTTTTTACATGAAGTTAGTCTGTTATAAGACTAGTCCTGGACCTTATTTGACCAGTCCTAGACCTGGTTCAACCAGTCTAAGAAATTCCACGACTAGTCCTAAGTTGTTGAAGATTTTCAGAATTTTTTAGTTATTCTTCAACCAATCCTGGAGACTGTTCGACCGGTCATAGGGGTGTCACGACTCGTCCTTTGACCAGTCCTAAAACTACGACTCAAACTCCAACAACCAAATCTGGTTTCCTACGACAAGTCCTGGGTCTGCTTCGACCAATCGTAGGTGGTCTACGACCAGTCGAAGGGTCCCTACGACCAGTCATAGAACTACATTTTCAGATCACGCTTAAAATTTCAAAATGCTGTTGGAGCTATGACCAGTCAAAGGTTCATAAGACCGGTCGTAAACGCGATCTTTGCTTCTATAAATTGAGCACGAATTTTAAAGTTTTTCATCGATCGATTAATTTGAGAAATTCAAGCCTCCACTCTGAGATAAGTTGTGTTCATTTTTAAGCTACGCTGTGCATATTTAATATTCTTTTTGTTAGCTTTTCTTATTTGATTTTATTACTATATTCCAATATATTATTTTGAAAAAGAGGAATTGTTGTATTCCTTCTTCATTGGAATCAAAATCAAATAGAGTTACGCCCAATTTGGTTTAATTTAAAATCAATTAGAACCTATAACCATTTCTTAAGTGAGTATTGAACATTGAACGTTGATTCGAATTTCTACTCTCATTGGTTCTACCGGGCTGCTACAAAAGAAGAAATCCAGGTATTTTACATTTATTGTAAATTCATTATTTTAGTTTTATTTGAGATTTGCCAGAAAAATCTCATTGTGTTGGTTATTTGAGGAGAGCCAAAAAACTTAGAAAGTGTGGGTTTTTGGATTGTGTAAGTCCAAGTTAAAAAGACACAATTGTGAAGGTTTTAGGTAAACCTGTAAAAACTTGTTTGATAGTGAATGCTAATATCCCCTGTGTGAGGATATTATGAGTGGAGTAGCAAGCTGTGTGGCTGTTGTTTAATAGTTGGTGAGCACACAGGTGAACCACTATATATCGGTGTGTTTTGTGATTTGAATGCTCTTTTAATTTTCATATCTTAAATCATTTAGATTTGTGGAATGTATATGTGGATGTGAATGTTGTAATCTTTACATTTCAAGCAAAGTGGGGAATGTTGTAATAGTTTAGAATTTATTTCTTGCTATTTCCTTTATTTCCTTTCTGTTTGAGTTTTTGATATTCAATTTGTTCTAGTAAGGTTGTCTTGCCATAAACCCTTGGTTTTTATGGTGCAAAGGTTGTCCTTAGAACAACATTAGTATCAAGCTCTTTATTTAAGATTGCTTTACATTTCAGTGTTTGATTTATTTAAAGTATTGCTCTTTATTTTTATAAGGTTATCATATTTCTATTTTGCTATTAAATTTTAATTTGGCACAATCCTATTCACCCCCCCCCCCTCTAGGACATATAGCTTGGCCTTTTCATTATCGCAGACTAAATGACGTCACGGTCAAGAACAAGTATCCTCTACCTAGGATAGATGACCAGTTCGACTAGTTGAAGGGGGCACAATATTTCTTTAAGATAGACTTACAGTTTGGGTATCATCAGTTGCACATCAGGAATGAAGACGAGCAAAAAACAGCATTCAGAACCAGCTTCGAGCACTGCGAGTTCCTCGAGATGACGTTTGGACTTACAAATGCACCGGGAGTATTCATAGATCTCATGAACCAGGTATTTCATCATATTTGTACCGATTCGTCATCATATTTATAGATGACATTTTGATATACTCGAAGGGTCGGAAGGATCACGAAGAACACCTGCGATCAGTCCTTGATACTCTCAGACAAAATCAGTTGTTTGCATAGTACCAAAAATGTGACTTTTGGAAGGAAGAAGTCAAGTTCTTAGGACATGTGGTTTCCAAGGAAGGAATTGTTGTGGACCTTGAAAGTGCCTTAATTTGTCAAATTACATAAGTGTTGAGTCAGATTGTCTACAGAGCCTGATAAGAAGATTAATTCAAGCGTCTGCCTCAACCGAATGTATGCAAGCTCGCCACGGGTAAATCTAAAGCCTCACATCTCATGTCCCAAAACACCAGGTGAAGAAAACCCTTATAAACAAGTTAAAAAATCATAGGGTTTTAAAGTGAGAAAACTTTTTTCAAAATAGGAAAATCTCTAAGTTTTTCTTGCCTAGTCAATTTTATCAAAACACCCTCGATATGATCGACCTGCGCTGTCGAGTCCTCGATTCTTCATCGATACCATCGAAAAGAGGACCAAATATGTCCAGTAACCTCACAATATATCTGGACGAACTATCGATGTATCGATATAACTATCGATATCATTGATACTCAAATCTCGAGCTCATCGAAAGTGGCTCGATAAGATCGACAGGCAGATTTCCAACACCCCTCTTTTTAAAAGAAAATCTTAAAATCCTTTGATATATCGTTGCTCCCTCTGATATGATCTGAAATCAAATATCGCTAAGTTCAGAAGTGCATCGATGATATCGATCGAGGGCGCGCATTTCTTCCATCATATTTCAGGGTGGTTTAACTATGATCGGGGGTCCTTCGATAGAATCGATATTCAAATATCGATGACATCGGTACCAGGTCGATTGTATCTAACATGGACATAAATTATCCAGCAAGCTCAATGAAAAATTCGTTGGATTTATCAATGCCTTGACGCTGATATTGATATCATCAACTTTCAAATTCCGATGATCTCAATGGTTCCCCGATCATTCTTAAAAACCTGAAATATTCCAAGTCAAGTCTCTCCCATTTTTCAAATGTTGATTGATCGAACCTATCATCGATAGAATCAGAGTTCGAAATTCGATGACATCGACAATTGTTTCGATTCATCGACCAGCTGGCAAAAGGTTTCAAAAGCATAAGACTTTGAGTTCGAGTCATCGAGCAGACCATCGATGCTATCGAGAGTATGCGCTCGATGATATCGAACCTACTCGATGATATCGAACTCAGTCATAAATGTGACCGTTTTATATCCGTTGGAACCTTTTACCTATATATAGAGGACTTGTCTATTGTTGCTAGGAGAGAGAAAGTAGAGAGAGCTTTTGTGTGTTTAACCTTAGATCATATACCCAAAGCCCTTTCTCTCAGGGAAGTTCATCCTCCAATTCACCCTCACCATTGATATCCAATAGAGTGGATTGGGGAATGAACTTCCGTATTCAAGGATCCTCCATTTACTACCTCAATGGCAAATCATTAAGTTGGGATGCCTTAAATGCCTAGATGATTGGAACTACTCTATCTTCCTTATAGGAAAACCTTAAGAGAGTAGGATTCCATCATAACCTTAACCCAACCTGTCACCATATATTGGTACATCTTTTGTGTTGCGGATCAAGGAAGTAGAAGACTCTTCATTAATAAGGAGGAGGAGATCTTCGACATTGTGCTTATCGGGACTCATCGACTTATTTGTAAGTATCTAGAGTTCAAGAGGACACTTATGATTATTCCTTTGTAGGAATAGGTCTTAAGTGGTTCTCACCCTTTGAAGTCCTCAAGGAGGCCTCCGGCGGGAGTGTACGTCGTGGGTGCGTTGTGTAGACCCTTGCTCTGTGGAGAGCATAAACATTTGGTTGAAGGTGAACCAACAAAACCTTAGGTTTTAGGTCAACCACTGTGAAACCTCGGGTTTGAGGTGAACCATGTAGAAACCTCCAATAGGGTCTTATGGAAGATCCTTGGCCAGTGTGCCTAAAAGTGGGTGTGTTGTGTTGACCCTTGCTCGTGAGAGCATAAATAGTTAGCCTCAGAGTAGGTTGTAAAGGTTGAAGGTGAACCTGATTTAAAACCTTAGGTTTGAGGTGAACCGCTATGAAACCTCCTCAGTGAAATCCGGTACACTTAAGGGTTGAGTGCGGTTACCGGGAGTCGAGTAGACAAGTAGTCGAACCACTATAAAAATGATTGTGTTTGTGATTGCTCTTCTTCTGTGTGTGTGATTTATGTCAATGCATTCATATTTATATATCTGATCACACCTCACACACATACGCAGTCACATCCATCATAAACTAAGTTATATATATATTGTTATCTCTTGAATAGTTTATGATTGGATCCTCTAGCAGGCTTGGAAGCCAGTAGAGTTACATTTGAGTAATCCTGATAGTTGCATATTTATAGGATTAGTGAAATAGGATTTCTAAGTAAAGCTGTAAAAACTTTAAAAAGTCCTATTCACCCCCCTCTAGGACATATTGGCATATTCCTTCTTCAATTAGTGCAGTCTTCACTGCTATTTCAATTGGTATCAAAGCAGGTCTCTCTTTAAGGGCTTCACCGCCTAGAGAGTGATCTTGACTGAAGTTGGGAATATGGCCAAAGGAGAGGGCTCATCGGTCACTAGACATCCAATATTTGACGGCTCAAACTATGCATAATAGAAGGCTAAAATGCATTACTTTCTGAGATCTTTGGATCATGATGTTTAGTATATAGTTGAAAGCAGATGTGTGCCACCAACTGAACAAATCGTACTTGACAGTGGCACTACCATCACAAAACCCAAATCCAAAGAAAAGTGGTGGCGTTCGACAAAGAAAAACAAACTACTAAAGCTAAATCTATGAACGCCATCTACTGTGCCGAGTCCGAGGATATATTTAATCAGATAAGTATGTGTGGGACATCTAAAGAAGCATGGGATCTATTGGAAACAACCCATGAAGGCACAAGCACTGTGAAGAGGTCTAAACTTCAACTCCTGACTTCACAGTTCAAAAATCTCATAATGGAAGAGCATGAGATGTTTATGAAGTTTTTCACCAAGTTAAATATTATTTGCAACTTCATGGGTGGATTGGGAGAGAAAGTTCCGGTACCAAAAAATTGTAGGAAAATTCTAAGATCCCTTACCAGACCGATTTAATCCCAAAGTAATAACAACTGAGGAGTGTAAGAACATTAACGAGATGAAAGTAGAAGAACTGGTAGGTTCCCTAAAAACTTTTGAACTACACTTCGAACAAACCCAAAAATCCAAAACAACTGCCCTCAAAACTTCTAAGAAAATATTACAAGAGGACAGTGAAAGTGAAAAAGAGGATGAAGATGAGAAAGTGGCTTTGCTGGCATAAAGATTCAGAAGGTTCTTTCAAAATAATCATGGTCGGTCTTCCAGAGGAAGAAAGGTGAACAACAAACCTTCTGCAAGCAAATTTGGTAGAAAAACCAAAGAACCACAATGTTATGGCTGTCAGGAGTTTGACACCTATTAATCGAATGCCCAAACAGAAAAACTAAGGGCAAGGCAATGGCCGTCAAGTGGGATGATACTGAGGAGTCAAATTCAGAATCTAGTGACTTAGAAAGTGATGGAGATCAAAAATCATTGAAAATACTCATGGTTTCCACTACTTCAATCATTCCCACTGAATTTGAGAATGAGAAAGAACAGCTAGCCACGAAATCATCTCCATCTGACAATGGAGAAGAAGGAGAAATCGAAAAGGATAAATTGCAAGATGCTTATAAACAACTTTATATTCATAGCATAAATATCCTTAAGAGACTCGAAATAGCGGAGAACAAAAGTAAGTTGCTACAGAAAGATTTGGATAAAACATTGGAAATCAACACACAATTAATAAATGATCTGCAGCAATATCATATGGATAATGATAGACTTGAATGAATTAATACCTTTCTTGAAAACGAGTCTGATAAACTAAACAAACATGTTGAACTGATAGAAGATAAGAATAGACTTCTTTGCAATGAAAATCATACACTCCTGTTTGATCTAGAAGAATCCAAGAAGATGGCCAAGATAAACTATAAGTTTTCCCAGAGTGGCGAAAAGCTAGAAAGACTATTGGGAATGGGAAGACCTAGAAAGGATAAAAGCGGCCTAGGATATGAAAAATTTAAGAAATACAACACCTAGAACTGGAAAATATTTACGATGTCGCTGTCCTGGATATGAAAAATTTAAGCCAAAGGCTAGAAATACAACACCTAGAACTGGAAAATCTACTGCTTCTGGAAGCAAAACTAGAACAACTCCGGATGTCATTTGTGCGGTGATTCAAGTCATTATAAGTTTGAATGCATAACACCTAGGAGGACTAAACCTAACTCTGGTCAGAAACCTGTTAACGAATTATCAACCAGAGAAATACAGAACTTCAAAAGTCCTCTTAAGGATATGGATAGAAGTAATGCCCTTGCACCACCACCCAAATCGGTTAACAAAATGAAATGGATAAGGAAGAATTAGTTCAGATTGAGCATCAGAGATCTGAACATGTGCTAAAATGAAGATTCTTTTTGCTAAGCTTAAAATGATATATCTGAGGTTCCTTGCCTCAATCTTTTGTATAAACATTCAAATGTTTATAATTTTGTTGTGTACAATGTGTGTACATAGTTTTTTCGTCGAAGTATACTGTTGATAGAAATACGAAAAGTATACGTGAAGAATCGTCTGAATGCTGAAAATTGAAATCTTCATTTTTGATATGACTGTCGATATAACATTCTCGATTTATAGATAAAAGGTCGATATCATCGACACCTCCTTAGAAAACGAATAGTCATGTGGCCAATAATGATATCGAAGACAGACTCGATAGAATCGAACAACAACTTCTTGATGTTATCGAAACAATGATCGACAAT
Source organism: Magnolia changhungtana (assembly GCA_030180095.1). NCBI lineage: Eukaryota > Viridiplantae > Streptophyta > Magnoliopsida > Magnoliales > Magnoliaceae > Magnolia > Magnolia changhungtana. The sequence continues at coordinate 1,456,644 of JASAUF010000446.1, forward strand.
ATCGACAGATGCCGCCCAATAAAACTCAGCGAAGCGAAAAAGGGGGTTTATTTTCTCAAGGGTTTTGTTCATCTTCTCTGCTTGATCCTCTCGGCCAAACCACCAGGAGCCACGTCAGACTACTCAAATCCCTCCACAAATTGGGTAATACCCTTCTAACACGTCAAGAGTCCATTCTCTTTTGGGTATTTTTCATTTTTGTCAGGTTTTTATCACTTTTCCCAACTTGTCCACATGGGAAAGGACAAAGCAGTAGCATCCGGTCTAGGGGAGTCTTTAAGAACTACCCGACAAAAAGTCCTCACCTCAAAAGAAAGGGCGAGGGCCCCAGAAAGTGGGATCCCTACTCAGCAAAGATCACGACAGACTTCACGTGGCGGGTCCCAGACCGAATTTTCGGTGCCTTCTCAACCGGCACCATCGCCTCCGGCTAGCCAACGACTTGCAAAATACACTGGCAGGAAACTGATCCATGAAACAAAAGTAGATAGGGGTTGCTTAGCACCTTACAATCTGAAGCCCTTATTTGCTGCGATCGAGTGGCTACCTATTCTAGGCTTCGGGAGGCTGTGCCAGATTGAACGAACACGAGACTTCCTCACCGCATGTCACTCACCTGTATCAGATCATCTTTCAATTATGGTCTCTCTGAATAGTAATGATGATGTGTTGATCACTATTGCTACCATGGCTAACATCTTCAATCTGGAAATGGCTCTAGAAGGCCTCCCTCCATTAGACCTCAACTATCCTGATGTTCGATCCATGGTAACTAATTATCTATGTAATGGTCAAGACAACCCTTGGCATCAAGGGAATGCGCTGAAAGCTAGGTACATGGAACCCCGATTTCAGATTCTGCATGGTATCTTCACCACAAATATATATCCAAGAAGTACCAATAGATCCGATCTCACTGGATTCATGGTCCTGCTGGTTTATTCTATTGCAAATGGGACAAGGATGTGCTCCCCAACTCAGCTTATCAGTTAGTTGGTAAATGCTGTTCATACCTCCAGGGATCTTCATCTCCCATATCCCTAGATCATAAGCAAGATATGCAATAGCATTGGTTTCCCGTCTACCACTGATCCAGTACTCTCACTTCAAGTCTTCAATATAAAGAACATTCGTAAAATGGACTTGAGGTTTCATGAGTATGCTGAGGACGAAGAAGAAGGCGTTCAAGAAGGAGAAGCTAAAGGTGGTGGTGTCCCTCGCTCAAAAGAAACTGGGATGGCCGGAGATGAACCCTCTGAACACGATCCAGCACCATCAACTTCAATGCCTGTGCATGCCAAACGCTACAAGCTAAATAGGATTGGAACGATTCAGAAGGATATCCACTTTATGCATGAACGGCTGACAGTCCTAGAGCGGCTAGCCTATGGAATACAACAGAGTGTGCAACGGTTGGTTGATCTAATGACTTGTCGACAGGATGACATGGTGCCATCCCACTCAGCTCCATAGTGCTGATTCTTGCATACTGTCATACACACATCATTCTTAATGCTGCGTATGAACATTAGTATCTTTTTAGGTGTTCTACGCTCTCTTGGGTATGAGTGACAGTTTTATAACCTTGATAGACTGTTGTTTCTTTGTGTTGTGTGTATATGCCCTGATGTGGGATTGATACTGGTACTTACATATGGGTGCCCTGACATGGGCTTGATTTATTTTTGTTGGGATAACTGTTAATTTGCTATCAATCTTGGGCAATTTATTTTGGAAGTTGGAAATTTTTGGTTTCATTTTGGTAATGGCTGAGTATAATTCTTATCTTTACTGCCATGATTCTGTTTTAAGTTCCCCTAGTTTATCAAGTTTCTGATATGGTATACATGTACTATGCTTTACTGATTATTTTATCTACTATATCACTATTTTATCTAAATTACTATGCATCCATACATTATGAAATTGATGTCTTCTTAAATTGAGTTAATTATTACACATCAATTGATCTGCTTTTGCCTGGTCGGTTCTCCCAAGTAATTCACTCTTCAGTCAATATCACTTGATATATCTTTGTCAATGACTGACAAAAACGGGGAGAACATTTACAAACACCCCAAATGGAAAATTGTGTATCTGCTTGAGTGGTTGAGCAGATGTTTAGGGGGAGCAGCTGCAACAAGTAAAGGGGAGTTGAAGTTTACAAGTCAGGGGGAGCAGCTACTAGTTGTGTACATGGGCTAGAAAATTGTAAAATTGTGTAAAAGTATGTACACACAATTTAGGGTGTGTCTGTCTAGAGTGTTCTAGGGTGTTTCGGGGATTTTGTCACATAATTGACAAATGGGGAGATTGAAAGTGCTCTGGTTTGTCAAGTTACGTGAGTGTTGAGTTAGATTGTCTACGGAGCCTGATAGGAAGATCAATTCAAGCGTCTGTCTCAACCGGATGTGTGTAAGCTCACCATAGGTAAATCTAAAGCCTTACATCCCATGTCCCAAAACATCAGGTGAAGAAAACACTTAAAAACAAGTTAGAAAATGATAGGGTTTTAAGGGGAGAAAACTTTTTTCAAAACAGAAAATCTCTATGTTTTTCTTGCCTTGTCGATTTTATCGAAACACCCTAGGTATGATTGACCTGCATTTTTGAGTCCTCGATGCTTCATCGATACAATTGAAAAGAGGACCGAATATGTCCAGCAACCTCACAACATATCTGGATGAATTATCGATGTATCGATACAACTATCGATATCATTGATACTCAAATCTCAAGCTCATCGAAAGTGGCTCGATAAGATTGACAGGCATATTTCGGTGCCCCTGTTTTTAAAAGAAAATCTCAAAATCCTTCGATATATCGTTGCTCTCTCCGATATGATCTGAAATCAAATATCGATAAGTTCGGAAGTGCATCGATGATATCGATCGAGGGCGTGCATTTCTTCCAGCATATTTAAGGGTGGTGTAACTATGATTGGGGGCCCTTCGATAGAATCAATATTCAAATATCGATGACATCGGTACCAGGTCGATTGCATCGAACAAGGACATAAACTATCCAGCAAGCTTAATGAAAAATCTGTCGGATTTATCGATGTCTCGACGCTGATATCGATATCATCGACATTTAAATTCTGATGATCTCTGTAACATCTCAGATTCTTGCCAACATAAAATTAGACGTCCTTAGGCAATGGGTCAATCTTAACACCTTATTAACTTGTCAAAATCACTTTTGAACCCATTTCCTTCACAAATCTCACCTTTCACCACCTTGTTCTTTCAATTTTTCTAAGTAATTTCACATTAGACACTATCTTAAAGTTTAGGTGATGAAGAACAATACTTAAACTAAACATTACTGTAAATAGTAAATACATAAATTAAATGGGCTTTTAACCATTACCCTTATAGCATCTCACAAAATGAATAGGTTATTTAGAACATCAGCCTCTCCTGCCCTAGGACATTCTTCTATTGTAATTAGGGCGTGTTTTAGTTAAGTATTAATAACCTGGATCACTTTATATACAAACTACAAAGGTCCAAGTACCACCTCAGACAGAAATCATACAGGACTAAATCCTTTAGAAATTAGGTGAGAATTAGCTAGTGCTAAACTAGAGTACCTGTGAAATTAGCACTAGTTACTTTAAATACAATATACAAGACCCAAAACTTATAGAATCATTGATGATAGGTTACCCTAAAATCTAGGATTAATCTCATTACCCAGTTACTCTCGGGAGCATCACGAAACTCCGTATCAGATCTGGACCGCACGTCGAAAGTCCGATTAATGCAAAGTTAAACGGTTAGGACCGCCTTACTGGGCTTGACAACCATCTTGGAAATCAAATCTAAATAGTGTCCCAGTGCTATTCGCTTGAGCTCGGAGTGAAGAGTGTGAGAAACGTGAAATTAATTAGAAATCAATTCCACATTTAAGTAATCTGAGACTTGTCGCATGCGAGCTTGATATAGCAATCAGATCGTCAGAATCTTACCCAAACACACCCTCGGATCAGGGGAAATTTCATACACAGGTGAGTGTACTTGTGGCCCTGATCAAGTTCCGGTGACCGTTAAACTAAAACTGGTCCGCCATGGGTGATTTGTAAATCCGATCGGACCAAAAACGTAACTCGACCTAGATCTAATGTTTGTGAGCTTATGTCCGTCCTTTAGCTCAAGGAGCGCTTCCAAAAGTGCTCCGTTGAGACGGAACAGTCCGTATTCGGACATAACCTAAGTATACCTTCGTCCTGGGTCAAATTTGGTGTGTTTTGGGCCTATATAAGGACCTCAAACCCTCACTTTCTCATCCCATACGAATTTGAGAAAAACCTAGGAGAGAGAAGAGAGAAAAGAGAAAGAAAGTATGAGAGAAGTGGGAGCATCTTCCTGATACTCCATTCCCCTGCTATACGTGTTTAACCACCACTATTTAATCACTTTTCCAGCGATTTCGACTTCGTTCGTAGGTAAGAAACCTTACCCTAAGTTGTTTTAGGGTTTTCAAGAGTTTAGGTGATGGAATAACTGACCTGTTTTATGATTCAGGTTGTTGTTGTGCCGTAGATAAAGGCATTGGGTTCAAACTGGTTTCGGTTCAAGCTTACCGACAAAAGGTACGGACTTTAGACGTATAGGTTATGGTTTTCAACGCTTTCAATGTTAGATAATGATATATTCATGATCTGGATGCTATTGCACATGTACAAAGTGTTGTCCGTTTCATTTTTTGGTTATACGTTAACTATGTTGAATATATTGTATTCCTTGTAATTGTAGAAAATACCATATACGTATGAAATACAGAATTGTGCTTGTCATGATTAATTATTGTCTAGGTATGTTAGATATATGTGTATCAACTTCTGGGTGAACGGATTAGCCTAACACCTGTTATATTAACATACATCGTGTACGTACTAGTTGTAGCCTAAGTGTTTGCAGGAATGTTCGAATGAATATGGAACTATGATTTATGCTTGCCAAGAATATTGGTCGTGAATGCATGATCGTGGTTCATGTGGTAATCCTTTAAGAAAGGATTCACTACGACTTGTGTTTTAACTAGTATATGATAGGTATGTTGGAATGTGTAGTCTAAGTGTTTGTGAAAATGCTTATATAGATATGTACTTAATCTAGTAGTGCCTTGAGTAGGTGTTAAGATAGGATTCTTAACTACCTTAGTGATGTGTATGATTTCCTTCATGTAAGTTGTTTAGTTTAAGCACTTACTGGTTTATGAAGCGTATGTGTTTGAATTTCCTGTTGGCATTGTGTTTTATAATATGCTTGATAATATGTTTGAATTACTTGTTTATTTAATTCTGCTCTGACTACTTAACATGTTTAAGTTGTATTCCATAAAATCCGTGAAGGGTGATGGGGGAGTGGTGTAACGATTCCGTGCAACAACCCTGACAGCCCTAAGCGGACAATATTGGATATTTGATTGTATGATTTGAAATTTTGATCTATTATTGCTTTAACTGTTCCATAATTGAATGTGATTAGGGCTATTGTATAGTCCAGGCAATCGGTAACGGGATTGAATTCGTGGCTGAGATTCATTCGCCACGTGAGATGTGTTCGACGAACCCGAGTCGTACTTCGGTTGGCGATAGTGGTTGGCCACGCGAAGTGCTTATGCACTTCATGTCTTTCAACTTGTCATGCGCTTAAGCTAGCCGAGCTCATCAAGTAACCTAATCTATCTAATGTATGTTCACCATATTTGGACACTACTCCGTGAACATAACGTACCGAACTTACCGGTGCAACCCCGTCAACCTTGGTACCTCAATCCACTAAGACTCATGAGCCGGGCATAATGGTATGGGACACCGTGGTCGAGATGTTAGCCTACGCTGGGGTGATGTGCCTCCCCGTAGTGACCAGTGAGCAACCCAGACTCGTGAGCCGAATACGGTGGTATGGGACACTGTATTCGAGCTGTCGGCCTACACTGTTTTGATGGGTGATGGGGGAGTGGTGTAACGATTCCGTGTAATATCCCTAGCAGCCCTGACCGTACCCGGTGTAGTGACCTCGAGCATACTCTGAATCTACAGCGAGGCGACGAGCCTTCCCATAGTAAAAAGAGTATAAACTAGGCCTGTATTGATAAGGTGATGGGGGAGCGGTGCAAATAGTACGTGTAATAGTCTTAACAGCCCTTTACAGTGACATAGAACTGCATCATCGTATGAGATTATATAGGACTGACGACCCTAGAATGGATCATTGTTTGGGAATGATGTAAGGGAGGTACCTTAGTTTCTCAATCCTGCTGTATGAAAAGGGTTAATAACAACTCGGTAATCATGTTCATAATGCACTATATGTGCCTGGAAGATGTGAAGCACTGAGGGATGAAAGCATGCCGTGGACGTAAGATGGTATTGCATGAGGGAGTATGTTGGTGAGGGCATGCATCATGACAGCATTTCATACTTGCATTAATAATAGTACTTAGGATTGTTGATTGTACTGCTGTATCATTACTGCTTGACTGTTTTGATAACATGTTAACCTAAGCTTTATTGTTCCACTGAGTTGATCACCCACTCCCACGTTACGGGACGGTGTTCCGGACCCCTACCAGACTTTGTCTGATTGCAGATGGCGACGCTACTCTTGAGGTGAGGCAGACTTTTGTGACGACGAGAATGCTTTCTCGTATATGCTGTTTTCTGGTGGCTTCATGTGAGTTGTGCCTTGATCGACGAGGTTAAAGGGATGTTGACCAGATGACACTATACCTTTGGTATATTTTGAAACTATACTTGTAATTCATTAACTTGACAACATATCACACTCTGGAGACTTGCCATAGTTTATATCTTTTATACATCTATCACAGTCTTCCGCTTGTAATTAAACTGTCTCTGGAGTATGATATGCTGTTTTAGTATAATCTCATTCATGTTTCAATGCTCTCATCATAATCATCATTATCTATGTTACATAAGTGATGCGTTGGAACTCGGGAGTTGAGCTTTGCTCGACCCCCAATTTTCAAGGCATTACAAGATGGTATCAGAGCATGATTTGGATTAAACCGGACCTGGGTTATAGTCACACGACGTACTCTGACTTAGGTGGGTGTGAGAAAGACATAGGAACAGTCATAGGTATCCCGGTTTCGCCAATCGGCAAAGTTCACTTAAAAAGGTCACCAAGTTCGGGTCCGTACTCATCTGTGATCGCATGAGTCAATCCCGAATCTCCTCTAGGCCGTCAAACGACGGGTTTAGATGACAACTCACCCCATCCCAACCGTTGAAAACCAGAAAATGCATGTAGACATCAGAAACTTACTTAAATGACCTGAAATGACTTGAAACGGAGTCGGGGCTGAATCGATGCAATCCGGGGGGACCCACGGTGGACTCGGGGTACCATTGGTACCCTGGAAGGGGGGTGACCACCGCCCTACCGCGGTAGCACCGCGCCTAGTCCAGAGGACCGCGGCGGTGCCGCGCTCACCGTAGTCCCCTTTGCCCGGGCTGGTCAGGCCGGTGCGGGTCGGTGTCGGCTCAACCCCTGGACACATGTGGGGCCTGCGAAATTGTGGGGGCCCCTATTTCATGTCCTTTTTGCCCCCTCTCTCTCAAATACTCCTCCAAGCTCTCCCTTTCCTTTAATATTTTCTGTTTTCTCTCTCAAACCGTCCCTCCAATTGCCCATTCCATCGTTTTCTGTCATAACCTATACCCCTCCATCATTCACAATAATAGTTATCCCCCTACCTTCTCCATTCTCTCTCATTTGAGCTCTCATAACCCCCCCCCCCCCCCACTTAAGGCTCAAATTCATGTAAACCCACTAACCCATCCTATATCGTCATTTTCCCTCTTTATTCCCTTTCATTTGAGCCTACGTAGGCTCAAGATTCTGAAACTCAACAATCCCTCTCCTATCTTCTTCATTTCCTTTCATCTGAGCACGAAACCTGCATGTATGTTTGGGACATTTAAGGCCCGTTCGGCCAACTGCATTAGGTAGTTTAAGGTGAATGGAATTGTAAAGGTAACAATAAATGCATGTGTAAGGTATTGTCCTTGGATTGGGTGTATCCCATTTTTTCCAATGCCATGTTTGGAATGTACGCAATTAAACATAAATCCTGGGATTTTCTTTCAAATTACACATAAAAATTCGTCATCATGGGATTTGGAAATCCCATCTCATACTTTCCAACACAAGGCTTATTTTCCAAAGCCTATAAAATTAATTTTTAATCCCCTCCCACCCTCTTACCAAACATGTCAATCCCAATCTCGAGGAGGGATTAGCAATGCAAGCCCATTTAAGACCACTGGCCAAATAGGCCCTTAGAATTTTAGACATAGAGTGGTGTTCCTAGATACGAATGACCTAACAGTAGGGGAAATCCAATAAATTGATAACGTGAACCCTAGGACCTCCTTAGTTGGTTTGGTCATGTGTGAAGTGCTCGAGCATAGTTACATTCTAGTTCGGGCGGCTCAAGTCTGATCAGACAACTTTGACCCTAAGCGATAAGACAATTTCTTATATTAGAAAGGGTATAAAATCATCTAGTGTATAAGCATAGACTTTGGATTACAACCAGTGGATTACCACTACTCCTAAATTAAGATAGACTATTGGTTAGGCTAAGGAAGGTAAAGGACTAATTAATTATGCTGAGCCAATTGAATAATAGACTTAGTTATTCGGCTTAATTGACTCAGACCCACTACACAACTTCCCTTCCATGTTGGCCCGACCACTTACAACTAAAAGTTTATAACTTTGTCTTTGAGAAGTATTAGGAGTATATAGCCGATAGAGACTTTGACTTCTAAGCCTAAGAAATTCCCCAAATGGGCAACAAACAGTTAGGAATTAGGTCCCAAATTACATGCCATGTCGGCATACATATTGTGCATATGAACGTAGAAAGATAGCCTGCTTGGTAAGCTAGACATGATTAAATAATATAAGTCTGAACCGTGATAAAACTCTTTGGTAGAATTAGGCATCTTGCCTCAAACGCACACCTGCCCCTAAAATCAACCACAATACCCATCATCTTTAGCTCCTTTCTATATTCATAGGTACCAATGCCATAATACAGATCATCGATGAAAAGAAGATCAATGTATTGCTAGATCGCTTCCTACGTCATACCAAAGATAGGTTTCAAATTTCAACTCGTTCTAACATACAGATCGATGTACAAATTCTTGAACCCTGAGAATAGAAACAATTTTAAGGGGGGTAGACAAGTTATGAACCCAGTTGAGTTAAGTAGGTATACACATCTACCCGCTCATAGGCGCAGCGGAAGCATGGTTGGCCCTTGCCCCATTGGCCTAGGATCGAAAGAAATTACTCCCAGTTATACGCAAGGTTAGGTCATTAAATAGGATCTAAATCTTCCATAGAATGCCAATAATGAAGTCATGGAAGGAAATCAATTAAGGTTCGAGTATTAAATAAATTCATAGTATAGAATAGGCCGGGTGTGAACTGAGTTACAATAGCCAAGATCAACGCATCTACAACTGTGCTCATTGAATACGAACATAATAGAAGCCCTAGCAAGTTCTACTATGAGAAACCGTTTTAGGATGATCTAGTAAGATTTGACTCACCGTTTCCTTGGACATAGATCATATCGAGGACACTCCTAGACCAAGACCCAATGGGCAACTTTATAAATATGAAATTTGAGTCTTTCATTGATGGACACTCCCTATGTTTTTAGAGTGATCGGACTACGGAGTTACTGACATATACAACTGCGAAGTATTCGCGGCTTGACCCAATTCTCAATCCTGGGCGACTACCAATGGACTCATTGCTTGGCCGAGCAGAAGACCAGGATCTACTAGGACTAGGAAAGGATACGATGAGCTTTCTACCCTGGCTAGGTAGATGGTCGATGTATCGGGATCAAGCCCACTATAACCGTCTTTCCGTGTTGGTCAAACATTGAAAACAACTATCTTACTCTAAATAGTTAGGAATTGTCGTCAAGACGTCAAATAGATAACGGAATAAATTGTATCAACCTATTAAGGAATAAGCAAGGGATAAATAAATAAATTTTTAAGGGGGGGTAGTGCCTAAAATGTACTAGACTAGCATGCACAACATACACCCTACCGCGCATATGAACTTGAAATCAATAAGTCTTAGGCAAATGAAATAATAGAATCCTTTCTTATTACCCTTAGCCAATTTTGGGGACAGAATTATTTTTAAGGGGGGTAGATTGTAACATCTCGGATTTTTTCCAACCTGAAATTAGACGTCCTTAGGCAATGGGTCGATCCTAACACCTTATTAACTTGTCAAAATCGCTTTTGAACCCATTTCCTTCACAAATCTCACCTTTCACCACCTTGTTCTTTCAATTTTTCTAAGTACTTTCACATTAGACACTATCTTAAAGTTTAGGTGATGAAGAACAATACTTAAACTAAACATTACTGTAAATAGTAAATACATAAATTAAATGGACTTTTAACCATTACCCTTATGGCATCTCACAAAACGAATAGGTTATTTAGAACATCAGCCTCTCCTGCCCTAAAACATTCTTCTGTTGTAATTAAGGCGTGTTTTAGTTAAGTATTAATAACCTGGATCACTTTATATACAAACTACAAAGGCTCAATACCACCTCAGACAGAAATCATATAGGACTAAATCCTTTAGAAATTAGGCGAGAATTAACTAGTACTAAACTAGTGTGCCTGTAAAATTAGCACTAGTCACTTTAAATACGATATGCAAGACCTAAAACTTGTAGAATCATTGATGCTAGGTTACCCTAAAATCTAGGATTAATCTCATTACCCAGTTGCTCTCGGGAGCATCACGGAACTCCGTATCAGATCTTGACCGCACGTCCGAAGTCTGACTAACGCGAAGTTAAACGGTTAGGACCGCCTTGCTGGGCTTGACAACCATCTTGGAAATCAAATCCAAATAGTGTCCCAGTGCTATTCGCTTGAACCCGGAGTGAAGAGTGTGAGAAACGTGAAATTAATTAGAAATCAATTCCACATTTAAGTAATCTGACACTTGTCGCTTGCGAGCTTGATATAAGCAATCAGACCGTCAGAATCTGACCTGAATACACCCTCGAATCAGGGGAAATTTCATACACAGGTGAGTCTACTTGTGGCCCTGATCGAGTTCCGGTGACCGTTGAACAGAAATTGGTCCGCCACGGGCGATCTGTAAATCCGATCGGACCGAAAACGTAACTCGACCTAGATACAGTGTCTGTGAGCTTAAGTCTGACCTTTGGCTTAAGGGTGGAACTATCCGTATTTGGACATAATCTAAGTATACCTTGGCCCTGGGTCTAATTTGGTGAGTTTTGGGTCTATATAAGGACCTTAAACCCTCACTCTCTCATCCCATACGAATTTGAGAAAAACCTAGGAGAGAGAAGAGAGAAAAGAGAGAGAGTGTGTGAGAGAAGTGGGAGCATCTTCTTGATACTCCATTCCCCTGCTATACGTGTTTAACCACTGCTATCTGATCACTTTTCCGGTGATTCCGGCTTCGTTCGTAGGTAAGAAAACCTAACCCTAAGCTGTTTTAGGGTTTCCAAGAGTGTAGGTGATGGAATAGCTGACTTGTTTCATGATTCAGGTTGTCGTTGTGCCGTAGATAAAGGTGTTGGGTTCAAACTAGTTTCGATTCAAGCTTACCGACAAAAGCTGCGGACTTTAGACGTATAGGTTATGGTTTTCAATACTTTCAATGTGAGATAATGATATATTCATGATCTGGATGCTAATGCACATGTACAAAGTGTTGTTCATTTCATTTTTCGGTTATATGTTAACTATGTTGAATATACTGTATTCCTCGTAATTATAGAAAATATCATATACGTATGAAATACGGAATTGTGCTTGTCATGATTAATTATTGTCTAGGTATGTTAGATATATGTGTATCAACTTCTGGGTGAACAGATTAGCCTAACACCTGTTATATTAACATACGTCGTGTACGTACTAGTTATAGCCTAAGTATTTGCAGGAATGTTCGAATGAATATGGAACCATGATTTATGCTTGCCATGACTATTGGTCGTGAATGCATAATCGTGGTTCATGTGGTAATCCTTTGAGAAAGGATTCGCTATAACTTGTGTTTTAACTAGCATATTATAGGTATGTTAAAATGTGTAGTCTAAGTGTTTGTGAAAATGCTTGTATAGATATGTACTTAATCTAGTAGTGCCCTGAGTAGGTGTTGAGATAGGATTCTCAACTACCTTAGTGATGTGTTTGATTTTCTTCATGTAAGTTGTTTAGATTAAGCACTTACTAGTTTATGAAACGTATGTGTTTGGATTTCATGTTTGCATTGTGTTTTATAACATGCTTGATAATATGTTTGAATTACTTGTTTATTTAATTATGCTCTGACTACTTCACATGTTTAAGTTGTATTCCATAAAATTCGTGAAGGGTGATGGGGGAGTGGTGTAACGATTCCGTGCAACAGCCCTGACAGCCCTAAGCGGACAATATTGGATATTTGATTGTATGATTTGAAATTTTGATCCATTACTGCTTTAACTATTTCGTAATTAAATGTGATTGGGGCTATTGTATAGTCCAGGCAATCAGTAACTAGATTGAATTTGTGGCTGAGATTCATTCGCCACGTGAGATGTGTTCGACGAACCCGAGTCGTACTTCGGTTGGCGATAGTGGTTGGCCACGTGAAGTACTTATGCACTTCATGTCATTTAACTTATCGTGCGCTCGAGCTAGCCGAGCTCTTTAAGTAACCCGATCTGTCTAATGTATATTCACCATATTTGGACGCTACTGCTTGAACCTAAGGTAGCGAACTTACCAGTGCAACCCCGTTAACCTTGTTACCTCGATCCACTAAGACTCATGAGCCGGGCATGGTGGTATGGGACAATGTGGTCGAGTTGTCGGCCTACGCTGGGGCGATGTGCCTCCTGTAGTGACCAGTGAGCAACCCAGACTCGTGAGCTGAATACGGTGATATGAGACACTGTATTCGAGCTGTCGGCCTACACTGTTTTGATGGGTGATGGGGGAGTGGTGTAACAATTCCGTGTAACAACCCTGATAGCCCTGACCGTACCCGGTGTAGTGACCTCGAGCATACTCTGAATCTACCGCGAGGCGACTAGCCTTCCCATAGTAAACAGAGTATAAACTAGGCCTGTATTGATAAGGTGATGGGGGAGCGGTGCAATGAGTGCGTGTAACAACCCTGGCAGCCCTTTACAGCAACTTAGAACCACATCATCGTATGAGATTATCTAGGACTGACAACCCTAGAATGAATCATTGTTTGGGAATGATATAGGGATGTACCTTAGTTTCCCAATCCTGCTATATGAAAAGGACTAATAACAACTCGGTAATCATGTTCATAATGCACTGCATGTGCCTGGAAGATGTGGAGCACTGAGGGATGAAAACATGCTGCAGACGTAAGATGTTGTCGCATGAGGAAGTATGTTGGTGAGGGCATGCATCATGACAACATTTCACACTTTCATTAACAAGAGTACTTAGGATTGTTGATTGTACTGCTTTATCATTACTGCTTGACTGTTTTGATAACATGTTAACCTATGCTTTACTGTTCCACTGAGTTAACCACTCACTCCCACATTACAGGACGGTGTTTCGGACACCCACCAGACTTTGTCTGATTGCAGATGGTGACGCTACTCCTGAGGCGGAGCCGGACTTTTGTGACGACGAGAATGCTTTCTCATATATACTGTTTTATGGCGGCTTCATGTGAGTCGTGCCTTGATCGATGGGGTTACAGGGATGTTGACCAGATGACACTACACCTTTGGTATATTTTGAAACTGTACTTGTAATTCATTAACCTGGCAACATATCACACTCTGGAGACTTACCATAGTTTATATCTTCTATACATCTATCATAGTCTTCCGCTTGCAATTTAACTGTCTCTGGAGTATGATATGCTGTTTTAGTATAATCCCATTCATGTTTCAATGCTCTCATCATAATCATCATTATTTATGTTACATAAGTGATGCGTTGGAACTCGGGAGCTGAACTTTGCTCGACCCCTGATTTTCAAGGCGTTACAATCTCGATGGTTCCCCGATCATTCTTAAAAACCTGAAATATTTCAAGTCAAGTCTATCTCATTTTTCAAATGTTGATTGATCGAACCTATCATCGATGGAATCAGAGTTCGAAATCCGATGACATCGACAATTGTTTCGATTTATTGACCAGCTGGCAAAAGGTTTCAAAAGCATATGACTTTGTGTTCGAGTCATTGAGCAGACCATCGATGCTATCGAGAGTATACGCTTGATGATATCGAACCTACTAGATGATATCGAACTCAGTCATAAATGTGATCATTTTATATCCGTTGGAACCTTTTGCCTATATATAGGGACTTGTTTATTGTTACTGAGAGAGAGAAAGTAGAGAGAGCTTTTGTGTGTTTAACCTTAGATCATATACCCAAAGCCTTTCTCTCAAGGAAGTTCATCCTCCAATCCACCCGCACCATTGATATTCAATAGAGTGGATTGGGGAATGAACTTCCGCATTCAAGGATCCTCCAGCTACTACCTTAATGGAAAATCATTAAGATGGGATGCCTTGAATGCCTAGATGATTGGAACTACTCTATCTTTCTTATAGGAAAACCTTTAGAGAGTACGATTCCATCATAACCTTGACCCAACCCATCACCATATATCGGTACCTCTTTTGTGTTCCAGATTAAGGAAGCAGAAGACTCTTCGTCAACAAGGAGGAGGAGATCTTCGACATTGTGCTTATCGGGACTCATCAACTTATTTATAAGCATCTAGAGTCCAAGAGGACACCTGTGATCATTCCTTTGTAGGAATTGGTCTTAAGTGGTTCTCACCCTTTGAAGTCCTCACGGAGGCCTCCGGTGAGAGTGTACGTGGTGGGTGCATTGTGTAGACCCTTGTTCTGTGGAGAGCATAAACATCTGGTTGAAGGTGAACCAGTAAAACCTCGGGCTTGAGGTGAACCGTGTAGAAACCTCCAGTAGGGTCTTATAGAAAATCCTTAGCTAGTGTGCTTAAAAGTGGGTGCGTTGTATTGACCCTTGCTCGTGAGAGCATAAATAGTCAGCTTCAGTGTTGGTTGTAAAGGTTGAATGTGAACCTAATTTAAAATCTTAGGTTTGAGGTGAACCGCTGTGAAACCTCCTTGATGAAATTCGGTACACTCAAGGGTTGAGTGCAGTTACTGGGAGTGGAGTAGACAAGTAGTTGAACCACTATAAAAATGATTATGTTTGTGATTGCTCTTCTTCTGTGTGTGTGATTTATGTCAATGTATTCATATTTATATATCTGATCATACCTCACACACATACACAGTCACATCCATCATAAACTAAGTTATATATATATTGTTATCTCTTGAATAGTTTGTGATTGGATCCTCTACCAGGCTTGGAAGCCAGTAGAGTTACATTTGAGTAAACCTGATAATTGCATATTCATAGGATTAGTGAAATAGGATTTCTAAGTAAAGCTGTAAAAACTTTAAAAGTCCTATTCAACCCCCTCTAGGACATATTGACATATTCCTTCTTCAACTAGTGCGGTCTTCACCGCCATTTCAAACCTTGCCAAGGTAACCATGGTATAGGACTGGGAACAGCCCGACTCAGTTACAGAAGTGAGGAGTTTCATCGAACTTGCCAACTATTATCCTTGATTCATTAAGGACTTCTCTAAAATAGCCCGACTGCTGTCTCGACTTACTTGGAAAGGTCTTAAGTTTGCTTGGAATGAGAAAGTAGAAGCAACATTTCAGGAATTAAAGGACAAGCTGATGTTCGTACCCGTGCTAGTACTGCGAAAGTAAGGGGTTAAATATACTATATATACTGACACCTCTCGTGTTGGTTTGGGTTGTGTACTTATGCAGAAAGATAGGGTAATCACTTATGCCTCACGACGGTTGAGAAAACATGAAGAAAACTACCTCACTCACGATCTGGAATTGGTGGCAGTCATCTTTGCAATAAAGCTCTGGAGACATTACCTCTATGGAGAGGAGTTCGAGCTCTTTTGCAACTACAAAAGCTTCAAGTACATCTTTACACAAAGGGACTTGAACATGAGGCAATGACGTTGGATGGAGACCTTGAAAGACTTCAAGTTTGAGGTCTCCTACTATCCTGGCAAGGCCAACCTTGTGGCCGATGCATTGAGCCGCAAGAAAACTATAGAATTTGCCACCCCACTAATGATAGAAGAGTGGAATATGGTGAAATTTGTGGGAGAGTTTGAGCAAAAGCTGATAGTGGAGGAGTCATTCGAGAGCGTCTCACACTTCCACGTGCAACTACTTATTGATGACCAAATCATTGCAGCTCAGAAAGAAGATGAACCGTTAGTGAAGATGAGAGAACATGCTAGTGACAGTGAAGAATTCGAGTGGAGGATTGACTTAGATGGAGGTCTGCGATATCATGGCTGCCTATGCGTCCCGAACCTCCATGACTTGAGGAGAGAAGTTTTAGAGTCCGCACACAATTACAGGATGGCGATGCATCCGGGCAGTACGAAAACGTATCGAGACATGAAGCATTCGTACCAGTGGGATAACATGAAGGCCCAGATAGTAGATTTTGTATCCCGTTTTCTCATGTGCCAGCAAGTCAGGGTCGAGCATTGTCGACCCCCTAGTTTACTTCAACCCATGCCCATAGCTGAATGGAACTAGGATTTCATATTTATGGATTTCATTTTCAGGTAACCGAAGACAAGAAAGGGGCATGACTCATTTTGGGTGATTGTAGACCGATTGACAAAATCAGCCCATTTCCTCCCAATTAGAATTTCTAATTCGGCAGATGATCTAGCCAAGCTGTACATTAAGTAGATAATATGACTGTATGGAGTTCCTATGGAGATTGTGTCGGACCGATACACATGATTCATGTCTATTTTCTAGACTCGAATCCAAGAAGCAATGGGAGTGAAATTGAAGTTCAGTACCGTTTTCCACCCACAGGCCGATGGGTAGACGGAACGGGTAAATCAGATACTCGAGGATATGCTGTGAGCATGTGTGTTTGATTTCAAGGATAGTTGGGATGACTGTCCCCCCTATGCCGAGTTTGCATATAACAACAGCTTCCAAGCAAGCATTGACATGACTCCTTACGAAGCCTTGTATGGGCGCCCATGTCGAGCTCCACAGTCTTGGGCAGAAGTTGGCGAGAAGAGTTTGGTTGACCCAGATTTGGTATAGGTGATCTTAGAAAAGATTGATATTATCAGGTGTCGACTCCTTGCAGCTCAGAGTATATAGAAGAGTTACACTGATACAAGGTGGAGACAGTTAGAATTTAAAGTTGGGGACCATGTATTCCCTAAGGTTTTTCCAATGAAGGGAGTACTTCGTTTTAGCAATAAAGGGAAACTCACACCAAGATTCATTGGCTCGTTCAAGATTTTAGATCAAATGGGTGTGGTGGCATACCTTCTTGCATTCCCCACACCACTCGCAGGTGTTCACGACGTATTTCATGTATCGATATTGAAGAAATATGTTTCTGACCCTACCTATATTATCAAATGGGAGCAAGTACAAATAAGTGAAGATGCTACCTATGTATTGCGACCAACACGTGTTCTAGATAGGAAGGAACAAGTGCTACGCAGTAAAGTGATCCCGCTCGTGAAAGTGTTATGGACACACCACACTGAGGAAGAGGCTACTTGGGAAACAGATGCCAAGTCCATAAGAACTACCCTCAGATCCTCGAGGAGTATAAAAAGGTACTAATTTTGGCGACGAAATTTTTCTTTAAGGGGAGTAGATTGTAACATCTCGAAAAAAATCATACAAAGACCCGAGTACCACCTCAGTCAGAAATACCTAAGGACCGTATCTTGCTCTAATTAAGGCAGAATTTAGTTAAGTACAAAACTGAATAAGTAGTGGAATAAGCTTGGGCCACCATTTCCACAAATGAGAAGACCTAAAACCATTAATACCATTGACTCAACACTACGTAAAAACCTAGGAAAAATCCCAAGAGCCTGTCGCTCTCGGGAGTGCATTAAAACTCTGTATCGGACCTATAACGCACGTTAAGAGTCCGATGACTGCGAAACTATTAGATTATGTCCGTCCTACTGGGCTTGACAACCATCGCGAGAATCGAGCCCAAATAGTGTCCAGAAACGCATAATTGAGCCCTGAGCGAAGTGTGTGAGAAATACGAATATTTTTAGAAAATGTATTGAAACTTAAGTGAATTGGGTCATTCGCTCACATGCAAAATTGAGGATTTCGGACCGTCAGTTTTTGTCCAAACTTCACCCATGGGGAAAGGAAATTTTCCAGCGCATATCTGTATAATTGTGGCCTCGATCGAGCAAGTATGACCGTCGATCTGACACGTGTCCTCCACGGTCAATCAACTTATTCGATCGCACTGAAACCACATCTTAGCATAGATCTACTATCAAGGAACTTACCTGTGTCGTAGGTGAGTAGTGGGCCTCCCTGTGTGCCCTGTTTGTAAAAAACAAATGCCCAAAGGGTATAACCCATGTATATAGTGGCCCTGGGGCCATTTGCATCACTTCTGGGCTTATAAATAGCCCTTATACCACCCCACCTCTCTCATATACGAATTTCTCCAAAACCGTAAGGGAGAGAGAGAGAAAAAAAAACAAGAGAAAAGAGAAAGAGAGAAGAAGGATTGTGGGAGATTGCTGTCGTGATTCTCTCCCACGACTCCACGCCTCAAATCACTTTCCCATTTCACTACACGATCTGTTTCGGCTACATTTGGGTAAGAAATCATAACCCTAATAATGTAGTTAAGATCTAGAATGGTTGTTTATCAACCTAGCTAATTGATTTTACTATTTAGGTACCTGGCGTTCTGTTTCGGGAACGTAGAATTCGAACCGAGTCCGAATCGTGTATTTCGACGAAAGGTGTGGACTATAAACGTTTAGGTTATGGTTTTCAATGCTTTCAATGTCAGCTAATGATTTATGTCTGACTTGATTTCTACCATATTGTCTTAGATGCACGTTTTCGATATAATATACAAGTATGATCTATGTTGAACAAAAGATGTATCTCATGTGTTTGTTGAAATGTTTGAACAAACATGTAAATATGATTTGTGCTTGCCATGATTTTTGATCTAGGATTCATCCTTGTCGTATGCATGATGATCTCTCTATATAAGGAATTGCCATGATATACGTCGTAACTAATCTACACTATGTATTTGGTAATGTATGGTCTAAGTGTTTGATAAATTGTCTGAATGAGAAATTGTTGATGATTTGTATTTATGAAGAGTATTGAGATCAAATTCTCAATTACCTTAATTATATGTATAGTTTCTTCCATGTAATGTTAATTTTGTCTATTGTTACTATGTCTATGCATTTATATGGCCTAGATACGACTGACGGTATTCGTGGACTCGTTGGGATTTGCATGTTGCATTGTATCATCAACATCTGATATTTGGCTTACTGTCTCCACATTGTATAGTTGATCTACATTACTACATCAGTATATGATATTTTTATTATTATCTTTCTAACTCGCATAGCTTGTATAAGGCTAATGATATTTATGAGCCTATCAGTATGTTTTCGCATTACTCTGATATTGTGTGATCTATGAGCTTGTCTGTATTTTCACTTACTCTGATAACATATGATTCATGACCTTGCACCTATTTCGACATTGTATGACTAGGACATTGCGTTGGATACTTGACACTTACCTTGTGCACACACTTACACCACCCTCTAAGCTTTCTATAAGCTTATGCACAATAGATGTGTGCAGGTGATGTTAGGTTGCAGTATAGTTGAGCTTGGAGCGTGTAGTGGTCTTTTGGAGCTTGATTTTCGATTTATGTATTTCCCATTCAGCATCGTACTCAAATGATTATATTAGTGGATATGTGATGATGATGTTGCCTTTGTGATTTTGGTAATCTTGTAGTTATGCTTATTACGAGTTAAATGTACAAAAAAAAAACCTCCTTGTAGGATCCCAGGATTGGAATATAGCGTATGGAAAATGGGGAACTATGGAGGCTGTCGGCACCGGGTTCGGTGATCGAGATTCCTGTGAATCTGATTTCTAGATTTGGGGCGTGACATAGACTGCCTGGACGGCTACACACATCAAGGTTTATCTGTAAGTGCAATGGTTTCTTGCTCCTTTGATTGTCAAATTTTGTGGTGTCAAAGCCTCAATCTGTGTCTTGTGTAGCACGTCGATATACATATCTTCAAGGCACTGCATCACAATGCTTCAAGTCAAGTACAATTATCTACTTCAATAAATGTAAGATCAAGTACGTTGTTCTTTTCCGTAAGCTTCAAAGTTTTCAGAACTACGTTGAAAGACGAGATCTTATTCAAGACTCAAGGTGCAGTACAACTCAAGAACTACAAGTTCAAGGTTCCAAAGAACTCAATTTCAAGCTTCATCATGTGTCGAGATCTCAAGCTTCATGACCTTCAAAGATCTCTAATCATCTGAAGAAAAGAACGTTCAATGTTCATACTTCATGTCTCAGGTATGAATGACCTTAGATTGACCTTAAGGTAGGTCATTTTGAATACATAATTTAAATTAAATCACTATATAAGTGTTTGGTCTGTTCTTCGACTAGTCCTAGACTCTGTTCGACTAGTCTTAGCACTGGCTTGACTAGTCCAAGAAATTCCATGACCAGTCCTAAGTTGTTGCAAATTTTAAGAATTTTTTAGTTGAGCTACGACCAGTCCTGGAGTCTGCTCGAGCGGTCATGTGAACAGTAGATGACTCGTTCATGACTAGTCCAGTAGCTACAACTCAAACTACAGCAATGAATTCTGGTTCCTCATGACCAGTCATGGGAGGTCACGACCAGTCATGGAGGGCTCACGACCGGTCGTGAAGTGCCTACGACCAGTCGTGGAACGGTTTTATCCGATCGTGCTTAAAATTTCAAAATGCAGTTCGTCCTATGATCAATCGTGGTGGCCATACGACCAATCATAGACGTGATTTCTGCAACTATAAATAGACGACGAATTTCAGTGTTTGATAATCCAATTCAAGTAAAATCAAGGCATCACTCTGAGAGATAAGTTTGTGTTATTGTTAAGCTACATTATACTTATTTAATATTCTCTTTTGTTAGCTTTTCATATTTGATTTTGTTTCTGCATTCTAATCTAACTTGAAAGAAGAATTGTGATATTCCACTTTTTGGAATCAAAATCAAATAGAGATAGCCCAACTGGTTTAATTTAAAATCAAGTAGAACCTAAAACCATTTCAAAGTGAGTGTGGACATTGAACTTTTATATTTGAACTTCTACTCCGATTTGGTTCTTCTGGGCTGCTACAAAAGGAGAAATCCAGGTATTTTACATTTATGTAAATCTTTTATTGTGTTGGTTTCTTTCGATATTAAGCCAGAAAAATCTCATTGTTTTGGTTATTTGAGGTGAACCAGAAAACTCAGAGTGGGGTTTTTGGATTGTGTAAGCCCATTTAAAAGACGTAATTGTGAGAGTTTTAGGTGAACCTAAAAAAACCCATTTTAATAGTGAACACTCATATTCCCTGTGTGAGGATATTAGGAGTGGAGTTGCAAGCTGTGTGGCTGTTGTTTAACAGTTGGTGAACACACAGGCGAACCGCTATAATTTTTTGTCTTGTGATTTGAATGTTTGTTTATTTTATATATCTTTTATTTGTGGGATGTATGTGTGGATGTGAATGTTGTAATATTTACATTTCTAGCATAGTGGGGAATGTTGTAATAGTTTAGACTTTCATTCTTGCTATTTACTTTTTATTCCTCTTCAGTTTGAGATATTGATACTTAAACCATTCTAGTAAGGTTATCCTGCTATAAACCCTTGGTTTTTATGGTGCAAGGTTGTCCTTAGAACAACATTTGTATCAACCTCTCAAGATCAGAAATTTGAGGTTGCTTTACATTTCAGTACTGTGATTTGTTTAAAGTGTTATCTTTCCTTTATTCATTTAAATTCCACTGTTAAAGTTTTAAATTGGCATAGTCCTATTCAAACCCCCCCCTCCTCTAGGACATATAGCTTGGCCTTTTTAAGTGGTATCAGAGCCTAATAGCTTGTTCTAATTGTTATATTGTTGGATTTATTTCCTGAACTAATTGATTTGAGTTATTTATAAAATGTCAAATTTTGATAGCCTTTCAGTCACTAGACCTCCACCATTCGATGGCTCAAATTATGCCTATTGGAAAGCCAGAATGAGGATTTTCTTAAAATCCATGGATGAAAGTGTGTGGCTAGCCACAGTGACTGAATGGGCCCCTCCTACCACTGAAGTAACTGGTATCAATTGATCAAAATCAATGAGAGTAACACCTTATTTTTCTTGGACCACACTTCAGAAAAGTGAGAGTAGTGCAAATGCAAAAGCACTAAATGTAATTACTTACGCACTATCACCGGATGAATTCAAAAGAATTATATCCTATGATTCTGCAAAGCAAGCCTGAGAAATTTTAGAAATGACACACGATGGAACATCAATTGTCAAGAAATCTAAAGTCCAAATCCTCACAACCAAATTTGAAGAATTACATATGGAAGAAAATGAAATGTTTATGGACTTCTACACTAGATTAAATGATATTGTGAACTCTCTGTGGGGTCTTGGTGATAAAATCCCAGAAAGTAAAGTGTGTGCAAAAATACTACGCTCACTTCCTGAACAGTTCAATTCTAAGGTAACTGTAATCAAGGAACTTCGTGATATGGATAATATGAGGGTAGAAGAATTAGTTGGGTCTTTATAAACCTATGAGTTAAACTTTAAAGCTCCTAAAGGTAAATTTATCGCCCTTAAATCTTCTAAAAATATTTTTTAAGAAAATAATAGCATTTCTGATTTAGAAAACTCAGAAAATGATATGGCCCTTCCAGCGAAAAAGTTTTACAAAATTTTCAAAAGTAAAAAGAGGGTTGATTTTCAAAAAACTAATGATAAGAAAAGATCTAAATCTAAAACTTGGAAATCATTAAAAGACAGTCAATGTTACAATTGTCAAGAATATGGGCATTTGGCAAACAAGTTGCTTAAAAAGGACAAACCTAAAAAGAAGAGTATGTTGGCTACTTGGGATGAATCTTCTGATTCTGAAGCTTCTTCTGAATCAGAAGATTCTGAAACCGAGTCGGCCAATGAAGTCAAAGCCCTTATGACTCTAGCCAAGTTCACCTTTTCAGATAATGATGATTTAACTAGTGAAGAAAATCTGGATAATGATCATGAAAATGAAGAAGATCTTCAGGATGCTTAGAATGCCCTTTTACAAGTAGAGTTGTAAAATTGTTGTTAAACTTAAACTTCAGAAAGAAAAGTTTTTAAAGTTTAAAGAAAATTTTAAAAATCTTGTTTTTGAAAAATGCCACATTTCAGATTGTTTTCAAAAATACAAATGCGATTTAGATTTCAAAACTTCCCTTATTGAAAATCTTAAATTTGAAAATGAAAAACTTAAAGTTGAAGTCTCTTCACTTTTGAGTTTAAAGGATACATGGAGGTATGCCCAAGGAGATCCAAAGTTAGAAAAACTTTTATCTGGATTAAGAAAATGTGGCGACCGATCTGGTTTGGGCTATGATAGAAATATTCCTCCTAAACAGAAGAATACTCCTCCTAAGTTTGTGAAAGGAGAAACCTCAAACTCAAAAGGGAAAAGTACATATCAAAATTTCTCTAAAAATACTAAAACTTTTCAAAAACCTAAAAGCAACTGTATCAACTAAAAAAAAAAATCAGAAACAAAACCCTTTAGCTAAAAAATTGTTGATTTACTCAAGGAGCTTTTAAAATCTAACTCAGTAGGTCACTCTTACAACAAATATAGACAAAAGAAGACCAACTATACTCCTAAACCCAAAACAGTTATGAAATGGGTTCCTAAGGTTACCTGCTTGGTTGCCCATACGGTTTTTAAAGCTACAAGACATTCAAAGTGGTACCTAGACAGTAGATGCTCAAGGCATATGACTGGTGATAAAGGTCTATTCACCGATTTCAAAGACATGGCTGATGGTTCAGTCACATTCGGTGATGGCAGCAACTGCAGAATTATTGGCCAAAGTACAGTTCAACTCTATAACCTCCCTTTGTTTAAAAATATTTTATATGTTGAAGGGTTAAAACACAATCTGTTAAGCATATCTCAAATATGCGATAACAATCATAGTGTAAAATTTTCTAACCAAGGTTCTGAAATTCTAAATAATAAGGGTTCAGTAATATTAACTGGTCGCAGAACTTCTGAAAACTGCTATATTATTAGTGAATCCAGCTTATCTAATCAATCATGTTACATGGTCCATACAAATGAGACTAATTTATAGCATAAATGTCTTGGACATGTACACTATCATAATTTGTACAGATTGAGCAAAAGATAACTGATAAGAGGTCTACCTAAATTACAGAAAGTAAACAAAATATGTGGCAAATGCCAGATTGGCAAGCAAATAAGTAACTCTCACAAAAAGGTGAACTCCAATGTCACATCAAGACCACTCGAGCTTATCCATATATAGATCTTATAGGACGTACCAGGATAGAGAGTGGAAGTGGCAAAAAATACATTTTGGTAATTGTTGATGATTTTACCAGATTCACATGGGTAGCCTTCTTAAGGGATAAATCAGGAACCCTTGAAGAAGTAAAAAGGGTTCTCAAACGGATTCAAATGGAAAAAGGTTCTCAAGTCTGTAAGATTCGTAGTGATCATGGATCTGAATTTGATAATAGCAGTTTTGAGAAATTTTGTAGCGATCAGGGAATATCGCGTGAATTCTCTGTGCCGAAAACACCACAACAAAATCGAATTGTTGAAAGAAAAAATAGAGTGTTTCAAGAAATGGCTAATGTAATGTTGAATAGTATGAAGCTATCTAAAAATCTTTGGGTTGAAGTCATAAATATTGCCTGGTATATAATCAACCGTGTTTATACAAGTAAATCTAATAATAAAACGGCTTATGAAATGTGGTTCGATAAGAAGTCTACTTTCAAATACTTTCGAATTTTTGGCAGCAAGTGCTATATTTTATGTGACCGTGAAAATTTAGGTAAGTTTAACACTAAAATTGATGAAGGGATCTTTTTAGAATATTCGTTAAACAGTTGCACATATCGTACACTGAACAAGAGAACCAATGTGATTTAAGAGTCTATCAATATGGTCATTGACGATCACTTGAGTACACCTGCCCTAACTTTAGATAATGATGAAGTTTTTTTAATTGACAAACCAGATACTTCATCAAGTCAAAACAATTCAGAACTGAGGACTGTTAAAGATCATTCAATCACTCAGATTCTTGGAAACCCTCTCGCTGGTGTGCGCACTCGTAAACAACTTGAAAATATATGTAATTATGTATGTTTTAAATCCCAGATAGAACCGACTAACGTAAACGAAGCTCTTACTGACGAAAACTGGATAGTTACGATGTAAGAAGAGCTTAACTGATTTGTTA
This sequence comes from Magnolia changhungtana, assembly GCA_030180095.1. NCBI lineage: Eukaryota > Viridiplantae > Streptophyta > Magnoliopsida > Magnoliales > Magnoliaceae > Magnolia > Magnolia changhungtana. Next base: position 1,482,219 of record JASAUF010000446.1, read on the forward strand.
GAAATGATGTTTGGTATCTTGTTCCTAGACCTAAAGATAAACATATTATCGAAACTAAGTGGATTTTTAAAATTAAGTCTGACGAACTTGGTAATATAAATTGAAATAAGGCCAGGCTGGTTGTACAAGGGTACACTCAAATTGAAGGCATTAATTATGATGAAACCTTTGCCCCACTAGCTCGTCTTGAATCAATCAGACTGTTTATGTCATTGCTTACTTTAGAAAGTTTAAAATTTATCAAATGGATGTAAAAAATGCATTTTTAAATGGCAATCTGCATGAAGAAGTTTATGTTGAACAACCAACGGGTTTTGAAGACCCTAAGAATGTTGATCATGTCTATCGCCTAAAAAAGGCTCTTTACGGTTTAAAGCAAGTTCCCAGGGCATGGTACAAGAAATTGACTAAATTTTTACAAAGTCGTAATTTTCAAATGGGAAGTGTTGATAAAACTCTTTTTGTTAAGAAACATAACGATCATATCTTAATAGTGCAGATCTATGTTGATGATATTATTTATGGATCTACCTGTAGTAACATGACTATTGAGTTTACAGATTTAATGAAATTTAAGTTCGAAATGAGCATGGCTAGGGAATTGAACTATTTCCTTGGGTTGCAAGTAAAACAACAACCTGATGATATTTTCATTTCTCAAACCAAATATACTTTGAACTTAATCAAAAAATTCGGATTTGAGAATGGTAAGAATTTTGATACTCTTATGAGTACAACCTTAAGACTCTCAAAGGACTCAACAGGTAAAAATGTGGATCTTAAATTATATCATAGTATGATTAGCAGTTTACTTTATTTAACTACTAGTAGACCTGATATTGCTTTGAGTATTGGTATTTGCATTAGATATTAATCTGATCCTAAAGAGTTTTATCTAATTATTGTTAAGCAGATTATACGATATGTGGCAAGTTCAGCTAATTTGGGTCTTTGGTATCCCCATGATATTAGTGTTCAGTTGGCTGGGTACACAGATGCTGATTGGGCTGGTAATATCGATGATAGGAAATCAACTAGTGGTGGTTGTTTTTATATTGAAAATTCCATAGTTTCTTGGTTTAATAAGAATCAAAGTTCCATATCGCTCTCAACTACTGAGGGTGAATACATCACAGCTGAAAATGCATGTACTTAGCTTGTATGGATGAATAGAATATTAAGCGATTACGAAATTGCATAGGATTTTATGGTCTTATATTGTGATAATTCCAGTGCAATAAATATTTCTAAAAATCTATTCCAGCATTCACGTACCAAGCACATTGACATTAGGTATCATTACATTCGTGAATTAGTGGAAGAAAAAATAATTCATTGGAATACATTCTTATCGAGACTCAACTTACTGACATTTTCACTAAATTGCTCGACAAAAGCAGGTTTAATAAATTGAAATTTGATCTTGGTATGTGCATTTTAAATTGATTATTTGTGCTTATATATATCATAATGTGTGTGCATATATATATATTTGATAATTTATTTGTTTAAATTTTAATTTTTTGTGAATATTGCATATTTTTCTTGATACACGACCAGTCGAGGATGTACTCAACCAGTCATGGTACGACTGGTCGAGGATGGCAACGACCAGTCGTGTAGCGTGCTAGACCTTTTTAATTTGGAAAAAATCACTTTCTTTCTCATTTCCTATTTCTTCTCCAACAGGCCGAAGCACGACTAGTCGTACCTAACTGTTTGATTCATCAAGGTTAGTACATTATTTCCATTATTCTTGTAAATTTAAGCTCTATTCTCTTCATTTTCTTCATTGGAATGCTTGATTTCAAGTTTCTTTGAAGTTTTTGGGGTTTTCTTCTCCAAAATCTGATTTTGAAGAAACCCACTCTACATCTTTTTACACCCACTTGATTCCTTCATTTCTTAGTTGTAAATAGATGCTAGAGGTAAAAAGAAAAATTTTTGTGGAGCTTCCTCATCTCGATCAACTGTAATAAGGTGCCACCTTCGGTCACCTGTAGATGATCCCTCCCATGTGCGGGATTTACGATTGCACAATGTTATTGCTGAGAGACCTGTTGATCTTGATCACATTGCTCCTTTTGGTCTCCTTCCTATTCTCCAATCTGTAGGATAGCTAACATTTTATATTGGGGTGGGCCAACATACCAGTCTATTGTGCTAGCTATGTTTACGTGTATTTCTAAATTTTCGACTGAGAATTTAACGTTTAAAATCTCAACTAGAGAAGGTCCATTTGAATAGACCGTCACTTAATTTCTACTTTGATGGACGTACCTGTTAATGACGATGGTATTCCTATTCATACTCTAGTTGAAAAACCGTCGGAATCATAAAAACGTATGCTAACTAGAGATTTGTATAATATAGAAGCTCAATGGACTCATAAAGGGAATGCGCTGCTTCCAAGTACTTGTTACCCAGATACAGGGTTCTTCATTGAATATTTATTTCAAATCTGTATCCACGTTCTGGTAATAAAACAGAACTGACTTCCTTTATGGTTCGAGTTTTGCATTCCATCATCTCTGGTACTCAAGTTTGTCCTCCATCTTTGATTTGTCATTCTATCATTCAATTTCGTCTCCATCCAGGACAGTGATATTCTATTTGTCTATCTTATGACTATGTTAGCTACTGATATGGCAGTTGTTATGCCTGTTGGAGAGGCTCCTATTCACCACCTTATTTTCAACAATTTAAATATAAATAAGATGAAATTGGAACTGGCTCCTGGCCAAATGGATGTGGGTGGTGGTGGAGCTGAAGCAGGGAATGAAGAAGAAGGTGGCGATCTTCCTCCTAATGATATTAATATGGATGACATTTTTAATGAAATTGAATCAGACTCTGGAAATTATCCTAACTATGAGCCATCTGATTTTGATGCACGTTTACAGGCACTTGAGGGGAAGGTAGAGAACATGAATGTTGCCCATGATTTGCAATTTAATATATGTGTAAGTATCTTAGGCGCTTAAATAAGGGCCTTCATTAAATCGATAATATCATACATGCTCCTTCTTTAGGATATGTTTAAGTGTGTTATCCTTTGGCCTGTAATAACTTTTATACTACTTTGATTTTGTTGGTATGTGAACTTTGATTTTACTTTAGGTTGCTAGTTAATGATATGTGAACTTTGAATTTTCTTATACTTCTTTCATATCTTGACTACTTCTCTCCTTTATTACACTCTTGTTCATTTTCCTCTTTGTAACGCCTTGAAAATCAGGGGTCGAGAAACTCAGCTCCCGAGTTCTAACGCATCACTTATGCAACATAAATAATGACAATTATGATGAGAGCATTGAAACATGAATGAGATTATACCAAAACAGTATATCATACTCTAGAGACAGTTAAATTGCAAGCGGAAGACTATGATAGATGTATAGAAGATATATACTATGGTAAGTCTCCAGAGTATGATAATGTTGCCAGGTTAATGAATTACAAGTACAATTTCAAAATATACCAAAGGTGCAGTGTCATCTAGTCAACATCTCTGTAACCCCGTCGATCAAGGATAGCTCACATGAAGCCGCCAGAAAACAGTATATATGAGGAAGCATTCTCGTCGTCACAAAGTCCAGCTCCGCCTCAGGAGTAGCATCACCATCTGCAATCAGACAAAGTCTGTTGGGTGTCCGGAACACCGTCCCGCAACGTGGGAGTGAGTAATCAACTCAGTGGAACAATAGAGCATAGGTTAACATGTTATTAAAACAGTCAAGTAGTAATGATAAAGCAGCACAATCAACAATCCCAAGTACTCTTGTTAATGCAAGTATGAAATACTGTCATGATGCATGCCTTTGCCAACATACTCCCTCGTGCGACACCATCTTACGTCTGAGGCATGCTTTCACCCTCAGTGCTCCACATCTTCCAAGCGCATGCAATGCGATGATGAGCATGATTATCGAGTTATTATTAATACCTTTCAAACAACAGTATTGGGAAACTAGGGTACCTTCCTTGTATCATTCCCAAACAAAGATCCATTATAGGGTCGTCAATCCTAGATAATCTCATACGATGTACAGTTCTAGGTCACTGCAAGGGCTGTCAGGGCTGTTACACGGAATCGTTGCACCACTCCCCCATCACCTTATCAATACAGGCCTAGTTTATACTCAGTTTACTACGGGAAGGATCGTCGCCTCTCCGCAAATTCAGAGTATGCTTGAGGTCACTATACCGGGTACGGTCAGGGCTGTTACACGGAATCGTTACACCACTCCCCCATCACCCATCAAAGCAGTGTAAGCCGACAACTCAAATATAGTGTCCCATACCACCATAATCAGCTCACGAGTCTGGTTGCTCAATGGTCACTACGGGGAGGCTCGTGACCCCAGCGTAGGCCGACAGCTCGACCATGGTGTCCCATACCACCATGCCCAGCTCATGAGTCTTAGCGGATCGAGGTACCAAGGTTAACGGGGTTACACTGGTAAGTTTGGTACCATAGGTTCAAGCAGTAGTGTCCAAACATGGTGAACATATATTAGACAAATCGGGTTACTTGACGAGCTCGGTTAGCTCGAGTGCACAACAAGTTGAACGATATGAAGCGCATAAGCACTTCGTGTGGCCAGCCACTACCGTCAACTGAAGTATGACTCCGGTTCGTCGAACACATCTGGCATGGCGAATGAATCTCAGCCACGCAATCATTTCTGTTTCCGATTCCCTAGACTATAACCATAGCCCCAAACACAATCAATCCTTAACCAGAAGCATGTAGAGTAAAGCAGAATAAATAAAGTAATTCAAGCATGTTAACAAGCATGTCATAAAGCATGTTATAAAGAACAATATAAATAGGAAATACAAACACATATATTTCATAAGTAAGCGGTTAAATTAAACAAACAACATGGAGGAGATCATATACATCTTTAAGGTAGCTGAGAATCCTATCTCAACACCTACGTAAGCACAATCCTCTAAGTACCTACTCTTACAAGCATTTTCACACACTTAGGATACACTCTTTCAACATATATAGCGTATACTTAGCAAAAACAAGTATTAGGGCAAACCCTTTCACCAAGTAAGTATTATACACATATATAGCATGTTCATACAGTAATTAATCATGGCCAATACACTTTCAAAATTTATACGTATACGGTACTTTCTACAAATATGGGGAATACAGTATATTCAACATAGTTAATGTCTAACCGAAAAATGAAACGAACAGCACTTTGTACATGTGCAATTGCATGCAGATCATGAATCTATCATTATCTGACATTGAAAGCGTTGAAAACCATAACCTATACATCTAAAGTCTGCACCTTTTGTCGTAGAATCATAACGAATATGCTAAAATCTCTAAGCCTTCGTCAACAGTGATTAGGCAACCTGAATCATGAAACAGGTCAGCTATTACATCACCAACACTCTTGGAAACTCTAAAACATCTTAGGGTCAGGTTTTCTTACCTACGAACGAAGCCAGAATCACCAGAAAAGTGGTTAGATCGTGATGATTAATCACGTAGGATAGCAGGGTAGAGCATCGGGAAAATGCTTCCACATCTCCCACACACTCTCCCTCTTTTCTCTCTTCTCTCTCCTAGGGTTTCTCCCAAATTCGTATGGGCTGAATGAGATAGGTTTTAAGGTCCTTATATAGGCTAAAACATCACCAAAATATACTCTAGGTCAACGTATACTTAGGTTATGACCAAAGTGAAGCTGTTTCGTCTGAACGGAGCACTTCTGGAAGCCCCCCTTGAGCCAGAGGTTGGACTTAAGCTCACAGACATTGGATCTAGGTCGAGTTACGTTTTCGGTCCGATCGGATTTACAGATCGCCCGTGGCGGACCAGTTTCAGTTCAACGGTCACCGGAATTCGATCAGGGTTACAAGTACATGGACATGTGTATGAAATTTCCCTTGATCTGAGGGTGTATTAGGGTTAGATTATGAAAATATGATTGCTTATATCAGGCCCGCAAGTGACAAGTCTCAGATTACTTAAATGAGACTTGATTTCTTAAGAAATCTACATTTTCTCACACTCTTCAGTCCGGGCTCAAGCGAATAGCCCTGGGACATTTCTGGATTTGATTTCCGATATGGTTGTTAAGCCCAGCAAGGTGGTCCCAACCGTTTAACTTCGCGTTAATCGGACTTCCGACGTGCGGTCCAAATCTGAAACGGAGTTTCAATGTGCTCCCAAGAGCAACTGGGTAATGAGATTGATCCTAGATTTTAGGATAACCTAGCGTCGATGATTCTACAAGTTTTGGGTCATGCAGATCATATTTAAAGTGATTCAAGTAGATTTTGTAGCTAATCTAGTTTAGTACTTAGTTACTTTGTCTCATTTCTAAAGGATTTGATCCTGAGCGATTTTTGCCTGAGGTGGCACTCAGATCTTTGTACGGATTTCTAAAGTATTGTTCTTCATCACCTAATCTTTAAGATTCATGCCTAATATGAATGTACTTAGAAGCATTTAAAGAACACAGTGGTGAACGGTGAAATGAGAGATCGTGAAGAAAATGGGTTCAAAAGCGATTTTAGACTTTGGGATTGAGTTTTGACAAGTTAATAAGGTGTTAGGATCTACCAATTGCCTAAGGACGTCTAATTCCAGGTTGGCAAAATTTTGGGATGTTACAATCTACCCCCGTTAAAAAAAATAATTCATCCTTGAAATTAGCTAAAGGTAATAAGTAAGAATTCTATTATTTCATTTGCCTAAGACTTATTGATTTCAAGTTTATATGCGCGGTAGGGTGTATATTGTGCATGCTAGTCTAGTACATTTTAGGCACTACCCCCCTTAAAAAATTTATTTCTTTATCCCTTGCTTATTCCCTAATAAGTTGATATAATTTATTCCGTTATCTATTTGATGTCTTGACAACAATTCCCACCTATTTAGAGTAAGATAGTTGTTTTCAATGTTTGACCAACACAGAGAGACGGTTATAGTGGGCTTGATCCCGATACATCAATCATTTACCTGGCCAGGGTAGAAAGCTCGTTGTATCCCTTCCTAGTCTTGGTAGATCCTAGTTTTCTGCTCAGCCAAGCAGTGAGTCCATTGGTAGTCGCCCAGGATTGAGAATTGGGTCAAGCCGTGAATACTTCGCAGTTGTATATGTCAGTAACTCCGTAGTCTGATCACTCTAAAAATGTAGGGAATGTCCATCATTGAACGGCTCAAATTTCCTATCTATAAAGTTGCCCGTTGGGTCTTGGTCTAGGAGACTCCTCGATATTATTTATGTCAAAGGAAATGGTGAGTCAAATCTTACTAGATCATCCTAAAATGGTTTCTCATAGTAGAACTTGTTAGGGCTTCTATTATGTTCGCATTCGATGAGCACAGTTGTAGATACGTTGACCTTAGCTATTGTAACTCAGTTCGCACCCGACCTATTCTGTACTATGAAGTTGCTTAATACTTGAACCCTAATTGATTTCCTTCCATGACTTCATTATTGGCATTCTAAGGAAGATTTAGATCCTATTTAATGACCTAACCTTGCGTATAACTGGGAATAATTTCTTTCAATCCTGGGCCAGTGGGGCAAGGGCCAACCATGCTTCCGCTGCACTTATGAGTGGATAGACGTGTATACCTACTTAACTCAACTGGGTTCATAACTTGTCTACCCCCCTTAAAATTGTTTCTATTCTCAGGGTTCAAGATTTTGTACATTGATCTGTATGTCATAACGAGTTGAAATTTGAAACCTATCTTTGGTATGACATGGGAAGCGATTTAGCAATACATTGGTCTTCTTTTCATCGATGATGCGTATTATGGTATTGGTACCTATGATTATAGAAAGGAGCTAAAGATGATGGGTATCATGGTTGATTTCAGGGACAGGTGTGAGTCTGTGGCAAGATGCCTAATTCTACCAGAGGAGAACTTTTATCACGGTCTAGCTTAATAGGCAGGCTATCTTTCTAAGTTCATAGGCACAATATGGGTTCTAAAATGGTCCGCGGTTCGAGACCTAATTTCCTAACTGTCTATTGCCCATTTGGAAAATTCCTTGGGCCTAAAAAGAAAATCTCAATTGGCTGCATGTTCCTAACACTTCTCAAAGACGAAGTTATAAACGTTTGGTTTTAAGTGGTTGGGCTAACACGGAAAGAATGTTGTGTAGTGGGTCTGAATCGGATACATGGACCTTTTACCTAGTTAGGAGAGGAAATTGTCGTATCAGTTTTTAATCCTAGTCGATCCCGACCCCCTGCTTGATCAGAGCATAGAGTTCATTGGTAACTACTAGGATTGAGAATTCAATTCAAACTGCGAATACTTCGCTGATAAATATAGTTTCTCTTCTCCGTGTTCCCGATTGTAATAAGTCTTTGGGAAGGCAATTCAAAGGGGTATATTGATTTGACCTAACATGAAATCCAAGGGATACTGAGCATGTATAGTTACTAATCAAATAACTTTTCTAAGAGTTATCAAATAAGCCTATGAGTACCGAGGGGATTCAACAAAGGAACGGGGCTCACTCCAACCTAATCAAGCCAACTAACTAAGTCTATCATGCAATTGGCTTAGCATAATTAATTAGTCTTTTACTTTCCTTAGCCTAACCAATAGTCTAGTCTTAATTTAGGAGTAGCAGTAATCCACTGGTCGTAATCCAAAGTCTATGCTTATACACTAGATGATTTTATACCCTTTCTAATATAAGAAATTGTTTTATCGCTCAGGGTCAAAGTTGTCTGATTGGGATTGAGTTGCCCAAACTTGAATTTAACTACACTCGAACATGACACACATGCTCCTACTAACTAAGAAGGTCTTAGGGTTCACGTTATTAATTTGGTGGATTTCTTATACTGCCAGATGTGTTTACAACATCTAAGAGTACCAACTCTAGGTTCAACACTCTAAAGGCCTATCTAGCCAATGGTCTTAAGTTGTATTAAATGGGACTGCATTGTTAATCCTACTTTGGGATTTGGAATGACATGTTTGGTAGGAGGGTGGGAGGGGATTAAAATTTATGTTATAGGCTTTGGAAAATGAGCCTTGTGTTGGAAAGTGTGAGATGGGACTTCCAAATCCCATAGTAATGAATTTCTAAGTGTAATTTGAAAGGAAATCTCGAAATTTACTTTTAATTGTATACATTCCAAACATGGTGTTGGAAACCATGGGATACACCCAATCTAGGGACAATACCTTACACCTACCTTTATTGTTACCTTTACAATTCCATCCACTGTAAGCTCACCTAATGCAGTTGGCCGAACGGGCCCTAAACGTCCCTAAACATCTAAAACGTTCTACCAACTACTACACCCATTAACATGAAAACAAAAACATCTCAAGACGGTAACCCATGCAAACTACAAGACAACAGTATGGATGACTAGACATCCGAGAAAATGACCATACTAAGCTCGGATAGAGCCATGGAAAAGTGAAGAAAAGGAAAGAAAAAGGGCTGGAGGGTTGGTTCTCCAAGGACTTGGGTCTCAACAGGGGTTGTAGAGGCCCAACAAACAAGGAGTAAAGAAGGGAAATGAAGAGAAGGGTTGGGTCAGTGGCTTACACGATTTGGAGCCACGAATGGGAGGTGTAATGGCTCAAATAAGAGAGAATCCAGTGAGTAGGGAGGTATGGATTGCTGGAAACATTAGAAGGGAATGGGTTGTGGTCGAAAATGGTAGATTGGATGATTGGAAGGGAGGTTTGAGAGAGGAAACAACAACTTGGAAGAGAAAAGAGACCTTGGGGGTGAGTTTGTGAAGGAGAGAGGTGTTTGGGAGGGTTGCAGTGGATGGGACCTACCTCAGGGGGTCCCACTAGACCCCAAATATGATCGGCCCAGGCGGCCCGCCCGGCCGGGCCTGCTGACCGGCGAGGCCTCATCGACCAGGCGAGGGCCTCGCCACCCCCTGGACAGGTGGGCAAGGGCTCGCCACATGGGCGAGGTCCTCGTGCCCCCTAGGGCTCAAAAAACTCTGGGTCCCACCCTGGGTCCCCCTGTAAGTGCTCTGTTTGGCCCCCGACTCCATTTGAGGCATTTTCGGGGCCAATTTGTAAATCAGGATGAGTTTATGTGACGTGTAGCATGTGATTTTAGGGTAGGAGGCGCTAATCTATCCAACTAACCCATTTATTTGGTTAGATTCCAAAAGGTTAAGGGTCAAAACCCATTTTATCCATTTATTTCCTATTTCTAGCAAGTTTTAGTTTTGGTATTGTTCTTCATCATTTATACCTTAAGATTAGTGTGTATTATGAATGTGCTTAAAATAAATGAAGAAAATAGTGGTGGAGGGTGAGATTTTGAAGGAATTAGATAAAAAGGGGTTTTAGGCTTTGAGATTAAGTGTAAGGTGTTGTGGTTGACCCACAACCTAAGGACATTCATTTTTAGGGAACGACTTAAACCCGTCGACTGACGGCCTAGAGGTGGTTCGGGATCGTTTCGCGTGATCATGGGTGTGTACGGGCACAATCTCAGCTGTCAATTTCGGTCGGTTTCACTGTTCGGCAAATTTAGAAAATCCTAAGTTAGCTTCTATAGTCTATCGCTACCTCCTAAGTCAGAGTGCGTCGTGTGACCATAACCCAGGTCTGGTTTAATCCAAATCATGCTTTGATACCATCTTGTAACGCCCTAAAAATTGAGGGTCGAGCAAAGCTCAGCTCCTGAGTTCCAACGCATCACTTATGCAACATAGATAATGATGATTATGATGAGAGCATTGAAACATGAATGGAATTATACCAAAACAGTATATCATACTCCAAAGATAGTTAAATTGCAAGCAGAAGACCGTGATAGATGTATAGAAGATATATACTATGGTAAGTCTCCAGAGTGTGATAATGTTGCTAGGTTAATGAATTACAAGTACAATTTCAAAATATATCAAAGGTGTAGTGTCATCTAGTCAACATCCCTATAACCCCGTTGATCAAGGCACAACTCATATGAAGCCACCAGAAAACAGTATATACGAGGAAGCATTCTCGTCGTCACAAAGTCCAGCTTCGCCTCAGGAGTAGCATCGCCATCTACAATCAGACAAAGTCTGGTGGGTGTTCGGAACACCGTCCCATAATGTGGGAGTGAGTGATCAACTCAGTGGAACAAAGGAGCATAGGTTAACATGTTATCAAAACAGTCAAGCAGTAATGATAAAGCAGCACAATCAACAATCTTAAGTACTCTTGTTAATGCAAGTATGAAATGATGTCATGGTGCATGCCCTCACCGACATACTCCCTCGTGCGATACCATCTTATGTCCACGACATGCTTTCACCCTCAGTGCTCCACATCTTTCAGGCACATGCAATGCAATGATGAGCATGATTACTGAGTTATTATTAATACATTTCAAACAACAGTATTGGGAAATTAGGGTACCTATCATTCCCAAACAAAGATCCATTTTAGGGTCGTCAATCCTAGATAATCTCATATGATGTACAGTTCTAGGTGCTGTAAGGGCTGACAGGGCTGTTACACAGAATTGTTGCACCACTCCCCCATCACCTTATCAATACAGGCCTAGTTTATACTTTATTTACTACGGGAAGGCTCATAGCCTCTCTGAAGATTCAGAGTATACTCGAGGTCACTATACTGGGTACGGTCAGGGCTGTCAGGGCTGTTACACAGAATCGTGGCACTACTCCCCCATCACCCATCAAAGCAGTGTAGGCCGATAGCTTGAATATAGTGTCTCATACCACCATAATCGGCTCACGAGTCTGGTTGCCTAATGGTCACTACGAGGAGGCTCGTGACGCCAGCGTAGGCCGACAGCTCGACCACGGTGTCCCATACCACCATGCCTAGCTCATGAGTCTCAGTGGATCGAGGTACCAAGGTTAACGGGGTTACACTGGTAAGTTTGGTACCCTAGGTTCAAGCAATAGCGTCCAAACATGGTGAACATACATTAGACAGATTGGGTTACTTTACGAGCTCAGTTAGCTCGAGTGCACAACAAGTTGAACGATATGAAGCGCATAAGCACTTCGTGTGACCAGCCACTATCGTCAACTGAAGTACAACTCCGGTTCATCGAACACATCTCGCATGGCGAATGAATCTCAGCCACGCATTCATTTTCGTTTTCGATTGCCTGGACTATAACCATAGCCCTAAACACAATCAATCCTTAACCAGAAGCATGTAGAGTAAAGCAGAATAAAGAAAGTAATTCAAGCATGTTAACAAGCATGTCATAAAGCGTGTTATAAAGAACAATATAAACAGGAAATACAAACACATATATTTCATAAGTAAGCGGTTAAATTAACCAAACAACATGGAGGAGATCATATACATCTCTAAGGTAGCTGAGAATCCTATCTCAACACCTACCTAAGCACAATCCTCTAAGTACTTACTCTTACAAGCATTTTCACACACTTAGGATACACTCTTTTAACATACATAGCGTATACTTAGCAAAAACAAGTATTAGGGTGAACCCTTTCGCCAAGTAAGTATTATACACATATATAGCATGTTCATACAGTAATTAATCATGGCCAATACACTTTCAAAATTTATACGTATACGGTACTTTCTACAAATACGTGGAATACAGTATATTCAACATAGTTAATGTCTAACCGAAAAACGAAACGGACAGCACTTTGTACATGTGCAATTGCATGCAGATCATGAATCTATCATTATCTGACATTGAAAGCGTTGAAAACCATAACCTATACATCTAAAGTCCGCACCTTTTATCGTAGAATCGTAACGAATATGCTAGAATCTCTAAGCCTTCGTCAACGGTGATTAGGCAACCTGAATCATGAAAGAGGTCAGCTATTACATCACCAACACTCTTGGAAACTCTAAAACAGCTAAGGGTCAGGTTTTCTTACCTACGAACAAAGCCAGAATCGCTGGAAAAGTGGTTAGATCGTGATGATTAATCACGTAGGATAACAGGGTAGAGCATTAGGAAGATGCTTCCACATCTCCTACACTCTCTCTCTCTTTTCTCTCTTCTCTCTCCTATGGTTCCTCCCAAATTCGTATGGGCTGAATGAGAGAGGTTTTAAGGTCCTTATATAGGCTATAACATTATTAAAATAGACTTCATGTCAAGGTATACTTAGGTTATAACCAAAGTGAGGCTGTTCCATCTCAACGGAGCACTTCTAGAAGCCCCCCTTGAGCCAAAGGTCGGACTTAAGGTCACAGACATTGGATCTTGGTCGAGTTACGTTTTCGGTCCGATCAGATTTACAGATCGCCCGTGGCGGACCAGTTTCAGTTCAACGGTCACCGGAACTCGATCAGGGTTACAAGTACATGGACATGTGTATGAAATTTCCCCTGATCCGAGGGTGCATTTGGGTCAGATTCTGACGGTCTGATTAATTATATCAGGCCCGCAAGTTGCAAGTCTCAGATTACTTAAATGAGACTTAATTTCTTAAGAAATCTACATTTTCTCACACTCTTCACTCCTGGCTCAAGCGAATAGTTGTGGGACATTATCTGGATTTGATTTTCGAGATGGTTGTCAAGCCCAGCATGGCAGTCCTAACCGTTTAACTTCGCGTTAATCGGACTTCCGACGTGCGGTCCAGACCTGAAATGGAGTTTCAATGTGCTCCCGAGAGCAACTAGGTAATGGGATTGATCCTTAATTTTAGGGTAAACTAGCGTCGATGATTCTACAAGTTTTGGGTCTTACAGATCGTATTTAAAGTAATTCAAGCAGATTTTATACCTATTCTAGTTTAGTACTTAGTTACTTTGTCTCATTTCTAAAGGATTTGATCCTGAGCGATTTTTGCCTGAGGTGGCACTCAGGTCTTTGTACGGATTTCTAAAGTATTGTTCTTCATGACCTAATCTTTAGGATTCACGCCTAATATGAGCGTACTTAGAAGCATTTAAAGAACACGGTGGTGAAAGGTGCAATGGGAGATTGTGAAGGAAATGGGTTCAAAAGCGATTTTAGACTTTGGGATTGAGTTCTGACAAGTTAATAAGGTGTTAGGATTGACCCATTGCCTAAGGACGTCTAATTCCACGTTGGAAAAAATTTGAGATGTTACACTCTTCCATAACTTAATTGCTTTCTTTGTCATATTGTGACAAAAAGAGGGAGAAAATTTATGTTCGTTTGCTTATGGATATGGATGAAGCAAGTGGCGTTATTTTTTTTATATGCGTGCTACTCAGGGTGAGTAAGTAAGAAGGTGTTTTACCTACTTCATAATGATGTGTGCTAGTTGATGATAACTAGTGCATGATTCTTTAACCAAGCAATAACTGGCTTTCTTTTATAACTGGTTCACGAATCTTTATGTGTATATTGGTTATATTATTGTTGAGTGTGTTTTGTCACAAATTTGACAAAGGGGGAGATTGTAAGTGTTATGGTTTCTTGCTCCTTTGATTGTTAAATTTTGTGGCGTCAAAACCTCAATATGTGTCTTGTGTAGCACGTTGATATACATATGTTCAAGGCACTGCATCACAATGCTTCAAGTCAAGTACAATGATCAACTTCAAGAAATGCAAGATCAAGTACGTTGTTCTCTTCTGTAAGCTTCAGAGTTTTCAAAATTATGTTGAAAGATGAGATCTTGTTCAAGACTCAAGGTGCAGTACAACTCAAGAACTACAAGTTCAAGGTTCCAAAGAACTCAAGTTCAAGCTTCATCATGTGTCGAGATCTCAAGCTTCATGAACTTCAAAGATCTCTAACCATCTAAAGAAAAGAATGTTCAATGTTCATACTTCATGTCTTAGGTATGAATGACCTTAGATTGACCTTAGGGTAGGTCATTTTGAATACATAATTCAAATTAAATCACTATATAAGTGTTTAGTCTGTTCTTCGACTAGTCCTGGACTCTGTTCGACTAGTCCTAGCACTGGCTCGACGAATCCAAGAAATTCCACGACTAGTCCTAAGTTGTTACAAATTTTTAAAATTTTTTGGTTGAGCTACGGCCAGTCATGGAGTCTGCTCGACCGGTCATGTGAACAGTACACGACTCGTTCATGACCAGTCCAGCAGTTATGACTCAAACTCTAGCAATGAATTCTGGTTCCTCACGACCAGTCGTGGGAACATCATGACTAGTCGTGGAGGGCTCACGATCGGTCATGAAGTACCTACGACCACTCGTGGAAAGGTTTTATCCCATCGCACTTAAAATTTCAAAATGCAGTTCGTCTAACGATTAGTCGTGGTGGCCACACGACAAGTCGTAGATGTGATTTCTGTAACTATAAATAGACGACGACTTTCAGAGTTTGATAATCCAATTCAAGTAAAATCAAGGCATCACTCTGAGAGATAAGTTTGTGTTATTGTTAAGCTACATTATGCTTATTTAATATTCTCTTTTGTTAGCTTTTCATATTTAATTTTATTTCTGCATTCCAATCTAACTTGAAAGAGGAATTGTGATATTTCACTTTTTGGAATCAAAATCAAATAGAGTTAGCCCAACTGGTTTAATTTAAAATCAAGTAGAACATAGAACCATTTCAAAGTGAGTGTGGATATTGAACTTCTACTTCGATTTGGTTCTTCCAGGCTGCTACAAAAGGAGAAATCCAGGTATTTTACATTTGTGTAAATCTTTTATTATATTGGTTTCTTTTGAGATTAAGCCAAAAAAATCTCATTATTTTGGTTATCTGAGGTGAGCCAAAAAACTCAGAGTGGGGGTTTTTAGATTGTATAAGCCCATTTAGAAGACACAATTGTGAGAGTTTTAGGTGAACCTGTCGGTACCGGATTTGTGATCAGGAATTCTGTGGGCCTATTTTTTGAGTTTAGGGTGTGATAGAAGATGGTATCAAAGCATAACTTGGGAATACCTATGGATAATATCACATATCTGCTGATAGCTACCCTTCACTGTGTGATTGTTGTGAACTTAGAATGGTTATATTCCCGAGTTCGAATAACTTAGAAACTTCCTGGTATAGCTCCCTATCGTGTGTGCATTCGAGAGTGCCTAAGGATAATAGGCCCTTGTTCCTTCCTATAGGACATGACACCTAAGAGGGCGAGCCAAGCGGCCTCCGCGTCCTAGATTAGTACGGCCCCGACCGTATCAGTGAGCGCGGATCATCTTCAGTAGATGTTGTAGGTGATGATTGCGATTCTTTAGGGGCAGGGTAGGCGACCCATGGATACACCCGCCAAGACTGAGCAAGAGCGCGTAAGCTCCCTTCTACGCGACTTCAGGCAGCTCGATCCCCCACGTTTCTAGGGAGAGCCTGACCCGTTGGTAGCGGAGTAGTGGAGATCTAAGGTGGAAAAGATCTTTGATACCATGAGTTATACCACCCAGCAGCGGGTCCCATTGGCAATGTTTCTTCTTTAGGGCGAGGCCGAGCACTGGTGGGAATCAGTCTCCCGAGCGGTAGGGACCGAGTTTTTATGGACATGGGAGGACTTTGCAGACCGGTTTAACTGGAAGTTCTTCTCGGAGCACATCTGTCAACAATGCGTACTTGAGTTTGAGACTCTTATGTAGGGAGACTAGTCAGTGTCTCAATATGAGGCCTGATTAATCGTGTTATTGAGATTCGTACCATACCTGGTAGCAGATGAGGGGTGGAAGGCCCACCATTTAGAGTGCGGCTTGCATCGTGGCCTTTGGAGTCGTGTCGTTGGACACTTACTCTCGACATTTGAGCAGGTCGTACAATGGGCCCTGATATACGAGGCAGAGTGGGTCGATTCGCAGAGGATTCACGATTAGAGCAGAGATCGGAAGAGGAAATCTCCATCTATTAGCTCCTAACGGCAACGGTGGCTGGAGAGGTACAAGAACCGTCCATCCTTTCGAGCACCGGTAGCACCACCAAGGAGACCATTCTCATGTATTTACATCGAATGCGGTGGGATGGGGCATCGTAGGCAGGAGTGTCCCCATCCTCAGTAATAGCCCCCATAGTAGCAACAACGACTGCAGTACCTGCCATCGAGACCGCGGCAGCAGCAGCAACGTCCACAGAGGGGGCATACACCTTCCCAGCAGTATCCACAGTCATCAGTAGGAGTCATCGACGATATGTGCGACTTCGCCCCTACACCATCTTACTGGATTGCTCATGGATGACGCATTATGGAAGCGAGGGACTGAGATTCGGGAGCGTTATCCCCCATCTCCTTGTTGTTTGAGTACATTCATGTGTTATGTTTCTAATTTTACATAGTGAAATAATTTCCCTCTTTTATGAGCTCTAGTTAGTTGTGTGATAGTGTAAATTTCGAGGAGAAAATTTTTATTACGAGGGGGGAGCTGTAAGGCCCATATTATAGTCTGTACCGTTCCTTAGACTCACGTGATCCTCCCCGTCGATTTCTGGCAACTAGCGACCTATAACCAGCATTTGCGTGCGACCCTAAGTCACGTCCTTTAAATCTAAGTCGACTCGACTCGAGACTTATACCATTTCAACCGCGTCGTCGCCGTGGTTCCAACACCGTGTCTTGCACACCAATGCAATACCCAAGCTAGAAGTTGTGGGCCCAAGTATATTTTGAGGAAACGCAGCGCATTACGAATCTCGAGAGAATCTCTACCCAATCCATCACATTAATCAATCAATCAATCAAGTACACATCCCATCTCTAGCCCATGCTTTCTTTCTCCCCAAGGCAAGCAACCTACCTAAGTCAACCCTCATGTCACTCACACCCATCACTCCATCCATCACTCTTACAACCACCTTCTCTCTCTCTTTCTCCACCCATCCCAAACAACTAAGAGAGGTGGATGTCCAAGCATTTCCAATGAGAGAAAGCCAAGTGTGTGGCCTACTTTCTACCCTCAAACCTCTCAATCCAACCCTTCAATTCTCATCTTCCACCATCAAAGAAGAAGCCAAGGAGCTTAGCTTTCCAAAGAACCAAAAAGAAGAGACAATGGTGGGTGCTTGTTGGATTAGATTGTATTTTTAGGATGGACCAAGTGGGGCCTACCGATTGATAGTATGGATCCTATTTGGGACCCATATTGATGTACGTATTGTAATCCAAGGAGGGCTCATAGTGGCGGAGCCCTCCATCGCATGCCGACTCTCTCTCTCTCTCTCTCTCTCTCTCTCTCTCTCTCTCTCTTGTTGCAACCCACCTTGATGAATGGATTAGATCCACACAATGGACGGTGGGGCCCTGATTTGATATATGCATTTACATCCAGGCTGTCCACGGTCATAGATAAAAAAATAAAAATAAAATATATAATATATAATATATGTATATATATTATATTATATTATATATCTAGTGGGCCCCATGTGGGACCCACCTGCTGGAAGCATAATGGCTGGTGCATCTCACACTGGCTATATAGCTTCTGGTGAGACGTCACTAGATTTTGTGGGAACCACCGTATATATTTCATACCAACCATCCATCTGGATGGTGGGAATCCACCAACTACATAGCCGCTGTATTGACGTCAACAAGTTCCATGGGTCCCTCCATGATGTATGTGGTGAATCCACGCCGTCCGCTCATTTTGGTAGGACGTGGGACCCACCCCCACACGTGCTGCACATGTGGGGGGGGGGGCCACGTTGATGTATGTATTCTGTTTCCACACCATCCAATCATGGACGGTGCTATGTGGGGCCCCTCGTGATGTATGTGTTTCATCTATACCGTCCAAAAGGTGGGACCCACCTGCTGTGATGATGTCAGTAAGTTTTGTGGGTATCATCCACACCGTCCATGGATCCCACTAGATGAATGTATTAACCACACCGTCCAGTCCTTAGATGGTGGGGCCTACCATGACGGATGTGTTGTATCCTCATCGTCCAATCCTGGATGGTGGGAAACAGATTAGTTGGAGTACCACACACCAGCTCTATAGCTACTGTTTGATGCAACAAGTTCTGTGGGCTTCGCTGATGTATGTGTTACATCCAACCGTCCATCCGGATGGTGAGCTCGTCTTAAGGCTTGAGACTAAAAATTAGACAAATCTATCTATCAAGTGGACCACACTGTAAAAATCAATGGAGGGTTAAATGCCTACCATTAACACCCGTTTAGGATTTTAAGAGTCCTGGCTCAATATTAAATTTGTTTTTCCTCTTAAATTCAGGTCCTTGTGACCGTAAGAACAGATTGGATCGAAAATAAATGTTAGGTGGGCCCTGTGAATTGTTCACGGTGAAAATCATTATTTCCACTATTATTTGTGGTATGGTCTAGATGATATTTCGATATGATTCATTTTTTTGGGTAACGCTCTAAAATGATCTATAAAATAGATGAATGGTGTAGATGGTGCGGCCCATATGATGCATCCCACTTGATGTATATGAGGCTCGTTGGTGCGGCCCACTTGATGCAGCCCACTTGAAGAAAGTGAGGACAATTGGTGCAGCACATGTGGTCGGCCCACTTGATGTATATGAGGCCCATTGTTGTGGCCAATTGCATTGTATGTGAAGCCCAAATGATGAGGCCCATTGTGATGTATCTGAGGCCCATGAGTGACGCCCAATACAATGTATGTGAGGCCCATAACTGAGGCCCAATATGATTAGTATGTGGCCCATGAGTGAGGCCTAATGTGGTACATATATGGCCCATGAGTGAGGCCCAATGTCATGCTCCAAACTTGAAAAATGGGCTCACAAAATTTTCGATTGCTGAATCTGGTGCCGACAGCCTCCGTAGTACCTCATTCTCGGCTCACAGTGCCCATACGCCAGATTCCGATCCTGGGATCCTACAACGAGGATTTCTCAATATGATTTTTTTTGTAATGGAGCATAACCAAGTCACAAAACAACATCTCCACAAATATAATCATTCGAGTACAATGCTGAAATGAAAATACAATATGAAGATATCAAAGAAAACTCCAAAAGCTCCACCGCATGCTCCTCCCTTAGATCGGTTGCATCCTAACATCACTTGCATGCATCTATCGTGCATAAGCTTACAAAAGCTTAGAGGGTGGTGAAAGTGTGTGCACAAGATAAGTGCCAAGTATACCATAAAGTCCATAAATCATACATCATCGAAATAAGTGAAAATACTGACAAGATCATGAATCGTACGATATCAGAGTAAGCAGAAATATACTGGTAAGTCCATGAGTGCTATTAGCTGTACCAAGGTTATGCGATGCAAAATATAATAAGACAATAACAGATGCTGAGGATGCAATGCAATATGCAAATCCTGACGAGCCATGAATACCATCAACCTCATCTAAGCCATATAAGTGCAAAAACATAATAAACCAAAATGCTAAGTACTACATATGCAATGTAATATGCAGTGCGAATGAAATGGTCATGCTGAAATGTGAAGTCAGGATGATAGTACGTAGTATCGCAGTCTACGGGGTCCACCACAGGGAACTTCTATCCAAACCAGTCCCATACCTAAATTTGGATAGTCAGACTCAATGTAATAAAATCCTAGCCTCAGGTTATTCGCTCGCCCAACCGAAATCCTGGCCATGCAATGATACACATAACAAATAGTTGTGCACCACCAGCCCGAGTGGATAGTGAATGAATGAATGAATGAATGGATATACAATTCATGCTCAATAAGTCCATATATCAGTATGGTTGCTCTGTAGGGAAATCATCGGGGTCTATTACAATAGACACCGACTGCCTCTTCCCTAGCTGCACAGCCCAGCGAGCGAAATAGACCTCACTATGCGCCTAACCAGTAGTCTGTCAATACCTACACAACTCGTCGATAGCTGACCCATTTATGAGTTAGTCATACTCAGCCTAGCTTATAGCCCCCTCACTCGGGCGGATAAGGCCACACCCCCTCCCAATCGACCACGACACAGTGGGAGACATAGCCTACTGGTATTCGACACTGGGACACTCATGTTCCACTCCGTCTAGACGTTGGGGCTACTCCTGGCCTCGGAGGTTATGGGATTTTCACCTAAGGACATCCTAAGTGTCCATAATCCTAGAACCAAATATTTTTGATGTCCCATCTAGCCATCCACGATGTGCCTGTGGAGGCCATGACCCTGATGTCACTAGGGCGTACAATTATCAAGTCACACATATGCGAGATGCATGAGTCACACTATCCAGTCATGCAGCAATCCTGCGCTTATGGCATGATAATGTGGGCACTCCATCTCATAAGGAGTCCCATAAATGGTCTGCCCAATGGCGTATGCAATGATCAGTCACTACTCATATCAAGCATACATATGAAGCGTAAGACATGAGTCATGGAATTATACTAAGCATGTTATAAGGTAATGAACTATCCTTACAATGCATATGGACCTAGACGGCCTATACTCAACAAGTTGGGCCTATCAATGAGTCCTAAGGAGAGTTACAATGTGGACATTTAACCAACATTGTACTTACAATGAGGGCATCAAACCATCATTGCTCTCAAGGCATAGCCAGCCATAAAGGCCAACACATAAACCACGGTGGAATCACATTATAATGGGCCTTACGTACATCCCATTGGGCCTCGACCCATATGCCTTCAATACATCAATTGGGCCTCATATATGTTGAGGTGGGCCTAAACAGATGGGGTATAACTACATCATGATGGGCCTAATCATATGGGCCTTATATATATAACAAAGTGGGGCTCAATAGACGGCCACAAATGAATCAAGATGGGCCTCATACATATACTAAGGTGAGCCTCAATAACGGGCCTTGAATACATCACAATGAGCCTCAACCCATGGGCCCCACATACATCACAATGGGCCTCAACCCATGGACCCTAATACATCAAAATGGCCTCAACCCATGGGCCCTAATACATCACAATGGGCCTTCACTCATGGGCCCTAATACATTACGATGGCCTCAACCCATCAGCCCTAATACATCACAATGGGCCTTAACCCACGGGCTCCGAATACAACTTAATGGGCCACACAAAAGGGGCCATAAATACACAACAGGTGGGCACTACAGATGGGTCTTATATGTATCAAACGAGATGCGCCAATGGGCCTCGTGTACATCAAGTGGGCCGCATCAATGGATGACATACATATACAATACATTCATCATGGCAGTCCGCACAAAAGAATGGTCATGGATGTAAAACAGATGAGTGACGTGGAATACACCACATAAATCAAGTGGGCCCCATGAAACTTGCTGGCATCAATACCTCAACTATCAAGCTGGTGTGAGGTACTCCATGTAACCTGCATCCTTCGTCCATGGATTGGACGGTGAGGATGCAATACATTAAATCATGGTGGGACCCACACACTGCCATGGTGGGGCCATTTCGATGAATGGACAGGGTGGAGAAAAGCATACATCTTGGCGGAATCCCACCGTCCTTGCATTGGATGGTGAGGATACAACACTTACATCATGGTGTGGTCCACGGATGACATGGATAAAACACTTACATCATGTGGGACCCACGCTCATGGACGGCGTGGATTAAAACCCATATATCCTGGTGCGTGCCACACCAGTAAATGGGCAACCTAATAAAATGAAGGTGGGCTCCACACACCAAATGGATACACGGTTGGGATTAACTCAAACCACATGATGGGTCCAGTGGTTACCCAATGGCAATACAATAGTTATATTGCTGCTGTAAGTACACCGTCAATCAATTTCCACCAAAGGTGGGTCCCACATGGGGTCCACCATAGTATATTATAACTACATATATATATATATATATATTACTATACTGATCCAAAACGTCTAAACAGGATTTCAATGGTTGACGTTCAATCCTCCACTGATAGTGTAGTCCACCTGATAGGTTTGCCTCATTTTTAGTCTTAAGCCTAAGATGAGCTTGCCAAATGGTGGATGGTTTGGATGCAACACATGCATCATAGCGGGGGTCCACATGAACTATGAATCTGACTCAATCTTTAGCTCATGCCATGAAATGAGCTTCCAAGATGGATGGACGGTTTGGATGCGGCACATGCATCATGGTGTGGTCCATTAATGGACGACGTGGATGCAAAGGGGGGCCACAGAGCTTAGTGACGCCACTCCAGCAGGCTGCTAGAGTGAGGTACACCAGCCAACCCACCCAGGGACGGTGTGGGTTATAATACATGCATCAGTGGGTTCCACGTGAGGCCCACCATAATGTTTACCTTCCATCCAATCCGTTCACAAGATCACGCAGACCTGGATGCATAAGAAAAACAAATTTCATAGTGATCTAAAACTTCTGTGACCGAGAAAAAGGTTTCAATGGTAGACATTCAATCATGTTGTTTCCTATGATGTGGGCCATCTGAGTTCTAGATACGGCTGATTTTTGGGATGGTCACTGGTCAGAGGGAGGCCCACCAAATGCACGGCTTTGATGTTCTACACATATCACCGAGGGACCCACAGCTGAGACCCGTGGCCCCTGTCCATTTCACGTCCAGCGCAGGACGCCTGCGCGTCCGTCCTTATGGAGGTTAGCAGCAACAGGCGTTGCTGCTGATGCTCCTTATTTATTATTTTTAAAAAAAAACATAGAATACCGCGGTTTTTCTCATGTGGGGCCCGCATCAGGTGGATCTGACCCAACTATTGGTCGCTAGGGCTCAAGACAAGCTAAACGAGCCCAATATTGAGCATACTTCAGAGTACCAAAAATATTAGAGTGGATTTCAATAGTACAACCACTATCTTCTATGTTATGGCCCACCAAATGATCAGATTAGCTTCATTTTTCAACTCAACGCCTAAAATGAGCTAACGAAAGAGATGGATGGCTTGGATTAAAAACATACATCAGGGTGGAGCCTACATGGGTAGCCCTTCCCAAAATCACTTTCTTTTTCATTTGCTACTGACGTTAATACACCCACTGTTAACTCACACTTCACTCATTGACAACGTCCAACATCCTCGATGTTGGATGGTTGCATATAACACATATATTTAAGGTGGGCCCCACCCACATTCATGCTACCAGGGTGGGCCACCAAATGGTTGGATGGTGTGCATGAGACCCACATCAAGGTGAGGTCCCTTCAATGAATGATTTGGAAATCTCATAACTCATTAAGTGGGTCATACAATCATATCATTACACATAAAACAAATGAAAAAGAGAGGGAGAGAGAGGGAGAGACATATGTGTGATGGAGGGACCCCGACATTATGGGCCCTCCCTTGCATGAATTAAACATACATCAAGTGGGTGCCATTTCATATGGACCCACCGATCAAAATCAACGGTGGAGATCCTTTCTTCACCGAAATGGAGGGTCTAGATGACCCTATCCATGTAAGGAAAATAAACATCATAATGGGGTCCATGGAGAATGGCCCCATCATGGAATGATCATAAGGATCAAGGTGGGCCATCGGCCACATCTTAGGGTCCAAAGTGAGATCCATACCATCAATTGGTAGGCCCCACTTGGCCCATCATAAAAACATGAAAATCTAGCTCATAAAGCACTCACTGTTTGATCTTCTTGGTCTGTTGGAATGCCGGTCTCCTTGTGCTTCACTTTGATGGAGGGTGATGAGGTTTGAATGGCTAGGATGATGGATTTGGGGTGGGAAGTGGGAAGTGGGCCACACAAAACATACTTTCTCACATGGAAAACCATGGACATCCACACTCTTTTCTCTCTTTGGTGTTGCTTAGAAAGTGTGAAGAGAAAGGGAGAGAGGGAGAGAGAGAGAGAGAGAGAGAGAGAGAGAGAGAGTTGTAAGGGAGAGAGAGTGATGGATGTGAGTGATGGGTGAGGTGATGGTGTACTTGACATGTATGGGTGTGTAAGAGAGAGGGTGAGAAAGAGTTGACTTGGTGGATGCTTGACTTGGGGAGAAAGAAAGCATTGATTGATTGATTGATTTGAGTGATTAATTGATGGGACATGTTGTGGAGATTATCTTGGGATTGTAAATGCGAGGAATTTCTTTGAAATAAACGCCCTCCTACATCTCCCTGGCAGGGTATTGGATTGGTATGCAAGACGTGTCGACGGTGTGGTCGCAATGATACAAGCCTCGAATTAAGCCAACTCAATTTTACAGGATATGACTTAGGATCGCGTGCAAACGTCAATTATCGGTCGCGGATTGCCGTACTTCGACAAGAAGGATCACGGGAATCGATGAAATAGTACAGACTAGGATACGGATCTTACAGCTCTTCCCACCTAATAAAAATTCATCCTTGAAATTTAAAACATGACACAACCAATACAGAGTTCACAAGGGAGGGAAATCGAAATCCTATCGATATAGATATAGTCATCAAACACCTAAGAGATGGGGACAACACCCACAAATATCAGCCTTTTACTCCCAAGACGCCTCATCACACTATGATGATCCCACTGAACCACGAATCCTAGATCAGAAACGATCAAAACTGTAACGCTAAGCAGCCTCATAATCTCAATAGCAGGGAGCTATATTAGAAAGTTTCTAAGTCATTCAAACTCAAGGATCTAACCATTATAAGTTCTCAACAATCATAGAGTGAATGGTAGATATCAGCAGATATGTGATGTGATCCTCAGGTATTCCCAAGTTATGCTTTGAAACCAACTTTTGTCACGCCCCAAACTTGAAAAACGGGCTCACAAAATTTCCGATTGCTGAATCCAGTGCCGACAGCCTCTGTAGTACCCCATTCTCGGCTCACAGCACCTATACGCCAGATTCCGATCCTGGGATCCTACAAGGAGATTTTTTCAGTATGAATTTTTTTTTTTTATAATGGAGTATAACCATAAGCATAACCAAGTCACAAAAAAACATCACCACATATCCCACTAATATAATCATTCGAGTACAATGGTGAAATAAAAATACAATATGAAGATATCAAAGAAAACTCCAAAAGTTCCACCACACGCTCCTCCCTTAAACCGGCTGCATCCTAACATCACCTGCACGCATCTATCGTGTATAAGCTTATAAAAGCTTAGAGGGTGGTGAAAGTGTATGCACAAGATAAGTGTCAAGTATACCATAAAGCCCATAAATCATACATCATTGTAATAAGCGGAAATACTGACAAGATCATGAATTGTACGATATTAGATTAAGCAGAAATATACTGGTAAGTCCATGAGTGCTATCAGCCATACCAAGGTTATGCGATGCAAAACATAATAAGACAATAACAGATGTTGAGGATGCAATGCAATATGCAAATCCTGACGAGCCATGAATACCATCAACCTGATTTAAGCCATATAAGTGCAAAAACATAGTAAACTAAAATGCTAAGTACTGCTGATGCAATGTAATATATGGTGCGAATGAAATGATCATGCTGAAATGTGAAGTCGGGATGATAGTATGTAGTATCGCAGGCTACGGGGTCCACCACAAAGGACTTCTATCCAAACTAGTCCCATACCTAAATTTGGATAGTCAGACTCAATGTAATAAACTCCTGATCTCAGGTTAGTCGAGCTCCCAACTGAAATCTTGGTCATGCGATGGTACACGTAACAAATAGTTACGCACCACCAGCCTGAGTGGATAATGAATGAATGAATGAATAGATATGTAATTCCTGCTCAATAAGTCCATATATCAGTACAGTTGCTCTCTAGAGAAATCACCGGGGTCTATTACACTTGACACCGACTGCCTCCTCCCTAGCCGTACAACCCAGTGACCGGAATAGAACTCACTATCCGCCTGACCAGTAGTCTACCAATACCTACCTGGCTCGTCGATAGCAGACCTATTTACGAGCTAGTCATACTAAGCCTAACTTATAGCCCCCTCACTCGGGAGGATAAGGCCACACCTCCTCCCAACTGACCACGACACAGTGGGAGATGCGGCCTACTAGTATTCGGCACTCAGGAGCTCATGTTCCACTCCGTCTAGATGTTGAGGCTACTCCTGACCTTGGCGGTATTGGGATTTTCACCCAAGGGCATCCTAAGTGCCCATAGTGATAAAACCAAATATTTTTGGTGTCCTATCTAGCCATCCACGATGTCCCTATGGAGGCCACGACCCTGATGTCGCTAGGGCATATATTGATCAAGTCACACATATGCAAGATACATGAGTCACACTATCCAGTTATGCAGCAATCCTGCACGTACGGTGCGATAATGTGGGCACTCCGTCTCATAAGGAGTCCCGTAAATGGTCTGCCCAATGGCTATGCAATGATCAGTCACTACTCATATCAAGCATACATATGATGCGTATGACATAAGTCATGGAATTATACTAAGCATGTTATAAGGTAATGAACTATCCTTACAACGCAGATGGGACTAGATGGCCTATACTCAACAAGTATAGGCCTATCAATGGGCCCTAAGGAGAGTTACAATGTGGACATTTAACCAACATTGTACTTACAATGTGGACGTCAAACCATTATTGCTCCCAAGGCATAGCCCGCCATAAAGGCCAACACATAAACCATGGTGGAATAACATTACAATGGGCCTTATGTACATCCCATTGGGCCGCGAACCATGTGCCTTTAATAGATCAATTAGGCCTCATAGCGTGGCTTCATATATATTAATGTGGGCCTTAATGGATGGGCCAAAACTACATCATAATAGACCTAATCATATGGTCCTTATATATACCAAGGTGGGCCTCAATAGACGGCCACAAATGAATCAAGATGGGCTCATACATATACCAAGGTGAGCCTTAATAATGGGCCTTGAATACATCACAATGGGCCTCAACCCATGGGCCCTAATACATCATAATGGCCTCAACCCATGGGCCCTAATACATCATAATGGGCCTTAACCCATAGGCCCTAATACATCACAATGGCCTCAACCCATGGGCCCTAATACATCACAATGGTCTTTAACCCACGGGCTCCAAATACAACTCAATGGGCCATGCCAAAAGGGGCCATAAATACACAACAGGTGAACCCTACACATGGGTCTCATATGCATCAAACGGGATGTGCCAATGGGCCTCATGAACATCAAGTGGCCGCATTAATGGATGGCATACTTATACAATACATTCATTACAATAGTCCGCACAAAAGAACGATCATGGATGTAAAACATATGAGTGGCATAGAATACACCACATAAATCAAGTGGGCCCCACGAAACTTGCTAGCATCAATACCTCAATTATCAAGCTAGTGTGAGGTACTATAGTCAACCTGCATCCTTTGTCCATGGATTGGACGGTGAGGATGTAATAAATTAAATCAAGGTGGGCCCCACACGCTGCCATGGTGGGGCCATGTCTAATGAATGGACAGGGTGGAGAAAATCATACATCATGGTGGAATCCCACCATCCTTGCACTAGACGGTGAGGATACAACACTTACATCATGGTGTGGTCCACGGATGATGTGGATAAAACACTTACATCATGTGAGACCCACACCCATGGATGGCGTGGATTAAAACCCATATATCCTAGTGCGTGCCACACTAGCAAATGGGCGACCTAATAAAATGAAGGTGGGCTCCACAAAGTAAATGGATACACGGTTGGGATATAACTTGGACCGCCTGATGGGTCCACATGGTTAGCCAACGGCAATACAACAGCTATATTGTTGTTGTAGGTACACCGTCCATTAGTTTCCACCAAAGGTGGGTCCCACATGGGGCACACCATAGTATATTTAAACTACATATATATATATATATATATTACTATACTGATCCAAAACGTCTAAAAAGGATTTCAATGGTTGACGTTCAATCCTCTACTGATAGTGCAGTCCACCTAATAGGTCTGCCTCTTTTTTAGTCTTAAGCCTAAGATGAGCTTGCTAAATGGTGGATGGTTTGGATGCAACACATGCATCATGGCCGAGGTCCATATGAACTATGGATCTGACTCAATCTTTAGCTCATGCCATGAAGTGAGCTTCCAAGATGGATGGACGGTTTGGATGCAGCACATGCATCATGGTGGGGTCCATTGATGGACGATGTGGATGCAAAGGGGGGCCACAGAGCTTAGTGACGCCACTCTAGCAGGCTGCTGGAGTGAGGTGCACTAGCCATCCCACCCAGGGACGGTGTGGGTTATAATACATGCATCAGTGGGTTCCATGTGGGGCCCACCATAATGTTTACCTTCCATCCAATCTGTTCATAAGGTCATGCAGACCTGGATGCATAGGAAAAACAAATTTCATAGTGATCCAAAACTTCTGTGACCTAGAAAAGGGTTTCAATGGCAGACATTCAATCACGCTGTTTCCTATGATGTGGGCCATCTGAGTTCTAAATACAGCTGATTTTTGGGGTGGTCACGGGTCAGAGGGAGGCCCACCAAATGCATGGCTTTGATGTTCTACACACATCACTGAGGGGCCCACAGTTGGGACCCGTGGCCACTGCCCATTTCACATCTAGCATAGGACGCCTGTGCGTCTGTCCTCAGGGAGGTCAGCAACAGCAAGTGCTGCTGCTGATGCTCCTTTTTTATGATTTTTTTTTGTTTTAAAAATATATAATACTTCTATTTTTCTCATGTAGGGCCTGCATCAGGTGGATCCGACCCAACCATTGGTCGCTAGGGCTCGGGATAAACCAAACGAGCCCAATATTGAGCATATTTCGGAGTACCAAAAATATTAGAGTGGATTTCAACGGTACAACCACGATCTTCTATGCTGTGGCCCACTAAATGATCTAATTAGCTTCATTTTCGGCTCAAGGCCTAAAATGAGCTAAGGAAAGGGATGGACGACTTGGATTAAAAACATACATCAGGGTGGAGCCTACATGGGTAACCCTTACCAAAACCACTTTCTTTTTCAATTGCTACTGACGTTAGTACACCCACTGTCAACTCACACTTCACTTGTTGGCAATGTCCAGCGTCCCTGGATGCTGGATGGTTGCATATAACACATATATTTAAGGTGGGCCCCACCCACATTCATGCTACTAGGGTGGGCCACCAAATTGTTGGATGGTGTGCATGAGACCCACATCAAGGTGAGGTCCCTTTGATGAATGATTTAGAAATCTCACAACTCATTAAGTGGGTCATACAATCATATCATTACACATAAAACAAGTGAAAAAGAGAGGGAGAGAGGGAGAGACATATGTGTGATGGAGGGACCCCGACATTATGGGCCCTCCCGTGCATGATTTAAACATACATCAAGTGGGTCCCATTTCATATGGGCTCACCGATCAAAATTAACGGTGGAGATCCTTTCTTCACCGAAATGGAGGGTCTAGATGACCCTATCCATGCAAGAAAAATAAACATCATGATGGGGTCCACGGAGAATGGCCCCATCATGGAATGATCACAAGGATCAAAGTGGGCCATCGGCCACATCTTAAGGTCCAAAGTGAGATCCATACCATCAATCGGTAGGCCCCACTTGGCCCATCATAAAAACATTAAAATCTAGCCTATAAAACACCCACCGTTCGATCTTCTTGGTCCGTTGGAATACCAGTCTCCTTGTGCTTCACTTTGATGTAGGCTGATGAGGTTTGAATGGATAGGATGATGGATTTGGGGTGGGAAGTGGGAAGTGGGCCACACAAAACACACTTTCTCACATGGAAAATAATGGATGTCCACACTCTTTTCTCTCTTTGGTGTTACTTGGAAAGTGTGAAGAGAAAGGGAGAGAGAAAGAGAGAGAGATAGAGAGAGTGATGGATGTGAGTGATGGGTGAGGTGATGGTGTACTTGACATGTTTGGGTGTGTGAGAGAGAGGGTGAGAAAGAGTTGACTTGGTGATTGCTTGACTTGGGGTGAAAGAAAGCATTGATTGATTTGAGTGATTAATTGATGGGACATGTTGTAGAGATTCTCTTGGGATTACAAATGCATGGCATTTCTTTGAAGTAAATGTCGGCCCACATCTGCCCGCCAGGGTATCGGATCAGTATGCAAGATGAGGCGTTAGAACCGTGGCGACGGTGCAGTCACAATGGTACAAGCCTTGGATTAAGCCAACTCAATTCTACAGGATACGACTTAGGATCACGCACAAATATCAATTATCATCACAGATTGCTGGACTCGACGGGAAGGATCACCGGAGTCGACGGAACAGTACGGACTAGGATACGGGTCTTACATCCAATGTGGTGCATTTCTGGCCCATGAGTAAGGCCTATCGTGGTGTACATTAGACCCTTTATGTGAAGCCCATTATGTTGTGTATGAGGACCTTGCGTGAGGCCATTGGCCCATTATATGTTTGGCTCTATGTGGGCCACCCCTTGGAAGCAATGATGGTTAAATGTCCACATTATGACCCTTCCTGAGGCCCATTGTTGGGCCCGTTCTCATCTTTCCTTAGTGGACTAACCTAAACTGTTGGGCCCCCATAATTGTTAGGCCCATTCTCATCTCACCTTGTTGTGGGCCAACCCAAATTGATTGGCCCTCACTAGTACAACTATGATCCATCTCACCTTTTTGTGCTATCTTAAATTATTGGCCCCCCATTAATGCTAGTAGGATTGACAAAACCTTGATGCCCACCTTCATGGTTGTATTATATGCACATAGTTCATCCATTTTAGACCGTAGGGCTGCCTTGTGCTGCCCACCATATTGTGTGTGTTACATGCACACTGTTCCTTCACTTTCTAGGCTTTGGGTTGCCCACCTTGATATATGTGTTCTACACACACTATCCACCCACCTTCCCAGCTAGTCTGAGGGTCAGGGGCCCCATCATGACTCAAATGCAATCCCAAGTGGACCGCACTAGTAAATCTCCTTAGGGCCCATTGTTAGGCCCATTCCCCATTCTTCCTCCCTTCACTTAGGTCCTCCATGGATGGCAGATATACCTTACCATGATTAGGCTATCTCAAACTGTTAAGCCCTTATGATATCCACCTTCCCTTGTGGGCTATCCCAAACCACTGGGCCGCACTAAAAATAATGCCTCTCACCATATCTTGTAGGACTACCCAAACCTTGGAGCCCTCTTTATGTTCATACTGAGCCTTCCATGGTTAATGAGGCCCACCTAAATGCACGTGTTTACCTAAGCTTAGTGACCCAAACCCGAGGCCCACTTAGATGATAAGCGGGCTACCCCATCCGTTTGTGAAGGCATAGAGTCCTGAATGTGTGAATCCTACCAAGGCCCGCCTTGTATTCATATCGGGCCCCATAGAAAAGCCTAGTCATTATACGATAAAGATAGTGAGAAGGTCCACTCGTTGTATACCCACTTGACTTACCCCGTAGGATGTATCCTACCTTTATAATCGATTGTTACGGCCACGAGTTGTGTATGTATCATCCACGTCGTCTACCTTCTTAGGACGAGTGTGAGGCCCATCCTTGACATCAGTACATCATCATCACCCCCCTTGCTGTAGATGTGAGAATATGTAGTATCAGGTTTGGTATATCCACCATATAGAGCTTATCTCGATGTATGGGCAAGATCCGCCATCCTTCCAGTGGACCCCATCTTGGCATATATGATATATCAGTACCTTGGAAGGCTAATGTAGTATAACTTGGGACATGCCGTGTAGACTCCTATAGTTGTAGAAGGAGCATGTTGTTTAGTTTATACTCTAGGTACGTGACATGCCGGTGAAGGTCGATTATGGATTATTGTTCTCCACCTTATCAGATAATCATGCCTGTATACTTTATTACATTGTGATATATGCCCATATGCATCATATGTATGCTTGTTATGAGGAGTGACTAATCATAGCATGTGCCATTGGGCTCGTTTATTATGGGACTCCTTGTGAGGCAGAGTGGCCCCACATGAGTGCGTTGTATGCATAGGTTTGATGCAAGACTAGATAGTATGACTCATGCATCTCGCATTTATGTTACATGACCACTATTCACCCTAGCGACATCAGAGTTGTAGCCTCCATAAGCATGTCATGGATGGCCACATGGGACACCGAAAATGTTTGATTCGAGCATCTGGGCACATTAGTTGTCCTTGGGTGAAAGTCCCTAAACCTCCGTGGCCAGGAGACACTCGAACGTCTAGACCAAGTGGATACATGAGCTCAGGAAGGCCGTATACCATTAGTCTGCGTCTCTCACTGTGTCGTGGTCAGTTAGAAGGGGGTGTGGCCTTATCCACCCGAGTAAGGGGGCTGTAAGCTAGGCTAAGTTTGACTAGCTCAGAAATGGGTCCGCTATCGATGAGCCGGGTAGGTATTGACAGACTACTAGTCAAGTGGGTAGTGAGGTCTCTTTCACTCACTTGGTTGCAAGGCTAGGGAGGCGGAGGCAAGTGTGGAGTGTACTAGACCCCGGTGATGATCCCGGAGGTGTACGGTACTTTTATGTAAACTTACTAAGTAGGAGTTGTATCCTCAGCATCTCATTTATTCATCCATTCACTATCCACTCGGGCTGGTGGTGTGCAACTAGATCATTATGTGTACCCTCGCAATGGATATGATTTCGGTTAGGTACGTGAGTAACCTGAGATCAGGAGTTTACCACATTGTGTCCAGCTATCCATATCAGTTATGGGCCAGTTTAGATAGAAGTCCCTTGTGATGAACCCCACAGCTTGCGATACTATGTACTATCATCCCGACTTCACATTTCCTCATAGTCATTTTCATTTGCACCGCATATAGCACTGTATCCTCAACACATAACATTTCGTTTACTATGCTTCTATATTGCATATCTTGAATAAGGTTAATGGTATTATGGACTCACTAGGATCTGCAAATTGTATTATATTCACGGCATATGGCATTTGGGTTGTTATGTTTTTACATTTATATGGCCTAGATGAGGCTGACGGTAATCATGGTTTGTAAGGAATCGTATATTGTATTGCATCCTTGACATTTGATATTTGGCTTTCTATGACTCTGCATTTGCATAGTCAATCTGCATTGCATACTTTGATATTGTGTGACTTATGGATTTGCCAGTATTTCCACTTACTCTGATGTTTGTGTACTTGGCACTTACCTTGCGCACACACTTACACCATCCTCTAAGCTTTCTATAAGCTTATGCATGATAGATGTGTGCAGGTGGTGTTAGGTCGCAGCAGCGTTGAGCTTAGAGTGTGAATCTTTCTTTTGAAGTTTTGATTATCGATATACGTATTTCCCCTTCAGCAATGTAATCAACTGTTTATATTAGTAGATATGTGATGATGATGTTGCCTTTGTGATTTAGGTACACTTGTGGTTATGCTCTTTTATTTATAAAAAAAATAAATTCATAATGAAAATCCTCCTTGTAGGATCCTTGGATCAGAACCTGGCGTATGGACAGTGGGAGCTGAGATGGGGTACTACGGATGTTGTCGGCACCTGATTCAGTGATCGGGAATTCAGTGAGCTCGTTTTTTGAGTTTGGGGTGTGACAACAACCGTTAATCCCAGGTAACAGTGCCAAAAACTTGTTCACAACCCCAAGTGTAGGGCTGCGATGTAGTAATAATCTCGGTGAGACCGAGGTCAAATCCACAGGGACTAATCTCGTGTGTTTTCTGAAAGCAACTAAAACTAGAACTAGAAGAAGATGAAATCCTAAGTCTAGAAGTATATAGAATAATTGTGAAAGATTTAATGAAAAACTTAAGAAATTCAAAGGTGGGAAACTAGGGTTTCCAAGGATCCACTTGTAAAGATCAAGGAGATATATGCTTGATTCAATGACGCAACTGGAATCAGAGTCCCATCTTATCCAATTGGAAGATATCTTAGTAAAACCAAATCTGAACTTCCTTTAACCTAATTCTCAATGGATGAGAAGTATGAGAACAGGTAGTGATTCCATCACAAAACCATGCCCATGAGACAAAGAAACCAACAGGATTTATAATCCCACAACCAATCATAAGAGAATCATGAAGATTAGAAGAATTTCATCACCCAACTATGCCAATGGGATGATGGTGAACAACAGGATTTCCTAATTTCACGATCTCAATACATGAAAAAAACATACTCAAAGCTATTGCAGATCTATTGTAATTTAAGTCACAACAAACCATTAAAAACTGAAAGTATTTCTTATAATCAAACTAGAATCAAAGATAGTTCAACTTAAGCATGAATCAAAGCAATAAAACATATCTCATCATGCTACAAGCTTCACCTCTTCTCCCTAGCTAAGAGGTTTAGCCCACCATAGACATGATTGAACTAGAATCTCTTAAGAAAAGCATAAAAACAACTAAGGAAAGGGAAGAAAAAATCTTGGCGATGGCTTCTCCATACTTTTGCTCCACTCCACAAACCCTAGAAGATGCCTAGGAACATCATAAGGAGTCCTATTTATAGTTGTGGAACTCTAACTTTTGCACCTAGTTGGAAAACTCTAAAAATTACCTCAAATTTACGCAGTTTTCCAAAATAGGCTTCACTCTGCGCAATTTCATAGAATGACCCAGAGTTTCAGAATATGCTTCTTCAGAACACTTTCAGGAATATGTTTATTTTCAGGATAATTTCAGGATTCATTTTCTTCACTTCAAATATTTGATTCTCTTCATTCCTCACTTGGTTTCTTGAATCTTTAGCATATGAATTCTTTAATCTTGGTCTTCTAAGATTCATCCCTTACCTTGGTGATTCTTAAACATTAAATCCATGCTTTTAGCACTATTTTCAATTCAAGCTCTTAAATTCACCTTACAACACAAACATTAGTAAAATAGAACATTAAGCATTATCATGTTCATAAAACCAAGTAATAAACAGGGTGCAATATGCAATATTTGACCCTCAACAAATGTTATGTTTCACTATATAGGGGAAATGCTATTTGAGGGGGAGTAATACCCAATTCAACTTAATAGCTTTCAAGAAAATCGTATTATAAACAAGATTCTTTGGATTACAAGACTTCAGTATTGTCATATTTGTAATGATAATTGTTTTGTCATAAAATTGACAAAGGGGGAAATTGTAAGTGCTACAATGATTTAACACACTTTAGTTGTCAAATTTTGTATAGACAAAATAACTTGACAATAGATCTTTAAGACCGGTCCATAATCGAGAGAAGATCAAGCTCAAGATCAAGAAAAGATCAAGCTCAAGATCAAGAGAAGAATAAGCTCAAGACTGGTACATTCTTAAGAGAAGATCAAGTTAAAGAACAACTAATGTTCAAGAATAGATCAAGCTAAAAAATCAAGATGAAGTCCGTAATCGAGTTTAAGGCAAAGAAGTTCAGATATTTCATATATCTTGGTAGTATAAAACCTTAGAAAGACCTTAGGATTAGGTGCTTTCAAAATCATTTAAAATTGAATTTTTATACTTATTTTTACATGGAATTCAACCAACCTAAGGTTTGGTTCGACTAGTATAAGTTTTCTCAGTGATTCTAAGTTCAAATCGAAGAAAAAAACCAAATTTTGTTACAAATTCGACTAGTTAAATTTTTACTTCGACCAGTCGAAGCTTGACCTTTGATCAGCCCGAGAAAATTCAACTTTAAGTCCAGTAACTACAACTTATCGAATTTTTGAAACTTCGACTAGTTGAAGACCAAATTTGACTAGTTGAACAGAGCTCTTCGACT
This sequence comes from Magnolia changhungtana, assembly GCA_030180095.1. Lineage (NCBI taxonomy): Eukaryota > Viridiplantae > Streptophyta > Magnoliopsida > Magnoliales > Magnoliaceae > Magnolia > Magnolia changhungtana. The sequence goes on from JASAUF010000446.1 coordinate 1,518,688, forward strand.
AGTTAAATTGGTCCTCGGGCCAGTCAAATTTTGGATAAATCTTATCCCACACGATCCAAAGTTCATTGAACTAAATCCAGTCTGCTCGGGCTAGTCGAAGATTCAACTTCTTTGCTTATAAATTGAGTTCCTCTCTCAATCTGAAATATCTAAGTTAATTATTAAAATCATTTTGCAAGAGAGAGAGAAAAGCTCAAGTTATTAGCAAGCTATTTAAATGGTATTTATAAATTTTATTTATACCTTTTGTTTAATTCTCTTAATCTCATATCTTTCCATTTTATTTCTGAAGAGAGTAAACTATACTCTTGTTTTGAGATTTAAGAGAATTAACTCAAGTAGCCATTGGTTTAAATTTAATTAAAATCAATAGAACCTGGACCCTTTCTATCTAACTGAACAAGGACCAATATACATTCAAGAAAGCGGTTTTTCGGCTAGAAGCTTCTGATACATCTTATGTGGTGAAGATAAGTATACCTTCTAATCTTTATTTAGTTTTTTTGAGATAGCCAGAAAATCTTAGTGTAGGTTTTGTTTGAGATAGCCTGAAAATCTCAGTAAAGGGTTTGATTGTGATAGCCTGGTAAAATCACAAGAATTGTATCAGGTTTTAAGGTGACCCTGTGAAAAACTTTTTCATAGTGAAAGCCAAAATTACGTGAAGAGTAATTTTGGGAGTGGAGTTGGTGTGGCTGTTTTTAGACAGTTTTTAAAACACCGAACCATTATAATTCTTTGTGTTATGTGGTGAATGCATTTAACTTTTATTTGGTGAATGGTTGTATTTAATTTTCAGTTAAAGTGTTGAATGTTGTAATATTACTTTTATTTACTCATGCAAAGTTTGAGGTTTTTATTTTAAAGAAATTTGTGAAATAACGTTGTCCTACCTAAAACTTTAGGTGAAGGTTGTCCTACAAATTATTTAGAATCAACGTTTCAATAGTTAAGCAATTGAGATCTCTGATTTATTTACATATTCAACATTTATTTCAATTATTTGACATAGTCGTATTCACCCCCCTATAGGACATCTTAAGCTTTCCTTTTCAAGGTGTAAATTGGACATGTTATCATAGAATGTAACACCACCCACCACCAACCTACCCTCACACATCCCAAGAAAAAAAAGAGGTGTTAAGTTTGAGGAAATATAGCACATAGTTCTTGTGTTTTTCACTCCCCAACTGAGGCAAGTAAGAAAATTGGGTGATTGGAAGTATTAAATTATTTCGCTGAAAGACATGTTTACTTTATGAAATTAAGAACCGGACTATTTGTGGTTGTACTTTTTTATAGTTGTATTCCATGCTTATACCTGTTAAAAGTGGTCTAACGTGTGCACAAAAAGTTGTATTCCCCTTATTAAGACAATTTTGTTTCAATGTCATGGCTTTAGATTTGCTCTTATGACTAGTTTACTAGATCTACCATCCAGAATTTGTGTAGTAGTTGATGTTTAGATAGTGCATCCTCTATTAACCTTCTTTCATTTTTGGTACAAACTCACATAAATAAATTATATTTCTTTCCTTTCTAGATCAAATATTATTAGAGAAACAAGGAAACAACGTTGGCCCGAAGTAGGCTCATGAGTTACATTGAGTATTCAGAAACACAATAATTAAGAAATCTTTATGGCGTATATTAGGGGAAAAATGGAGCGACTCATCACAAGGGATCGAACCAACAACAAGCACGGACCAATGGCTCAAGCTCGATTAATATTGCAAGGCCCTCTTAAATTAGAAGGCTAAGGGTCGTGTTAATCAAGCCCGAACTACTCGAAACATAACCACTGGCGAGAAAAATCGAACATAATATAGGACGGGACGACCACAGGTTAGTATGAACATAAAACGGCACGACCTCCAATGAACTTTAGAGCTATTGGGGCTAATGACCATAAGGACGTTACAAGCTTGCTTAGTCAGCTTAGTCATCGGATGATGCTGACCCTTTAATAGCTTGGCCAACTTATCTCTATGGAGACGCTGCCTCCCCATTCTAACCTACTCTATAGGTTGGGCAAGTTCATCGGTCCCTGGATGACGACCGAGCTTATTCAATGGAAAGGTCCAAGATCCTCACTGATAATCTCGGAGGGATAAGACCAAGATACCGAGGATCACGGCCAGATTCAGATCCCTTACAAACTCCAGCTCAATCTGTATCTACCAAAATGGCGGAGAATCCTCCAACGGTATGATCATTCCTCCCTTATAAATAGGGAGTCCCCTAATGGCGAAAGGTACTAAATACACATTTTGAAACAAATTGCTTTATGTCACGTCTTTATAAAGACCCAGATTCTTGACTTTGGCATTGGAGGGTCTCTTGTACTAGCCAAGGTCTCCTTTGTTGTTTTCTGTGCAAGCATTCAAAGGTCAAGGAAGGGTCCATCCAAAAACTATCATCAATAGTTTGCCGCTGTCTATGGGAATGACATCAAAGTCGTTCCCACTTTACCCAAGAATTACAATCGCAGGAGGGAAGAAGAAGGCTCGCGCCTCCCCTGCTGCACCTGAGCTCACACCGCCGGAGCAGCCTGACAGCCACTAAGACTCTACCTCCTTACAGCAGGCTGACTTCGGTCCCGTAAGGTAAACTCAGAGGTCTCGCAATAGAGGAGGACAGGGGCTGAATTCCCTCTAGTAGTAGGTTGAAATGCTCAATGATAATATGAACTCCATGAGGCGATTATTGGAACAACCGCAGCCCTGACAAATGCAAAGGGCTACCCGGGAAGCTGAACAGGTGGTCCACGATCCCCGTCAGCTTCCCGACGTACCTGCTGCCTATCAGAGAAGCTGATAGGTCAGATCGACAAGGCCGACCCGTTCCTACGTTTCTGGGATCGCTGTCCTGCCTGCTTCCAATCTATGATATGAACTGTATCAAAAGAAATACGGCAAGGCTCCCCATAAAGCTACTACCAAAAGCCAAGAACCATGGGAAGTCGAGTTGAAAGACTTGCGCGGTCAAATCGAAGACATGCAACAAGCCTACCGTACAAATGCCCCTACCCCAATGGAAGTAATAATGGAGGAAATCGAGCCTCTGTTTACCGCCAACATTATATAGGCATGGTAGGTGTAGTTGTGAGAGAGGAAATCGAGCCTCTGTTTACCTCCAAAAATATAGATTCTTGATGGAACTCCACAACGCCTTTGTGGCAGTTATGTATGGAGATTTTCATTGACTCTGAGAGGAGCTGCCCGACTATGGTTCAGACAGTTACAGCCGAACTCCATTTGCTCATTCCCACAGTTCAGCCAGGTTTTTGTTACGAACTTCATCAGAGGAAAGGAAAGACTCAAACCTGCCTCCCACCTCTTTCACATCATCCAAAAAGAAGGAGAATTGTTGAAAGACTACATCAAACACTTCAATCTTGAGGCGATGTAAGTATAGAAATACTCATAGGAGCTCGCTCTGGCCGAACCATGGGCGGATGGAGGGAACCTAAGTTCCTATTCTCGCTCGATAAGAATCCACCAACGACTATGGTTAACCTTCTAAACAGGTAACAGAAGTACGCTAATGCCAATGAAGCCTCTACCCTTCGAAAGGCCTACTAAACAGGTCATAGAAGTACGCTAAAATCTAACCCTAGTAAAAGGAGTAAAGATATATGTTGTCTCTTTCATCGGGATCACAGTCATTCAATGAGTGATTGCTTCGACTTCAAGCAAAAGATAGAAGCGCTCATTCGTAGCAGGCACCTTGGAGAGTACGTCAGCCGTTGAGGAGATCAAGCTGCCTTGAAGGATGAATAGTCCATAATAATGAGCCAACTGGAGAGATCCACACCATCTTCGGAGGTCAGGGTGGTGGAGGATATTTGAACTGAGCTCGGAGAGCCCGCACAAGGAGCATCGAACACTCCGACTCTGATCTAGAAATCTTTACTGTCAGCAGACCTTCAAAAGAACAAAAAGTAGAAACCTGCAGCATGACCTTCACCGAAGAAGACACCAGAGGAGTCCACCATCCGCACGACGACGCACTTGTGGTTTCAATGACTATAACCAATTGAAAGGCATTCTAAATTCTCGTGGATACCGAATCGTCAACAGACATCCTCTTAGTACAGGCGTTCGACAAATTTGGAGTTGGTCGGTCTAGACTTTGACCCATCAAAACTACTTTGCTTGGTTTCTTAAGTGGCTGAGTCATGCCTGAAGGGTCAATTCAACTCTCCCTTACTGCTGGAGATGGATAGAACCAGTAACCACGATGATCGACTTTTTAGTGGTAGACTGTTCATCTGTCTACAATGCAATCCTCGGCCGACCATCCCTCAATTCCCTATGAGTTGTGGTATCGACCTACCACTTGGCCACGAAGTTCCCAACAGAGTAGGGTGTTGGATTGGTCAAGGGAGATCAACATGAAGCTCGGCAGTGCTACATGTTGGCGCTAAGGGCTTCGTACCAGATGATGACCATCACATCTCTGGACCCCCGAGAAGATACTGGAGAGAGGTCATCCAATGAAGGACCTCATTCCCATCTCACTCGACGACTTCGATCCGTCTAGAACGGTCCAGATTGGGCCATCCCTAACATCCCCGCTACAGGACAAGATCATCAACTTCCTTCGACACTACGCAGACGTCTTCGCATGGTCCTACGAAGATATGCTCGGCATCGATCCAAAAAATCATTATACATCGGCTGAATGTCGACCTCGATCACTGACCAATTCGATAAAAACGAAGGCCACTCGGTCCTGAGCGATATGCAGTGATCAGGGAGGAAGTCGACAAGCTCCTTAAGGCTGGGTTTATCAAAGAGGTTTAATATCCTCAATGGATAGCCAACATCGTGTTGGTTAAGAAGCCCAACAGGAAATGGCGGGTCTATGTTGACTACACTAACCTGAACAAAGCCTGTCCCAAAGATAGTTTTCCTCTTCCACGAATTAATCAACTTATCGATAGTACTGCAAGGCATGAGCTACTATGTTTTATGGATGCCTATTCCGGCTATAATCAAATTGTAATGTATCCAAATGATAAGTTAAAAATGACCTTTGTCATTGATAAAGGCATGTACTGTTACTGAGTTATGCCTTTTAATTTGAAAAATGCCGAAGCCACTTACTAACGGCTTGTCAACAAGATGTTTGCCTGATCAGACGATGGAAATCTACGTCGATGATATGCTTGTCAAAAGTATCAAAGCCACAGATCATACATCTGATCTCTAGGAAATGTTCCTCGTACTTCGTGAATATCAGATGAAGCTGAATCCGAATAAATGCGCCTTCAAGGTTAGCTTAGGGAAATTCCTGAGGTTCTTGGTCAGTCAACGAGGAATCGAAGCAAACCCCGAAAAGATCAAAGCTCTACTCGACATGGACTTGCCAAAAACGACCAAGGATGTTCAAAGCCTTACAGGAAGGATCATCGCTCTTAATTGCTTCATATCTCAAGCTACATACAAGTGCCTCCCCTTCTTCAAACAACTGAAAGGGAAGAAGGTTATAGATTAGACATAAGAATGTGAAATGGCTTTTCAAGAACTTAAATGATACCTGGGGTCACCACCTTTGCTCTTCAAACCCGAACAAGGAGACTCTTTGCTATTGTATGTAGTCATTTCAGATGTACCAGTCAGTTCAGTGTTGATTTGAGAGCATGAAGGGAAGCAACTCCAGGTATACTATAGAGCAAGGCATTAGTCTCAGCCGAAATAAGATATCCAGATCTAAAGAAATTGGCATTGGTACTGGTCATTTCCTCTAGACGATTGCAGCCATACTTCGAGGCCCACACCATTATCATTTTGACCAACCAACCCCTTCGCTAGGTACTCCAGAAGCCTGAAGCGTCGGGAAGGCTGACCAAGTGGGCGATCGAGCTAAGTGAGTTTGACATCAAGTATCGACCCCAAACAGCTATCAAGTGTCAGTAGCCGACTTTATCGCTGAACTCACTCCTGCTTTCGAACATAATCTCGATCGACCATTCAGGCTGACCTGAACGTCTAGCCCAGGCTAGAAGTGGTCTCAAGCATTCCACCTGAACAATCATTCAGTCACCAGGTTGATCTTAACTTCCTTAAATGGACATTGTAAGTTAATGGCTCATCCAACTCTAAAGCCAGTGGGGCCGGGATAGTCCTGGAGACTTTAGATTGCACATGCATGTAATATGCCTTAAGATTTAGATTTCAAGCCTCCATGTAATACTAGAGATTTGAACGGAGAATGCCCATTTGTGAAGGTAGTCAGCCACCACCTTAAACCATCTCTCTGATCCAGATCGTTCATCAGGTCTGGAAGATGGATTCGACTGAACCCTAGACCTTCCACATCAAATCCACTTGAATGATCAAAACAACCTCGTCCGTAAACCCTTCCACCTTCCACGCTCCCGTCTCTAGAAAATCCGAATGGAGCAGAGGATTTAAAGGGCATATAGGACCCACTACCCGACGAAATAGTAGGATCTGAACCGTCCATTGGATACAACAAATCACCACGATTCAAGAAACCAAGAGTCTTTGCCAAGGAAGAAAGTAGATCATGTGTGTTGCCAATCCAAAATAGAGTACTGCTGACCAAGTGTGTTGCCCAATCCAAACGAAGGAACGTGTAGTGTTGGGGCCCCTATCTTCCTACATCGACAACCCTCATCGATTCGGGCAGTCCAAACTCGAAGTACAGGGACTCTGATCTTACCCATGCCTTCCTTTTGTGTATGCAAACATGAACGGCGTAAGGACCCCTTTTGCATTCACGACTACGCAACAAGAGTTGAGCAAACAGGCGACAAGAAGGGTCTGAAATCTTTTGTGCCTATAACAGCTCCTGCATCTGACCGGGAGGAGAAAGAAAGAAAGAATAAAGAGAAAGAAATGGGAGAGAAAGAAAGAGGAAGAAGAAAATAAGAGAGAGAAAAGAAAAGAAGAGAAACAAGAGAGGTCTTGTCAAACTGCTACTGCGGCCTCGGTTCATCCAAGACGTCAACTCGACCATATATTTTGAGATCGCCAACAAGATCCTCTGAATCCCTAAAAGATCAAAGGTATTGATCCTAGAGTTTTACAGTTTTTTAAAGAACGTAAGATTATTCAAGTTGATGTAGCAGAAGATTGTTTGAAAACGGGCTTAATTGGATTGTGAATAGAGATTTGGAGCGTGAGGGCACGGATCTAACAATGTTAGGAAGAGGTCAAGATTAATAGGCGAGGAATTCCTTTGAGCTTATATTGATTTGAGTTGGTAAGATTACCTCTATTCCCTCACATGCTTTGAATCCCCCTACCGGTATTTAACTTACTACCACCGATTCTTTACCCTTTAGGAATAATGGTTATGATATAAGATTAATTTTATGTGACCTTTCTGAATTTATGTGAGGGTTCTTCCTTTAAGCTTATCTTAATATAAGTTGGTTTGGTTTAATTCCCTTTTAACATGTTTTTCTTTATGTTATTATGATTCTCTCCTTGCAATCGTATAATTTTACCACCATCAATTGTCTATCCTTTGGAAATTATGGTATGACTTTAATTACATGTGATCTTTCTAAATTTATGTGGGGCGATGGATACAAGCCTTGCCTTTGCCTTATTAACTTTGTGAGTTAGCCCTTGTTACTCTCCTTATTATGGAGTTGGCCATTGTCACTCTCCTTATTATGGAGTTGGCCATTACCACTCTCCTCTTTGTTGAGGTAGCCATTGCTACTCTCCTTATTATTGAGTTGGTCATTGTCACTCTTCTCTATATTGAGTTAGTCATTGCTACTCTCCTCTTACTTAAGCCTTGTGCTATTTACCTATAAGGCTTAGGCATGTACTTTGATATTTTAGAACTCCCATGATTCAGTTTACATTCTCTTTGATGCAAGTGATGTGTTGAAGGTATCACAACTAGTGATTCAATTATTATATCAGGGACGTAATGCACTCTAGGTAGAGACCCTCTTGGTCGATGCGTAATTCCATGGATTTTTGAGTAGTGGTGCACAAATCGATGTAAGTAATTCACAATGCGTGTTACATCACTTCCGGGATTGGATGTCGCAAATAGTCGCTCCATGAACAAATCGTGCCACGTAATTTATCTGACTAATGTGTTGTGCCACCTTGAGGTATTCACGTAAATCCACAGTAGCGTTGGACATGCTGGCAAATATCCGTAGTTATGGGATGCGGGTCGAGTCGGGTTTGCTATAAATTGTACTCCACATTGTGATAGTCATTATGTATGATGAGTTGCACACACTTTACTAGGTATACATTCATATATATATTGGTTGTGCATGCTGATACTTCTCGTAGTAGTGGAGTACGTGACGTATCAGAACCTTTACATGGCTTTGATGAATCTCTTGAAATATTGATAATCTTAAAGGATGACCATCACCATGAGTAGGGCGTTGACCCTCTCCAATCGTACAGATGATGTAGGTAACGTACAGGTTAAGGATCCAAAAGATCAGTTCCCGATAGAAGATTTTTTTGAATAAGAGTAGAGAGACAGTTTATGGTTTATTTTATTTATATTTTCACTACACAACTCAGAACATTGTAATAGGCTCCCATTGAGAGAGCATTTGACAAGTTTTATTAATTCACTTATTATGGAATGATAAATACAGTTAGTTTTATTCTTATGAGTGATTACTTATATGAATTGCAACTGGATCTCACCTAAATGAAAGGAAAATTAAGGCGAGACCTTGAGGCATCCAAGTTCGTACATTATTAACACCCGATTTCCTCAGGAATGAGTATAAACTTTGGCCATGAAAATTCGGGATGTTACACTCCAACAACATGGAAAAATATGAAGCCTTTCTCATCGGACTCAGGTTGTCAGCCGTCATGGGAGCCCAACACCTCGAAGTTTTCAGTGATTCTCAGTTTGTAGTCAATTAAATAGCCGAAGAATACCAAGCTAAGAAGGAACGCATGAATGCATATCTACGAAAATCTAAAGAGTTAATTGACAAATTCCAAAAGTACGACATCGCCCTGATCCCTCGAGCAGAAAATTTTAAGGCTGATATGTTCGCTAAATTGGCTACTGCGAATGAAGATGACATCTCGAGATCATTTTCGATCGAATTCCTCACCAAACCAAGCATTAGCGAATCCTACTTTGCCATAGCTCTTCTGGTGAGGTTGAAACTAACGTGGATGGATCCAATCATCGATTTCCTCAAGGAAAACAAGCTACCTGAAGATCGAACGAAAGTACGCAGACTGTGAACCCGGGTAGCCCGTTATACCATGGTCAATGACTTCCTATAGAAAAAGTGATTTTATCTCCCTTATCTCATATGCCTCCGATTGGATGAAGGAGAGTACATTCTAAGGGAAATCCATGAAAGTATTTGCAAGAACCACTCCGGTGGCCGAGCCTTATCCCATAAGGTCATTCGGTAGGGGTATTATTGGTCGACCATCTAGGCTGATGCTCGGTAATACACCCAAAAATGTGATAAATGTCAACGCTTTGCGAATATACCTCGGCAAACTCCCAAAGAACTAACTCTTATGATCGGGCCATGGCCATTCGCCCAATGGGGCATCGACATCATCGGCCCCCTACCAATTGGCAAAGACCAGACAAAGCTTGCTGTGGTGGCAGTCAACTACTTTACAAAGTGGGCCGAAGCCGAGCCTCTAGCGAAAATTACCAACCAGAAGATAATTGTTGAAGGTAAATATTACATATTATCCACCATTTATACCTTGGTTTTATGAGCATGATAATGCTTAATGTCCTATTTTACTCATGTTTGTGTTGCAAGGTGAATTTAAGAGCTTAGATTGAAAGGAGTGTTAAAAGCATGGATTTGATGCTCAAAGGTCACCAAGGCAAAGAATGAATCTTGAGAGACAAGGATTGAATATTTCAAGGTCCCAAGATTCAAGAAAACCAAGTGAAAAAGGAAGTCAAATGAACAAGTGAAGAATTCACATTAACTGTGTCATCGATCACCATTCAATGACATTAAAGCTACCATTCAATGACATCAAACACGGGTCAATGACATAAAAGCTACCATTCGATGACATTGAACATGGGTCAATAACATCAAATTTATAGATGGAAATTGAGTTGTTTGCTGGAAAAATTGAAGACATTTCTCGATGACTCGAAGATTTTCTTGATCGCATCGAAGCCAATTTGATGACATCGATATTATTGTGGATATTTGGCAAAACTCGCTGGACTATTTTGGACGCATTTTTTATTCCTCGAATAAACACTCGATGACATCAAAGACACCTTCGATGACATTAAAGGTAGGTTCGATGACATAGTAGATTACGCAGTTTGGATGAAGTTACGCAGCGCGATAAAAGCATGAGTTCAAGTCACCTTCGATGACAACGAAGGTACTTCGATGTCATCGAACGAGTTACGTAGAGTTACGCAGAGTGCATAAATTTGATGTGGTTTTCGAATTTTTCCAAGTTGGTGCAAAAGGAGGTATTGCACAACTACAAATAGGAGTCCCCAGGGCATCCCTGGGGATCATCTAGGGTTTGGAGGAGCAAAAGACATGAGTGGAGAGTCGATGCCAAGTGTTTTTCTTCCTTTCTTCCTTAGTTTTTCATGCTTTCTTCTAGGGTTTTAGAACCAATCATGTCTATGGTTGGCTAAACCTCTTAGCTAAGGGTAAGAGGTGAAGCTTGTAGTGTGATGTGATGTTTCTCTTGCTTTGATTCATGCTTATGTTGAACTTGCTTTGGTTCTAATTTGATATTTAAGGAATACTTTCAGTTTTTAATGGTTTGTTGTGACTTAAATTACAATAGATCTATATTAGCTTTGAGTATATTCTTTTCCTGATTTTGAGATTGTGGAATTGGTAAAATCCTATTGTTTGCCATTGTCCCATGGGCATGGTTTGGTGATGAAATCCCTTCCAATCCTCACAATTCTCTTCCTTAAGAATTAGGTCAATGAAAGTTCAATTTTGATTTAATTGTTATATCTTCCAATTGGATAGGATAGGACTCTAATTCCAATTTTGTTATTTGATTCAAGTAAGAGGGCTCCCTGATTACTATAAGTGGATCCTTGGCACCCTAGTTTCTACCTTTAAATTCATTAGCTCTAATTACTTTAATCACAATTATTCTCTCTACAATTTTAGAATTAGTTTTACATCTTCTAGTTAATTTAAAAAATGTACAAGATGAGTCCCTATGGTTTCAACCTCGGTCTTACCGAGATTATTACTATATCGCGACCCTACACTTGGGGTTGTCAACAAGCTTTTGGCGCTGTTGCTTGGGACTGATGGTTGCATTTTCTGAATTTGATTAGTTTTAAAATTAGGTTAAGATTAGGATTTACTTACTTTTTATTTTTAGGTAAGGGTTTTTCTGAATTAGTTTTAGAAATTAACTTATCTCTCTATTTCTAGAATTAGAAACTTTCCTAATTTGTTTTTAGAAATTAACTTGCTTTTGTGTTTTATTTTGCAGGTTTTAATTTAGAAACTTCTAATTTGGTAATCTCTTTCTAATTCTCTCTCTTTCTATTTTTATATTTCTTATTACTTTAGGTTTCTTTCTTTTTAGGGTTAGGTTAGATTTTGAAATTGAGGGCTGAGAGTATTTCATGCCTAAGTGGGTCCATGACAACACACTACATCTCTTGAGTGAAGGAGGATTGGTTGAGGGGTTATCTATTCATCGTAGGATTAGACACCACCAGAGATCCTCAAAGTTAACCGAAGTTATAACTGTAAATCAACAGGCCAATCCACCTACAAATCAACATCAACCTCGGGTCAAGGAAATCTAAGATGAAAATGAGGTGCATCAAGCACCCCCGCCTCGTACTTGACGAGATTATTTACAACTGGCGGGGGTAAGCATACCTTCTTGTATGTTTTTTCCAGAAAACATGGGAAACATAAATATCAAGCCAGGGGGATCCAACTCCTTCCAAAGTTCTGTGGACTTGAATCTTAAAGTCCATATTTGCACATGAAAGAGTTTGATGAGATCATAGCCACTTTATATTTTCCTAACGTGTTTGAGGACATGGTCAGTCTGAAACTCTTTTCCTTCTCTTTAAAAGAATAAGCTAAGATAAGGTTACATTTACTACGTCCACGATCCATTGGTAGATGGAACGACATGACAAGTTCACAAAGAAATTCTTCCCAAATCATAAAACGAACACTCTTAGAAAGTCGATCATGAACTTCGCCCAAAAGGAAGATGAAACATTCTTCCAATGTTGGGAGCGATTCAAGGATCTCTTCAATTCATGTCCACAACACGGATTTGAAACATGGCGCATAACAAGTTTCTTTTATGACGGACTGACATCTTCCATGCGCCAAATGGTCGAGACAATGTGCAATGAGGAATTCATGAGCAAAGATGTCAATCATGTGTGGGATTCTTTCGACAAGCTTGCTGAAAGCACACAATCATGGGACATCTCCCCTAGACCCAATATCATGTCTAAGCCAATTCAAACAAAGGAGAGGGGTGGAATGTATGCCTTGAGAGAAGAAGATGATATAAGTGCTAAAGTGGCTAGTCTCACAAGGATACTCAATGTCATTGAACTTAAGAAGGATAAGGCTAAGGAAGTAGTTTGTGGTATTTGTGCTTGTAACATTCATACGACTGAAAATTGTCCAACAGTACCTTTTTTTCAAGAAATATTGAATGAGCAATCAAATGCCATAAACAACTACCAGAGGCCTTTCAAGGGAACCACCCCGAATACATATAACTCTAGCTGGAGAAACTACCCAAACTTCAGTTAGAAGAACAGGCAAACAGCTACTCCTTAGGGGATTCTTAACCAATTTTTGGGTAAAAAGAAGCCTCAGGAGGATCTAGTTTTGAAACACATTCAAAATTAAGAACTTTTTAATCAAAGCACACTACAAGCCTTTCAAGATCTTACCAAGGTTGTGCAACAAATTGAGTCACACTTGACGATTGGAAAGAAAGGGGTACTTCCAGCCCAACCTCTCCCCAATCCTAAACCACAATATGAAGTTAGTGACCCAATCTCTTCAAATCAAATGGAGCAAGCCAAGTCTATTACCACTCTTAGGAGTGGGAAGACCATTGACAAAATCATTCTGGTTAAGGCTGAAAAGCCTAAGGACCTGGAAGAGGACAACAATGATAGACCTAGCACTGCACCACAAGATTTGGAACCAGAACCTCAGGGAAGCCAATTGATCCATTCCCCCAATGGTTGGTTGCACAAAACTTTTGTCGAACTCTCAAGATATTCTAGAGGTGCTTAAGCAAGTGAAGGTCAACATCCCTCTACTGGATGTCGTTAAACAAATTCTTTCATATGCTAAATTCTTGAAAGATCTATGCACTACCAAAAGATGATAAAATATACAAAAGAATATCTTTCTAACAGAAAAAGTGAGTGTCATCCTAAAGCAAGATGTGCCATAAAAATACAAGGATCCCAGTAGCATAATCATCGCTTGCATAATTGGGAACTACCAAATTGAGGATTCACTTCTTGATTTGGGAGCGAGTGTAAACCTGATTCCTTATTCGGTCTATGAACAACTGGGCCTTGGTGAATTAAAATCCACCAAAACTACATCGCAACTTGTTGATTGCTCAGTTCATGTACCAAGATGAATAATAGAAGATGTGTTGGTCCAGGTTGAAAATTTCTACTATCCAGTCAATTTTATCATCCTAGACACTCAACCCATTATGGACGCAAGCACTTAATTCCCTGTCATACTTGGTCATCCATTCCTTGCTACATCAAATGCAATCATTAATTATAGGAATGGGGTTAGGAGCCTATCTTTCGGGAATATGACATTGGAGCTGAATATATTTTTTAATACGGGCAAACAGTCAGAGGATGATGATGACTCCCATGATATTAACCCGATTGATTCTTTCATGGAGGATAGAGCACTCATGACTTTATACTCTGATCCTCTAGAGATAAGCTTGGCCCACTCCCCTGATTTAGAAGATAATATGATTAGGGAGATGGATGCTTTCCTTGATGCTATGCCGATACTTGAAGTTAACCAGTGGAGGCCACAATTTGAGAAATTGCCCCGAATCGATGTAGTGCCTCTATTGTCTAGCTTCAAAGCATCCAAGCTTGACCTAAAACCTTTGCTTGCTAATTTTAAATGTCTATTTAGGTCAAGATGACATATACCTGGTGGTGATTTCTTCCCACCTTGAGCAAGAACAGGAGAGTGTGTTTATCTCTACTCTCATTGAGCATAGAGGAGCCCTTAGATGGTCGATTGCGGACCTCAAGGGAATTGACCCTTTAATTTCTATTCACCGCATTCATCTTAAGGATAATGTAAAAACCTCCCGACAACCAAAACGTAGATTAAATCCAAACATGAAGGAAGTGGGTAAGGCTGAGGTACTTAAACTATTGGATGTGCGTATCATATACCCTATATCAGATAGTCAATGGGTGAGTTTAACTCATGTGGTTCCCAAGAAGTCCAAAATCACCATCGTAGCCAATGCTGATAATGAACTCATACCAACCAAAGTCACCACCGGTTGGAGAATATGCATTGACTATAGGAAGTTGAATATCATAACGAGGAAGGACAACTTTCCTTCGCCCTTCATTGATCAAATCTTGAAAAGGCTAGTTGGTCACTCCTATTATTGCTTCCTTGACATTTATTTAGGATACATCTAGATAGAGATAGCCCTTGAAGATTAGGAAAAGACCACGTTCACATGTCTTTTTGGCACATTTACTTACCGAATGATGCCATTTGGACTATGTAATGCCCCCGCCACTTTTCAGTGATGTATGTTGAGTATGTTTTCTAATATGGTGGGGCAATATTTAGAGGTCTTCATGGATGACTTCTCTATCTTTGGTCCATCCTTTAGTGATTGTTTGGCGAATCTTAAATGTGTGTAGAAGTAATGTGAGGAAAATAATTTGCTACTAAGTTGGGAGAAGTGTCATTTCATGGTTTGTAAGGAAATTGTTCTTGGACATATTATCTCATCTAAGGGAATTGTGGTAGATAAGGCTAAAATTGATCTTATCTCCAACCTACCTCCACTTAAGAGCATAAAAGATATGCGATCCTTCTTTGGACACGCTGGATTCTATAAAAGATTTGTAAAAGACTCTAGTCATCTCTCTCGTCCTTTATGCAATTTACTTTAAAAAAATATACCATACGAGTGGACTGAGTAATGTCAAAAAAGTTTTTTTCAAGCTCAAAGGCATGTTAACTACTACACCTATCATGCAGCCACCCGACTAGAATATTCCTATATGTAATGCTTTTGACTATGCTATTGGGGCGATTTTAGGCCAGAGAAAAGATAAGAAGCCCTATGTTATACACTACACAAGTAGAACCTTAAATCCTGCTTAAGTGAATTACTCTACTATAGAGAAGGAACTCTTAGCCACAGTATTTGCTTTAGATAAATTTAAGTCCTACTTGATTAGATCCAAGATCATCATCTACACTGATCATGCGGCACTCAAGTATCTTCTTTCTAAGAATGATGATAAGCCCCGTTTGATAGGAAGGATCCTTCTACTCTAGGAATTTGATTTGAAAATAAAAGATAAAAAGGGAGTAAAGAATGTAGTGGCTGACCACCTCTCCCACCTTGATCTCTCTAGTTCCCTTAAGACGACACATATAAATAACATGTTCCCTGATGAACAATTATTTAAAGTCTCCCATATTTACCTTGGTTTGCTGTTATTGCTAATTATCTTACTACAGGTTTCAGGGCAACATATTGGACTACGCAAGATAAGAAGAAAAATCTTTGTCGAGGTATGCAAATTCTTTTGGATGATCTGTATTTGTTTAAATATTGCCTAGACCAAATCTTAAGGAGATGTGTGCCAGATAATGAAGACTAAAGTGTCATCTCCTTTTGTCACTCTCAGGCCTGTGGTGGTCACTTTTCTGCTAAAAAGACCATGGCCAAAATTCTGTAGTGCAGCTTTTATTGGCCTACTATGTTCAAGGACACTCATGAGTTTTGCAAAGTTTGTGAGAGTAATTAGAAATTGGGATCATTGTCCCATAGAAATATGATGCCTTTAAACTCATTCTTATCATGGAAGAATTTAATTGTCAGGGCATCGATTTCATGGAACTATTCCCCCAATCCTTTGAAAATTTATACATTTTGCTAGCCGTAGACCATGTCACTAAATGGATCGAAGCAATTATGTGCTGGAACAATGATCATCAAACGGTCATTAAATTCTTAAAAGAAAACATCCTTTCCCAATTCGGAACGCCTCGAGCCATCATTAGTGATGGAGTTTCACATTTCTGTAATAGGCCATTTGTAAACTTAATGAAGAAATATGGCATCTCTCACAAGGTAAGCACTCCATACCACTCACAAATGAGTGGGCAAGCTGAGATTTCTAATAGGAAAATTAAACATATTTTGGAAAGACAGTTAACCCTGATCGTAAGTATTGGTCAATCTGTTTGACCGACGGTTTATGGGCTTACCGTACTACATTAAAAACCCCTATTGGAATGTCTCCCTTTAGACTTTTCATGGGAAGGCTTGCCACTTACCAGTGGAGTTGGAACATAGAGCTTATTGGGCTATTAAAAATCTAAACTTCAATTTGGACAACGCTGACTTACTGTACAAACTTCAGTTGAATGAACTTGAAGAAATCCAGAACGATGCATACGAGACCTCGAGAATTCACAAGGACAGAATGAAGGTGTTTCATGACCATCACATTCTTCAAAATTATTCACACCAGATCAGAAGATACTTTGTACAATTCTCGGTTACATCATTTTTCGGGTAAACTCCGATCTCGTTGGACCAGCCTTTTCACTGTTATTAATGTTTATCCTCATGGGGTCGTTGAGATTCGGAATCCAAACAATGGTAATGCTTTTAAAGTAAATGGACATAGCTTAAAGCCATTTGTTGAGAAATTTGATTCAGAGGACATGTCCATACCTCTGAATGATCCTGTTTACCAGGATTGATCTCCTAGTGTAATGGAGGTATAGTTTGGTTTACTGTCTTCCATTATTTAGGATAGTTTGTTTTTCGCTGTTTAGGATAGTTTGCTTACCATCTGTTTAAGTTTTTTTGTGATAACCCATCTTCACACTTAGATCATTGGAAAAGCCTCAAAATTCCTTCTTCAGGTAATATCTTTCCATCACTTCCCTTTTCTTTGTGTTGCCTCTTGTGTATTACATGCTTATTTCTTTTACATTGAGGATCATGTAGATTTTTGGTTAGGGATGGGAGATTAGGTAAACTAATTATTATCTTCTCAGTTTTGAGTACAAATTTTAAAAAGTTTTAATGTTTCAAGTTGAAATCTGTTTGAGAAGCGATGAATTGTGTAGTTAAGAATGCTTTGAGTATGATGACAAGGTATAGATTAAATTTTGAATTGTTGGAGTTTGATCAACTAAGTAGTCTATCATTTAAGTTCTTGTGCTCAATTGACTATGAGGAAGTTTGAATATCATGTTAATCTGAATCACAAGACACGATCAATCTACCTTCTGTAATTCTTGCTAGAATTTCTGATTGTTTGTATGTAAATCATTGATAGTTGTTGAGAATTGAGTCTAGAGAATTTTATCCACCTTAAAAGATGAAAGGAACCAATTAAAAATAGTGAGATCGACAAGAAGGTATGGTGAAAATACCGGAAAAGACTAGAAAATAATACAAAAAAAATAACGAAAGGTTTGTAAAAGAATGAATACGAATGACCGTTGATATAAAATCAAAAACTGGAAAAAGATAGAGAAGGGGATAAGTTCAGAATCAGTACTTGAGTTTAATTAATCTTGAAATGATGAGCATGGCTAGCAGGATGAAAAGATAGTATGTTTATGAGAAGTAAGTTAATTTTCACTGAGCACATTGAAAAACATGATATATAGACTTGTACTCCGAATTGATTAAGAACCTATTTAATAGGTCACATATGTGATTCGGCTCTAGGTGTACAAAATCTCTCTCTCACCTTAATTCTACTCAGTCATACTTGATTGCACAAAAGATTGTTTTCCTTAAGAGGTTTTGGACATTAAGCATTGAGATTTATTTCATGCATACTTTGCTCGAGACTAGCAAAATGCAGGTTGAGGGTTGTGTTGAGGATCAAATATTTCATATTATCCCCCATTTATATGCGGGTTTTATGAACATGATAATGCTTACTGTCCTATTTTACTCATGTTTGTGTTGCAAGGTAAATTTAAGAGCTTAGATTGAAAAGAGTGTTAAAAGCATGGATTTGATACTCAAAGGTCACCATGGAGAAGAATGAATCTTAAGAGACAAGGATTGAAGATTTCAAGGTCCCAAGATTCAAGAAAACCAAGTGAAAAAGAAAGGAAGTGGAAAGAACAAGTGCAGAATTCACATTAATTGTGTCATCGATCACCGTTCAATGACATCAAAGCTACCATTCAATGACATTAAACACGGGTTGATGACATCAGATTTATGGATGGAAATTGAGTTGGTCGCTAGACAAATTGAAGACATTTCTCGATGACTCGAAGCTTTGCTCGATGGCATCGAAACCAGTTAGATGACATCGATATTATTGTGGATTTTCAGCAAAACTCGCTAGACTATTTTGGATGCATTTTCAATTCCTCGAATAAACACTTGATGACATCGAAAGTAGGTTCGATGACATAAAAGATTACGCTGTCCGAACAAAGTTACACAGCATGAAAAAAGCACGGGTTCAAGGTACCTTCGATGACATCGAAGGTAGTTTGATGTCATCCAACAAGTTACACAGAGTTATGCAAAGTGCATAAATTTTGGGCGGTTTCTGGATTTTTTCAAGTCGGTACGAAAGGAGGTCTTGCACAACTATAAATAGGAGTCCCTAGGGCATCCCTGAGCATCATCTAGGTTTTAGAGGAGCAAAGCACAAGGTAGGAGAGCCATCACCAAGCGTTTTTATTTCTTTCTTCCTTATTTTTTCATGCTTTCTTCTAGGGTTTTAAAGTTTTTCATGCTTTCTTCTAAGGTTTTAGATCCAATCATGTCTATGGTTGGCTAAACCTCTTAGTTAGGGCTAAGAGGTAAATCTTGTAGTGTAATGTGATGTTTCTCTTTCTTTGATTCATGTTTATATTGAACCTTCTTTGATTCTAATTTGATATTTAAGGAATACTTTCAGTTTTTAATGGTTTGTCGTGACTTAAATTACAATAGATTTGTAATAGCTTTGAGTATCTTCTTTTCCTGATTTTGAGATTGTGGGATTGGTAAAATCCTGTTGTTTTCCATCGTCCCATGGGCATGGTTTGGTGATGGAATCCCTTCTAATCCTCACAATTCTCTTTCCTTGAGAATTAGATCAATAAAAGTTCAATTTTGATTTAATTGCTATATCTTCCAATTGGATAGGATAAGACTCCAATTCCAATTGTGTTATTTGATTCAAGTAAGAGGGCTCCCTGATTACTACAAGTGGATCCTTAGCACCCTAGTTCCTACCTTTAAATTCATTAGTTCTGATTACTTTAATCATAATTACTCTCTCTACAATTTTAGAATTAGTTTTACATCTTCTTCTAGTTCTACTTCTAGTTAATTTCAGAAATATACAAGATTAGTCCTTGTGGATTCGACCTCGATCTTACTGAGATTATTACTACATCGCGACCCTACACCTGGGGTTGTGAACAATAATAGTCTTTGTTTGGTAGAGCATCCTATGCAAATTTGGCATTCCTCGAATGATCGTCTCTGACAACAGGAAGCAGTTCGTCAACAAGCAATTCTGAGGAATGAAAGAAAAACTCAGAATCTAGAATTTCTGCTCCTCGCCGCGACATCTGCAGGCCAACGGGCAGGTTGATGCGGTCAATAAGACCATCAAACACGATCTCTGGACAAAGCTCGAGAAGGCCAAGGGAGCATGGGCCGAAGAAATCCCCAATGTTCTTTGGGCATACCGAACTATGGCCTGGGCAGCCATTAGGAAAACTACCTTCTCTCTAACCTATGGAGTGGAAGCCACTACCCCAAAAGAGATCAGGCTATTAACTGCTCGGACCGAGTCCTTCGACAAACAAATGAACTCCAAGCTAATGGCTCTGGACCTTAACCTTCTCGAGGAAAGGAGGGAATAAGCTGGGCTTCGGACTGTAATTCACCAGCAATAAGTAACACGTTCTACAATGCTAGGGTAAATGTCAGGAGATTTCGGGCTGGAGATTTAATCCTTCGTAGAACCTTCCAAAATACTAAGGAACTCGGCTCGGGAACCCTGGGCCCTAACTGGTAAGGACTTTACATTATGACTAGTATGAAACATGAATGATTAGCTCTTACCACACCCCCTGGAACGCTGAGCACCTCAAGATCTACCACCCTTGAAATATCTATCATCGACCTACATTGGCTGTATAGTTTACTGTGTATTGATCGCGCTTTGGTTAGTATAATAAAGTTCTCCAGCCCATTTCTCATTCCTGTGCCTATAAACGACTGATCAACGGAAGGATCTACATAAGGCCCTCTATGGTGACTTGGAAAAAAGGGCCTTATTAATACACTGATCCCCCAAGGGGAGGTTGGGTTCTACACTACTGGCATTTGTGAGCATAAAAAGTAGGAAGTGATTAAGGGTTATCTCTGTAAAGGAGAAAAGTCCCTCATCAATTGGCCGGATCTTATTAGAGGAAGCCTAATCTACTGCTCGAACTCTGAAAGGAAAAGCGACCCTTCGACAATTACTATAACTGAGGTAGTCAATCAAACGACCTATCCACTGGATCTGACCTATCTACTGTATCTGACCTACCTATTAGATCCAATCTATCTACTTAGTCCGATCTAGATACTTAGAGAAATTTACACACAGGCCTTCGATGCATCAAACAACCTTCGATTGCACCTTCGATGTCATCGAAAAAATGGTACAGAACTATTCAGCGAGTTTGGCTTGAGAAATCCTAAAATTCTTGATTGCATCAAACTGACTTCAATTGCATCAAAGTCTATTTTGGAATTATTTTAGGACTATATTTTTCTGGCCCTAGAATTTCAGAATATAGTTTTTCAGGACTCCTTTCCTTCACTTCAAATCTTCGATTATCTTCATTTCTCGCTTGATTTCCTTAGATCTTTGGCATGTGAATTCTTCATTAATGACTTCTAAATTTTCAATTCTTCATTATCTTCTTTTGAGCTCTAAGTCCATCCTTTTAAGTGCATATTTATCATAAGCTTCCGAATCACCTTGCATGACAAAAATATATATAATTAAATCAAATTATCAATTAAATGCCAGGAAAAC
The DNA here is from genome assembly GCA_030180095.1 of Magnolia changhungtana. Taxonomy (NCBI): domain Eukaryota; kingdom Viridiplantae; phylum Streptophyta; class Magnoliopsida; order Magnoliales; family Magnoliaceae; genus Magnolia; species Magnolia changhungtana. The sequence continues at coordinate 1,539,997 of JASAUF010000446.1, forward strand.
TAATGTAATTGAAGGGTTAAATATACAACATTTGAGTCTTAACAATTGTAATTCTTTTATCTTTTATTACTAGTTTGAAAGATTGATTTTAAATATATTAATGAAATAAGGTTGTCCTGCCTAATATTTTAGGTGAAGGCTGTCCTATGAATCATTTTGAATCAAGGTTTCAATACTCAGGCAATTGAGATTTTTTTTTATATTCTTCATATATTTCGCATTTATTTTGATTATTTGGCATTGTCTTATTCACCCCCCCCCCCCCCTTTAGGACGTCGCTAGCTCTCCTTTTCAATCTCATTCCTACAATTAATAATGGCGTATGATGTGGCTAAGAATGGACGACAAAGAATGATGGGAATGTGAGTGCTTATTTCAAGGATGAGCTAAATGTCCAAGATAATAAAATATATAGGATAGTGGAATTTGTCGACTTAGACTAGCACGTCCTTGATCATTCCTCTCAGTATACGAACCAAACGATCAGAAAGTTGAAGTGTGGTCTGGGTGGGTTTTAATTCACCTAGACCTAGCTGCTCATAAACCGAGTAAGGAGTCAAATTGATGCTCCCTCCTATCTCAAGAAGTGCATGCACGATCTGGTGGTCCCCAATTACATAAGAAACAGTTGGGCTACCTAAATCCTTATATTTTTGTGGCATGTCTTGCTTTAGGATGTCACTCACTTTCTTAGTTAAAAATATTTTCTTTTCAATGCTTTACCATCTTTTGGCCATGCTAAGGTCTTTTAGGAACTTGACATATGAAGGTATTTGTTTGATGACATCCAAAAGAAGTATGTTAACCTTCTCTTATTTTAGAACCTCTAAAATATCATGAGTGTTAGATAGAGGTTTTGATGTGATTAATCGTTGGGGCAAGGATGCAACTTGGTTGTATGCTTTTTCCGATTCTTTCTCTTATGGAGCAATGATAGGTCTATCATCTCTCTCAAATTCTTCTGAATCCTTGGGCTTTTTGGCCCTCACCGGAATGGTCTTGTCAATTATCTTTCCACTTCTCAGAGTGGTGATAGTAATCCATGTGTTGATTTGAAAAGCTAGGGTCACTTATTTTATATTGTTGTTTTAGGTTACGGAGAGGTTGGACTCAAAGAGTCCATTTCTCCCTATCAGAAAGTTGTAACTCAATTCTTTGAATAGATGAAGAAAACATTTCATAGCTGTTTTGATATCCTGGAATGTTTGTAACATATTCTGGTTGAATTGCTCTTGATTTTGGATGAATTTCTGAACCATGTTCTCTTGAGGCCTCCTGTGATTCAGAAGTTGAGTAAGAGTGTTGGGGTATAAAATTTGGTTAAGGGGAGAAACTTCAAGGAAGAAAGTTGGTGAAAGAAGTGAAAGACAGGTGAGTTGCGCGGGACTTGAGTTGCACAGGAACTATGTTACACGGGTTTGCGCAACTTGTCCGTAGTCATGTTGGGCCGCGCAACTCTCTTGAGAGAGGAACAGATTAAGAATGCATAGTGGGGTCCACTGCATAGGATTCGAGGGCTCACACGTGCGAAAGCCTATAAATACCCCTCTACCAACTCATTTGAGGGGACCGGATGCTCAGAAGACCAGTGCCTCTAATAGGTACTGGAGACGGAGAGAAGGAGAGAGGGTGCAAAATGTAAAAGGAGCGGACCGCGCCACTCCTGACGAGTTGCGCTAGTCCAGGCAACTCCTTAGCCCGCACAATTTATAGGAGTTGCGCGGGTATTCTTTGAGGCAGCGTCATGCAGCATTTTTTCAAGTTTTCGGGCCGGTTCAAGTGTTTCAAAAGGATTCTGACACTCCTCCATCATATTAATGAGGAAAGAAATGCATTGAAAGCCTACACAACTCATCTCCTCTAGAGATATGACTGATATGAGCCAGAATGCAGCTGAAATTTATATTTGAGCTGATTCCATACTTGCATTTTTGTATTTTCTAAGAAATTCTGTCTCAAAATTAAGGGATCAAAAGGATGTAATGAACTCAGAATGAATGAAATTGATGATTATTCTCTTTGTGCTATCTTTTGTTAATATTGAGTAAGATAATTCCCCAAATCAAATGCTTTTCATTTTTTATCGAAACAAAATGGCGACTCTGCTAGGGATCTTTTATCTTACTTAGTATTGACTTAAGAATGACTTAGAGAATTTCAAAACTGTTTGGTGTCTTATAAGGCGCCAAAATGGAGACTCTTAAAGGGAACATCCTTCCTTCCATCTCTAGGATAGAATATGTTTATGAATAAATACTAACCAATATTACATATGTTCTCTGACAAAAAAGAAGAAGAAGGGACATACGTATTCGAGTTCTAGATTACAGAAGATATGGCGTTCTTAGCAAAAGAGATGATTTTCTATTTCATACCAACAAGATTTGTAGTGGAGTATGCCTTTGACTGGCCTCGGAGCTAACAAGAGCAGCCTGTATTGATAGGAAAGGCAAATTTCTAGTTACTATTGGGGTTGTAATAGTCTCCCCAATAGCGCAAGAAAATGAGAATGATTGGATAGTAGTGGCGCATCGGAGATCGCGAGTGTGAGACCCGTATCCTAGATCGTACCATTCTGTAGGCTTCCGCGGTCCCTCCGGTTGAATTCCGGCAACCTTCAACCTGTATCCGACGTTTGCGCGTGATCCTAACATGGAGTGCGTGTACTAACATGGGTGTGTACTAACAAGCTAACAAAAAAATTGAGCTTTTAGGGTGGGCTGCTCATGCAAGCCCCACCTTGATATATGGGTCCAATCCACGCCGTCCATTCCATTCCCCTTTTGATTTTAGGCGTTGGGCCAAAAAATGAGGTTAATCTGATTATCTGGCCGGCCGTAGCATAGAAAATAGTATTTGTACCATCAAAATCCACCATGACGTTTCTACCCGCCAAAATATACTGTATATTGTGCTCGTTTGGTCTGTCCCGAACTGTAAAATCCAATGGCTGGGGTGGATTTTTTTTATGCGGACCCCACCTAAGAAAATCCACAGAAAAACCATATTTCAAAAAAAAAAAATTAATAAAATTAAAGCAGCAGCACCTGCTGTTGCCGTGGATGTTAATGAGGCAGGGACCATGGGTCCCAGCCGTGGGCCCCACCATGTTGTGTATTGAACATAAACACCGTGCATTCGATGGGTCCCCTTTACATATGGGGCGCCCCCAAAAATCAGCTGTATGTGGGACTCAGGTGGCCCACATGGCAGGAAATAGTAGGGATTGAACGTCTGCCATTGAAACTCTTTTGGGCATCCAGAAGTCTTGGATCATTATGAAATTTATTTTCCTCTTCATCTAGGGTCTGTGTGACCTTACCAGCGGATTGGATGGCAGATAGACATTTTGGTGGGCCCCACGTGGGACCTCACAATGATGTATGCATTCTTTCCACACCGTCCACACCACTGGACGGTGGGACCTCACAATGATGTATGTGTTCTTTCCACACTGTCCACACCACTGGACGGTGGGGCCTCATAATGATGTATGTGTTCTCTCCACACTGTCCATCCTTATGGGACCCACAATGATGCTTGTCTTGCATCCAAACCGTCCAACCATTTTGGAAGCTCATTTTATGGCATGAGCTAAAGAATGAATCAGATCTACAGTTCAAGTAGACCCCACCATTTAAAATAGTGGAAATAGTGGCATTCACCATTCAAAATTTCCAAGGGGCACAATAGTTTCTTAATAGGCCGATATTTTTGTCCACTTCATCTATCACTATGTTAAACTTATGAATTGGTTGGATCTCAAATACATTATGCTGACCCACACCATGATGTGATCATCCATTGATCAGGTGGACCACACCATAGAAATAGTGGAGGATTGAACGTCTATCATTGAAACCCATTTGGGACATGGAAGTTCTAGATCAATGGAGAATTGTTCTCCCTCTTAATCCAGGTCTTTATGACCTTATGATTTAATTGGTTGGAAAATAAACTTTATAGTGGGCCCTTTGATTTATTTAACCATGGAAATTATTATATCCATTACTACTTGTGGTATGGTCCAAATGATCATTCATTATGTTTTTTTCATGTGATTAGGCCCATCTTAATATATTGTGGCCCATTGTTAAGGTTGACTTGATATATATGAGGCCCACTTGATGTATTAGAGGCTCATGGGTCGAGGCCCAACTGGATGTACATAAGGCCCATTGCAGTGTGTGATTTCACCATGGTTTATGTAATGATGTTCATGGCAGGTCATGCCTTGGGAGCAATGATGGTTTGATGTCCACATTGTAAGGATGATGTTGGTTAAATGTCTGCATTGTCACTCTCCCTAGGGCGCATTGATAGGCCCATACTTGTGGTGTGTAGGTCGTCTAAGCCCATCTTCGTTATGAACAGAGCCCATCATCATATAAATTGTTTACCATAGATCCATGATTCATGAACATACGCATCAGATATATGCTTGGTATGAGGAGTGACTGATTATAGCATATGCCTTCGGGCAGATTGCTTATGGGCTCCCTGATAGGCGGAGTTGCCGCACATGAGCATGCGGTATGCGTAAGATTGTTGCATGTCTGGTAGGGTGATTCATGCACTTCACATTTATATGACATGATTTCTATATGTCGTAGCGACATTAGGGCTATGATCTCTACAGACACATCGTGGGTGACAGGATCGGACATCGAAAATATTGTTACTAAGCATCGGGGCGCCATAAATGTCCTTGGGTGAAAATCCCTAAACCTGATGGTACCAGAGGATGACTCCAACATCGAGACTGAGTGGATAAATAAGTGCACGAGGGCCGAATACCGGGAGGCCGCGTCTCCTACTGTGTCGTGGTCGGTTGGAAAGGGGTGTGGCCTTACTCGCCCAAGGGTAGGGGGCATTACTAGGCTGAGTTTGACCAGCTCGTGAATGGGTCCACTAGCGACGTGCCGGATAGGTATTGACAAATTATTCGCTAGGCGGATAGTGAGGTTTCTTAGACTCACTTGGACTGTGCGGCTGGGAGAGGGGCAATGCCATTTGGAGTGTACTAAATTCAGGTGATTATCCATAATGAGAACCGTACTTATATTTGATGCTCTAGTGATGAGCTGCATTGATATGAGGATTGGCATGCTTGAGTTACATCTCACATCGCATGGTCTTATTATGGTCGATCGCATTCATATCTTGCATTGCATAACCTTGGTACGAATGATTATATTCATGTACTCATCAGCATGATTCCACATTACCCTTTCCTTGCATTCTGAGCACGCTCGTATTACGCACACACTTACACCACCCTCTAAGCTTTCTATAAGCTTATGCATGATTGATGCGTGCAGGTGATGCTAGGACGCAGCCATAGCCTCGCCGCCGTTGGAGTGTGCAGCCGAGCTTCTAGAGTTTTCTGTTATTTTCATTAGCTTGTATTTTCCTTTCATACGCATTGTACTTAATTTATTTTTTTTATCATAGTGGATTTTGTGATGGTGTTCTTATGGTTATTGTTCGTGGGTTATGCTTATGGTTATGCTTATACTGAATTAAAAATCATGTTTGAAATCCTCCTTGTAGGCTCCCAGGATCGGAACCTGGTGTATAGATGCTAGGAGTCGTGAATGGGTACTACAGAGGTTGTCGGCGCCTGATTCGGCGATCGGGAATTTTGTAAGCCTGACGTCTAAGTTTGGGGCATGATTGAGAGTCATAGTCAAGATAAGTCCATCAATGCCAAGAACTAGGGGACCCATTACCCGAAATGTGGCAAGGAAAAATCTCAAACTTGCTCCCCCAGCAATATATCCGGGGAAATCTTCATCTTCGTCCTCATGACAAGAACTTCCAGCCTTACCTGCTACAAACACTCAATGGACTAGACAACAAAAAGGTAAGTCACACATGGAGAATTCGTCGATTTATGCTTCACCCCGAAGTCTTTCGCCTCGCATTATGACGCAATCAGTTGAATCTTAGGAGAGCACAAAAGGGTCAAATAAGACTCTTTTTCCAATAAGTCCCGTCACACCAACCAATTCCTACTCCACACCGATGACAGCTTTGTCAGGGAATAAAGAAGTTGCAATATGTATGGCCAGAACAAGTAAAGACCTCTCGCCTACCATTGAAGATAGACTAGTAGAAATGGCTCAAGCACAAAAGACATTAACGGATGAGTGTAAGAATCTTTGGGAAGCTCTACCTACCCTCGCACACAATGTAGCCCAAATAATATCATCCCCAAAGATGGCTACTATGCATGAACGGGAACAACAACCTAAAGGTTCTCCACCACCTAAAGTAGGATCTCATGGATCCATTCCTGGGATGAGAATTATAACCTAGGAGGAAGTGCACCAAGTGGTTGTGGAAGCCATCAGAATAGAAAGGGAACATGACAGTACAGGAAGGTTCCAGTATCGAACATCGTATCTGAGGGAAGTAGAAGTTGTACCTTTCAATGCTAATTTCAAACACCCTGAGCTTTAGAAGTTTAGTGGAGACGGATCCCCCAACGAGCATCTGATGCATTTCGTCACGTCTATGGAAAACTTCTCCGCCATTCCCCAATATTCTCTATGGTTATTTGGGTCCTCCTTAACAGGCAAAGTGTTCCGATGGTATTCAAGCCTAGCACCGGAATCAATACAAACTTGGGAATAGATGCAGGATGTGTTTATGTCAAATTTCTTTGCATCGGACCATGATGTTAGTATTGTGGAATTAGCATCTGTAAGATAGAAGGGAAATGAGTCGGTGGAGAAATTCATCAACAGGTGAAAAACCTTAGGGGCATCATGTCGACAATTACCTGAAGAGAGGGAGCAGGTGAAAATGTGTCCAAACTCCATGGACACAGGGATAACATTTGGACTAACCAATGCCAACATAAGGACTTTTTGAGATTTAGCGACCAAAGCGCATGCGTTGGAACTGATGACTAAAAAGATGCCAGCCTTCCAAGCTAGAACCGAAAGAAGAGAGCTGAACATGGCAATAGTAAATGTTGTTGATCAGGAGAAAAAGAAAAACACCTTCCGCGATAAGAGAGAAATGAGAGGAAGAGAAGACTCAGATCGGCGAAGGGATTATAAGAATGACAAGAGACCATGGTCATTTACTCACACAGAGAGTATGCATTCGAGAGAGAGGGCGTGTTGCCAATGATGGAGCAGTTATTGGCTGCCGGAACCATTAGGTTGCCTTCGCCAAGATATCCAGAGGAAGCTACAATGACGAAAGAAAGGAATTATTGTCATTATCATCGTTGTTTGAGACATCAAACAGAAGATTGCTGCACACTGAAAATATACTGTAAAGAATGATATGACAAGGAGAAATAGTCCTGAAAAAAGATGATGAATAGCGACGAAAGGCAACAATGAATTTGACGTCCGTAAGAGGATTGTCAGGTGCAATGGCTAGAGAAATTGATTCAGGGGATCTATCTTCTGTTGACTGCCAAAATAATGAACTGGTGGGATAGTTTATCAGTCAAAAGAAAGTTCTGGAGGCATCTAAATTTAAAGCTGCCCAATGATAGAGGAATGAAGGGAAAGATCGGGAATTTCCACATAAAGCATTTTCTGTCAACAGGCTTATATTTAGTTTATTGACGATAAGTGTAACGACCTGAAAAATTCCGTACATTGGGTCGAGTACCACCTCGACCAGAAATCACATAGGATTAAATCCTTTAGAAATTTAACAAAGTTAACTAAGTATTAAACTCCGTTAGCTATGAAATCCGTTAGGATCGCTTTAAATATGATCTGCAAGACCCAAAACTTGAGAATCATTGATTAGGTTACCCTAAAGTTTAGAACCAAACTCATTTCCGTCTGCTCTCGGGAATGAAGCGAAACTTCGTATTAGGTCTAGATCGCACATCGGGATTCCGATTAACCCGAAGTTAAGGAACTAGGACCCCTTGGGCTTAACGATCGTCTCAAAAATCGGCCTTATCCAGATATTCCACGGCCATTCGTTTCGAATCGGAGCGAGGTAGTGTGAAAAACACTATTCACAAGCCGAAATAAATATACGGAATAGTGATCGGCATCGTTCGTTGACGACGTCGTATTAACAACAACGACCGTCGAATCGGACCAAATTACACCCTCGGATTAAGAAAAATTTCGGGAACATTTACATGTACTCGGAATTTACGATCGTGGCCCATGACCGTCGGCCGAAAGTGGTCCGCCACGTGCGATCTACGTATCCGAATGAGTCAAAACGTAATCCCACGTAGATCCATTGGTGGTGAGCTTAAGTCGACGTTTGGTTCAAGGAGGGCTACCGAGAACTCCCCTTTTGAGGCTGGGAAAAGCGGCGAATATCCTATATAAGCGTACCCCATGAACCTAAGTCTATTTCCGTAATGTTTGAGGCTATAAAAGGAGCTTAGAGCAGCCCCTCTCACAGCCATACGAATTTTGGTGGAAACCCTAGAGAGAGAGAGAGAAAAGAGAGAAGGACTTGGAGATCGTTCCGATCTTCCTCCACTTGCACTTTGGATTGCTACACGGCCTACACCGCCTTATTCTCGGCGTTTTCCCGGTGTTTTCCACCTCATTTGAAGGTAGAAAAAACCTAACCCTAGGTCGATTTGATGTGGAATTGAGGTAGGGTGTATATCTGAAGACTAACCGATTCCGCTCTTTAGGCTAGAAATCGGTAGTAGACGGAAGATCCATCACCCTTCTTGATTTATTCCGTTTCCAAAGGCAAAGGTGAGGACTTTAAGTGTATAAGTTACGGTTTTCAACGCTTTCAATGTCGGGTAATGGTAGATTCATGATGCGCTTGCAATTGCACATGTACAAAGTGCTTTAGTTTCTGTTTTGATTAGCGGTGTGAAATATGAAATTTCACATATTCTCGGTATACGTAGAAATACCGTATACATATTTTTTTGGATAATTGCTTGACATGTTTATTTAATGTTTAATTATATAACATATGAATAAAATACTAGTTTGTGAAAGAGATCGCCAAAATATATGTTCCTTTGTAAATGTCTTAGTATGTTGAAAATACGTATTGTAGAAATACCGTATACGTATTTCTTTTGGAATAATGTTTGACATATGTATTTAATGTATGATTATACAATACATGATTAAAATACTAGCTTGGCGAAAGGAATCGCGAAACCTATGTTCCTTTGTAAACACTATGTATGTCGAAATTGGGTATACGTGAAAGTACCCTATACGTATAAAATTTGCTGATGTGTTTGCTATGTTTATTTGCTGTATGAATAGGATGTATATGTATAAAATACTAGCTCGGTAAAGGGACAACCCTAGTACACCCTTCTCTAGCATACGTCATGTATGTTGACGTAGTGTATTCCAAGTGTTGGTGAAATCACTTGCGAGTGTAAGTGTTTAAGTGTTAGAACCTTAGTTAGGTCTTTGAGATGGGATTCTCCGCTACCTTAGAGTCACATATGACACTCTCCACGTGGTTGTTCACTCTAACCACTCACCTATGAACTCTAAGTAATTGTATCCCTATGTGTTTAGTGCTTTATAACATGTCTTACAACATGCTTTACAACATGCCTTATAACATGCTATACTTCATGCTTTATAATACATGCTCTACTTCATGCTTTACTTTATGCTCTACCACTGATTGAGTTTGGGACTATGCCTATAGTCCACACATTCGGTACCAGACTTACTGTTGTGGCCGAGATTCATATCGCCACGATGGACGTGTCTGGCGAACCCGAGTCGTACTTCGGTTGGCGATAGTGGTTGGCCACACGGAGTGCTTTTGCGCTCCATATCGCTCAACTTATGGTGCGCTCGAGCTAGTCAGGCTCGTCAAGCAAACCGATATGTGTATATGTATGTTCACCATGTTTGGTCGCTACTGCTTGAACCTAGGGTACCAAACTTACCAGTGGCGATCCCGTTAACCATGGTACCTCGATCCGCTAAGACGCATGAGCCGGACATGGTGGTATGGGCCACCGTGGTCGAGGCATTGTCGGCCCTCTGGCGGGGTCATGTGCCTCCCGTAGTGACCATTGCGCAACCAACCTCGTGAGCCGATTATGGTGGTATGGGACACTATATTCGATTTGTCGATATTTACGGCGAGAGCCGAGCACGGTGAGACACGTGCTCGTCTTGTGACGGGCGACGAGTCCTCCGTAGTATCTTCGAGTACTCCAAGTGTCGTGATTGGCGACGAGTCTTTCACGATAACTAGAGTATGAGTTGAGCAATACGGTGAGACTGTACTTGGTGACGACTAGTGATTGAGCCAGTACGGTGAGATATGTACCTGGTGACGGCCGCAATTGAGCCGCATACGGTGAGATCTGTATCCGCGTGACGGGTGTGAGCCCTTTGCGATGCCTTCACTACGCTTCTCAAACCATAACATCGTATGAGATTAACTAGGATTGACGACCCTAGAATGGATCATGTTTGGGAATGATATAAAGGAGGTACCTTAGTTTCCCAATACTGGTTGAAATGGATTAATAAAAACTTGGTAATCATGATCATCATGCACCGCATGTGCTTTGTAGATGTGGCGCACTAAGGGAGTAGCATTCGCGAACGTAAGATGATGTCGCTTGAGGGTGGTTTGGCAAGGGCATACTGACATCATGTCATATCATTTTGCACTTAACAAGAGTAATTAGAAATGTTTGATTTGTCTTTGCGTTATCATTCTTGCTTGATTGATTTGATAACATGTTAACCTATGCTTTATTGTTCCACTTGAGTTAGCTACTCACTCCCACGTTACGGGACGGTGTTTGCAACACCCACCGGACTCTGTCACAGTGTAGATGGCGCCTGTTCGGGAGCCGGAGCTAGACTATGAGGAGGATCGGGAGGAGTTCTCCTTTATGCAAGTACTCGACGGCTACGCTTAGGCCAAGGTGCATCGCGGGATTCTGAGGGCCTCTTTGAGGATTGTATTTTGATTTTTTTTGACTTAGAGACAATACATGTATATTGGTACTCAGTTAGTACTCATACTACTGGAGTTCACAAAATTTTGATACTTTACATATCTTGAATATAAAATTTTAGTCTTCCGCTTGCCTTTATACAATTGAACTGGAGTATGAATTACTGTTTTGGTATAATCTCATTCATGTTTATTGCGCTAACTCAGACAACATTTAACCATCATTGTGTATGTTGCATAAGTGATGCGTTGGAACTCGGGAGTTGAGTTCATACTCGACCCCCGATTTTCAGGGCGTTACAAGTTGGTATCAGAGCATGATTTTGATTAAACCGGACCTGAGTTATGTCCCCACTACGTACGCTGACGCATTTCACTTAGGAGGGTGCGCAAAAATATAGCAACAGTCTTAGGGTCTCCCGATTTCGCCGTTCGGCGAAGTTCGCTACACACGGACAGTTTGATCGAGTGCGTACTCGATCCCGACCACACTTATGGATCCCAGGTCACTCCTAGACCGTCTATTGACGTGTCCAGGTCACAATTTACCAAAAATAAGTCGTTAAAAATCAGGAAAAACCAGATTATGTCAGAACTTTGCCGGAACTGACCGTTTTGGCACAAAACTGAGTCCGTGGGCCCCCACGACTAATCCGTTAACATTTTGGACCAAGACAGGGTGCATTTGGCACCCTGGGAGTCTGGCGAACAAGACCAGACCGCGGCGGCGCGGCTCCGGCCAAGCCCGGCCATGGCAGCAGCGCCACAGCACCTGCTGGCGGCGGACCGCGCCCCGATTAACTTTCCAGGCCACTTTTAAAGCTTGGGGTTGGTCGGTTCAGCCCCCTACCCCATGGCACGTGCCATTTTGGCATTTGATTAGTATTTTGGGGTGAAGCACCCATCTCTCTCATTTCCCCTCTTTTCACCCACCACCACCTCCATTTTCGATTTTGCTGAAAACCCATCCCTCCAAACCTTCAATCCCTCCATTTCCTTCCATAACTCACACACCCCTACCTCCTACAACAGCCCTAGCCTCTCCCTTTCCCCATTTCCACAAGTTGGAGCTCTCATAACCCTCCTTGGAGCTCAAAATCGGGTAATATACTAACCCATCCCATTTTCTTCTTGTTTCTTCTTCATTTCCTACCTCTAGAGCTTCTTCCACACTGTTGGATTGTTGATTGTGGAAGATAAAAGAGGTCACCCTTTGTTCCCCCATTTTGGAAAATTTCCATGGCCCTCCTTGGTGTGGTGGCCACCATTTTCTCCATTTCCTCCATCCTATCTCTTATGGGAAAGAGGAAAACCGCGGCCGATGGACGCCGGCCCAAGTAGGCCAGCCCGTTCCCGAAGAAAATCGATGTTGGGGCGGCACAAGCACCGTGCGGGAGTTTAGGTCGAAGCGAGACATGGATCCGACCACCCGCCAGAATGCTTATCCGATAGGCATGGAATATGGGCGCTTCGCGGGCCGCAAGGTTGTGTTTGAAGCTCATGTGGATGAGAGGATGTTTGGTCTACACCCAGATGATGGACCACTTGGTGGATATCGGGTGGAATCATATTTTGAAGGCGAGTCCCCGCATGTGAGCACACGGTTCGTGCCTTCTACGCTCACATCATAGACGCATCACTAGAGCCTCTTCAGTTTACTGTTTCTGTGAGGGGCATAAGGCGCACAATCACTGTGGATGAGGTGGTTCGAATCACGAAGATTCCGCTTGGTCAAGTGCATCCTAGTGATGACTTCTCTAGAAGCTAGCGCGGGAAAGGGATCGCCGCACGCGATTTCTCTGTGGTCGTAGGGTTACTTGGAAGCGAGGAAATTGTATTGCGGCGACAAAGATGTCGAAGACTTCCATTTGCTCCATCACATCTTCACATACAATGTATACCCACGGTGGGGTAACCGCACGGAATGTACTAGGGTGATGGTGGACTTTACGTACAAGATGGGACACGGGAAAACATATGCTGCCCACATTCATCCTATCCCGGATAGTTAATGTTGTTCGTTCGCCGGGAACGATCTTTCGCTCCCATTTGGCCGGCGATCTGCGGGATGGCTCGTGATGTAGGCTCTGATTGAATATGGAGGATCTTGCACCGGTCAGAATCATAAATGAAGCGACACTCGGGAATATGAAGATCGGCCCCAACGGCGGCAAGCCCGACTCGACGAGTGCGGAGATGAGTCGGATAGTGCCGGTGAGGAGAGTGTTGACCTCCGGTGACGGCGATGAGGAGCGCGGTGATGACATATAGGAGGAAGAACACGAGGCTCGGGACACGGAGGAGAGTTCACCCCCTGCGGCTCGGGGCGGGGTGTGGATCGAGATGTATCGATGCGCGATTTGCCGTTTGAGGAGAGGCAAGCCGCCTGCGATAAGAGGTTGGACAAGTTGGTGAGATTGGACAAGTTCGGGTGAGCTTGGTCAAGTTCGAACTAAACTTGAAGAGAATGAAGCCTACATGAAGAAGAATTTCAAGAAGATGTCCCGTACGTTGAAGGCCATCTGTCTTTGTGCGCGAGATAAGAATGCTCCTCCTCCACCGCCTACTTCGGATGCTTAGTCATCCACATTGTAGTTTGTTGTGTTTGCTTTGGTTACCGCGATAGTCGGTTTGTGTTTTCGTACGGATGTTGCATTAGGTAGTAGCATGTTTAGGTGTTTGATGTGTGGATGTATTGGCTATAATGTTATTTCCGTCATGATTCATGTAAACTCGTAGTCCATGTATTATGACAATTTTGAGTTAATGAAAAGCATATAGCCCCTTTTGTTTGATGATGTGTGGAATGCTAAAGTGCTTTATGATGTGTGTTATCTTTGTATCTCACCAATCTTTGTACCACTGTGTTGTGTAGGGTATGCCGCATGACGATATACGCGAGCACCGCACATCTTCGTCGGACCGGCTCCATGGACCGGACACCTTCTAGTAGTGGTGGTCTGCGGACCGTGGGTTGGGTTCCGTCGGCCCCTACCGGTCTTGGCGGGTTGCCACCATACACGCCCCGGTCCGTGGCGATTCCGGCCATCATCGTCTGCGTGATATGACTCCCAGTACGCTCCGCCGGCCCGATAGGTTTGAGCGGTGATGATGATGATGCATCATCGGCAGATGCGACGGCGGCAGATCGGCGGCAGCGGGAGATACGACGGCGGCGGCATCGGCTTATGGCCACTATCGGCGAGGCCTTGTCCGTGGTGGTAGTGCGACTCCCTGCGACATCTACACGTCCCGATGAGCATTGCGGGCCTCTGCTCGGGTTGAGGATGTGCCTCGCCCCCATCCGTCGCACCTCCTCTTGGAGAGGTCGGTACACGCGGCCTACTCAAGCGATTCCGGCGCTTGAGGCCTCCCTCGTTTATGGGTTCTCACGGACCAGGAGGCGGAGTTACGGTTAGACCGCATCTCCAAGATGCTACGGATGCTTCACATTCGGAGCGGAGCGAGGTAGGCGGCCGCCTTCATGTTTGAGAGAGGCGAGCTTATGGTGGGACAACGTCGTGCGCGCCTGTCGCGATGGACTTCGTGTGGACACTGGGAGGCTTTCGAGTCTCGGTTCCACGAAAGTACTACCGCGGAGACTTATCGGCACGAGCGGGAGGAAGAGTTTTGCGCCTCGGGCGGGGAGGCATGACTATCACGAGTACGAGCACCGCTTCACCGAGTTGGGCCGCTTTGTCCCGACTATACTAGTGGACGAGCGGATGCGGATGCGTCGATTTTCTTTGGGTTTGCGGCCGGAGATTCGGTCGAGGATATCTTGCCACGGTATTCCTACGTATGCGGCGTTGGTCCACATGTCTATGACGGCCGAGCGGGATGTGGACCGTACGGCCGGATCACGAGGCACTATGGTTGCGAGCCGCGACGGGATGTACGAGCGGGCCTATTTTAGGCAAGAGGCCTCGGCCGATTCTCCCCCGGGCCGCGGCGCGCCTATTCCTATGAGACGCCGTTGGTGACATGCACGTTTTGCGGGAAACCTGGACACCCTGCTGAGAGCTGCTTCTCGCGCATGAGAGCTAGCGGCTTTGCGCCACCACAGAGATTGGGTCGCTCTTATCCACAGGCCATATCAGCTCCGCCGCTACAGACCGTTCCTGCACATCCTTCATTCCGACCTCCCGTACCGTCCTTCAGGCCGCCACAGCGACCCTTGGCTCCACAGCCGAGACCGCCGCGAGGCTCGCGTTCATACTCTCGTGGTGAGGCACATGAGACGTCGGTTCCAGCTCCGACGGCTTTCGAGGGTACGGCTCTTATTCACGACACTCCCGTCTCTTTGTTGGTGGACACTGGGTCCACTACCTCTATTATTTCCTGTGGGGCGGTGAAACGCCTATCTTTGCATACGATTCCCACTAAGGGAATGAGACTCACTACGGACTCACGGGACACATTCGGATGTCACACGATTATGTGAGGGTTGCTCGGTAGTTTTGGGTAGCGACACGGTGCTCGTCGACCTCATTGTTGCTCCATTGTGGCACTACGATGTTATCCACGGGTATGGATTGGCTCACCGGGATGAGGCGGAGATAGATTGCGATACTCGGATCGTGACGGCCTATGGACTGACGGTGCGGCTTTCACGTTCCGGTGCGGGTCGGTTGGCCTGTCGAGTTGATTGTTATCTTTGCTTTGCTTGTGCCGACCGATGGTCCGACGGTAGATAGTACGCCGGTGGTTCGAGACTTCGCGGCGTGTTTGAGACTATCCGGGTTTACCTCCTCGGCGTGAGATTGATTTTACGATAGATCTTACGCACCGGTGCGACGCCCATCTCGTTACTACTTATCGTATGCCTCCATGTGAGATGGAGGGCTGCGGACACTGATTGACGTGCTTGTAGAGAGAGGTTTTATTCGACCTAGTGTGTCTCCTTGGGGAGCACTGTGTTGTTCGTGAAGAAGAAGGACGGGTCCCTACGGTTGTGTATTGATTACCGTAGGTTGAACCAGTCACGGTGAAGAACAAGTATCCTTTGCCCAGGATTGACGATCGTTCGATCAGTTGAGAGGGGCGAAGTATTTCTCGAAGATTGATCTCCAGTCAGGTTACCACCAGCTGCGCGTGAGAGAGGAGGACGTGCAGAAGACAGCCTTCAGGACGTGCTTTGGGCACTACGAGTTCTTAGTGATGTCGTTCGGTCTGACGAACGCACCAGCCGTGTTCATGGATCTGATGAACCGGGTATTTCGGCCCTTCCTCTACCGATTCGTCATCGTCTTTATCGATGACATCTTGATATACTCCACGAGTCGGGAGGAGCACGAGGAGCACTTGCGAGCGGTATTGGATACACTGAAGAAGAACCAGTTGTTTGCGCAATACAAGAAGTGCGACTTGGCGGGAGGAAGTCAAGTTCTGGGACATGTAGTGTCCAAGGATGGGATAATGATGGACCTTGCTAAGGTAGGCTGCGGTTCGGGATTAGCGGCCGGCACTGAATCGGTTCGAGGTGAGGAGTTTCCTTGGCTGGTGGGTACTACTGACGTTTCATTCGGGATTTCTCGAAGATAGCCAGGCCATTGTCTCGGTGACTCGGAAGGACTGAAGTTCGCTGGAATGAGAAGGCGGAGCGGCTTTTAAGGAGTGAAGGACAAGTTGACGTCCGCCCCTGTGCTAGTATTGCCGAGCAAGGGGTGAAATACACGGTGTATCTTGACGCGTCTCGCGTTGGTTTGGGTTGTGCGATGCGAAAGATAGGGTGATATCGTATGCCTCGAGACAATTAAGGAAGCACGAGGAGAATTGCCCTACACATGACACTGGAGTTGGCGGTGTCATCTTTGCATTGAAGCTCGGAGACATTACCTCTATGGTGAGGAGTTCGAGCTTTACTGCGACCACAAGAGCCTTAAATACATATTCACGCTTGCGAGATTTGAATATGAGGCAGCCGATGGATGGAGACCTTGAAGGACTTCAAGTTCGAGGTTTCCTACCATCTGGCAAGGCGAACCTTGTGGCGGACGCGTTGAGCCGCAAGAAGGCGATTGCATTTGCGGCACCGCTGATGATAGCCGAGTGGGATATGGTAGAGTTTGTGCGGGACTTCGAGCAGAGACTCACTGTCGAGGAGCCATTTGAGTGTGTTGCGCATATTCGGGTGCGGCCACTTATCGACGACAGGATTGTTGAGGCCCAGGAGGGCGACGTACGGCTGTCTGAGCTTCGAGAGCAGGCTAGCGACGCTGTGGACTCCGAGTGGAGAGTTGGATCTGATGGGGGTTTACGGTTCCGTGGCCGCCTATGTGTTCCAGATGTGCCTGACTTGAGACGCGAGCTTCTCGAGTCGGCCCATAACTCGAAGTTTGTGATGCATCCTGGTAGCACGAAGATGTACCAGGATATGAGACGGACGTATTGGTGGGACAACATGAAGGCCCACATTGCTGAGTTTGTGTCTCGGTGTCTGACGTGCCAGCAGGTCAAGGCGAGAACATCGCCGACCTCTGGGCCGCTTCGGCCCATGCCTATAGCGGAGTGGAAGTGGGACTTCATCTCCATGGACTTCATATCAGGGTTGCCGAAGACGAGGAAGGGGCACGATTCCATTTGGGTGATTGTGGACCGGTTGACTAAATCGGCCCATTTCCTCCCTATCAGAGTTACGAACTCCGCAGACGAGCTGGCTAGATTGTACATCAGGGAGATCGTCCGTCTACATGGGGTTCCTTTGGAGATTGTGTCGGACAGAGACACGCGGTTCACATCCATCTTCCGGACTCGTATCCAGGAGGCGATGGGTGTGAAGTTGAAGTTCGATCTGGCGTTTCATCCTCGGGCGATGGGCGGACGGAGAGAGTGAATCGGTCTGGAGGATATGTTGCGAGCGTGTGTGTTGGACTTCAAGGACAGTTGGGACGACTGTCTTCCGTACGCAGAGTTCGCCTACAATAACAGCTTCCAGGCGACGATTGGCATGGCGCCATATGAGGCTCTATATGGTCGACCTTGTAGAGCACCGCACTGTTGGGCAGAGGTTGGAGAGCGTAGCCGATTGGCCGAGGAGTTGGTAGGCGACTACAGAGAAGGTAGACATTATCAGGCGTCGATTACTCACAGCGCAGAGCAGGCAGAAGAGTTACGCCGATACGAGGCGGCGACCGCTGGAGTTCGAGGTTGGTGATCATGTGTTCCTTCGGGTTTCCCCTATGAAGGGAGTCCTTCGGTTTGGGAAGAAGGGGAAACTCACACCGAGGTTCATCGGTCCATTTCAGATACTGGATCGAGTGGGTGATGTGGCGTATCGTCTCGCCTTGCCTACACCACTTGCTTCTGTACATAACGTATTTCATGTATCTATGCTGAAGAAGTACGTTCCTGATCCTTCGCATATCATCAGATGGGAGCAGGTACAGTTGAGCGAGGATGCGACATATGAGTTGCGCCCGACGCGCATCCTTGACAGGAAGGAGCAGGTACTGCGTAGCAAGGTCATCCCACTTGTGAAGGTACTTTGGACACATCATTCTGAGGAGGAAGCTACCTGGGAGACTGAGGCCGAAGTCAGGAAGAACTACCCTCAGATTCTCGAGGAGTACGAACAGGTATAAATTTCGAGGACGAAATTTTTTTTGTTTAAGGGGGTAGATTGTAACGACACGAAAAATTAGTACATTGGGTCGAGTACCACCTCGACCGGAAATCACATAGGATTAAATCCTTTAGAAATTTAGCAAAGTTAACTAAGTATTAAACTCGTTAGCTATGAAATCCGTTAGGATCGCTTTAAATACGATCCGCAAGACCCAAAACTTGAGAATCATTGATGCTTTAGGTTACCCTAAAGTTTAGAACCAAACTCATTTCCCGTCTGCTCTCGGGAATGAAACGAAACTTCGTATTAGGTCTAGATCGCACATCGGGATTCCGATTAACCCGAAGTTAAGGAACTAGGACCGCCCCACTGGGCTTAACAGTCGTCTCAAAAATCAGCCTTATCCGATATTCCACGGCCATTCGTTTGAATCGGAGCGAGGTAGTGTGAAAAACACTATTCACAAGCCGAAATAAATATCTGGAATAGTGATCTGGCATCGTTCGTTGACGCGTCAGTATTAAGCAACCTGACCGTCAGAATCAGACCAAATTACACCCTCGGATTAAGAAAAATTTCAGGAACATTTACATGTACTCAGAATTTCTGATCGTGGCCCACTGACCGTCGAACTGAAAGTGGTCCGCCACGTGCGATCTACGTATCCGAATGAGTCAAAAACGTAATCCCACGTAGATCCATTGGTGGTGAGCTTAAGTCTGACGTTTGGTTCAAGGAGGGCTACCAGAACTCCCCTTTGAGCTGGAAAAGCGGCGAATATCCTATATAAGCAGTACCCCATGAACCTAAGTCTATTTCCGTAATGTTTGAGGCTATAAGAGGAGCTTAGAGCAGCCCCTCTCACAGCCATACGAATTTTGGTGGAAACCCTAGAGAGAGAGAGAGAAAAGAGAGAGAAGGACTTGGAGATCGTTGTCGATCTTCCTCCACTTACCTTTGGATTGCTACACGGCCTACACCGCCTTATTCTCGGCGTTTTCCGGTGTTTTCCACCTCATTTGAAGGTAAGAAAACCTAACCCTAGGTCGATTTGATGTGGAATTGAGGTAGGGGTGTATATACCGACTAACCGATTCCGCTCTTTAGGCTAGAAATCGGCCGTAGACGGAAGATCCATCACCCTTGCTGATTTATTCCGTTTCCAAAGGCAAAGGTGAGGACTTTAAGTGTATAAGTTACGGTTTTCAACGCTTTCAATGTCAGGTAATGGTAGATTCATGATCTGCTTGCAATTGCACATGTACAAAGTGCTTTCCGTTTCCTGTTTTGATTAGCGGTGTGAAATATGAAATTTCACATATTCTCGGTATACGTAGAAATACCGTATACGTATTTTTTTTGGATAATTGCTTGACATGTTTATTTAATGTTTAATTATATAACATATGAATAAAATACTAGTTTGACGAAAGAGATCGCCAAAATATATGTTCCTTTGTAAATGTGCCGTATGTTGAAAATACGTATTGTAGAAATACCGTATACGTATTTCTTTTGGAATAATGTTTGACATATGTATTTAATGTATGATTATACAATACATGATTAAAATACTAGCTTGGCGAAAGGAATCGCCGAAACCTATGTTCCTTTGTAAACACTATGTATGTCGAAATTGGGTATACGTGAAAGTACCCTATACGTATAAAATTTGCTGATGTGTTTGCTATGTTTATTTGCTGTATGAATAGGATGTATATGTATAAAATACTAGCTCGGTAAAGGGACAACCCTAGTACACCCTTCTCTAGCATACGTCATGTATGTTGACGTAGTGTATTCCAAGTGTTGGTGAAATCACTTGCGAGTGTAAGTGTTTAAGTGTTAGAACCTTAGTTAGGTCTTTGAGATGGGATTCTCCGCTACCTTAGAGTCACATATGACACTCTCCACGTGGTTGTTCACTCTAACCACTCACCTATGAACTCTAAGTAATTGTATCCCTATGTGTTTAGTGCTTTATAACATGTCTTACAACATGCTTTACAACATGCCTTATAACATGCTATACTTCATGCTTTATAATACATGCTCTACTTCATGCTTTACTTTATGCTCTACCACCGATTGAGTTTGGGACTATGCCTATAGTCCACACATTCGGTACCAGACTTCTTGTTGTGGCCGAGATTCATATCGCCACGATGGACGTGTCTCAGCGAACCCGAGTCGTACTTCGGTTGGCGATAGTGGTTGGCCACACGGAGTGCTTTTGCGCTCCATATCGCTCAACTTATGGTGCGCTCGAGCTAGTCGCTCGTCAAGCAAACCGATATGTGTATATGTATGTTCACCATGTTTGGTCGCTCTTGCTTGAACCTAGGGTACCAAACTTACCAAAGTGGCGATCCCGTTAACCATGGTACCTCGATCCGCTAAGACGCATGAGCCGGACATGGTGGTATGGGACACCGTGGTCGAATTTGTCGGCCCTACGCCGGGGTCATGTGCCTCCCGTAGTGACCATTGCGCAACCAACCTCGTGAGCCGATTATGGTGGTATGGGACACTATATTATTTGTCGATATTTACGGCGAGAGCCGAGCACGGTGAGACCATGTGCTCGTGCTGACGGCGACGAGTCCTCCGTAGTATCTTCGAGTACTCTAAGTGTCTGTGATTGGCGACGAGTCTTTCACAGTAACTAGAGTATGAGTTGAGCCAAGTACGGTGAGACCTGTACTTGAGCTGACGGTTAGTGATTGAGCCAGGTACGGTGAGATATGTACCTGAGCTGACGGCCGACAATTGAGCCGCATACGGTGAGATCGTATCCGCGCTGACGGTGACGAGCCCTTTGCGATGCCTTCACTACGCTTCTCAAACCATAACATCGTATGAGATTAACTAGGATTGACGACCCTAGAATGGATCATGTTTGGGAATTATACAAGGGAGGTACCTTAGTTTCCCAATACTGCTGGTTGAAATGGATTAATAAAAACTTGGTAATCATGATCATCATGCACCGCATGTGCTTTGTAGATGTGGCGCACTAAGGGAGTAGCATTCGCGAACGTAAGATGATGTCGCTTGAGGGTGGTTTGGCAAGGGCATACAGCATCATGTCATATCATTTTTGCACTTAACAAGAGTAATTAGAAATGTTTGATTTGTACTGCGTTATCATTACTGCTTGATTGATTTGATAACATGTTAACCTATGCTTTATTGTTCCACTGAGTTAGCTACTCACTCCCACGTTACGGGACGGTGTTTGCAACACCCACCAGACTCTGTCACAGGTGTAGATGGCGCCTCTGTTCAGGAGCCGGAGCTAGACTATGAGGAGGATCAGGAGGAGTTCTCCTTTATGCAGTACTCTGACGGCTACGCTTAGGCCGGCTGCATCGCGGGATTTACAGGGCCTCTTTGAGGATTGTATTTTGATTTTTTTTGACTTAGAGACAATACATGTATATTGGTACTCAGTTAGTACTCATACTCTGGAGTTCACAAAATTTTGATACTTTACATATTTTGAATATAAAATTTTAGTCTTCCGCTTGCCTTTATACAATTGAACTGGAGTATGAATTACTGTTTTGGTATAATCTCATTCATGTTTATTGCGCTAACTCAGACAACATTTAACCATCATTGTGTATGTTGCATAAGTGATGCGTTGGAACTCGGGAGTTGAGTTCATACTCGACCCCCGATTTTCAGGGCGTTACAATAAGCTAATCTAAGGAGTGACAATAATTTTGGTTTCAAAAGGTAACGACACTATACCTTCAAAACCAAAAGGGGCCAAGATAGGTAATAAGAAAAATCATCATAAAATGTATTTCCCTCTCTATATAAATGGAATGCTATATAAATGGAATGCAGGTTTTTAGGTGGGTCAATGATTATCGCCAACGATTATCACTAATGATTATCGCCAATGACCATATCCAATCACCAATCGCCAAATGATCATTATTGAAGCGCCAGTGACTATTGTCAAAGTTGTCGCCAAAGCTATTACCATTATTATCATTTAAATTTTATCGAAATCAATAGCACTGTCAAGCTAATATACTATCTTAACTGTAAAATTTTGTTTCGTTATCATCAGCAAATGCGGTATATTAATTAAAATTTATTACTCTAGCAAGGCTATTTCATCTTTTACAGGTCGTAATAGGGGAATTATGACAACAAGAAGCAGAATGTGCATAAGGATTATCATTATTTGGCGATGGCGATATGGCTGAACTATACGGGTAGCGGTGTTACCTGTGGCCTTAAAAAGCCCGGGAAGAGCATCACGCACACCCATGCGGGTAATGACCTATGCCATCTGTACAGCTTCAGGTAGCGTCACGTGGGCGGCCAGAGAGCCCCCTCTCGTGAATGGGTCTGACTTTGCAGATGAAGAAAAAGTGAGTCTTTAAAGCAGGATGACTCCCCAGATCCCTGGTTTGATTTCAATAGTAACACATCAGGGAAAGTCTCTGAAGTAAGATGACAAGTCTCTGAAGCAAGAGACGCCTCATTGATGGACTGGCAACCTTAGATTTAGTACTCGATGGTAGCCTTGAGCACCCCGTGAACACTAGAGAGTTACTGTGGCCAACCCTATGCGTAAATCCTATTCAGTTCACAGTCCCGGTAGCTTCACTGGGCCCCTCTAATGGATCACGGTTCGTGAACTCCCCGGTGACGATAAGCCCCGTGAACTCTAGAGAGTTAAGCAACCATTCGTGTAAGACCAACTCCAACTACTTACGAGCCTAAACTATGTGTGCTACTGACTGAAATCGGAACTTAGCACCGCCCATACGAGATAACACCATATAGGCAACACTATATGTTAATTAAAAAAATGCCAATATAAAAAGTAATGCTAACACAAAAAGTAAATAATAACAATAATAAGATAATAATAATAATAATAAATAATGTAGTTGAAAGAATTGACTGTTCAGGCATGATATTCATTCATTCACTCATTCATGATATTCATTCATTCGTAGCATTCATGATTCATCAAAGCTCGTTTACAATATCAAAAGGAAAAAATAACAAATACGAAAACTAGCCATGTTATATATCAAAAGAAAATTCATATGTCCTCTGAAATTCCTAGATAAAGCATATATTGACGCAGGTCATCTCTTAGTTGAATCTCAGCGGTCGCATTTCGACTTCAACATCAATAATAAGCCTGACCTAGTTCGGAGCATTAATAAACTCTTACTCTAAGGAAATTATTGCTTCCTCTCCCTTTTAGACCTCTAGCTATTCTAGATTGGATATTCGCCTATTAACCTCAATATCAACCTCTAGTTGGCTAGTTCTTAAATCAGTTTCACACTGTTGAGCCTCTAAGTCCAAATTTGTTGTTTGAGGTTTGCAATATTCTTTGTTATAGTCGTCGAGGAATGCTTGGTAGCCTTTACTTGCTCCTCTAAGGAATGAAATTCTTTATCATAACTAACAATTATCGTCATCGGCTTCGAAACTTTCTCTTTAAGTTGTGATAATTCTTGTTGTTGAGCAAGAATTTCAGGTGCGACGGTCATATTTGAAGGTTCCAGAGCAAGAATTTCACGTAAAATAGTATAGAGTAAAGAAATAAAGTAAAACATGCTTGCAGCTATTGAAGGTGCTGGAGCAAGAATCGCAGCTCCTGCAGATTGCCTCTCTTCTTGGGGAGCAGATGGTTCGAGTAAATTTGGAACCATATTGGTGAAAGGCGGCGCTCTGGCCTTGGTCCTAATGTCACGGTAGTTGGAGTTGTGGCATCAGCAGACTCTGTTTGGAAAATTATTCCACAAGCTGCTCTGCTAGTTTTGATAAAAAGTCTGACGGACTTCCTCATTTTCTTAGCAGATCGCTTGACAGAAGCAGAGGCCAGAAGGACAGCCTAAGCTACATCTATGGGAGTTAGAAGAATCTCTGGAGATGCTACAACATTAGTTGGAGAATTTAAAGGTGCCGCATGTGGAAGAGGAGAATAGTTGCTGCTAAATGACGTAGTCAAGTCGGCCCCAGCTATATCATCATATTCCCCATAGTCCAAGGGTTCTTCTTCTTCAGCACCCATAGTAGTGTCCCGGAGGATGTTTTCTTGTGGGATTTCTTCATTAATTCCAGTAGTTATGACAACTCCATCATCTTTGCCTATGTCCACTTCTGCCTCCACTTCTCCTTCTTTCATTATTTCCTTTTCTTTGGTCTCTCCTGCTTCTGCAGTGAGCTCACCCTCTTCTTCTGAGTCACTAGAGGATGACCCCCGGATTAATGGAAGCAGAGTTGCCAGAAGAGGATTTTCCATCTTCCCCTTCTGTGGATGATGAAGACGATGATGATTCCAGAGAGGATTCTTCGGTAACCACTTACTTTCCTTTCCGTATTGATTGCTTCTTTCCAGTAGAAGCAAGGTCTTCTGCGGTAGTGGTCATCATGGACATAGAAGATCTCACCCGCGTCTGTGATCTAATCATGGGTGATGAAGAATCTTTGTGAGGAGGAGGTGGTGGAGTAGATGAAGGCACTTCTCGGGGTTCTGAAGGCCCGATGAGCTCTGGAGTGGGGACAGGGTTTGTAGAAGCAAGAATATTGGGTGTTTCGGTGGCATCTGTGGGATCATTTTCTTTGTTTGTAGGCTTTCTCTGGGACTTGAAGTGTGTTAATGGAAACCCGTGGGCGATCCAACCTTCAAAAGTGTTGGCGGGTTTGGCTTCGCGAATGTGCTTCTCCACAAAAATTCTTATGCAAGCTTTGTTGGGGGCTGAAGCCCAATCATGTTCAACTGTGTAGCCTATCCCTTCTATCATATCGCATTTTTTGACTTGAGGAGCAGGAATCCATATTGGTGAGTCTACTGGCAGACATCGGCGGATGAAAAATGCATGATGTGCCCACCATCGTATCCATGGGAAGGAGTGCGGATAAAACAGCGAAAGCTTGGAATAATGAATTTTGAGTTTATTCGGGCTGCAAGTAGTTGCCTCTGGATCAAGCCCCAATTGTAGGGCCCCACACCATAACTTTGCATGCTGCGAGTCACTTCTTCGGAATGCTTGGTAATAGTCTGGTCATATCGGAACTATCGTATAAACCGATTCGGGTAGTATGACTCCTTTCAAAACCTACTACCCTCTTGCAGAGGCAAGCTGTTGGACTGAATTGATATAAAGAAGGCTCGCTCAGCCGGAGGGAGGTAGTCATCATCAACACTTCATGATCTATGATGTATTGAGCAAACGAGAACTGGTAGAAGTCAATAGCATTTGTTGACTCAATGGTATCGATCACCCATACGTACATTCGTTTCGGCATTATTCTCCACTGATAATTACACAATGGGAGCCGTGAGGGATGTACGTAATCCTTTTCCGAATCGTCATATGTCCACGGGAAGTATATGCCCGGCCATCCTAAAAAGTAATGCCATGGGGTGAATGCTGAACTGGCTCCGATAGATGGATTTTGACAGTGAGTAGCAGCATCTCCAAAGGCCCGATATAAAGAACAAAGTACGAGAGGTGCTAATGAATATTTTCACCCTTCTGTCAATCCTCCCGCAATGACGAATACAAATGGTCTGATAGCATTTGCTCACTTAGAACTTCGCAGCACAACTACACTCAGCCAATATGACAAGAAGGCTGCTAAATCGCCTTTAGATGAGAATTCTGATGGGTTCCTTACCCTGCGATGAGCATTTTTCAATTCATCTGAATTGTTATTCTTAAACCTGTCAAAGGAAGAAAGGTGTGAATGAGAACATTGTTAGTAAATGCATAAAATTATGGTGAAAGGAAAGGGAATGTACCGCAGCTCTTGAGAGAAATGAGCCAGCCAAAGGAGATGTCGAATCTTTCCGGTATCGGGGAAGTTAGACATCACTCTGAAAAGTTCAACTGAAGCATTCGGTACTAATGCTTGTCTTTTGGAAGAGGAAAACTGTGAGAATTCCTTGTTGGTGGGAACATACTCGTCGTAGAAGCGACCTGTTATGGGAAGGCCTCCCATTCTATAAAGGTCCCACAAGGTGATACTGACTTCACCAAGAGGTAGATGGAAAGAATTCATGGTAGGGCACACTAGTAACTAAGAAACCCCTTATAGACCATATGATCTTTGTAGAAGTATTCAAAAGTAGACTTAATAGCCCCACAAAGGCCAACCTCTATTAGTATCGCAGAATGCTTGGTGAGAATGGCCTTGGCCCAGTTAGTATAATACTTGCGAGATGTTAGGAAGCCGGACATGTAGAATTCTTCAGTCCCCCATAATAACCTTCTCTCCCTTAAGCGTTAGCATATTGTCTCATGGAAAACTTTAGAAAACAGTGCATGAGGACTATAGCATGGAATTAGAAATCGCATTAGATGCACTTTGTCAACTTGTTGCTTTGATCCTCTCTCTGAAAGAATACCCTCCAACATTCTAGGTTCTCATATCGACCAATTGGGAGTATACATCATGCGGCTTTGTGTCGTTTGATCCGTCGGCTCACTTCAAAGAATAGATTGATGTCGTTGAATGTTCGATGGAATCGTTATTAATTCATTCCTGAGAGGGCTGTTGAATTTTATGTAGCCGTCTTGAGCCTTCATGGTTTCCTAAGTATTCGGGAGCTTCCTCTTCTTATGTTCTTGGATCTGCTCTTGAAATTCTTGACGCTTTGATTTCTTCCACTTCTTTTGTGAAAGTGTTGGTGGCAATGTATCTTCTCTTACCAGGGATCAAATGATATCAGTATGTAAATTGGCTGTTAACTTCAGCTAGGCTTCCCAATCAACCTCCCGACCTTGCTTTTGAGGTCCTGATATTTCACCAGAAATGATAGCCTAATAAATTGGCAAAGATAATGTTTTGATTCTGCTAAAGAAATCAAGAATAGGCAATACTGGTTCCTTTATATAAGCAGGCTATTTTTTGGTTACTTTGGCCCATTTTCGTTGAGGTTCTTCACATGCTGGAGGGGAAGAAGTAGCTACTTTGGTTGTAGATGAAGGTACAACGGCTATAGGAGCTGGCAAGAGTTCAGGAGTTTGAGAAGAGTCAGGGAGATTTGCATGGGAAGGTTGATCTATCGACGCTTCTATAAGGCGAAAGGTCCTCTTGGTATAGGCCATGGTTGAAGAATTTAGAGAAATTGGCTAAGTTTGGAAAAAGTTAAAAATTTCGATAGAGTTTCAGAACAGAAGTTTTTAGCACTAAGTGCTGAAGACTTACGCGGACGAGTTGTGCACGCAAATTGGGCAGAGAAGTTGCGCGCGAGAAGGGTTCGTCAGGAGACAAAATTCTTGAAGTGAAGAATGATTAGGTGGGCTGATATTTATAGACCAGTGGCGCTAACGGCGAGTTGCGCGAGTGGGAGTTATGTGGACCCACTCAACTTGGGTTTTACAAGGAGAAGTTGATCCTTCAAGTTGACTTAGAGAAGTCAAATTTCGGATTAAGGGGGCATCTGTTGGGGTATATAATTTGGTTAAGGGGAGAAGCTTCAAGGAGGAAAGTTGGTGAAAGAAGTGAAAGATAGAAGTGAAAGACAGGTGAGTTGTGGCAGACTCGAGTTGAGTGGGAACCATATTGCGCAAAGAGGTGAGTTGCACCGGTCCGCGTAACTTGTTCGTAGTCATGTTGGGCCGCGCAACTCTCTTGAGAGAGGGACATATTAAGAATGCGAAGTGGGGTCCACGGCACAAGATTCGAGGGCTCACACGTGTGAAAGCCTATAAATAGCCCCCTACCCCCTCATTTGAGGGGACCGGATACTCAGAAGACCAGTGCCTCTGACAGGTATTGGAGACAGAGAGAAGGAGAGAGGGTGCAGAGCGCAGAAGACACGGACGTCGTCACTCCTGATGAGTTGCGCGGGTCAGCGCAACTCCTTGGCCCGCGCAACTCATAGGAGTTGTACGAGTATTCTTTGGGGCAGCACTATGCTGTATTTTTCAAGTTTTCGGGTCGATTTAGGTGTTTCAAAAGGATTATGTCTCTCCTCCATCATGTTAGTGAGGGAAGAAATGCATGAAAAGCCCGTACAACTCATCTCCTCTGGAGATATGATAGATATGAGCTGAAATGCTATCGAAATTTATATTTGAGCCGATTCGATACTTTAAGTATTTTCTAAAAAATTCTACCTCGGAATCAAGGGATCAAAAGGATGTAATGCACTCAAAATGAATGAAATTGATGATTAGTCTCTTTGTGCTATCTTTTGTTAATATTGAGTGAGATAATTCCCCAAATCAAATACTTTTCTTTTCTAGTCAAAGCAAAGGGCTTCTTGAGGATTGACCGTTTGTCCATTCCTCTAACTGAAGTTTGGATGGTTTCTCCAGCTGAGATTGTATGTATTCGAGGTAGGTTTGCTGAAAGGGCATTAGTAGTTGTTCACAACATTTGATTGCTCATGCAACAAATCTTAAAATGCATGAATTGTTGGAGAGTCATGTGTTAAATGTATGTTGCTAGTGCAAATACTGCAGGCAACTTCCACAACCTCATTGGGTTTGACAATCTCAACCTTCTTAAGTTCCATGGCCTCGACTTTCCTTGTGAATTGGCCACCCTTGCACTCATGTCATCATCATCTTCTAAGACATGAATCCCTTCATTATCTCTTGATTGAGTTGTCTTAGAAGTGGTGGGCCTTGAGGAGGTGTCCCATGATTGCACATTTTTAGCAAGTTAAAGTAATCCCATGCATCATTGGTCTCCTTGTTTATGAATTCATCATTACACATCATCTCTACAAATTGGCATATGGGCAAAGTCAATCCATCTTAAAAGAAGCTTATTACCTGCCATATTTTGTAACCATGATGTGGACATGAATTGAAGAGATCCTTGAAACTCTTACAACATTGGAAGAAAGTCGCTTCCTCCTTTTAGGTGAAATTCATGATCGCCCTCCTTCAGGTATTTGTTTTGTGGATCTTGAAGAACTTTTTAAGGAATTCCCTAGTCACCTCGGCCCATGTACCGATGGATCATGTCCTTATGTAATGCCCTGAAAATCGGGGGTCGAGCATAACTCAACTCTCGAGTTCTAACGCATCACTTATACAACATAGATAATGATGATTAAATGTTGTCTGTGTTAGAGCAATAAACATGAGTGAGATTATACCAAAACAGTAATTCATACTCCAGATCAAACGTATAAAGGCAAGCGGAAGATTGAACTGTATATATATGTATGTAAAAGAAACAAAATCATTTCATTCTCTAGAGTATGAACCCATCAGAGTCACCATATACATATATCTATTTTATGTTCAAAAAGTCAAAAATACAACTAGGGAAGTAATCTCAGCAAATCCCATCGATCCGGCAGTCTAGTCGAAGCCACCAGAATATTGCATAAATGAGAACTCGTCCTGGTCCTCATTATAGTCCGGCTCAGCCTCCTGAGTCGTCATCTCATCTATACCTGAGACAGAGTTTGGTTGGTGTGTACAACACCGTCCCATAACGTGGGAGTGAGCAGCTAACTCAGTGGAACAATAAAGCATAGGTTAATATGTTATCAATATAGTCAAGCAGTAATGATAAAGCAGTACAATCAAACACTCCTAACTACTCTTGTTAATGCAAGTATGAATGCAGTCATGATGGATGCCCTCACTGACATACTCCCTCATGCGACACCATCTTACGTTCGCGGCATACTTGCATTCCTCAGTGCCCCACATCTTCCAGGCGCATGCAATGCATGATGAGCATGATTACCGAGTTGTTATTAGTCTATTTCAAACAGCAGGATTGAGAAACTAAGGTTCCCTTGTATCATTCCTGAACATGATCCATTCTAGGGTCGTCAAACCTAGATAATCGCATATGATATTATGGTTCGAGAGGCATCACGAAGGCATCGCAAAGGGCTTGTCACCCGTCAGCATGGATACAGATCTCACCGTATGCGGTTCAATTGCTTGCCGTCAGCTCGAATACAGGTCTCACCGTACTCGGCTCAATCGCCGGCCGTCAGCTCGAATACAGGTCTCACCATACTCAGCTCAACTCATGCTATATTTGCTGCGAAGGGCTTGTCGCCAATCACAGACTTCAGAGTATACTTGAAGATACTACGAAGGACTCGTCGCCCATCAGCACGAATACAGGTCTCACCGTATTCGGCTCTCACCGTATGTATCGACAGCACGATACAGTGTCCCATACCACCGTATTCGACTCACGAATCGGGTTGCTCACTGGTTACTACGGGGAGGCACGTGGCCCCAGCATAGGCCGACAGCTCGACCACGGTGTTCCATACCACCATGCCCGGCTCATGAGTCTTAACGGATCGAGGTACCATGGTTAACGGGATTCCACTGGTAAGTTTGGTACCCTAGGTTCAAGCAGTAGCGACCAAACATGGTGAACATACATTAGATATATCGGGTTACTTGATGAGCCTAACTAGCTCGAGCACACCACCAACTGAACGACATGAGTGCATCAGCACTTCGTGTGGCCTAACCACTGTCGCCAACTGAAGTATGACTTGGGTTCGTCAAACACATCTTACGTGGCGAAATGAATCTCAACCACAATCTCAAGTCTGGTACCGATTATCTGGACAATAAACATAGTCCCAAACTCAATCAATCCTTATTCATAGCATGTGGAGTAAAGCATATTAAACAAAGTAATTCAAGCAAGTTAACAAGCATGTCATAAAGCATGTTATAAAGCATTATATAAACAAGATTACAAACACATATTTTTCATAAGTGGTTAAAGTAAGCAACTCACATGGAGGAAATCATATAGGTCTCTAAGGTAGTTGAGAATCCCATCTCAACACCTACCTAAGGCATCATCATCCAAACACTTACTCACACAAGCATTTTCACAAACACTTAGCATACACTATTTCAACATACTTAGTGTATGTTAGCAAAACATGTATTAGGACGAGTCCTTTCGCCAAGCAAGTATTTTATGCACATATGATATATTCATACAACAAATAATCATGTCAAACACACTTCCAAAATATATACGTATACAGTACTTTCTACAATACACTATTTCTACATACATAGTGTATATTAGCATAACATGTATTTGGGCGAATCCTTTCGCCAAATAAGTATTTTATCCATATATCATATATTCATACAACAAATAATCATGTCAAACACTTTTCCAAAATATATACATATACGGTATTTTCTACGAATACCTAAAATATGTAAAATTCCATATTCTACATCTTTAATTGAATTGGAAAACAGACGGCACTTTGTACATGTGCAATTGCATGCAGATCATGAATCTATCATTATCTGACATTAAAAGCGTTGAAAACTATAACCTATACACCTAAAGTCCTCACCTTTTACCGTAAAATTGTCACGAATCCGATAGGTTTGCTAAGCCTTCATATTCGGCAGTTAGGTGACCTATATAATGAAATAGGTTAGCTATTTCATAACCTACAACCATTACAACCTCAAAATAGATTAGGGTTAGGGTTTCTTACCTAAAAACGAAGTCGGATTCGTTGGGAAAGTGACGAGAATGTGGTGGTGAAGCTTGTGTAGTGGCGGGGGAAGAGGGTAGGAAGGATCTCCCACAACTCTCACTCTTTCTCTCTCTTTTCTCACTTCTCTCTAGAGGGTTTCTCTCAAATTCGTATGGCTGTGAGAGAGAGGGTTCTAAGGTCCTTATATAGCCTAAACTCTCTGAAATAGACTTGTGGATAAGGTATACTTAGGTTATAACCAAAGCGTCCCTATTTCAGCTCAACGGAGGACTTCGACGGGCCTCCTTGAGCCAAAGGTCGGACTTAAGCTCACCAACCCTGGATATAGGTGGAGTTAAGTTTTCGTTTCAGTCAGATTCCCAGATTACGCGTGGCAGACCAGTTTCAGTTCAACGATCAGTGAAACCCGATCTGAAATTCCAAGTACATGCATATGTTTATGAATTTTTCCTGATCCGAGGGTGTATTTGGGTCAGATTCTGATGGTCTGATTGCTTAAAAATTGACCGCAAGTAACAAGTCTCAGATTACTATTCAAGATATTTATTTTGTAAAGAAAATAAGTGTTTTCACACTCTCGTTCTGGACTCAAGCAAACAGCCGTGGGACACTGTCCGGGTCTGATTTCCAAGATGGTTGTCAAGCTCAGTGAGGCGGTCCTAAGTCCTTAACCTCGTATTATTCGGACTCACGCTATGCGGTCTAGACCTGATATGGAGTTTCAATGTGCTCCCAAGAGTAGTTGGGTAATGAGTTTGATCCTAGACTTTAGGGTAACCTAGCGTCAATGATTCTACAAGTTTTGGGTCTTGCAGATCATATTTAAAGTGATTCAAATGGATTTCATGGCCAATTTAGTTTAGCACTTAGTTAACTTTGTCAAATTTCTAAAGGATTTAATCCTACGTGATTTCTGGTCGCGGTGGTACTCGGCCATTGTACAGAAATTTTCTAGTCGTTACACCTTAAGGCATGTATCCATGACTTAACCATTTCCTTTAGTGAGAATGGAAATAATTTCAGTATTACCTTATCGTATAACATCCCAAATTTTTTCCAACTAGGAATTGGACGTCCTTGGGCATTACCTTTAATTTATCGACTTGAGTGCATGTCTGTGTGTGTATTTGCACATGTTTGGGACAAAAAGCAGTGACCTTGGATCCAACAAAACCTCTCGACCAAGTGAAATTTGGGAATTTTGAAGAACATTGACAACAAGGCTCGGTTGAACTGAGTGGAACATCGAGAAAACTGGGTTGCACTGATTAAATCTGGACAATAATGCTTGGTTGCACCAAGTAAACCTTGAATAGCCAAGTAAATTTGGACAACGGGATTCGGTTGCACCAAATGGGACTCTGTTGAACCGAGTAACCCTATTTAGCAATATTGTGTATGTTCGGATTTTGACAGTTTTAGTGCACTGACTTAAAAAATTCATATCTATTTTTTTCCAACTCTAATTGAGGTGATTCAAAACCTAGAATGAATCTTGCGCACTGTTGAGATACCCGGGCCAAGAGATGTTGGCCCACGTTTATCTCGAAGAAACGCTGCGCATTTACAATCCCGATAAGAGAATCTCTACAACCTATCAAATCAATCCCGTCAATCAAAGTACATAACCCATCAAGTCAAGTACTTTATCCCATCCCCAAGTACACAACCCATCCTCAAAGTCATCTCTCTCTCTCTCTCTCTCTCTCTCTCTCTCTCTCTCTCCACCCATCCCTTCCTTACACCCATCACTCATCAGTCCTCTTTCTCATTTTCTTACTCTTTCCAAGCAACTCCAAAGACAGAGCCAACATCCAAGCCTTCCATGAGAGGAGCCAAGTGTGGCCCACTCCCTACCCCTAGATCCCTCATCCTTGCCCTTCAATCCTCATCATCTTCCATCAAAGACAGAGCCAAGGAGTTTGGCATTCCATCAGACCAAGAAGATCGAACAGTGGGTGTTCGTATAGGCTTAGATTTTGTTTTTGATGAAGGGCCAAGTGGGGCCTACCTATTTATGGTACGGATCTCACTTTGGACCATAGGTGTGGTCGATGGCCCACCATGATTTGTACATTCATCCCATGATGGGGTCGATGAGGCCATTCTCCGTGGACCCCATCATGATGTTTATTTTCCTAGTTTGATAAGGGTCATCTAAACCTTGCATTTTGGTGGAGAAGGGATCTCCACCGTTGATTTTGAGTGGTGGGCCCACATGTATTGGGACCCACTTAATGTATGTTGTAAAGCATGGTAAGGGAGCTCATAGTGGAGGAGCTCCCTCCACCACACAACTCTCTCTCTCTCTCTCTCTCTTCGATATTTTCGGCTCACCTGATGATGTGTGATGAATCCAGACCGTCCAGCAGCCACTCAGGTCTGTTTGGATGGGAAAAACAAATATCAGTTTGATCCCGAGCTCGGGTGGGCCACATTGATGTGGACCCCACCTGACCTATGCATTTTATTCACACCGTCCACGTGTATGAGGACCCCACATGTAACATACGTCCATCATGTAGTCCACTGTCCAGGCAAGGACGGTAGAACCCACCTTAAGTATGTATTTCATACACACACACCATCCACCATCCAGAGACATGTAAACAGTGTTGCATTCACACTATCCATCCTTTTTGCTTGAAGTGGGACCCCACCTAGATATATGTTGCATCTCCACCGTCCATCCCATTTCCTATCTCATTTTAGGCGTTGAGCCAAAAAAAATGGAGCCAATCCAAATCTCTAGTAGGTCACACCATAAAAAATATTATTTTAATAAATGAAAAATTGTTAGGGCCCGCTGTGATGTTTCTATGCATCAAAAAATACCCAATATTGGGCTCATTGGACCTTTCCCAAGCCCAGGAACCCAACCGTCAGACTGGATCGTCCTAATGTGGGCCTCACCTATGAAAAAGCACGATATATATATATATATATTACAGCTCAGGACGTTGTTGCTGCCAGCATCTAGAGGACGCTACAGCAAGTAGCGTCCTGAGATTTTGGTAAGGATGGTGGGCTCCACTACAGGCCCCATCTACACCGTGTATTTGATGGGTCCCCTTTAATTATTGGGATATCCCAAAAATCAGCCGTACATGGGTCTTAAGTGGTCCACACCACCTAAATCAGTAAGGGATTGAACGTCTATCATTGAAGCCCCTTTTAGATCACAGAAGTTTTAGATCGATATGAAATTTGTTTTTCCTCTTTACTTGGATCTTTATGACAATATGAGCAGATGGGATGGAAAATAAACGTTATGGTGGGACCCACCTGCTGAAGTGGATTGGCTGGTCCATCACGCACCAGCT
The DNA here is from genome assembly GCA_030180095.1 of Magnolia changhungtana. Classification (NCBI taxonomy): domain Eukaryota; kingdom Viridiplantae; phylum Streptophyta; class Magnoliopsida; order Magnoliales; family Magnoliaceae; genus Magnolia; species Magnolia changhungtana. The sequence goes on from JASAUF010000446.1 coordinate 1,575,284, forward strand.
ATATAGTTGATTGACGTCCGCAAGTTCTGTAGAGCCCACAGACGTAACTGTTTTATCTACACCATCCATGTAGTGGACCCCACCCTAATATATGTATTTTGTATCCCCACCATCCAGAGATGTCTTAACGGTGCTGCCAGGCCAACCGTGATGTATTTGCCATCTAATTTGTCCGTCCATTTTGTCCAGGACGTGGGACCCACTCCACTCGTGTTACAAGTGCGGAGGTGGGGCCCACCTTGATGTATACATTCTATATTCACACACTCCAGCCGCTACTGGATGGTGGCGCCCTCCTTGTTATATGTGTTGTATATGCAGACTGTCCATATGCAGTGTGGGCCAGCATGATGTATTTGTATATCCACACCGTCTATCTCCGGACGTGGGATGTGGAGCTCACATGATGTATGTATTTCATTCCATGCTATCCATCTATGTGGGGCCCTGTAAGTGTGATGTTTTCTAGCTCTGTTGGTTGTTAAATTTTGTAGTGCCAAAACCTATTGGAATTCTTGTCTTGTCCAACACCTATACATATCCAGGTCTGTGCATCTCATGTACAAGAGTAAAAGTCTTTACCTCAAGAGATAATGCAAGTCAAGTTCTTCCGTTTCAAGCTTTAATATACATCAAGTGATGTATACAACACCATATGATAGTTCACTCCTTCAAGTTTTAAAGTATGAGGTGTCAAAGCTTCGTCTAAATGCAAAGTACAACTCAAGCTCAAGCTTTAATGAATGTCAATTTCAAGCTTCAGAAGTCTCAAGTTCAAGATTCTCTACATGACAAGACATCAAGCTTCATGAACTTTAAAGAACGACAATCAACAGAAGGAAAAGAAGTTTTCAATGTTCATACTTTATATATAAGGTATGAATGACCCTAGACTAACCTTAGGGTAGGTCATTTTGAATACATAATTCAATTAGATCATTTTATAAGTGAATAGACTATTTCTCGACTAGTCTTGGACTCTGTTCGACTAGTCCTAGCACTGGCTCGACCAGTCTAACAAATTCCTTAACCAATCCTAAGGTTGTTGCAAATTTTCAGAATTTTTTGTTAAGCCTCGACCAGTCCTGGAGACAGCTCGACCGATCGTGTGAACAGTGCTCTCGACTCATTCTCGGCCAGTCCTGCAGTTCGAGTCAAAGTCCAGCAACTAAATCTGGTTCCACACGACCAGTCATGGACAGGTCACGACCAGTCATGGAGGTCCCTCGACCAGCCTCGACTTTCTCTTATCACGTTCAAAATTTCAAAAATTTGTTGGTCCTACGACCAGTCGTGGTGTTCTCAGGACCAGCTGTGAACGCGATTTCTTCACTTATAAATAGAGCACAAATTTCAGAGTTGTGAACGTGATTTCTTCACTTATAAATAGAGTACAAATTTCAAAGTTTTTCATTGAATTCAAGATAAATCAATATGCCACTCTGATAGATAAGTTAGTCATCTTTTGAAGCTATATTGTGCTCATTTAATATTCTCTTTTATTAGCTTTCTTTGCATTTAATTTTGAATTTTCGCATTCCAAATTTATTTGAAAGAGGGATTGAAGTATTCCTATTTCTTGGAATCAAAATCAAATCAAGCTAGCCCAGTGTGCTTTAAATCTAAAATCAATTTAGAACCTAGAACCATTTCATAAGTGAGTTTAGACATTGAACTTCTACATTGAGCTTCTACTCCGATTTGGTTCTTCTTGGCTTCATCAAAAAGAGAATATCTAGGTATTTTACATTATTATAAATTTCTATATTTTGGTTTCATTGAGATTGTGCTAGAAAAATCTCTCTATTTTGATTTCTTTGAGGTGATCTAAAAAACTCAGAGTGTGGGGTTTTGAATTGTGTAAGCCCACTTGAAAAACACAATTGTGAGGGTTTTGAGGTGAACCTGGAAAAACCTATTTTCATAGTGAACGCTAATATCCATTGTGTGAGGATATTAGGAGTGGAGTAGTTGTGTGGTTATTTTTCTAAACAGTTGATGTACACTCAAGCGAATCACTATAATTTCTTGTCTTGTGGTTTGATTGTTTACTTCTTTTCGTGGATGATTGTAATTTCTCTTTTTGCATTTGTGGAGAATGTTGTAATTTCTTTTATGTAAGTGTGGGAATGTTGTAATAGCTTAGATTTCTTTTCCTGCTATTTATTTCTTTATCCCTCTGTATCAGTTTGAGTTTTTGATACACAAACCATTCTAGTAAGGTTGTCCTGCCATAAACCCTTGGTTTTTATGGTGTAAGGTTGTCCTTAGAACAACATTTGTATCAACCTCTCAATACTCGTTCATTTGAGGTTGACTTTAAATTATGCATTGTGGGATTGTCTATTGCTATCTGTATTTAATTTATTTAAATTCCACTGTTAAAGTTTTAATTTGACATAGTCCTATTCACATCCCCCCCTCCCTTTAGGACATATAGCTCAGTCTTTTCAAGTGGTATCAGAGCCTAATAGCTCGGTTTTATTGTTATTATTTTTTTGGATTAATTTCCTGAGCTAATCGATATGAGCTTGTAAGATGTCAAATTTTGATAGCCTATCAGTCACTGGGCCTCCACCATTTGATGGCTCCAATTATGCCTATTGGAAAGCCAGGATGAGAATTTTCTTAAAATCTATGGATGAGAGCATGTGGCTAGCCACAGTGACTGATTGGACCCCTCCTACCACTGAAGTAAGCGATATCGAGGGATCCAAAACTATGAGAATTACACCTTATTTCTCTTAGACCAATCTTCAGAAAAGTGAGAGTAGTTCCAATGTAAAAGCACTAAATGCAATCACTTGTGCACTATCACCGGATGAATTCAAAAGAATTATATCCTGTGATACTGCAAAGCAAGCTTGGGATATTTTAGAAATGACACACGAGGGAACAACAATTGTCAAGAAATCTAAAGTCCAAATCCTCACAACCAAATTTGAGAAAATATGTATGGAGGAAAGTGAAACTTTTATGGACTTTTATACTAGATTAAATGACATTGTGGGGTCTCGGTGATAAAATCCCAGAAAGTAAAGTTTGTGCAAAGATACTACGCTCATTACCTGAACAGTTCAATTCAAAGGTGACTGCGATCCAGGAACTTTGTGATACAGATAATATGAGGGTAGAAGAATTAGTTGGCTCATTATAAACTTATGAGTTAACTTTTAAAGCTCCTAAAGGTAAATCAATCGCCCTTAAATCTTCTAAATGTTTTTCTCAAGAAAATTGTAGTAATTCTGATTTAAAAAATTCTGAAGATGATATGGCCATTTTAGCTAAAATGTTTTACAAAATTTTTAAAAGTAAAAAGAGTGTTGATTTTCAAAAATCTAATGATAAGAAAAGATCTAAATCTAAAACTTGGAAATCATGAAAAGATAGTCAATGTTATAACTACCATGAATATGGGCATTTAGCAAACAAGTGTCCTAAAAAGGACAAACCCAAAAAGAAGGGTATGTTGGTTACTTGGGATGAATCTTCCTGCTCTGAAGCCTCTTCTAAGTCAGAAGATTCTGAAACCAAGTCAGGTAATGAAGTTAAAGCCCTTATGACTCTAGCCAAGTTCACGTTTTCAAATAATGATGATTCAATTAGTGAAGGAAATCTGAATAGTGATCATGAAAATGAAGAAGATCTTTAAGATGCTTATAATGCCCTATACAAGGAAAGTTGTAAAATTGCGGTAAAACTAAAACTTCAGACAGAAAAGTTTTCAAAACTTAAAGAAAATTTTGATACTCTTATTTTAGAAAAATCCCACATTTCAGATTGTTTTGAAAAAACTAAATGCGATTTAGATTTCAAAACCTCCCTTATTGAAAATCTAAAATCTGAAAATGAAAAACTAAAACTTGAAGTCTCTTCACTTTTAAGTTTAAAGGATACATGGAGGTATGCCCAAGGTGATCCTAAGTTAGAAAAACTATGATCCGGATCCATAAAAAGTGGCGACCGATCCGGTTTGGGCTATGACAAAAATATTCCTCCCAAACATAAGAATACTCCTCCTAAGTTTGTGAAATGAGAGTCTTCAAACTCAAAAGGGAAAAGTTCAAATCAAAATTATTCTAAAAATGATAAAACTTTTCAATCATTAAAACCTAAAAGCAACCATATCAACTATAAAAATCAGAATCATAATCCTTTTTGCTGAGAAAATTGTTAATTTACTTAAGGAGCTCTTAAAATATAACTTAAAGGGTCGGTCTTATAACAACTACAAACACGAGAAGACCAACTATACTCCTAAACCCAAAACTGTAATGAAATGGGTTCCTAAGGTTACTTGCTTGGTTGCCCACACGGCTTTCAAAGCTTCAAGCCATTCAAAGTGGTACCTAGACAGTGGATGATCTAGGCACATGACTGGTGACAAAGGTTTGTTCACCAATCTTAAAGACATGACTGATGGTTCAGTCACATTTGGTGATGGCAGTAACTGCAGGATTATTGGTCAAGTTACGGTTCAACTTTCTAACCTCTCTTTATTTATATGTAGAAGGTTTAAAACACAACTTATTAAGCATTTCTCAAATATACGATAAAAATCATAGTGTAAAATTTTCTAACCTAAGGTGTGAAATTTTAAATAAAAATGGTTCTGTAATATTAACTGGTTGTAGAAGTTCTGAAAACTGCTATATTGTAAGTGACTCTAGCTCATCTAATTTATTGTGTTACATGGTTCATACCGATGAGACCGAGTTATGGCATAAACGCCTTGGACATGTACACTACCACAACTTATATAGATTGAGCAAAAGAGGGTTAGTAAGAGGCCTACCCAAAATACAAAAAATAGATAAAATATGTGGCGAATGCCAGATTGGCAAGTAAACTAGGAGTTCTCACAAAAAAGTGGACTCCAATGCCACATCTAAACCGCTCAAACTCCTCCATATGGATCTTATTGGACCAACTAGAACTGAGAGTTGAGGTGGCAAGAAGTACATAGTAATTGTTGATGACTTTACCAGATACACATTGGTAGTCTTCTTAAGAGACAAATCAGAAACTCTCGATGAAGTTAAAAGGGTACTTAGACGTATCCAATCTGAAAAAGAGTCTCAAGTCTGTAAGATCCGTAGCGATCATGAATTAAAATTCGAGAATAGCGGTTTTGAGAAGTTTCGCAATGACTAGGGAATATCACATGAATTCTCTATGCCTAAAACACCACAACAAAATGGTATAGTAGAAAGAAAAAATAGAGTGCTTCAAGAAATGGCAAATGTAATGTTAAATAATACGAAGATCCCTAAAAATCTTTGGGTCGAAGCCATAAATACTGCGTGTTATATAATTAATCGTGTTTATACTAGAAAATCAAATAGTAAAATGGCTTATGAAATGTGGTTTGATAAGAAGGCTACTATCAAATACTTTCGAGTTTTTGGTAGCAAGTGTTATATTTTACGTGACCGAGAAAATCTAGGTACGTTTGACACAAAAAGTGATGAAGGGATATTTTTAGGGTATGCTCTGAATAGTCGAGCATATCGGATTCTTAATAAGAGGACCGGTGTAATTCAAGAATCAATTAATGTGGTTATTGACGATCACTTGAATACACCTGTCTCAAGTTCAGATAATGATGAAGTATTTCTAATTGATAAACCTGATTCTTCATAAAGTCAAAATAACTCTGAACTGAGAACTGTTAAAGACCATCCAACCAATCAAATTCTTGAAAATCCTCTCACTGGTGTACACACTTGTAGACAACTAAAAGATGTGTGTAACTACGCTTGCTTTACATCCCAGATAGAACTGGCTAACATAAAAGAAGCTCTTACTGACGAAAACTGGATAGTTGCGATGCAAGAAGAGCTTAATCAATTTGTTAGAAATGATGTTTGGTACTTATTTCCTAGGCCAAAAGATAAACATATTATTGGAACTAAGTGGATTTTCAAAAATAAGTCTGATGAACTTGGTAATATAATTCGAAACAAGGATAGACTGGTTTTACAACGGTACACTCAAATTGAAGGCATAAATTATGATGAAACCTTTACCCCAGTAGCTCGTCTTGAATCAATCAGACTATTTATATTCATTGCTTGCTTTAGAAAGTTTAAAATATATCAAATGGATGTAAAGAGTGCTTTTTTAAATGGTGATTTGATGAAGAAGTGTATGTTGAGAAACCAACGGGTTTTAAAGACCCTAAGAATACTAATCATGTCTATCGCCTAAAAAGGCTCTCTACAGTTTAAAACAAGCTCCCAGGACATGATATGAAAAATTGACTAAGTTTTTACTAAATCATAACTTTATAATGGGAGGTGTTGATAAGACTTTGTTTGTAAAGAAACATAATGATCACATTTTAATAGTATAAATTTATGTTGATGATATTATTTATGGATTTACCTGTGCTAACATGACTGTTGAGTTTGTAAATCTTATGAAATCTAAGTTTGAAATGAGCATGGTTGGGGAATTCAATATTTTCTTGGGTTGCAAGTTAAACAGCAACCTGTGGTTTCTTTATTTCTCAAACCAAATATGCTCTAAATTTAGTTAAAAAGTTTCGATTTGAGAATGGGAAAAATTTTGATACTCCTATGAGTACGATGCTAAAACTCTCAAAGGACTCTACAAGTAAGAAAGTGGATCCTAAATTATATCGCAGTATGATAGGTAGTTTGTTTTATTTAACTGCGAGCCAACCTAATATTGTATTTAGCGTAGGTATTTGTGCTAGATATTAATCTGACCCTAAAGAGTCACATTTAACTGTTGTTAAGCAGATTATGCGATATGTCGCAAGTTCAGATAATATGGGTCTTTGGTATCCACATGATACTAGTGTTCAATTAGCTGGTTACACTGATGCTGATTGGGCTGGTAACATTGATGATAGGAAATCAACCAGTGGTGGTTGTTTCTATGTTGGGAACTGTTTAGTTTCTTGGCAGAGTAAGAAACAAAGTTCTACATCGCTCTCTACCGTTGAGGCTGAATACATTGCAACAAGTAATGCATGCACTCGAATTATATGGATGAAAAGAATGTTAAGGGATTACGGAATTGCATAGGACTCTATGGTTTTATGTTGTAATAATCCCAGTGCAATTAATATATCTAAAAATCCAATCCAACATTCACGAACCAAGCACATTGACATTAGATATCACTACATTTGTGAATTAGTGGAAGAAAAGACAATTGCTTTGGAATACATTCTGACCAAGACTCAACTTGCTGACATTTTCACAAAACCGATTGACAAAAGTAGGTTTTCTAAATTGAAATTTGATCATGGTATGTGTAATTTGAATTGATTATTCATGCATTTCTATATTATATTGTATATATTTGTTGTTTTATTTGTTTGAAAATTCAAATTTAAAATAAATTGCATATTTTTGGCTGTTTACGACTAGTTGAATGCATACTCGACCAATCATGGCACGACCGGTCGAGCATGTACTTGACTAGTCGTGTAGTGCAGACTGGTGCTTTATTTGGGGGAAAATCCCTCTTTTCTTCATTTGAGTTTCTTCTCCAACGAGTCCTAGCTCGACCGGTCGAACCCATCTCCCTAGTTCTTCATGGTGAGTGCTTTATTTCCATTTTCCTTGTAGATTCAAGTTTTTATCACTTCTTTTTCATCTTTGAAATGATTTACTTCTTGTTTCATTTAGCTTTTTGGGGTTTTCTTCTCCAAAATGTGATTTTGAGAAAACCCACTATACTTCTTTTGCAATCTTTTGATTCCTTGATTTCCTAGTTACAAATGGAAGGTAGAAGTAAAGAGAAAAGTTCTTGTGGTCCTTCAACTTTCAGATCGACACCTATTACAAGGCGCCACATTCTGTCACCCGAAAATGATCCCTCCTATGTGCGGGATTTAAGGTTGTGAAATGTTATAGTTGAACGACTTATTCACGTTGAACATCTTGCTCCATTTGAAATCCTTCCTCTTCTCCAATTTATAGGATGGGCTAACATTCTACATTGAGGTGGGCCTGCATATCGGTCTATTGCGTAAGGTATGTATCATGTATTTTTTATTTTTCAACTGAAAATTTAACTTTTATTATAGCAACTAGAGAAGGTCCATTTGAAGTAGACTGACATCTGATTTCTGGTCTAATGGACATACCTGTCATTGATGAAGCTATTCCAATTAGCACCCTAGTAGCTAAACCATCTAAATCAGAAAAACGTATGCTTACTAGATCATTGTGCAATATAAATGCGCAATGGAGTCAAAATGGGAATGCGCTTGCTTCAAAGTATTTGTTACCCAAATATAGGGTCCTTCATAGGATATTTATTTCAAATCTTTATCCACACTCTGGTAACAAAACCGAACTCACCTCTTTCATGGTTCGGATTCTGCATTCCATCATCTCTAGTACATCTGTATGTCTTCCTTCTTTAATATGTCATTCCATCATACAATTCCGTCTCCATCCTGAACACAATGATATCCCTTTTGCATATCTTATGACTATGTTATCCACCCAAATGTTAGTGGCTATGCTTGTTGGAGAGGCTCATATTCAACACCTAATCTTCAACAACTCAATTATAAACAAGATGAATTTAAGGTTGGCCGCAGGCCAAGTCAATGTAGATGTTGGTGGAAATGATGCCGCAAATGAAGAAGAAGCTAGTGATTTACCTCTAGATGACATTAACATGGATGATATCTTTGATGAGATCGAATCAGATTCTGAAGCCGACCCTGATTATTAGCCTTCTGATTTCGCTGAGAGGTTGAATACTCTTGACGAACATGTGGCTCAGATTCGTGTAACCCCGGATTCTTAATTTGCTTATATGCGTAAATATATGAGGCACATTAATAAGGGTTTACATCAAATTGATCCATCTATTCCTACTCCCTCTTCAGGATCTGATTAGTATTTTCTAATCTTGGTTTGTAACAACTTTAATGATACTTGGATTTATTTCATCTTTTGAGATAATACTTGAACTTGGTTTAACTTAGTTGTACTTGGTTGAACTTGTTAATTATGTTGGAACATGACTTGATTATGGATTTAATATTTTGACTATCTTGATCATTTATTCCTCACTGCTCTTCTTATTCTTCATTCTTTATCTACTTTCACTTCCATTTCTTGATTCCTTCCTTTGTCATATTGTGACAAATAGGGGAAGAATTTTGTCAATGCTTATATATGGCATGTGGATTGTGGATGGATTGTGGATAGCCTTTCTTTGAGAAAGGGAGATGAGTAAGTAAGGGGGAGTTATTGTTGAAGGAAATGCTTTGTTTTATAACCAAGGCATATTTCTTTATTCTATATATATGGTGCATGATTCATTATTGAGGATATAATGCTTATCCTATTTTAATGAAGTGTTTTGTCACAAATTTGACAAAGGGGGAGATTGTTAACGTGATGTTTTCTAGCTCCTTTGGTTGTCAAATTTTGTAGTGCCAAAACCTATTGGAATTCTCGTCTTGTCCAGTACCTCTACATATCCAGGCCTGTGCATCTTATGTACAAGAGTAAAAGTCTTTACCTCAAGAGATTATTCAAGTCAAGTTCTTTGGTTTCAAGCTTCAATATACATCATGTATACAACACCATATGATAGTTCACTCCTTCAAGTTTTAAAGTATGAAGTGTCAAAGCTTTGTCTAAAGGCAAAGTACAACTCAAGCTCAAGATTTAATGAATGTCAATTTCAAGCTTCAGAAGTCTCAAGTTCATGATTCTCTACATGACATGACATCAAGCTTCATGAACTTCAAAGAACGACTATCAACCAAAAGAAAAGAAGTTTTCAATGTTCATACGTCATATATAAGGTATGAATGACCCTAGATTGACTTTGAATACATAATTCAATTAGATCATTTTATAAGTGAATAGTCTGTTTCTTGACTAGTTTTGGACTTTGTTCGACTAGTCCAAGCACTGGCTCGACCAGTCCAAGAAATTCCTCGACCAGTCCTAAGGTTGTTGCAAAATTTTAGAATTTTTTGTTAAGCCTTGACCAATCCTGGAGACTGCTCGACCAGTTGTGTGAACAGTGCTTGACTCATTCTCGACCAGTCCTGCAGCCTCGAGTCAAAGTCCAGCAACTAAATCTGGTTCCACACGACCAGTCATGGATAGGTCACGACCAGGTATGGAGGTCCCTCGACTAGTCGTGAAGGGCCTACGACCAGTCATGGAACGACTTTCTCTTATCACGCTCAAAATTTAAAAAATCTATTGGTCCTACAACTAGTCGTGGTGTCCTCAAGACAAGTCGTGAACGCAATTTCTTTAGTTATAAATAGAGCACGAATTTCAGAGTTTTTCATTGAATTCAAGCTAAATCAATACGCCGCTCTGAGAGATATGTTAGTCATCTTTTTAAGCTATATTGTGCTCATTTAATATTCTCTTTTATTAGCTTTCTTTGCATTTGATTTTGAATTTTTGTATTCTAATTTTATTTGAAAGAGGGATTGAAGTATTCGCATTTCTTGGAATCGAAATCAAATCAAGCTAGCCCAAGGTGCTTTAAATCTAAAATCAATTTAGAACCTAGAACCATTTCATAAGTGAGTTTGGACATTGAACTTCTACTCCGATTTGGTTCTTGAGGGCTTCGTCAAAAAGAGAATATCCATGTATTTTACAATATTGTAAATTTCTGTATTTTTGTTTCATTGAGATTGTGCTAAGAAAATCTCTCTATTTTGGTTTATCTGAGGTGATCCAGAAAACTCAAAGTATGGGGTTTTTGAATTGTATAAGCCCACTTAAAAGACACAATTGTGAGTGTTTTAGGTGAACCTGGAAAAACCTATTTTCATAGTGAACGCTAATATCCACTGTGTGAGGATATTAGGAGTGGAGTAGTTGTGCAGCTATTTTTCTAAACAATTGGTGTACACACAAGTGAACCACTATAATTTCTTGTTTTGTGGTTTGATTGTTTATTTCTTTTTATAGATGATTGTAATTTTCCTTTTTGTATTTGTGGAGAATGTTGTAATTTCTTTTATGCAAGTGTGGGAATGTTTAATAGCTTAGATTTCATTTCTTGCTATTTATTTCCTTATCCCTCTGTATCAGTTTGAGTTTTTGATACACAAACTATCTAGTAAGGTTGTCCTACCATAAACCCTTGGTTTTTATGGTGTAAGGTTGTCCTTAGAACAACATCTGTATCAACCTCTCAATACTCGTTCATTTGAAGTTGACTTTAAATTCAGCATTGTGGGATTGTCTATTGCTATCTGTATTTAATTTATTTAAATTTCGCTGTTAAAGTTTTAATTTGGCATAGTCCTATTCACCCCCCCCTCTCCTCTAGGATATAAGCTCGGCCTTTTCAAGCCCACCTTGATGTATCCATTGTACACGAGGGCCTCACGTAATGTATATGTTTTATATCCACACCGTCCAACTATCTGGACGGGATCCACCATGATGTATGTATTTTATCGGCACCGTCCAGCTGGGATGGGACCCACCTGAGGTATGTTTTGTATGCATGCAGTTCATGGGCTGCGGCGCGCCATGATGTAGTTTTATCCACGCTGTCCAGGGCAAGCAGCCTATTATGATGTATACATTGTATATCCATGTTGTCCATCTGGTGGGGCCCATCTGACTCATGCAAGCCCACCCGCGGTATGCGTAGGGCCCACCTGCTATATATGAGGCCATGTGTAAGGCCCATTATGATTCATTTGTTGTCTGTGTATGAGGTCCATTACGATGTATTTATGGCCGATTGATGAGGCCCAAAATGATATATTTATGGCCCAAATATGAGGCCCATTGTGATGTAGTTGAGGCCCATGGGTTATAGCGCATTGCGATATATTTGAGGCCCATGGGTTGTGACCCATTGTGATATATACGTGGCCCATGTATGAGGCCCATTGCGATGTATTTATGGCCCATTGATGAGGCCCAAAATGATGTATTTATGGCCCAAATATGAGGCTCATTGTGATGTATTTGAGGCCTATGGGTTATGGCCCATTGCGATGTACTTGAGGCCCATGGGTTATGACCCATTGTGATATATATGTGGCTCGTATATGAGGCCCAATGCGATGTGTTTGAGGCCTAGATATGAGGTCCATTGTGATGTATGTGCGGCCCGTATATGAGGCCCAATCTAATGTGTATGAGGCCCTTATAATGAGGCGCGATGTATAGTATATGAGGCCCTTATAATGAGGCACAATGTAATGTATATATAGCCCATGAGTAAGGCCCATCGTAGTGTACATTAGGTCCATTTGGTAAGGCCCAATGGGATGTGGTATTAGGCCCTTGTGTGAGGCTATGGGCCCACTATCTGTTTGGCTCTATGTGGGCCACTCCTAGGGAGCAATGTTGGTTCAATGTCCACATTGATAGGCAATGATGGTTAAATGTCCACATTGTGACCTTCCTTTAAACCTTGTTAGGCCCATTCTCATCTTCCTTAAGTGGGTTGACCCAAACCCATTGATATTGCCTGATCCATATATTCTTCTTGGGCTAACCCAAAATGTTGGGCCCCATTGGTTGCTAGCTGGACTGTCTTAATATTGGAGTCCATCTAGGACTTATTTAGCCCCCCTTAGGGCATCTAGCGGGCCACACGATAGTATGGTGAAACAAGCTGTTCCGGATCCTTAGGTTTATAGGTAAGTCACTTGGGCTTAACCTTGATTTGAAGAGAGATCATCATCATCATAGACGAAGGATCCGTGCTATTGAAATTGGTATATCCACAGTTGAGGACTGACCCTCATGATTATGAATCTGTTGTCCATCTATGGACCTCGCCATGTATATATAGGCTGATTATCGATGCTGATTATCGATATCGATTATGAGTACGTGACAGCATAGCATTATGATACATGCCCATACACATCGTCTACATGTTTGTTATGAGATGTGGTTGACCATTGCATATGCCATAGGGAAGGTTGTTTATGGGACTCCCTGATGGGCAGAGTCGTCCCACATGAGCGTACGGTATGTGCAGGATTGATGCATGATTAGACTGTGTGACTCATGCATCACCCATTTTGTGATATGACCACCATATGCCCTAGCGACATTAGGACCATAGCCTCCACATGCATATTATGGATGACCAGATGGGACACCGAAAATCTTTTTCTACATGGGGTGCCATAGATATCCCTAAGTGAAAGTTCCTAAACCCTCTAGGTACTAGAGGATATTCCAATGTCTAGATTGACTAGATACATGAGCGCCGGAGTGCCATATACTAGTAGGCCGCGTCTCCTACTGTGTCGTGGTTGGTTGGAAGGGGGTGTGGCCTTACCCACCCGACGATAGGGGGCATATCTAGGCTGAGTTTGACCAGCTCGTAAATAGATCCGCTATCGACGTGCCAAGTATATATTGGCTGACTACTGGCCAAGCGAATAGTGAGGTCTCTTCCACTTACATGGTTGTGCGTCCAGTGGGTGGCGATTGCGTGTAGAGTGTACTAGACCCCGATGATGATCATGGAGATGTATGGTACTGATATGTGGACTTATTGAGCAGGAGTTGTATACTCATCATTTTTCTCATTCATGCATTCATTATCCACTTAAGCTGGTGGTGCGCAACTAATTGTTATGAGTACTTTTACAATGGCCAAGATTTCAGTTGGAGCGCGCGACCAACCTGAGATCAAGAGTTTACCACATTGAGTCTATCTATCCAAATGTAGGTATGGAACTAGTTTGGATAAAAGTGATAGACCCCATAGCCTACGATACTACGTACTATCATCTCGACTTTACACTCCATCTTAGTCATTACATTCATACCGCATACTGCATCCGCGACATATGGTATTTTGGGTTGCTATATTTCTACATTTATATGGCCTAGATGACCCTGACGGTATTTGTGGACTCATTAGGATTTTCATATTGCATTGCATTCTTAGTATATGATATTTAGCTTACTATGTCTCCGCACTGCATAACTGATCTACATTGCTTCCTCAGTATATGATATTGGCTTATTATATTTTTGCATCATATAACTTAGATAGGCTGATGATATTCATGGACTTACCAGCATGTTTCTGCATTACTCTAATATTGTACAGTTTATAGATTGCTAGTATTTCCACTTACTTTGATATCTATATGCATGGCGCGTGCATCGCATACACTTTCGCCACCCTCTAAGCTTTCTATAAGCTTATGCACGATAGATGAGTGAAGGTGGTGTTAGGTCGCAGCAGCGTTGAGCTTGGAGTGTGTTGCCATCTTCCGGAGCTTTGATTTACAATATGTATTTTCCTTTCAGTACTGTATTCAAATATTTATATTAGTGGATATGTGATGATGATGTTGCCTTTGTGATTTGGGTAAACTTGCGGTTATGCTTATTACTAGTTAAATGTACATTGGAAAATCCTCCTTATAGGATCCCAGGATCGAAATCTGGTGTATGGGCGCTGGGAGTCGAGAATGGGGTACTACAGAGGCTGTCGGCACCGGATTCGGCGATCGGAAATTTTGTGAGCCTGGTTTCCGAGTTTGGAGCGTGACATAAAATGAGATGATATTATGGATAAATTAGACTTAATTATAAACTAATATAAAAAATTTTAAAATACTTTGGTTACTAAAAGTATCAAAAATATTATAAGCAATAGACCTATTGAAACTAAAAAAATTCTGCAACTACATGTTGTCGATGTGCAGCGCATATCTTTTTCATCTCAAAGTTTTATATTCAGTGTCTTCTTAGGAATTTCTTATAATCATATTAGGAATCATCCCATATGATTAAATTAATATTTATATTTTTAGTATATTTTACAAATTTAAGTAGTTTCTAGTATAGTTGAATTATGGTTCTTGATTAGGGTGATTAGAGTCGAATCATCATTTTTGCTAATTGTAAATAACTCACACTATGAATTTAGCTAATCCAAACCCCAATCACCGTGCATGAGAAACATCGTTGCCCAATTCATCCCGAAAATGCCCAAATTCACCGGATTATATACAGATCCCATGTTAGTAGTTCGCTAGACTTGAAACTATAGAATAACGACTGGCTTATCGGGCTTGACGTCGACTGCGATGTCTAGTTGGGATAGTGTCTAAAATCGCTCAATTTAGGCTAAAGGTTGGGTGCATGGGATGTGCAAATGCCTTACCTAGAAACCTGAAACTTTAAGTGAATTAGTCTCTTTGCACTTTTACGAAGTTGCAACTTTCCAATCATTGCGATTCAACCAAACTTAAGGTGCGAGTTAAGAATATTTCCCTGCACATATCCATATAGTCATGGCCTCGATCAATCATCGGTGATCGTCCGTCGCAAGTGGGCCCCCCACGATTGATCGAAGTGCCCAATTGCCGCATGATTTTGACAAACCATAATTCCTATAGTGGGCACCTTTCCCCTAACTTGGATGAGCCAGTGAGCCCCCATAAGGACCCTGCAAATCGAAATCAACCTTCCCCCAGGGAAAATTTTATAGGAAAAGGAGAACCAGGGCTATTGTGCACACTTTTGGCACTATAAATAGCCTTATTTAACACCCCTCAGTCCCAAACGAATTTTCATTACAAGAAAGGGGAAAGGGAGAAGAGAATAAAAGGGAAGAGGTGTTCTAGAGGAGTGGGTTTAGAGGGTTCTCCTTGCCGCCACTAGCCGGCAACATCGTCGCTCCATGCCACATTGCTAGAATCTTCCCAACAGCAATTAGATCTAATCAGTGAACCCTTCTTAGAAATTGGTCCTTGAAATCCAAATGCATGACCTCTTACAAGCCAACCATCTTGGTATAGGATGTTGGTGAGCCAATCCGCAGGACCCTAGCCCTAGGAGTGAGTCTGAAACCTGGCACACCATTACAAGGTGTGGAGCATTACCCTTAAGTTGCCCTTTATCGATCCAATGCTGATTAATAATTTGTGAAATACGTAGACTAATGCATGTTGATTTGTGTTGATTAATGAATTGTGTAATGCGTAAATGAATGTATGTTAATTTGTGCCGATTAATGAATTGTGTAATGTGTAAGCGAATGCATAATAACTTCTGCCGATTGATGATTTGCGTAATACATAGAAGAATGCATGCTAACCAGTGTCGATTTATGATTTGTGTTATGAATGGATGAATGCATGCAAACATGTGCATACTCATATAGCCCCGTTTACTTTCTGTGAATTGCTATCCACGTGTAACGAAGTCTATATGTTTGATTTATTGCTAGAATAGGTTGAATTCGCTAATTTATTGCTCATGCTTCCTATTACTCACTTGCCTATTATTCACAACCCCAAGTGTAGGGTCGTGACATAGTAATAATCTCAGTGAAACTGAGGTCGAATCCATAGGGACTGATCTCGTGTATTCTCAAAGCAACTAGAAGTGGAACTAGAAGAAGATGTAAACCTAATTCTGGATGTGTAGAGAGAGTAATTGTGAATTATTTAACTAAAATTTGTAAATTTAAAACTGGGAACTAGGGTGTCCAAGGATCCACTTGTAGAGATGAGGGAAATCTATTACTTGATTCGAGGAAACAACTGGAATTAGAGTCATATCTTATCCAGTTGGAAGATATAGTAATTAAGATCAATCTGAACTTCCTTTGACCTAATTCTCAAAAGAGGAGAATTATGATAATTGGCAAGGATTCCATCGCCAAACTATTCCCATGAGACAATGGCAAACAACAGGATTTACCAATCCTATAATCTCAAAACATGCAAAGAAGATACTTAAAGCTATTGCAGATCTACTGTAATTTGAGTCACAATAAACCATTAAAAACTGAAAGTATTCCTTAAATATTAAACTCGAATCAAAGTAAGTTCAACATAAATATGAATCAAGGTAATAGAAAGATCTTATCATGTTACAAGCTTCATCTCTTAGCCCTACCTAAGAGGTTTAGCCAACCATAGATATGATTAGATGTAAAACCCTTAAAAAAAACATGAAAAACTACAAAAGCAAGAAGAAAAATGCTTGGCGATGGCTCTCCACCCTTGTCCTTTGCTCCTCCAAACCCTAAATGATCTCCAGGGCTACCCTAGGAACTTCTATTTATAGTTGAGCAACACCTACTTTCGCACCGACTTGGAAAAATCCAAAAATCGCCTCAAATTTACGCACTCCACGTAACTCTGCATAACTTCGCGTGATCCGTTCGATGACATCCAATGGGCTTCAATGTTATCAAAGGTACCTTTTTAACGTGTTTTTTTCGCACTTTTGTAGCTTCATCTAGACTCTGTAACCTTCTATTCATCAAACCCACCTTCAATGTCATTGAAGGTGTCTTCGATGTCTTTGAGCATTGTTTGAAGAATCGAGAGTGCGTCCAAAACAGTCCAGCGAGCTTTTCCAAAAATTCTCAGAATATTCAATGTCATTGAAGGGGTCTTCGAGTAATCGAACAGTTCTTCGATGTCATCGATGAGAGCTTCGAGTAGTCAAACATTGTGCCCATTATGTCCCCCGAGTTTGGCCGAAAATCCATAGAAAATGTCTTCGATGTCATCAAGCAGAGGTTCGAGTCATCGAACATGTCTTCGATGTCATCAAGCAGAGGTTCGAGTCATAGAACATGTCTTCGATGTCATCAAGCTGGTCTTCGAGTCATCGAGCAATGTCTTTAATTTGTCTAGCGAGCAACTCAATTTTCATATATAAATTTGATGTCATCGACCTATGTTTGATGTCATCGAACAGTAACTTCGATGTCATCGAACGGTGGTCGATGACACAGTCAGTGTGAATTCTGCACTTGTTCTTTTGACTTCATTCCTTCTCCACTTAGTTTTCTTGAATCTTGGGACCATGAAAACTTCAATCTTTGTCTCCTAAGATCCATCCTTTACCTTGGTGATTCTTAAGCATTAAATCTATATTTTTAGCCTTGTTTTCAATCTAAGCTCTTAAATTCACCTTGCAATACAAACATGAGTAAAATAGAACATCAAGCATTATCATGTTCATAAAACCAATAAATAAATGGGGTATAATATGCAATATTTGACCCTTAACACAACCCCCAACTAGCATTTTGCTAGTCCTGAGCAAAGTATGCAAAAAATAAACCTTAATGCTCAATGTTCAATCCTTTTCAGAAAATAATTTTTTGTGTAATTAAGTATGAATGAGTATACTTAAGACGCGAAAGTGGGATTTTTAAAACCTAAAGCCAAATCACATAATCAACCAATCAAATAAGTTCTTTATCCATTAAGTCAAAGCATAGTTCACATATCAAGTTTTTCAATGTGCTCAGTGAAAATCAATTTACTTCCCATAATAATATTGTTAATTCATCGGGTTAGCCATGTTTACCATATCCAAATTAATCAAACACTTAAGTACTGATTCCAAACTCATCCCCTTCTCCTTCTTTTTTTAGTTTTTGATTTTATATCAACGGTCACTTGTATTCGTTTAGTCTTTTTATTTTTATTCTTTTTCAGATTTTTCATTTCCTTTATTCTTTTTCATGACCTTTTTATCAAGATCACTATTTTTTTAACTAGTTCTTTCCATCTTTTAAGGTGAATAAAATTATCTAGACTCAATCCTCAACATCTATCAATGATTCACATACTAATAATTAAAAGTTCTAGTATTATTTGTAAAAAATAATTTAAAATGTGTCTTGTGAATTGGATTAACATGGTATTTAGACTTCCTCTTAATCAATTGAGTGCAAGAAATGTAAGTGATAGATTACTTAGATGATCAAACTCCAACAATTCAAAATTCAATCTTTATCATATCATCATACTCAAAACATTCTTAAATAGATAACTTATCGCTTCCCAAACAGATAAACATTGAAAATTTTTTAAAAATTTTGCAAATTTTGCTCAAAACTGAGAAAACACTGATTAGTTTAGCTAACATCACCAACATAAAATCTACATTGTCCTCAATGTAAAAGAAATAAGCATGTAATGTAAAAGCGACAATGAAAAGAAAAGGAAGTGATGGAAAGTTAATACCTGAAGAAGGAATTTTGAGGCTTTTCCAATGATCTCAGTGTGAAGATGGCTTAGCACAAGAATTAAAACAACAGAAAGCAAACTATTCTAAAGAGTGAAAAGCAAACTACCCTAGTCCTATGAAAGTAATAAACCCACCTATACCTCCATCAGACTAGGAGATCAATCCTAGTAAACAGGATCACTTGGAGGTATGGACATGTCCTCTGAAATAAATTTTTCAACAAATGGCTTTAATCGATGTCCATTCACTTTGAATTCATTACCATTGTTTGGATTCTTTATCTTGACAGCCCCTTAAGGATAAACATTAGTAATAGTGAAAGGGCCAGTCCAACGAGATCGGAGTTTGCCCGGAAAGAGATGTAACCAAGAATTGTACATAGGGACCTTCTGACCCGGTGCGAATGATTTTTGAAGAATGTGTTGATCATGAAACCCCTTCATCCTGTCCTTGTAAATTCTCGAGTTCTCATAGCATCATTTCAGATTTCTTCAAGTTCATTCAACTGAAGTTTGCGCAACGATCCAACATAGTCTAGATTGAAAATTAGATTTTTAATAACCCAGCAGGCCCTATGTTTCAACTCCACAAGCAAGTGACAAGCCTTCCCATAGACAAGTCTAAATGGAGACATTCCAATAGGGGTCTTAAATGCGGTACGGTAAGCCCATAAAGCATCGGTCAAGCGGATTGACCAATTCTTATGGTCAGGGTTAACCATTTTTTTTTAAAATATGTTTAATTTTCCTATTGGAAATCTCAGCTTGCCCACTTGTTTGTGGTTGGTATGGAGTGCTCGCTTTGTAAGAGATGTCATATTTCTTCATTAAACTCGCAAGTGGCCTATTAAAAAATGTGAACCTCCATCACTAATGATGGCTTGAGGCATTCAGAACCGGGAAAGGATGTTCTCTTTTAAGAATTTAATGACCATTTGATGATCATTGTTTCGGTATAGGATCGCTTCAACCCATTTAGTGACGTAGTCTACTGCTAGCAAAATATACAGATTTCTAAAAGTTGGGGGAATGGTCCCATGAAATCGATGCCCCAGCAGTCAAATGCTTCAATGATCAGAATGGGGTTCAAAGGCATCATGGTTCGATGGGACAATGCTCCCAATTTCTGACAACGCTCACAAGCTTTGTAAAACTCATGAGTGTCCTTGAACATAGTGGGCCAATAAAAGCCATACAGCAGAATTTTGGTTGTGGTCTTTTTAGCAGAAAAGTGACCACCATAGGCCTGAGAGTGACAAAAGGAGATGACACTTTGGTGTTCATTATCTGGCACACATCTCCTTAAGATTTAGTCTGGGTGATATTTAAACAAATATGGATCATCCCAGAAGAATTTGCATACCTCGACGAAGAATTTTTTCTTATCTTGCGCAATCCAATGTGTCGGCGTGAAACCTATGGCAAGATAATTAGCAATATCAGCGATCCAAGGTGCATGGAATATTTTAAATAATTGTTTATCAGGGAACATGTCATTTATGGGTGTCGTCTCAAGGGAATCAAGAAGGTCAAGTCTCGAAAGATGGTCAACCACTATGTTTTCTACTCCCTTTTTATCCTTTACTTCTAAATCAAATTCCTAGAGTAGGAGGATCCATCTTATCAAGTGGGGCTTAGCATCATTCTTTGAAAGAAGATACTTGAGCATTGTATGATCGGTGTAGATAGTAATCTTGGATCCGATCGAGTACGATGTAAATTTGTCCAAAGCGAATACTATGGCAAAGAGTTCCTTTTCTGTATTAGAGTAATTCACTTGGGGAGAATTTAAAGTCTTACTTGTGTAATGAATAACGTGGGGCTTCTTTTCTTTTCTCTGGCCTAACACAACCCAATAGCATAGTCAGACACGTCGCACATGAGTTTAAAAGGGATGCTCCAATCGGGTGGTTGCATGATAGGTGCGGTGGTAAGCATGCCCTTGAGCTTAGAAAAAGCTTCCTGACATTGATCAATCCACTCATATGGAATATCCTTTTGAAGTAGATTTCATAAAGGACGAGAGATGTGAGTAAAGTCCTTTATGAATTTTCTGTAAAACCCAACATGTCCTAAGAAGGATTGCACATCTCGTATGCTTTTGGGTGGGGGTAGGGTAAGGATAAGATCAATTTTAGCTTTAACTACCTCAATTCCTTTAGACGAAATGATATATCTAAGGACAATTCCCTTACGAACCATGAAATGGCGCTTCTCCCAATTGAGTACCAAATTCTTTTCTACACATTTTTTTTAGCACACATTTTAAATTTTCTAAATAATCAGTGAAAGATGGACCAAAGATAGAGAAGTCGTTCATGAAGACCTCTAAATATTCTCCTACAATGTTAGAAAAAATAGTTAACATGCATCGCTGAAAAGTGGCGGGGGCATTGCACAATCCGAATGGCATCCTTCGATATGCAAAGGTGGCAAAGGGACATGTGAATGTGTTCTTTTCCTGATCTTTAAGGGCTATCTCGATCTGATTGCAGCCTGAATAACCGTTGAGGAAGAAATAGTAAGAGTGACCAGCTAGCCTTTGCAAAATTTGATCGATAAAGGGCAAAGGAAAGTGGTCCTTCCTAGTGACAGTATTTAACTTCTAGTAGTCAATGCACATCCTCCAACCAGTAGTAACTCTGGTTGGTATTAGTTCATTATTGGCATTAGCTACTATGGTGATTTTAGACTTCTTAGGAACCACCTGAGTTGGACTCACCCATTGGCTATCCGATATAGGGTATATGATACCAACATCTAATAGAACCTCGGCCTTAACCATTTCCTTCATGTTTGGATTTAATCTACGTAGTGGTTGCCATGAGGTCTTAGCATTATCCTCTAGATAAATGCAATGAGTGAAAATTGAAAGGTCAATTCCCTTAAGGTCCGCAATCGACCATCCAAGGGCTCCCTTATGCTCAACGAGAGTGGAGATGAGCATACTCTCCTGTTCTTGCTCGAGATGGGAAGAAATCACCACCGGGTATGTCTCATCTTGACCTAAATAGATATATTTCAAATCAGAGGGTGAAGGTTTTAGGTCAAGCTTTGGTGCTTTGAGGTTAGATGGTAGAGGCAGTACATCAGTTTTGGGTAATTCTTTAAATCGTGGCCTTCACCGGTTAACTTCACGTACCAGTCCCCATCTCCCTAATCATATCATCATCAAAATCATGGGATTAAGCCAGGCACATCTCGAGAGGGTCAGAGGATAAGGTCAAAAGTGTTCTATCTTCCACGAAAGAATCAATGAGGTTAATATCGTGGGAATCGTCTTCATCCTCTAATTGTTTGCCTGTGTTGAAAAAGATATTTAACTCTAAAGTCATATTCCCAAAAGACATACTCATGACTCCATTCTTGCAATTAATAATTGCATTTGATGTGGGCAGGAATGGGTGACCAAGGATGACAGGAATTTGAGTGCTCATCTCCACGATGGGTTGAGTATTCGAGATGATAAGATCTACCGGGTAGTAGAATTTGTCAACCTGGACCAACACATCCTTAATAATCCCTCTTGCTATACGAACTGAACGATAAGCAAGTTGTAACATGGTCTGGGTGGGTTTTAGTTCACCTAGACGCAGTTGTTCGTAGACCGAGTATGGGATTAGATTTATGTCCCCTAAGTCAAGAAGTGTGTGCTCGATCTGGTAGTTCTCGATTATGCAAGCAATGGTTGGGCTACCAGGATCTTTGTACTTTTATGGCACATCTTGTTTTAAGATTGCACTCACTTTTTTGGTCAAAAAGATTTTCTTTTGAATATTTTGTCATCTTTTGGTCGTACACAAGTCTTTCAGAAATTTAGCATATGAAGGTATTTGTTTAACGACATCTAGTAGAGGAATATTGACTTCACTTGTTTAAGCACCTCTAGAATGTCCTAAGAGTTAGAGAGAGGTTTTGGTGCTATCAACCGTTGGAGAAATGGTGCAAGCGGCTTGCCTTGTAGTTCTGGTTCTAATTCTTGTGTAGCAGTGCTAGATCTATCATTGTTGTCCTCTTCCGGGTCCTTATGCATTTTAGCCCTAACCAGAATGGTTTTGTCAATGGTCTTCCCACTCATAAGAGTGGTGATAGATTTAGCTCGCTCCATTTGATTTGAAGGGCTCGAGTCACTACCTTCATAGTGCGATTTCGGATTGGGAACAGGTTGAGCTCGAAGGCTTCCCTTGTTCACAATCACATTTTTTGTCTCAAGTCCTTGTATGGCTTTTGTAAGGTCTTGAAAAACTTTTAACATACCCTAATTGAAAAGCTCTTGTTTTGAAGATGCTTTAGAACCGGATCCTCTTGAGGTTTCTCTTGAATTGGAATTTGATTAGGGAATCCTTAAGGAGTAGCAGTTTGTCCATTCCTCCAACTATAGTTGGGATGATTTCTCCAACTAAGATTGTATGTATTAGAGGTTGGTTCACTGAAAGGTCTTTGGTAATTATTCATGACATTAGATTGCTCATTAAGTACCTCTTCAAAGGTAGGTATTGTTGGATAATTTTTAGTTGTGTGAATGTTGCAAGCACAAATACTGCAAACAGTTTCCTTAGTCTTATCCTTCTTTAATTCCATGGCCTCGAGTTTTCTTGTGAGATTAGCCACGTTAGCATTGATATCATCATCCTCTTTCAGGAGATACATTCCATCCCTCTCCTTCGACTGAGTAAGCCTAGAGGTGATGCTTGATTTTGGGGTGATGTCCCATGATTGTGTGTTTTCAGTAAGCTTATCAAAATAGTCCTACACATCATCGACATTTTTATTCATGAATTTCCTGTTGCACATTGTCTCGACCGATTGTCTCATGAAAGACATCAGTCCATCATAAAAGAAGTTCGTGATGCACTACGTTTCAAAACCATGTTGTGGGCATGAACTGACAAGATCCTTGAACCTCTTCCAACATTGGAAGAATGTTTCATCTTCCTTTTGGGCGAAGTTCATGATCGACTTTCTAAAGGTGTTCATTTTATAGTATGGGAAAAATATCATTATGAACTCCCTTGTCATGTCATTCCATCTACCGATAGATCGTGGACATAATGAATGCAACCATGTTTTAGCTTTCTCTTTCAAAGAAAATGGACAGAGTTTTAGCCTGTAACGCCCTGAAAATCGGGGGTCGAGTAGCAACTCAACACCCGAATTCTAAAACATCACTAATGCAATATAAATGTTTATGATTGAATGTTGTCTGTGTTAGTGCATTGATCATGAGTGGGATTAACCAAAACAATAATTCATACTCCAGATCAAATTATAAAATGCAAGCGGAAGACTGAAAATGTATATAAATGTATATAAAGCCAGAAACAGTCACAATCGGTCTCTAGAGTATGAACACCTTACTGAGTCACCATATACATGTATTAGTTTCAAAATCAAAATGCCAAAAAATGATACAACTATAATGGTAAACCTTGTAACCCCGTCATCTGAATGGCCTAAGCGAAGCCTCTAGAGAACTGCATGTAGGAAAACTCATCCTGATCATCATAGTAATCAGGCTCAGCCTCTTGCGTCTCATCGATACCTGCATCTAAGATAGAGTCTGGTGAGTGTCCAGAACACCATCCCGTAACATGGGAGTGAGTAGCTAACTCAGTGGAACAATAAAGCATAGGTTAACATGTTATCAATTCAGTCAAGCAGTAATGATAAAGCAGTACAATCAAACACTCCTACATACTCTTATTAATGCAAGTATGGAATGCAGTCATGATGCATGCCCTCGCCAATGCTCCCTCGTACGACACCATCTTACGTCTGCGGCATGCGTTCATCCCTCAGTACTCCACAATGCCAGGCACATGCAGTGCTATGTTATGAGTGTGATTACCTAGTTGTTATTAGTCCTTTTCATACAGCAGTATTGGGAAACTAAGGTACCTCCCTTCTATCATTCTCAAACAATGATCCATTCTATGATCATTAGTCCTAGATAATCTTATACGATGATGCGGTTCTAGGTTGTTGTAAAGGTCTGTCAGGGCTATTGCATGCACTTGTTGCACCGTTCCCCCATCACCTTATCAACACAGGCCTAGTTTATACTCTGTTTACTACGGGAAGACTTGTCGCCTCACCGCAGATTTAAAGTATGCTCGAGGTCACTAAAAAGGGTTGTCAGGGCTGTTACAGGCAATTGTTACACCACTCCCCCATCACCAAATCAGTGTAGGCCGACAGCTTGAATACAATGTCCCATACCACTGTATTCGGCTCATGAGTCTAGGTTGCTCACTGGTCACTACGGGGAGGCACATCCCCCCAGCATTGGCCAACAGCTCGACCACAGTGTCCCATACCACCATGCCTGGCTCATGAGTCTTAGCGGATTGAGGTACCAAGGTTAAACGGGATTTCACTGGTAAGTTTGGTACCTTAGGTTCAAGCAGAAGCGTCCATACATGGTGAACATACATCGGCATATCTAGTTACTTGACGAGCTCGACTAGAACGAGCGCACATTGCATCGATCGACATGAAGTGCATAAGCACTTCGTGTTGCCTAACCACTGCCGACGACCAACACATGACTCGGGTTCGTTAAACACGTCCTACGTGGCGAATGAATCTCAGCCGCGACTTCAAACCTGTTACCGATTGCCTGGACTATAACATAGCCCCAATCACATTCAATCCATAACCAGAAAGCATGTATAGTAGTCAAAGCATAATTAACAGGTAATTCAAACATGTTAACATGCATGTTATAAAGCACAATGTAAGCAAGAAATGCAACACATACATTTCATAAGTAAGCAATTAAATTAAACAACTTGTATGGAGGAAATTGTAAGACCCGTATCCTAGTTTGTACTATTCCGATGAATTATGCGATCATTTCCGTCGAATTTTGGTAATCTACGACTGATAACCGACGTTTGCGAGCGACCCTAAATCGTATCCTGTAGAATCGAGTCAACTTAATCCGAGACTTGTACCATTGCGACCGCACCATCGCTGCGGTTCCGACGCCGTAAATTGCGCACCGATCCAATACCCTGACCAAAAGATGTGGGCCGACGTTTATTTCGAAGAAACGCCGTGCTTTTACGATCCCGAGAGAATATCTACAACATGTCCCATCAATCAATCAATCAATCAATCTTATCAATCACCTCATGTCAAGTACAAAGCACCAGCATGCTTCCTTTCTCCACAAGTAACCACCAAAGTCAACCAATCCATCACCTCACTCATCACTCACATCCAGCATCCATCTCCCATCACCTCTCCTTACAACCTCTCTCTTTCCCTCCACATTTTTCCAAGCAACCATTCCAAGCAAGAGCACCACACGTCCATGGTTTCCAAGAGAGAAAAGTGATTTTTATGGCCCACTTTCCCTTCCCAAGATCTCCCATCCTAGCCATCCATCTCCCATCTTCCACCATCAAAGTGAAGCATAAGGAGATTAGCTTTCCAACGGGCCAAGAAGATCGAACAGTGGGTGCTTTTATAGGCTAGTTTTCATGTTTTTATGATGGGCCAAGTGAGGCCTACCGATCGATGGTATGGATCTCAATTTGGACCCTAAGATGTGGCCAATGGCTCACCTTGATCCTCATGATCATGCCATGATAGGGCCACTCTCCATGGACCCCATCATGATGATTATCTTCCTTGCATAGATAGGCTCATCTAGACCATACATTTTAGTGGAGAAAGGGTCTTCATCGTTGATTTTGATCGGTGGACCTATATGTATTGGGACCCACCTTGATGTATATTTTAAATTATGGAAGGGAGGGCCCATAGTGTCGGGGTCCCTCCATCACTCGATCTCTTTCCTTCTCTCTCCCTTTCTTTTGATTTTGGTCCCTTGATGTATGCATTTTATCCAAGCCATCCACCTTTGTGGGACCCACTTGATGGACGTGTAGGATCTACACCGTCCAAACCATGTGGGCCCTACCTTAAAGGTTATGGGAAAACACAAATATCATATTGATTTAAACCAAGTGGACCACGTCCATGTGGGACCCACCTTGAAAACACATTCACGCTGAAGTGTGAACAGAGAGTGTGATACACTTGAGCATTAGCGTCTGAACGTGTAGGAAGATAAAAAATATCAGTTTGATTCCAAATATTATCATGGACTATTTATGTAGGCCCCACCATGATCTATATGTTTAATCCACGCCGTCCATTCCATTCTCCAGGTTATTTTAGTCGTTGAGACAAAAAATAAAGTTGATCTGAGGTTCTGGTGGGCCATAGCATTGAAAACAATGGTTTCTACCATTGAAAACCCCCCTGTCATTCTTAAACACAGAAAAATATCAGATATTGGACTTGTTTAGTCCGTTCCGGGCCATGGAAACCAGTGGCCGGGGTGGATTCATTCAATGTGGGCCTCATGCACCAAAAACCTCAAAAAAATGAGTTTCTTGCAAAAAAAAAAAAAAAAGTGGGCAGCGCCTGCTGCTGCTGCTATGCAGCAGGACGCTGCTAGCGTCAGCGTGAAAACTGGCAGGACCCACGGCTGGCCGTTTGGACCCCACCATGATGTATATTTTGTATCCACACCATCCATGAGGTGGACCACCCCCTGAGGTGAGCCCCTCCAAAAATCAGCTTGATACAGATCTCAGGCGGCCCACACCATAAGAAACAGCGGTGATTGAACTCTACCATTGAAACCCATTTTGGGTCCATAGAAGCTCTGGATCAAAGCGAAATTTGGTTTTTCCTCTCCCTCCAGGTCCGTGTGACCTTACCAACGGGCTGGATTTCAAATAACCATTGTGGTGGGCCCCACGTGGGACCCACAGTGATGTATGTGTTTCACAGTCCACCGTCAGTGTACGGTGAACCCCCTGGATGTATGTGTTATATCCACACTGTCCCTCTGGACAGTGGGTGTGTCCGTGTATGCGTGTGTGTGCATGTGTGTGTGCGTGTGTGTGCATGTGTGCGTGTATATGTGCATGTGTGTGTGTGTGTATATATATATAATATTATATTATATATACAGTATTGTATATATATACTATATATGAATTATATATTATATTATACATATATATACAGGATGGTGGGCCTTCTTGTGGACCCCACCATGATGCATGTGTTGATCCAACCCATCCAACCATTTTGAAAGATAATTTTGGAGCTTGAGTCCAAAATGAGACAGATCTAGGATTAGGTGGGCACCTTATAGAAAGTAACGGATTTGATTGTCCACTATTAAAACCCTTGGGCCACCCATTTTGGACCAGTATGATATTTGCTTTTTCCTTTCAGGTCATTGTGACCTTATGATCAAATTGGATGGGAAATAAATACTATCGTGGGCCTTGGGATTTCAATGGTGGAAGTCATTATCACCACTTATGTAAGGCCCATGTTATGGGGCCCATTTGATGTATTTGTGGCCATTATTGAGGCCCACCTTGATGTGTATTTATGGCCGTTACTGAGGCCCACCTTGGTGTATATTTATGGCCGTTACTGAGGCCCACCTTGATGTATATATGGCCCATGTGTTTAGGCCCATTCACTGTATTTGTGGCCCATGTAATGAGGCCCATTGTGATGTTTTCAAAGGCCCATGGGATATGGCCCATTACAATGTACATAAGGCCCATTGATGCAACCCACTTAATTGATATAAGGCACATATGAGGCGGCCCATTTGATATATCCAAGGCCTATGGGTCGAGGTCCAACATGATGTCCTTAGGGTCTATTGCAATGAGCGATTCCTCCATAGTGTGTGTAATAATGTTTGATGACAGGTCATGCCTTGGGAGCAATGTTAGTTTGACGTCCACATTGTAAAAATAATGTTGGTTAAATGTTCGCATTATTACTCTCCCTAGGGCCCATTAGTAAGCCCATACTTGTTGATCGTTCACCACTTTATAACATGCTTAGTGTAGCTCCATGATTCATACCCATACGCATCATTTGTATGCTTGATATGAGGAATGTTTGATCATAGCATAAGCCGTTGGGCTGAGACATTTATGGGAGTCCTTATAAGACGGAGTGCCCCACATGATCGCGTGGTATGCGTGAGATTGCTGCATGATTGTACGGTGTGACTCATGCATCTTGCATATGTGTGACTTGATCACTGCACACTCTAGTGACATCAGGGTCGTGGCATCCACATGCACATCGTGGATGGTTGTATTGGATATCGAAAATACTTTGTTCTAGCATTGTGGGCACTTAAAATGTCCTTGGGTGAAAGTCCCAAAACCTTTTTGGTACCAGGGGATGCTCCAACATATAGACCGAGTGGAAACACGAGCGCCCTAGTGCCGAATTCTAGTAGGCCGCGTCTCTCACTGTGTCGTGGTCGGTTGGAAGGGGGTGTGGCCTTATCCGCCCGAGTGAGGGGGCTATAAGCTAAGCTGAGTTTGACGAGCTCGCAAATGTGTCCACTATCGATGAGCCGGGTAGGTATTTACAGACTACTGGTTAGGCGGATAGTGTGATCTCTTCCACTTGCATGACTGTGCAGCTAGGGAGGAGGCAGTCGGTGTGAGGTGTATTAGACCCCGGTGATATCCAGAAAGGAACTGTACTGATATGTGTACTTGATGAGTACTGGCACGCTTGCTTTGCATCTCGTATATGACATTTGGCTACTTAGGCCTCGCATCGCATGACCTTGGTATGGTCGATAACATTCATGTCTTACATTACATAACTTTGGTACAACTGACAGCATTCATGGACTTACCGCATATTTTCACATTACTCTGATATTATATACTTGACACTTACCTTACACACACTTTCACCACCCTCTAAGCTTTTGTAAGCTTATGCACGATAGATGTGTGCAGGTGGCGTTAGGTTGCAGCAGCGTTGAGCTCGGAGCATGCAGCAGTCTTCTGGAGCTTTTGGAGTTTTCTTTGATATCTTCATATTGTATTTCCATTTCTGCATTGTACTCGAAGTTTTTGTTATAGTGGATATGTAGTGTTGTCGTTTTGTGACTTGGTTATGTTTGTGCTTATGCTCCATTACAAAAAAAAAATCATACTGAAAAACCTCCATACAGGATCCCAAGATCGGAATCTAGCGTATGGCCGCTGGGAGCTGATAATGGGGTACTACGGAGGCTGTCAGCACGGGAATCGGCGATCAGGAATTTTGTGAGCTCGTTTTCCGAGTTTGGGGCGTGACAGAAGTTGGTATCAGAGCAAAACCTGGGAATACCTAAGTTCACATCACATATCTGCTATGAACATAGAATGAATAGGTTCCGAGTCCGAATAACTTAGCAATTTTTCGACATAGACCCTTGACATTTGTGCCTTCAAGAATTCTTAAGGCTGGTAGGCCCTTATTCCTTCCTGTAGGACATAATGGTTAGAAGTGCGACCCGAGTGAATCCCGCTCCACCACCTACTACTCCCACTTTACCCCCTGTGACTCCCGCTCCACCACTTGATATTCCTGCTTTTGAGCTCGAGGATGCCACTCCTTTACCTAAGAGCAGTTCGATCTAACTGTACCTGTGAGTGCTACTCAGCTTCAGCAGATGTTACAGGCGATGACTGCCATTCTTCAGGGGCAGAGCAGGCGTCCCACTGTTACACCAGCCGAAGCCAAGCAGGAGCGTGCGAGCGCCCTTCTTAAGGACTTTCGACAGCACGATCCTCCGCGTTTCCGGGGTGAGCCAGACCCTACTGCAGCAGAGATATGGTGCTCCGAGGTGGAGAAGATATTCGACACCATTAGATGTATGACCCAGCAGCGAGTTTCCTTAGCCGCGTTTCTTCTCCAGGGTAAGGGTCAACATTGGTGGGCATCTGTAGCCCGATCGGTAGAGGCCAATTTCGAGTGGACCTGGGAGGACTTTGTAGACCGGTTTGACCGGAAGTTCTTTCTTGAGTATGTGCGACAACACCACGTACTAGAGTTTCAGACTCTGGCCCAGGAGGACATGACGGTGTCCCAGTATGAGGCACGTTTCGTCGCATTATCGAGATTCGCGACGTATCTTGTTGATGATGAAGGACGGAAGGCCCGCTATTTTGAGAATGGTTTGCGTCCTGCCCTTAGGAGTCGTGTGATCGGACAAATGCTTCCGACGTTTGAGCAGATCGTAGAGAGGGCCCAGATTTACGAGTCAAATTGGGCTAGTTTGCAGAGAGCCCGTGACCTGAGGGGAGATCAGAAGAGGAAGGAGCCCTTCAGTAGCTCCCCTACACAAGAAGATCGCTCATAGCTGACGCGCACGACCCGCCCGCCTAGCATTCCGAGCGGCAGCGCAAGATACTCAAGACACCACCTTCAGGACCGTTCACAGGTACTTGCTTTGGATGCGGTAGGATAGGATATCGCGTACACGAGTGTCCCCATCTGCAGCAGCAATAGCCAAGGGTATTGCATCTACCTCTGTGACAGCCACCATAGCATCTGCAGCTGAGGGCACCATATCAGCCTCCTCGACAGCCCCCACAGCAGCTGCAGCCACCACAGCACTAGCCTCTAGGACCTCCCTCGCAGCAGCAGAGACCTCAGAGGGGACCTACATCTTCCCAGCAGGCCTAGGGCAGATTTTATGCCTCCCAGCAGGACCCTCAATCATCAGGAGCAGTCGTCGATGATTCGTGTGACTTGGCCCTGCACCATATTGCTAGATTGCTTATGAATGATGCGTCTTGAGAGTTAGAGCTTGAGATTCGTAGGGCATTATCCTCATCTCTTAGATGTTTAATTATGATGATATGCTGAAATTATGATGTTTTGATTATATATGATGTTATGTTTCCTAATTTCTTATGAGTTACGGTTAGTTGCGATGGTAGTGAAAATTTTGAGGATAAAATTTTTATTAAGCGGGGAGAGCTGTAAGACCCGTATCCTCATTCGTACTGTTGTGATGAATCCTGCGATCCTTTCCGTTGATTTTCGATAATCCACGACTGATAACCGACGTTTGCAAGCGACCCTAAATTGTATCCTGTAGAATCGAGTCGGCTTAATCCGAGACTTGTACCATTGCGACCGCACCGTCGCCGCGGTTCCGACGCCGTAACTCGCGCACCGATCTGATACCCTGACCAGAAGATGTGGGTCGACGTTTATTTCGAAGAAATGCCGCGCTTTTACGATCTCGAGAGAATCTCTACAACATGTCTCATCAATCAATCAATCAATCCCATCAATCACCTCATTTCAAGTACAAAGCACCCCCATGCTTCCTTTCTTCACAAGTAAAGTAACCACCAAAGTTAACCAATCCATCACCTCACCCATCACTCACATCCATCATCCATCTCCCATCACCTCTCCTTACAACCTCTCTCTTTCCCTCTACATTTTTCCAAGCAACCATTCCAAGCAAGAGCACCACACGTCCATGGTTTCCAAGAGAGAAAAGTGATTTTTGTGGCCCACTTTCCCTTCCCAAGATCTCCCATC
The DNA here is from genome assembly GCA_030180095.1 of Magnolia changhungtana. Lineage (NCBI taxonomy): Eukaryota > Viridiplantae > Streptophyta > Magnoliopsida > Magnoliales > Magnoliaceae > Magnolia > Magnolia changhungtana. The sequence continues at coordinate 1,607,679 of JASAUF010000446.1, forward strand.
CTAGCCATCCATCTCCCATCTTCCACCATCAAAGTGAAGCATAAGGAGACCGACGTTCCAACGGGCCGAGAAGATCGAACGGTGGGTGCTTCTATAGGCTTAGTTTTCATGTTTTTATGATGGGTCAAGTGAGGCCTACCGATCAATGGTATGGATCTCATTTTAGACCCTAAGATGTGGTCAATGGCTCACCTTGATCCTCATGATCATGCCATGATGGGGCCATTCTCCATGGACCCCATCATGATGATTATCTTCCTTGCATAGATAGGGTCATCTAGACCATACATTTTAGTGGGAAAGGGTCTCCACCGCTGATTTTGTTCGGTGGGCCTATATGTATTGGGACCCACCTTGATGTATATTTTAAATTATGGAAGGGAGGGCTCATAGTGTCGAGGTCCCTCCATCACTCGATCTCTTTCCTTCTCTCTCCCTTTCTTTTGATTTTGGTCATTTTATCCAAGCCATCCACCTTTGTGGGACCCACTTGATGGACGTGTAGGATCTACACAGTCCAAACCATGTGAGCCCTACCTTAAAGGTTATGGGAAAACACAAATATCATATTGATCTAAACCAAGTGGACCACGTCCATGTGGGACCCACCTTGAAAACAAATTCACGCTGAAGTGTGAACAGAGAGTGTGATACACTCGAGCGTCAGTGTCTGGATGTGTAGGAAGATAAAAAAATATCAGTTTGAATCCAAATATTATGATGGACTATTTATGTAGGCCCCACCTTGATGTACATGTTTAATCCACGTCATCCATTCCATTCTCCAGGTTATTTTAGCCATTGAGACGAAAAATAAAGTTGATCTGAGGTTCTGGTGGGCCATAGCGTTGAAAACAGTAGTTTATACCATTGAAAACCACCCCTGCCGTTCTTAAACACAGAAAAATATCAGATATTGGACTTGTTTGGTCCGTCCCGGGCTATGGAAACCAGTGGCCGGGGTGGATTCATCCAATGTGGGCCTCATGCACCAAAAACCTCAAAAAATGAGTTTCTTGTAAAACAAAAAAAAAGTGGGCAACGCCTGCTGTTGCTACTATGCCGCAGGACGCTACCAACGTCAGCGTGAAAACCGGGCAGGACCCATGGCTGGCCGTGTGGGCCCCACCATGATGTATATTTTGTATCCACACCATCCATGAGGTGGACCACCCCCTGAGGTGAGTCCCCTCCAAAAATCAGCTTGATCCAGATCTCAGGCGGCCCACACCATAAGAAACAACGACGATTGAAATCTACCATTGAAACCCATTTTGGGTCCATAGAAGCTCTGGATCAAAATGAAATTTGATTTTTCATCTCCCTCCAGGTCCGTGTAACCTTACCAACGGGCTGGATTTCAAATAACCATTGTGGTGGGCCCCACGTGGGACACACAGTGATGTATGTGTTTCACAGTCCACCGTCAGTGGACAGTGAACCCCCTGGATGTATGTGTTATATCCACACCGTCCCTCTGGACGGTGGGTGTGTCCGTGTATGCGTGTGTGTGTGTGTGTGCATGTGTGTGTGTGTGTGTCCGTGTATATGTGCATGTGTGTGTGTGTGTATATATAATATTATATTATATATATAGTTTTGTATATATATACTATATATGAATTATATATTATATTATACATATATATACAGGATGGTGGGCCTTCTTGTGGACCCCACCATGATGCATGTGTTGCTCCAACCCATCCAACCATTTTGAAAGATAATTTTGGAGCTTGAGTCCAAAATGAGACAGATTTAGGATTAGGTGGGCCACCTTATAGAAAGTAGTGGATTTAATTGTCCACCATTAAAACCCTTGGGCCACCCATTTTGGACCAGTATGATATTTCCTTTTCCCTTTCAGGTCATTGTGACCTTATGATCAGATTGGATAGGAAATAAATACTATCGTGGGCCTTGGGATTTCAATGGTGGAAGTCATTATCACCACTTATGTAAGGCCCATGTTATGGGGCCCATTCGATGTATTTGTGGCCATTATTGAGGCCCACCTTGATGTGTATTTGTGGCCGTTACTGAGGCCCACCTTGATGTGTACTTGTGGCCGTTACTGAGGCCCACCTTAATGTATATATGACCCATGTGTTTAGGCCCATTCACTGTATTTGTGGCCCATGTTACGAGGCCCATTGTGATGTTTTCAAAGGCCTATGGGATATGGCCCATTGCAATGTACATAAGGCCCATTGATGCGGCCCACTTAATTGATATAAGGCACATATGAGGTGGCTCATTTGATATATCCAAGGCCTATGGGTCGAGGTCCAACAGGATGTCCTTAAGGTCCATTGCAATGAGCAATTCCTCCATAATGTGTGTAATAATGTTTGATGACAGGTCATGCCTTGGGAGCAATGTTAGTTTGACGTCCACATTATAAGAATAATATTGGTTAAATGTCTGCATTATAACTCTCCCTAGGGCCCATTAGTAAGCTCATACTTGTTGATAGTTAGCCACTTTATAACATGCTTAGTGTAGCTCCATGATTCATACCCATACGCATCATTTGTATGCTTGATATGAGGAATGTTTGATCATAGCATAAGCCGTTGGGCTGAGACATTTATGGGAGTCCTTATGAGACGGAGTGCCCCACATGATCGCGTGGTACACGTGAGATTGTTGCATGATTGTACGGTGTGACTCATGCATCTTGCATATGTATGACTTGATCACTGCACGCCCTAGCGACATCAGGGTAGTGGCCTCCACAGGCACATTATGGATGGTCATATCGGATACAGGAAATACTTTGTTCTAGCACTGTGGGCACTTAGGATGTCCTTGGGTGAAAGTTCCAAAACCTTTTTGGTACCATGGGATGCTCCAACGTCTAGACCGAGTGAAAACACGAGCTCCTGAGTGCCGAATACCAGTAGGCCGCGTCTTCCACTGTGTCGTGGTCGGTTGGAAGGGGGTATGGCCTTATCCACTCAAGTGAGGGGGTTATAAGCTAGGCTGAGTTTGACTAGCTCACAAATGTGTCCACTATCGACGAGCTGGGTAGGTATTGGTAGACTACTGGTCAGGCGGATAGTGTGATCTCTTTCACTTGCGTGACTGTGTAGCTAGGGAGGAGGCAGTCAGTGTGAGGTGTATTAGACCCCGGTGATATCCAGAGAGGAACTGTACTGATATGTGTACTTGATGAGTACTGGCACGCTTACTTTGCATCTCGCATATGACATTTGTCTACTTAGGCCTCGCATCACATGACCTTGGTATGGTCGATAGCATTCATGTCTTGCATTACGTAGCTTTGGTACATCTGACAGCATTCATGGACTTACTGCATATTTTCGCATTACTCTGATATTATATACTTGACACTTACCTTACATACACTTTCACCATCCTCTAAGCTTTTGTAAGCTTATGCACGATAGATGCGTGCAGGTAGCGTTAGGTTGCAGCAACATTGAGCTCAGAGCGTGCAACAGTCTTCTGGAGCTTTTGGAGTTTTCTTTGATATCTTCATATTGTATTTCCCTTTCTGTATTGTACTCGAAGTTTTTGTTATAGTGGATATGTGGTGTTGTTGTTTTGTGACTTGGTTATGCTTGTGGTTATGCTCCATTACAAATAAAAAAATGAAAAACATCATACTGAAAATCCTCCTTGTAAGATCCCAGGATCGAAATCTGGCGTATGGGCGCTGGGAGCCGAGATGGGGTACTACGGAGGCTGTCGACACCGGATTCGGCGATCAGAAATTTTATGAGCCCGTTTTCTGAGTTTGGGGCGTGATAGAAATCATACACATCTCTAAGGTATTGAGAATCCTATCTTAACACCTACCTAAAACACTATCTCCTAAGTACTTACTCATACTAGCATTTTCACAAACACTTAGACTACACTTATTTAACATACATAACGTATATTAGCCAAAACATGTATTAGGGCAAATCCTTTCGCTGAGAAAGTGTTAGACACATATATAGCATATACACATAGTAATTTATCATGGCAAACACACTTTCATATATTGTACGTATATGGTATTTTCTACAAATATACCGAATACACTAAACACCATAATTTGCATACGTAATTGAATCGTAAAACGAATAACGCATTTTACATGTGAAATAACATCCAGATCATGAATCTATCATTATCTGGCATTGAAAGCTTTGAAAACCATAACCTATACGTCTATAGTCTACACCTTACGCCATAGAAGCGTAACGAACTTGATAGAATCTCTTAGTCTTCGTCGAGGTTGATATGACGACCTAAATCATGAGTTGAGTCAGCTATTTTGCTACTTGCAACTTTGGAAATCTTAGAGCAGATTAGGGTTGGGTTTTTCTTACCTAGGAACGAAGCCGGAATCGCTAGAAAAGTAATTAGATCGTGATGATTAAGCACGTAAGATAGCAAGGTAGAGTATCAGGAAGAATCTCTCACTCTTCTCACACTTTCTCTCTCTTTTCTATCTTCTCTCTCCTAGGGTTTCTCTCAAATTCGTATGAGCTGAATGAGAGAGGGTTTAAGGTCCTTATATAGGCTTAAAACTCACTAAATTAAACCCAGGGCCATGGTATACTTAGGTTATGTCCAAATACAGACGGTTCCGTCTCAACGGAGCACTTCTAGAGCCCTCCCTTGAGCCAAAGGTCGGACTTAAGCTCACCGACCTTGGATCTAGGTCGAGTTAAGTTTTCGTTCTAGTCGGGTTCCCAGATCACACGTGGCAGACCAGTTTCAATTCAACGGTCACTGAAACTGGATCAGTGTTACAAGTACACGGACATGTATGGGAAATGTTCCCTGATCCGAGGGTGTATTTGGGTCAGATTCTGACGGTCTGATTGCTTATATTTAGCCCGCAAGTGATAATTCTCAGATTACTTAAATTAGATTTAATTTCTAAATAAAACCATATTTTCTCACACTCCTCTCTCTGGGCTCAAGCGAATAGCCCTGGGACACTATCTGGTTTTGACTTCCGAGATGGTTGTTAAGCCCAGCAAGGCGGTCCTAATTCTATGACCTCGTATTATTCAGACTTTCGATGTGCGGTCCAGATCTGATACGAAGTTTCGTGATGCTCCCGAGAGCAGCCGGGTAATGAGATTGATCATAGATTTTTGGGTAATTTAGCGTCAACGATTCCACAAGTTTTGGGTCTTGCAGATCGTATTTAAAGTGATTAGTGCAGATTTCGTATGTAATCTAGTTTAACACTAGTTAATCATCATCTAATTTCTAAACGATTTGGTCCTGAGTGATTTCTGCCTGAGGTGGTACTCGGGTCTTTGTACGGGATTTTTCAAGTCGTTACATAGCCTGACCGTGTCATCAGACACGTTAGGAGAGTATAGAGTGGCTATGATCTCATCGAACTCTTTCAAGTGTAAATATGGATTTTCATATTCAAGCTCATGAAATTTTGAAAGGAGTTGGATCACCCCTAGCTTGATATCCACATGTCCCATGTTTTCTAGAAAAACCATGCATGAAGATGTACTCACCCCCGCCGGTTATAAGTAATCTCGCAAAGTACGAGGCAGAGGTGCTTGATGCACCTCATTCTCATCCTGGACTTCCTCAACCGTAGGTTGAGGTTGATTTGGAGGTTGATTGGCTGGTTGATTTGCAGATACAACTTCAGTTAACTCTGTGGATCTCAAGTGGTGTCTAATCTTGTGATGGATAGATAACCCCTCAACCAATCCTCCTTCACTCAAGAGACATCAAGTGTTATCACGAACCCACTTGGGCATAAAACACTCTCAGCCCTCAATTTCTGAATCTAACCTAACCCTAAAAGGAAATAAGGCTAAGGAAATAGAAATCTGGGAAAAGAAAGAATTAAAAAGAAGTCATAAAATTAGAAGTTCCTAAATTAAGATCCTGCAGAACAAAACAAAACAAGTCAGTTTCTAAAGCAGAAGTTCTAAAATTAGAAAGTTTTTAAAAACAAAAATAGAAAGATGAGTTAGTTTCTAAAAAAAACAAAATTTTAGAATTAGAAAGTTTCTAAAAACATATTAGGAAAGTTCTATCCTAAGTAAGTTAGTTTCTAAAATAATTCAGAAAAAATTCTAACCTAAAAATAGAAAGTAAACAACTCCTAATTTTAACCTAATTCCAAAACTAGTCAATCTCAGAAAAACGCAACCGTTAGTCCCCGGCAACGGCGCCAAAAACTTGTTCACAACCCCAAGTGTAGGGTCGCGATGCAGTAATAATCTCGGTGAGACCGAGGTCGAATCCATAAGTACTAATCTCGCGTGTATTCTGAAAGCAACTAGAAGTAGAACTAGAAGAAGATGTATACCTAATTTTGGATGTGTAGAGAGAGTAATTGTGAATTATTTAACTAAAACTTGTAAATTTAAAAGTGGGAACTAGGGTTTCCAAGGAACCACTTGTAGAAATTAGAGAAATCTATTACTTGATTCAAGGACACAACTGAAATCAGAGTACTATCTTATCCAGTTGGAAGATATAGCAATTAAGATCAATCTGAACTACCTTTGACCTAATTCTTAAAAGAGGAGAATTATGATAATTAGTAGGGATTCCATCACCAAACCATGCCCATGAGACAATTGCAAACAACAGGATTTGCCAATCCCATAATCTCAAAACATGCAAAGAAGATACTTAAAGCTATTGCAAATCTACTGTAATTTGAGTCATAATAAACCATTAAAAACTGAAAGTATTCCTTAAATATCAAATTAGGATCAAAGTATGTTCAACATAAACATGAATCAAAGAAATAGAAACATCCCATCACTCTATAAGCTTCACCTCTTAGCCCTAGCTAAGAGGTTTAACTAACCATAGACATGATTGGATGTAAAACCCTAAAAGAAAACATAAAAAACTATGGAAGAAAGAAGAAAATGTTTGTCGATGGCTCTCCACCCTTGTGCTTTGCTCCTTTAAACCCTAGATGATCCCTAGGAGTGCCCTGTGAACTCCTATTTATAGTTGAGCAACACCTTCTTTCGCACTGACTTGGAAAAATTCAGAAACCGCCTCAAATTTATGCACTCCGCGTAACTTTGCTTAACTTCACACGATTCGTTCGATAACATTGAATGGGCTTCGATGTCTTCGAAGGTGCCTTTTTTACGTGATTTTTCATGCTTTTGTAGCTTCATCCAGACTTTGTAACCTTCGATGTCATCGAGCATTGTTTGAGGAATCGAGAATGCGTTCAAAACAGTCCAGCGAGCTTTTCCAAAAATTCTCAGAAATTTTGATGTCATCGAAGGGGTCTTTGATGTCATCGAGGAGAGCTTTGAGTAGTCAAACATCGTGCCCAATATGTCCAATAATTTTGGCCAGAAATCCATAGAAAATTCGATGTTATCGAGCAGAGCTTCGAGTCATCGAACCAATCTTCGATGTCATCGAGCCGGTCTTCGAGTCATCGACCAATGTCTTCAATTTGTCCAGCGACCAAGTCAATTTTCATGCATAAATTCGATGTCATCGACCTGTGTTCGATGTTATCGAATAGTAATCTCGACGTCATTGAACGGTAGTCGATGACACAGTCAGTGTGAATTCTGCACTAGTTCTTTTGACTTCATTCCTTCTCCACTTAGTTTTCTTGAATCTTAGGACTTTAAAATCTTCAATGTTTGTCTCCTAAGATCCATCCTTTTCCTTGGTGATTCCTGAGCATTAAATCCATATTTTTAGCCTTATTTTTAATCTAAGCTCTTAAATTCACCTTGCAACACAAACATGAGTAAAATAGAACATCAAGCATTATCATGTTCATAAAACCAAGAAATAAATGGGGGATAATATGTAATATTTGACCCTCAACACCCATGCTATAAGGCCCGTATCCTAGACCATACCATTCCTTAGACTTCCGCTATCCTCCCCGTCCAATTTCGCTAACCCATGACGTGCAGACAACGTTTGCGCATGACCCTAAGTCGCATCTCGAAGATCTGAGTCGACTCAACTCAAAACTTGTACCCTAGTGACTGCGTCGTCACCACGGTTCTAACACTGTGACTTGCGCACTAATGCGATACCTAGGCAAGGAGTTATGGTCTCGCGTATATATTGAGGAAACACCGTGCTTTACGAATTCCGAGAGATTCTAAAGAATCTCTACCCAATTTATCACATCAATCAATCAAGTACAACCCATCACTCACTCATACCTCTCCCTCTCTACCAAGTCAAATGAACCCATACCTATCACATCCCTTTCTTACCAAGAAGTCAAGACAACCCATACCCCATGCCACCTCATGCCCCCAAAAGTCAACAAAGCCCATACCCTCTATGTCACCTCCTCTTACAACATCCCCCCCTCTCTCTCTCTCTCATTCTCTACCCATTCCTTAAGCAACCCAAAGAGAGAGCAACCGTCCAAGCATTCCCAGGAGAAAGAACCCAAGTGTGTGGCCCACTTCCTACCCTCAAATCTCCCATCCCAATCATTCAATCTTCATCATCCACAATCAAAGGGAGAGCCAAGGAGCCTAGCATTCCAAGGAGCCTAGAAGATTGGCAATCGATGGGTGATTTGTAGGATTAGATTGTGTTTTTTATGATTGGCCAAGTGGGGCTTACCGATTGATGGTATGGATCTCACTTTGGACCCTAGGCGTGACAGATGGCCCACCATGATTCATATGTTCATCCCATGATGGGGCCATTCTCCATGGAGCCCCTCATGATGTTTATTTTCCCATTGAGAGCAGGTCATGTAGACCTTACATTTTTGGTGGAAAAGGGATCTCCACCGTTGATTTTGATTTGTGGGCCCACATGTATTGGGACCCACTTAATGTATATTTTGTAATATATGGAAGGGAGGGCTCATAGTGGCAGAGCCCTCCATAGCACATCTCTCTCTCTCTCTCTCTCTCTCTCTCTCTCCCCTGATTTTGGACCACCTTGATGAATGTATTTATATCTATGTTGTCCCCAAACGAGATTGTTTGCTTTTCAATTACTGGACGTCTAGACCAGCCCACTTTGCTGGTCCATTTGGGCCTGCATGATTCGACTGCCACATAGGCCCAGGTGGAATGGAAAGCATGAACATCAACTTGATCCAGATGTAGGTGGGCCACGCTGACGTGGACCCCACCTTGATGCATGATGCATCCATGCCGTCCATCTATGACTCCACCGTGATATATGTATTTTATCCCACTGTCCAGACCACCATGACATAGCTGTTGTATTGACATCAGTAAGCTTTGAGGGTCTGATCATGACGTATGTGTTATATCCCAACCGTCCATCTGTGTGGGGCTCACAGACATGTCTCATCCAGACCGTCCAGACCATATGAGGCCCACCATGATATATGTGTTGTTACCACACCATCCCTCTTCAGCGGTCCAGATCCAGCATGTGTGGGCTGCACCGTAGTAGCAGCAAATCCAGACCACTGACCGTCTGGATGGAAAGAAAACAAATATCAACTTGATCGGTGGGCCACCCGTGTCGACCCACCTAATGTATCTGTTTTACCACCATCTAGCAACTGGACGGTGGGTCTCATTATGACATGGTGTCCACACCGTCCAGCAAAGGACGGTCGGACAGACCTGATGCATGTGTTTTATATCCACGTCGTCCGTCCAGCTGATGGACGTGGGACCACCATGATATATGTGTTTCATTCACGCCATCCAACCCATCAGGGATAGTGGCCCAATAGGCCCACCTACTGTGTACATAGGGCCCACCTACTATGCACGCATGGCCCACCTGCTGTGCAGGGCCTACCTGCTGTACTGGGCCCACCTGATGTATATGAATCCCATGTGATGCGGCCCATTGTGATGTATTTAAAGCCCATGTGATGTAGTCCATTGTGATGTATTTGAGGCCTATGTGATGTAGCTCATTGTGATGAATATGAGGCCCATGTGTGAGGCCCATTATATGTGTGAGGCCCGTTATGTGTGTCAGACACACCATGATGTATGTGTTATATACACGCCGTCTATCCATTTTCTTTAGGATGTGGGCCTTGTCGTCTTATGCAGGCCCATCATGTACGAGTAATGGGCTTATGTTAGCCATCCATTTCCTAGATATTTAGAGGGTTGAGCGCCCCGTTATGATTCCGATTCCGATCCTAAATGGACCACACCTTAGGACAATGGTGGTTAAATGTCCAATGTTGTAAACCTCCCTAAAGCCCATTGTCAAACTCATTTCCATCCTTACCCTAGTGGGCTAATCCAAACCGTTGGGCCCCCACTAATGTTAGTGACACCCATTGGGCTAACCCAAACCGTTGGGCCCCCATTGATGATGGCGATTTCACCATACATTATAAGAATGATCCAAACCTTGGAGTCCACCTTGTTATACACCCGTTTGACTCAACCATGAGGCCCATTATTGATGTAAGTAGGACATCTGGGCCACCCATTATCTAGAGGAGAGTACATCATCACTTGTTGCTGAAGATGGACATATATGTGGTACCAGATTTGGTATATCCACTGTTGAATCTTATCTCAATTGATGGGTTAGATCCACCGTCCTTACCGTAACGTTTCGGAAAAATCCATATAAAGACCCGAGTACTACCTTAGGCAGAAATCCTTAATGACCGAATCCTTTAAAAATAAGACAAAAATTAATTAAGTAATAAACTAAATTAATCAGTGAATTATTGTGAATCACTATCTATGCGAACTGTAAGACCCAAAACCATTAGAATCGCTAACTCAACATTACTTTAGAACCTAGGAGCAATCTCAAAACCCAGTTGTTCTCGGGAGCGCATTAAAACTCCGTATCGGACTTGGACTGCACGTCAAAAGTCTGATAACCGCGAAACTATAAGGTTATGACCACCTTACTAGGCTTGAAACCATCGCAAGAATCGAGCCTAGATTGTATCTATAAATGCACAACTTGAGCCTGGAGCAAAGTGCGTGAGAAACGCAAATATCTTTAGGAAATGAGCTCAACTTAAGTGAATTGGGCCATTTGCTTGCAGGCAAAATTGGAGACTCCAGACCGTCAGATTCTGGGCCAAATACACCCATGGATCAGGAAAATTTTTCTGCACATATTAGTATACTTGTGGCCCTAATCAAGTGATGATGACCGTTGAACTGATACAGGTCCTCCACAGTCGATCCAAAACTCTGATCAGACTGAAACCTTAACCTGGCTTAGATCTATGGTTAGGGAACTTACTCCATGACGTAGGTGAGTAATAGGCCTCCAGATGAGTCTTATTTGCCCAAAACAGAGACCCTTTGGCTATAACCTAAGCATACTATGGCCTTGGGGCCATTTGAACCAGTTCTGGGCCTATTTAAGGACCTTAAACCACCCCATTCCCACTCCAAACGAATTTTCTCCAAACCCTAGGAGACAGAAGAGAGATAAGAAGAGAAAAGAGTGAGGAGAAGAGAGAGAGAGAGTTTGGGAGATCGTGTAACATCCCGGATTTTTTTCAACCTGGAATTAGACGTCCTTAAGCAATGGGTCGATCCTAACACCTTATTAACTTGTCAGAACTCAATCTCAAAGTCTAAAACCATTTTTAAACCCATTTCCTTCACAAATCTCACCCTTCACCACCTTGATCTTTCAATTTTTCTAAGTACTTTCACCCTAGACACTATCTTAAACTAGCTAAGTATTATGACTTGGATCAATTTATATACAAACTACAAAGGCCCAGGTACCACCTCAGACAGAAATCATACAGGACTAAATCCTTTAGATATTAGGTAAGAATTAGCTAGTGCTAAACTAGAGTACATTTGAAATTAGCACCAATCACTTTAAATACGATCTGCAAGACCCAAAACCTGTAGAATCATTGATGCTAAGTTACCCTAAAATCTAGGATCAATCTCATTACCCAGTTGCTCTCGGGAGCACATTGAAACTCCGTATCAGATCTGGACCGCACGTCGGAAGTTTGATTAACACGAAGTTAAGGAATTAGGACCGCCTTGCTGGGCTTGACAACCATCTCGGAAATCAAACTCAGATAGTGTCACAGCGCTATTCGCTTGAGCTCAGAGCGGGGAGTGTGAGAAATGTGAAAATACTTCTAAATTAAATTCAAAATAAATAAATCTGAGACTTATCACTTGCAAGTCAGTATTAAGCAACCAGACCGTCAGAATCAGGCCAAATTACGCCCTCGGTTCAGGGATATTTCCCTAAACATATCCATGTACTCAGAATCTCCGATGGAGATCCACTGACCGTTGAACTGAAAATGGTCCGCCACGCGTGATCTGAGAAGCCGACTGGAATGAAAACTTAACTCAACCTAGATCATGTGTTAGTGAGCTTAAGTCCAACCTTTGACTCAAGGGGGGCCGCCAGAAGTCCTCCGTTGAGCTGAAACTGAGTTGCTTTGGTTATAACCTAAGTATACCTTGACCTAAAGTCTATTTCGGTGACCTTTTAGGCTATATAAGGGCCTTAGAACTCTCTCTCTCACAGCCATATGAATTTGAGAGAAACCCTAGAGAGAGGAGAGAAAAGAGAGAGAAAGTGTGGGATATGTGGGAGGATCTCCCTGATGCTTTACCCTGCCACTCCACAAGCTGCACCACCTCATTCTTATCATTTTCTCGGTGATTCTAGCTCTGTTTCTAGGTTAGAAACCCTAACCCTAATCTGATTTGGGGTGTTAATAATTGTAGGTTATGAAATAGCTAACCTATTTCATTCTATAGGTTGCCAAACTGCCGAATACGGAAGCTTAGCAAACCTACTTGATTTGTTACGATTCTACGATAAAAGGTGCGGACTTTAGGTGTATAGGTTATGATTTTCAACGCTTTCAATGTCAGATAATGATAGATTCATGATCTGTATGCAATTGCACATGTACAAAGTGCTGTCTATTTTCCGTTTCGATTAAAGATGAAGAATATGGAATTTTATATACTCTAGGTATTTGTAGAAAGTACCGTATACGTATAAATTTTAGAGATGTGTTTGCCATGATTATTTGCTGTATGAATATATTATAAATGTATAAAATACTTGCTTGGCGAAAGGACTCGCCCTAATATATGTTTTGTTAATATACACTATATATGTTGTAATAGTGTATTCTAAGTGTTTGTGAAAATGCTTGTAAGAGTAAGTGTTTGGATGATGGTGCCTTAGGTAAGGTGTTGAGATGGGATTCTCAATTACCTTAGAGATGTGTATGATTTCTTTCATGTAAGTTATTTAGTTTAATCGCTTACTGTTTTATGAAACGTATGTGTTTAAATTTTCTATTTGCATTGTATTTTATAACATGCTTGTTAATATGTTTGAATTACTTGTTTATTTAATTCTTCTCTGATTACTTCACATGTTTAAGTTGTATTCCATAAATCCGTGAAGGGTGATAGGAGTGGTGTAACGAGTGCGTACAACAGCCCTGACAGCCCTAAGCGGATGTTATCAGACTTTGATTATATGATTTGAATCTTGATCTATTACTGCTTTACCTATCTGCAATTGAATGTGATTGAAGCTATTGTATAGTCCAGGTAGTCAGTAATGGGATCGAATTCATGGCTGAGATTCATTCGCCACGTAGGACGTGTTTAACGAACTCGAGTCATGCGTTGGTTGTCGGTAGTGGTTAGGCCACACGAAGTGCTTATGTACTTCATGTCGTACAACTCAACGGGCGCTCGTGCTAGTCGAGCTAGTCAAGTAACCCGATCTGTCTTATGTATATTCACCATGTTTGGACACTACTGCTTGAACCTAGGATACCAAACTTACAAGTGAAAATTCCGTTAACCATGGTACCTCGATTCGCTAAGACTCATGAGCCGGACATGGTTGTATGGGACACCGTGGTCGAGCTGTCAGCTTACGCTGGGGCCACGTGCCTCCCCGTAGTGACCAGTAAGCAACCAGACTCGTGAGCCGATTATGGTGGTATGGGACACTATATTCGTGCTGTCGGCCTACATTGATAAGGTGATGTGGCCCTGACAGCCCTTTGTAGTGACCTCGAGCATACTCTGAATTTACAGTGAGGCGACGAGTTTTACCGTGGTGTATAGAGTATGAACTAGGCCTATATCTGTATAGTGATGAACCGTTAAAGAGGTGATGGGGGAGTGGTGTAACCATTGTGTGTAACAGCTCTGGCAGCCTCTGCAGTGACCTAGAAACATATTATCGTATGAGATTTACTAGGACTGACGACCCTAAAATAGATCATGTTTGGGAATGATACAAGGGAGGTGCCTTAGTTTCCCAATACTGCTGTTTGAAATGGACCAATAACTACTCGGTAATCATGCTCATCATCACACTGCATGTGCCTGGTAGATGTGGAGCACTGAGGGATGAATGTATATCGCGAACATAAGATGGTGTCGCATGAGGGTGGTTTAGCAAGGGCATACATCATGACTGCATTCATACTTGCATTAATAAGAGTATTTAGAATTGTTTGATTGTACTACTTTATCATTACTGCTTGACTGTTTTGATAACATGTTAACCTATGCTTTACCATTCCACTGAGTTGATCACTCACTCCCACGTTACGGGACGGTGTTGTACACACCAACCAGACTTGTTTGAGTTTCAGATGATGGCGATACTGCAAAGCAGAGCCGGACTTTTATGAGAATGAGGAGGATTCCTCCTTTATGTTGTTTCAGGCAGGTTCTTGTGAGCCGTGTCCTGATCGACAGGGCTTTCTGGGATATTGACTAGAAGACCTTACACATTTGGTATATTTTAGGATTGTACTTGTAATTATTTAATCTGATAACGTTATCACACTCTGGAGACTCACCATAGTTTATATATTTTATCTATCTATCACAGTCTTCCGCTTGCAAATTTAACTGTCTCTGGAGTATGATATGTTGTTTTGGCTTAATCTCACTCATGTTCACTACTCTAATACAGTCAACATTCAATCATCATTCATTTTGTTGTATAAGTGATGCATTGGAACTTGGGAGTTGAGTTTATGCTCGACCCCCGATTTTCAGGGCGTTACAGATCGGGGCGGTGTTTCTCTCTTATGCCTACACGCACTAAATTGTCTTTACATCTACCTATACGAGTTATTTCAACTCTGATTTGGGTAAAAAATCCTAACCCTAATTTCGTTTTAGGAATCCAAATAGAAGAATTGAGGAAATAGCTAACCTATTTCGTGATTTAGGTATTCGTTGTGCTGTAGATGGAAACATAATGTACGAATCAAATTCGTAACGAGCAAACCAACGAAAGGTGTGGACTATAAATGTTTAGGTTATGGTTTTCAAGGCTTTCAATGTCAGCAATGATTTATGTATGACTTGATTGCTGCCATTTGATCTTAGTTACGATGTATTCGATAAACTATGCATGTGTGAACTATATGAATATAAAATGCATTCCATGTGTTTGTTAAAATGTTTGAATGAAAGTGAAATCATGATTTATGCTTGCCATGACTATTAATCTAGAATACATGTTTGTTGAGTGGATGACAGCTCCTTTGTGAAAGGATTTGCCATAATATATATTATAACTAATTTAGTTTATGTATATAGTATTATGTAGTCTAAGTGTTTGATAAAATGCCTGAATGAGAAAGTGTTTGATAAATTGTTTCCAACAAGGGTGTTGAGATAGGATTCTCAACTAACTTGTCCACAATTTTAGTTTCTTTCATGTAATGTAAGTTGCTACTACATGATTTATGGTTGAAATGCATATGCATAACTATATGTTCAATACGTTCGATAAAATGCTCAAATGAGAATTATCCTTGAATTGTTCGTTAAATGCTGTTATGATTAACATATGTGACTGCCTATTGCATCTGAGTATGATTGGGACAACTACGTAGTCCAGGCAATCAGTAACGGTTCTTGATTGAGTGGCCGAACTAGTTACGTCACATTAGATACGTTTAATGAATCCAAGCCGTATGGTGATTGTCAACAGTGGTTAGGCCATGCGAAGTGCTTACGCGCTCCATGTCGATCAATTCAACGTACACTCGTACCAATCGATCTTGTCAAATAACTTGATTGGTCTATTATGTATTTACCATGTATGGACATTACTGCTTGAATCTAAGGTACCACTTACCAATGTAGAGCCTGTTTAACCATGGTACCAAGATCTACTAAGACTCGTGAGCCGGGCATGGTGTATGGGACACCGTGGTCGAGCTATCGGCCTACGCTGGGGTGACAGCCTCCCCATAGTGACCAATGAGCAACCCAAACTTGTGAGCAGAATATGGTGGTGTATGGGACACTATATTCGAGCCATTGGCCTATAATGAGGTGACGAGCCTTCCCGTAGTGACCTCGAGTATAAACTAGGCCTATACTGGGGTGACGAGCCTCTCTGTGGTGACCTCGAGTGTAAACTCATGAACTTACCTATCCACTGTTGTTCATCAAGGGTGATGCCCTACAAGTTACCTATCGTATGTGATTAACTAGGATTGATGACCCTAGATGGATCATTGTTTGGGTAAGTGATATAAAGGGAGGTACCTTAGCTTCTCGAATTCGCTGTATGAATAAGCCTAATAAATTACTTGGCTAACACGACCATGCACCACATTACATGTGCTTTGGCGAGGAAGCCCACGTTTAGGGAGTTTGTCATGCGCGATCGTGAGATGATGTCGCTGAGGGAGTGCAGGCGAGTGCATGCATCATTATGCACATCATTCCTGCATTAACAAGAGTACTTAGGATATGATTCTTGTATTGCTTTATCATTACTGCTTGACTGAATTGATAACATGTTAACCCTTTCCTTATAGTACAACTGAGTTGATCACTCACTCCCACTCTGGGATGGTGTTTTAAAACACCAACCAGACCCTAATTTAGATGCAGGTTATGTCGAGGCTTTTGTGATGGATCCGGACTTCTTTGATAAAGAGGAGTTCTCCTACGTTCAGCTCTCAGGCGGGTCTGGATGGACCTAGAGCTATGTTACCGGGATTACATGTATACTGAAATAGTTGAACATTTACATTATGACATTTTGTGTATTTTGAAATAACATTTGTATATATTCAGCCCAGCTACATGATCATACTCTGGAGGTTATGAAACACGTACCTATACTTTATATATTCATCTCAGTCTTCCGCTTGCCTAATTACATTAACTTTGGGGTATGATATGCTGATTTAGTGTAATCCCACTCATGTTTAATGCACTAACATGGACAATATTTAAACATCATTACCTATGTTGCATAAGTGATGCGTTGGAACTCGGGAGTCGAGCTATGCTCAGCCCCTGATTTTCGAGGCGTTACACTTGTAGTAGACCTCGCCTTAGGATATATGATTAGGGGTGTACACGGGTCGGCCGAGTCGAACTGGCCTCAGCCCGTCCAGGCCCGTTCAACAGCCACGCAAGGCCCGAACCCGACCGAGCCTAGTCACCGGGCCAACATCTCCAGCCCAAACCGGGCCTGGCACGAGTTCGGGCCAGTTTCGAACCTTCGAGTTCAAGCCAGTTTCGAGCCTGAGTTCGGGCCAGTTTCGAAGCTTACAGCAAGTTCATGAGAAGGGCTTTAACAGGTAATCCGTGTCCCATTACAAGGCCCTCGATCAACGGTTTAGATAGTTGAACTATAGACTCCACAAAAAATCTAACTAGTCAGGACATTTACATACATTTACATAAATTTTATAAAGCATAAAATAAAACATTTTATAAAATTAAATACAATCATACACGGGTCGGTAAGAAATTTGGTCGGGTCGGGCAAGGCGAGTCGAATTTTGGACCGAGTGGCCGAATCGAGGTATCCGAACTCGGCCTGAACTCACTTTCGGGCCTAGAAAATTGGCCTGTCCTGACCCAAACTCAGTTCCGGGTCAGGACGAGTTGGGCTTTTTCGAGCCGGGTCGAGCGAGCTAACCGGGCTAGCCCGGTTTGTGTACACCCCTATATATGATATGTTAGTACCTTAAATAGGTTATGATAGTCTAACATAGACCATTCCATATGGACTTCTATATGGGCGTATCATTCAGTCCCTACTCTTGTAAATAACACACCAATTAAGGTCGATCATCGCATGTTATATCTGATAATCATTCTAGTATATTAGTTTAGTAGGACACACTGAGAACATGCTTAGTATTACATCATGATATATGCCCATATACATCATTTGTATGCCTGTTATGAGGAATGAATTGATCATAACATATGCCATTGGGCTGTGACATTTATGGGACTCCTTGTGAGACGGAGTGCCCCACATGATCGCGCGGTACGTGCAGGACTAATGCATGACTGGATGGTATGATACATGCATCTCACATTTGTGTGACACGATCACTATATGCCCTAGCGACATCAGGATCGTGGCCTCCACAAGCACATCATGGATGGCTGGATTGGATACCAGAAATAATTAGTTCTAGTACTGTGGGTACATAAGATGTCCTTGAGTGAAAGTCTCAGAATGTAACACCCTGAAAATCGGGGGTCGAGTATAACTCAACTCCTAAGTTCCAACACATCACTTATGCAACATAAATAATGATGATTAAATGTTGTCTATGTTAGAGCAATAAACATGAATGAGATTATATGAAAATAGTAATTCATACTCCAGATCAATTGTATAAAGGCAAGCGGAAGACTGAAACTATATATTTAAGGTATGTAAGGAAACAAAACCATCATGATCTCCAGAGTATGAACACTAACTGAGTATCCATATACATGTATTGTTTCTGAATAAAAGAGTCAAAATACAACTAAAGTTAGATCCTGAAATCCCCGCGATCCAGTCGTCCTAAGCATAGCCGTCAGAGTACTGCATATATGAGAACTCGTCCTGCTCCTCATCATATTCTGGCTCTGCCTCCTGAATCGACGTATTCTTTATACCTGCGACAGAGTCTGGTAGATGTGTGCAACACCGTCCCGTAACGTGGGAGTGAGTAGCTAATTCAATGGAACAATAAAGCATAGGTTAACATGTTGTCAATTCAGTCAAGCAGTAATGATAAAGCAGTACAATCAAACAATCCTAACTACTCTTATTAAATACAAGTATGAAATGACATGATGAATGCCCTTGCCAAACCGCCCTCATGCGACATCATCTTACGTTCGGGGATACATACCTCCCTCACTGCTCCACATCTATCAGGCACATGCGGTACGATGATGAGCATGATTACCAAGTAGTTATTAGTCCATTTCAAACAGCAATATTGGGAAACTAAGGTACCTCCCTTGTATCATTCCCAAACATGATCCATTCTAGGGTCGTCAATCCTAGTTAATCTCATACGATATTATGGTTCGAGAGGCATTGCGAAGGCATCGAAAAGGGCTCATCACCCGTCAGCACGAATACAGATCTCACCGTATGCGGCTCAATTGCTGACCGTCAGCTCGAGTACAGGTCTTACCGTACTCCGCTCAATCGCTGGCCGTCAGCTCGAATACAGGTCTCACCGTACTCAGCTCAACTCATGCTCTAGCTGCTGCAAAGGGCTCGTCGCTAATCACAGACCTTAGAGTATACTCGAAGACACTACGAGGACTCGTCGCCCGTCGGCATGAATACAGGTCTCACCGTACTCGGCTCTCGCCATAGGTGTCGACAGCTCGAATACAGTATCCCATACCACCGTATTCGGCTCATGAGTTTGGTTGCTCAATGGTCACTACGGGGAGGCACGTGGCCCTAGCGTAGGACGACAGCTCGGCCACGGTGTCCCATACCACCATGTCCGGTTCATGAGTCTTAGCGGATCGAGGTACCATGCTTAACGGGATTTTCACTGGTAAGTTTGGTACCCTAGGTTCAAGCAGTAGCGACCAAACATGGTGAACACACATTAGACATATCGGGTTACTTGACGAGCCTGACCAGCTCGAGCGCACAATCAGCTGAACGACATGAAGTGCATAAGCACTTCGCATGGCCTAACCACTCTCGTCAACTGACGTATAACTCGGGTTTGTCAAACACATCTTACGTGGTGACATGAATCTCGACCATGATCTCAAATCTGGTACCGAATGTTTGGACTATAGACATAGTCCCAAACTCAATCAAACCTTATTCGTAGCATGTGGAGTAAGTAATTCAAGCATGTAAGTAAGCATGTTATAAGGCATGTTATAAAGCACTACTTAAATAGGAATACCAACACATATGTTGTACAAGTAAGCGGTTTAAGTAAACAACCTCATGGAGGAAATCATACATGTATCTAAGGTAGTTGAGAATCCCATCTCAACACCCTCCTAAGGTATCAACATCCAAACACTTACTCACACAAGCATTTTCACAAACACTTAACATACACTATTTCAAAATACTTAGTGTATGTTAACAAACATGTATTAGGGTGAGTCCTTTTGCCAAGCAAGTATTTTATGCATATATAATATATTTATACAAAAAATAATCATGGCAAACACATCTCTAAAATATACATGTATATGGTACTTTCTACAATACAGTATTTCTACATACATAGTGTATATTAGTAAAACATGTATTTGGGTGAATCCTTTTGCCAAATAAGTATTTTATCCACATATTATATATTCATACAACAAATAATCATGTCAAACACATTTTTAAAATTTATACGTATACGGTATTTTCTATGAATACCTAGAATATGTAAAATTTCATAATCTACATCTTTAATCAAAACAGAAAACAGAAAGCACTTTGTACATGTGTAATTGCATGCAGATCATGAATCTATCATTATCTGACATTGAAAGCATTGAAAACCGTAACCTATACACCTAAAGTCCTCACCTTACACCGTGGAATCGCTACGGATCAGCTAGGTTTTCCAAGCTTCCGTATTCAGTAGTTTGATAGCCTAAAGAATGAAATAGGTTAGCTATTTCATAACCTACAACCTACATACCCCAAAACAGATTTAGGGTTTGGGTTTCTTACCTCAAAACAAAGTTGGTATCGCCGAGAAAGCGGCAAGAACGAAGTGGTGGAGCTAGGGTAGGGGTAGGAAACAGTAACAGGGAGATTCTCTCGCTTCTCTCACTCTTTCTCTCTATTTTCTCACTTCTCTCTCTAAGGTTTTCCTCAAATTCATATGGTTGTGAGAGAGGGTGTTCTAAGGTCCTTATATAGCCTAAAACCTCTCCAAACTAGACTTGAGGACAAGGTATACTTAGGTTATAACCAAAGCAGCGTTCACTACCAGAAAAATGGGCAAAGGCTACGGATTCAATCCGTAGCCATAGATATATAGCTACGGATTTAGTCCATAGCACTAGCATAGTCGTAGGTCCTGAAACAATAGGTTTGGAACCTATAGCTACGGCTCTAATCCGTAGCTATATGTCCCAACAGCTACGGATAAGATCTGTAGCAATAACTACCAAAAACCGACAAAACGTAGCTACGGATTTAATCCGTAGCTATATGTCACAACAGCTACGGATAAGATCCGTAGCACTAACTACCAAAAACTGACAAAATTTAGCTATGGATTTAATCCGTAGCTATATGTCACAGCAGCTACGGATATGATCCGTAGCAATAACTACCAGAAACCGGCAAAATATAGCTACGGATATAATCCGTAGCTATATGTCCCAACAGCTACGAATATGATCCGTAGCAATAACTACTAGAAACCGGCAAAATATAGCTACGGATATAATTCGTAGCTATATATTCCAATAGCTACGGTTATAATCCGTAGCAAAAGATTAAAAGTTCTTACCACGATGCCAAATTTAAGGCTACACCTGTCAGATTAGTGGCTACGGTCGGTATCCGTAGCTATTTTGGACATTAAAAAATTTTATATTATCATTTATTTATTCAATTACCACCTGTACAATCATTCATTCATTTAATTACAATCCTTCATTCAATCAATTACAATTACAATCCTCCATTCAATCAATTACAATCCAATTCATTCAATCAATTACAATAATACTGAAAATACAAGTCTTTGGCTTCATTAGAGAAATTAATGTGCTTGACTTCAGCATGAAATTTCAACAGCTTCGTATATTCCATCATCCTACAAACAGTCATGTTACTCATAAATTAGAATACACATTGGAGAAAAGAAAGACAAAGTGAAAGAAGTGCATCATGTATAACCATTTTTTTCTTAATGAATTAAAACAAAAAACTTAAAGAGGAATGAAATTAACACAAAAGAAATGGTCTCACCATATGATTATAGGTTTAGGTTTAGGTTAAGGTTTAGGTTTAGGTTATAGGTTTTGGGATTTGAGAATGAGTTTGAGTTTAGGTTATAGGTTTTGGTTATAGGTTTTGAGATTTGAGAATGGGCTCGGGTTTAGGTTATAAGTTTTAGTTTAGGTTATAGGTTTTGGTTAAAGTTTAGGTTTTTCGATTTGAGAATGGGTTCGGGTTTAGGTTATAGGTTTTGGGATTTGAGAATGGGTTCGGGTTTAGGTTATAGGTTTTGGTTTTGGTTTAGGTTATAGGTTTTGGTTTAGGTTTAGGTTATAGGTTTAGGTTATAGGTTTTGGTTTAGGTTAAGGTTTAGGTTTTTGGATTTGAGAATGGGTTTGGGTTTAGGTTATAGGTTTTGGTTTTGGTTATAGATTTTGGTTAAAGTTTATGTTTTTGGATTTGAGAATGGGTTCGGGTTTAGGTTATAGGTTTTGGTTTTGGTTTAGGTTATAGGTCTTGGTTAAGGTTTAGGTTTTGGACTTGAGAATGGTTTCGCGTTTAAGTTATAGGTTTTGGCTTTGGTTTAGGTTATAGGTTATGGGATTTGAGAATGGGTTCGGGTTTAGGTTATAGGTTTAGGTTAGGTTATAGGTTTTGGTTTAGGTTTAGGTTAAGGTTTAGGTTTAGGTTATAGGTTTTGGATTTGAGAATGGGTTCGGGTTTAGGTTATAGGTTTTAGTTTTGGTTTAGGTTATAGGTTTTGGGATTTGAGAATGGGTTCGGGTTTAGGTTATAGGTTATGGTTTTGGTTTAGGCTTAGGTTTAGGTTTTTTGGGATTTGAGAATGAGTTCGGGATTAGGTTATAGGTTTTGGTTTTAGTTTAGGTTAAGGTTTAGGTTATAGGTTTTGTTTAAGGTTTAAGTTTTTGGATTTGAGAATGGGTTCGGGTTTAGGTTATAGGTTATGGTTTAGGTTAAAGTTTAGGTTTTTGGATTTGAGAATGGGTTCGGGTTTAGGTTATAGGTTTAGGTTATAGGTTTTGGGATTTGAGAATGGGTTCGGGTTTAGGTTATAGGTTTTGGTTTTGGTTTAGGTTATAGGTTTTGGTTTAGGTTTAGGTTATAGGTTTAGGTTATAGGTTTTGGTTTAAGTTAAGGTTTAGGTTTTTGGATTTGAGAATGGGTTTGGGTTTAGGTTATAGGTTTTGGTTTTGGTTATATGTTTTGGTTAAAGTTTATGTTTTTTGATTTGAGAATGGGTTCGGGTTTAGGTTATAGGTTTTGGTTTTGGTTTAGGTTATAGGTCTTCGTTAAGGTTTAGGTTTTTGGACTTGAGAATGGTTTCGCGTTTAAGTTATAGGTTTTAGCTTTGGTTGAGGTTATAGGTTATGGGATTTGAGAATGGGTTCGTGTTTAGGTTATAGGTTTAGGTTAGGTTATAGGTTTTGGTTTAGGTTTAGGTTAAGGTTTAGGTTTAGGTTATAGGTTTTGGATTTAAGAATGGGTTCGGGTTTAGGTTATAGGTTTTGGGATTTGAGAATGGGTTCGGGTTTAGGTTATAGGTTATGGTTTTGGTTTAGGCTTAGGTTTAGGTTTTTGGGATTTGAGAATGGGTTCGGGATTAGGTTATAGGTTTTGGTTTTAGTTTAGGTTAAGGTTTAGGTTATAGGTTTTGTTCAAGGTTTAGGTTTTTGGATTTGAGAACGGGTTCGGGTTTAGGTTATAGGTTTTAGTTTAGGTTAAGCCCAGGTTTTTGGATTTGAGAACGGGTTCGGGTTCAGGTTTTGATTTAGGCCAAGGGCCCAGGCTTTCGGGCCCAGGTTACAGGTTTTAGTTCAGGATTTGAGTTTAGGTTACAGGTTTTGGTTCAGGTTATAGGTTTTGGTTTAGGTTAAGGTTTAGGTTTTGGATTTAAGTATGGGTTCGGGTTTAGGTTATAGGTTTTGGTTTTGGTTTTGGTTTTGGTTTAGGTTATAGGTTTTGGGATTTAAGAATGGGCTCGGGTTTAGGTTCTGAGTGTTTTGGTTAAGGTTTAGGTTAAGGTTTAGGTTTAGGTTTAGGTTATAGGTTTTTGGGATTTGAGAATAGGTTCGGGATTAGGTTGTAAGTTTTGGTTTTGGTTTAGGTTATAGGTTTTGGGATTTGAGAATGGATTCGGGTTTAGGTTATAGGTTTGGTTTTGGTTTAGGTTATAGGTTTTGGTTAAGGTTTAGATTTAGGTTATAGGTTTTGGTATTTGAGAATGGGTTCGAGTTTAGGTTATAGGTTTTGGTTTTGGTTTTGGTTATAAGTTTTAGTTTAGGTTTAGGTTAAGGTTTAGGTTATAGGTTTTTGGATTTGAGAATGGGTTATGGTTTAGGTTTAGGAATCGGTTCATGTTCGGGATTGGTTTTCAAGTTTAGGTTTAGGGTTTAGGGTTTAGGTTATAGGTTTTGGTTTTGGTTTAGGTTATAGGTTTTGGGATTTGAGAATGGACTCGGGTTTAGGTTACTGAGTTTTGGTTAAGGTTTAGGTTAAGATTTAGGTTAAGGTTTAGGTTTAGGTTTAGGTTATAGGTTTTTGGGATTTGAGAATGGGTTATGGTTTAGGTTTAGGAATCGGGTTCGTGTTCGGGATTGCGTTTAAGTCTTGGTTTTCAAGTTTAGGTTTAGGTTTAGGTTAGAGAGTTAAGATTAGGATTAGGTGTACGTTTAGCTCTAGGGAATTGAGTTTAGGTTATAGGTTTTGGTTTAGGTTATTGGTTTTGGTTTAGGTTAAGGTTTAGGTTATGGGATTTGAGAATGGGTTCGGGTTTAGGCTATAGGTTTTGGTTTTGGTTTAGGTTATAGGTTTTGGGATTTGAGAATGGGCTCGGGTTTAGGTTACTGTTTTGGTTAAGGTTTAGGTTAAGATTTAGGTTAAGGTTTAGGTTTAGGTTTAGGTTATAGGTTTTTGGGATTTGAGAATGGGTTATGGTTTAGGTTTAGGAATCGGGTTCGTGTTCGGGATTGCGTTTAAGTCTTGGTTTTCAAGTTTAGATTTAGGTTTAGGTTAGAGAGTTGAGATTAGGATTAGGTGTAGGTTTAGCTCTAGGGAATTGAGTTTAGGTTATAGGTTTTGGTTTAGGTTATTGGTTTTGGTTTAGGTTAAGGTTTAGGTTATGGGATTTGAGAATGGGTTCGGGTTTAGGTTATAGGTTTTGGTTTTGGTTTAGGTTTAGGTTTTTGGATTTGAGAATGGGTTCGGGTTTAGGTTTTGATTTAGGTTAAGGTTTAGGTTTTCGGGTTTAGGTTATAGGTTTTTTGGGATTTGAGAATGGGTTATGGTTTAGGTTTAGGAATCGGGTTCGTGTTCGGGATTGCATTTAAGTCTTGGTTTTCAAGTTTAGGTTTAGGTTTAGGTTAGAGCGTTGAGATTAGGATTAGGTGTAGGTTTAGCTCTAGGAATTGAGTTTAGGTTATAGGTTTTGGTTTAGGTTATTGGTTTTGGTTTAGGTTAAGGTTTAGGTTATGGGATTTGAGAATGGGTTCGGTTTTAGGCTATAGGTTTTGGTTTTGGTTTAGGTTATAGGTTTTGGGATTTGAGAATGGGCCCGGGTTTAGGTTGCGAGTTTTGGTTAAGGTTTAGGTTAAGATTTAGGTTAAGGTTTAGGTTTAGGTTTAGGTTATAGGTTTTTTGAGATTTGAGAATGGGTTATGGTTTAGGTTTAGGAATCGGGTTCGTGTTCGGGATTGCATTTAAGTCTTAGTTTTCAAGTTTAGGTTTAGGTTTAGGTTAGAGAGTCGAGATTAGGATTAGGTATAGGTTTAGCTCTAGGAATTGAGTTTAGGTTATAGGTTTTGGTTTAGGTTATTGGTTTTGGTTTAGGTTAAGGTTTAGGTTATGGGATTTGAGAATGGGTTCGGGTTTAGGCTATAGGTTTTGGTTTTGGTTTAGGTTATAGGTTTTGGGATTTGAGAATGGGCTCGGGTTTAGGTTCTGTGTTTTGGTTAAGGTTTAGGTTAAGATTTAGGTTAAGGTTTAGGTTTAGGTTTAGGTTATAGGTTTTTTGGGATTTGAGAATGGGTTATGGTTTAGGTTTAGGAATTGGGTTCATGTTCGGGATTGCGTTTAAGTCTTGGTTTTCAAGTTTAGATTTAGGTTTAGGTTAGAGAGTTGAGATTAGGATTAGGTGTAGGTTTAGCTCTAGGAATTGAGTTTAGGTTATAGGTTTTGGTTTAGGTTATTGGTTTTGGTTTATGTTAAGGTTTAGGTTATTGGATTTGAGAATGGGTTCGGGTTTAGGTTATAGGTTTTGGTTAAGGTTTAGATTTTTGAATTTGAGAATGTGTTCGGGTAGAGGTTATAGGTTTTGGTTTTAGTTTAGGTTTAGGTTATAGATTTTTGGATTTGAGAATGGGTTATGGTTTAGGTTTAGGAAATCGGGTTCAGTTCAAGATTGGATTTAAGTTTGGGTTTTCAAGTTAAGGTTTAGGTTTAGGTTAGGGAGTTGATATTAGGATTAGGTGTAGGTTTAGCTTTAGGGAATTGAGTTTAGGTTATAGGTTTAGGTTTTGGTTTAGGTTAGGGGTTTTGATTTAGGGTATAGGTTATAGGTTATAGGTTTTGGTTATAGGTTATAGGATTTGAGAATGGGTTTGGGTGTGGTCCCTGCAAATACAAATATAATACAAATATAAACACGGCCTGTCCAAATGGCCAGGCCCTTCCAATGCCGTCCATAGGAAATGGACAGCTTCATCATGGTCATAATAGCGGTTCCCACCTTCCAGGGACCCCCGCTCTTCCAGATAGCTCCGACGCACATCCGGGTCTACTCCATTAATCTCAAGCAAATACATAAACACGGCCAGTCCAAATAGCCAGGCCCCTCCAATGCCGTCTATAGGAAATGGACAGCTTCATCATGGTCATAACAACGGTTCCCACCTTCTAGGGACCCCCGCTCTTCCAGATAGCTCCGACGCACATCTGGGTCTGCTCCATTAATCTCGAGCAAATACATAAACACGGCCTGTTCAAATGGCCAGCCCCTCCAATGCCATCCATAGGAAATGGACAGCTTCATCATGGTCATAACAACGGTTCCTACCTTCCAGGGACCCCCGCTCTTCCGGATAGCTCCGACGCACATCCGGGTCTGCTCCATTAATCTCGAGCAAATATATAAACTCGTCTTGTCCAAATGGCCAGGCCCCTCCAATGCCGTCCATAGGAAATGGACAGCTTCATCATGGTCATAACAGCGGTTCCCACCTTCCAGGGACCCCCGCTCTTCCGGATAGCTCCGACGCACATCCGGGTCTGCTCCATCAATTTTGAGCAAATACATAAATACGCCCTGTCCAAATGGTCAGGCCATTCCAATCATGTGCATTCTTGACAAGAGACATACCAGATGCTTGAATCTAAAATACGCAGCTCCAATCCTCACACATGCAACATCCACCTGAAAGAATGCGCATAACCGTCATGCTTGAGTAATCAATACATGAATCTACATTTAAAACCATAAAACCAGAGATACTCATTACATTTTTTTGTTTAGGTTTAGGTTATAAGTTATATGTTATAGGTTATAGTTTTAGGGATTTGAGAATAGGTTAAGGTTTAGGGTATTGAGAATAGGTTAAGGTTTAGTTTAGGAAATCAGGTTCTGGTTCGGGATCGGGTTTAAGTTTGGGTTTTCAAGTTTAGGTTTAGGTTTAGGTTAGGGAGTTAAGATTAGGATTAGTTGTAGGTTTAAGTTTAGGGATTTGAGAATAGGTTAAGGTTTAGGTTTAGGAAATCGGGTTCGAGTTCCGGATCGGGTTTAGCTTTGGGTTTTCAAGTTTAGGTTTCGGTTTAGGTTAGGAAATTAAGATTAGGATTAGGTGTAGGTTTAGGTTTAGGGATTTAAGAATAGGTTAAGGTTATATTGGTTGCAGAATATAACCGTCTCCTCTTGGATGTACTGCTCTGCAATACAACCCTCAGGTCGTGTCTTGTTACATACATAGGCCTTGAATATCTTCATGAACCTGACAAAGTTAATAAGACATTATATATACATGTAAATGTAGATGTCAAGCCGATTTATTCTTACTAAGCTCACAGCGTACCTTTCGAATGGATACATCCATCGATAGTATACAGGACCACATATGCGAGTCTCGTAAGCCAAATGGATCGACAAATGCATCATAATGACAAATATCGATGGCGGGCATATAGTTTCAAGCTAACATAGCGTCCTAGCCATACCCCTCTCGAGAGTAAGGAGTGTTTGAAGGTCTACGGTTGTCGAGCACAAGGCATTAAAAAATGTGCAAAAGCTAGTAATTATAGGACGAATGACCTTCCTATCCCTGAATGCATGCTGGATGAGAACTGGGAGCAGATGTTGCATCAACACATGATACGAATGAGACTTCATTCCCTTTAAATCCAAGCAATCTTCCTTTACGATGGTCCTCCAATTCGCACTAAAACCGATAGGAACACGCAGCTCATGTAAAGTCTAGATGAAAAGTTTTTTCTCTTCTTTTCTTAGACAGAAAGGACCTTGTTTTTGAATCACCTTACCATTGTTCTTTTTCAGCCATAGACGCTTCTTAATTTCCAATTGTTTCAGATCCCTGCGTGCATTAGCATCATCCTTGGTTTTGCCAGGCGTGTTCATCATCAAGGCAACTAGGATTTCACATATATTTTTCTCAATATGCATGACATCAAGGTTGTGACGCACGAGAATATCTTTCTAATACTCCAGATCAAATAATATAGACCGTTTGAAGAACCACGGTGATTCAACATCATCCACCAGCTCTTGTCGACCTCCTTCAATACCCCTTATATTACTCTTCCCAGTCTTCCCCCACTGCATATTCAAGTTCGCGGTTTGTCTTTTGACCTCAATCCCATCCAGACGGATCGGTTGACGTCGTATTTCCACCTTCTTGTTGAACGTGCCAGCACTTGTGTCCTTCCTAGCCTGTTCTGACATTGGCAACCATCGTCTGTAGCCCATATAAACATGTTTCTTTCCATATTGGAGTCGCAGAGAATCTGTGTTAGGACCACATATGGGATAACCATATTTACCCTTTGTACTACAACCAGAAACGTTACCATATGCTGGATTGTCCAAAGCAGAACATGTTTCTTTCCATATTGGAGTCGCAGAGAATCTGTGTTAGGACCACATATGGGATAACCATATTTACCCTTTGTCCTACAACCAGAAACGTTACCATATGCTGGATTGTCCAAAGCAGAACGGCACGCATGTTGAATTTGTTTTCATGGTATGCATCAAACGTCGTGACCCCTTCTCGCCATAACTTTTGCAGTTCATCAATCAATGGCTATAAATAAACATCAATATCCTTTCCTGGTTGTCGTGGTCCCTCAATGAGCAAAGTTAACATAGTAAACTGAGGTTTCATGCAAAGCTTTGGTGGAAGGTTGTACGTCACACACATAACGGACCATGAACTATGTGACATACTGAAAGTGCCAAATGGGTTAAACCCATCTGTAGCCAAACCCAATCGAACATTGCGAGGCTCAGCTGAAAAATCTGTATACTTGTCATCAAGATTCTTCCATGCAATAGAATCAGCCGGATGCTCCATCTTTCCATGTTGAAATTTCTTGGTTGAGTGCCAAGACATTTCTTTCGCCAACCATTGCACACTGAACATTCTTTGTAGCCTTGGTGTTAATGGAAAATACCTTAACACCTTCCTAGGTATTCGAGATTGTTTTTTCTCAAAATCCATTTCAGTCTTGTACTTAGAAGTTTTACAATTTGGACAAATGGTTTTCATCTCGTTCTCTCTCCAGTATAAGATGCAGTCATTTGGACAAGCATGAATTTTCACATAATCAAGACCCAACTTTGTAATGATCTTCTTCGCTTAGTAGGTATTAGTTGGGGCCTTGTTACCATAAGGTAACACCTTCTTCAGTAGTTGAAGGAGCTCTGTAAAGCTTTTTTCACTCCATCCATGATTCACCTTTAATTTGAAAAGCTGTACAATGAAAGTCAGTACAGTGAAATCTTGGGCCCCAGGGTATAGCTCAGTCATTGCGTCTCGCAGATTTGCTTCAAACTCATTAGTTTCATTTTCTCCAAAGACGCCTTCAACTATGAAATGCATAAGCACTTCGCGTGGCCAACCACTATCGCCAACCGAAGTACTACTCGGGTTCGTCGAACACATCTCACGTGGCAAATGAATCACAGCCACGAATTCAATTCTTGTACCGATTGTCTGGACTACAATTATAGCCCCAAACATGATAACTTGCAGATAGATAAAGCAGTAATGGATCAAGATTTAACTCATACTATCAAGGTATGGTATTATCCGTTTAGGGTCGCTGTGGTCATTGCAGACGCACTCGTTGCTCCGCTCCCCATCACCCATGGCGGATCATACAACAGTAAATATAAATTTAAACATATGCATTACATAGTTATAATCATAAAGCAGTTGAGCATGTTATGAATCACAACACAAGCATGAGTTTATACATGTTCAATTCCTAATCACACAACAATCCACGGAGATCATACACATAGTTAAAAGAGGTTGAGAATCATATCTCAACACCCTTATACATTACAATTTGCTAACTACTACTCATTCAGACATTTCAAGAAACACTTAAACAAACATACATCAACATACATGACATATGTCGATCACATAGGCATTAGACCAAATCCTTTCACTAGGGAGTTGCCCCAATCATAACACGCGTACACCCACGACGGATAGTCATGGCAAGAAGGAATCCAAGTTCCATATTCATTCAGTCATTTTCGCAAACACTTGGGCCACACATTTTAGCATATATAGTGTATATTGGCCGTGGCGTGATTTAGGGAAAATCCTTTCGTCAAAAGGGTATCGCCAATACAACAATCATGAATCCATGACAATTAGTCATGGCGAGCATGAATGAGGATTCTATACTCATTCAGTCATTTTCACAAACACTTAGAATACACTATTACAACATACATGGTGTATGTTAGTAAAACATGTATTAGGGCTATCCTTTAGCCAAGTGAGTATTTTATCCATGTATAATATATTACTACAGCAAATAATCATGATAAATGCATCTCCAAAATTTATACGTATACAGTATTTTCTAGAATACGCATTTTCAACATACATAATGTATACAAGCAAACATGTATTACGGCGATTCCCTTCGCCAAGCAAATATTTTATACACACATAATATATTTATACGACAATTAATCATGATAAACACATCGCTAAAATATACATGTATACGGTACTTCTTACAATACCGTATTTCTACATACATAGTATTTATTAGTAAACATGTATTTAGGCGAATCCTTTCCCCAAATAAGTATTTTATCCATACGTCATATATCCATACGACAAATAAACATGTCAAACACATTTTCATAAAAAATACGTATACGGTATTTTATACGAATACCTAGAGTATGTGAAATTCCAAATTCTACAATTCTAATCGAAACTGAAAACGGAAAGCACTTTGTACATGTGCAATTGCATGCAGATCATGAATCTATCATTATCTGACATTGAAAGCATTGAAAACCATAACCTATACACCTAAAGTCCGCACCTTTTGTCGTAGAATCGTAACGGAGTTGATAGGTTTGCTAAGCTCCCGTATTCGGCAGTTTGGCAACCTATGGAACGAAATACGTTAGCTATTTCATAACCTGTAGCCTATACACCTCAAAACAGGTCTAGGGTTAAGGTTTATTACCTTAAAACGGGGTCGGTATCACCGGGAAAGCGTCTGGAAAGAGGCGGTGCAGCCCGTGGAACGGCAGGGAAGTACGGCAGGGAGAAGCTCCCACTTCTCCCTCACTTTCTCTCTCTTTTCTCTCTCTCAATCTCAAATTCGTATGGCTGCCATGAGAGAGGGTTTAAGGTCCTTATATAGCCTAAGAATTCCCCAAAACAGACTCCAGGTCAAAGTATACTTATGTTATAACCAAAGCGGACCTATTTTAGTTCAACGGAGGACTTCTGGCGGGCCTCCTTGAGGCGTAGGTTTATCACTGGATTACACATCTAATGGGCGGAGTGGATCTCACATACATATCAGAGTGGGCCCATAAAAATCAGAGATCGGAGTTCGTGTGGTTCCTTTTCCCAAAACACTACTGGTTGGCGTAATTTAATATGATAATTAAGGCTCATAATGCTTATAAGAGAAGTGGCGTTATTTTGGTAATTAATCCTCGTAATGCCAGCAGATGAGTGATTTAAACAAACTTTGGAAAAGAGTGGCCCGTTCGGGTCAGCCCACCACGGTGTTAGTTTTAAATCACGGGTGGGCTTGAATTTTGTCTTCTATACCCAACATAAGATTACACATCTAATGGTTGGAGTGGATCACACATACACATCAAGGTGAGTCCCATAAAAATTAAAAAATAATAATAATAATAATAATAATAATAAATCAAAATAGAGCGTATGGTGAAATTCTTTTTTCCAATAAAAAAAAAGTCCAAGTTCGTCAGGTTGGAGTACCGTTTTGTGTCCAGCCGGTACGTACGTATCATCCAACCTTTTGCTTAAAAATGACATCCAATCTGTCTAATAGGTTGACCCATCACAAGCATTACTTTTTTTAAACACCACAATGACCAAATATACAAGTCAGTTGACCAAACACAATTTGGTTAATTTTAATGGTGGGACTTTCTATCTTTACTACTTACCATGGTTTAGCCCAATCTAGTGTTGAATCTACCTTAATTGTAAGTCCATGTACAAACACAAGGTGGCCCACATGATAGACGGGGTGGATCTACTCCACATGAACTCTTTCCTTCTACATCTAGGAAAACAATGCCGCGTTACCCTTTGGAAGGTCAGGCAAACTTTATGCTAAATATTTGGAAAGAGGATACATGCGAAGGGAGAGTAAATATATGATGGGCTACACACCTATTATAGATTTGGACCATCCAACTCAAAATCAGATCTGTGCATTAGATAAATTACATGTAAACATGCCAAGGACAATCTTTTTTTTTTTTTTTTTGATGATCTTATGATCAATCATGTCAAATACTTATGGAAAGTGTTAGTTGTTAATAAGCGTCAACGATCCAGATTTAACAAGCATACGTACTTTTCTTACAAGTGTTGCTTCTTTGTTTTTGTTACATAACTTTTCTTAGTGGGTCTTAACTGATGAATGGCCTAGATCTTTGACACACATGTTACTTTACATAACTATGACATGCATTCTAAAACCTATCATATGTAAGTGTATGTATTATATAAAAGAGTGAATTTTCTCATTAAATGTAAAGCTAGTTGGACGAAAATGCAATGTCCAACTAGTTGTGTGTGAGCATTACTATATATATATATATATATATATATATATATATATATATAGAGAGAGAGAGAGAGAGAGAGAGAGAGAGAGAGAGAGAGAGAGAGAAAGAGAGAGAGATGCCCACACACAACTAGTTGGACCATGAGTTTTGGTCCAACTAGCTGGGCATTTAATGAAAAAAAATTCCCTATATGGGATTTTATAATGCATGTAGTAAATGGCATATTTGTTAAGATCTAAGCTATTCATTAGCCTTTGTTTTTTTTTTTTTTTTTTTTTTTTTTTTTTTTTTTTAACACACGCACGCATGCCCCCCACACACTCACACGATGGTGGAATTTCACCACCCATGGGTACCTGAACCCTTCCACTGGTGTAAGAGGAAGGACATGGCCATTGAATTAATTTATTTTTTGAACTGATTTTCAAAGTAGAAATACAGTAGGATTATAAAATAGGCTAAAAAGGTAATAATTATCTATTTACAAAGTAATTACAGTTGAGTTAAAAAATCAAGCATGCCCTCGTATATCTTCCTTCAATTGCACAACTACTTCCAACCAAAATGAATATCTCATACACCACCAAGATTTCGGTGATGTTTCTCCAAAATGTGGTTACCACTATGTTCAGTGGTCCAATCTAGGCCGTCCATATGCCTCAAATCACAAGATCTACCATCCAATGATGATCATTCATTAACGGCTAGATTATCTTATTTGTTCTTTCAAGAGACCTGTCAACTAGTGATGGGGCCCATTTTACTGATCTGAGTCATTCAAATAGTGTCTCAGGCTACTAGAGAGTAGTTCAAGCATCACGTGGGCCGGGCTTGGACAGAGCTTGCCCCCATCCTAACCCGGCCCAATGACACCCCTAGCTCTGACAATACAGGCAGCCTGTAGGTGATCAGTTCACTAATCTTAATAGCTAGATCAACCAATCTCACATGCACAGCCATATCATGTTTTGGATGGGGAAATTTTAAGTAAATGGAGTGTCCATTGTACATGTGTTGATTGTAAAACTGCATGGCTATGGTGTTGAAATGCAAAACTCTTTGTTATCAATATACTTTAATCTAGGATGCAGATCTGTCTCAAGGATCCAAGTAAGAACTTACCTTTAGAAGGGTCCAAAATAGGGATTACTACATGCTGCAGTGTAAGTACTGGGATGTTTGAGAGACCAATAAAGCAACATCAAACATGCAAGAAATAAAGATCAATACGTGTAATACAAGAAAAAGACAAATATTCGGTAGAATTTCACAAATATCTTGGAGAGACGTCCCTAAAAAAAAAAAAAAAAAAAAAAAAAAAGAACTAGATTACATGAGTGCATAGATACATACCGAGAGACGAGAAGGCAAAAGAAGAGCCCGCAATATGAGTGTGGCATCCGAACAGCAACCACGATGAAACAGATTGTTAACCTGTAACAAAGGAAAAAATGCATTTACTACATGTGTAGGAGATACTGATGCACCATTCTCTAAGGGGATGCTTAGAAGTCCCGGTTGATATGGCGGTGTGTTTCACTAGTGCATAATTGCAGGTGAGATATGTTCAGGACGTTGCCATACCCCACTTCTTAAGCCCACTTAAAGCAGGTTCCATTTTCTGTCCACCCCAGAAGTAAACCACACATAGTTGACTCAGAAATCAAGCCAACCACTATTTAGCACTACATAAAAATACATTCAAGGAGGATTTAGTGCGGCCCCCGCCTCACCCAAGACACTGTGGCCCTAAGGTGGCCACTTGATGTATGTATTCTATTCTATATCTACACCTGCAAACCCATTAGTGGGCGGGAGCGTTGAATCCCTATGATTTCAAAAATAGAGAGAGAGAGAGAAAGAGAGAGAGAAACTTACCATCAAATAGGGGAATGCAGCGGAATGCGGTGAAACCAAGTTCCCTTACCGTCCTTCTTCTTCTCCTTCTTACAGCGAAATGGGGTTTTGACAACAGAGATTTGGGGAATGCGGCCAATAGACAAGGAGAGAGGGTGAGGAAGAGCGGGAGATCGAGCGAGGGCAACGGAAAGAGAGAGGCTGAGATGGAGAGAGAGATGGAGAGATGATTTTCGTCTGCGTAGGGAGAAAATGGCGAACGAAATTTTGGTCTGGAAGGGTTTGGGGAGGGCGTTTTGGAAGGGTTTGGGGTTTAGGTTTAGGAATCGGGTTCGGGTACAGAGTAACTAAGTACGCTAAGCGTACTGACTAAACTTTGTGGGTCCCACAATCATTCTTGCATTTTATCCACTCCGTCCATACATTTTAGAAGATAATTTTAGGTCTTCAACCTAAAAATGAAGCATATCCAAAGCACAAATGGACCACACCACCGGAAACAGTGTGAATTCAATATCTACCATTGAAAATTTCGTGGGGGCCATAAAAGTTTTAGATCAATATGATATTTGTTCTTTCACTTCATCCATGTCTTTGTGATATTATGAACAGGGTTAGATGACAAATTAACATCACTGTGGGCCATATAAATGTTCCAACGGTGGAAATCATTATTCCCACAGTTTCCTATAGTAATATCCCCTTGAGTTTTAGATATACCTCAATTTTGGTATCAACGACTAAAATGATATGAAAAAACGGATGGACAGAGTGGATAAGACAATTACATTCACAGTGGGCCACAATTGAGTTTACCTAGTATGCCAAGAGCGTACAAGCTCATCTGTTCAGTCCTTGGAGGGGGCGCGTGATGGACGGCCCCCCTGGGACGTTGGGTTTTAGGTCGTGGGGCCCACTGTGATGTATTTTACACATCCACTCCATCCATTATTTTTAAATTATTATTTTAAATGTTGATACAAAAAATTAGTAAGATCGAACCTGTAAAGAAACCACATAACATATTAACAGTAGATATTTTATTTTTATTATTTCTCATGGAGTGGTCCACTTAGACATTTAATCTATATAATTTTTGAGTTCATTCACTAAAATTATATATTAAAATTAATGGGCGGCTTAGATGACCCCATGGAGCCCCATAAGCACCATTTATGTTTAATAATGGTGAGGTGAGGAGTTGAGCTTTAGCTACAGATCAGCTAGGCTTTTGCTACGGATTAAATCCGTAGCTAATTTACTACGGATTAAATCTGTAGCCAAATGTTTTCAACCTCTGTATCATTTGCTCGATTTTTTGGTAGTGGTTATATAACGCCCTGAAAATCGGGGGTCGAGCATAAACTCAACTCCCGAGTTCCAGAACATCACTTATGCAACAAAATGAATGATGATTGACTGTTGACTGTATTCGTGCATTGAACATGAGTGAGATTAAGCCAAAACAGCATATCATACTCCAGAGACAGTTAAATTTGCAAGCGGAAGACTATG
Source organism: Magnolia changhungtana (assembly GCA_030180095.1). Taxonomy (NCBI): domain Eukaryota; kingdom Viridiplantae; phylum Streptophyta; class Magnoliopsida; order Magnoliales; family Magnoliaceae; genus Magnolia; species Magnolia changhungtana. The sequence continues at coordinate 1,644,550 of JASAUF010000446.1, forward strand.
ATAGATAGATAAAATATATAAACTATGATGAGTCTCCAGAGTGTGATAACATTACCAGGTTAAATAATTAGAAGTACAGTTCTAAAATATACCAATGTGTAAGTTTAATGTCTTCTATCCCAAGTACCATAGCCCCGTCAATACAGTACCAGGTCTTCAGAGACCCGTCAGAGAGTTGCATGATAGGAGAACTCCTCCTCATCACCATAGAAGTAGTCCGACTCTGCTTCATAAGCATCACCATCATCTGAAACTCAACAAATCTGGTTGGTGTGTACAACACCGTCCCGTAACGTGGGAGTGAGTAGCTAACTCAGTGGAACAATAAAGCATAAGTTATCATGTTATCAATACAGTCAAGCAGTAATGATAAAGCAGTAAATCAAACACTCCTAGTTACTCTGATTAATGCAAGTATGAATGCAGGTATGATGGATGCCCTCACCAACATACTCCCTCATGCGACACCATCTCACGTTCACGGCATGCTTACATCCCACAGTGCTCCACATCTTCCAGGCACATGCGATGCATGATGAGCATGATTACCGAGTTTTTAATTAATCCATTTCAAACAGCAGGGTTGGGAAACTAAGGTACCTCCCTTGTATCATTCCCAAACATGATCCATTCTAGGGTCGTCAGTCCTAGTTAATATCAGACGATGGTGTGTTTTCTAGGTCACTGCGAGAGGTCGCTGTGGTCGTTACGCACAAAGGTTGCACCACTCCCCCATCACCCCTTAAACGATTCATCACTATACAGAAACAGGCCTAGTTCATACTCTATATATCGTGGCGAACCCTAAGGCGCACTGCGACTTCAGAATATGCTCGCGGTCACTACAAAGGGCTGCCAAGGCTGTTATGCACAAAGGTTGCACCACTCCCCCATCACCTTATCAATGTAGGCCGACAGCGCGAATATAGTGTCTCATGCCACCATAATCGGCTCACGAGTTAAGTTGCTCACTGGTCACTATGGGGAGGCACGTAGCCCCAGCGTAGGTCGACAGCTCAACCACGGTGTCCCATACCACCATGCCCGGCTCATGAGTCTTAGCGGATCGAGGTACCATGGTTAACGGGATTTTCACTGGTAAGTTTGGTACCCTAGGTTCAAACATTAGCGACCAAACATGGTGAACATACATAAGACACACGGGTTACTTGACGTATTCGGCTGGCTCGAGCGCACAACAAGTTGGGCGATATGAAGCGCAGAAGCACCTCGTGTGGCCAACCACTATCGCCAACCGAAGTACGACACGGGTTCGCCAACACATCATGTGTGGCGAAACAAATCTCAACCACAATTCCAAGTCTGATACTGGATGCCTGGACTATGGACATAGTCCCAAGCTCAATCAATTCCTAACCATAACATGTGAAGTACAGTATGATAAACAAGGTAATTCAGAACGCTTAGCAATCATGTTATAAAGCATGTCATAAAGCATGTTAATAAACAAGTTACAAAGCATGTTCAAAAGCATGTTGTAAAGCACTATACAAATAGGGATACAAATACATATATTTCATAGGTGAGTGGTTAGAGTAAATAACCACATGGAGGGTATCATATGTGGCTCTAAGGTAGTTGAGAATCCCATCTCAGCACCTACCTAAGGTTCTAACACTTAAGCACTTACATTCACAAGCAATTTTTACAAACACTTGGAATGCACTTTTTCAACATACATGACGTATGTTAGAGGAAAGTGCACTAGGGTTGTCCCTTTACCAAACTAGTATTTTATATGTATATATCATATTCATACAGCAAATAATCATGATAATTACATCAGCAAAATTTATACGCATGGGGTATTTTCTATGATACCTAATTTCGACATACATAGTATTTACAAGGGAACTTGTATTACGGCGATTCCTTTCGCCAAGCAATTATTTTATACGCACATAATATATTTATACAACAATTAATCATGACAAACACCTCGCTAAAATATACATGTATACGGTACTTCTTACAATACCGTATTTCTACATACATAGTGTTTATTAGTAAACATGTATTTAGGCGAATCCTTTCGCCAAATGAGTATTTTATCCATACGTCATATATCCATACGACAAATAAACATGTCAAACACATTTCCATAAAAAATACATATACGGTATTTTATACGAATACCTAGAGTATGTGAAATTCCAAATTCTACAATTTTAATCGAAACAGAAAACGGAAAGCACTTTGTACATGTGCAATTGCATGCAGATCATGAATCTACCATTATCTGACATTGAAAGCGTTGAAAACCGTAACCTATACACCTAAAGTCCTCACCTTTTGTCGTAGAATCGTAACGGAGTCGATAGGTTCGCTAAGCTTCCGTATATGGGAGTTTGGCAACCTAAAGAATGAAACAGGTTAGCTATTTCATAACCTACAACCTATACAACCCTAAAACAGGTTAGGGTTAGGGTTTCTTACCTAGAAACGATGCCGGAATCACCGGAAAAACGATGACAATCAGGGGGTGGAGCCCGAATAGTGGCAGGGAACAGCAGCAGGGAGTTCCTCCCACATCTCCCACACTTTCTCTCTCTTTTCTCTCTCTCAATCTCAAATTCGTATGGCTGCCGTGAGAGAGGGTTTAAGGTTCTTATATAGCCTAAAAATTTACCGAAATAGACTGATGTTCAAAGTATACTTAGGTTATAACCAAAGCAGGGCTTTTTCAGCTCAACGGAGGACTTCTGGCGGGCCTCCTTGAGCCAGAGGTCGGACTTAAGCTCACTAACGCTGGATCTACGTTCTATTAAGTTTTCATTTTGGTCGGGATTCCAGATCACGCGTGGCGGACCAGTTTCAGTTCAACGGTCAACGAATCTCGATTGGAGATTTCGAGTACATGTAAATGTGTATGAAATTTCTCCTGATCCGAGGGTGTAATTTGGTCAGATTCTGACAGTCTGGTTACTTAAAACTGATCCGCAACCGACGAGTCTCAGATTACTATTCAAGATATTTATTTTTAAAGAAAACAAGTGTTTTCACACTCTCTCGCTCCGGACTCAAGCAAACAGCCGTGGGACACTGCCTTGGGCTGATTTCTGAGATGGTTGTCAAGCCCAGCGAGGCGGTCCTAGTTCCTTAACTTCGTGTTAATCGGACTTCCGACGTGCGGTCCAGATCCGATACGGAGTTTCGAGATGCTCCCGAGAGCAGCCGGGTAATGAGATTGATCCTAGATTTTAGGGTAACCTAGCGTCAATGATTCTACAAGTTTTGGGTCTTGCAGATCGTATTTAAAGCGATTCAAATAGATTTCATGGCTAATCTAGTTTAGCACTTAGTTAACTTTGTCAAATTTCTAAAGGATTTAATCCTAAGTGATTTCCGTCTGAGGTAGTATTTAGTACTTTGCAGTTTGTATCTAAAGTGATCCAAGTTATACTACTTAGCTAGTTTAAGATAGTGTCTAGGGCGAAGGTGCTTTGAAAAATTGAAAGAACAAGGTAGTGAAGGGTGGGATTTGTGAAGAAAATGGTTTGAAAAGGGATTTGAGGCTTTAATTGAGCGTTTAAGAAGTTAAACCTGTGTTAGGATTGATCCATTGCCTAAGGACGTCTAATCCCAGGTTAGCAAAAATCCGGGATGTTACAGGTTATTTCAGCTCAACGGAGGATTTCTGGCGGGCCTCCTTAAGCCAAAAGTCAGACTTATGCTCACTAACCTTGGATCTACGTGGAGTTTAGTTTTTGTCTCAGTCGGATCCCCAGATCACGCGTGGCGGACCAGTTTCAGTTCAACGGTCATCGGGTCTCGATCCAAAATTTCAAGTACATGTAAATGTTTATGAAATTTTTCCTGATCCAAGGGTGTGTTTGGGTCAGATTCTGATGGTCTGGTTGCTTACAAATTGACCGCAAGTATTAAGTCTCAGATCACTATTCCAGATATTTATTTTGTAAAGGAAACATATGTTTTCACACTCCTTCGCTCCGAACTCAAGCGAACAACCGTGGGACACTGTCTGGGTCTGATTTTTGAAAAGATTGTCAAGCCCAGCGAGGCGGTCCTAAGTTCTTAACCTCGTATTATTCGGACTCCCGATGTGCGGTTTAGATCTGATACGGAGTTTCAATGTGTTCCCGAGAGCAGTCGGGTAATGAGTTTGATCCTAGATTTTAGGATAACCTAGCGTCAATGATTCTACAAGTTTTGGGTCTTGTAGATCATATTTAAAGCAATTCAAGCAGATTTCATGGCTAATCTAGTTTAGCACTTAGTTAACTTTGTCAAATTTCTAAAAGATTTAATCCTAAGTGATTTCTGGTCGAGGTGGTACTCGAGTCATTGTAAGAAAACTTACGAGTCGTTACACAGAACCTTTTTGCTACAAGGAGATGCCCCAACGTCTAGACTGAGTAGATGCATGAGCGCACGAGTGCCGAATACCAGTAGGTTGTGTCTCCAACTGTGTCGTGATCGGTTGGAAGGGGTGTGGCCTTATCTGTCCGAGTGAGGGGGTTGTAAGTTAGGCTGATTATGACCAGTTCATAAATGGGTCCACTATCGACGAGCCGGGTAAGTATAAGCAGACTACTAGTCAGGTGGATGGTGTGGTTTCTTCCACTCTCTGACCTGTGCGACTAGGGAGCCCGCAGCCAATGTGGAGTGTATTAGACCTTAGTGATATTCCAGAGAGGAACTTACTGATATATGTACTTGATATGAGGACTAACATGCTTATGTTGCATCTAGCATATGACATTTGGCTACGTAGGTCTTCCATCGCATAGCCTTGGTGTGGTTGATAGCATTTATGGACTTGCCAGCATTTCCACTTACTCTGATATTGTATGCTTGGTATATGCATTGCGCACACACGTACACACCCTCTAAGCTTTTCATAAGTTTATGACGACCGTTGCGTGCTGGTGACGTTGGATCGCGACAGCGCTGAGGCAGATCATCTTGGAGCTTTTGACTATCTTTATATTTCCCTTTCTGGATTGTACTCAAAGTTTTTGATATAGTGGGAATGTGGTGATGTTGTTTGTGACTTGGTAATGCTTGTGGTTATGCTCCTTTACCAAAAAAAATAGGCTGAAAATCCTCCTTGAAGGATCCCAAGATCGGAACATAGCATATGCGTGCCGAGAGTCGAGAATGGAGTACTATGGAGGCTGTCGGCGCCGGACTAGGCGATCGAAAATTCTGTGAGCCCGGTTCCGAGTTTGGGGCATGACATATGCACTCAAATTGCCTTAGCTCATATGAATTTCTATGTTAGTCATAACGCGGCCTACATGTTCGATAAAATGCCCAATAGAGTAGAATTTTCTGATTTATTACTTGTATATTTTCCTATAGTTGCATAGTTGATTTATTAGTGTTATTAATTGACTGGGACTACTTGGGTAGTCGGGTTGGCCGGCAAACCACATATCCATTGGAGCGGCCCTGACTAGGTCGGTTGCCCGAGACTAGTCCAATTGACCAGGGGCGAACACGGACAACCGACAGTAGTTGGACTACTCGGGATGCTTGCACCCAATGCCGATTATGCCAAGGTTCACCCGAATCAACAGAATTAGCCTAATAGCCGAGCAACAGTGTGTGTCCACCGTGTATGATTACGCCCGCCTAAATCTGGAGCACCCCATACCCTAGAGAGGCCTACTAATAACAGTTAGTGATACGATCCTCAGGTCTCGAGAGCTGGGCAACTTGGGAGTTGTGGTTGTGTGTTGAGTGAATGTTGGAATAACTGAATGTGGTTTTGGAGTCGCTTATGAGGGAGTGTTGGATTGTGAGGGCATGCATCATCTCACGATAAAATGCACATGCATTAATAAGAGCATTTAAGAATTGGGTATTTAAGTTGTTTTATCATTACTTGTACTGGTGGAATTGATAATGTGCATAACTTAGAGTTAATGGAACCACTAAGTTGAAAAAGGAAGAAGTTAGAAGGGATATTACCGAAAACGAATCACTAAGTTAGATGCTACAAAAAAAATAAAATCAGATTAATACTAAATAAAACAACTAGAATCTAAGGATTTTAAAACTAATCTAACTAGAAATGAAAACAAATCAGTACTAATCCTAAACTAAATCTAAAACTAGAATAATTCAGAAAATACACCGCAGTCCCTGACAACGACGCCAAAAACTTGTTCGCTTGATACCCCAAGTGCAAGGTTATGAAGTAATGATAATCTCGGTGAGATCGAGGTTGAACCCATAGGGACTGGATATGTGTAATTTCCCGAATTACTTTAGATTTAGAATTAGGAACTAAACTAAATTTGTAAATTAAAAGAGATGTTGTTGTGAATTAAAACTATCAAGGTAAAGGAAACTAGAGCGCCAAGGATCCACTTGCATTCATCTTAATGCATCCTTACTTGATTCAACCAATACTTTAACTGAAATTGAAGTCCTAATCTATCTAGTTGGGAGATTCAACAATTAAAACATCATAAATATCCCATCATAGATCTGAACATTCATAGTATCGGTTCCATATATAATCGTCTAGTTAAATTGATTGTAGAGAGTTCAAAGCATCTACCATACCCTTAGTCAATGGTAGAATAGATAATTCTACAAATCAAACAATCAAAAAATAGAAGAGAAAGGCATTCATGAAGTTCTCAAGCATCTAGCGTGCCTGGAGTCAACGATAGATCAAAGTAAATTTAAAAAAAAAATACTTCTTTAATTAAACAATAAACTATGAAATATCCAACAAGAAGATCAAACAACTTGAATCAAAATAAAAAAAATATTAAAATAAACTATAAGCTTCACCTCTTAGCTTTAGCTTAGAGATTAGCCAACCAAAGAAAACATGAAAAACTAAATAGAATAGAGGATTTGGAGAAGATGGACTCCTTGAAGTTCTCCAGCATGTTTCCTTCTTCCTTCTATCATAATTCATTCTTTATAAACTCCCAAAAGACCGCTTTATATAGGCTTTGATTAGAACGATTTTGAAACTACCTCAAATTTACGCAATTGAGTTACGCCTCAGTTGTACCAAAGTTACTGTCGGTCACATCGAAGTCGAATTTGAATTATATTTGGACTCTTTGTTTCCCTTCAGTCGCATCGAGTGTTTCTTCAGTTACACTAAATTAATCCTCAGTCCAACTGAATTATCTCTGAAATTCATGTTTGTTGCTGGATTGTTTTGTGTACTTTTGGTCGCACCGAACCTATCTTCGGTCACACCGAACATGGCTTTGGTCAGGCCGAAGGTCAAGCCTAGGAGTTCGTTTTCTTCAGTTGCTTCTGTGATTTTTATAGTCTTTTCTTCCTTCTTTGCACTTGGTTTTCTTGAATCTTTGGCATGTAAATTCTTCATTCTTGACCTTTAAATCTCTAAGCCTCACTTTGGTGATATTTTGAGCATTAATTCACCACTTTTAGTGTCCATTTTTCCAAAGCTCTCGAAATCACCTTATAAAATAAAACAAGTGTAAATAGATCAATTAAACACTATCATGTTCATAAAACTCAAGAATAAATAGGGAAAAATATGCAATATTTCATTTTCAACAATAGTGTAATCAAATAGTGTCTAAATGAGATGATTTGAAAGCCATTTTAAATTTCATTAAATAATATGTTCAACGAGCATAAAATCACATAAATCAGGCATGTAGTGAGGTGGTTATAGCCATTTTCATAGGCTTGGTGCCCTAGAGTGAATATCTGCAGTCTATAGTGAGAATATCGGTGATCTATTATATATATCGGTGATTCACACCGAATATCGACGATCCATAGTGAATATCAATGATCTACACTATATATTAGCTATCCATAGTGAATATCAATGATCTACACTGAATATTAGCAATCCACAATATAAATATCAGTGATTCACAGTGAATACGGACGATCTATAGTAACTATCTACGGTCCACCATACAACATTCATCCATTACAACATACTTCCATCTCAACATTCTTCTATTACAAAAATTCATCCATTATAGCAGTCGTCCATTACAACATTCTTCTATTACTAAATTCATCCATTACAACATCCTTCCATTATAAAAATTCATTTATTATAACATAATTACATACTTTCCTCCATTCACAGACTCCCACAATTCATACTATATATATATATATATATATATATATATATATATATATATATATATATAAATAACTATAAAGGAAACCAAGGAAGTAAGAAGGAATAAGAAAAGAATAAGGAAGAATGAAAGAAGAAGTAAGAAGAAAGAAGGAAGAAGGAAGAAAGAAGTAAGAAGGAAGAAGGAAAGGAATAAAAAAACACAATCATCCCTTTCACACCCTCCCATTCCATGAAAAAATAAAAAATAAAAAAGGAAATGACCAAATAACCCTTATCCAAAAGGGCCTCACATTTTGAACCTATCCACATCGTATGTGGGGGCTGTTGGATTGTCACGAAGGAAATTCAACCCCTCTGCATGTAAGGTATTTTAGTTTTAGTCATCAGTTCAAGTTTGAGGGCAAATCTCATTGCAAATAGGCTACATCGAATGAAATAGTTCAGAATTAACCCACATCGTTAGTTTAGTTATGGACTACAAACATTTACAAAAAAAAAAAAAAAAAAAAAAAAAAATCTAAAAATCTCTTTTCTAGTTCACAACAGTTTGATTAAAATGAATGGATTAGATCGACCAATGAGTGGGCGAATTTCAATTTTTTATAGAGCCTATGTCCCATTTTTCAAGAATTTTTTTTCCTCCTCGCACGAGTGCTTGCCAAAGGTGGAGTAGTTACGTGGAAGATGCATTTTCATGAAAAAAAAAAAAAAACCTAAAAAGTGATTCCAAGGCTTTAAAACCTCAAGGCTAGTTCATATAGACCCCCGGCATGACCGCGTCACATTGTACGGCCTTCTGAACCAAAAACCAGTTTTCATCTGCTTTACTTTCATCTTGTGTGCACGTGACCTTGAACTGAGAGCTAATATCTATCTCAGATCTTTTATTGTGTCGGGTGCGATTGAAAGAGGGCTCATAATCTTCTCTCCTTATCTTTTGATAAAGGTTCGATGGGACTGCTTTCTCTATTCTTCCAACGTGGGTACTTCGTGTGTACTGGTGCATGGAACATATTTGCTTTACAGTAAAGTCATGGGATCGTTGAGATGTTGACATCTCACCCAAATATGATTTCGAAGAACACCGTCTTTTTTTCTTTTTTTTTTGCAGAGTACGATGGATGATATGCAGGCAGTCAGAGACTACTCAAAATATGCCTGGGTGGCCAACAGATAGTTCAAACTAAACCATCCAACATTACGATCACGAGTTTAAATGCATCATTAACTAAAAATTAGTCTTATTTGGTTATAAAAATATTAGATGGCTAGACATATATTTAACAGTTAGAAATGAAATAATGGCCTTATTTCAAAGAACAAGTGACTACGAATCAGAGCATAGAATTGTTTAAATAACCTGATTTTTGCATCTTAGCTTAACAATAGTGACTTCAACAATTTAATTGGTTTAAATTGAGTCAATATATACCACATTTATCATTCTATGTACCTGCATACCAAGCGTTGTACACAGCAGGAGTATGAAATAACTCACCTATGATTTGCTTACTCATTATGCAATCTTTCCCTTGTCCACAATCTTCTCTTACTTCAAGATTGTTTCTGATGCGGTAGATCTTGTCTGAAGTGATGTGGCCCAAAAAATCTTTATTAATTCATAGGTAGCATCAGCTGCTGTCGCCCTAATCTCTACTTGTTGAAGCTAATCCTTCTTGTTTTTTTCCTGGGACATGCATACTGCCATCCTCAGGAGTTGGGTGCCTACAGGTTGGGCCCATGGTTTGGTATCCAAACCGTTTAACCGATGGGAACTCCAGTGGATAACCAAACCAGACAGTCATAACTCATCCAAAGTGCTTTTTTTTTTTTTTTTTTCTTTTTATAATAATAATTATTTATTTAATTATTTTTATGGACGGTTAAGAAAAAGACAGCCATCTACAATATCAACGTAAAGGAAGAAAAAGGGGCTATGGATTGAATCATCCAATTTGTAGGCTGTCAGGCCTATATGGGACCAAAAAAAGGGGTCTAAATCACGTGTACATAGAGCTGGGCATCCAGTGGAGCCGGACTGAGTTAGGGCGGACCTGACTCTCCTGTTTTGAAATAGGCCTGACCCAATACCGATTCGGGATTGAGTCTAGCATGCTTGACCCAATCTAAGTCCATGTCTATCTCAAATTAATGGGAATCAAGTCTGACCCGGTCACAAGTACCACGTTGGGTTGAGTCGTCAAGTTGGCTATAGCAGGCATTTACTGGCTTAAATCACCAATCTAAGCCTAGATTCATTTGCTAGAATTGTAGCCTCTCCAGCGGCTGCACGGCTTCTCAGATTTAAAATGGTTTATATATATATATATTGAGTTGACTCAGTACTGAGTTAGATTTCGGGTCTTGTTGAGTCAAGTTACTAAGTGACTTGAATTCGACTTGATTTGAGTTCAGATTTAACGAAGTCAACTAGATTTGGATCGACTGACCCATTAGGTTTAGACCGAGTCGAATGAGTCGAGTTTGCCGAATGGAGTCGTCTGGTGCCCATCTCTACCCATAGAGACGGAAGGCTTAAGCATAGCATAAAGATCAATGATAGGAACAGATATAAAATAAATAAATAAATAAATAAATAATAATAATAATAATAATAATAATAACAAAATAATAATAAGAATTAACAATCTTTTGACTTGTTCGATACAATGTTTAGAGAAAATAAGTGGTAGGTTAGATATGAAATGATGTGTGGCCAAAAAGTCTAACCTACTTGCAATCAGGTATATATAACCTAAATCTTTTATAATCATTCCTTCCTCTCTTTTAGAAATATGATGATGTGGTTGGTTTTGCATGTCTCGTGGAACCTAATCGTCCATCACCAGTGTGGTATGATTTTATGGTACAAATTCAAGGCTAAAAGGTCCACAACGCCTCATTAGTTTCTAGTTAATGTAACATAGAGGTTTGCAATGCCCACATGAGGGTACAAGGTGGTTCATGCACACACCACCGCATTGCCTGCATCCAAATAAAGGGGAAGAAATCCAAATCGTCAATCATATCGGTTTCACCATGTAGATCCCCTAACTCAAAAATCAGGCCGGTCGGGTAGTGAAGCGTGCCACGGTGTTGGCAACAGCCAGATGGCTTCAAAAATAATTGCCCAATGTTCCTCGCTCATCAGTTTCGTTCGTAAATTGTAGCCCACCTATTGTTCTAACGGTCATGATTTTTTTCGCAAAAGCGTCCAAATAATGAGATCCGCACTACGGATGGCTTTGATCTCATCCCATATGCATGCTGGTACATGTGGCAGAGTGCAGATGTGTCATGTTCTCCTAGGTCTTAATTAAGGATGGTGATGTGGTAGGTTCAACATGATATGATGTGTCGTGGAAATGTGTAATAATTATTGAGTTTTTTTCTTTTTGTGTTGGTTAAGCTAGGGTGAGAGAACCCTGTTAGCACTTTGGTAAAAGATCACAATCTAGGGTTTTGTTCTTATTATCTTTCAACTAAAACAATGAAAATCTTTTCTAGGGGGAAAATGGGAAGACTTGGGTTGTAGGCTTAAAAATTTTGCAAAGTTCAGGGCGGACATATTCGAATTTTATATTCACTTAATCGGAGCCTAGCCCATTGCCAGCCCTTCTTCTATGTCATCCACATGTTCGTTTGTGCTGTTTTCAGTAGTAAGGTGAGTTCTGGACTACAAGATAACATCAGAGGCATTGAGAAACATCGATTCATTGGCATTTGAAAGTACCCCAAATCAAATTTTTTTGTTGAATTTGATAAGATGACTTCGTGCTTTATCTGTGGAGCCTTTTGGGATCGGCGCCTTCAAGAGCATATACCTGGGATTCTCTCTCTCTGTTTTTTTTTTTTTTTTTTTTACTTCTTTTTCGCCGTGGGAAAAATATTCTATTCTATTCTACCAAGGTACTTGCCAAATGTTCAATGAAGATTGTTGATCTAGTTTTCCGATGGACACTTCTCATACCCTTGGGTGACTGCATATGAAACAAAACAAACAAGGAATACCCGGCTTACGCAGGGATCCTCCATTGACAAAGTCAGGGATTTGGATCTTTGTAGAAATCATCTTAAAGGAAAAGAGTCACCAGTCTATTAGGTTGTATTTGAGTGTGTACCTTTCACCGTTTAGGAGCTTCCCTATTTATAATAGAGGGAAGATCACATAGTTGGAAGATCATTTCTCTTAGAGGGAAGATCACACCTTGGAGATATTGTTTGTTAGAGGACACATGCTCTTACCTCAATGTTACTACGGTCTAGCACAACCTGCACGTAACGAACTTCTATAAGCTTACTACAAAGCTTAGAGAGTGCATGCGTATGTGCGCAATGCATGTGCCAAGCATACAAATGTCAGAGTAAGTGAAAATAATGGAAGGCTAAACTAGCAAGCACATAAATGATGTTATCCATACTAAGGTTATACAATGCAAGGCCTATATGACCGAACGTCATACGCTAAAGATGCAACGCAAGCATGCTAATCCTCAACTAGTTCATATATCAGAATATTTCATTACTGGAAACATCACCGGGGTCTAGTACACTCCAACACTAGTTGTCACTCCATCGCATGCATGACCAAGTGAGTGGAAGAGACCTCACTATCCGCCTTGCCATTGGTATTCCAATGCCCACCCGGCTCATCGATGGTGGACCCATTTACGAGCTAGTTAAACTCAACCTAGCTTACAGCCTGCTACCCTCGAGCGGATAAGGTTGTACCCCTTTTCAACTAACCATAACATAGTGGGAGACGCGGCCTACTGGTATTTAGCACATGGACGCTCATGTTATCCACTCGGTCTCGACGTTGAAGCATCCTAATATTACCACAATGGTTTAGAGACTTTCACCCAAGGATATCTATAGTTCCCTAATGCTAGAACAAGTATTTTCGGTATCCAATCCGGCCATTCATGATATGTCTGTGCAGGCCATAATCCTGATATTGCTAGGGAGTAAAGTGATCGTGGCATACAAGATGCAAAACGCATGAGTCATACCATCCAAGTGATGCATCAAACTTGTGCGTACCGCATATGGGCATATATTTAGGTATGATATCATTATACTAAGTGTTATGAAGATCCGAGCCCCTTATCATTCCGAGGCTTGTTTATCAGAGCGGATGGATAACTAACAGTTCGGGTCAGACCATCAGAACGGACGATGTTTGACTAAGGCCTACAACCACCGACTGAAATCTTACCTATTAAAAGGTCCGAGCCGATTCCATATTCCGAGGCAGAGGCGGACGCTCCTCAAGATAAACTTGGTAGCTACTATAAGTGGATGTGGCTGATTTCCCTGCCCGCAGATACTCATGATGCGCAGAATGTAGAACGTGGATCATTGGATTGCGCGCAGTATCTCTATGATCCGAAAATCTTTCTGATTGAGCAAATCATGCCGTGGTTGATGGATCCAAACCATCCTACAGTCAGGTATAAGTACATGAGGACACCATCACTACAGGTACGTAAGATCTTGCACCCTCTCTTTACAATTCAACTTAGACCTCGATTCCCTTCACCTAACTTAGGCATCGGAGGGTCCCCCTGCTAAGCCAGGGTCTCATTTGCTCACCCTTTGTGCAGGGCCAAGGTCTATTCAAGAAGCATTACACGGAGTGGAGGGAGGCCCAGATTTTGTCATTAACATTTTTTGGCACCGTCTGTGGGAATCAGATACAAAAAGTCAGGTTTCTATTCCCGAGTGTAATGGCTAGAGGAAAGAAGAAAGCAAAAGCTACGGAACCAGAGCCGAATGAACAAACTCACTCCTCCTCACTACTCCACGCAGAGTCATCCCTGGGGCCTTCCCAGCGTTCTCGCAATCGGGCGAGTAAGTATCGTGCCATGCAAGGCGAGATACAAGCCTTACATGATGAAGTGAACAGGATGAAGCAACAACAGGAGCCACGAGTGTGTTCAGATCAGGAAAATACTGTCCTTGAACTAGTCGGCCTAGTTGTGGAAGCTCGCTCTGTGCCGAAGAGTGTTAGGCCTGAGGCACCCCAGCATCCCCAGGTGCCTGTATCGGATCAGCATCCTCTCCCGACCCAAATCCAGCCCTCCGCTGGGAACACCGCAACGAGAGCTCCAACAAATGCCTCGATCACTTCGGCCCTGTCACCGACAGACCTTCGCCATCGGCTAGAACGGAGGAGGGAAAGGAAAACTCGGAGATAGGAAACATCCAAGAATTCGTGGCAGAGAACAAAAACCCATGGGAGAAGTGGTTCGAGGAGCTTAACAATAAATTCTTGGCTCTGGAAAAGAAGCAACAACCGACGTCAGTTCTCGCTGCCGTTCAAGTGATGATGGAAGAGACCGAAGCCCCCTTCATCTCAAAAATCATGAGCAAAGTGATGCCTCAAAGGTTTCGGGTAACTCCCATCATTCAATACTACGAGTCGGGGACCCATCCGAGCATGTGGAGGCCTATCGCTCCTAGATGCAGATCCAGACAGCGACATATGCTATGATGTATCGAGGGTTCTCAATCATGCTCACGGGATCCACTCAGAGTTGGTATCTGTAGCTTAAGCCAAACTCCATCAGCTCTTTCGCAGAGTTGAGCCGACTATTCCTTACCCAGTTCATCAGCGGTAAGAGGAGTCGAAAGCCCAACACTCACTTGCTTACTATTAAGTAAGGGCCGAAAGAGTCGCTGAAGGACTACATCGCTCGCTTCAATAAGGAAGCATTACTGGTAGAAGATTATGATGATAAAATGGCGCTCGCTGTTGTGTTCAGCGGCCTAAAAGAGAGGAAGTTCACCTTTTCAATCGGGAAAAACCCGCCCAAGACACTGGCTGAACTTGTGGCCAGAGCTCAAAAGTATACCAACCCTAAAGATTTCACCAATGCCCGAAAAAGTGTCCAGGAGACTGAGCCGAATGGTAAGGGGAAGAGGCCCAGGAACGAGGAATCTGAAATGCCTAACAAAGGGACCGGCGATCGTGCTCCTCACGAGCGTCGTCCAAGCAAAAGGCCGGAGGGAAGGTTCCGTTCCTACGCCCCCCTTAATACATCCGTCGAACAAATCTTGCTAGACATCTGAGGAGAAAAACTACTGAACTGGCCTGTCTACATGAGAGTCGACCCGGAACATCGAGACAAGCGCAAGTACTACCGCTTCCATTGAGACCACGGTCATAATACGGATGACCGTGTGGACCTTAAAGATGAGATCCAAGCCCTTATTCGAAAAGGACACCTGCGTCGATACACAAAAGAAGGAAAAGTCACTCGGAGAGAAGAAAGGGAGCGGAAGCAGCCAAATAACGCCGTGGAGGAGCCCGTCGAAATCCATACCATCTTCAGGGGTTCGTTCGCCAGAGGAGATTCAAATAGGCTGTGAAAGGCTCACTCAAGGAAATCTGAACTGGAACAATACGTTCACTTAACTGAATGACCCAGTAAAGAACTCCGGGTCAGCCCGTGCACTCTGACGTTCACGGAAGAAGATGTGGGCGAGATTCAGCACCCGCATGACAACACTCTAGAGTCACCATGACTATAGCGAATCACAAAGTATACCGCATTCTGGTTGACACCGGGAGCTCGACCGATCTACTCTACTTAGAAGCTTTTGAAAGAATGGATATCCCACGGTCTCATCTCAGACCTGTGAAGACCCCCCTGCACGGCTTTGCCGGGGAAAGTGTGATTTCTGAAGGAGCCATTTCCCTCCCCGTGACTGCAGGAGAAGGGTAACGTCAAGTCACACTTATGGTGGGCTTCTTAGTTTTTAATGTGCCATCTGTACACAACGTTATCTTTGGCAGACCGTCTCTTAACGCAATGAGAGCAGTTGTCTCCACCTATCACTTGATGATGAAATTCCCCACCGAGGGTGAGACAGGCTATCTCCGAGGCGATCAACGAGAGGCTCGGAGATGTTATGCAGTGGCGGTAAGGAAGGGGTCAATTAAACAAGTGCTAACTATCAACGTTTTAGACCCTCGAGAATCTGTGGAAGGCTCATCCGTGGAAGAACTAGAGAAATTGCCGCTCGATGAAGCTGATCCGAGCAGAACAGTTCAGCTCGGGACGTCACCAAATCCTACGCAACGGCTTGAAGTTCTAAAGTTTCTGCGACAACATAAGGATATCTTTGTATGGTCCCACCATGATATGCCCAAAATTTCTCCGGAGGTCATGGCCCACAGGCTGAATGTGGATCCAGACCACAAACCAGTCAAGTACAAGAGAAGGTCATTCGATGCCGAGCGGTATGAAGCAATAGTCGATGAGGTCTCCATCCTGCTCGACGCAGGATTTATAGAAGAAGTGCATTATCCCGATTGGATTGCAAATGTGGTCCTCGTAAAGAAAGCCAACGGGAAGTGGCGGGTCTGCATAGACTACTCAAATCTAAACAAAGCTTGCACGAATGACAGTTTCCCACTGCCTCGGATCAATCAGCTGGTGGATAGCACAGCGGGACACGAGTTGCTCTCTTTCGTGAATGCATATTTTGGATATAATCAGATCGCGATGCACCTCCCAGATAGGCAGAAGACTACCTTTGTCACAAACAAGGGACTCTACTGTTACCGAGTCATGCCATTTGGCCTGAATAATGCTGGGGCCACATATCAGAGACTAGTGAATCAGATGTTCTCTAAACAGATCGGACGCACCATGGAGTATATGTCGATGATATATTAGTGAAAAGTATTAAAGCATCCGACCACCTAACGGATCTCGAAGAAACGTTCGCTGTCCTCCGAGAATACCAGATGAAGCTGAATCCGATGAAGTGCGCCTTCGGAGTCGGGTCAGGAAAATTCCTAGGTTTTCAAGTCCGTCAGAGAGGTATCGAGGTGAATCCCGACAAGATCAAAGCACTCCTTGACATGAGTTTACCTCGGACTGTTAAGGAAATACAATGCCTTACTGGGCGAGTAGCGGCACTCATACGTTTCATATCCAAAGCAACGGATAAATGCCTCCCCTTCTTCCAACAGTTGAAGGGTCATAAGAAGGTAAAATGGACATCGGAGTGCGAATAAACCTTCTGGCAACTAAAACAGTACCTGGGTTCTCCCCCTCTACTGTCTAAACCTGAAGAAGGTGAGACCTTATTCCTCTACCTCACGGTCTCAGCTTCTGTCGTCAGCACGGCTCTGATCAGGGAGGTCAGGGGTAAATAACATCCCGTTTATTACGTAAGCAAGGCCATGGTATCAGCAGAAATAAGATACCCGCCCCTGAAGAAACTAGCATTCAGCTTCGTTGTTTCAGCTCGGAGGTTGCTCCCGTATTTCCAAGCTCATTCAATAATCGTGCTAACAGACTCCCCTCTTAGGCAAGTTCTTCAGAGACCCGAGGTGTCGGGTCAGATAACCAAGTGGGCCATCGAATTGGGTGAGTTCGATATTTAGTTTCATTTGAAAATAATAATTAAAGGCCAAGCCATAGCTGACTTCATCGCCGAATTCGCTACTCCGAGGATCGAAGAGATTAGCACCGGGGTTGAAACAAACCCATCTGTCTCTCTGGATGACCAAAAAGCGGCACCAGACCCGGGATGGGTTCTCTATGTGGACGGATCGTCCAATGTCAAAGGAGCTGGGCCCAGGATTGTCTTGATCGTGCCTGACTCAACGATAGTTCAATATGCAATCAGACTGGGGTTCAAAGCCTCAAACAATGATGTGGAATATGAAGCCTTGCTAGCCGGACTCAGATTGACAGCAAGACTAGGTGTCCAATCCTTTCATGTCCGATATGATTCTCAGTTGGTGGTAAATCACATATCTGCCGAGTACGAGGCTAAGGAAACGAGGATGGTTGCTTATCTCGACGAAGCGAGGAAACTGATCGAAAAGTTTTGGAATTGCACTGTCCATCAAATCCCGAGAGTGAAAAATTCATGGGCCGACGCGCTAGCACGGATCGCCTCAGCCGCGGAAGAAAGATCCCGCGAATCATACCCGTCAAATTCATAGAGCAACCAATCATCAGTAAAAAGGAGAAAGAGGTCAATCCAGTTCGAGCAAGCCCGAGCTGGATGGACCCGATCTTTAATTATCTCATGACAGGTGAGATTCCTTCGGACAGGCTAGAAGCCAGGCAGCTCAGAGTCCGAGCAGCCAAATACATCGTCCTTGATGGTATCCTATACAAGAAGAGGTTAGTACATTATCCCACAAAAGTTCTACATAGTATCCCTAAGATAGGGGAAAAGCCTAAACGCTAACCCAGCTCTCCTAACATAGGAGTCGGTTCGCGAACTAAGGGGTAAAGCAGAAGGTTTTCGCCAGTTGTGGGATGAGCCGACCCCCTAGGGGACCGGACTCAACGAACGGGCCATAAAAGCTCTGACAATTCTACGAAATGGTATTGGAAAAGACTGACCCGTCAAGGGGTCGGCTCAGTCATGCCTTAAAGTAAATTAACCATCAGTTCGACAATCAAGTGGCCTAGAGTTAACAAAAAATCAACTACAGGTTAATATATGAGGAAAGTCATCATCCATACGGTCTCTCCAGAGGGTCAAAATATCATCATCCACAAACCTCCATCAGAAAGTCAAAAAGTAACCAGAAAGAAAAGGTTTTTAAAAAGTAAAGGGAAAGGTAAATCTAAGCTATACAGGTGGCAGGGGAGCTTGGGCATCTGGGACTTGATCCGAGTGGACTCTATCTACAAGTGACCCCTCAACTTCTTCAGAGAGTAAAGAGTCGAGGTTAAGGTCCGAATATAAACCAAGGACTGCCTCAATGCAATTGTCATGGCCACGGTTGTAACATCCCGGATTTTTGCCAACCTGGAATTAGACGTCCTTAGACAATGGGTCGATCCTAACACCTTATTAACTTGTCAAAACTCAATCCCAAAGTCTAAAACCACTTTTGAACCCATTTCCTTCACAAATCCCACCCTTCACCACCTTGTTCTTTCAATTTTTCTAAGTACTTTCACCCTAGACACTATCTTAAACTAGTTAAGTATTATAACTTGGATCACTCTATATATAAACTACAAAGGCCCAGGTACCACCTCAGACAGAAATTACTCAGGACTAAATCCTTTAGAAATTAGGCGAGAATTAGCCAGTGTTAAACTAGAGTCCCTGTGAAATTAGCACCAATCACTTTAAATATGATCTGCAAGACCCAAAACTTGTAGAATCATTGACACTACATTACCCTAAAATCTAGGATCAATCTCATTACCCAGCTGCTCTCGAGAGCATCTCGAAACCCCGTATCAGATATGGACTGCACGTCGGAAGTCCGATTAACACGAAGTTAAGGAATTAGGATCGCCTTGCTGGGCTTGACAACCATCTCAGAAATCAAATTTAAATAGTGTCCCAGCATTATTCGCTTGAGCTCGGAGCGGGGAGTGTGAGAAATGTGAAAATAATTATAAATTAAATTCAAAATAAATAAATCTGAGACGTTTCGCTTGCGGGTCAATATTAAGCAACCAGACCGTCAGAATCAGGCCAAATTACACCCTCGGATCAGGGATATTTCCCCAAACATATCTGTGTACTTGAAATCTCTGATTGAGTTTCACTGACCATTGAACTGAAACTGGTCCGCCACGCGTGATCTGAGAATCTGACTGGAACGAAAACTTAACTCCACCTAGATCCAAGGTTGGTGAGCTTAAGTCCGACCTTTGGCTCAAGGGGGGCCGTAAGAAGTCCTCCGTTGAGCTGAAACTGACCCACTTTGGTTATAACCTAAGTATACCTTGACCTCAGGTCTATTTCGGTGTAGTTTTTAGGCTATATAAGGACCTTAAAACCCTCTCTCATTCAGCCACACGAATTTAAGAAAACTTAGGAGAGAGAAGAGAGAAAAGAGAGAAAAAGTGTAACATCCCAAAAATCGGGGGCCGAGCATAAACTCAACTCCCGAGTTCCAAAACATCACTTATGCAACAAAATGAATGATGATTGAATATTGACTGTATTTGTGCATTGAACATGAGTGAGATTAAGCCACAATAGCATATCATACTCCAGAGACAATTAAATTATAAGCAGAAGACTGTGATAGATATATATAATATAAAAACAGTGGTGAGTCTCCAGAGTATGATAAAGTTACTAGGTTAGTTAATTACAAGTACAATTCTAAAATATACCTAATGTAAGGAAGTGTAATGTCTTCTATCCCAAGTACCATAGCCCCGTCAATACAATACCAGGTCTTCATAGACCTGCCAGAGAGTTTCAGATAGGAGAACTCCTCCTCAACATCATAGTAGTAGTCCGGCTCTGCTTCATAAGCATTGCCATCACCTGAAACTCAACAAATCTGGTTAGTGTTGCAAACACCGTCCCGTAATGTGGGAGTGAGTGATCAACTCAGTGGAACAATAAGGCATAGGTTAACATGTTATCAACTCAGTCAGGCAGTAATGATAAAGCAGTACAATCAAACAATTTTAAGTACTCTTATTAATGCAAGTATGAAATGACATGATGAATGCCCTTGCCAAACCACCCTCATGCGACATCATCTTACGTTCGCGGATGCATACCTCCCTCAGTGCTCCACATCTACCAGGCATATGCGGTGTGATGATGAGCATGATTACCGAGTAGTTATTAGTCCATTTCAAACAGCAGTATTGGAAAACTAAGGTACCTCCCTTGTATCATTCCCAAACATGATCCATTCTATGGTCGTCAAACTTAGATAATCTCGTACGATATTATGGTTCGAGAGGCATCGCGAAGGCATCACAAAGGGCTCGTCACCCGTCAGCACGGATACAAATCTCACCGTATGTGGCTCAATTGCTAACTGTCAGCTCGAGTACTGGTCTCACCATACTCGGCTCAATCGCTGGCCGTCAGCTCGAATACAGGTCTCACCGTACTCGGCTCAACTAAAACTCTAGCTACTGTGAAGGGCTCATCGCCAATCATAGACCTTAGAGTATACTCGAAGACACTACGGAGGACTCGTCGCCCGTCAACATGAATACAGGTCTCACCGTACTCGGCTCTCGCCGTAGGTGTCGACAGCTCGAACACAGTGTCCCATACCACCGTATTCGGCTCACGAGTTTGGTTGCTCAATGGTCACTACGGGGAGGCACGTGGCCCTAGCGTAGGCCGACAGCTCGGCCACGATGTCCCATACCACCATGTCTGGCTCATGAGTCTTAGCGGATCGAGGTACCATGGTTAACGAGATTTCCACTGGTAAGCTTGGTACCCTAAGTTCAAGCAGTAACGACCAAACATGGTGAACACACACTAGACATATCGGGTTACTTGACGAGCCTGACCAGCTCGAGTGCACAATCAGCTGAACGACATGAAGTGCATAAGAACTTCGCGTGGCCTAACCACTGTCGTCAACTGACGTACGACTCGGGTTCGTCAAACACATCCTACGTGGCGACATGAATCACAGCCACGATCTCAAATCTGGTACCGAATGTCTGGACTATAGACATAGTCCCAAACATAATCAAACCTTATTAGTAGCATGTGGAGTAAAGCATGATAAACAAAGTAATTCAACCATGTAAGTAAGCATGTTATAAGGCATGTTATAAAGCACTATATAAACAGGAATACAAACACGTATATTTCATAAGTAAGTAGTTAAAGTGAACAACCCACATGGGGAAAATCATATATGTCTCTAAGGTAGTTGAGAATCCCATCTCAACCCTACCTAAGGCATCAACATCCAAACACTTACTCACACAAGCATTTTCACAAACACTTAACATACACTATTTCAACATACTTAGTGTATGTTAGCAAACATGTATTAGGGCGAGTCCTTTCGCCAAGCAAGTATTTTACGCACATATAATATATTTATACAACAAATAATCATGGCAACCACATCTCTAAAATATATATGTATACAGTACTTTTTACAATACAGTATTTTTACATACATAGTGAATATTAGTAAAACATGTATTTGGGCGAATCCATTTGCCAAATAAGTATTTTATCCATATATCATATATTCATACAACAAATAATCATGTCAAACACATTTCCAAAATTTATACGTATACGGTATTTTCTACGAATACCTAGAATATGTAAAATTCCATATTGCTCATCTTTAATCGAAACAGAAAACAGACAGTACTTTATACATGTGCAATTGCATGCAGATCATGAATCTATCATTATCTGACATTGAAAGCACTGAAACCATAACCTATACACCTAAAGTCTGCACCTTGTGTCGTAGAATCATAACGGAGTCGATAGGTTTGCTAAGCTTCCGTATTCGACAGTTTGGCAACCTAGAGAACGAAATAGGTTAGCTATTTCATAACCTACAACCACCCAAGCCCCAAATCAGATTAGGGTTAGGGTTTCTTACCTAAAAATAGGGCTGGAATCGCCGGAAAAGCGATGAGAACGGAGCGGTGGAGCTCGTGGAGCGGCAGGGAAGAGTGGTAGGAAGGATCTCTCACAACTCCCACACTTTCTCTCTTCTCTCTCTAGGGCTTCTCTCAAATTCGTATGGCTGCAATGAGAGAGGGTTTAAGGTCCTTATATAGTCTAAAAACTCACCGAAATAAACTACAGGTCAAAGTATACTTAGGTTATAACCAAAACGGGTCAGTTTCAGCTCAACAGAGGACTTCTGGCGGGCCTCCTTGAGCCAAAGGTCGGACTTAAGCTCACTAAAGCTGGATCTACGTTCTATTAAGTTTTTGTTTCGGTCGGATACCCAGATCACGCGTGGCGGACCAGTTTCGGTTCAACGGTCAGTGGATCTCGATCGGAGATTCCGAGTACATGTAAATGTGTATGAAATTTTTTCTCAACCGAGGGTGTAATTTGGTCTGATTCTGATGGTCAGGTTAGTCAATACTGACCCGTAAGTGACAAGTCTCAGATTACTATTCAAGATATTTATTTTATAAAGAAACGAGTGTTCTCACACTCCCTCGCTCCGGACTCAAGCGAACAGCCGTGGGACACTGGTTGGATTTGATTTCCGAGATGGTAGTCAAGCCCAGCAAGGTGGTCCTAAGTCCTTAACTTCGTATTAATCGGGCTTCCGACGTGCGGTCTAGATCTGATACGGAGTTTCAACGTGCTCCCGAGAGCAGTCGGGTAATGAGTTTGATCCTAGGTTTTAGGGTAACCTAGTGTCAATGATTCTACAAGTTTTGGGTCTTACAGATCGTATTTAAAGCGATTCAAACAGATTTCGTAGCTAATTTACTTTAGCACTTAGTTATTTTGTCTCATTTCTAAGGGATTTAATCCTAAGTGATTTCTGGTCGAGGTGGTACTCAAGCCTTTGTAGTTTGTATATAAGGTGATCCAAGTTATAATACTTAACTAGTTTAAGATAGTGTCTAGGGTGAAAGTACTTAGGAAAAATTGAAAGAACAAGGTGGTGAAGGGTGGGATTTGTGAAGGAAATGGGTTCAGAAGTGATTGTAGACTTTGGGATTGAGTTCTGACAAGTTCATAAGGTGTTAGGATTGACCTATTGCCTAAGGACATCCAATCCCAGGTTGGCAAAAATTCGGGATGTTATAGAAAGTGTGGGAGATGTGGGAGATTCTTCCTGCCGTTCTTCTCTGCCGTATCTAAGCTTAACCATCCCGATCTAAGCGCTTTTCCGGCGATGCTAGCTTCGTTTCTAGGTAAGAAACCCTAACCCTAATCTGTTTTGGGGTTTTAATAGTTGTATGTTATGAAATAACTAACCTAAAGCATGTTATAGGTTGCCAAATTACCGTATACGAAGACTTAGCAAATCTATCGAGTTCTTTACGATTCTACGATAAAAGGTATGGACTTTAGATGTATAGGTTATAGTTTTCAAAGCTTTCAATGTCAGATAATGATAGATTCATGATGTGCATGCTATTGCACATGTACAAAGTGCTGTCTGTTTTCCGTTTCGATTACATACGAAGAATATGGAATTTTGTTTATTCTAGGTATTTGTAGAAAATACCGTATCTGTATAAATTTTGCCGATATGATTGACATGAGTATTTGCCATGTATATATGCTAGTTATGGATGTATGATCTGTGTGGCGAAAGGATTCGCCGTAATACACATTTTGGCCAACATAGCTCATGTAGGCTAAAGTGTGTAGTGTAAGTGTTTGTTGAAATGACTAAGTAAATATGGATTTATGATTTATGCCTTCCATATGTATTGAATGTAAGAACATGATTGATGTGTATGCGACAACTCCTTGCTATAAGGATTTGTCCTATTCTATGTTGAAATCAACATACGTCATGTATGTTAGAGTGGTGTAGTTTAAGTGTTTGATAAAATGCCTGTGTGAGAAATTGCGTGACGAACTAAATTTAATAGTGGTGTTGAGATAGGATTCTCAACTACCTTAGAAACGTATATGATTTCTTACATGTTGGTTGTTTCAGTTAATCGCTTACTATGAAATACATGTGTTTGTATTTCTTGTTTATATTATGCTTGTAACATGCTTTATGACATGATTGTTAGCATGCTTGAATTACTTTGTTTATTCTGCTTTACTCTACATGCTTCTGAATAAATGATTGATTGTGTTTGGGGCTATGATTATAGTCCAGGCAATCGGAAACAAAAATGAATGCGTGGCTGAGATTCATTCGATATGTAAGATGTGTTCGATGAACCCGAGTCGTACTTCGGTTGGCAATAGTGTGTAACGCCCTGAAATTTCGGGGGTCGAGTATGAACTCAACTCCCGAGTTCCAACGCATCACTTATGCAACATACACAATGATGGTTAAATGTTGTCTGAGTTAGCGTAATAAACATGAATGAGATTATACCAAAACAGTAATTCATACTCCAGTTCAATTGTATAAAGGCAAGCGGAAGACTGAAATTTTATATTCAAAATATGTAAAGTATCAAAATTTTGTGAACTCTAGAGTATGAGTACTAACTGAGTACCAATATACATGTATTGTTTCTAAGTCAAAAAAATCAAAATACAACTCTGTAGATAAGCCCTGGAATCCTCGCGATGCAGTCGGCCTAAGCATAGCCGTCAGAGTACTGCATAAAGGAGAACTCCTCCTGATCCTCCTCGAAGTCGAGCTCCGGCTCCCGAACGGAGGCGCCATCTACACCTGCGACAGAGTCTGGTGGGTGTTGCAAACACCGTCCCGTAACGTGGGAGTGAGTAGCTAACTCAGTGGAACAATAAAGCATAGGTTGACATGTTATCAAATCAATCAAGCAGTAATGATAACGCAGTACAAATCAAACATTTCCAATTACTCTTGTTAAGTGCAAAAATAATATGACATGATGCTGTATGCCCTTGCCAAACCACCCTCAAGCGACACCATCTTACGTTCGCGAATGCTTACTCCCTCAGTGTGCCACATCTACAAAGCACATGCGGTGCGATGATGCTCATGATTACCAAGTTTTTATTAGTCCATTTTAAACAGCAGTATTGGGAAACTAAGGTACCTCCCTTGTATCATTCCCAAACATGATCCATTCTAGGGTCGTCAATCCTAGCTAATCTCATACGATATTATGGTTTGAGAAGCGTAGTGAAGGCATCGCAAAGGGCTCGTCACCCGTCAGTGCGGATACAGATCTCACCGTATGCGGCTCAATTGCTGGCCGTCAGCTCAAGTACATATCTCACCGTACTTGGCTCAATCACTAGCCGTCAGCTCAAGTACAGATCTCACCGTACTCGGCTCAACTCATACTCTCTAGTTTGTGAAAGACTCGTCGCTAATCACAGACACTTGAAGTATACTCGAAGATACTACGGAGGACTCGTCGCCGTCAAAGACGAGCACAGGTCCTACCGTACTCGGCTCTCGCCGTAAGTATCGACAGCTCGAATATAGTGTCCCATACCACCATAATCGGCTCACGAGTTTGGTTGCGCAATGGTCACTACGGGGAGGCACATGACCCCAGCGTAGGCTGACAGCTCGACCACGGTGTCCCATACCACCATGCCCGGCTCATGCGTCTTAGTGGATCGAGGTACCATGGTTAACGGGATCGCCACTGGTAAGTTTGGTACCCTAGGTTCAAGCAGTAGCGACCAAACATGGTGAACATACATATACACTCCGGTTTACTTAACGGGCTTGACTAGCTCGAGCGCACCACAAGTTGAGCGATATGGAGCGTAAAAGCACTCCGTGTGACCAACCACTATCGCCAACCGAAGTACAACTCGGGTTCGCCAGACACGTCCGTTGTGGCGATATGAATCTCAGCCACAACCGCAAGTCTGGTACCGGATGCTTGGACTATAGGCATAGTCCCAAACTCAAACAGTTCTCGTCAATAGCATGTGGAGTAAAGTATGATAAACAAGCAATACAAGCATGTTAGCAGGCATGTTATAAAGCATGAAGTAAAGCATGAAATAAAGCATGTTGTAAAGCATGTTGTAAAGCACTATACACATAAGGATACAATTACATACACATTACAAGGGAGTGGTTCTAGCGAACCACCGCATGGAGGAGATCCTACATGTCTCTAAGGGAGTCAGGAATTCCATATCAGCACCTTTCTAAGGCACTAATGCACAAGCCTTTACACACACAAGCACTTACACAACACTTAGAGTACGCCATTCCAACATACATGACGTATGTTAGCAAATCGCGTGTTAGGGCTATTCTCTCGCCAAGCGGTTATTTTACTCGCGTATACCATATTCATACAACAAATAATCATGACAATTACACTTCCAAATTTTACACATATGCGGTATTTCTAGAATACACAATTTCTACATACTTGACATTTACAAGGGAACATGTATTTTGGCGATTCCTTTCGCCAAACTAGTATTTTATGCATATATTGTATAATCATACACTAAATAAACATGTCAAGCATTTTCCCAAAAAAAATACGTATACGGTATTTCTAGAATACACAATTTCAACATACGTAGCATTTACACGTGAACATGTATTTCAGCGATTCCTTTCGCCAAATTAGTATTTTATCCATATATCATATAATCATACATTAAATAAACATGTCAAACATTTTCCCAAAAAAAATACGTATACGGTATTTCTACGTATACCTAGAGTATGTGAAATTCCATATTCTACAACGTTAATCGAAACAGGAAACGGAAAGCACTTTGTACATGTGCAATTGCATGCAGATCATGAATCTACCATTATCTGACATTGAAAGTGTTGAAAACCGTAACTTATACACTTAAAGTCCTCACCTTTGCCCTTGGAATCCCAACGAATCAGCAAGGGTAGTAGAGCTTCCGTATACGGGAGTTTTCTAGCCTAAAGAGCGGAATCGGTTAGCCTTTACATAGCCTACAACGATCCTACCTCAAATCAGACCTAGGGTTAGGGTTTCTTACCTTCAAACGGAATGGAAACCACCGGTAAAACACCTGAAATGGAGTGGTGTAGGCCGTGTGACAACCCAAAGCAGTAGGAGGAAGATCTCCCACAAATCCCAAGATATTCTCCCTCTTTTCTCTCTCTCTCTAGGGTTTTAATCCCAAATTCGTATGGCTGTGAGAGGGGCTATTCTAAGCTCCTTTTATAGCCAAAAACATTCTGAAAATAGACTCAAGTTCAAGGGTTACTGCTAATATAGGATATTCGTCACTTTTCCAGCTCAAAAGGGAGGTTCTGGTGGCCCTCCTTGAGCCAAACGTCAGACTTAAGCTCACCATCTATGGATCTACTTGGGATTATGTTTTTGACTTGATCGGATTCCCAGATCGCACGTGACGGACGACTTTCAGTTCAACGGTCAATGGGCCACGATCAGAAATTCTAAGTACATGTAAATGTTCCTGAAATTTTTCTTAATCAGAGGGTGTAATTTGGTCTGATTCTGACGGTCAGGTTGCTTAATACTGACGTGCAACCGAACGATGCCAGATCACTATTCCTGATATTTTTATTAGGATGGGAATAGTGTTTTTCACACTCCCTCGCTCCGAATCGAAACGAATGGCCGTGGAACATCGGATGGACCTGATTTTTGAGATGATTGTCAAGTCCAGTGAGGCGGTCCTAGTTCCTTAGCTTCGTGTTAATCAGACTTCCGATGTGCGATCTAGACCTAATACGAAGTTTCATTTCATTCCCGAGAGCAGCCGGGAAATGAGTTTGGTTCTAAACTTTAGGGTAACCTAGCGTCACTTGTTCTGCAAGTTTTGGGTCTTGCAGATCGTATTTAAAGCGATCCCAATGGATATCATGGCTAATCGAGTTTAGTACTTAGTTAACTTTGTTAATTTTCTAAAGGATTTAATCCTAATTGATTTCTGGTCGAGGTGGTACTTGACCCAATGTACGGAAATTTACAGGTTGTTACATAGTGGCTGGCCACACGAAGTGCTTATGTGCTTCATATCGTTCAACGTGTTGTGCGCTTGAGCTAGTCAGCTCGTCAAGCAACCCAATCTGTCTTATGTATATTCACCATGTTTGGATGCCTCTGCTTGAACCTAGGGTACCAAACTTACAAGTGAAATCCCGTTAACCATGATACCTCGATCCGCTAAGACTCATGAGCTGGACATGGTGGTATGGGACACCGTGGTCGAGCTGTCGGCCTACGCTGGGGCCACGTGCCTCCCCGTAGTGTCCATTGAGCAACCAGACTTGTGAGACGATTATGGTGGTATGAGACACTATATTCGAGCTGTCGGCCTACACTGATTGGTGACGAGCCCTTTGTAGTGACCTCGAGCATACTCTGAATTTACGGTGAGGCGACGAGTTTTGACGCAGTGAATAGAGTATGAACTAGGCCTGTATCAATTTAGTGATGAACCGTTAAAAAGGTGATGGGGGAGTGGTGTAACAATTACGTGTAACAACCCCAGCAGCCTTTGCAGCGCCCTAGAACCACACTATTGTATGAGATTATCTAGGTTTGACGACCCTAGAATGGATCATGTTTGGGAATGATACAAGGGAGGTACCTTAGTTTCCCAATACTGCTATTTGAAATGGATTAATAACAACTTAATAATCATGCTCATCATCGCATTGCATGTGCCTGGAATATGTGGAGCACTGAGGAATGAAAGCATGCGGCGACGTAAGATGGTGTCGCATGAGGTAGTATGTCGATGAGGGCATGCATCATAACTGCATTCATACTTGCATTAATAAGAGTATTTAGAATTGTTGATTGTACTGCTTTATCATTACTACTTGACTATTTTGATAACATGTTAACCTATGCTTTATTATTCCACTGAATTGATCACTCTCTCCCATGTTACGGGACGGTGCTTGCAACACCAACCAGACTGTCTTAGCTGCAGGTGATGGCGATGCTTCTGGAGCAGAGCCGGACTACTACTATGATGTTAAGGAGGAGATCTCCTACATATAACTTTCTGATGGAAAAAATGAAGACCTAGTATTGCATTGACGAGGTTATGGTACTTGGGATAGAAGACATTAGACTTCCTCAATTTGGCATATTTTGGAATTGTACGTGTAAATAGTTAACTTGGTAACATTATCACACTCTGGAGACTCACCACAGTTTATATATTTTATATATCTATCACAGTCTTCCACTTGCAATTTAACTATCTCTGGAGTATGATATGCTATTTTGGTATAATCTCATTCATGTTTTAATGCTCTCATCATAATCATTATTATCTGTGTTGCATAAGTGATGCGTTGGAACTCGGGAGCTGAGCTTTATTCGATCCCCGATTTTCAGGGCGTTACAACGGTTGTAGAACTTGGCGGCCTCAACATCCCTCTCCTTGGACGTTTTAAAAGCTTCCACCACAGCGGTTACCACCTCGGCTAGAGAAGCCTTGTCCTTGGCCTATTGAGTTTCCCTCGCCTGAACAACGGCTCTGCTCTGCTCTTCCGCAGCCTCAACTTTAGCTCGCTTAAAAGCCTTGCCCAGTCAGACATTCTCCTGAGCCAGCAAGTCCGCTTGAGCCCTCGGGTGGGTTAGTTCGGCGTTTGCTGCATCACATTGAGCTTTGAAATCATCTGCGACCCCTTTCAGCCGCAGCCCCCTAGTTTCGAGGTCAGCTACAACCCCTTGTAACCGAATTTCCCCAGCCTTCGCATCCTCAAGCTGTCAACGTAGCTCATCCTGCTCAAGTCGGAGGGAGGTGCTCTCATCCCGCAAGGTTCCGATTTGGGCTTTGAGGGCCTCCAACTCAGCTTCTCTTTTTTTCGACTACCACGCTCTTTCCCAAGTTGATAAAAGCTTTGGGACAGACTGCACAAAAACAGATGAATGAACACTTGAAAACTGCATGTACAAGAAAAACGACGAGAGTCGGGGGAGTACCGTGTAAAAAATGGAAGTCGAGTCATTTAGAAAGGAGTTGTCCGACTTGTCGAGGAGGTTAGTTATACTCTCCTCATGGGCGTGCTTCACGGCCTAAGGTGTCAAGCAAGAAAGATGGTAGCCCGGTGCGAACTTCCCTCAGCTCGTCTCCACGTGAGTGGAATCTGCCACCTCTGCAAAACCTATTCTACTACCGGAAGAGGCCTGAGCCTCGGTTCCAAGGTCACCTCCGACCTCGAGTGGAGTAATCATGGCGTCTGCCATCCGAACGGCCTCCTCCCGCTTGGATGATGAAGGGATGACTATACAGGGAGCCGACGGATGGGCCGCCCCTATGGGAGGAACGATTACGGGTAGAATGGAAGGGGTTATGGTTGCGGGATTTGGAATAATGGTTACTGAGACTTGACCCTCTGCAAGCGCCGTAGCCAAAGCCGGGGGGACAGGAGATGAGGCCGTAGTGACCATGGCCGTAGGCATAGTCGTGACCACAGTCAAAATTGGAGTCATAACTGCAGCGTGAAAAGGCCAAGCTATATGTCCTAGAGGGGGGGTGAATGGGACTATGCCAAATTAAAAATAAAATCAGCGGAATAAAATTATTCAATAACCTTACAATTATAAATCAATTATCAATGCTGAAATCAAATCACCTTAATACATCAGTATTGAGAGATTGATACAAATTCAGTTCTAAGGACAACCTTACACCATAATAAACAAGGGCTTATGGTAGGACAACCTTATTTCTAGAACTTCTTTTAGATCAAGAACTCAATTTTAATAAAGATAAATGAATAGTAGAGAATTGAAATTAAATACAGAAATGTAGATCTAATTTATTACAACAATCTCAACACTTGCTTGAAATGTAAATTGTTACAACATTCACATCCACATGTACATTCCACACAATTGAATGATAAGATATGAGAATTAAGCAAGCGTTCAATCTACAAGACAAAGAGTTATAGTGGTTCGCCTGTATGTACACCAACTATTCTTCAACAGCCACACAGAATGCTACTCCACTCCTAATATCCTCACACAGGGGATATTAGCGTTCACTATCAAATAGGTTTTCACAGGTTCACCCAAAACCTTTACAATTGTGTCTTTTTTAACTTGGGCTTACACAATCCAAAAACCCACACTTCCGAGTTTTCTGGCTCTCCTCAGATAACCACACAATTTGAGATTTTTCTGGCGAATCCCAAACAAAAACCAAAAAGGAATGGAATTTATAGAATTGTAAAATACCTGGATTTCTCCTCTTGTAGCTGCCCGGAAGAACCAATTGGAGTAGACGTTGAATATAGAAGTTTAATGTCCACAACTCACTTTAATATGGTTCTAAGTTCTAATTGATTTTAGATTTAAACCAGTTGGACGTAACTATATTTAATTTTGATTCCAAGAAGAAGGAATAAGTCAATTCCTCTTTTCAAATCAGATTGGAATACAGAAACAAAATCAAATTAAATAAGCTATCAAAAAGAGAAAGAAATTATGCACAAAATAGCTTAAAACTAAATACAAACTTACATAAGAGTGGAGCCTTGAATTCACTTAATTATTCAATGAAAAACTCTGAAATTCGTATATTATTTATAGCAGAAGAAATTCGTCTTCGACTGGTCCTAGGGTCTCCACGACTGGTCTTGAAATAAACTGATTTTTGAATTTTTTAGCGCGATCACATCAGACCATTTTATGACCGGTCTTGACCCGGAGTTCTCTCTTCATATTGTAGCTTGAATTATCATAAAGCTTAATGAATTCTTTGAGCCAGACTTCAAGTGTTGACGAGGTGTCTCGAACAAATTTATCAAGATATAAACACACAACATACGGAGACGTTTTGACACACAAAATTTGACAATCAAAGAGGAATCAAATCATAGCACTTGCACAGCGCCCAGACCTGAGGGACCTTCTCCGCGAGGAGTCGTTTGCCTCCTCAGAGCGGTAGTCTTCATCCGGGACACTGGCCTGAGCAACTCCTTCGCAGTCAGGGCCACCTTCTTTCGAGAACTGGACGCCTTGGCCATGCCTACATAAAGAACGACAAATCAATGACTAAGTAAATAGGTCTAATTCCAAAGGAACATAAGGAGGACTTATTAAAAGATGTCGGGAGAGGTTGAGACCTGCACAGCCCAGGCCAATGAAGATTGGTAGCTGTGATCAGATCCAACCAGGAATGAAGCTCCCCTGATCTCGCCTTCACCTTGGCAACTCGGTTCTTCTGGTCCGAATCAAGGACGGGCAGACCTCTAGGGAAGTCTACTAAGAGGAAGAAAAAAAAGTTCAGTCTGATCGACACAATAAGCAAGCATGAAGATAAAAGAAATTAACTGGTCCGACCTGGTTTTGAAAATCGAGTGGGAACACGAGCCGTCAGAGTCCTGACTTCGGCCATAGGTGCCTCCCATTCACCCGCAGCCCAAAACCACTTGTTCTTCCAATCTTTGTTGGAGGACGGAAGGTTCATGACAAGCCCCGACCCCTTGCTGCCTCGGGTCATAAAATAGTACCATGGTTCATTGTTGTCGTGCTTAACTAGGTACAGTCTCATTAACTCCACTGGGGTCAGCTCCGAATTCTCGACTTGCCTCTAAATGATGTAGGCGGAGATGAGTACCCTCCAAGTATTAGGGGTCAATTGCCCAGGTGCCAAACCCAAATAGGCTGTCATAGTTCGGACGAAGGGATGTAGAGGAAGTCGGACCCCACATTGTAGTGCGCAAAGAAAAATACCGACTTCTCCCTCAGCAGGTGCGCCAGCGGCATCGAGGGGCCCAGGGGCCCTTATCTAGACAGAGGCTGGGATTTGAAATTCCATACGAATCCACTCTATTTGAGATTCTGATAGCACGAAACCTCTAGGGACTACCTCCTAGGCCCTCCCACTCGTTGGCATCTCAGTGACCTCGATGGTTGTGGTCTGGGGGGCTCGAGCAGATTTCTTCCTGCCAGCTCTGTGAGTCTGAGCCCCAGTCTCCTTCTGCTTTTAGGGCAGAGGGTATAAGGGCACGGCTTCAAAGGGGCCTTTAGAGGCCCCTATCCCATTACCAGAACTCTTTGACTCGGAGTCATCACCGTAGTCCTGTACAGTCTCCATGTCGGGCAACATCTTAAGTAAGAAATGTAAAGAGGTGCAAGGAGACTCACCGGATCGTCACCGAGAATCGCTTTTACCGAAATTGTTCAATCGGTCGAAATCACCCAATAAAAACCCCTAGATGGTCGGAATCGCCTTCGCCGAAAATCGCCTCTTCAGATGTCAGCTCGAACACAACACATAGGAATGAAGCGAAATCTCTGAAGGAGGGTTTATATAGACCGCAACAAATCCCTGCATTAATGACTAGCAATGATGGCCACAGCCGAATCACCGTAAGTCGACCTCAGAGCTGACATGGCCCCACACCATTGGCTCAAGCACTGTCGGACAGTACATCTCTGACATCAAGCAGCGTGCTTCGGATAAGCGAAACGATGCCTAAATAAGGAAAGGCTCCATCTGAGGCATTACTCCAAGTGTACGTGACAACAAGTCATAAGCGGACAGTGATTCGAAATCTAAACCGTCGCCACGCGTCCACTGTGCAGGAACTCATGGGCGGGAAACCCTGCGAGCATAAGGATTTGAAGTGTAAGGGTTACGACGTGCTCGGAGGAACCGGTAGACAAGGTGATTAATCTTCAGAGTGATTACTCTCCGAGCCCTTGGCAGACCTCGAAGAGTAGGGGGCTTCTGTTATGAAGATCTGAGCCCCTTATCATTTCAAGGCCTGTTTATCAGAGCAGATGGATAATTAACAGTTCGGGTCAGACCATCAGAATAGACGATGTTTGACTAATGCCTACAACCACTGACTGAAATCTTACCTACTAAAAGGTCCAAGCCAATTCCATATTCTAAGGCAGAGGTGGACGCTCCTCAAGCTAAACTTGGTAGCTACTATAAGTGGACGTGGCCGATTTCCCTGCCCGCAGTACGCACGATACGCAGAATGTGGAGCATGGATCATTGGATTGCGTGCAGTATCTCCATGATTAGAAAATCTTCCTGATTGAGCAAATCATGCTGTGATTAATGGATCCAGATCATCCTACAGTTAGGTATAAGTATATGAGGACACCATCACTACAGGTATGCAAGATCTTGCACCCTCTCTCTACAATTTAACATAGACCTCGATTCCCTTGACCTAACTTAGGCATCGGAAGGTCCCCCGGCTAAGCCGGGGTCTCCTTTTCCTTTGCTCACCCTTTGTACAGGACTAGGGTCTATTCGAGGAGCATTGCACGGAGTGGATGGTGGCCCAGATTTTGTCATCAACACTAAGCATATGGGGTCCCCTAAGTATCTCAATCCAAAGGCATATGCTATGATTAATTATCACCCATAACATGCATGCAAATGACGCGTATGAGCATATATCTGGGCATGATATCATTATACTAAGCATGTACTCAGTGTGTCCTACCAGGCCAAGTACACTTAGCATGTTATCGGATATATTAGGCAATAATCAACCTTAATTGGCACATCATATATAGAGAGTGGGAACCAAACAGTAGGCCCCACTAGAAATATAGAAGTCTATGTGGTGTGGCCCCTGTTAGACTAACATCAGCTCTTCATTTAGCTTACAAGGCATGAATAAAATACATATAACAAGGCGGGGTTCACTAGGAGTAACCCGGATGGACACTCACATATACCACATGTGTGTTACTAGGCCACCAATCCATTTGGGTACATTGCCCATTAATGATGTCCCAAAATAATCAAATTATCAATGACATCACTATAATTACTTTAGTAGGATGATTTGTACCGTCCGATCATAGCTAACGTAAATTGATGGTTACATATCATTAGTTAGTCACTAGGATGTGATCCTATGCTCATGGCCCAAGTATATCCCCTAATGGACTAATACAACCATAGTGTCAACAGTACTCGTGTACGCTAATTATGGAATTTAAATTGATTTATTAATTAATTCCAAATCATGTAAATACACATAACTTTAACTTAGTATAATAGGGACACTAAATTCATGATGTCAAACATGGCCAAGGTGGTCCCACGAGTGGGACCTAAGTTCTGCCAAATGTGCAGCAGTCCCTATCCCCTTTAATTCCATTAGTGTGACCCCCTCCTAAGATTCGCATCACCCTCATCTTTGTGCTTCTGGAATAAAATGATCTGGTCAAATGGATGAACGGAACAGATTTGGCAGATACATCATGGAAGGTCGATGAGTGGGACCCACTTTCATGCCCCCAATTGGGCGTCCTCCCGTCTGGGGCGCTGGTAACAATGACAGCAAGTGGTTCACATGATTATAATAATTTTTTTTACCACCACTAAGGGTGGGCCCCACTTGGGTGATCCGACCTGTTCACCACCTAGACCAGATCGAGATGAGTTTAATAGCTACTGAGTTGGATTGATTTGGACTAACATGGACTTCATAGTGGGCCTTGGAAGATTTCAAAAGTAACAGTTTCTTTCCCTCATTACGGCCTGCTTGAGAGTCGAATATGTCTCATCTTCAGTCAATGGGCTAAATTGATATGGAGAAGTCGGTGGATGGTGCAGATTTAATATAAACATCAGAATGGGTCCCACCTGTGAGACCCACAGTTGGCCAAGAATGGGTTACGGTTCACGTGCATGACATTTATAATAATTAATTTTTATTTATTATTATTATTATTATTTTATTTATTTTATGTTTTACCTACACTATTAAGGGGGCCTCAAATGGATGATCTAATCCATCCATCGTCTTGTCCAGCTTGAGTGGGGTCCAATAGACTCTGGTTTGGGCTATTTAGATGATTAAGCACTCTAAAGTGGGCCTTAGAAGGTTGCAACAGATAGGCATTGTTCTCCTTAGTAAGATCCACTCAAAACTCGAATATACATCAAATTTTGGCCCATGGCCTGAAATTATCTGGAGTACATGGTGGATTAAAAATATACGTCATAGTGGGGTCCAGGGGTAGTCCAATAAGGCTTCCACCCCTCACGTCATTGCTCAATAACGCCCAGTGACACACTTTTTTTTCTCTTTCTTCCTTTATATATTTTTTTATTTTTTGCTATGTGGGGTCCACGACCGGATAATCCATTCCGTCCATTATATCAGCCAACTCTCTATGGACCAAAGGAGTCCAATGTTGGGTAAGTCCATCACATACACACACAATAGTCAGCCTTAGAAAGTTCCAACAGTGGGACTTTGTTTGCCTTATTATGGTCCACTCGAGGCTCGGATCTGCCCCATTTTTCGGCCCATGGCCGAAAATATTCTGATGAAACTGGTGAAAGGCATAGATTAAACATATACATCAAGGTGGGGTCCACGACTGGGATGCCCTCACCCCATGTCAGCATGGCTGACGAGAGGGGTGCTCCCTACCCCACCGTCGGATGTGGCATGATCCACCCTATGGTTGGATAAACTAGGCTTTTAGTTTGAATAGTTAACATGAGCCTAGAGATACATGGATGGTGTGGATTTAAGAAATACATCAACTTGTGTCCAGTGAGTGGAGACCCACTGCAAACCTCCAATGCAAAGCCAATAAGGATGATGGGTAACCTAGCCCCTTAATACTTGTGTGTATGGCCCACCTGGGATCCAAATTAGCTTCATTTTTTGGCTCAACGCCTAAAATGAGAAGCGATATAGGATGGACGGTGTGGATGACATATATACATCATGGTGGGGTCCATGAGGGAATCCCACACGATGGCCTTGGGAGGTAGATGGTGCCAATAGTGTCCCTGGACGTTGTTGCATCTAGCGATAGTGCCACTGCCCCTCTCCCTCTTATGTGTTCTAAGGGTGAGGTAGGGCCCATCTAGGAAATCCACTCTATCCATTTGAATCGCTAACTCATGGTGGGACCAAGAAGCTTTGTATCACATCAATTTTTAGTGTATTTTCACCATCCAAGTGTGCTTACACAATCGATTGGTTTAAATAAGAAATAAATATCACAGTGGGCCACACAATATGGTCCACGCTATGATAGCTTACGGGACACGCTCTCTAATAACATGGCCCATTTGTGGGTCTCACAACACCATGAAAGTAAGAAAAGAAAGGGAAAGGAATGGAAAGAGATTCGGCCATCGGGGTGGACCCCTGCCACTATGGGATCTACCACATACTCAATACATGATGAAGGTAGGTCCCGCCCTTATGGGTCCACCAAGATTTTAAAAATCACAAAGAAGAGGAGGGTTTTAACCCTCCCATGCAGTCACAATAATAGATGATCAATTAGATCATCTAGGATCAGCGATCGGATGACCCATCAAGCTCCTCTTTACCCCTAATGTTCTCTAATATCGCTTTTCTCTTTCACTTACTGTAACACCCCGGATTTTTGCCAACCTGGAGTTAGACATCCTTGGGCAATGAGACAATCATAACACTTTAAATGACTTCTTAGAACTTAATCCTAAAGCCTCAAATCCCCTTTTGTAACGCCTCGAAAAAATCCGTACAAAGACCTGAGTACCACCTCAGGTAGAAATCACTCAAGACTGGATCCTTTAGAAATTAGATGAAATTAACTAAGTGCTAAACTAGTTTACCTATGAAATTAGCACTAATCACTTTAAATACGATCTTCAAGACCCAAAACTTGTAGAATCATTGACGCTAGGTTACCCTAAAATCTAGGATCAATCTCATTACCCAGTTGCTCTCGGGAGCACATTGAAATTCCGTATCGGATCTGGACCGCACGTCGAAAGTCCGATGACCATGAGACTAAGCGCTTAGGACCGCCTTGCTGGGCTTAACAACCATCTTGGAAATCAAATCCAGATAGTGTCCAGAAACGGACAACTTGAGCCTAGAGTGAAGTGTGTGAGAAACGTGAATATATTTAGAAATGAAATCTAAATTTAAGTAATCTGAGATTTGTCACTTACGGGCCGATTACACCCTCGAATCATGAGAAATTTCCTATACACCCTCGAATCATGAGAAATTTCCTATACATGGCAGTGTACTTGTGGCCTTGATCAAGTTTTGATGACAGTGGAACTGAAATTGGTCCGCCGCGATCGATCTGTAAATCTGATCAGACCGAAAACTTAACTTGCCCTAGATCCATTGTCAGGGAGCTTAAGTCCGATCGCACATTGAAAGGGGGCCTCTAGAAGTGCTCCGTTGGATCGGAACAAGCCTCCTTTGGCTATAACCTAAGTATACCTTGGCCCTGGGGCCATTTCCATCAGTTTTAGGCCTATATAAGGGCCTTAAGCCCTCACTCTCTTATCCCATACGAATTTGGGTAATCCTAGGAGAGAGAAGAGAGGAAAGAGAGAGAAAGAGAGAGAGTGGGAATTCATCCCTAGAATTTAATCCCATCACTCCACTTGCCTTACCACTACTTCTGTACCGCTCTATCGGCGCTACCGATCCCGTTCTTAGGTAAGAAATTCAACCCCTAATCTGTTTAAGGCTTTCCAATAATTGAAATGATGAAATAGCTAACCTAGTTCATGCTATAGGTTGTCATCCTTCCGGTGATAAAGACTACATGTTTAAAATGAATCCGTTATGCGTTTACCAGCGTAAGGTGCAAATTATAGATGTATAGGTTATGGTTTTCAAGACTTTCCATGTCGGTTAATGATTTATTCTTGATGTGGGTGCTATTTCACATGCAAAATGCGTCGTCTGTTTCATGTTACAGTTATATATGAATTATATGACATATAGTGCATTCTATGTACATGTTGAGATATTTGGATACGTATGGAATTTGGATTTGTGTCTAACATGATTATCTGTCGTGAATATATGCTTGTTACATATGCGACAACTCCTTAGTGAAAGGACTTGCCCTAAATCACGTCACGACAAAAATATGATATATGTGATACAGTGTGTAGTCCAAGCATTTGTGGAAATGTGTAAATGAATATGGAACCCAGATTCATGCATGCCATGATTATCCATCGTGGGTATATGGGCATGGTATGCGGGGCAACTCCCTAGTGAACGGATTTGACCTAATATATGTGTAAACAACATACATCATATATGACAATGTATGTAGTCTAAGTGTTTGTAGAAATGTCTGAGTGTGCTAAGTATTACTAAAGAGTATTTTGTATGAGGGTTGAGATATGAATCTCGGCTACCTTAATTGTGTGTATGATTTGCTACATGTACGTTACATCATGATGTTTGTTTTATTCTTGGAATGAATGTGTGTGTTACATTTCATAACATGCTCATATTATTGTATGAAGTGAATTCATTGTTCTTTATTGCTTTGACTGTCTCATATGATTACTGGATGAAATGGAATGAAGTTGGGACTAAGATATAGTTCAGATAATCAGTAATCGACCCTGAGTTCGTGGCTGAGATTCATTCGCCACGTAGGACGTGTTTCACGAACCCGAGTTGTGCATTGGTCATCGGCAGTGGTTAGGCCACACGAAGAGCTTACGCACTTCATGTCAATCGATATGATGGGTGCTTGTAATAGTCGAGCTCGTCCAGTAACTCAATTTGCTTGATGTATGTTCACCATGTATGGACGCTACTGCTTGAACCTAAGGTACCAAACTCACCAGTGAAATCCTGTTTAACCTTGGTACCTCGATCCGCTAAGACTCATGAGCTGAACATGGTGGTATGGGATACCGTGGTTGAGTTGTCGGCCTATGCTAGGGCAACGAGCCTCCCCATAGTGACCAGTGAGCAACATCGCCTCGTGAGCTGAATACAGTGGTATGGGACACTGTATTCGAGCTGTCGGCCTACACTGATAAGGTGACAAGCCCTATGTAGTGACCTCAAGCATACTCTGAGTCTACGTGGAGGTGACAACCCTTCCGTAGCAACAAGAGTATAAACTAGGCCTGCACTGATTAGGTGACGAGCCCTTTGCAGCGACCTAGAATCGCAACATTGTATGAGATTTACTAGGATTGACGACCCTATAATGGATCATTATTTGGGAAATGAAATAAGGGAGGTACCTTAGTTTCCCAATCTTG
Source organism: Magnolia changhungtana (assembly GCA_030180095.1). Lineage (NCBI taxonomy): Eukaryota > Viridiplantae > Streptophyta > Magnoliopsida > Magnoliales > Magnoliaceae > Magnolia > Magnolia changhungtana. The sequence goes on from JASAUF010000446.1 coordinate 1,684,991, forward strand.
CTGTATGAAATGGACTAATACGAACTCGGTAATCATGTTCATAACATCGCACTGCATGTGCCCCGGGCTGAAGAGCACAGAGGGAAGAAAGAAAGCCATGACCGTAAGATGGTGTCGCATGAGGGAGTGTAAGAGAGGGCATGCATCATTGTTCATATCATTCTTGCATTAATAAGACTATCTAGTTATGTTTGATTTTACTGTTTTATCATTACTACTTGACTGAATTGATAACATGTTAACCTTTGTTGTATAGTTCCACTAAGTTGATCACTCACTCCCACATTACGAGACGGTGTTTTAAACACCAACCAGACTCTGTTTAGATTTCAGATGACGACGTGACCCCAGAAGCAGAGCCTGATTACTATGACGATCAGGACGAGTTCTCGTATATGCAGTTCTCCGGCGGTTTCGATTAGGCCGTCTGGATCGACGGAGCTACACGGCTTATCATTGTAGTTGAACTATGTTTTTGACATTTTGATTTTGAAACTATTACATGTATATGATGACTCACTGATGTATTCATACTCTGGAGACCGATTGTAAATTTTTGGCTCATACATGTACATATATACACCTTTTAGACTTCCGCTTGTGTTATATTAATTGATCTGGAGTATAAATTACTGTTTTGGTATAATCCCACTCATGATTAGTGCACTAACACGGACAACATTCAATCATAAGCATATATGTTGTATATGTGATGTTTTGAAACTCGGGAGTTAAGTTACTACTCGACCCCCGATTTTCAGGGCGTTACAAGTTGGTATCAGAGCAAGATTTGGATTAAACTGGACCTAGGTTATGGTAACATGACGCACTCTAATGCACTCTGATTTAGGAAGGGGGCGATGGAATTTAGAAACCACATTAGAATCCCAAGTTTTGTCGACAGGCGAGACGGAATACTGTAATTTAGTCCATAATGTTTCCTTGATCGCGTGAATCGACCTAAGTCGCCTCTAGGCCGTCAATTGACAAGTTTGAATTGTTAGTTGACAAAGTCTAAACCTGAAAATAGATGTCCTTAGGCAATGGATCGATCATACTACCTTATTAACTTTTCAGAACTCAATTCCAAAGCATAAAGTCCCTTTTCAACCCTTTTCCTTCGAAATCTCACCTTTCACCATCCTATGTTTCAAATGTTTCTAAGCACATTCATAATATACACCAATCCTAGGGTACAAATGATGAAGAACAATACCGAAACTAAAACTTACCATAAATGGTAAATAAATGGATTAAATGGATTTTTTGACCCTTAACATTTTTGAATCTAACAAAATAAATAGGTTAGTTGGATATATTAGCATCTCCTACACCAAAATCATATATTACACGTCAAATAAACTCATTCCGGTTTGTAAATTGGACCCAGAACGACTCAAATTGGAGTCGGGGGTCAAACCGAGCAAATCCAGGGGGACCCAAGGTGGGCCCCACACGTTTTTAGACCAAGGGGGGGGGGGGGAGGACCTCGTCGGACTGGCAACCCCTTACCAGAAGGTACAGAGGTTGGCGAGGCCTCACCGCCAAACGGGCCTGGCCGGGCGGGCCGATTGGGTCGATCGTTCCTAGGGCATTGTGTGTCCCACTTGTGTGCGGATTTTTAATTAAAACCCTTCCTAGGTCACCCCTCCTCCACAAACTATCCCTCCAAGCTCTCCTTTTCTCAAGAAAACTAAAAAATCTTCACTCAAATCGCTCCTCCAAGAGTTTCTCCTTCCATTTTCATGCACCACTCACGCCGCCCTTTCAAACCTCTCTCTCATAGTTGTTCACCTTCTTCATTTCCTCTCATTTGAGCACAAAACCCACATTTTTATGTCTCATAACCTTCACAACCTCCAAATGTTAGGACATTTAGGGCCCGTCCGGCCAACTGCATTAGGTGAGTTTAAGGTGGATGGAATTGTAAAAGTAACAACAAATGCATGTGTGAGGTGTTGTCCCTGGATTGGGTGTATCCCATGTTTTCCAATACCATGTTTGGAATGTATACAATTAAAAGTAAATCCTGGGATTTTCTTTCAAATTACACTTAGAAATTCATCATCATGGGATTTGGAAATCCCATCTCACACTTTTTAACATAAGGCTCATTTTCCAAAGCCTATAAAATTAATTTTAATCCCATCCTAGCCTGTAACATCTCAGATTTTTGCCAACCTGAAATTAGACGACCTTAGGCAATGGGTCGATCCTAACACCTTATTAACTTGTCAGAACTCAATCCCAAAGTCTAAAACTGCTTTTGAACCCATTTCCTTCACAAATCCCACCCTTCACCACCTTGTTCTTTCAATTTTCCTAAGTACTTTCACCTTAGACGCTATCTTAAACTAGTTAAGTGTTATAATTTGGATCACCTTACATATAAACTATAAAGGCCTAGGTACCACCTCAGACAGAAATCTTATAGGACTAAATCCTTTAGAAATGAGATAAAGTAACTAAGTGTTAAACTAGATTAGCTACGAAATCCATTTGATCTACTTTAAATACGATTTGCAAGACCTAAAACTTGTAGAATCATTGACGCTAGGTTACCCTAAAATCTAGGATCAATCTCATTACCCGGCTGCTCTCGGGAGCATCTCGAAACTCCGTATCAGTTCTAGACTCCACATCGGGAATCCGAATAATACGAGGTTAAGGACTTAGGACCGCCTCGCTGGGCTTGATAACCATCTCGGAAATCAAATCCAGATAGTGTCCCACAGCTGTTCGCTTGAGTCTGGAGCGAGGAGTGTGAGATTTTCTTTAAAAATAAATATCTCAAATAGTAATCTGAGACTTGTCGCTTGCGGGTAAGTATTAAGCAGCTTGACTGTCAGAATCAGACCAAATTACACCTCGGATGAGGAAAAATTTCATACACGTGTCAGTGTACTCAGAATCTCCGATCGAGACCCACTGACCGTCGAACTGAAACTGGTCCGCCACTCATGATCTGGAAATCCGACTGAAATGAAAACTTAACTAAACGTAGATCTAATGTTAGTGAGCTTAAGTCCGACCTTTGGCTCAAGGAGGCAAACTAGAAGTCCTCCGTTGAGCTGAAACCAGCCCACTTTGGCTATAACCCAAGTATACCTTGACCTGGAGTCTATTTTGGAGACTTTTTAGACTATATAAGGACCTTAAAACTCTCTCTCTTACAGCCATACGAATTTGAGAAAACCCGTGGAGAGAAAGAGAGAAAAGAGAGAGAAAGTGAGAGAGTTGTGGGAGATCTTTCCTGCCTTTCTTCCTTACTGCCTTAAGTGCTTAACTACCTCATTCTTATCGCTTTCCCAGCGATTTCAGCGACGTTTCTAGGTAAGAAACCCTAATCCTAAACTGATTTGGGGTTTTAAGAGTTGTAGGTTATGAAATAGCTAACCTATTTCATCATATAGGTTGCCGAATCGCCTTATACAAAGCTTAGCAAACCTATCGGCTTCGTTACGATTCTACGATAAAAAGGTGTGGACTTTAGGTGTATAGGTCAAGGTTTTCAACGCTTTCAATGTCAAATAATGATAGATTCATGATCTGTATGCAATTGCACATGTATAAAGTGTCGTCTGTTTTCCATTTCGATTAAAGACGTAGAATATGGAATTTTACATACTTTAGGTATTCGTAGAAAATACAGTACACGTATATATTTTGGAAATGTGCTTAACATGATTAGTTGTTGTATGAATATATGATATATGGATAAAATACTTATTTGGTGAAAAGATTCGCCCTAATACGTGTTATGCTAATATACACTATATATGTAGAAATAGTGTATTGTAGAAAGTACCGTATACGTATAAATTTTGGAGATGTGTTTGTCATGATTATTTGCTATATGAATATATTATATATGCGTAAAATACTTGCTTGGCGAAAGGACTCGCCCTAATACATGTTTTTCTAGTATACACTATGTATGTTGTAATAGTGTACTCTAAGTGTTTGTGAAAATGCTTGTGAGAGTAAGTGTTTGGATGATGGGGCCTTAGGTAGGTGTTGAGATGGGATTCTCAACTACCATAGCAACATGTATGATTTCCCCTATGTGGGTTGTTCACTTTAACCACTTACTTATGAAATATATGTGTTTGTATTCCTATCTATATAGTGCTTCATAACATGCTTTATAACGTGCTTTATAATATACTTTATGATATGCTTGTTAACATGCTCAACTGATTGTATGATTTTATTTAAGTAATGCGTATGTTTAAATTCATGTTTATGTTGTATGATCCGTCATGGGTGATGGGGGTGGTGTAACAATTCCGTGCAACGACCCTGACAGCCCTAAACGGATAATACCAGACTTTGATTGTATGATTTGAATCTTGATCCATTACTGCTTTACCTATCTGCAATTGAATGTGATTGGGGCTATTGTATAGTCCAGGCAATCGGTAACGGAACTGAATTCGTGGCTATGATTCATTCCCCACGTGAGATGTGTTCGACGAACCAGAGTCGTACTTCGGTTGGCGATAGTGGTTGTCCACGCGAAGTGCTTATGCGCTTCATGTCGTCCAACTTGTCATGCGCTCGAGCTAGCCGAGCTCGTCACGTAACCCAATTTGTCTAATATATGTTCACCATGTTTGGACGCTACTGTTTGAACCTAGGGTACCAAACTTACCAGTGAAATCCCGTTAACCATGGTACCTCGATCCGTTAAAACTCATGAGCTGGGCATGGTGGTATTGGACACCGTGGTCGAGATGTCGGCCTACGCTGGGGCCATGTGCCTCCCCGTAGTGACCATTGAGCAACCAAACTCGTGAGCCAAATACGGTGGTATGAGACATTGTATTCGAGCTGTCGACACCTACGGTGAGGGCCAATTATGGAGAGACCTGTATTCGTGCTGACGGGTGACGAGTCCTTCGTAGTGTCTTCGAGTAGACTCTAAAGTCTGTGGTTGGCGATGAGCCCTTCGCAGCAACTAGAGCATGAGTTGAGCCGAGTACGATGAGACCTGTATTCGAGCTGACGGCCCACGATTGAGCCGAGTATGGTGAGACCTGTATTTGAGCTAACAGCCAGCAATTGAACTGCATACGGTGAGATCTGTATCCATGCTGATGGGTGACGAGCCATTTGCGATGCCTTCGCGATGCCTCTCGAACCATAATATCGTATGAGATTAACTAGGATTGACGACCCTATAATGGATCATGTTTGGGAATGATACGAGGGAGGTACCTTAGTTTCCCAATACTACTGTTTGAAATGGACTAATAACTACTCGGTAATCATGCTCATCATCGCACCGCATGTGCCTAGTAGATGTGAAGCACTGAGGGAGGTATGCATCCGCGAACGTAAGATGTTATTGCATGAGGGTGGTTTGGTAAGGGCATTCATCATGTCATTTCATACTTACATTAATAAGAGTACTTAGAATTGTTTGATTGTACTGCTTTATTGTTCCACTGAGTTGATCACTCACTCCCACGTTATAACATGTTAACCTATGCCTTATTGTTCCACTGAGTTGATCACTCACTCCCACGTTATAACATGTTAACCTATGCCTTATTGTTCCACTGAGTTGATCACTCACTCCCACGTTACGGGACGGTGTTTGCAACACCAACCAGATTTGTTGAGTTTTAGGTGATGGCGGTGTTTATGAAGCAGAGCCAGACTACTACTATAATGTTGAGGAGTTCTCCTACATATAACTCTCTGACAGGTCTATGAAGACTTGGTAATGTATTGACGGGGCTATGGTACTCAAGATAAAAGACATTACACTTCCTCATATTTGGTAAATTTTAGAATTGTACTTGTAATTATTTAACCTGGTAACATTATCACACTCTGGAGACTCACCACAGTTTTTATATTCTATATGTCTATCACAGTCTTCCGCTTACAATTTAACTATCTCTGGAGTATGATATGCTATTTTGGCTTAATCTCACTCATGTTCAATGCATGAATATAGTTAACATTTAATCATTATTCATTGTGTTGTATAAGTGATGTTCTGGAACTCGGGAGTTGAGTTACTACTCGACCCTCGATTTTCAGGGTGTTACAGTTGGTATCAGAGCATGATTTGGATTAAACCGGACTTGGGTTATGGTCACACGACACACACTGACGTACTCTGACTTAGGAGGGAGCGACGGGATGTAGAAACAGACTTAGGTTCTCAAATTTCGCCAAATAGCACATTTAGATGAGATCAACTGTAGAGATTAGACCCGTAGGCCTCGATGATTGCATGAAATGATCTCGAAACACTTATAGACCATCAAATGATGTTCTAGATTACAATCCACCTCACCCCAACCATTGAAAATTGGTAGAATATAGGATAAGCGTGATGAGGATAACTACTCCAAATCCTCGGAGCTTCTCTGGACTCCTCACAGAGACTTCTCGAATCTACGAGAAAACAAAGCAGAAAATAGAAATAAATTCTAATAAATTCAAAATTGATTAATGAATGACTAAAAAAAAAGAAACAAAAGAGTTCACAACCCTTTAAATAGGGATACCAAGTAATGGGAAAGTAACCAGAAACAAATTACAACTAAAACTCCCAAAATTCACGATTTATATAGGGTCGTGATGTCTACTAGTGTGTAAAGTTTTTGGCCAAAAATAGTAAGTATCCTATTTAGCTTCACCAAACCATTCTCCTAATTATTCTAAGCTCTTTTCATGTTGGGCGCAACTCCTACAGCCCAATGGATGAAGAGTAATCAAACTAAAACTATTATTTTTAGTAAAACGAAATTGAAACAGGGAAACGACCATCGATCGAGGGGTTTTTCACAATTTTGGGCTGCACAACCCTGCTTTGCAGGGTTGGTTGGCTTCATTTGCTCGTTCTACCCCAAAATTATATATTATACATTAGATAACTCATTCCAGATTGCAAGATACGTTCGAAATTGCTCGTAACTACCCGAAATTGAGGGAATCGGAGTTGGGGGCCTACCCACATTAATCTAGAGGGACCCAGGGTGGGACCCCAGAGTTTTTTGGGGCCTAGGGGGCATGAGGATCTCACCCATGGGCCCCCCCTCAAGATTTGGACCATTGGTCGGGAGGCCCATTGGTCAGTGAGGCCTCGCCCGAAATCGGGCTGGGCCGGGCCCGCGGCTCGGGCCGATCGAGTTTGGGAGTTGTGGGACCCCCCTGATCTATGTCCCATCCACTGAAACCCCCTTATGGCATACCTCCTTCACAAACTACCCCTCCAAGCTCTCTTTTTCATTCAAACTTGTTGTTTTCTCTCTCAAACCTCCACTCCAATCATCCATTTAGTTGTTTCTTGTCCAAGCATACTTCACTCCATCGTTTACAGTACTACCTATCCTCCTATCCTCTCCATTCTCTCTCATTTGAGCCCTTACACCTCCCATTTGTGGCTCAAAATCGTGCACACTCTAACCCATCCCATCTTTGCATTTTCCTCCTTTAATCCTTACATTTGGGCCTTTACAACATCTGTTGAGGCTCACATCTGTGGAGAACCAAACCTCCAGCCCTTTCTCTCTCTCTCTCTCCATCACTCTTCATTCACTTTTTCATGGCTCTATCCGAGCTTAGTTCGGCCACCTTCGCGGATGTCTAGCTATCCACACTATTGTTTGAAGTTTGCATGGGTTACTATCATTGGATGTTTATGCTTTATGATTGATGGGTGTAGTAGTTGGTAGGATGTTCTAGATGTTTGAGGACGTTTAGGGCCCATTCGGCCAACTGCATTGGGTGAGTTAGGTGGATAGAATTGTATATGTCATAATAAATGTATGTGTAAGATATGGTCCCTAGATTGGGTGTATCCCATGTTTTTTAATGCCATGTTTGGAATGTATGCAATGAAAAGTATATCCCGGGTTTTCCTATTACACTTAGAAATTCATCATCATGGGGTTTGGAAATCCCATCTCACACTTTTCCAACACCAGACTCATTTTTCAAGGCCTATAAAATTAATCTCCACCCACCCTCCTACCAACCATGCCACTCCCAATCTCGAGAGGGGATTAACAATGCAGTCCCATTTACTACAACTTAAGACCACTGGCCAAATAGTGTTGAAGTGATAAAGTCCCTTGATATACTTTAACCCACCACACTCTGACAGCTTAAGCTTTTAGAGTAAATGGTGGTTTGACAAATGGGCCCTTAGAGTTTTGGACCTAGAGCGGTGCTCCTAGATTTCGACAGGCCTGACTGTGTAGGAAATCCAACAAATTTATAATGTGAACCTTAGGACCCTCTTAGTTGGGATGAACACATGTGGAATGCTCGAGCGTCAAGTACAGACAACTCAGTTCCAATTAGACAACTTCGACCCTAAGTGATAAAACCCTTCCTGTATTAGAAATGATGTGAAATCATCTAGTGTAGAAGCATAGACTTTGGATCACAACTAGTGGAATTACCGCTACTTATACGTTGCGACTAGGCTACTGGTTAGACTAAGGAATGTAAAAGATTCATTATGCTAAGATAATTGAAAAAAATAATAATAAATTCCGTTAGTTGGCTTGATTAGGTTGGAGTGAGATCCCGTCCTTTCGTTGAATCCCCTTAATACTTATAGGCTTCTTTAGTAACTCGCAAGAAGCTTGTTTGACGTAGAAACTATTTACCTGGGTGGCGCAGCGGAAATGCGGTGGACCCTTGCCCCACTGGCCCAGGATCGAATGGAATTGATCCAGACTGTACGCAAAGATAGGTCACTAACTAGGACTAATAAATCTTCTTTATAATGTAAAGCAATTAGGTTCCAAGTATTAAACTAATCCGTATCAAAGAAAGGGCCTAATAATGAGTACGAGTTTAACTACTACCCTAGACATGAATTAAGATGGGACTCTCTTAGACCAAGACCCAACGGGCAACCTTATGACTAGGAAATTTGAACCTTTCATTGATGGACAATTCCTAAGTTTTTAGAGTGATCGGACTACGGAGTTACTGAAATATACAACTGCGAAGCATTCGCGGCTTGACCCAATTCTTAATCCTGGGCGACAACGGACTCACTGCTTTAATTGAGCAGATCCTCCAGGACTAGGAGGCGATACGACGAGGTTTCTACCCTAGTCAGGTAGACGATTGATGTATCGGGATCAAGCCCACTATAACCGTCTCTCCGTGTTGGTCAAACAATAAAAACAACTATCTTACTCTAAATAATTGGAAACTATCGTCAAGGTTCCAAATAGGTAAAGAAACAAATTGTAGCAAACCATCAAGGTTTGAGAAATGGATAAAGAAATAAGTTTTAAGGGGGTAGACTAAAATGAACCAGGCTAGTATATACCCTACCACGCGTAGGAACTCAAAATCAATAAGTCTTAGGCAAATGAAATAATAGAAATCTTTCCTTATTACCCTTAAGCAATTTCGGGGACGAAATTTTATTTTAAGCGGGGTAGATTGTAACATCCCGGATTTTTGCCAACCTGGAATTAGACGTCCTTAGGCAATGGGTCGATCCTAACACCTTATTAACTTGTCAGAACTAAATCCCAAAGTCTAAAACTGCTTTTGAACCCATTTCCTTCACAAATCCCACCCTTCACCACCTTGTTCTTTCAATTTTCCTAAGTACTTTCACCCAAGACACTATCTTAAACTAGTTAAGTGTTATAACTTGGATCACCTTATATACAAACTACAAAGGCCTAGGTACCACCTCAGACAGAAATCTTATAGGACTAAATCCTTTAGAAATGAGATAAAGTAACTAAGTGTTAAACTAGATTAGCTATGAAATCCGTTTGATCCACTTTAAATACGATTTGCAAGACTCAAAACTCGTAGAATCATTGACGCTAGGTTACCCTAAAATCTAGGATCAATCTCATTACCCGGCTGCTCTCGGGAGCATCTCGAAACTCCATATCAGTTCTAAACCGCACATCGGGAGTCCAAATAATACGAGGTTAAGGACTTAGGACTGCCTCGCTGGTCTTGACAACCATCTCGAAAATCAAATCCAAATAGTGTCCCACGGCTGTTCGCTTGAGTCCGGAGCGAGGAGTATGAAAATACTTGATTTTCTTTAAAAATAAATATCTCAAATAGTAATCTGAGACTTGTCACTTGTAGGTCAGTATTAAGCAGCCTGACTATCAGAATCAGACCAAATTACACCCTCGGATCAGGAAAAATTTCATACATGTGTCAGTGTACTCGGAATCTCTGTTCGAGACCCACTGACTGTCGAACTGAAACTGGTCCACCACGCGTGATCTGGAAATCCGACTGAAATGAAAACTTAACTAATCATAGATCCAGTGTTAGTGAGCTTAAGTCCGACCTTTGGCTCAAGAAGGCCCGCCAGAAGTCCTTTGTTGAGCTGAAACCAGCCCACTTTGGCTATAACCCAAGTATACCTTGACCTGGAGTCTATTTTGGAGACTTTTTGGACTATATAAGGACCGTAAAAATCTCTCTCTTACAGCCATACGAATTTGAAAAAACCCTAGGAGAAAAAGAGAGAGAAAGTGAGAGAGTTGTGGGAGATCTTTCCTGCCTTTCTTCCTTGCTGCCTTAGGTGCTTAACCACCTCATTCTTATCGCTTTCCCGACGATTTCAGTGACGTTTCTAGGTAAGAAACCCTAACCCTAAACTGATTTGGGGTTTTAAGAGTTGTAGGTTATGAAATAGCTAACCTATTTCATCATATAGGTTGCCGAATCACCGTATACAAAGCATGGCAAACCTATCGGCTTCGTTACGATTCTGCGATAAAAAAGTGCAGACTTTAGGTGTATAGGTTAAGGTTTTCAACGCTTTTAATGTCAGATAATGATAGATTCATCATCTGTATGCAATTGCATATGTACAAAGTGCCGTCTGTTTTCCATTTCGATTAAAGACGTAGAATATGGAATTTTACATACTCTAGGTACTCGTAGAAAATACAGTATACATATCTATTTGGGAAATGTGATTGATAAGATTAGTTGTTGCATGAATATATGATATATGGATAAAATACTTATTTGGCAAAAAGATTCGCCCTAATACATGTTATGCTAATATACACTATGTATGTAGAAATAGTGTATTGTAAAAAGTACCGAATATGTATAAATTTTTGAGATGTGTTTGTCATGATTATTTACTGTATGAATATATTATATATGCGTAAAATACTTGCTGGGTGAAAGGACTCGCCCTAATACATGTTTTTCTAGTATTACACTATGTATATTGTAATAGTGTACTATAAGTGTTTGTGAAAATGCTTGTGAGAGTACGTGTTTGGATGATGGGGCCTTAGGTAGGTGTTGAGATGGGATTCTCAACTACCTTAGCAACATGTATGATTTCCCCTATGTGGGTTGTTCACTTTAACCACTTATGAAATATATGTGTTTGTATTCCTATCTATATAGTGCTTCATAACATGCTTTATAATATGCTTGTTAACATGCTCAACTGATTATATGATTTTATTTAAGTAATTCATATGTTTAAATTCATGTTTATGTTGTACGATCCGTCATGGGTGATGGGGGAGTGGTGTAACGATTTCGTGCAATGGCCCTGGCAGCCCTAAACGGATAATACCAGACTTTGATTGTATAATTTAAATCTTGATCCATTACTGCTTTACCTATCTGCAATTAGATGTGATTGGGGCTATTGTATAGTCCAGGCAATCAGTACCGGGATTGAATTCGTGGCTGTGATTCATTCGCCACATGAGATATGTTCGACGAACCCGAGTCGTACTTCGGTTAGCGATAATAGTTGGCCACGCGAAGTGCTTATTCGCTTCATGTCGTCCAACTTGTCGTGCGCTCGAGCTAGCCGAGCTCATCACGTAACCCGATTTGTCTAATGTATGTTCACCATATTTGGACGCTACTGTTTGAACCTAGGGTACTAAACTTAGCAGTGAAATTCCGTTAACCATGGTACCTCGATCCGCTAATACTCATGAGCCGGGTATGGTGGAATGGGACACCGTGGTCGAGCTATCGGCCTACGTTGGGGCCACGTGCCTCCCCGTAGTGGCCATTGAGTAACTAAACTCGTGACCCGAATACGATGATATGGGACACTGTATTCGAGGTGTCGACACCTACGGCCAGAGCTGAGTACGGTGAGACCTGTATTCGTGCTGATGGGCGACGAGTCCTTCGTAGTGTCTTCGAGTAGACTCTAAAGTCTATGATTGGCGATGAGCCCTTCACAGCAACTAGAGCATGAGTTGAGCCGAGTACGGTGAGACCTGTATTCGAGCTGACGACCCACGATTGAGCCGAGTATGGTGAGACCTGTATTCGAGCTGATGGCCAGCAATTGAGCCGCATATGGTGAGATCTGTATCTGTGCTGACGGGTGACGAGCCCTTTGCGATGCCTTCGTGATGCCTCTCGAACCATAATATCGTATGAGATTAACTAGGATTGACGACCCTAGAATGGATCATGTTTGGGAATGATACAAGGGAGGTACCTTAGTTTTCCAATACTGCTGTTTGAAATGGACTAATAACTACTTGGTAATCATGTTTATCATCGCACCACATGTGCCTGGTAGATGTGGAGCACTGAGGGAGGTATGCATCCGTGAATATAAGATGATGTCGCATGAGGGTGGTTTGGTAAGGGCATTCATCATGTCATTTCATACTTACATTAATAAGAGTACTTAGAATTGTTTGATTGTACTGCTTTATCATTACTTCTTGACTGAGTTGATAACATGTTAACCTATGCCTTATTATTCCACTGAGTTGATCACTCACTCCCACGTTACGGGACGGTGTTTGCAACACCAACCAGATTTGTTGAGTTTCAGGTGATGGCGATGTTTATGAAGCAGAGCCGAACTACTACTATGATGTTGAGGAGGAGTTCTTCTACATATAACTCTCTGACTGGTCTATGAAGACTTGGTAATGTATTGACGGGGCTATGGTACTCGGGATAGAAGACATTACACTTCCTCACATTTGGTAAATTTTAGAATTGTACTTATAATTATTTAACCTGGTAACATTATCACACTCTAGAGACTCACCACAGTTTTTATATTCTATATGTCTATCAAAGTCTTCCGCTTACAATTTAACTGTCTTTGGAGTATGATATGTTGTTTTGGCTTAATCTCACTCATGTTCAATGCACAAATACAGTCAACATTCAATCATCATTCATTTTGTTGCATAAGTGATGTTCTGGAACTTGGGAGTTGAGTTACTTGACCCCCAATTTTCGGGATGTTACACACCCTCCTTCCAAACATGTCATTCCCAATCCTGAGGTAGGATTAGCAATGTAATCCTAATCAATACAACTCAAGACCACTGGCCAGGTAGGCCCTTAGAGTTTTGGACCTAGAGGTTGCTCCTAGATTTCTGAGGACCTAACAGTAGGGGAAATCCAATAAATTGATAATGTGAACCCTAAGACCTCCTTAGCTGGTATGAGCATATGTGAAGTGCATGAGCACAGTTAAATTCAAGTTTGGGCAAGTCAAATTCCAATCAGACAACTTTGACCTTAAGCGATAAAACAATTTCTTGTATTAGAAAGGGTATGAAGCATCTAGTGTATGAGCGTAGACCTTGGGTTACCACTAATCATAAATTAAATCTAGGTTACTGGTTATACCAAGGAATGTAAAAGACTGATTATGCTAAAATAATTGAATGATAGACTTAGTTAGTCGGCTTGATTAGGTTGGAGGGAGACCTCATTCTTTCGTTGGATTCCCTTGATACTTATAGGCTTCTTTCATAACTTTTAGGAAGCTGTTTTGACTTAGAAACTAGTCACATTCAGAGAAAACTTATATGTCCCTCGGATTGTACGTTGGTCAAGTCAACACACCCCTTGGAATTGCCTTCTCAAGGACTTATTACAATCGGGAACACGGAGTAGAGAACTATATATAAGCGAGGTATTCGCTGTTTGAATTGAATTCTCAATCCTGGTAGATACCAATGAACTCAATGATCTGATCAAGCAGAAGATCAGGATCAACTAAGATTAAGAACTGATACGACAAACTTTCTGTCATAGCTAGGCAGAAGGTCCATGTATCCGACTCAGACCCACTACACAACTTTCCTTCTGTGTTAGCCCGACCACTTGCAACTAAAAGTTTATTATTTCGTCTTTGAGAAGTGTTAAGAACATATAACCAATAGAGATTTTCTCTTTAGGCTCAAGGAATTTCTCAAATGGGCAACAGACAGTTAGGAATTAGGTCCCAAATCACATGCCACGTTGGCATACATATTATGCATATGAACTTAGAAAGATAGCCTGCCTGTTAAGCTAGACATGATTAAATAAGGTAAGTCGGGACCATTGCAAAAGTCATTCTTTGGTAGAATTAGACATCTTACCACAAACTCACATCCGTCCCATAAATCAACCTCAAAACACATCATTTTAGCTCCTTTCTATAACCAGAGGTACCAATGCTATAGTACACATAATCGATGAAAGGAAAACCAATGTATTGAGAGGTTGTTTCCCATTTCATGTTAAGGATAGGTTCTAAATTACACCTTGTTCCGACATACGGATTAGGACAGATTCTTGAGCCTTGAGAGTAGAAATAATTTTTTAAGGGGGGTAGAACATTTTGAGCCTAATCTAGTTAAGTCGGTTTATACATCCTTTTGATCAAAGTGGCGCAGCGGAAGCGTGGTGGACTCCCACTCCACTAGCTCAGGATCGAAAGAAATTGATCCAGGCGGTGCATAGGGATAGGTCACTCAATAGGGTCTGAATCTTCCTTAGAAAGTCAACGTTAAAGTTACTGGAATAAAAACAATTAGGGTCCAAATGTTAAACCAATTCATACTAAAGAATAGGCCTAACAATGGATACAAACTGAAGTACAATAGCCAAGGTTAGTACATCTACAACTGTACTCGTTGAATACGAATTTAAAAGAAACCTTAGCCAATTGCAGGCGAAATAATTTTAAGGAGGGTAGACTAAAATGAGCCAAATTAGCATTGATAGTATACACCCTATCATGCATATAAACTTGAAGTCAATAAAACTTAAGCAAAAGAAATAATGAAATCTTTACTCATTACCCTTAGCCAATTTCGGGGACGAAATTATTTTTAAGGGGGGTAGATTGTAATACCCCAGATTTTTGCTAACCTGGAGTTAGACGTCCTTAGGCAATGAGTCAATCATAACACTTTAAATGACTTCTCAGAACTCAATCCTAAAGCCTCAAATCCCCTTTTATAATGCCTTAGAAAAATTCGTACAAAGACCCGAGTACCACCTCAGGTAGAAATCACTCAGGACTAAATTCTTTAGAAATTAGATGAAATTAACTAAGTGCTAAACTAGTTTACCTATGAAATTAGCACTAATCACTTTAAATACGATCTGCAAGACCTAAAACTTGTAGAATCATTGACGCCAGGTTACCTTAAAATTTAGGATCAATCTCATTACCCAGTTGCTCTCGGGAGCACATTAAAACTCCGTATCGGATCTGGACCGTACGTCGAAAGTTCGATGACTACGTGACTAAGCGCTTAGGACCGCCTTGCTGGGCTTGACAACCATCTCGGAAATCAAATCCAGATAGTGTCCAAAAATGGACAACTTGAGCCCAGAGCGAAGTGTGTGAGAAACGTGAATATATTTAGAAATAAAATCCGAATTTAAGTAATCTGAGACTTGTTTCTTACAGGCCGAATATAAGGATTCAGACCGTCAGAATCTGACCCAAATACACCCTCGGATCAGGAGAAATTTCCCATACATGGCAGTGTACTTGTGGCCCTGATCGAGTTTTGGTGACCGTCGAACTGAAACTGGTCTGTCGTGGTCGATCTGTAAATTTGATCGGACCAAAAACTTAACTCACCCTAGATCCATGGTCAGGGAGCTTAAGTCCAACCGCACATAGAAAGGGAGCCTCCAGAAGTGCTCCGTTGGATCAGAACAAGCCTCCTTTGGCTATAACCTAAGTATACCTTGGCCTTGGGGCCATTTCCAACAGTTTTAAGCCTATATAAGGGCCTTAAGCCTTCACTCTCTCATCCCATACGAATTTGGGAAACCCTAGGAGAGAGAAGAGAGGAAAGAGAGAGAAAGAGAGAGAGAGAGTGGGAGTTCATCCCTGGGATTCAATCTCATCACTCCAAGTGCCTTACCGCCACTTTCGTATCGCTCTACCGATGCTACCGATCCCGTTCTTAGGTAATAAATTCAACCCCTAATCTGTTCTAGGGTTTCAAATAGTAGAAATGATGAAATAGCTAACCTAGTTCATGCAATAGGTTGCCATCCTGCCCGTGACAAAGACTACGTGTTTAAAACGAATTCGTTACGTGTTTACCGGCGTGAGGTGCAGATTATAGACGTATAGGTTATGGTTTTTAATGCTTTCAATGTCGGTTAATGATTTATTCTTGATGTGGGTGCTATTTCACATGCAAAATGCATCGTCTGTTTCATGTTACAGTTATATATGAATTATGTGGCATATAGTGCATTTTATGTACATGTTGAGATATTTGGATACGTATGGAATTTGGATTTGTGTCTAACATGATTATCTGTCATGAATATATGCTTGTTACATATGCGGCAACTCCTTTGCAAAAGGACTTGCCCTAAATCACGTCACGACAAAAATACGATATATGTGATACAGTGTGTAGCCCAAGTGTTTGTGGAAATGCATAAATGAATATGGAACCTGGATTCATGCATGCCATGATTACCATTGTGGGTATATGCGCGTGGTATACGGGGCAACTCCCTAGTGAAAGGATTTGACCTAATATATGTGTAAACAACATACATCATATATGACAATGTATGTAGTCTAAGTGTTTGTAGAAATGTCTGAGTGTGCTAAGTATTACTAAAGAGTACTTTCTATGAGGGTTGAGATATGAATCTCGATTACCTTAATTGTGTGTATGATTTGCTACATGTACATTACATCATGATGTTTGTTTTATTCATGGATTGTATTACATTTCACAACATGCTCATATTATTGTACGAAGTGAATTCGTTGTTCTTTATTGCTTTGACTATCTCATATGATTACTGCATGAAATTGAAAGAAGTTGGGACTAGGATATAGTCCAGGCAATCGGTAATCGGCCCCGAGTTCATCGCTGAGATTCATTCACCACGTAGGACGTGTTTGATGAACCCGAGTTGTGTGTTGGTCGTCGGCAGTGGTTAGGCCACACGAAGAGCTTACACACTTCATGTCGATCGATACGATATGCGCTCGTAATAGTCGAGCTCGTCCAGTAACCCAATTTCCCCGATATATGTTCACCATGTATGGATGCTACTGCTTGAACCTAAGGTACCAAACTCACCAGTGAAATCCCGTTTAACCTTGATACCTTAATCCGCTAAGACTCATGAGCCAGACATGGTGGTATGAGACACTGGTCGAGCTGTTGGCTTATGCTGGGGCGACGAGCCTCCCTGTAGTAACTAGTGAGCAACATCACCTCGTGAGCCAAATACGGTGGTATGAGACACTGTATTCGAGCTGTCAGCCTACACTGATAAGGTGACGAGCCCTTTGTAGTAACCTCGAGCATACTTCGAGTCTACGTGGAGGCAACAACCCTTCCGTAGCAACAAGAGTATAAACTTGGCCTGCACTGATTAGGTGACGAGCCCTTTGCAGCGACCTAGAACTGCAACATCGTATGAGGTTTACTAGGAATGACGACACTAGAATGGATCATTGTTTGGGAAATGAAATAAGGGAGGTACCTTATTTTCCCAATCCTGCTGTATGAAATGGACTAATAAGAACTCTGTAATCACGTTCATAATATCGCACTGCATGTGCCTCGAGTTGAAGAGTAAGAGGGAAGAAAGCATGCCGCGATAGTAAGATGGTGTCGCACGAGGGAGTGTAGGCGAGGGCATGTATCATTGTTCATATCATTATTGCATTAATAAGAGTATCTAGGTATGTTTGATTTACTGCTTTATCATTACTGCTTGACTGAATTGATAACATGTTAACCTTTGTTGTATAGTTCCACTGAGTTGATCACTCACTCCCACGTTACGGGACGGTGTTTTAAATACTAACCAGACTTTATCTTGATTTTAGACGACGACGTGACCCCAGAGGTGGAGCCTGATTACTATGATGATCAGGACAAGTTCTCGTATATGCAGTTCTCCGCGGTTTCGCTTAGGTCGTCTGGATCGACGGGGCTACAGGGCTTATCATTATAGTTGAACTATGTTTTTGACATTTTAATTTTGACTCACTGATGTATTCATACTCTGGAGACCGATTGTAAATTTTTGGCTCATACATGTACATATATACACCTTTTAGTCTTCCGCTTGTGTTATATTAATTAATCTGGACTATGAATTACTGTTTTGGTATAATCCCACTCATGATTAGTGCACTAACACTGACAACATTCAATCATAAACATATATGTTGCATAAGTGATGTTTTGGAACTCGGGAGTTGAGTTGCTACTTGACCCCCGATTTTCAGGGCGTTACACTTACTCTCTTGATCCCTCATAACCTTCTCTCAAGCTCTCTTTCTTATCTCTCCTAAACACTCTTTTCTCTTAATCTCTCTACTCTTTCTTTCTTTTCTCTCTTTCTCTCTTAATCTCTCCCTAATCTTTCTAATATTTTTCTCTCTTAATCCCTCTTTACTCTTGCTAGAAAATGCTAAAAATGAGAGGGAGTTGGGGAGTTTTTGTGGTAGAGATTTTTGGATAGAGAGGAAATAAGGGGGAGATGGAGGGGTAAAATGAGGAGAAAAAGAAGGAAATAATGATGACTAGCATAAGTAGGGGTATGGGTTGCATAAGAAAGGCATGGGATTATTTGACTAATGGAGAGAGACTGACATAAGTGATGGATTGGTTGCTTGATGGCTTGATTGATGGATGGATCAATGGATTGATTGATTTGACAACATGGGGATTTGTGTAAGTGGGGCCCGTGTACATTGCACGACCCACCTCGGATTATGTCAAAATTGTAACTTCTAATATAGGGGTCCAAATGGGGCATGCCGTGCGGCATTGGAATCAAAACGCCCGTGCATTCACTAGGGTACAAGTCTCAGGGTATTGCGGTATAAAAATAGGGTAACAATCAAAACTTGTCAAAATGGTCTGTCGGGAACATGCCATTGTTTAAGTAGAATGATAAGGGAGGTCTTGTGAAGTTACGGGTCTTACAGTTCTCCCCTCCTAACTGAAAATTTTGTCCACAAAATTTTCACTACAACCCAAAGTAGACAAACCTCACAAAGGGAAATCATATCACTATATATGTGTGTGTGTGTTGGGGCATAAAAAATGCACGAATCGATAAAAGTTTGTGTTGTTGTGCATCAAGGATCCCAGATAGGCGGCCCTGCCTATTTACGGCCCTCTCTATCTCCTTGGAGCTCCCATTGCACAACATTTTTCCATTTGTGCAGCCCTCTCTAGAAAATCTATTACACGTGAATAGTGTTGCACGTGAATAGTATTACATAGTGAATAGTTGCGTGGTGAATAGTGTTACACGGTGAATAGTTGCATGGTGAATACTGTTGCGTGGTGAATAGTGTTACACGGTGAATAGTGTTGCGTGGTGAATAGTTACGTGGGTGAATAGTGGTGCATGGTGAATAACATTACGCGGGTAAATAGTACTGCACGGAATGGGGCCCATGACACATAAATTGATGTCTCACACGTAAAAGCCTATAAATATCCCCTCCCCCTCTCATTTACATCATCAGAAGTTCCAGAGAGAGAAGGAACACGGTGAATAGTGTTGCATGTGAATAGTGTTGTGCAATGAATAGTGTTGCGCAGTGAATAATGTTGCACGATGAATAGTGTTACGCGAATTTAATAAGTCTGTTGTGCGGTCGAGCAATAAAAGACCTCCACAGCCCTGTGCTTTACAGTTTTGAGAGTTCCCTTTGTAGTTCGATTTTCGATGCATATACCTCTTAAGTGTCAACTTGAAGCAAAGGATCTTGGACCCGTACAACCCCCCTGTCATTCTGACGGACATCAAATACGCTGAAATGCTACAGAATTCGCTATTAAATTTATTATCAGTTCTTTCACTGCACAGATTCATTGTACTTTGTTTCAGAAACAAAGGAAACATGAGGATGTGAACGAACCTAAAATCATTAAACTACTTTGTGATGATTGTTCTCTCATTCTGTCTTTGTTATTATTGAATGATAATTCCCCTATCGAAATACTTTTGTTTCTTGTCCAAACAAAATGGTGACTCTGCTGGGAAATTTGTTATTATTCAATGATAACTTTGAAAATATTCAGAGAACTTTCATCACTGTTTGGCGTCGTATAGATGCCAAAATGGCGACTCTCAACGGGAACATCCTTTCCTTCATCTCTAAAATAGAGCACAATTTTATTTAGTTAAAATAATTGATACTCTGTTTTGAACAGCATGTATTCCGTCCTTACATAACCGTAATAGCTTTTCTCCCAACTAACGCGATTGTTTATGTCACGCCCCAAACTCGGAAACTGGGCTCACAAAATTTCCAGTCGCGGAACCCAGCGCCGATAGCCTCCGTTGAACCTCATTCTCGGCTCCCGGCGCCCATTCGCCAGGTTCCAATCCTGGGATGTTACGAGGAGGATTTTCAACATCAGTTTGATTCGTAGTAAGCATAGCCAAAGGCATAGCCCACAAACAACACCCAAAAACTCCATCACATTTCTACTATGATAAAAAACTTTATAAGCACAATGGGCATAAAAGGAAATACAATGATGATAGACAAAAAACTCCAAGATGGTCTGCTCTGCGCTCCTTCCTCAGCGCTACTGCGTCCGAACGTCACCTGCACACAACGGTCGTGCATAAGCTTAAAGAAAGCTTAGAGGGTGGTGAAAGTGTGTGCGCAAGGTAGTAATGCAGATATACAGTATCAAAGTAATGCAAAACATGCTAATGAATCCATGAATACCAATAGCCATACCAAGGTTATACGATGCAAGGCATGAATGATGTCGGCCATACCAAGGCCATGTGATGCGAGATGCAACTCAAGCATACAAATTCTCATATATATCCACATATCAATACAACTCAAATATGGAATATCACTGGGGTCTAGTACACTCTAAACCAGATTGCTGCCCCATCGCGCGCAATAAGGTAAGTCGAAGAGATCTCACTATTCACCCGCCAATATCGGGCTCGGCTGGTCGATAGCGGACCCATTCCTCGAGCTGGTCAAACTCAGCCTAGCTTTGCCCCCTCCTCTCAGGTGGGTAAGGCCACACTCCCTTCCAATCGACCATGACAGTGAAAAATGTTGTCGTCTGGTAGTCGACACTCAGCGCTCATGCACCCAATCGGTCTAGATGTTGGAGCAACCTCTTGGTACCATAAGGGTTTAGGGACTTTCACCCAGAGATATCTATAGCACCCCATGTAGAACAAGATTTTCGGTATCCAATCCTGCCAACCACGATATGCCTGTGGAGGCTACGACCCTAATGTCACTAGGGCGTACGGTAACCATGTCACACAATGCAAAATACATGAATCACACTATCCAGTCATGCAGCAATCCTATGCGTATCGTGTGCTCATGTGGGGAACACCGCCTAACTAGGAGCCCCTAGACAATCTGCACGAAGGCATATGCAATGATCAGTCACTCTTCATATCAAGCATACATATGATGTGTATGATCATGAATCATGGAACTATACTAAACATGTTATATGATGATGGATGTTATTCATAAAGAAGATGGGCCTAGACGATTTACAAGTATGACCTAACAATGGGCCCTAGCGAGAATTATAATATGGACATTTAACCAACATTATTCTTACAATGTGGACGTCAAACCAACATTACTCCCAAGGCACGACTGTCGTAAGCATCATTACATAAACTATGTTGGGATCACACATTGCAATGGACCTTAGGTACATCCCATTGGGTCTTAAATACATCAAATGGGCCATATCACATGAGCCTTATATTCATCAAGTGGGCCACATCAATGGGTTGCACCAATGGGCCTTATGTACATTGCAATGGGCCATAACTCATGGGCCTTAGAATGCATCAAAATGGGCCTCATAACATGAGCCTTACATCCACATCAATGTGGGCCCCAATGGACTACCACAGATAAATCAAGATGGGCCTCATCCACATACCAAGGTGGGGTCCACTTGAACTATGGATCTGGCTCATTCTTTAACTCATGCCATAAAATGAGCTTTTAAATGGATGGACAGATTGGATGCAACCCATGCATCATGGTAGGGTCCACACACGTGGCCCACCATGTGATGGACGGTTTGGATATAACACAAACATCAAGGGTGGGGGGGTCCACATGAAGGCCCACCATCATACATACTATATAAAATATAATATAAAATCTATATATAGTATATATATATAATATAATATATAACATAATATTATACATATATATATACACACACACTGCAGTTGGGTCCGAGGATAGAACATATACATCACTGTGGGCTCCACCGTCTGGCTGGATGGTGGAAATAAAACACATATATCCTTATGGGTCCCACGTGGGGCCCAATGTAATGTTTATAAGCCATCCAATCCATCCATAAGGTCACGTAAACCTAGATGAAGAGTAAACACAAATTTCATCTTAATCCAAAACTTCTAGGAAACCTAAAAAGGGTTTCAATGGCTGACCTTTAATCAACACTGTTTCCTATGATGTGAGCCCCCTGAGTGTTGAATCAGCCTGATATTTGGAGGGGGCCCACTTCAGGGAGGGGCCCATCAAATAAACAGTTTGGATGACAAATAAGCATCATGGTGGGGCCCATGGCTAGGGCCGTGGGTTACTGCTGTCCGCCCATCAACGCAGCAACGCCTGCTGCTGACGCCAGTGGTAGCAGGTGCTGCCTATATTATTATTTTTTTTATTTTGGGAAACCCATTTTTCAGGGGTTTTTCATACATAGGGCCCGCATCAGGTAGATCCACCCTATCCACTGGCTCCCATGGCCCTAGACAAGTCAAACAAGCCCAACATTGGATGTGTTTTGGAGTATAGAAACATCAGGTGGTTTTTCAATAGTAAAATCCAATGTTTTATATGTTATGGCCCGCCAGACAATCGGATGGACTTCATTTTTTAGCGCAACGCCTAAAATGGGCCGAGGAATGAAATGGACGACTTCGATCGAATACATACATCAAGGTGGGGCCTACATAGAAAGCCCTCCCAAAAGCTTTGAAAATAAAGCTAAAATTTATGTTTTCCCTTTTTGTCCAGCATCCTTGGATGCTGAATAGTTCGGAATTGCACATACATTGAGGTGGGCCCTGTTTAGGTGGGCCACCAAATGATGGATGGTGTGGGTACAACACATTTAAAGTGGGCCCCACTTATAAATGGCTTGGATAAAATACCTGCCTCATGGTGAGGTCCATCCTAATGGGCCACATGACCATATTAACACAAGAAAAGAAAAATAAAAAAGAGAGGGAGAGAGAGAGAAAGAGAGAGTGGGACAAGCGTGATGGAGGGACCCCGACATTATGGACCCTCCCTTGCAATCAATCATACATCAAGTGGGTCCCAATACATGTGGCCCCATCAAATTAAAGATCAACAGTGGAGATTCCTTCTCCACTAAAATAAACGGTCTAGATGACCCTTATCAACTAGAAAGTAAACATCATGATGGAGTCCATGGAGATTGGCCCCATCATGGAATGAATATGATGATCAAAGTGGGCCATCGACCACATCTTAGGGTCCTAAGTGAGATCTAAACCATTGATCGGTTGGCCTCACTTGGCCCATCAAAAACACATGAAAATCTAGCCTATAACGCACCCACCATTCGATCTTCTTGCTCCCTTGGCTTCCTTAGCTCCTTAGCTTAGATTTCAACGGAGGAGATGAGGTTTGGATGGTCGAGATGGGAGATGAGAGGGTGGGAAGATGGGCCACACTTGTGGCTCTCTTGGAGTGGAAGAGCTTGGACGTATGGAGTTTTTGGTTGCTTGAGGAAGTGATTTGAAAATGAAGGAGAGAGAGAGGGTTGTAAAGAGAGAGAGAGAGAGAGAGAGAGAGAGAGTGATGGGTGATGGAGTGATGGATGTGGTGAGTGATTGGTGTAAGAGCTTTTTTGACTTTTGTGGTTGCTTAGTGTAAGAAAGGCATGGGTATGTAAGAGACTTTTTTACTTGGGGGTTACTTGGGGAAGGGTGAAAGGTGATGTGTACTTGATATATACTTGACATGATGGGATAGATTCTCTCGAAATTCGCACACGCGGCATTTTTATCGCACTGAACACTGGCCCACATCTCCTGGTTAGTGCATTGGATCGACGTGCGAGTCGCGGCTAGGGTACAAGTCTCAAGTTGAGTCAATTCAGGTTGATGCCGTGTGACTCAGGGTCGCGCACAAATACCGGTTAAGGGTCGAAGGTTGTCGGAACTCGACTGGGAAGACCGCGGGAACCCACGGAATGGTACGGTCTAAGATACGGGTCTTACAGTTTACTTCATATCTAACAAATTCGTACAAGATGTCATCGACAATACATAATCACGACCACAAAAAATACCAGAGAAAGTTGAAATAGTTACGTTTAAAGATAGACGAAACTAGAGAAATCGGTTTGACTGAATTGATTTTTGTTCACCAACGAGAAAGACGAATCAGTTAACGAATTCATCAGTCAATGGAAAAACTTGGGGGCATCATGTTGATATCTTCTGGGAGAATTAGATCAGGTCAAGTTATGTTCAAGATGACGAAAGAAATAATGATAAAGAAGATAAAAACGTGCGATTATGATGACATATGAAAGAGAGCTTGGCAAAAAAAAAGGAGAATAACGAGAGCCTAGAGCATTGATGATTTTTCGAGAGAGAAAACAACATAATATGACAAGCAGTATTTCAACTATATGTGTCACGCCCCAAATCCAGGGATGGACAACTTCCGTGATGCCTCGATTCTGACACTCGACTTTCATACACCAAGTCTTGAGTTTGGCGCACCACAAGGAAGATTTTTGACTGATATATATATATATATATATCTGAGTATGATGATCCGTAATCACAATACTAAGCAACAGTCTCCATTATAAATCCCGATAGTTCCAAGTACAATACTTTTCCAAAAGGTACACAATGTCAATATTGCCAAATCACAAAATAGATACAATACATTGAGAAAGCTATGTCTTCCAAGTTACTCCTGCCCTGAAAAAAATGGGAAATAGGAAGCTTAGGCAAAAAGCATAGTGAGTACACTCGTGTGTGCATAGTGCACAAGCATGCAGTAACAAATAAAATATTAAAGTACGCAAGTTGAAGCATAGTGACCAAGTAATGCTACATAAAGCCAAGAGGATATGATGCAATGCAAGTGATGATATACAAAGGTATGCTGGATATATGCAGGCATGCAAATCCTCTTCTAAATGTCCACATCTCAATATAGTTATCATCACTAGGAATCACTAGGGCCTAGTATCAGAACAAGTCCGAAACTTGTGGAATAGAGGCCTCGCATACCTGCGCTGTCAGTGGGGTGCCTATAGTCACCTAATACCCACCCGGCACACCAGTAGCAGACCCACTTCGGGGGCTGGTCAAACCCAACCACATTCGCTCCAACTCTTCAGCTAGGCATGGCCAAACCTCTTCTCACTCGGCCGTGTCGATGGGAGTCAGGCCTACAATGGTCTTCGGCACCAGGTGACCCATGGCATCCACCCGGTCTTGATGATGAGTCTCGAGAGTACCACTCAAGGTTTAAGGAATTTCACCCAGGGGTCTGGGACCTAGTATAAGAAGCCCAAATTTCCAGTGCCCATAAATACTAACCACGATGCCGCTGTGGTGGTCTCATCAATACAACAACCATGTTGTTGTGGTGTTCATTCTATCTCATGAGGATGCTATGAAAAATGCAATGATAATCCACATGCACGCTATGTAATATAATTGCACTCAAGCAATGTTGTGTATGTAAGCCACATATGTATACGAGGCATCCCTAATGCCAATTGGGCTCCTCTGCCAACCATATCTGGTTTGCAATCCACGCTCATCGTGGAAAGGATATACATGAAATATCAGCATCGGCATAAACATAAATTACATTGTAGCATCAAGTGAGCTTTAGGGGCTTCAACCCAGGGACCATGCCTAATATATTCGCTTAGTGACTTCAACCCAGGGACTATATCCAATATATACTCTTAGGGACTTCAACCCAGGGACCAAATCCGTGGTCTCTCAGACGAAATAACATCCGCACATACTCCATCATGTGCACCTCCGCACCAACATCCTCTACCACATGCATATGATCTCCGCATGATCAAATTATGCACACCATGCACTCCTCATCCATGATGCATGTACATGTATGCATGTGTGTAGATGTAATATGCACAAATATCATTAGACCAATAAAAAATGATCACGGTACCAACATGGAAAAATAGTATTCTAATGCGCACTCTCCCTCATGATCATTGGGCTATGCGAGTGTCCACATCTTCCACGTCACAAGTGTGCACCAACCACAAAATAGAACAACTAGGATCAATCCATCACTCGACACCAATCACATGGCTGAAACCTTATACAGTGTCACCACAATAGACTGTATATCAAACATGTCCAAGGAATACGCACATACCATAACATGTATCAAATCCACATATAAAGATCCATAGCTATTTGAAAGCTAGTTCGTATTACCAACATACTCATTCACGGTTAAGAGTTAAGTGGTTCACCTCATCGGTTTCCTAGGAAGTGGGTGCATAAGTGTCACGTCATTATACGGCGCTAGGTGTACTATCTACAACTCGAGGTAATACATATGGTGGTCCACTTAGTCCTTATGTCCAATTGAACATCATCCAAGCATATAAACATAAATTTGCATTACCATACAATACAATCATCACATCTAACCATACACGCATCATCATCACCAAAAGTATCACATTGCACAATCACCGCATATGTGCCATCACTGCATGCATAATTAGATTTCAATCCAAAGCCTCAACATGTCTAGTTATCATTTGAAGTGGACTAAGGCCCAGTTCATTACCACACTTGAATGGGCCGGTTAGTGGGTCGCTACATCCTAATCTTCTGTGTTGTTGGGTGGCTCATTTGATTACCACAAACGGTTCATTCGAGGACTCAATCATAACTCATTCACAAGGCCCAAATGAGACTTGGCATAGATACATCACAAAGAGTCTTATGCACTTACCAAGAAGCCCAAACATAGGCCCAATATTGACTTCTCATGGAGTCTTACGTTCTTAGTAAGAGGAAGTAACCTATGGGCCCAATAGGTTTACCGCTAATGGGCCCACAATGCATCCACTCATGGTGGGCTCTAAGGCTAATGGGCCCACCACTCTAATTCCATTATGAACATATAGTGGAGTCCACAAATCAAGGCCAATACTATTAGTAAGATGGGTTCAACAATCAATATGACACACGTTCTAAGTTCACATACCTAAGAGGTTACACCATCAACATAGTTTACAAGTCTGAGTAACCACACAATTCTCATATGCCCACATGGTCTTATGTCCACTCTGTTATCAGAGGTCCATATGGTTGAGAGGCCACACAAATGTCACTCTACTTGCCATAATAAAAGTTATGGTTGAGAGGCCACACAAATAACTCACATCATGGGGCAACCGCTTTACTAAACTTTCACATGGTCAGGCAGTAAGTACCACAATTTCACATGGTTTAGTATATATATGATTACTATCAAGATCTAGTGTCCACATTTTAAAATATCCAAGCATAATTGAACAATCATAATCCTACACACGAATACAAGGCTACACTAATTATGCTAAGTCTTAGGCAACAACTATCCCGCACTTCACACGGCTAATAATCCAGGTTTAGTGTCACATGATGAACGGACCAAGGGCCACATTTAATCACATCACATATAGTTTAGTGGTCCTTACTTCCACCTTATTAATGAGCATAATATAAGGTCCATAATTATGTCACGCTATACCAAATTGAGGTCCACTTTATCATCAAGTTGTACATCATAATTCACATGACTTAGAAAATCCACACGTACAATTTGATTGTACATGATTCGAGTGGCCATGCCTATGCTCATAAGCATGTGGTTGAGTCGTGGGATGGCCATCAATGCTACTTGATTTCATACGGTTAGGTGGCCTTGTGCGTATTTCACATTCATACAGTTAGATGACTACATATACTCCACTATTGCCTATGATTAGGTGGCCATACATACATTAGATACCCACATGATTAATGGGCCCAACAAGTATATCACATCCTCACACCACTAGAGTCTACATATTTGTTATAATTGATCATGTTTAAGGATTTAAACACAAGTCACATGATCCTATTACTTGGGGTTACACTCCAACCAATGTGCCAAGTGGTCAAGAGTTGTCCATTCATTATATAATTATCTAATCTAAGGCAGCAACTCAATCCCACACGATTTAGGGCAGATGGCACATCACATGATCATGTGGTGGTAGACCACTCATGCCGCACAATTTCACATGGTTTAAGACATCATATACATTACAAGTTCATATGGGTTAGAGGTTGTCCGAGCATCACTAAATTTTATGGTTAAGGACCATAAGTTGACATGTTAGTGGTCACCTAAGCATCACATAATCACAGGATTTGGGCTATGCATTCATCATAGTTTTATCAATTTCAGGCTGTCCACACACCACATAGTCACATGATTGTACGCCATCAATATATAGTAATTTTAACAAAGATCCAGACCATTCACATATCGCATTTGCAAACAATCCAGTTTTACATAATTAATGGGCCACCAATCCATGGTGGGCCGAGGGCTTAAAATCAAGTCAATCTGTGGGTCATGTGGGCCATACCACACACACAAGTTGAGAGGGTTACCCTCCATTAAACATTCATAATTATTTGTTGGGCCATCGAGCCATTGTTCACAAATCTAGCCCATCCCTTATGTGTGTCCCACATGGTTGAGGGGTCAGTCTAAGTTTCAGATGTATCCAAATTTTAGGTGGACCCTAGCAAGTGCTTTTATATGCTCAAGCTTCGAGTTGTACGAACGGTTCAAGGAGATCAAAGTTACATGGGTCCTAAAGTGATGTATTTATCAAATCTACACCGTTCATCTATTTTAGAGATCATTTTCAAGCATTATCCACAAAAATGAATCATATCGAAAGGTTATTTGGATCATACCACAAATAGTAGTGGAGATGATGATTTCACCGTTAAACCATTTACAAGGCCCACCATAATGTTTATTTTCCATCCAATTAGTTCATAAGGTTATAAAGACTTGAATTAAGAGGAAAAACAAATTTCATATTGGTCCAAAACTTCTGTGACCCAAAAAAGGGTCTCAATGGTAGACGTCCAATCCCCCACTGCTTTTTGTAGTGTGGACCACTTGATAGTTAGATCTATCTTATTTTTCTTCTCAAGCCTTAAGAGAGCTCGCCAAATGGATGGACGGTTTGGATATAAGGCATACCTCATGATCAGACCCACAAAATGTGCTGATTTATTTGGCTTCACATATTTTTAGATGGTGTGGACCACCTAAGTTCCGTGTACGACTGATTTATGGGGAAACCCATTTTCAAAAGGGGACCCATCAAATGCATGGTGTAAATGTTCGACATGCATCATGGTGGGCCCACCATCCCTGCCAATTGTCCAGTAGCAGGACGCTACAATGTCCTCTGGACACTGGACGTTAGCAGCAAGTGGCATCCAACCCATTTGCTATATATATATATGTGTGTGTGTGTGTGTGTGTGTGTGTGTGTATCTCTGATGGTTTTTCATAGGTAAGGCCCACATGAGGATGATCCAGTTCGTCTGTTGGATTTTATGGCTCGTGACAGACTCGACGAGCCCAATATTCAATATATTTAGGTGCATAGAAACATCACAGTGGGCCTTGACAGTTTGGTAATAAATATCACTTTTAAATTTTATTTTTTATTTTTTATCGTGTGGTCTACTAGAGATTTGGATTGACTTCATTTTTTGGCTCAAGGCCTAAAATGAGCTAGAAAATTGAATGAACGACATGGATTAAATACATACATCATGGGGGTCACAACCTCATCCCCTATTGAAAGCGGTTGGGACGCTGCTTGCTGTAACGTCCTCTAGACGCTGGCAATAATCACGTCCACTCCCCTTTGTTGTTTTATTTATTTATTTTTAATTGAGTTGAGAAGTGTGCATGTGTGTGCATGGGTGTGTGTGTGTGGCCAGCCCAATGGGCCACACTTAGATGGTTTGGATGGTATACCAAATTTTGGTGGGACCCTCTATCAATGGGTCCACATAAATTCCAAATTAGTTTAATATGTCTTCTCCTATGAATCCACACCATTAATCGTATCATTATCATCAACACCATCTCCACCATACATAAACACAATGAAAACAAAATAAGAATGAGTGAGGAGAGTGTACTCACCTTAATGGTTAAGATAGATGGTTGAGATGGATGGAAGGGATGATATTGATGGCCCACTAAGATCACCTCTCTCTTTCTCTCTCTCTCTCTCTCTCTCTCTCTCTCTCTCTCTTCTGCTAGGGAAAATGGTGAAAATGTTAAGGGATGGAGGAGTATAAGTAGAGAAATGGATAAAAATGTGGTTACGTTAGGCTAATGTGATTAATGTTAGCTTAGGCTAGGATTATAGAAATTTGTGCATGATTAGGAATTAATGGTGGATTAAAGGGGCCTGGGATGGCATGGTGTGATGAGGTCATGCATAGGATATGGTATGGAGGAGAGTTGACTTTGGGGTGCACATGAGGGAGGGATGGTATGGGAGGGTAACATCACACACATGGGTAGAGATTCTCCCACCCATGTGTGGCATGTGCATGTGTTGTGCACATGTGTGGAATTGAGTATATGGTGACATGTGCACATGGTATACCAATAATTCTTCGCGGCGTATCTCACTAATGGAGCGTCGTATAAATGTACGAGTGGTACCTCCACGATTGCGGAGATGGGACGGTCGATATGAAATAGGTTTCAAAATCTTGGGGTTCCAGTCAATCAGGTGTGCACTATGCACGACTAGTTCAGGTTCGCCAAGGGCATAGATCCTCATGCACATAGGCATAGAATATGGTACCGAATGGACGGGGTCTTACAACATGTCTTCATGAACCTTCGTTCTTTGGTGAAGGAAGAATGATGGATGCTCAATAAATAAAGAAATTAGAGAAAAACATAATTTCTAAATATTCTTTTTAAACATATCCTTTCGAACAGCTATGTGAAACTCTTGATTCTTTTATCCTGAAAAAGGTAATTGTTAATCATATGAGATAATAATTGTGAGAATCAATTTTTATAGGTCAACATTGGAGTCAGTATCATTACTACGGCTAAACTATTATATGATAATGCACAAGCTCGGGAGCATTATAGTGATCGAATTATTGTTGCGGCTGAAAGGTAAAATAGTTTTGATTGTGAAGATTCTCAGAGAAAATCTCACCCGATCAAAAGGAGGCAAATCAGGTAACATTTATACATTACATAATTTTATATCAGTTAATTAGTAGAATCACTACAAAAGAATCGCTGCCTTGTATACATTACGGAGTAGAATTGCTAAGATCGCCAACAATCACTGATTATGAAAGGGATCGATGATTGCTAGAACATCATCTATTATGATATTTTTGCCAAAATGATATTGTTGCTAAACTAATATTCATCTTGACAAGATAATATCATCAATTATTATTAAGTTATTATTAGCATTGAGTACTGACATGTTGATATTATATTGTGACCAATTTATTTACTAATCCATCTTAAACAACAACAAAGCTCCAATACAAAGCTCCATGCTCCACCCACAAAGCTTCATTGAAAGGCTTTAATGTAAAAGTAAAAGTAAAAGTAAAGCTAAGCAATGATCGAAAGGTAAAGCTATCTTGATACTATCATCAGGCAAAGCTACAAAGGTAAAATCACCTACAAATACTATGAAACATTACCATTTACTATTTAAGACAGCGGAGTGTGACTATACAGCCAACCACGCATAAGACCTATCATACACTTAATTCGGTAAAATATTATGCGGGTAGCAGTGAAAGTCAGTAGCCTTAAAAAGCCTGCGGAGACCATCACATGCTTAGACCCATGCAGGCAGCGGAGTGCACCTATACGGCTAACCACCCGTGAGACCAGTGTCATCTATACAGCTTCTGACAGCGCCATTGGGTAAGGTGAGAGAAAATTCCCTCCCGTGAATGGGTTTGACCTGGCAGATGAAGAAAAAGCGGGTTGTAATGTGCACACTTTGGCTCGTCCAAAAATAGGTTAATTATGCATAAAACTCCTCAGATTCCTGACTTAATTTCAGTAGAAACTTATGGGGATGGGCCTCTAAACGAGCTACCCCCTCATCGATGGACTAGTTGCCTTAGATTTGGTACCCTTTAAGGTAGCCTTTTAAGCCCCATGAACTCTAGAGAGTTACTATTTCCAACCCTGTGCGTAAAACCTACCGATTTCACTGCCCTGGTAGCTTCATTGGGCCCCTCCAACAACTTAAGAGTTGTAACAGCCCACGCCCACACTGTATGATATTGTCCGCTTTGGGCACAACCTGCATGATTTTATTCTTAGGGTCTCCCCCAAAAGGCCTCAAATGGGCTTGGACCACTCTAAAAATCATTTCACTAATTGTAGGTGTAACATGTGTATCACTGTACACTGTTATTCCATGGGGCACATGGCCCACTAATGATGATCAGCACTATCCAAACATTCCCCATGTAAATCAACACTGTCCAAACATTGTCCAGCACCGTCCCACTCAATCTGGACGGTGTGGATGAAAGAAATATATCATGGTGGTGTCCACGCTGGCAAAGCAGGTGGACAGCTTGGGTAAAACACATATAAGGTGGGTCCACAATGGATGGACAATATCATACAGTGTGGGCGTGGGCTGTTACAAGAGCCTAAACTGTGAATGCTCCTGAAGTCAAATCAAATTAAGTCATGTAAATTCTAGTCAAAGTATGTTCAGTCAAATTTATATTCACTCCAACACCTCAAGAGCTTAAACTGTGATCGAAAGATTGAAAGCACTAAAGTAAAGAATGCAACAAATGCAATGCAAAGCACGCTGACAAGCACAAAGGTGGAATGACCAAATCATTATCACATTGTAAATATTACAAAAAAAAAGAATATTGTAAATTAAAGGAAATATTACAAATAAAGAGAATATCACAAATGAAGAGCATATTACAAATAAAGTGAATATTACAAATTAACGGGAATATTACAAATAAAGAGCAATATCATAAATGAAGAGCATATTACAAATAAAGAGAATATAGAAAATGATGTGCACATTACAAACTAAAGAAACATTGTAAATAATGGGAACATGCAGTTTAAATCATCATACAATCTAATTACTCCAAATTCATCAATACATTATGATTATTTCAAAATTGTCAATATATTACAATCATTCTAAAGCTTTCAATATATTTTAAAATTATTAATACTTCATAAAACTAAATTGAAAAGTTATGATATCTTGAGATACTAATTCCGATTAATTTAGCAGGAAAGATTACCATTCGAAATCCTGGATTATGCAGACTATGAATAAAGGAGACAATCGAAGCAATTATTGCATCGGGAGAAACATTAAAGAGCAATTCCCTAGGCACAAAGTTCAAAGAAAGAGTTGCCGAAACTGATCGAAGAGATTGTTGCAGTAGGAGCAACATTAAAGAACAATTCCCTAGCCACGGAGTTTAAAGAAAGAGTCGCCAGAGCTTATCGAAGAGATTGTTGCAGCAGGAGCAACATTGAAAGACAGTTCTTTGATCAAGTTATTCAAAGATCAAGTTGCCACAATTGTTACAACAAGTGCTTTTGTTGTTGCTATTATCCTCCCTATTGAAGCATTCACTCGGTGCTTCTAATTGGGGGCATTCAGTCTTCCGCTCAAGCGCGAGTATTCAGTCTTCCAATTAAACATGATCATCCGGTCTTCTGTTCGAGCAAGATCATTTTGTCTTTCATTCAAGCACGACTATCTAGTCATTATTCAAGGATAATTCTTTTGAGCATGATTCCCTGTTTGGAGGTGATCATCTAGTCATCCTTCAACCACAACTCATTCGAGTTCAACTCCTTCAATCGTGATTCATTTGACAATAGTCTAGTCAAGCACGATCCCCCGTTTGAATGTGATTCTTCAGTCTTCCATTTGAACTTGACTGTTGAAGATCTCCGTTCAAGTGATCCCTCTCTAATATGCAATCAGCTATATTTTTATGAAGAATCCTTCTCTGATGTGAACGGATTTTTGTGCAAAAGAAGATCGATCCTCCATTTGATTTCATAAATCAATCAAAAAAAGATCAAGGGGACATTTAATGGGGCACAAAAAATGCACGAATCGATAGGAGTTTTAGTTATTACACATCAAAGATCCAAGATAGGAAGCCCTGCCCATTTCGCAACCCTCTTTCTGTCTCCCTGGATCTATCATTGCGCAACATTTTGCCATTTACGTGGCCCTCTCACTGAAAAATCTATTACACGTGAATAATGCTGCACATAAATAGTGTTACGCGTGAATAGTGTTGCGCGGTGAATAGTTGTGTAGTGAATAGTTGCATGGTGAATAGTTGCACAGGTAAATAATATTGTTGTAACGTCCCAGAAAAATCCGTACGAAGACCTGAGTGCAACCTTAGGCAGAACAACCCAAGGACCACATCCTGTCGTATAATTTAGAAGGGATTTAGTTAAGTACTGAAAAATTGGTGGATTAAGCTTGGGCCACCATTTTCACGAATTGGAAGGTCTAGAACCAGGGATTCCACTGGCTCAATGTCATCTTAAGACCTAGAGAAAATCCTAAGGGCCTGTCGCCCTCAGGAGTACATTGAAACTCGATAATGGACCTAGACCGCACATCGAGGGTCCGATGACCGCGAAATTATGAGAAGATGTCCGTCTTGCTGTCTTGACAACCATCATGGGAATCAAGCCCAGATAGTGTTCAGAAACACCCAACTTGAGCCATGAGTGAAGTGCATGGGAAACGCGAATATCCTTAGAAAATGACCTGAAACTTAAGTGAATTGGGTCGTTCACTCTCACGTAAAGTTGAGGATTTCTGAGCGTTAGTTTGTGACCAAACTTCACCATGGGGAAAGGAAATTTCCCTGCACACATCCGTATAACTGTGACCCCAATTGGACACGTATGACCATTGATTTGACACGGGCACTCCACGGTTGATTGGCTCATCCGATCGCATTGAAATCATGTCCTGACATGGATCCATTGTCAAGGAGCGTACCCTATGAAGTAGATGAGTCGTGGGCCTCCCTATGAGCCATGTTCGTCAGAAACAGCCGCCCACGTGGTATAAACCATGTATAAAGTGGCCCTGGGTTGCATCACGTATGAGGTTATAAATAGTCCTCATTTCACCCCCTCTCTCCCATATACGAATTTCACAAACCCTAGAGGGAGAGAGAGGTGAAAAGAGGAGAAAAGAGGAAAGAGAGAAGGAGAAATTGTAAGAGATCGCTGTAGGAAACTTCTCCCACGAACCCACATGCCTCATCATCGCCCTATTGCACTACCAAACCTCTTCCGGCTATGATTTTGGGTAAGAAATACCAACCCTAATATCGATGTAGAACTCCCGGATAGGTTTCGTTAACCTAGCTAACCAGTTTCATCATTTAGGTGTCCGACGTTCCATTTTTGGAAACATAGAATTTGGACCGAGTCCGAATCAAGCATACTAACAAAAGGTGCGGACTATAAATGCTTAGGTTGTGGTTTATCAATGCTTTCATAACAGCTAATGATTTATGTCTGTCTTGATTGCTACCATATTGTCTTAAATGTGTTGATTTCTGTATAAGATACACCTATGAACTAAGATAAATAAATGATGCACCCTATGTGTTTGTTGAAATGTTTAAATGTGCAATAGAAAGTGATTAGTGCTTACCATGATTTATAATCTAGTATTCATCATTGTTGTATGTATGTAAATCTCCCTCCATAAAGAATTGATAAAACATATGTTGTAAGTAACGTAGTCTATGTGTTTGATAAATTATCTAAATGAGAAAATTATTAATGATTTATATTTACTATGAGTATTAAGATAGGATTTTGATTATCATATGCATATGTAGAATTTTGTCTATGAAATCAATTAATAAATGCATGTTGTATTAGCATGGTCTATGTGTTTGATGAAATGCTCACATGATAAATCCACATGGATTGTTTATTGAATGCTAGAATAATTATTACTCATGGTTGTTAGCCACATTTGAGTAGGATTGAGGCTACAAACGTAGCCCAGGCAATCGGTAAAAGTCCTTATTCGGGTAGTCGAATTAGTCTTACCACCTTGGGTAAACTCGATGAATCCGAGTCACACTACGATTGTCGACAGTGGCTGGGCCATGAGGGGTGCTTATGCGCTCCATGTCGATCAAGTCAGCATGCGCCCGTACTAATCGATCTTACCTAATGAACCGATTGACATATTGTGTGTTTACCATGTATAGACGTGACTGCTTGAATTTAAGGTACCCCTCACCAATGTAAAGATCCACTTTAACCATGGTACCATGATCCACTAAGACTCATGAGTTGGGCATGGTGGTATGGGACACCGTGTCCGAGCTATCGGCCTACGCTGGGGTGACGAGCCTCCCCGTAGTGACTA
Source organism: Magnolia changhungtana (assembly GCA_030180095.1). NCBI lineage: Eukaryota > Viridiplantae > Streptophyta > Magnoliopsida > Magnoliales > Magnoliaceae > Magnolia > Magnolia changhungtana. The sequence continues at coordinate 1,721,863 of JASAUF010000446.1, forward strand.
GTGAGCAACTAAGACTCGTGAGCCGGGTATGGTGGTATGGGACACCGTGTTCATGCTATCGACCTACGCTGGGGTGACGAGCCTCCCCGTAGTAACCGCGAGCACAACTTCTTGCAACTTGCCTATCGTATATGTTTTTGACTAGGAGTGACGAACTTACAACTTGCCTATCATAAGTGTTTAACTAGGAGTGACGAACCTAAATGGATTTAGAACATAGGAGTAGGACCACTGTGGTTTCCAATGCTAAATGTTTGATTTGGGTCAATGATATAAAGGGAGGTACCCTAGCTTCATAAACTTGCTGTATGAATGACTTTAATTAATTACTTGTCTAACACGGCCATGCATCGCACTGCATTAGTTAGGATGTGCCAAAAAGGTGTTGGAGTTGCACTGTTTGAGGAAGTGTGGTCATATGCGAAATAGGTTGTCGGAGTCGCATGTGAGTGAGCATTGATGGGTGAGGGCATGCATCATTAATTGCACTCCCTTTCTGCACAAAAAAGAGTAGTTATGAAGTGATTATTATGATTGCCTTATCATTACTGCTTTGATTGACTTGATAACAGGTCTAACTTTTGCATTATAGGACCATTAAGTTGATCACTCACTCCCACTCTGGGATGGTGTTTTAAAACACCAACCAGACTTTAGTGTAGATACAGGTACAGATGACGTCTATGCAATGGAGCAAGACTTCTTGGATAAGGAGGAGGAATTCTCCTACTTCTAACTTTCGGACGGGCTGATCTAGGCTACGTACCGTTACGTAGGGACCACTGAGACATCTGGGCTTAGTTGGACACTCTTACATATCCATATTTTGTTCATTTTGAAACAATACATGTATATATTAAACCCAGTTACATACTCATACTCTGGAAGAAACCTTATTAAACATCTATATGCTTATATAGATATGTTTAGAATTTCGCACTTGCTTAACTTAACTAAATCCGTAGTATGATGTGTTGTTTAGTATAATCCCATGCATGATTAACTCATTAACATGAAAGAAATATGAATATAATCATCCGTAATGCATAAGTGATGTTCTGAATCTCGGGAATAGAACTTTGCTCGACCCTTGAAATTCAGGTAGTTACAAGTTGGTATTAGAGGATGAATTGGATTAAATTGGACCTGGGGTAATATGATAACATGACTCACTCTGACTTAGGAAGGGGGCGATGGAATTTAGAGGCGATATTAGGATCCCAAGGTTTCGCCGACAAGCAAGACCAAACACTGTAGTTTAGTCGAAGGTTTATAACTGGGGGACTTAGATCATGTGTAATGACCTAAGTCACCTTTGACCAAAGATAAAAAATTAAGTCGACTTGAGGTCGACTCGATCGTAGTACAGTGGGACTTGACATTAATAGCTAATAAGGCCAAGATGGCCTAAACGTTGAACTTTGTAGTTCAAACTGAGTATAGATCTTCACCAAATTTAGTCCTGACTAAGTAAAGAAGCTCTCGAATAACCTTGGAAATCTAGGTCATCAATTGATGGATTTCTGGATCACAAAGGGATCCAAAATATGCGATAAAACACCCCTTCGTACTGCAATGGGTGGACCCGACATATCGGGGCCCCAAAATAATGAGTCAGTGGGGCCAAGGGGGTCCCGCAGACCAAAAATACCGACCCGAGGGGGGGGGTGGCCTCTACCGATCGTCGGTGCACCGCCGAAATACCCAGTGGGGCGCGGCGGTGCCACGAGATAGGCGGTGCACCGCTGGCCTGTCCAGTGGATCGCGGAGGCACCATAGGATTAGTGGCACACCGCCATTGGTCCAATTGTGTGGGCCCCTCCCACGTGTGGGGGTCCACTTATATGACCCACCTCCCCTCCCATGCTCATTTCTATCCACTTCCAACCCCTCTAACCCTCCAAACCCTCCAAAAACACCCTCCCTCTCTCTCAAATTTTCATTTCTATGCTTCAAAATCCACTTTCTCCTTGCATTCTACACCCCTTCACCTCAACTCTCTCCTAATCTCCCTTGCATTTCTTCCATTTTTCTCATTTGATCACCAAACCCATCACCTAGGGCTCCCAAAACACTCATTTCCTCAAAAATTCCTTCTTTTCATATCCCTTCCATCTCAATGGCCCTTTTCGAGATTGTGGCCACTATCTTCTCCATTTCGACGCTCCTTTCCCTTACGGGGAAGAAGCGAGCAGCCTCAGACGAGGTCGAGCAAGCCGTCTGACCTGTTCTAAGAAGAAGGCGAGTGCAGGAGCAAGTTCGAGCGTCGAGCAGAGGTTAAAGTGGGACCTCGACCCTTAAATCCAGATAGAGAGGTCTCTACAGGCAGGCATTGAACTTGGTAAGTTCTGTCATCATAAGTTGTTTTTGAAGCTCACGTGGATGAGAAATTGTTTGGGATGTATCCAGTGATCGACCACCTCCAGGAGAACAGATGGGGCCCATATTTGAAGGAAAGACACATGCTAGTGAGGGCACCGTGTTGGCCTTCTATGCACACATAAGGGACCCAACTCCTCCAGTTTACCATCCTGTTGGGGAGAATAGAAAGTAGTGTCGATGTGGACATCATGGCCCGCATCATGGGAGTGGAGCGCGGTGTTGTGCATGCAAGTGAGACTAATCTCACTAGTGGGCAGGAGAGAGATCACTGCACTCGCTTCCTTTACGGCCAACTCGTTAATTGGAGGTGAGAGAACAACCTCAAAATGACGCTCATGATGGACAATTACTGCCTGCTCCACCATATATGCAGGTACAACGTGTATCCAATATTGAGCAACCGCACGGAGTACACGAGGGTCATGGTGGACTTCCTATACCGAGTAGGACAAGGAGAAAAGGTGTGTGTGCCCACTCTTGCCTTGACCCAGATAGTTAAGGCGGTACAATCCACTCGGGGCAATTCGTCCCTCCCATTCGGCCGACTAGTTTGCAAGATCGCCGCAACTTTGGATTCAAGCTCCACATGGACAATCTCGCCCCTATCCATTTCATCAACGAGACTACCCTTAACAACATGAAAGTATGTCCCAGGCAATGCCAAACCGGACTTGAGGAATTCAGGGATGAGATAGAGGAAGAGACTGAAGAAGAGGAACAAGAGGAAGAAGTGGAGGCTCAGGACTCCAACTGGGAGCCTCCCACTACTCGTGACGACCGCCAGGACTGGGATGCCCAAGACGCCCGCCTGGCCAAGGTCAACGAAAATCAAGAATACCTGAAGAAGAAATTCAAGAGAATGTCCCGTACTCTGAAGGCCCTCTTGGGCTACATGCAAGATAAGGGAGAACCTCCGATTTCACCAGAATCAGAGGATTAGTAGTATAGTTTGTAGTTACTTCTTTTTGTAATAGCCTTAGATAGGCTTAGTTTGGATGCTAGGTTGGTAAATGTTGAAGTCTTTTGTTAGTCAGTTGTCATGTGTTCTTTATCATAGTACATGTAATGCCATATCATATGTAACCGTGACAAATTTTGTTTAATAAAATGCATGGAGCTCCTTTTATTTAGTAATGTGTGGAATGTTTGGGAAAAGCTGGTGATGTTACCGTAATTCTATAAATGTTGTACCCTATGTTGTATATAGGGAATGCGTCTTAAAACCACTTGGAACATGACACACCTCCCACCTAGCGGGTTGGTTGATAAAACCCCTTTTCCGAATGATAGCCAACATGGCCCCAGTTTGGGTCCGGGTAACAAGACAATGCTGGACTCGTAACCGGCCACCGGCCCTACAGATGGGCCAATGGCAACTGCGCCATCGGTTCTAGGTCAAAACCATGCTTCTTCATCAGCGCCACATATACCTCAGACAGCCCCTCCCCCAGATAGATTGGAGCAGATGATTCTCTTGATGCAACAGCAACAACAAGTCCTAGAAACTATAGTGGGGGCCATTGCACAGAATATGAACGTGGCCCCACCGATGCAACATGTACAGGCTAATGGGACAATGGCTGTAAGTGGCCTGTTTGAACGTTTTCAATGCCTCCGTTCTCCTACATTCGCGGGTACCCATAGAACCAAGGAGGCTGAGTATTGGTTGGATAGAATATCCAAGATGTTAAGACCATTACACTGCACTAAAGCAGAACAGGTTGAGCTTGTTACATACATGTTTAAGAAGGATGCTAGCCTATGGTGGGACAGTGTCCTACGAACCATTCCTATGGGGTTTATATGGACCTGGCATGGGTTCGAGGTATGCTTCCACGAGAAATACTTTACCCCCACCTATCGCAATGAGAAAGAGGGTGAATTCCTCCACCTCAAGTGAGGGGGAATGACGGTAGCAGAGTATGAGAACCACTTCATAGAGCTAGCTAAATATGCTCCCTTGATTTTGGCTAATGAGCCGATAAGAATACGGCGATTCTCGAAAGGGTTGCGGACTAACATCCGCACCAAGATGTGTTGTGCTATCATTCCCCCCTATGCTGAATTCGTGAACATGTCCCTGCGAGCTGATCAGGACGGTGAGCGGGTGTCTCGAACATGCTTACTAGTGGGCCTGATACTTAGGCCCGAATTGTAAACCCGATCGTTTCTCAGCAAGATGCTGCGTATGAACTCACCTCTAAGACTAATGGCTCCACCGGCTAAGCAAAGGCATTCCGATCTTATGTGTACCTACTGTAACAAAGCGGATAACACTGACCTCTTCTGTTTTACCAAGATAAGGGATAACAGTTACACGCCACCTCGAAGGGTGAACCACTAGCCCCCGCATGCTATTTCAGCCTCTCCTTTACGATCTGTAGCACTAGCGCAACCATACAACCGATCTCCTGTATCCCAAAATAGGTCATCTTAACGGCCTATGATAGTGCAACCTAATCGCCAGCAACAAGCTCGCGTACATGCACTCACCATCGAAGCATCTGAATCAACGGTTATAGTACCGCTAGCATTTAAAGTCACTGCCCACATCCAACGTACACTTGTATTCCTTTTAGTGGACACTGGGTCCACTGTTTCTATGGTAGCATGCTCTACAGTTAAGCGTTTAGGGTTGGACACTACTCCTATGATCGGGGTGAGAGTCATTGCTGCAGTAGGAACCTTCTCAGACGTCGCTAAACTTTGTAGGAGTTGGCCGATAGACTTAGGGATCAGAGTAGTGCACGTTGACCTAATTGTAACCGAGATATATCATTACGACGTCATCCTCAACATAGATTGGCTCACCGAAATGAAGGCAGAGATTGACTATAAAACCAGATTGGTGACATCTCATGAGCCCGAGGGCATGACCTTCACCTTCCCAGTTTAGGTCAGTTGGCCCTATCGCATTAGTTGTTATGCTTCCCTGATGGAGAATTATGATGGTCCGTCATTTGGGGATATGCCAGTGGTCCAAGATTTCTGGGACATATTCAGGACGATCTCTGGACTACCTCCTCAATGCGAGATCGACTTTACTATCGACCTTGTGCTAGACGCAACACCCATCTCCTTGCCAACGTATTGCATGCCTTCGTGTGAGATGGAGGAACTGGGAAAACAAATTGATAATTTATTGGAATTAGGTTTCATACAGCTAAGCGTATCTCCTTGGGGAGCTCTGGTTTTATTTGTAAAGAAGAAAGATGGATCGTTGCAATTGTGTATAGATTATCGCAGGCTAAATCATGTCACGATAAAGAACAAGTATCCTCTACCCACGATATATGACCTATTTGACCAATTGAAGGGGGCTTAATATTTGTCTAAGATAGACTTACAGTCCCGGTATCATCAATTGCGTGTCAGGAATGAAGACGTGCAGAAAATAACTTTCAGGTCTAGTTTCGGGCACTACAAATTCCTCAAGATGCCGTTTGGACTTACAAATGCACCGGCCGTATTCATGGATCTCATGAATCGGGTGTTTCAGCCGTATCTTTACTGATTCATCATCGCATTCATAGAAAACATTTTAATATACTCAAAGAGTCGGAAAGATCATGAAGAACACCTGCGAGTAGTCCTTGATACTCTTAGGAAAAATTAGTTATTTGCATAGTACCGAAAATGCAACTTCTGGAAGGAAGAAGTCAAGTTCTTAGGACACGTGATTTCTAAAGAATGAATTGTCGTGGACCTTGCCAAGGTGACCGCGGTACAAGATTGGGAGCAGCTCGGCTCAATTACAGAAGTGAGGACTTTCCTCGGACTTGTCAGTTATTATTCTTGATTCATTAAAGATTTCTCCAAGATAACCCAACCATTGTCTCAACTTACTCAAAAAGATCTTAAATTTGCTTAGAATGAGAAAGTAGAGACAGCCTTTCAAGAATTAAAGGACAAGCTGACGTCTGTGCCCGTTCTAGTGCTATCAGAACAATGGGTCAAATAAACTATTTACACTGATGCCTCTCGAGTCGGTTTGGGGTGTGTACTTATGCAGAAGGATAGGGTGATTGCCCATGCCTCACGACAGTTGAGGAAACACAAAGAAAATTACCCTACTCACGACCTGAAGTTGGCAGCAGTCATTTTCACATTAAATCTTTAGAGACATTACCTCTACGGCAAGGAGTTCGAGCTCTTTTACAACCATAAGAGCCTCAAGTACATCTTTACATAGAGGGACCTGAATATGAGGTAGCACCGTTGGATGGAGACATTGAAAGACTTCAAGTTTGAAGTCTTCTACCATCTTGACAAGGCAACCTTGTGGCCGATGTGTTGAGCCACAAGAAAATTGTAGAATTGTAGCCCCACTGATGGTAGGAGAGTGAAATATGGTGGAGTTCATGCGAGATTTCAAATCGAGGCAAACAGTGGAGGAACCATTCGAGAGCATCGCACACTTCCACGTGCAACCACTTATTAATGACCAAATCATTGTGACTCAAAGAGAAGATGAGCTATTGTTAAAGATGAAAAAGCGTGCAAGCGATAGTGAAGAATCAGAATGGAGGATTGGCTTAGATGGAGGTTTGTGGTATCGTGGCCACCTATGCGTCCCGAACCTTCACGACATGAGGAGAGAAGTTCTAGAGGCTGCACATAGTTCAAAGTTGGCAATGCTCCAGGTAGTACAAAAATGTATCGGGACGTGAAGCGTTCGTACTGGTGGGACAACATGAACACCCAAATAATAGACTTGTATCCTGATGCCTCACGTGTCAGCAAGTCAAGGCCGAGCACCACTGACCCCCTCGTTTACTTCAGCTCATGCCCATAGCCAAGTGGAAGTGAGATTTCATATCTATGGATTTCATTTCTGGGTTACCAAGGATGAGAAAGGGGCATGACTCCATTTGGGTGATTGTGGACCGGTTGACAAAGTCGGCCCATTTCCTCTTGACTAGAGTTTCTAATTTAGCAGATGACCTAGCCAAGCTGTACAATCAGGAGATAGTACGAATGCATGGAGTTCCTCTAGAGATTGTGTCGGACTGAGACACACGATTCATGTTTATGTTCTGAACTCGAATTTAAGAGGCAATGGGGGTGAAGCTAAAGTTTAGTACTACATTTCCCCCCACAGATTGATAGGCAGATGAAATGGGTAAATCAGATACTCGAGGACATGTTACGAGCAAGCGTACTTGACTTCAAGGACAGCTGTGATGACTGTCTCTCTTATGCCAAATTTTCCTATAACAACAGTTTCCAAGTAAGCACTGGCATGACTCCTTACGAAGCCTTGTATGCACGCACATGTCAGGCTCCGCATTATTGGGCGAAAGTTGGCGAGAAAAGCTTGGTTGGCCCAGATCAGGTTCAGGCGACCTCAGAAAAGATCAATATTATCAGGCGTCGACTCCTTACGGCCTATAGTAGGCAGAAGAACTACGCTGATACGAGACGGAGATAGTTGAAATTTGAATTTGGGGACCATTTATTCCTTAAAATTTCTCTAATGAAGGGAGTACTTCATTTTGGTAGGAAAGGGAAACTCACGTTGAGGTTCGCCTTGTCCACACCACTCGCAGGCATACACAACGTGTTTCATGTATCGTTGAGAAGAAATATGTTATCAACTCCACTCATATTATTAGGTGGGAGTGAGTACAACTAAGGGAAGATGCCACCTATGTATTTGTGGTCCACGCGTGTTCTAGATAGGAAAGAGTAAGTATTGCGTAACAAGGTCATCCCACTCGTGAAAGTGTTATGGACACACTACACCGAGGAGGAGGCTACTTGGGAAATGGAAGCTGAAGTCCTTAAGAACTACCCATAAATCCTCAAGGAGTACAAAAAGGTACAAATTTTGGAGATGAAATTTTTCTTTAAGGGGGGTAGATTGTAACGTCCCGAAAAAATCCATATAAAGACCCGAGTACAACCTCAGGCAGAATAACCCAAGGACCGCATTCTGTCGTATAACTTGGACGGGATTTAGTTAAGTATTAAATAATTGGTGGATTAAGCTTGGGCTACCATTTTCACAAATGGGAAGGTCTAGAACCAGGGATACCACTAGCTCAATGTCATCTTAAGACCTATAAGAAATCCCAAGGGCCTGTCGCCCTTGGGAGTACATTAAAACTCGATAACGGACCTAGACCGCACGTCGAGGGTCCGATGACCGCAAAATTATGGGAAGATGTCTATCTTACTGGGATTGACAACCATCACGGGAATCAAGCCCAAATAGTGTCCAGAAATCCCCAACTTGAGCCATGAGTGAAGTGCATGGGAAATGCAAATACCCTTAGGAAATGAGCTGAATCTTAATTGAATTGGGTCGTTCACTCTTACCCAAAGTTGAGGATTTCTGAGCATTAGCTTGAGACCAAACTTCACCCATAGGGAAAGAAAATTTTCCTAAACACATCCGTATAACCGTGGCCTCGTTTGGTTACGTATGACCGTTGATCTGACACGGGCTCTCCACGGTCGATTGGCTCATCCGATTGCATCGAAATCATGTCTTGGCATGGATCCATTGTTAAGAAGCGTACCTTATGACGTGGATGAGTCATGGGCCTCCCTATAAGCCCTGTTCACCAGAAACAGCCGCCCATGGGGTATAAACCATGTATAAAGTGGCCCTCGGGCCATTTGCATCATGTTTAAGGCTATAAATAGTCCTCATTTCACCCCCTCTCTCCCATTTACGAATTTCACAAACCCTAGAGGGAGAGAGAGGAGAAAAGAGGAAATAGAGAATGAGAAATTGTAGGAGATCGCTGTAGGAAACTTCTCCCACGAACCCACGCGCCTAATCACCACCCCATTGCACTACCGAACCTCTTTCGGCTACGAATTCGGGTAAGAAATACCAACCCTAATATCAATGTAGAAATCCCGGATAGCTTTCATTAACCTAGCAAACTAGTTTCATCATTTAGGTGCCCGACGTTCCATTTTTGGAAACGTAGAATTTGGACCGAGTCCGAGTCTAGCATACTAACGAAAGGTGAGGACTATAAATGCTTAGGTTGCGGTTTATCAATGCTTTCATGACAGCTAATGATTTATGTTTATCTTGATTGCTACCATATTGTCTTAAATGTGTTGATTTCTATATGAGATACACCTATGAATTGAGATAAATAAATGATGCACCTTATGTGTTTGTCGAAATGTTTAAATGTGCAATAGAAAGTGACTAATGCTTGCCATGATTTCTAATCTAGGATTCATCATTGTCATGTGCATGTAAATCTCTATGTATAAAGAATTGATAAAACATATGTTGTAACTAACGTAGTCTATGTGTTTGATAAATTGCCTAAACGAGAAAATTGTTGATGATTTGTATTTACTACGAGTATTAAGATAGGATTTTGATTATCTTATGCATATGTAGAATTTCCTCTATGAAATCAATTGATAAATGCATGTTGTATTAGCATGGTCTGTGTTTGATGAAATGCCCACATGAGATATCCACATGGATTGTTATTGAATGTTGGGATAATTATTACTCATGGTTATTAGCCGTATTTGAGTAGGATTGAGGCTATAAATGTAGCCCGGGCAATCGGTAAAAGTCCTTGTTCGGGTGGCCGAATTAATCTCACAATATTGGGTAAACTCGATGAATCCGAGTCACATGACGATTGTCGACAGTGGCTAGGCCACGAGGGGTGCTTACGCTTTCCATGTCGATTTGTCAGCGTGCGCCCATACCAATCGACCTTGCCTAATGAACCAATTGACCTATTGTGTGTTTTCCATGTATGAATGTGATTGCTTGAATCTAAGGTACCCCTCACCATTGTAAAGATCTAATTTAACCACGGTACCACGATCCACTAAGACTCATGAGCCGGGCATAGTGGTATGGGACACCATGTCCGAGCTATCGGTCTACGTTGGGGTGACGAGCCCCCCCATAGTGACCATGGAGCAACTAAGACTCGTGAATTGGGCATGGTGGTATGGGACACCGTGTTCGAGCTGTTAGCCTACATTGGGGTAACGAGCCTCACTGTAATGACCATGAGTACTACTTCTTGCAACTCGCCTATCATCTGTGTTTTGACTAGGAGTAACGAACTTATAACTTGCCTATCATATGTGTTTAACTAGGAGTGACGAACCTAAATAGATCCAAAACATAAGAGTCAGACCACTGCGGTGTCCAATGCCAAATGTTCGATTTGGGTCAATGATATAAAGGGAGGTACCCTAGCTTCCCAAACTTACTGTATGAATGAGATTAATTAATTACTTGGCTAACACAGCCATGCATCGCAGTACATTAGTTAGAATGTGCCAAAAAGGCATTGGAGTTGCACCGTTTGAGGAAGTGTTGTAATATGAGAAATAGGTTGTCGGAGTCACATGTGAGGGAGCATTGATGTGTGAGGGCATGAATCATTACTTGCAATCTATTTCTATTTTTGCATTAAAAAGAGTAGTTAGGAAGTTATTATTATGATTGCCTTATTATTATTGCTTTGATTGACTTGATAACAGGTATAACTTTTGCCTTATAGGACCACTGAGTTGATCACTCACTCCCACTCTGGGACGGTGTTTTAAAACACCAACCAGACTCTGATGTAGATGCAGGTACAGATGACGTCTATGCAATGGAGCAGGACCTCTTGGATGAGGAGGAGGAATTCTTCTACTTCCAACTCTCGGACAAGTCGATTTAGGCTACGCACTGTTATGTAGAGACCATTGGGACATATGGGCTTAGTTGGACACTCTTACATATCCATATTTTGTTCATTTTGAAATAATACAGATATGCTTATACAGATATGTTTAGAATTTCCCACTTGCTTAACTACATTAAATCTGGAGTATGATGTGTTGTTTAGTATAATACCATGCATGCTTAACTCATTAACATGAAAGAAATCTGAATATCATCATCCATAATACATAAGTCATGTTCTGAATCTCGGGAGTAGAGCTTTGCTCGACCCTCGAAATTCAGGGCGTTACACTTGTGCAGTGAATTGTTTTGTGTGGTTGAATAGTGTTGCGCGAGTGAATAGTGTTGCGCTGAATGGGGCCCATGACACGTAAATTGATGCCTCACACATGTGAAAGCCCATAAATAGCCCCTCCCCCTCTCATTTACATCATTAGAAGTTCTAGAGAGGGAAGGAACCACGTGAATAATGTTACATGATGAATAGTGTTACGTGAATTTGATGGGTCTATTGCGCGGTCGCACAATAAAAGGCCTCCACAGCCCTGTGCTTTGCTGTTTTGAGGTTTCCCTTTGCAGTTTGATTTTCGATGCATATACCTCTTAGTGACAACTTGAAGTAAAGGATCTTGGACCCGCACAACCCCTCTGTCACTCTGATGAACATCAAATATGCAAATATGCTACCGAACTCGCTATTAAATTGATTATCATTTCTTTCATCACATAGATTTATTATACTTTGTTTCAGAATCAAAGGGAAACACGAGGATGTAAACGAACCTAAAATCAATAAAATATTTTATGATGATTGTTCTCTCATTATTTCTTTGTTATTATTGAATGATAATTCCCCTATCGAAATAATTTCGTTTCTTGTCGAAACTATATATATATATATATGTAACATCCTGAAAATCGGGGGGCGAGCAAAGCTCAACTCCCGAGTTCCAACGCATCACTTATGTAACATAGATAATGATGATTAATTGCTGACCATATTAGTGTCTTAAACATGAGTGTGATTACACTAAAACAACATGTCATACTCCAGAGGTAATTAAATTAAGCAAGCCAAAGATTGAGATGGATATATAAGGTATATACGTGTTTCACATCCTCCAGAGTATGATCATATAACCGGGCTAAAATTTATGCATGTATTATTTCAAAAGTTACAAAATATCAAAATGCAAATGTCCAACTAATCCGTGTATCCCTATAATCCCATCAAACCAGCGCGAGGTCTACGTAGACCTGCCTGAGAGCTGCATGTAGGAGAATTCCTCCTCCTCGTCGTATAAGTTCGGCTCCATTGCGTAAGCCTCACCACAACCTACATCTACATCAAAGTCTGGTTGGTGTTTTAAAATACCATCCCAAAGTGGGAGTGAGTGATCAACTCAGTGGTACTATAAGGCAAAGGTTAATATGTTATCAATTCAGTCATGTAGTAATGATAAAGCAATACAACAGTCATGTCCTAAGTACTCTTGTTAATGCATAAATGGTATGCTTTAATAATGCATCCCCTCGCCTGCACTCCCTCAGTGACATCATCTCACGATTGCGCATGACAAACTCCCTAAATGTACATTTTCTTGCCAAAGCACATGCAATGTGGTGCATGATCATGTTAGCCAAGTAATTTTTAGGCTTATTCATACAGCAAATTCGGGAAGCTAAGGTACCTCCCTTTATATCATTTACCCGAACGATGATCCATCTAGGGTCATCAATCCTAGTTAATCACATATGATGGGCAAGTTATAGGGCAACATCACCCCTAATTTAAAAGCAGTGGAGAGGCAAGTTTGCAAGTTTACACTCGAGGTCACTACGGAGAGGCTCGTCACCTCAGCGTAGGCCTACTTTATACTCGAGGTCACTATGGGAGGCTTGTCACCTGAACGTAGGCTGACAGCTCGAATACAGTGTCCCATACCAACGTATTCGGCTCACAAGTTTGGTTTACTCACTGGTCACTACGGGCAGGATCGTCACCCCAGCGTAGGCCAACAGCTCGACCACAGTGTCTCATACCACCATGCCCAACTCAAGAGTCTTAGTGGATCGTGGTACCATGGTTGAAACGGGTTTTACACTGGTAAGTGGTACCTTAGTTTCAAGCAGTAGCGTCCATACATGGTGAACACACATTAGGCCAATCAAGTTACTTGACAAGTTCGATTGGTAGGAGCGCGTGTTAAATTAATCGACACGGAGTGCATAAGCACTCCACGTGGCTTAGCCGCTGTCGATAGTCACCGTATGGCTCGGATTCGTCGAACGTATCCAATGTGACTAAACTAGTTTGTCCACTCAATCTGGAACTATTACCGATTGCCTAGACTGCGTAGTAGTCGCAATCATACTCAAATGTAATAGGCAGTCATGTACGTTAATCATAACAACATTTAACGAACAATTCAAGCATAATTTCCATTTGAGCATTTTATCGAACATATTGAATCATATAGTTATACATATGCATTTTAACTATAAATCACATAGTAGCAATTTACATTACATGAAAGAAACTATAACTGTGGACAAGGTAGTTAAGAATCCTATCTCAACACCCTTGTTGGAAGCAATTTATCAAACGCTTTCTCATTCAGCCATTTTATCAAAAACTTAGACTACATAATACTATATACACAAACTAAATTAGTTATAGCATATATTTTGGCAAATCCTTTCATAAAGGAGTTGTCATCCACACAACAAACATGTATTCTAGGTTAATAGTCCTAGCAAGCATAAATCATAATTTCACTTTCATTCAAACATTTCAGCAAACAAATGGAATGCATTATATAATCACATAGTTCACACACATATATAGTTTATCGAATACATCGTAACTACGATTATATGACATCAATCAAGTCAGACATAAATCATTGATGACATTAAAAGCCGTGAAAACCATAACCTAAACGTTTATAGTTTGCACCTTTCGTCGGTATGCTTGTTTGTGAACTCAGTTTGTACACTACGCTTCCGTTTACAGCACAACGACTACTTAAATCACGTAATAAGTCAGCTATTTCGTTATTTCCTCTATTTGAATCCATAAAACAAGATTAAGGTTAAGATTTCTTACCTAAATCGTATCTGAAATCGTCGGTGTAGCGATGGTGGGGAGGTGATTCAGTACGTGGAGTCGTGGGAGTGAATCCCAGCAAGGATCTCCCTCTCTCTCTCTCTCTCTCTCTCTCTCTTCTATTCACTCTTTCCTCCTCTTTTCTCTCTTCTCTCTCCTAGGGTTAGAGAATTCGTATGGAATGAGAGAGGGGTGATTTAAGGGCCTTATACAGGCTCAAAACTGATGTCAATAGCCCTAGGGCCATGATATACTTCAGTTATAGCTAAAGGGCGTCTGCTTCGGGCAAATAGGACTCATTTGGAGGCCCATTTCTCACATAAGTCATGGAGTAAGTTCCCTAAACATGGATCTAAGCCAGGTTAAGGTTTCGGTCTAATCGGACTTGTAGATCGACCGTGGAGGATCTGTTTTAGTTTAATGGTCATCGTCACTCGATCAAGGCCACAAGTATACTGACATGCACAGGGAAATTTCCCTGATCCAAGGGTATAGTTTGGTTAGAATTTGACGGTCTGAAGTCTTCAATTTAACCTGCAAGCGAATGGTCTAATTCACTTAAGTTTGAGTTCATTTTTTAAAGATATTTGCATTTCACACACACCTTGCTCCGGGCTCAAGTTGTGCGTTTCTGGATACTATTTGGGCTCGATTCCCGCGATACTTGTCAAGCCTAGTATGATGATCATAACCTTATAGTTTTGCAGTAATCAGACTTTCAATGCACAGTCCAGATCCGATACGGAGTTTCAATGTGCTCCCGAGAGCAACTGGGTTTTGGGATTGTTCCTAAGTTTTTAGGTAATGTTGAGTTAGCGATTCTAATGGTTTTGGATCTTGCAGTTCGTATAGATAATGGTTCAAGATAATTCACCGATTAATTTAGTTTAGTACTTAACAAATTTTCGTCTAACTTCTAAAGGATTCGGTCATTAAGTATTTCTGCTTGAGGTGGTACTCGGGTCTTTACACAAATTTTTTCGCGACATTACAATCTATCCCCCTTAAAGAAAAATTTCATCCTCTAAATTAGTACCTTTTTGTA
This sequence comes from Magnolia changhungtana, assembly GCA_030180095.1. Lineage (NCBI taxonomy): Eukaryota > Viridiplantae > Streptophyta > Magnoliopsida > Magnoliales > Magnoliaceae > Magnolia > Magnolia changhungtana. Next base: position 1,737,079 of record JASAUF010000446.1, read on the forward strand.
CTCCTCGAGAATTTGAGGGTAGTTCTTATGGACTTCGGCTTCTGTTTCCCAGGTCGCCTCTTCCTCAGGGTGGTGAGTCCACAAGCAAAATCACTTTACTGCGTAACACCTGTTCCTTCCTATCCAGAATACGTGTTAGTCACAGTGCATAAGTAGTGTCTTCAGTCAACTCTACCTGCTCCCATTTGATAATATGGGAAGGATCAGGAACGTATTTCTTCAGCATCGATATGTGAAATACGTTGTCCACGCCTGTAAGTGGTGTGGCCAAAGTAAGGCGGTACACTACCACACCAATTCGGTCTAGAATCTGGAACGGGCCAATGAATCTCTAAATGAGTTTTCCTTTCTTGTCAAACTGGAGGAGTCCCTTCATTAGGGAAACCTTCAGGAATACATGATCTCCAACCTCAAATTCTAGCTGTCTGTCGTCTGGTATCAGTGTAGATCTTCTGCTTTGTGCTGTAAGAAGTCGACACCTGATAATGTCGATCTTTTCTGAGGTCGCCTGTACTAAATCTAGGCCAATCAGACTCTTCTCACCAACTTTTGCCCAACAATGCGGTGCTCGACATGGATGCCCATATAGTGCTTTGTAGGGAGCCATGTTAATGCTCGCTTGAAAGCTATTGTTATAAGCGAACTCTGCATAAGGAAAATAGTCATCCCAACTGTCTTTGAAATCAAGCACACATGCCCGCAACATGTCTTCTAACACCTGATTTACCCGTTCCATCTGTCCTCAATTTGAGGGTGGAATGCGATACTGAACTTCAGTTTTACCACCATTGCTTCCTGGATTCGAGTCCAGAAGATAAATGTGAATCGCGTGTCTCAATCCGAGACAATCTCCATGGGCACTCCATGCAACCGCACAATCTCCTTAATGTACAGCCTGACCAAATCATCTGCGAAGTTCGAAACTTTAATAGGGAGAAAATGAGCCGACTTCGCCAATCGGTCCACAATCACGCAAATGGAGTTGTGTCCCTTCCTCGTCTTCGGTAACCTGAAAATGAAATCCGTAGATATGAAATTCCATTTCCATTCAGCTATGGGCATGGGCTGAAGCAATCCAGGAGGTTAGCGATGCTTGGCCTTGACCTTCTAGCACGTGAGACAACGGGACAAATAATCTGCTATGTGGGCCTTCATGTTATCCCACCAGTATGAATGCTTCATGTTTCGGTATATCTTCGTACTGCCAGGATGCATTGTCATCCTCGAATTGTGAGCGGCTCTTAGAACTTCCTTTCTTAAGTCATGAAGATTCAGGATGCATAGGTGGCCACGATAATGTAAATCCCAATCCGAACCAACTCTCCATTCAGACTCTTCATTGTCAGTTGCTTGCTCTCTCATCTTCATCAACCATTCATCTTCTCTCTAAGCCACAATGATTCGGTCATCAATAAGTGGCTGCAAGAGAATGTGTGTGACGCTCTTGAATGGCTCCTCTACCATAACCTTTTGTTCGAAGTCTCGCACAAATTCTACCATGTTCCATTCTTCAATCATTTGTGAGGCTACAAATTCTATCGTCTTCTTGCAGCTCAACGCATTTGCCACAAGGTTAGCCTTACCAGGATAGTAGGAAACCTCAAACTTGAAGTCTTTCAAGGTTTTTATCCATCGTCGTTGCCTCATGTTGAAGTCTCTCTTTGTGAATATGTACCTGAGACTCTTGTGGTCGCAAAAGAGCTCAAACTCCTCTCCTTAGAGGTAATGTCTCTAGAACTTTAATGCAAAGATGACTGCCACCAATTCTAGGTCATGTGTAGGGTAGTTTTCTTCGTCTTTCCTCAACTGTTGTGATGCATAGGCAATCACTCTGTCCTTCTGTATAAGAACACAACCCAAACCAACCCGAGATGCATCGGTGTATATCGTATATCTGACTCCTTGCTCTTGTAATACTTACACAGGGTCGGACGTCAGCTTGTTCTTCAATTCCTGAAAGGCTGCTTTTGCCTTCTCATTCCAGGAAAACTTAAGATCCTTTCGTGTGAGCTAAGACAACGACCTAGCTATCTTGGAAAAGTCCTTAATAAACCGACGGCAGTAGCCAGCAAGTCCCAGGAAGATCCTCACTTCTGTAACCGAACCGGGCTACTCCCAATCCTGAACTACAATCACCTTAGCAAGGTCCACATCTATTCCTTCCTTAGACACCACATGTCCAAGGAACTTGACTTCTTCCTTTCAGAAGTCACATTTCTTGTACTAAGCGAGTAACTGACTCTTCCTGAGAGTACCAAAGACTGCTCGCAGGTGCTCTTCGTGTTCTTCCTAACTTTTGGAATATATCAAAATGTCATCTATAAACACAATGACGAATCGGTATAGATACAACCAAAATACCCTGTTCATGAGGTCCATGAATACGGTCGGTGCATTCGTAAGTCCAAATGACATTACAAGGAACTCATAGTGCCCAAAATTGGCTCTAAATGTCATTTTCTTCACGTCTTCATCACTGACTCGCAACTGATGGTATCTAGACTGTAAGTCAATCTTCGAGAAATACTATGTCCCTTTCTACTGGTCAAACAGATTATCTATCTTAGGCAAGGGATACTTGTTCTTCACTGTCACTTGGTTCAACCTGCAATAATCAATACACAATCACAACGATCCGTCCTTCTTCTTAACAAACAAAATAAGTGCTCCCCAAAGAGATACACTAGGCCGTATGAAACCTGAATCCAATAAATCGTCAATCTGTCTCCTCAATTCCTTCATTTCACATGGAGGCATGTGATACGTAGGTAAGGAAATGGGCATCGCACCAGGGATAAAGTCGATAGTAAAGTCGATCTTGCGCCGAGGAGGTAGTCCAGGTATCATCCTGAACACATCCATGAAATCTTAGACTACAGGCGTGTTCCCAAGTGTCAGACCATCTACATTCTCTAGCAAGGTAGCATAACAACTAATGTGGTAGTACCAACTGACCTAAACTGCGAAAGTAAAGGTCGTGCCCTCTGATCTATGGGCTGTCACCACCCTAGTATCGCGATCGATCTCTGCCTTCATCTCGGTGAGCCAATCCATATCGAGGATGACATCGTAATGACATAGTGAGGTAACAATCAGGTCAACGAGTATTGTTCTGCTTCCTAAGTCTATCAAGCGACCCTTATAAATCTTGGTAGTGTCTAAGAAAGTCCCTGTGGTAGTAAAGAGTCTCACCCCAACCATATGAGTAGTTTTCAATACTAGTCGCTTGACTACTGCGCATGATATTATCGAGATAGTGGACCCGGTGTCTACCAATAAGAAGACTGGTGTACCTTGGATATGTTTTGTGACTTCGAAAGCCAATGGTGCTGCGGTTACTGTCTCAGATGCCTTAGCTTCAAGTGAGTGCACACAAGTTTGTTGAGGACGATTTAGCTGTGCTACCATAGGTCGTTGAGATGGCCTATTTCGAGGTACATTTGTCCTATAGAAAGGCTGTGCTGGCGGTGCTGATCGTAGAGGTGGAGCTGAAATGGCTTGGGGTAACTGATGGTTGATCTTCTGAGGAGGCGTGAAGCTGTTATCCTTCATCTTGGTAAAACAATAAGTGTCTGTATGGCCCAAATTTTTATAATAGGTGCACCATAGATTAGATCGCCTAGGTTATGTCGGTGGAGCCATAAGCCTGGGAGGCGAATCTACACGTAGCTTCTTGCTGAGGAATGGTCTATTCGGCAAGTTAGGTCGGGGCCTCGGGCCCATGAGCACATGTATACAGGATAGTCTATCCCCATCCTGCTCAGCTCGCAAGGGCATGTTCACTGGCTTAGCATAATTTGGAATGCTAGTGTAACACATCTTTATACGAATTTCAGGCCGCATACCATCTGAGAAACGCAGCATCTTCATTGGCTCATTTACTAGGATCAAAGGGCGTATCTGGCCAACTCCGTAAACTTGTTCTCATATTCAGCAACGGTCATCCCTCCCTATTGGAGGTGAAGAAACTCACCCTCCTTTTCATTACGGTAAGTGAGGGAAAGTATTTTCCATGAAAGCGGGTCTCAAAAGCTTCTCACGTTCACACGTGTCTTACCGGAACTGTCCGTAGGATGCTGTCCCACCATAAACTAGCCTCCTTCTCGAACATGTATGCAACCAACTTAACATGCTCTGCCTCAGTACAGTGCAACAGCTTCAGCACCTTAGAGATGCGATCTAGCCAGTACTCGGCTTCCTCAGGCCTGTGGGTGCTTGCGAAAGTGGGAGGTTGGAAGCGCTGGAAGCGTTCAAATAGACCGTTGGTATTCATATGTCCAGCAGGCTGCACAGGTGGTGTAGGCGGGACCATATTCATATTCTGGGCAAGGGCCCCTACGATCATGGTGCAAATCTGCTGCTGCTACATCAAGAGCATCATCTGCTCCAACCTATCAAGAGGAGGGACCTCCTGAGGCATGTTTGGTGTCGATGAAGACTCACTGTTCTGTTTTAGAACCAGTGGTGCACTAGGGGTTGGCCCATTTGTCTGCCAAGTGGCCGGCTGAGAATCCGGTATGGTGTCACTATCAGGGACCAAACTAGGGTCCGTGTGGCTATTGCTTAAGGGAGGTGCCCCATCAAATGATCCGCCAAGTGTGAGACGTGTAGTGCTCCGAGTGCTCTTAGGTGGTATTCCTTATATACAACATAGGGTGCAACACGTGTAAGAGTTTAAATGACAACATTTAAATTTTCCAAGCATTCTACACATTCTAAATTAAAAGAAGCTTTATACATTTCATTTAACCAAAATTGTCACAATACATGAGATGTAGTCTTACATGGATCATAACAAAAGATGCATGTGAGATAATCTAACCAAAGCTTTAAAACTAACCACTAATATCCAACTAAGCCAACATGGGCTATTACATAGAAAGCAAGGAAACAAACAAACCAAAAGACAACTACAACATACGACTAGTCATCCGACTCCGGTGAAGGTGGAGGAGCACCCTTGTCCTGCATACAACACAAGAGAGCCTTCAAGGTGTGAGACATCTTCTTAAACTTCCGTTCCATATAAGCCTGATTCTCTTTAAGCTTTTGCTTCAGTTCGGCCTGGGTCTCCTTGACCTCCTATCTCAGGGCGGCCTGGTTCTCCTCAATATGAACCATGCGGGCTTCTAAGGTAGCCCGATCACCGCGGTGCTCATGTGCAGTAGTAGGAGGTCCCCCATCAAAGTCTTAGGCTTCCTCCTCATCCTCACTGCTTTCTTCCCCATTTCCTTCCTCAGAACCTTCCTCTCCACTGCCTTCTTCATCTTCACTCTCTTCTTCCTCTTCACTTTCTTCCTTTATCTCATCTCCATATGCATCAAGACGGCCTTGCCGTTGTCGTTGGCCGATGCCCATGTTATTGAAGTGGTGTTATTTATGAAGTGGATCGGGGCAAGCTCATTCATGTTAAGTCTGTAGTCGAAGTCATGAGTAATCTTGCATATAAGTCAGCCGAATGGAGTGAAATATCTGTCCTAACAGAGCGTGCGGTCTGAACTATCTGTAGTAGGGCGTACATAGGCAGACACAGCTTGTCTCCCTGCTCAGCTCTGTACAAGAAGTCCACCATCAAGTGAGTGCATTAGGTATGATTACTCCACCTAGGATACATATTGTACGTAAAGATGTGGTGGAGTAGGTGGAAGTCTACCATCATCTCAGTCGCTAGTAGGCAATTGCCTCACTTCCAGTGAACCAGTCGGCCACAAAGAAACTACGTGTTGTGATCTCTTTCTCGTGCACTCTTGAGACGAGATTCACTAACATGTACCTTACCATGTGCAACCCCCATAATTCGGGCCATCACGTCGACATCGACTGTTTCTTCCTGCCTTCTCATGGGGATAATGAACTGTAGAGGCTCCAGTAGTAGATCCCGTATGTGGGCATAAAAGGCGTGGACAGTTCTTTCACACGCATGAGACTTGCATTTAAATATGGGACCCCACCTGGATTCCAATAGGAGGTCCTGTAACGCCCCAACTTTTCAGGACCCAAGTACACAACCCGTTTTCCAAAAACCCGAGTGTTAACCTTAAAGGATGGTCAAATATATATATATATATATATATTATTTCATCAGAGTAAGCAGATGAGCGTAGGATGGACAAGTAAGCATAAAGGGAAATTTCAAATTTCATTTAGAATACACAAGAGGTTGCCCATAATGACTTATACAAACCAATGCCTCTGAATTTAACAAGTACAAGTTTTACAAGAATTTAGTAAATGAAGAATAGCAGAAAGCATAAAAATATTAGCCGCCAGATCACGCAGCTCCTCCAGGAAAATATGGTCATGGATCCTTGGCGATCATACCCTACTCCTTATCAAATCTGAACGTGCATATCACTAAAGCCACCTGTACTACCCGTACGGTTGTATATTTGATGGATGGGTAGCCAACTTAGTGTGATTTCCCCTCAAGATACATACCGTCGTATTAGGTAAGAAATAGTATAAAACATCTAGATAACCAAAACAGAGTAAATGGAGTCTTATTAGATGCATGGATGCATGAATGCAATCATCGCCTCGGGGATGCTCATCCGTGCGGATAGTAGGTCGTAACCACATAATCATCGAACCTGAGAAATATTAACCAGTCGAAATCATCGAACCTGGGAAACATTATCTAGTCGGAACAATACATGGCATATATGCATGATTATCTAAGTCATTATTAGTCCATTTACAACCAGCCAATTTAGGTAAGCTCAAAGGTTACTATGGGGAGCACATAGCCCAGTGTAGGCCAACGACTCAGGCATAGTATCCCATGACTACCATCCCTGGCCCATGAGGTTACCATCTTAGGATGTTTAATGAAAACTCATCGACTAGTAGCCAATCATATTATAGTATATAGGGCTTACCATCGCATGGTTGCACATTATAAAACATCAAAACAATGCAGAGAAAATACCAAAACAAAGCCCCATAGGGCGATACCAAATAGGCCACATAGGGTGAATATCAAAACAATACGATAAAGACCGTAGTTAAAAACCATTGGGCAGAATAACCATGGATGGTAGGCCCACGTCAATGATCCATCTAAACCATCACTCAATAACCACCAAGTCGAAGGTCCATTACGATCACAACTAGTCAAGTTACATCCTAAGTATGGGTGTACATTCGTATGTGGGAATTTCCCACTAATGTACCAGTTTAAGTTCCACAAGTAATCCACAAAAAGAACACAAGCATGAACAATTATACAGGATAATCATAAAGCATGTAATACAACAATTCAATTTCCGCCAGCTAACACATATGATTATAAAGGGATATATCAATTATGAATTTAAATAAAAACTATAACTTAAGCTAATGAGAAGATGGAAAGCTCAAGGGGAAGAATTATCACATTGTATGTTGAATCACCTTCTAACGTCGTTAAGTGCTTGCACCCTTAGAATCGTATCCTACCACAAATCATCAACTTGTATAATTAGGTCCAAGTTCTAATAACTACCTAGGGTTTAAGGTTATAGCCTAGGGTTATCCGTTAGGGTTTTAGTGTAGAATTAGGGTTTTCATCCCAGGGTTTAGTCCTAAACTTAGATTCTAGAATTTGATTATGGAATTTGGACTTTAATTGGTGTGACCATTAATGATATTGTTAATGAGACTAATAATTGAGTAAAGTTAATAAATAAATTAGTCATTAATTTTAGAAATATTACAATGGCCAATATTATATTATATTATCTAACAACCCACGAGTAATGATACTAATAGTGACTTATAATAGTAATATCATAGTAAAGGAACCTGTAGTGATGCCATAGAGAATAACTTACCAATTAGGATCATAATTTATGGTTTACGTTACTTAGTTCTAGGACTTCACCTTAGAGTGTAGGTTTAGGTTCTTATTTTTAGATTTAATTTCTATGTGATGTAATAATGGTATTGATGATATTACTAACTTAAAATAATAATTTAATATTGGCTAAATAAAAATAACAACACTATAAATAACAATACTAGTAATTCCAAAACAATTATTAATATTAACCATATCCTTAATATTAGCTAATGTGATACTAATAATCTTTTGATGAGAATTAAATAGTGTGCTCTACAATTAGTGATAATACGAGAAATAAAGCACTTTAATAATTGAGATTTTGTCTATAACAACTAATTTTGATATATATGAAATTTACTAATGGTTAATTATATCTAATTCTAATAATCCACAATTTAGTAATAACTGTAATAATGATAATTGAAATAATTAAATTTTGGGAAGCGAATGTGGGCTCACCGATCCGACTCAGTCCGAGTCGAGTTGACTCGGCTCAACACCCCCACCAACACCACTCCTCTCTTTCTTTTCCTCTTCTCCTCCTTTTTCTTCCTCTTCCTTCTTTCCCCTCTTTATCTCCTTTCTGCTAGAACCCTAGCTGGCCTGACCCAAACCCAACTCGAATGGGCCACCCCCTGACACAGTACCAAGTCAAACTTGGCACGGTTTGAACTGGTGCAACGATGCACCTCTTTCTCTCACCTGTTTTCTTCATCTTTTCTGCTTCTCTTTCTTTTCTTCTTCTTTCTTCTTTCTGCAACCCATATTGCTGAAATGTCCTACAAAACAGAGACCCACCCAGCAAGCTCGATTTGTTTTTGGGCCTGAGTCACAACCGTGACTCGGTTTGGATCAAACGGGTGCAGTAATGCAACCACCCCTTCCACTGCTTCACCTTCCTCTCCCTGTTTCTTCCCCCCTTTTTTTCCACTTCTATGTTTCTCTCCTCTCTCTTTCCTGTTGATGGAATCACCCAGCAAGGACCCGTCAGCATGGCCTAACTTGGCCCGAACTTGGCTCGGTTCAAGCACAATGCAGCCACCCTTCCTCTCTCTACTGCATCTTTCTCTTTTCTCACTTCCTTTTCTTCTCCTTTCTTCCCTTCCTTTCTTTCTTCCTGTCCCAACTAACGGCCCAACAACGGTTGGTCAGTCCCAACACATACTGAATGCAGCACGGTTTGGCCGAGGAAGACGATGGCTAACATTAATGGCGTCTCCGGCTTCACAACTTCTTTCTTCAATCCAGTCCGTCAGGACAGTCCGTGTGGGTCCCAGAAAGATTGCAAACAAGCTCTCTTGAAGTTTGGGGGAGGTTAGAGCCGACGGTTTTGAAGGAAGGAGGAATCGGTCATTTCTCAAGCTCGGCTGTAACAATGGAGGGCGAGCTCCTGTTGCTCAACCCCTAGGCTTTTTATGCACTCCTTAACCTTCTCTCAACCCTTAGATGGGCAACGAACAACCCAAATTTTCCCTACCTAAAACTGCTAAGTACATAGCTAAAACAGAAACCGGCCACTGGTTTTCTCCTTCTGTTTTGAGGAAGCCTTAAACCAGCTTCATATTAATGGATGGATAGGATTTCCCTGCCTTGAATGGTGGAGATGCAAAGATGGAGTGTTACACGGATCGCACTTGACAACAGCAGATTTCTGTTTTTGGAAAGCTGTGTTTTCTCTTGCACATATGGTAACGTGAACAGGGATGAAGGGCATAGTTTTGGTTAGGGCCATGTTGTGTACAAGATGGGCAGATCAGATCTCCCATCGGCTCTAAGATAGTGGGCCCCAACGCATCCCAAACGGACATGGTTCGTCGGCTGGCGTAACGAGAGAGAAAATTTCTCTCCAATTTTGGGATAACACGGGACAGCTCGTACTGACCGTGTTGACAGACCGAGTGCACCTTGAGTGCATGCCTACTATACACATGCGTGACGCTATGTGGGATCCATTATGGTGTTTGTGACAAATCCACACCGTCCATTATGCTATACACATCATATCGGGACGCTTGGCCAAAGATGAGGTGGATCCAAGGCTTTGGTGGGCCATACGAGTCGATTCCTAGTTATAACGGTGGCTTTCCATTCCCTAGTGGTTAGATCATCCCGAAGTTGGACGTCAGCGGTTAAAAGATCCCAATAGGGCATTTATAAGGCTTTCGTCATATATTACTAATCGATACTAATATTAATATAATTTTTATTATTTTTTTGTATATTACTTAAAATGTTTAAAATCTCATACACATATATATATATATATATATAAATATAATTTGAATATTAACTTACTACTAATTACATGCTATTGTTCACACATTCTTTAACATACAATATCATATTATACGTATAAATGAATTTAAGATTGTACAAGATCATCTTTAATTAAAATTATATTTGTATTTGGTAATATTGTTAAATAATGTTCAATTCCATTAAAATATCTACTGATTTTTATATACATACTTATAAAAGATATTCAATGCTACTTTATTACTTGTAATTTGATTTTATGTTATGAAATTTTTATTTCTTATGTTTATTTAATATAATATTATTTTCATAATATTCATATATATTAAATACGTACATATCATTTTAGCATGAAATTTTAAATCTTTACAAAGTGCATACGTTTCATAGTGTATATATTTAGGTTGCATTATTTATATATTTATATTAAATTAATTTACATGGTAACACTCGAGTATTGGAAGTACAGGATGTTATAGACTACCCCCCTTAAAGAGAATTTTGCCCCCGAAATTCAGCACTTTGATTATGAATGTGAACATCGATCTATCTTACAGTGTCCGTATGCACCTGCTAGTTCTTCACACTAAGTTTATATGCATATGCAAGAACTCATGACCCACTAGAACAAGGCTTGTTTCGTCTACCCCCCTTAAAGAAAAATAAATACAATCCTACTTTCATATTTAATGATGTACGTATCTATTATTAATATTTCGAGTGGTTTAATCATCCTAAAGGTGTACCTTATGAAATCCCAACGAGATCCATTTAAATTTCCCACAACCCTTAGGTCTTCTCGTCTAGCAAATCAACTGAGGCGTCTAAGTACCACTAAAGGTTAGAGATCATTCCAACATTAGTCAAATATAGGGAGTAGTCTTAATGCTCATCAACATCGAATTTCTTCCTATAGCAATTAAATGATAGTTTCCCATTATCTAAAGTATGATACTGTTTTCTATTCTTCAGCGTTTGAGCTAACAAGAGTGGGTGGTTGTACTAGGTTTGAGCTCGATACATAGATCCTTTGCCTATGTAAAGCGGAGGACTTTCTGTATCAATCCCTAATCTTGGTGAATCTCGATCTTTTGTTTGATCAGGGCATTGAGATCATTAAAATTTACTAGGATACAGGGTCTGGATCAAACAATGCAACTTTGCTTAAATGTGGTTCCATCAACCCATGGTTTCAATTATTCTAGACTCCTGGGAAATATCAAGTACTCTTCTACCTCCATAACGGATAAGACCCTGTGGTCCACTACGCTTCCAAATGTGCACTCTGAGTACCTAATGCACTATTAAAAAGAAATTTCACGATCGAAATTTCTACGTGAAATCTGAGTTTGAAATTTATCGATTTTAAATCTAGTCTCGGCATGCTCAAACTATGGTTGAATATTTGCCTATGATTTTATAAGTGCTCCTCTAATTAACCTCTACGTGCTGAAACTTGTGGGAAATGTTATATCTAAGTAAGGAGATGTATTAGGGGATTTAACCTATAATTTCCAATGCGATCCTTAAGTTTAGAGAGCACTTATGTACAATCTGGTGACCAAGGAAATTCTATCAAGGGTAAGTTCATCCTACTCACTAAGTGTTGTGACAATGTTATCTCTAACTAAAGGGAATTTATAGAAAGAGTTTGGATCCTAAGTTTTAAGAATGTTCTTTGGGAGTCGAGTCTAAGGAATATTCTTATTAGATCTCAAATATGTCATGGTGAGTATTTGTTCTTTCACGGTACATGGGTTTAATTTCTAAATTCAAATACCAATTCCGGTAGTTCTCAAGGGAACTTAAAGTTATGTTTCTAAGTTCATTGGCCATCCAACAAATTTCTCGGGGGCCTAAAATTTTTGAGTTTCTATGTTCTCAATTCTCCTAGCTACAGGGGAAATGCACATAAGTTCAAATGATTATCTTAATAATTTCTAAGGGGACTTAAGTTTGAGTTTCTTCCAAGTTTAAGGGAAATTCAGTTAAGTTCAAAATTTTATAATTTCAAACATTCTATCTTGAGACATTTAGAGCTTGTATAAGATCATTTTCCAAGGCCAAGTTTGTTCAAACTATGCTCTAATACCAACTGTAACGCCCTGACTTTTCAGGACCAGAGTACACGACCTGTTTCCCAAAAACCCGAGTGTTAACCTTAAAGGATGGTCAAATATATATATATATATATATATTCTTTCATCAGATTAAGCAAATGAGCATATGATGGACAAGTAACCATAAAGGAAAATTTTAAATTTCATTTAGAATATACAAGAGGTTGCCCATAATGACTTATACAAACCAATGCCTCTGAATTTAACAAGTATAAGATTTATAAGAATTTAATATATGAAGAATAGCAGAAAGCATATAAATATAAGCCGCCAGATCACGCAGCTCCTCCAGGAAAATATGGTCATGCATCCATGGCGATCATACCCTTCTCCTCATCAAATCTGAACATGCATATCACTAAAGCCACCGTACTACCTGTACGATTGTATATATGATGGATGAGTGGCCAACTCAGTGTGAATTCCCCTCAAGATTACATACCGCCGCATTAGGTAAGAAATAGTATAAAACATCTAGACAATCAAAACAGAGTAAATTCAGTCTTATTAGATGCATGGATGCATGAATGCAATCATCGCCTCAGGAATGCTCATCCATGCAGACAGTGGGTCATCACCCACGCAATCATCGAACCCGGGAAACATCAACCAGTTAAAATCATCGAAACTGGAAAACATCATCCAATCGAAACAATACATGCCATGTATGCATAATTAGCCAAGTCATTATTAGTCCATTTACAACCAGCCAATTTAGATAAGCTCAAAGGTTACTATAGGGAGCACATGGCCCAGCGTAGGCCGACGACTCAGGCATAATATCCCATGACTACCATCCACGGCCCATGAGGCTATCATCTTAGGATATTTAATGAAAACCTATTGACTAGTGGCCAATCATATTACAGTATATGGGGCTTACCATCGCATGGTTGCACAGTATAGAACACTGAAACTATGTAGGGAAAATACCGGAACAATGCCTCATAGGGCGATACCAAATAGGCCACATAGGGCTAATATCAAAACCATATGATAAAGACCATCCTTAAAAACCATTAGGCATAACAACCATGGATGGTAAGCCCACATCAATGATCCATCTAAACCAACTCTCAATAACCACAAAGTTGAAGGTTCATTATGATCACAACTAGTCAAGTTATATCCCAAGTATAGGTGTACATTCATATGTGGGAATTTTCCACTAATGTACCAGTTTAAGTTCTACAAGTAATCCACAAAAAGAACACAAGCATGAACAATTATACAGGATAATTATAAAGCATGTAATACAATAATTCAATTTCCACCAGCTAACACATATGATTATAAAGGGATATATCAATTATGAATTTAAATAAAAACTATAACTTAAGCTAATGAGAAGATGGAAAGCTCAAGGGAAAGAATCATCACCTTGTACGTTGAATCGCCTTTTAATGTCGCTAAGTGCTTACACCCTTAGAATCGTATCCTACCACAAATCATGAACTTGTATAATTAGGTCCAAGTTTTGATCACTACCTAGGGTTTAAGGTTATAGCCTAGGGTTATCTTTTAGGATTTTAGTGTAGAATTAGGGTTTTCATTCTAGGGTTTAGTCCTAAACTTAGATTCTAGAATTTGATTATGGAATTTGGACTTTAATTGGTGTGACCATTAATGATATTGTTAATGAGAGTAATAATTGAGTAAAATTAATAAATAAATTAGTCATTAATTTTAGAAATATTACAATGGTCAATATTATATTAAATTATCTAACAACCCACGAGTGATGATACTAATAGTGACTTATAATAGTAATATCATAATAAAGGAAGCTGTAGTGATGCCATAGAGAATAACTTACCAATTAGGATAATAATTTATGGTTTAGGTTACTTAGGTCTAGGACTTCACCCTAGAGTGTAGGTTCAGGTTCTGATTTTTGGATTTAATTTCTATCTGATGTAATAATGGTATTAATGATATTACTACTTAAAATAATAATTTAATAATGGCTAAATAACAAAAACAACTCTACGAATAACAATACTAGTAATTCCAAAACAATTATTAATATTAACCATATCCTTAATATTAGCTAATGTGATACTAATAATCTTTTGATGAGAATTAAATAGTGTGCTCTACAATTAGTGATAGTACGAGAAATAAAGCACTTTAATAATTGAGATTTTTTCTATAACAACTAATTTTAGTATATATGAAATTTACTAATAGTTAATTATGAGTAACTCTAATAATCCACAATTTAGTAATAATAGTAATAATGATAATTGAAATACTTAAATTTTGGGAAGCGAATGTGTGCTCACCTAGCCGACTCGGTCCGTGTCGAGTTGACTCGGCTCAACACCCCTACCAACACCACTCATTCTCTCTTTCTTTTTCTCTCCTCCTCCTTTTTCTTCCTCTTCTTTCTTTCCCCTCTTTTATCTCCTTTCTGCTAGAACCCTAGCTGGCCTGACCCAAACCCAACTCGAGTGGGCCACCCCGTGATTCGGCAGTAAGTTAAACTTGGCACAGTTCGAACTGGTGCAATGATGCACCCCCTTCTCTCACTTATTTTCTTCTTCTTTTCTGCTTCTCTTTCTTTTCTTCTTCTTTCTTCTTTTTGCAACCCATATTCTTGAAATGTCCAGCAAAATAGAGACCCACCCAACAAACTCGGTCCATTTATGGGCCTAAGTCACAACTGTGACTCGGTTTGGGTCAAACGGGTGCAGCAATGCAACCACCCCTTCCACTGCTTCACCTTCCTCTCCCTATTTCTTCCCCCTTTTTTTCCACTTCTTTGTTTCTCTCCTCTCTCTTTCCTACTGATGGAATCACCGAATAAGGACGCGTCAGCCCGACCTGACTCGGCCCGAACTTGGTCGGTTCGAGCACAATGAATCTACCCTTCCTCTCTCTACTGCTTCTTTCTCTTTTCTCACTTCCTTTTCTTCTCCTTTCTTCCCTTGCTTTCTTTCTTCCTGTCCCATCCGACAGCCCAACAACGGTTGGTCAGTCCCAACACGTACTGAATGCAGCACGGTTTGGCCGAGGAAGACGATGGCTGCCATTAATGGCGTCTCCGGCTTCCCAGCTTCTTTCTTCGATCCGGTCTATCAGGACAGTCCGTGTGGGTCCCAGAAAGGTTGCAGCCAAGCTCTCTTAAAGTTTGGGGGAGGTTAGGGTCGATGGTTTTGAAGGAAGGAGGAATCGGTCGTTTCTCAAGCTCAGCTGTAACAATGGAGGGCGAGCTCCTGTTGCTCAACCCCTACGCTTTTTATGCATTCCCTAACCTTCTCTTAACCCTTAGATGGGCAACGAACGGCCTAAATTTTCCCTACCTAAAACTGCTAAGGACACAACCAAAACAAAAACCGTCCACTAGTTTTCTCCTGCTGTTTTGAGGAAGCCCTAAACCAGCTTCCTATGAATGGATGGATATGATTTCCCTATCTTGAATGGTGGAGATACAAAGATGGGGTGTTACGTGGATCACACCTGACAACAGCAGATTTCTATTTTTGGAAAGCTATGTTTTCGGGTCCTATTTGTGCCAGCATTTGCGTGCACATATGGTAGTGTGAACGGGGATGGAGGGCATGGTTTTGGTTAGGGCCATGTTGTGTACATGATGGGCGGATCCGATCTCCCATCTGCTCTAAGATGGTGGGCCCCAACACTTCCTAAACGGACTTGGTTCATCGGCTGGCGTAACGAGAGAGAAAATTTCTCTCCATTTTTGGGAGAACACGGGTCAGCTCGTGCTGACCGTGTTGACAGACCAGGTGCACCTCGAGTGCACGACCACTATGCACATGCATGCCGCTAAGTGAGATCTGTCTTGGTGTTTGTGACAAATCCACACCGTCCATTCTGCTATACACATCATATCGGGACGCTTGGCCAAAGATGAGGTGGATCCAAGGCTTTGGTGGGCCATATGAGTCGCTTCCTCGTTCTAACAGTGGCTTTCCATTGCCTAGTGGTCAGATCATCCCGAAGTTGGACGTCAATGGTTAAAGGATCCCAATAGGCCATTTGTAAGGCTTTCGTCATATATTACTAATCAATACTAATATTAATATAATTTTTATTTTTTATTTTTGATTTTACTTAAAATGTTTAAAATCTCATACATATATATATATAATTTTAATATTAACTTACTACTAATTACATGTTATTGTTCACACATTCATTAACATACAATATCATATTATATGTATAAATGAATTTAAGATTGTACAAGATCATCTTTAATTAAAATTATATTTATATTTGGTAATATTGTTAAATAATGTTCAATTCTATTAAAATATCTAATGATTTTTGTATAGATACTTATAAAAGATATTCAATGCTACTTTATTACTTGTAACTTGATTTTATGCTATGAAATTTTTATTTCTTATGTTTATTTAATATAATATTATTTTCATAATATTCATATATATTAAATACGTACATATCATTTTAGCATGAAATTTTAAATCTTTACAAAGTGCATACGTTTCATAGTGTATATATTTAGGTTACATTATTTATATATTTATATTAAATTAATTTACATGGTAACACTAGAGTACTGGAAGTACGGGGTGTTACAGGTCCATTACTGGATATAGCCCAAATAGCCTTTCGTCTACATGTGCTTCAAACACAACTTTATGACCACGAAACTTATTGTGTCCGATGTCCGACGGTAGAGCCCTTTCGAATGGAATCTAGGGATGGAGGTCCCGCTTCGTCATTCGCTCTCTCTTGACACTGGTGCTCGCTTCGGCGCTCTATTTCTTCCTTGGACGGGCTAGGCGGTAGGCCCGACTTCATCTGTGGATGCCCTTCTCTTTCCCATGAGAGAAAGGAGTGTAGAGAATGAGAAGATTTTAGCAACTAATTCAAAAAGGGCCATGGGATTGAAAAAACTTGAGAATAGGGTGGATTTGGGAAGTTTGAAAGTTATGAGACACAATGATGTAAGCTTTATGCTCAAATAGGTGAGAAGTAGGGAAGATGAGGACTTATATGAGATAGGTTTGAGGAAAATAGTGGAGGTAATGGAAGATATGGAAGAAGATGAAGCTTGTGTGTATGGAAGAGGGATTTAGAGAAGAAAATCAGATTTTTTGAAGGGTTTGAGAGCTAGGGGAGAGGTGAAATGCATAAAGGGGAGCAAGGGGACCCTAAAATAAGTGGTCCCACATGAAAATGGGCCCCACATGTGCATGTGGTGGGTGGCAGGCTGCCTGACCCTCGGGCCCGCCGCGGCCCGCTGGATCCACAGGAAATGTATCCCTGTAATCCCATCGAAGCAGCGCGAGGTCTACGTAGACCCACCCGAGATCTGCATGTAGGAGAATTCCTCCTCCTCATCATAGAAGTCCGTCTTCATTGCGTAAGCCTTGCCACAACCTGCATCTAAATCAAAGTCTGGTTAGTGTTTTAAAACCCCATACCAGAGTGGGAGTGAGTGATCAACTCAGTGGTACTATAAGGCAAACGTTAACGTGTTATAAACTCAGTCAAGCAGTAATGATAAAGTAGTACAACAGTCATGTCATAAGTACTCTTGTTAATCCAGAAATGGTATGCTTTAATGATGTATGCCCTCGCCTGCACTCCTTCAGCAACATCATCTCATGATCACTCAAGGGAAACTCCCTAAATGTATGTTTCCTCGCCAAAGCACATGCAATGAGGTGCATGATTGTGTTAGCCAAGTAATTATTTAGGCTTATTCATACTGCATATTCGTGAAGCTAAGGTACCTCCTTTTATATCATTTACCTAAACGATGATCCATCTAGGGTCGTCAATCCTAGTTAATCACATACGATAGGAAAGTTATAGGGCAACATCACCCCTAATTTAAAAATAGTGGATAGGCAAGTTCGCAAGTTTACACTCGAGGTCACTACGGAGAGGCTCATCACAGTGAACGTAGGCCGACAGCTCGAATACAGTGTCTCGTACCACCGTATTCGGTTCACGAATTTGGTTTGCTCACTGGTCACTATGGGGAGGCTTGTCACCCCAGCATAGGCCGACAGCTCGACCACGGTATCTCATACCACCATGCCTGGCTCATGAGTCTTAGCAGATCGTGGTACCATGGTTGAAATGGGTTTTACATTGGTAAGTAGTACCTTAGATTCAAGCAGTAGCGTCCATACATGGTGAACACATATTAGGCCAATCGGGTTACTTGACAAGTTTGATTGGTATGAGCGCAGGGTGAATTTATCGACATGAAGCGCATAAGCACTCCACGTGGCCTAGCCACTGTCGACAATTACCGTATGGCTCGAATTCATCAAACGTATCCAATGTTGTGAAATTAGTTTAGCCACTTAATCTGGAACCATTACCGATTGCCTGAACTACGTAGTAGTCCCAATCATACTCAGATGCAATAGGCAGTCACGTACGTTAATCATAATAGCATTTAACGAACAATTCAAGCATAATCTCCATTTGAGCATTTTATCGAACATATTTAATCATATAGTTATACATATGCATTTCAACCATAAATCACGTAGTAACAATTTACATTACATGAAAGAAACTATAACTATGGACAAGGTAGTTGAGAATCCTATCTTAATGCCCTTGTTGGAAGAAATTTATCAAACTCTTTTTCATTCAGACATTTTATCAGACTCTTAGACTACATAATACTATATACACAAACTAAATTAGTTATAGCATATATTTTGGCAAATCCTTTCATAAAGGAGTTGTCATCCACACAACAAACACGTATTCTAGGTTAATAGTCGTAGCAAGCATAAATCATAATTTCACTTTCGTTCAAACATTTCAACAAACACATGGAATGCATTATATAATCACATAGTTCACACACACATATAGTTTATCAAAACATCGTAACTACGATCATATGGTAGCAATCAAGTCAGACATAAATCATTGCTGACATTGAAAGCCTTGAAAAGCATAACCTAAATGTTTATAGTCCGCACCTTTCGTCGATACGCTCGTTACGAACTCAGTTCGTACACTAAGCTTCCGTCTACAGCCAAACGACTACCTAAATCACAAAATAGGTCAGCTATTTCATTGTTTCCTCTATTTGAATCCCTAAAATAAGATTAGGGTTAGGATTTATTACCCAAATCATATATGGAATTGTGGGTGTAGCGATGGTGGGGAGGTGATTTAGTACGTGGAGTCGTGGGAGTGAATCCCAGCAACGATCTCCCTCTCTCTCTCTCTTCTCCTCACTCTTTCCTCCTATTTTCTCTCTTCTCTCTCCTAGGGTTAGAGATTTCATATGGAATGAGAGAGGGGTGAGTTAAGGGCCTTATGTAGGCTCAAAACTGATGTCAATGGCCCCAGGGCCATGATATACTTAGGTTATAGCCAAAGGGTGTCTGCTTCGGGCAAACGGGACTCATTTGGAGGCCCATTTCTCACCTATGTCTTGGAGTAAGTTCCCTGACCATGGATCTAAGCCAGGTTAAGGTTTCAGTCCGATCGACCGTGGAGGACCTGTTTCGGTTCAACGGTCATCGTCACTCGATCAGGGTCGCGAGTATACTAACATGCGCAAGGAAATTTCCCTGATCCAAGGATATAGTTTAGTCAGAATCTAATGGTCTGAAGTCTTCAATTTGGCTTGCAAGTGAATGGTCCAATTCACTTATGTTTGAGTTCATTTTTTAAAGATTTCTCGTTTCTCACACACCTTGCTCCTGGCTCAAGTTGTGCATTTCTGGATACTATTTGGGCTTGATTCCTGTGATGCTTGTCAAGCCCAGTATGACGATCATAACCTTATAGTTTTGCGGTAATTGGACTTTTGATACGTGGTCCAGATCCAATACGGAGTTTCAATGTGCTCTTGAGATCAACTAGGTTGAGATTATTCGTAGGTTTTTAGGTAATGTTGAGTTAGCAATTCTAATGGTTTTGGATCTTGCAGTTCGTATAAATAGTGGTTCAAGATAAATCACCGATTAATTTAGTTTAGTACTTAACAAATTTTCGTATAATTTCTAAAGGATTCAGTCATTAAGGATTTCTGCCTGAGGTGGTACTCAGGTCTTTGTATGAATTTTTCTGAGATGTTACAATATATATATATATATATATAAAATCAGAAACACAACATGCAAATACAATTAAACATCAAAGTGATGGAGATAACACTTGCGAATCTCAGCCTCTCGCTCCCAAGATGCCTCGTCCACCCTATGATGGCCCCATTGAACCTTCACCAATGGGATGACTCTGGTTCGAAGGACCTGCTCCTTCCGATCAAGGATACGAACTAGTTACTCAATATAAGAAGCATCCTCACGAACCTTTAACGCCTGCCAATCTGTCACGTGAACAATGTCTGACCTACACTTCTACAACATAGAAACACGGAACATGCCGTGGATGCCAGACAACTGAAGTGGCAAGGCAAGCTGATAGGCCACAGTGAAAACGTACCCAATGATCTCGAAAGGTCCAATGAACATCGAGGTAAGCTTCCCCTTGGCTCCAAAATGAACTACACCCTTCATGTGTGGGACCTTGAGATACACATGGTCCCCAACGACAAACTCCAAGGGACAACGACAATGATGTGCAAAACTCTTTTATCTGCTTTGAGTTATATGCATCCTCTGTGTCATAACTTAAACTCAAAAACCGGGCTCACAGAATTCCCAATGGCCGAATCCGGTGCCTACAGCCTCTATAGTACCACATTCTCGGCTCCCAGTGCCCATGCACCGGATTCCGACCCTGGGATCCTACAAGGAGAATTTTTTAAAGTACATTTATCTCATAAGAAGCATAACCACAAGTTTACCCAAATCACAAAGGCAACATCATCATCACATATCCACTAATATAAATAGTTGAATATAGTGCTGAAAGGGAAATACATATATCGAATATTAAAGCTCCAGATGACAGCTGCATGCTCCAAGCTCAACGCTCCTGCGACCTAACGCCACCTATACGCATCTATCATGCATAAGCTTATAGAAAGCTTAGAGGGTGGTGTAAGTGTGTGCTCAAGGCAAGTGTCAAGTATGCAATATTAGAACAATTCGAAAACATGTTAGCAAGTCCATAAATGCCATCAATCTTATCCAGGCTATGCGATACAAAAACATAATAAGTCAATATCATATACTGAGGAAGTAATATAGATCAACTATGCAATGCGGAGACATAGTATGCCAAATATCATATACTGAGAATACAATGCAATATAGAAGCATAGTAAGCCAGATGTCATGTGCTGAGAATGCAATGCAATATGCAGTGCAAATAAAATAACCAAGCTGAGTGTGAAGTCAGGATGATAGTACGTAGTATCGCAGGCCATGGAGTCCATCGCAAGGGACTTCTATCCAAACTAGTCCTATACCTAAATTTGGATAGCCAGACTCAATGTGGTAAACTCCTAATCTCAAGTTAGTTGCGCGCCCCAACCGAAATCCTGGCCATTGTGAAGGTACACATAATAATTAGTTGTGCACCACCAGCTCGAGTGGATAATGAATGAATGAATGACTGAGTAAAATACAAAGTATACAACTCCTGCTTAATAATTCCACATATTAGTACCGTACACTCTGCGATCATCACCAGGGTCTATTACACTCTATGCCACCTGCTACCCCATCATGCGCACAACTGGGTAAGTGAAAGAGACCTCACTAACCGCCTGTCAGCAGTATACTAATGCCTACCCGACTCGTCGATAGAGGACCCATTTAGGAGCTGTTCAAATTCAACCTAGCTCACTCAGGTGGATAAGGCCACACCCCCTTCCAACCGATCACGACACAGTGGGAGATACGGCCTACTGGTATTCGACACTCGGGCGCTTATGTATCCACTTGGTCTAGACATTAGAGCATCCTCTGGTACCTAGAGGGTTTAGGGACTTTCACCTAGGGATATCTATGACACCTCATATAGAAAAAGATTTTCGGTGTCCCATTTGGCCATCCACAATATGCCTGTGGAGGTTACAACCCTGATGTCGCTAGGGCGTACGATGGTCATATCACAAAATATGAGATGCATGAGTCATACCATCTAGTCATGCATCAAACCTGCGTGTACCGCGCGCTCATATGGGACAAGTCTGCCTATCAAGGAGCTCCATAACAACCTGCCTAATGGCACATGCATTGGTCAACCACATCTCATATCAAGCATGCAAATGATGTGTATGGGAATGTGTCATGATGTTATACTACCACGTACTCACAATTGGTATCGATAATCGGCCTAACAAAGGGACTAAGGGAAGGTCACTATGTGGACATTTAACCATCATTTCCCATCAATGTGGACATTTAACCTACATAGCTCCCAAGGAGTGACCCACATAGAGCCAAACGTATAGTGGGCCCATGGTCTCACACAAGGGCCTAATATACATCACCATGGGCCTCACTCAAAGGCCGAATATACATCACTATGGGCCACATACACATCATAATGGGCCTCTTACCTGGACCTCAAATACATCTCAATGGGCCTCTTCTATTAGGCCTAAAATACATCATATTGGGCCTCACATAAGGGCCTCACATACATCTCATTGAGCGTCAAACAAGGGCCATAAATACATCACATTAGGCCTCACTACATGGGCCACATATACATCGAATTGGGCCTCAAACAATGGCCACATATATATCAAGGTAGGCCCTATGTTCTGAATGGTTTGGATAAAACACATTCATTACATGGGTCCCACCATCCATATCTGGACGGTGGACAGCATGGATGAACACATGCATCATGATAGGGTCCACCGTCCAGATCATGGTGGCCATGTCTAAAAAAATGGATGGACGAGTTGAAATAAAACACATACATTATGGTTGGCCTCAACGTCCAGCCCCTGGACGGACGGTCTAGATATACGAAATATAAATCAAGGTGGGCCAAATACATCACAATGGGGTCCATAGCCGCTAGATGGCATGGATCAGATACATCATGGTGGACCACCCCCCCTCCCCACATGGCCCGTCCAAAAGGACGATGAGCATACAAACACATATATCAGGGTGTGCCCCACTCAACACACCGTCCAGGTGGACGGTGTGGGTACAAAATACATAAATCAAGGTGGGTCCCACCTACCCACACATGTCACACATGTGGGGTGGGCCCACCCTTAAAACGGATGGGTGGTGTGGAGAAACACATGCATCTTGGTGTGGCCCACGTCCTTAAATGGACGAACGGTGGGAATTAAACCCATACATCACAGTGCACTCCACACCTGCACCGTCCAGATGGACGATGTGGGGACCGAATACATACATCAAGGTGGGTTCCACCTCCACACGTGCAACACGTGTGGAGTGGGTCTCACGTCCTAGACGGATGGTTTGGATATAACACTACCTCGTGATTAGACCCTAGAACTTGCTGGCGTCAGTGGACGACAGCAGCTACTGTGTGAGGGTACTCCAGCCAATCCACATCCACAATCCATGGATTGGACGGTGTGGATGTAACACATCAAGTAAAGGTGGGCCCCACACACTGCCATGGTGGGGTCCACGCCCAATGGATGAACGGTGTGGATACACAACATATGGGCCCCATGTTCCTAAAATCCCAACCCTCGATGGCTTAGAGATGCACATACATCATGGTGCCCACAAAGCTTGCTGACGTCTCTACAGCAGCTATATAGCTAGGTGTGGTGCTCTTGCCAATCCACTTCTAGGTGGGTCCACACGTGTGGGACCCACTAGTTGCAACAAATTAAGTAGATATTTGTATTTTCTCTTCATTTGGGCCTATCCAGGTGGACAGGCCAGTGGGCTTGCCGTTGGATAGTCCAACAAGGTGGGACCAACATATGGATGGCATGGATATAATACATACTTCATGGTGGGGTGCATCAGGGTGGGCCACACACTTATCATCAACAACATAAGAAGAAGAAGAAGAAGAAGAAGAAGAAGAGCGAGAGAGCGGTGTGATGGAGGGACTCTGCCACTATGGGCCCCTCTTTGTTTATAACACATACATCAAAATGGGTCTCATCACAAGTGTGCCCTCAAATGAAAATCAACGGTGAAAATCCCAAGATCACCCACTGTTTACTTTTTTTCTTGGATCCATGGCAAGCTAAGCTCCTTGGCTTCTTCTTTGATGGTAGATGATGAAGGTTGAAGGGTTGAGATGAGGATTTTGGGGGTAGGAAGTGGGCCACAACTAGCTTCTCCTTGGGAAGCTTGGACGTCCACCCTTGTTACTTGGAAAGAATGGTGGAGAGAATGAGAGAGAGATATGTAAGGAGAGAGGGATGGGTGATGGGTGGTATGAGTTGTGTTGACTTTTGGGTGAGAGAGGGATGGGTGTTGTACTTGATCGATTGATGGGATTGTAGAGATTCTCTTCTCGGGATTGTAAATGCGGGCCCACATCTCCTGGCCTGGGTATCGCATCCACGCGTGAGATGAGGCTTTGGAAACGCGGCGACGGCGTGGTCGCTAAGGTGTAAGCTTCGAGTCGAGCCGATTCAGATCTATGGGATGTGACTTAGGGTCGCACGCAAATGCTGTCTATGAAAATTCGATGGGGAGGATCGTGAGAGTCTATGGAATGGTACGGACTAGGATACGGGCCTTACACTCTGCCTAATGATATCGATGGTCTCTGATGTCCTTTGTACATGCTCAGAACTTAGGAGACGATGCTTTCCAACCTCGGTCCAACAACTCGGGGATGTGCAAGGTCTACCATACAACTCATCAAAGGGGATCATGCCAATGGTTGCCTGGTAGCTCTTATTATATGTAAACTCAACCAAACATAGGTGATCTCCCAACTACCCGAGAAATCCATAACACAAGCTCGAAGCATATCCTTAAGGACCTGATTGACACTTTCTGTCTACCCATCAGTTTGCAGATGATACGCAGTGCCGAACTTCAATGCAGTTCTCTTCGCCTTTTGGAAACTCCTCCAAAATTGAGACGTGACTCTCGAATCTTGGTCAGAAATGATCGAAACTGGAACACGGTGAAGTCTCACAACGTAAGGCTCATATCTTAGCCCGTACCGTTCAGTAGCTTCCCGCTGTCCTCACGGTTGAATTCCAGGAACCCGCAATCTGTTATCCGCATTTTCACACGATCCTGAGTCATGTCCCATATATTAGAGTTGCCTCGACTCAAAACTTGTACCCTTATGACTGCGTCGTTGCCACGGTTCCGACGCCGCATCTCGCACGCTGAAGCGATACCTGGGCCAGAAGATGTGAGCCCGCGTTTAGTTCGAAGAAAATGCCACGCGTTGCAAATCCCAAGAGAATATGTCCCATCAAATATTAAGTACACACCCCATCACTCCCATCACTCACACCCATCCCCAAGTACCATACCCATCCCCAAAAGTGAACTTTCCATCACTTCGCCCATCCATCTCCCCATCACTCCATCACTCACATCACCTCTCTCTCTCATTTTTTCTCCCAAGCTCCATGAGAGCAATCTAATGCCCAACCTCCATGAGAGAGCTTGGTGTGGCCCACCTTCCTACCTCCCATCCCCACCATCCAAAGTCCATCTCGACCGTTGAATCGCACCTCTTGGAGCTCTAGATCGCATTGGCGGAAGAAGGAAGAGGAGATTAAAGGTGGATGATTTTATTATTTGATTTTATGATTTGAGGGCCCACTTGTATCAAAGAGGAACCCATAGTGGTGGGGTCCCTCCCATCTCCACATTTTTCTCTTTCCCCTCTTTCCTCTCCCTGCTTTGATGGCCCACCTTAATGATATATTGCATCTACATTCCATGTCATCCATTCATCCATTCCTTAGAATGTGGGGCTCACCATGATGTATGTTGAAGATCCACGCTGCCTAGAACATGGCCCACATGATGTGGGCATTTCATCCACATTGTCTATCCAGCGGGCAGGATCCACCTGCCTATCTGTTTGGATAGGCCTGGACGGAGAGAAAATACAAATATCTCCTTAATCCAATCAAGTGGGCCATGTGTACGTGGACCCCACCTGATGTGTATGTTGATTTACACCGTCCAGATGCCCTGGATGGTGGGCCCCAACTTTACAGCTGCTATTGGACGTCAGAAGTGTCGTGGGTCCCACCAACTCCACCTACTGGACTGGCATCAACAAGTTCTATGGGCCCCACCATGTGGTACGTGTTATATCCAGACCGTCCATCATCTGCACGATGGGCCAGCCACCCAGTGACGTCATCAAGTTCTGTGGGTCCCATACGAATCCACATCTAGACTGTCCGTCAATGGACGACCAGGTCTGGACATTTGATAAATATAATATAATATATATATATCTATATATATATATAAAGAAGTGGGGTGGCCCACCTACGTAGGACCCACCTTGATGTATAAACTCATCCAGGTCGTCCCAGGCCTGGACACTGCTATCTGATCACACACACACACACACACACACACACACACACACACACACACACACACACACATATATATATATATAGAGTACCGGTCTCCTATGAACCGTATCGCACGGAATTTATGTTTCAGCCTTCATGTACACCGTAAGATGAGGATAACGGCTGGGATTTCACTTCCTTGAGAGAGAGAGTCTTCGAGACTCTCTCCTACACTCATGGAGATAAATTTGGAATTGTAAGAGGAATTCCTGCCAAAGCCTTTTGCACAAAGATCATACGAAAGGATTTTCTATGGGGCCTACTATGATGTTTGTGATAAATCCAAACTGTCCATCCATTTTTTTGAAATCATTATAGGTTATGCAGCCAAAAATGAGGAGGTTCCAAAAATTAAATGGGCTACATGAGAGGAAACAATGGGAATTTAGTGATCACCATTGAAATTTACAGTGTTGAGCTTATAATTGAAGCACATACACATATCAATTGGATCATACCCTTTATAGGCTCCATAGTGATGTTTATTTGTCATCCAACATGTTCATAAGATTATACAACATGGATGAAGGTAAACACAAATATAAGCATGATTCAAAACTCATTTGACTCTCAAGAATTTTTCGAAAGGTGGATGTTCAATTCAACTATTTCCAGTGGTGTGGTCAATTTGAACATTTAATATGCCTGATTTTTTATTTCAATCCCTAAAATTATTTGGTAAAATGAATGGACGGAGGGGATAAAATACATAAATCATGGTGGACCCACGGAGTTTACTTAGGATGTAGGAGTCTGGATTCTCCGTTTGCGAAAGCACTCTCCAGGCGCAGATTAAATACTAAGAGGGTGAGAAGCGAGACTTGCTACTAAGTCACGTCACCAATTTCCCACCATGATGTATGTTTTGTATCCACACCTTTCATCCATTTGGAGAGATCATTTTAAGGTAATATCCAAAGAATAAGTTAAATCCAAATCTCCAATGGATCCAGCACAAAAAACAGTGGGGATAGTGACGTCCACCGTTAAAAACTTCTAAAGGCCACAAAAGTTTTAGATCAAGCTAATATTTGTGTTTTCCCTTCTTTCATGTATTTTTTTAACTTTTGAACAGGTTAGATTTCAAATAAACATTATGGTGGACATTAAGATAGTTTCAACCGTGGTAATCACTTCCCCACTGTTTTCTGTGGTGGGTCCACTACAGCGTCCCGACTTTTGAAATCGATTGCGTACTGAGTTACTCAGATGCTCTTATCGTACTGAGCAAACCCTGTTGGGCCCACTGTGAATTTATGTGGTTTATCCACACCGTCCACCCATTTTTCCAGATCATTTTAGGGGTTGATCCCAAAATTGAAGTTTATCTAAAGATCAAGTGGACCATAACACAGGAAACTGTGGAAATAAGGATTGCCACCGTTGAAACGTTGTTAGGCCTCATAGTGATGTTTATTTGCCATCTAAACTTCTCATAAGTTCACACAAACATGGATGAATGGAAAAAACAAATATAAGATTGATCTAAAACTTTTATGGACCCTAAGAAATTTTCAACGTTGGACATTTAATTCACACTGTTTCCTGTGATGTGGTTCACTTTAGCTTTCTATATGCTTTAGTTTTGAGATAAGGCCCTAAAATCATTTGGTAAAATGTATGGACGGATTAGATAAAACATATAAATCATAGTGGACCCCACCATACTGAGTTACTCAATACGCAATCCGCCTCCCTGACTTTCATGCTTTTTTCTTCGTTTGCTAAATAGTGATTGGTCCATCTCAATCATAGCTGCAATTGCATAATCACATGGTCCAATTAAATTACAATCACACAGTCCATCCATTTTTCCATATCATTTTAAATTATTAAGACAAAAATGGAGAATATCAAAGGGTTAAATGGACCACAAAGTGGGGATTAGATTCCTACCGTTGAAAAATTCTTGGGGACCACAGAAGTTTTGGATCAAGGTGATATTTGTTTTTTCAATTCACCCTTGTATAAACAGGTTGGATGGAAAATAAAAAACATGATGGACTCTAAGAAGGTTTCAACGGTGGGTATCTTTAGCACTGCTGCTTCCTGTGCTGCGGTCCAATTGAGTGTTGGATCTGTCTTATTTTTTATTCAGTGCTCTAAAACAATATGGAAAAATGGATGAACATCTTAGATAAAATTAAAACATCATGGTGGACCATCAGTGGCCCTGAGAGCGTCTGCCTGTCCCAAGCTCGGAACGGGCGGGGGAAGTACCTAATCCGGGCCCGAGAGGGACGCGGAGGAACGAAATAGGATTGCATACTGAGTTACTCAGTAGGATTACTAAGTAAACTCAGTTGGGCCTACTATGAATGTATGTGGGTTATCCATGCCGTTCATCCATTTTTTGAGATCATTTTAGTGGTTGAGTATAAAATAAAAGTATTCCCCAAGCTCAAGTGGACCACACTATAAGAAACAATGTGAATAATGACTTCCACTATTGAAACCTTGCTAGGGCCCACAGTGATTTTTATTTTTTATTTGTTATCCAACCTATTCGTAAGATTACATAGACATGGATGAAGGTAAAAAAAACAAATATCAGCTTGATCCAAAACTTCTGTGGGCCCTAAGATATTTTTAACGGTAGAATTTCAATTCACACTATTTCCCATGGTGAGATCCACTTGAAATTTGGATATATGTCATTTTTGGGATCAAGCCATAAAATGATCTTTTAAAATGGATGGACGGAGTAGATAAAATATGCAAATCATGGTGGACCCCACAGAGTTTACTCAGCACGCTTAGTGTACTGAGTTACTTAGTATGAAATTCGCTTCCCGGAGGAACGTGGATGGACGCAGATTTCCTGCTAAAGCCTTCATAGGAGGTTCCTACATTAGATGCTAGGCAGGGTTCACCGTGACATTTTTTATGAATCCATCGCGTCCATCCATTTTTCAAGCTCATTTTATGACATGCTACTGAAAATGATATGGATTCAAAAATCAAGTGGGACATATAAGAGGGAAAACTGGGGAAAGAGTTTTCTACCGTTGAAGTTTCTTAGGCTCCACCTTGATTTTTATATGCCATACAAACGATTTATGCCATCCAAATGGTTTATAAGATCATTTCCACTGGGATGAATTGAAAACAATAAAAAATTAGCATGATAAGAAAGCTTTAAAAATATTTAAATGGTGGTGACTGAATCAAAATTGTTTCCACTAGTGCAGCACACTTGACTTTTGTATCCGTCTAATTTTCTGTAACATGTCTTAAAATGATCTCAAAAAATGAATGAACGGGTTGGATTTATCAAAAACATCATAGTAAGCTCCACAAAGAATACTTGCATAGGATCTTTATGGCAAAAACTTTCACGTGAGTCTCTCCTTGAGTGTAGGGGGAGAGTCTTTTCCTTGAAGACTCTCTCTCTCAAGGAAGTGGAATCCCAGTCGCTCTCCTAATCCTACCACGTACATGAAAGCTCACACATAAATTCCGTACGGTATGGTTCATAGGAGACCGGCACTATATATATATATTAAATATAATATTATATGTTATATACATATCTGGTGACCCCATGTGGGACCCACCTTTAATGCATGTATTCTATATTAGCACCGTCCATCTGGACGGTGCCATGTGGGGTCGGACCTACTGTAACTGTAATGTATGGGGTGCATTCGCATCGTCCAGTGCTTGGGACGGTGGGAACCACACCGTTGATGTATGGGTCTTATCCACACCTTCCATATGGTTGAACGGTGAGACCCACTTCAGATGTATGTGTTCTATGCAAGTCGTCCATCTGTCTTACTAGCATGGGAACACCATGACGTATTTATTTCATCCACACCATCCATATTGTGCTAGATGGTGCTGGATAATGTTGGGACAGTGCTGATTTACATGGACAATATTTGGACAGCGCTGATTTACATGGTTAATTGGGACAACATTAATTTACATGAACAATATTTGGACAGCGCTGATTTACATGGTTAATGTTTGGGTGGTGTTGATCATCATCAGTGTGTCATGTGGGACCACCGTAATGTATGTGATTCATCCACACCGTCCACTGTTTGGGATGGGGGACCACCATGATGTATGTGTTGTATACGAAGCATCCATCTATCTTACCGGTAGGGTCGTGGGCCCCATTATCTTGTGAGATCCACCATGATATATATATGTGTTATATACACACTGTTCATCCATTTATAAGGACCATGGGCCGCCCAATAGGCCCACTATGATGTGTATCCAGGACCGTCCGTTCTTTGTGACATCCAGCAGGCCCACCTGTTGTGTATTTACTACCCATGTGATGGGGCCTACTTGTTGTGTATTTAAGTCCCAGGTGTAAGGCCCACCTGTTGTGTATTCAAGAGTCGTGTGATGAGGCTCATGGGATGTATATGAGGCCCACGCGATGCAGCCCACTTATTATATATGAGGCCTATTGGTGTGGTATGTGGATGTGTCCCACCTGTTGTGTATTAGGCCCATTTGAGTGTCCCATAATGATGTGTATTAGGCCCATGTGAGTGGCCCATGGTGATGTGTATTAGGCCCATGTGAGCGGCCCATAGCGATGTGTGTTAGGCCCATTTGAGCGGCCCATAGTGATGTGTATTAGGCCTATTTGATCGGCCCATAGTGATGTGTGTTAGGCCCATTTTAGTGGCCCATAGTGATGTGTACTAGGCCCATTTGAGTGGCCCATAATGATGTGTATTAGGCCCATTTGAGCGGCCCACAGTGATGTGTGTTAGGCCCATTTGAGCAACCCATAGTGATGTGTATTAAGCCCATATGATGTGGCCCATAATAATGTGCATTAGGCCCATGTGATGTAGCCCATAGTGATGTGTATTAGGCCCAAGTATGTCGCCCACCTGTGAAGTATATTTGAGGCCCACTTGCGATGTATTCGAGGCCCATGGGCGAGGCCCAATGTGATGTATTCGAGGCCCATGGGCAAGGCCTAGTGTGATGTATATGTGGCCCATTGAGATTGTATGTAGCCCATTGTGATTGTATGGGGCCCGTTGTGATGTATTTGTGGCCACTGATGAGGCCCAATGTGATGTATTTAAGGCCCATGGTGATGTATATTAGGCACTTATGTGAGGCCATGAGCCCACTATATGTTTAGCTTTAGCTCTATGTGGGCCACTCCTTTGGGACAATGTTGGTTAAATGTCCACATTGATGGGCAATGATAGTTAAATGTCCACATTGTGACCTTCCCTTAGGCCCCTTTGATAGACCGATTATAGAGGCTGATTTTGATTGCTGAGACCGATTATCAATGCTGATTCCGATTGTGGAGGCCAATTCCAATTATCGAGGCCAATTGTTGAGGTTGATACTGATTATCGAGGTAGGACGATTATGGAGGCCGATTACCGATGCTAATTATCGTGACCGATTGTCGATGCCGATTATGAGTATGTGATAGTATAGCATCATGATGCATGCACATACTCATCATCTACATGTTTGTATGAGATGTGCTTGACCATTGTATATGTCATTGGGTAGGTTGTTATGAGACTCCCTGATAGGCGGAGGTTATCTCACATGAGTGCACGATATGTGCAGGATTGATGCGTGACTGAATTGTATGACTAATGCATCTTGCATTGTGTGTTGTGATTATTGTACGCCCTAGCGACATCAGGGTCGTAGCCTCCACAGGCATATTGTGGATGGCGAGATGAGACATCAGAAATATGTTATTAACATTGAGCTGCCATAAATGGCCCTAGGTGAAAATCCCTAAACCCTCTTGGTACCAAAGGATGCCCCAACGTCGAGACCAAGTGGATATATATGAACGCATGAGGGCCGTATATCAGTAGGCCGCGTCTCCCACTGTGTTGTGGTTGGTTGGGAGGGAGTGTGGCCTTACCCGCCTGAGGGAGTAGGTAATGCTAGGCTGAGTTTGACCAGCTTGAGGAATGGGTCCGCTATCGATGAGTCGGGCCTGATATTGGCAGACGGATAGTGAGGTCTTTTCCACTTACCTAGTTCTGTGCTTAATGGGGCGGCAGGTGGCGTAGAGTGTACTAGACCTTGGTGATGATCCCAGAGATGTACAGTATTGATTTGTGGAGCAGGAGTTGCATACTCAGCATTATATTCATTCACTATTCACTCAAGCTGGTGGTATGCAACTAATTGTTATGTGTACTTTTGTAATGGCTAGGATTTCAGTTGGGGCATGCGACTAAGCTAAGATTAGGAGCTTACCACATTGAGTCTATCTATCTAAATTTAGGTATGAGACTGGTTTGGATAGAAATCCTTTGTGATAGGCCCCATAGCCTGCGATACCATGTACTATCATCTCGACTTCACACTACAGCTTGGTCATTTCATTCGCACCACATATTGCATATTGCATTACATCCTCGGCATATGACATTTTGGGTTGCAATGTTTCTGCATTTATATGACCTAGATGAGGCTGATGGTATTCAAAGCTTTTATGAATTGCATATTATATTGCATATTCAGCACTGTATTTAAATGTTTCTGCATATTCAACACTGTATTCAAAAGTTTTATATTAGTGGATATGTGACGATGATGTTGTTCTTGTGAGTAAACTTGTGGTTATGCTTCTTACGAGATAAATGTACATTGTAAAATCCTCCTTGTAGCACCCTGGGATCGGAACCTGGCATACTAGCACTAGGAGACAAGAATGGGGTACTACAGAGGTTGTCGGCACCGGATTCGGTGATCGAGATTCATTTGAGTCTGATTTCTGGGTTTGGGGCGTAACATACAATCTCTTCGATGAACAATCCAGCAAGACGACCCAAAGGATATGTTGCAAGTATCACAGGTACCTCACTCAACTGCAAAACTAACAATCTATTGCTTCATCCTTGCCCAAATATACTGCCTCCTCATATCGTGATACATCTTGGTGGAGCCGGTGTGGATAATAAACCTCAATCGGTATGCCTCAGTCATGAAATCTCTACGAAATTATAGAATATCCAAAACACACACTTGGCCATAGAAACGCACTTCACCATCAGAAATAATTTGCCAATCCGACTGACCCTCGAATGCACCCCCTACTCAGTAATCTTGCAACATCTGGTCTGCCTACTGAGCCTCGATCACTCTTGCGATAAGAGAGGGTTGAATCAACAAGCACGATAACTGAACCATGGAAGATAGTAGGCTCAACTTAAAGTCACACTCAGTAACATCCTGGAGCATTCTCCACTCTTGAACCATCATATGTGCTACCAAGCACCTTGACAGACGGCTAAAGGCATCCTCCACCACGTTAGCCTTATCGAGGTGGTACTGAAGATCGAAATCATATTCCTTTAGGAGCTCCATCCAGTGCCTCTCCCTCATGTTCAACTCAGACTGCGAGAAGAGATACTTCAAGCTCTTATGGACAGAGAAGAAATCAAATTTAACCCCATAAAGATAGTGTATCCAAAATTTTAGTGCAAAGACAACTGCAGCCAACTCTATGCTGCATCAGGACAGTACCCAACCCAACATGTGAATCATTTGTAAAAACCATGAATCCTTCACTACCAGAGGGGAGAGTGAGGACTAGTGCAGACATACGACGGTAGTTCAGCTCTTCAAATTCTCGCTCACATGCGTCAATCCAAATGAACTAGCGTCCTTTCGGGTCAACCTAGTCAACGGGCTACAATACAGGAGAATCTCTCAATGAAATGTCCATAATAGCCAGCTAACTGAAGGAAACTACAGATATCAGACGCGTTTGTGGGCTGGCCCCACTGATGCACGACATCAATCTTCAAAGCATCTACTGCTACACACTTCCTTGTCACCATGTGACTGAGGAACTTCACCTCCTCCTATCAGAACTCGCACTTCTCGAGCTTCGCATAGAGCTGGTGCGCACAGAGGGTCAATAGGGTGATCTCCAAATACTGCAAAGGCTCCTCCCGGGTCTTCGAATATATTAGAATATCGTCGATGAATACCACAACAAACTTATCAAGCTATGGATATAAGACCTTGTTCATCAGCTGCATAAACAATATAGGTGCATTGGTCAGTCCGAAGAACATGACCTGAAATCAAAATGACCGTAATGTGTCCTAAATGCTGTCTTCGGGATATCCTCCCCCCCCCCCCCCCCCGTGACACGAACCTGGTGATAACTGGACCACAAGTCTATCTTCGAAAAGAACTACGCCTCTTGCAGCGTTGAACAAATCATCAATCCTTAAAATCAGGTACTTATTCTTAATCGTGAACTTGTTGAGCTCATAGTAATCCATGTAAAGCCTCATTGAGCCATCTGGGGCATGGGCCGAGGAGCTCCCCTATGTTCTTTAGGCATATCAAACTACTGCCCGAATAGCCACATGAGAAACCCCATTCTGCCTGACATTCAGAGCGAAGGTCATCGTCCTAGTTGAAATCGGACTCCCTACTGCACAGACTTGTTCCTACGATGAAAATCAGAATGTCGAGTAGATGGCAATAGACCCAGCTCAAGGTCCAGTTCAAGGTCCAGCTCGATTTGCTCGAAGAAAAAAGGGAGCAGGCCCAGCTCAAGGTCGCAGCCCGGCAACAGTAGGTTGCCCGATTCTACAACTCTCGTGTAAGAGTGAGAAGGTTCCGAGCAAGAGATTTGGCCCTTCACAGAACTTTCCAAAACACTAAGGAGCTCGGTTCAGGAACCCTCGGACCAACTGGGAAGGACCCTACAAGGTAATGGGTACAACCCGACCTAGAAGTTATTGACTTGAAGACATAAAAGGACAACCTCTGCCGCACACATGGAACATCGAACATCTGAAGATCTATTACCCATGAAAGTCCACTTATATTTCGGTTCTCAGATCAGAATCCACATGTCCATCAGTTAGAATATACAATGACCGATCTGCAAGGTCAGAACCTATGTTTTTTTGTTCAGCATCCACAATAAAACCCCAAGGCTGGGGAATTTTATTTTGTACTCGTTATCTATAATGGTTCGATCTACATAGCCCACCAAGGACTTCCTTTGAAAAACAAGGAAAAACTATCTTCCCACCAATCGTCCTGTTGGTGCACAAAAAATGTATGAAGTTCTCATTATGCGTTGTTTGGAAGACAAGTAATGAAGAAGAGATTTTGAGAGAAGAGAATATATCAGAGACAAAGAAGAAAAGGCTAGAAGAAGAAAGAAGAAGGGAATCAAGTTGCGCTAGGAGCGAGTTGCGGAAGATTTAAGTTGGGTCGGGGACCAGATTGCGGAAGATTCAAGTTGCGCCAGAGAATTGAGTAGCGCGGATCTGCGCAACTCATCACCGTTACGTGAGTCCATGTAATTTGTCATTAGGATGGTTGAGTCAAGACATGCAATGATGCGAAGTGGGGTCCATAGCATGAGATTTAAGGGCCCACATGTATGGAAGCCTATAAATACCCCCTAACCTCCTCATTTGAGGGATTCATGGATTTTAGATCCACACAACTCCTCCGTCGCTTTGACGAATGCAAAATACGTTGAAATGTTGCCGAAATTGCCATTCAATTGCTTCTCCTTTCTTTCATTGCACAGATTCTTTGTGCTTTGTTTCAGAATCAAGGGAGATATGAGGATGTAAATGAACTCAGTATGAATAAATATGATGATTGGTCTCCATACATTCTCTTTGTTATGATTAAATAAGATAATCTTCCCAAACCAAATGCAGTTATTTCTTGTCGAAATAAAATGGTGACTCCACTAGGGATTGTCTTATTTAAGATTAACATTAAGAATGTTAAAGGAACTTTTATCATAATTTGGCATCCTTTTGACGCCAAAATGATGCCAAAGTACAATTTTATTTAGTTAAAATAGCTGATACTGTGTTTTGAATAACAGGTATTCCGTCCTTACACAATCGCAATGGATTTTCTCTCAACCGACGTAGTTGTTTACTTCACACCAAATAGATTCATTGTGGATTACATCGACAACACGCAATCATTACTACAGAAAGTATCAAAGGAAGTTAAATCAGTTATGATCAAGGATAGACAATGTCAAGTGATGTCCGTAACGGTCTCTGCTTTGATGATAACATAGCATGACGATGATGGATGGAGGATAGTAACATCCGAAAGATGAAAAGTTCAATCTACCTGCATAAGAAGCATCATCCCACAAAGTACAAGGTTGATTATGCAAAGCATCATGAGACACAGTCCCGCCTCAGTCACTCAATCATCTCATTCGAGAAAAACATAAATAACCGTCACTCCAAAAGGTCTTCCAGTACTATCGACTACAACCGTAAAGATATCTTCCACAAAATCATTACAAATTCAGAAGAATAAAGGGAAAGCCATCGCGACTAGTGAATGTTCTCTTACAGTACCTCTTGTAAAAGATTTCAAGCAAACTCATGCATTAAGAATGCCACGATCTGAGTCAGCTAGTCCGTCGAAGCTACAATACGTTAGTTTCGAATCAAACAATAGTTCATCTTCTTCAACAGCATTAGCAGTGCAACACTCGCTTCCTCCTTCAATATCAAGACAATCGAAGAATAAGAAAACAGAAGTTTTATCGGCAGACATCAATCGGCCTAACTAACCTTCACCAGATAAGCACATAGCTGAAGGTGTCCCTAATTTTTCAATAGTGACTGTTGTGAACAACATCGAACCATAAGTAGAAAGGCCACAACCGCAAGCGGTTAGATTTCAAGAACCGACGCCTAATGTTACTCAAAACATAACATAGGAAGAAATTCGACAGACGGTCATTGAAACCATTCATCTAGAGAAGAAGCGAGATATAATAAAAATTTTTGATACCAAACACCATATCCCCCCTGAAATACAAGAAGTGTCATTTCCTGCTGATTTCAAACACCCAGACATTCAGAAGTTTAATGGGAATGGATCACCTGAAGAACGTATGATGCACTTCATAACAATGATGGAAAATTTCTCTAAGGTTCCTCAATATTGTCTCCAATTATTCGGGTCTTCTCTGATAGGAAGAGACTTCAGATGGTATTCAGGTTTAATCCCAAGATCTATTCATACTTGGGAACAAATGCAAGATGCTTTTACGTCAAACTTTTTCTCTTCCGATAGAGAAGTTAGTTTGACCGAATTGGCCTCTATTCACCAAGAGGAAAACGAAACAGTTGAAGAATTCATTAGTTGATGGAAAGACTTGGGGGCATCATGTCGATATCTTCTGGGAGAATCAGAACATGTGAAGCTATGTTTAACAAGCATAAGACCAAGAGTGGAGACATACAGACCTTTTGTGATCTTGCTACAAAGCCTTACGCTCTTGAAAAGATGTTCGCTTGTTACATAAAGTCATCATCTCATACATCGGCTAACATCATTAGAAAAGAAGAAAATAAAGAAGATTATCAGGATGATGAAAGAAATAGTGATGAAGAAGAAAAGAACGGGCATGTGGTTACGATGATATAGAAAAGGTCTAGACAATATAAAGACCACATGATGTATGCATTTTCAAGAAAAGACATGCTTCCTATGATGAATCAATTATTAGCTAAGAGTATCGAATTACATCGGCTAAAATACCTTGGAGAGGTAGAAAAGACAAAATGAAAGGATTATTGTCATTATCATCGTATATTTGGACATCATATAGAAAATTGTAATGCCCTCAAGAAAAAGCTACAGAAAATAGTCGATAAGGGAGAAATTGAGGTGGAATAATATGACAGAAAGAGAAGAACGAAGAGTCCAGAATATTAATAATCTTTCGATAAAAGGAACGGGATTCTACTGTTAGTATTGTTCATCACACTTATATGCAAGAAGAAAAGAAGAAGAGCTATGTAATAGCACAATAAGACAAATAATTTTGATATAGAGTGATCTTCAGTCATATATTTTCATAGTTTTTCATCTCTTGGCAAAGCAAAGACGAAGAATGACCAGCAAATGGAAGAGTTAAAGAAAGACATTTTCTAAAATCTATTCATAAACTTTTTAAATAGCAAGATGAAGTTCCCAATCAGCCTAATCTCAAGTAAGGAAATTGTTGATTCCCTGAGATGATAATTGTTGATATCAATTTTTGCAGGTCAACATCGGGTCAAGAATCGTTGGCATGATTAAATTATTAAATATTAAAGCTCAAGTCCCAAGAGTGTTATTACAATCAGATTATTGATACGGCCGACGAAAGTGGCTCAAAAATTATATATATTCTGATAAGGGGTCATTGCAAGATCATTTCTAGCCATTTATTTGTAAGATTTATGAAGCGACAACTATATCTAGATTATCGGCAATTATCAAGCTTATAGTGTCAATCAAGACATAAAGAGATATAATATATTATTCAAGAAAGGCAATAAATTTCAGCTTATTGGAGGACTTATCGGACTATGGATCAGAATAAATAAGGCATCAGAATGCTTGTAGATATTCATCTTATTAAATGAAAAGGCCGAGCTTAAAGTCCTAGAGGGGGGGGGGGGGTTGAATAGGACTATGCCAACTAAAAATTAAATGTGGAATATAATGATAGATAGCACAATCAAATAATAAAATAGCACAAGTAAATAGTAACCTCAAATGTACTAGTCTTGAGAGGTTGATACAAAAGGCCGAGCTTAAAGTCCTAGAGGGGGGGGGGGGGTTGAATAGGACTATGCCAACTAAAAATTAAATGTGGAATATAATGATAGATAGCACAATCAAATAATAAAATAGCACAAGTAAATAGTAACCTCAAATGTACTAGTCTTGAGAGGTTGATACAAACTGAGTTCTAAGGACAACCTAACACCAAAACCCAAAGGCTTATGGCAGGACAACCTTACTAGAACGTTTGTAAGTATAAAAAATCCAAACTAATAAAGAGGCAAAAGAAATAAACTAAGTTATTACAACGTTCACCACAAGTGCATAGAGTAAATTACACCATTCACCACAAATGCATAAAGTAAATTACAATATTCACACATAAACAAATCCAATCATCCACCACAACTCTAAGAATTATAGTGGTTCGTTTGTGCGTACACCAACTGTTTAAAGAACAACCGCACAACTACTCCACTGCTAATATCCATACCCATGGGATATTAGCATTCACTATGAAAATGGTTTTCTAAAGTTCACCTTAAAACCTTCACAATTGTGTCTTTAGATGGGCTTACACAATTACAAAAACCCCACACTCTGAGATTTTCTGTATTACCTCAGACAAAACTAAAAATGAGATTTTCCTGGTACAACCTCACAAACCAACAAAAGATACACAAAGATTAAATGATACTTATCTGAAAATTCTCCTTCTGATGAAGCCCAGTTGAACTAATTCCATGTTGACGAAGATGTTTAATGTCCAGCCTCACAAATGAAAGGTTCTAGATATAAATGATTTTTAGATTAATTCAGCCTTAGCTAGCTTGATTTGATTTTGATCCCAAAAGGGATAAAATCACAATTCCCTTCTTTAATGAAATAGAGTTGAATGGAGATCACAAAATCAAATACAAAAAGCTATTTAAGAGAATTTAAAATAAACACAATATAACTTAAGAAATGTAGGAACTTATCTCTCAGAGTGATGGTGTAACATCCCGAATTTTTGCCAACTTGGAGATAGTTGTTCTTAGGCAATGGGTCGATCCTAACACCTTATTAACTTGTCAGAACTCAATCAAACAGTCTAAAATCGCTCCTTAGCCTATTTCCTTCACAATCTCCCATTTCCCCTTTCACCACCGTGTTCTTTAAATGTTTCTAAGTACTTTTATATTAGGCCTGAACCCTAAAGTTTAGGTGATGAAGAACAATACTTTAGAAATTCGTACAAAGACCCGAGTGCCACCTCAGGCAGAAATCGCTCAGGATTAAATCCTTTAGAAATGAGATAAAGTAACTAAGTACTAAACTAGATTAGCTACGAAATTCGCTTGATCCACTTTAAATACGATCTGCAAGACCCAAAACTTGTAGAATCATTGACGCTAGGTTACCCTAAAATCTAGGATCAATCTCATTACCCAGCTGCTCTCGGGAGCATCACGAAACTCCGTATCAGATCCGGACCGCACGTCGAAAGTCTAAATAATACGAAGTTATAAAATTAGGACCGCCTTGTTGGGATTGACAACCATCTCGGAAATCAAATCCAAATAGTGTCCCACGGCTATTCGCTTGAGCCCGGAGTGAAGAGTGTGAGAAAACGTAGATTTCTTTAGAAATTGGGTCTCATTTAAGTAATCTGAGACTTGTCACTTGCGGGCCTGTTATAAGAAATCAGACCGTCAGAATCTGACCCAAATACACCCTCAGATCAGGGGAAATTTCATACATATGTCCATGTACTTGTAACCCTGATCGAGTGTCAGTGACCGTTGAACTAAAACTGGTCCGCCACGGGCGATCTGTAAATCCGATCGGACCGTAAACGTAACTCGACTTAGATCCATAGTCAGTGATCTTAAGTCCGACCTTTGGCTAAAAGGGGGGCTCCGGAAATGCTCCGTTGAGCTGTGCCCTTTGGACAAAACCTAAGTATACCTTAGCCCTAGGCCTATTTCTGGCAAGTTTGGGCCTATATAAGGACCTTAAAACCCTCTCTCATTCTCACCATACGAATTTGAGAAAACTTAGGAGGGAGAAGAGAAGAAAGAAAGAGAAAGTGTGAGAGAAGTGGGAGGATCTCCCTGATGCTCTACCCTACCACTGTATAAGCCTAACCACCTCGTTCTAATTGCTTTCCTTACAATTCCGGCTTCATTTCTAGGTAAGAAAACCCTAACCCTAACTTGTTTCAGGGTTTGAATTGATTCAAGTAGCAAAATAGCTAACGTATCCCTTGCTATAGGTTGATATACTGCCGTAGATGAAGATTTAGAGATTCTATCGACTCCGTTACGATTCTACAAAAAAAGGTGCAGACTTTAGATGTATAGGTTATGGTTTTCAATGCTTTTAATGTCAGATAATGATAGATTCATGATCTGCATGCAATTGCACATGTACAAAGTGCTGTCTGTTTTGTTTTTCGGTTATATGTTAACTATGTTGAATATACTATTGCTCGTATTTGTAGAAAATACCGTATATGTACAAATTTTGAAAGTATGTTAGCCATGATTAATTACTGTATGAACATGCTATATATATGTATAATACTCACTCGACGAAAGGATTCACCCTAATACATGTTTTTGCTAGTATACGTTATGTATGTTAAAAGAGTGTATTCTAAGTGTTTGTGAGAATGACTGAATGAGTATAGAATTCGCATTCGTGCTTGCCATAACTAATTGTCATGGATATATGATTGTTGTATAGGTGATACCCCTTTGGCGAACGGAATTGCCCTAAATCACGCCACGGCCAATATACACTATATATGTTAAAATGTGTAGCCCAAGTGTTTGTGGAAATGACTGAATGAATATGGAACTTGGATTCCTGCTTGCCATGACTATCCTTCGTGGGTGCACGCATGTTACAAATGGGGCAGCTCCCTAGTGAAAGGATTTGGTCTAATACCTATGTGATCAACATACGTCATGTATGTTGATGTATGTAGTCTAAAGTGTTTATTGAAATGTCTGAATGAGTAGTAGTTAGTAAATTGTAATGTATAAGAGTGTTGAGATAGGATTCTCAACTACCTTAGAGAGGTGTATGATTTCCTTCATGTAAGTGTTTAATTTAATCACTTACTGGTTTATGAAATGTACGTATTTGGATTTCCTGTTTGCATTGTGTTTTATAACATGCTTGTTAATATGTTTGGATTAATTGTTTATTTAATTCTGCTATGACTATTTCACATGTTTACGTTGTATTCCGTAAAATCCGTGAAGGGTGATGGGGGAGTGGTGTAACGATTCCGTGCAACAACCATGGTAGCCCTAAGCGAACAATATTGGATATTTAATTGTATGATTTGAAATCTTGATCCATTACTACTTTAACTATTCCGTGATTGAATGTGATTAGGGCAATTGTATAGTCCAGGCAATCGGTAACAAGATTGAATTCATGGCTGAGATTCATTTGCCACGTGTGATGTGTTCGATGAACCCGAGTCGTACTTTGGTTGACGACAGTGGTTGGCCACGCAAAGTGCTTATGCACTTCATGTCACTCAACTTGTCGTGCACTCGAGCTAGCCGAGCTTGTCAAGTAACCCGATCTGTCTAATGTATGTTCACCAGGTTTGGACGCTACTGCTTGAACCTAAGGTACCGAACTTACCAGTGCAACCCCGTTAACCTTGGTACCTCGATCCGTTAAGACTCATGAGCCGGGCATGGTGGTATGGGACATCGTGGTCGAGCTGTCGGCCTACGTTGGGGCCATGTGCCTCCCCGTAGTGACCAGTGAGCAACCAGACTCGTGATCCGAATACGGTGGTATGGGACACTGTATTCGAACTGTTGGCCTACACTGCTTTGATGAGTGATGGGGGAGTGGTGCAACGATTCTGTGTAACAGCCCTGACAGTCCTGACCATTCCCGGTGTAGTGACCTCGAGCATACTTTAAATCTGCGGTGAGGCGACGAGCCTTCCCGTAGTAATAGAGTATACACTAGGCCTATATTGATAAGGTGATAGGGGAGTGGTGCAACGATTCCGTGTAACAGCCCTGACAGCCCTTGCAGCAACCTAGAACCACACTATCGTATGAGATTGTCTAGGACTGACGACTCTAAAATGGATCATTGTTTGGGAATAAATAAGGAAGGTACCTTAGCTTCCCAATACTGCTGTTTGAAATAGGCTAATAACAACTCGGTAATCATGCTCATCATCGCATTACATATGCCTGGAAGATGTGGAGCACTGAGGGTGACAGCATGCCGCGGAAGTAAGATGGTGCTGCACGAGAGAGTATGTTGGTGAGGGCATGCATCATAATCGCATCTCATCCTTGCATTAATTACAGTACTTAGGAATGTTGATTGTACTG
This sequence comes from Magnolia changhungtana, assembly GCA_030180095.1. Lineage (NCBI taxonomy): Eukaryota > Viridiplantae > Streptophyta > Magnoliopsida > Magnoliales > Magnoliaceae > Magnolia > Magnolia changhungtana. The sequence goes on from JASAUF010000446.1 coordinate 1,780,624, forward strand.
CTTTATCATTACTGCTTGACTGAATTGATAACATATTAACCTATGCTTTATTGTTCCACTGAGTTGATCACTCACTCCCACGTTACGGGACGGTGTTGTACATACCAACCAGACCCTGTTGTAGCTGCAGGTGATGGCGATGCTTATGAGGCGGAGCCAGACTTTTGCAACGACGAGGATGCCTTCTTATATGTGCTATATTTGGCGGCTTCATGTGAGTTGTGTCTTGATCGACGGGGTTACAGGGATGTTGACTAGAGGACCTTATACTTTTGTTATATTTTGGAAATTGTACTTGTAATAAATTAACCTGGTAACATTATCACACTCTAGAGACTCACCACAGTTTATATATTTTATATATCTATCACAGTCTTCCGCTTGCAAATTTAACTGTCTCTGGAGTATGATATGTTGTTTTAGTATAATCCCATTCATGTTTCAATGCTCTCATCATAATCATCATTATCTGTGTTACATAAGTGATGCGTTGGAACTCGGGAGCTGAGCTTTGCTCGACCCCCGATTTTTAGGGCGTTACAGATGGTTTGATATAGCTTGGAATGAATGAAAAACTTTAAGATTCGTCCTCTATTTATAGGTGAAAATACTATTCTCTTGACTAGTCTAAGGGTCATTTCGACTGGTCGAAGGACCAACCAAATTTCAAAATTTCTGGCATGATAAGATAACGTCATTACTCGACTGGTCGAGTAAGACCAAAAAACCTTGCTGGACTTTGAGTTGAGCCTGCACGATTGGTTGAGCACTGTTCACTCAACTGATCGATCAGTCTCCATAACTGGTCGAGGGTCTAACAGAAAATTTAAAAAATTCACTACAAACCTTGGACTGGTCAAAAAACTCTTAGACTGGTCGACCTAGAGCTTGGACTAGTCGAGCAAAGACTAGGATTAGTCATGGAAATGTCATATAAACTTATGAAATGTCCCACATAGCATATGCAATGAATATGACCTAACCTATGGTCAATCTAGGGTCATCCATACCTTGTTTATGAGTTTGAACAATTGAAACATTGTTCGCTCTGCTAACTCATACACTTGAAATACTTGAAGCATGTCTTCAAATCTTGAACTTGAGCCTAAGTAAAGACTTGAGTTCTTGAGATTGTTTAAGGTAGATTAGACTCGAACTTAAGCCTTGAACTTGCACATGTACTTGAGCATGAAATCTTAAACTTCGACAATGCATCTTCAACTTAAATACATAGAGAAGTTCAACGAAGACTTCGACAACTTTAAAGTGCATGAAGTCGATCAATTCATCTAATCAAAATATGATACAAATTCTAAATGATTTGACACAACAAAATTTGACAACTCTGGGTTGTAGATTTACAATGTAGCATTTAAAATCTCTCCCTTTGTTAAATTTGTGACTAAACCAAATAAAGAATCATGCACCAGTTACCACAATAAAGAATCATGCACCAAATGTGCAACAATTACTCTCCCCCTCAATCCATTACTCCCCCTCAACCCAGGCGAGGTGATATGTAGAACCTGTATAAATCAAATACATGTCCAATAAAAAAATACACCATATTCTACAATCACACATCCCCATCATTAAAATCATTTCACAAAATCAACATTTTCTCCCCCTTTTTCTCACAATATGACAAAGGAAAGAAAAACAAGTTGATGATAGAATCAAAGAGATATGAAAAGTATGAGAAATAAGAGAGTCAATAACATAAACATGTTCAACAAAACATATTTAGGAATCATAAAGTCATGTTCACAAAAAAAAATATAATTCTAAACATTATCCAGGAACAAATAAAGATAATAGTTCATACATGCCCAAAATAAAAAGAGTCTAATCAAAACCAGAAGATGGAGCAGGAATAGATGGATTAATTTGATGTAATCTCTTGTTAATGTGCCTAAGGCATTTGCGCATATATTTGAATTGAGTCCTTGGGATACATGCAAACCTTCCACCTTTTCCTCTAGGCTTTTCAACCGCTCATCAAAATTAGATGGCCGAAAGTCTGGATCAACCTCATAATTTAATTCATCAAATAAATCATCCATGTTCACATCATCAGGAAGTAAAACATCTTCCTCTCCAGCTTCTTCAGTAGCTCCTGCATCATCCTTATCAACTTGGCTGGGTACCAACCTCAGATTCATCTTGTTAATGTTGGAATTATTGAAGGGTAGATGGGAAATAGGAGCTTCTCCAGCAAGCATGACCACAAGACTATGAATAACCAGCGTAGTCATCAGATATGCAAAGGGAATATCACTCTGGCCAGGATGGAGACGAAACTGAATTATGATATAAGAAATAAGAGACAGAAGACATATTTGAACACCAGAAACAATTGAGTGAAGTATGCGAGCCATGAAAGAAGTTAACTCAGTTTTGTTACCAGACCGAGGATACACATTAGAAATGAAAATACGATGAAGAATCCTGTATCCGAGTAATATATTTTTGGAACTGAGCGCAATACCGAAATTCCATTCCGCATTCATGTTACACAACACTCTAGTTAGCATACGTTCTTCAGATTCAGACAGTATCGCAACTAACGTAGAGATAGGTATTCCTTCATCATTCACAGGAATATTTATCAAACCAGAGATTAAATGACAATCTACATCAACTAGAACTTCCCTAGTTGTCATAGTAAAGGTTAAGTTTTCAATAGAGAAGTCACTTATAGAAGCAAACACGACCTGTGCAATGGACCGGTATGCAGGACCTCCCCAATTCAATATGTTAGCCCATCCTATAACTTCAAGAAGGGGAATGGTATTAAAAGGACTCAAATGATTGGAGTTAACAGTCCGCTCAACAATAACATTATGGAGATAAATATCCCGCACATATTCAAGGTCCTCTTCGGGTGGTTGAAGAGTACGCACTGTAATCAGTGTGGAACGGGAAGAAAATTGACCACGAGAGGATCTCTTCTTGTATCTACTCTCCATTACACAATGCAAAAAAGGAATACAAAAAAGGAATGGAGGTTTCTCCCAAATCATATTTTATGCTAGAAAACCAAAGAAACCACAAGAAAACTTGAAATAAACCTCAAAATTAAGGAAATATAAGTGCAAAGATCCTAAATCCAAAAGAAAAATGGAAAAGATGCACTAACCAAGTTGCAATCAAAGGTGGGTTCGACCAGTCGTGGAAGGGCTTCTTGGAGAAGATGAGAGAAATGAAGAAAAAGTGTTTTTTTGCACATTTTAAACTTTCAAACTCGAGCTACTCGACCGGTCATGCCACGACTAGTCGACTGTGTACTCGACTGGTCGTGCAACATCAAAATTTTCCATTTTTCAACAATTTTTTGATTTAAAAATTCTAAAAAAGATAAAAACATGCAATATAGTACAAGTAAACACAATTAACTCATATCACATTGCACGTACCAATATCTAATTTCAATTTAGTAAACCTTTTTCTATCAAGTGGTTTTGTGAAAATATCTGCAAGTTGATTTTTAATTTGAACATAATTCAATGAAATAATCTTATCTTCCACTAATTCACGAATATAATGATATTTAATGTCAATATGCTTAGTTCGTGAATGATGGATTGGATTTTTAGAAATGTTGATTGCGTTAGAATTATCGTAATACAGAAGCAAAGAATCTTGCGCAAATCCGTAATCATTTAATATCATCTTCATCCACACAAGCTGAGTGTATGCATTACCGGCTGCAATATACTCAGCCTCAGCTATGGAAAGTGATATGGAACTCTGTTTCTTACTGTGCCATGAAACTAGATAGTTCCTGGCATAAAAACATCCACCGCTAGTAGACTTGCAGTCATCAATATTACCAGTCCAATCAGCATCCGTATAACCAGCTAATGGAACATTAATATCATGTGGATACTAAAGACCAAGATTGGCTGAACTTGCGACATATCTCAAAATACACTTAACAACATTCAGGTAGGATTCTTAAGGGTCAGATTGATATCTAGCACAGATTCCTACGCTAAATGCAATATCAGGTCGGCTCGCTGTTAAATACAATAAACTACCTATCATACTGCAATACAACTTGGGATTTACACTTGTACTTGTTGAATCCTTAGAGAGCTTAATCTTCAAGCTGTTTCACTTGCAGACCTAAAAAATAATTCAGTTCTCCAACCATGCTCGTTTCAAACTTGGACGTCATCAAATCTGCAAACTCAATAGATATGTTAGAATAAGTAGATTCATAGATAATGTCATCAACATGTATTTGTACTATCAGTATATGATCAGTGTGTTTCTTTACAAACAGTGTCGTATCAATACTTCCCATTACAAAGTTATGACTCATTAGAAACTTAGTCAACTTCCTGTACCATGCCCTAGGAGCTTGTTTTAATCCATATAGTGCCTTTTTCAAGTGAAAAGCATGATCAATATGTTTAGGGTCTTCAAAACCAGTAGATTGTTTTACATATACTTCCTCATGTAGATCATCGTTCAAGAAAGCACTCTTGACATCCATTTGATAGATTTTGAAATTTTTGTAACAAGCAATGGATATGAACAGTCTGATAGATTTAAGACGAGCTACTGGGGCAAAGGTTTCATCATAATCGATGCCTTTTCTCTGAGTGTACCCTTGTACAACCAGTCTAGCCTTATTTCTTATAATGTAACTAATTCATCAAACTTATTTTTAAAAATCTATTTAATTCCAATAATATATTTATCATTAGGTCTAGGAACTAAGTACCATACATCATTCCTTACGAATTGATTAAGTTCATCATGTATAACTACTATCTAAAATTGTTATGTTGAAACTCTAATTTAGTCAAATTTTGGTGTGCCAAACCAATTCAAGTTTGTGTCATGCTTATGTGTTCTACATATTAAGCTTGTGCTTTGATTTACTTTGAAACTTCAACAATCATGTTGAATCAATCTTGCCGATATCTAAGACGAACTTGCCGATATCTTCAAGCTGAAGAAAGTGTATGAGTTTCAAGTGTTGGTTGAAGACTCATTTTTCAAGAACCCTATCACAATATTGCGGTTCAAGTTCCATAATCGGAAACGTCCAAGAACTCAAGTCCTAATTGAAGACTATGTTCGATAAGTTGAGTTCAAGCTTCGAATATCGCAAGAATTAAAGCTGCCGATGTGATCGATAGTTTGATGGTTCACACGTTCTATCTCAAAAATAAGGTATGAATGACCTAGATTGACCTTAGGGCATGTTACATTCTTTTCGTACTTGGTATCGGTCATTTTATAGGTTTATAGGTTATTTTTTCGACTAGCCCTATCACTGGTTCAACCAGTCCTAGAATTTTTCTCGACCAGTCTAGGATTTGTTACAATTTTTCAGAATGTTTTAGTTAGTCCTTGACCAGTCCTAGAAACTGCTCAACCAGCCGAGTAAACAGTGCTTGACTGACCATACAAGGCTCGACTCAAATTACAACAAGCATTTTGGCCCCACTCAACCAGTCATGTGTAGTCCACAACCAGTCGAGCACGCCACTCGACTAGTCGTGGGACTCACAAGGCTAGTTGAGCACTTGCTAAATCTTATCGTGCTAGAATTTTTGAAAATTTGTTGGACCTAAGGCCAATTGAAGCAAACCTAAGGCCAGTCGAGTGAACAGATTTTTCACCTATAAATAGCACTCAAATTTCAGATTTTTCGATTCAATTCTAATTATATTTAACCAATCACTCTGAGATTATTTTGTGTTCATTCTAAGCTATTTTGTGCATATTTTAGATTCTTTATAAGTAGCTCTTATTATTTGATTTTTGATCTCTATTCCAATCTGATTTTGAAAAGGGACATTTGATTTACCCTTTCTTGAGATTGAAATCAAATGAAGCTAGCCTAGGTTTATTTAAATTAAAAATCATCTAGACCTAGAACCCTATACACTTGTGGGACTGAACATTGAACATCTACGTCATCATCAAGTTGGTTCTACCAGGCTACTTCAGAATCTTCATACAGATAAGTGTTTCCTTTTCTGTAACTCTATTTTATTTGGTTTATGAGATAAACCAGAAAATCTCATTTGGTTTTTTCTAAGATTTTTCAGAAAATCTTAGAGTGTGGGGTTGTGATTGTGTGAGCCCACTTAAAATACAGTTGTGAAGGTTTTAGGTGAACCTTGAAACACCTATTTGATTAGTGAACGCTAATATCCCGAGGGAGTGGATATTAGGAGTGGAGTAGTTGTGTGACTGTTTTTAGACAGTTGGTGTACATACACGAACCACTATAATTCTCTGATGTTTGGTGGATGTTTGGTTTATTTCTTTATCATTTTATGGTTTAAGATCGTGGGATGTATTTGTGGATGTGAATGTTGTAATCTTTATTTTCAAGCATTGTGTGGTGAATGTTGTAATAGATTAGTTCTTATTTCTTTCACCTCCATTTGAGTTTGAGTTTTTGCTACTCATCCACGTTCTAGTAAGGTTGTGTTGCCATAAACCATAGGTTTTTGGTGTCAGGTTATCCTTAAAACCAAGTTTGTACTAACCTCTTAATACTTTATTTTAAAGGTTGCTTTCTATTGTGCTATCAATTATTTTGTTAAGTCTTTATTTCCGCGCTTTACTTTTAAATTTGGCATTGTCCTATTCACCCCCTCCCCCTTTTTAGGACATTTAGCTCAGCCTTTTCAAGTGGTATCAAAGCCTAATAGCTCGTTTTATTTTTGTTGTTTAAATTAAGTTCCTGAGCTAATTGATCTGAGCTTTTTAAGATGTTAAATTTTGATAGCCTCTCAATTTCTAAGTCTCCACCATTTCTTGGTTCCAATTATTCCTATTGGAAAGTCAAAATGAGGATCTTTTTAAAGTCCATGGATGAGAGCGTGTGATAAGCCACAGTGAGCAATTGGACCCCTCCTACCACTGAAGTAACTGGTACTGATGGATCTAAAACTGTAAAAGTTTTACCTTACTTTTCTCAGACCACTCTTCAGAAAAGTGAACGTAGTGCCAATGTAAAGGCTTTAAATGCTATTACTTGCGCACTATCACCGGATGAATTCAAGAGAAAGCCTGAGATATTTTGGAAATGACACACAAGGGTACAATAATTGTCGAGAAATATAAAGTTCAAATCCTCACAACCAAATTTGAGGAAATACATATGAAAGAAAGTGAAACTTTCATGGACTTCTATACAAGATTGAATGACATTGTTAACTCTTTGGGGGGTCTTGGTGATAGGATCACAGAAAGTAAAGTCTGTGCAAAGATACTGCGCTCGTTGCCTGATCGGTTCAATTCAAAAGTGACCGCGATCCAGGAACTTCGTGATACGGATAATATGAGGGTAGAAGAGTTAGTTGGGTCTCTTCAAACCTATGAGTTAAATTTTAAGGCTCCCAAAGGTAAGTAAATTGCCCTCAAGTCTTCTAAAATTATTTCTCATGAAAATAGTAATAATTCTGATTTAGAAACTTCTGAAGATGATATCGCTCTTTTAGCCAAAAAGTTTTACAAGATTTTCAAGAGTAAAAAGATGGTTGATTTGCAAAAACCTATTGAAAACAAAATATCTAGATCTAGAAATTGGAAATCTCTAAAAGACAGCCAATGCTACAACTGCCATGAATATGGGCATTTAACAAACAAATGTACTAAGAAGGATAAGTCTAAAAAGAAAGGTATATTGGCTACATGGGATGAATCTTCCTGCTCTGAAGTCTCTTCTGAGTAAGAGGATTCTGAAACCGAGTTGGCTAATGATGTTAAAGCCCTAATGACTCTAGCTAAGTTCACTTTCTCAGATAATGATGATTCAACCAGTGAAGAAAATATGGGTAGTGACCATGAAAATGTAGAAGACCTTTAAGATGCTTATGATGCCCTAATAGGGAAAGTTACAAAATAGCTGTAAAGTTAAAACTTCAGAAAGAAAAGTTTTCAAAACTAAAAGAGAATTTTGATAATGTAGTCTTAGAAAAATCAAACCTTTCAGATTGCTTTGAAAAAACTAAGTGCGACTTAGATTTCCAAACGTCCCAAGTTGAAAACTTTAAATCTGAAAATAAAAAGCTAAAACTAGAAGTCTCTTCACTTTTGAGTTTGAAGGACACATGGAGGTATGCCCAAGGTGATCCTAATTTAGAAAAACTTTTATCCGAATCTAGAAAATGTGGCAATCAATCTGGATTGGGCTATGATAAAAGTATTCCTCCCAAATATAAGAATACTCCACCTAAATTTGTTAAAGGGTTGTCTTCTAACTCAAAAGGAAAAAGTCTGAATCAAAATAATTCTAAAAATACCAAAACTTTTCAGACTTTAAAACCCAAAAGCAACCATATCAATTATAAAAATCAAAATAGTTATCCTTTAGCTGAGAAAATTGTAGACTTGCTTAAGGAGCTCTTAAAATCTAACTCGGTGGGTAGGACTTATAACGACTATAAATATAAGAAGACCAACTATGCTCCTAAACACAAAACTGTAATGAAATGGGTCCCTAAGGTTACTTGTTTAGTTGCCCACACCGCTTTCAAGGCTTCGAGCCATTCAAAGTGGTACCTAGATAGTGCTTGCTCCAGACATATGACAGGTGACACAGGTCTGTTCACCAGTCTTAAAGACATGACTGATGGTTCAGTCACATTTGGTGATGGTAACAACTGTAGAATTGTTGGCTAAGGTACGGTTCAACTCTTTAACCTACCTCTATTTGAGAATGTTTTATATGTAGAAGGTTTAAAACATAATCTATTAAGCATCTCTCAAATATGCGATAATAATCATAGTATAAAATTTACCAACCAAGGGTGTGAAATTTTAAATAAAAATGGTTCTGTAATATTAATTGGTCACAGAACTTCTAAGAACTGCTACATAGTCAGTGACTCAAGCTCATCTAAGTTATCGTGTTACATGGTCCAAACCGACGAGACCAAATTATGACATAAGCGCCTAGGACATGTACACTACCGTAACTTGTATAGATTGAGCAAAAGCGAATTAGTAAGAGTTCTACCCAAAATAAAGAAAGTGGATAAAATATGTGGCGAGTGTCAGATTGGTAAACAAATCAGGAGTGCTCACAAAAAGGTGAATTCCAATGCCACATCTAAACCATTCGAACTTCTCCACATGGATCTCATTACACCAACTAGAACAGAGAGTTGAGGTGGAAAGAAGTATATTCTGGTCATTGTAGATGACTTTACCAAGTATACTTGGGTAGTCTTCTTAAGAGAGAAATCATAAACTCTCGACGAAGTAAAAAGGGTACTTAAACGTATCCAAACTAAAAAAGAATCAGAAGTCATTAAGATCCGTAGTGATCATGGTTCTGAGTTTGAAAGTAGTAGTTTTGAGAAATTTTGCAATGACCAGGAAATATCACATGAATATTCTGCGCCCAAAACTCCATTATAAAATGGGGTAGTGGAAAGGGAAAATAGAGTGCTTTAAGAAATGGCAAATGTAATGCTAAATAGTATGAAGCTTCCTAAAAATCTTTGGATTGAAGCCGTAAATACTGCTTGTTATATAATTAACCGTGTTTATACTAGAAAACAAATAGTAAAATGGCTTATGAAATGTGGTTTGATAAGAAGCCTACTATCAAATACTTTTGAGTTTTCGGTAGCAAGTGCTACATCGTGCGTGATCGAGAAAACCTGGGTAAATTTGACACCAAAACTGATGAAGGGATATTTTTAGGGTATGCTCTGAATAGTCGAGCGTATCAGGTTCTTAACAAAAGGACTGGTGTAATTCAAGAGTCTATTAATGTGGTTATAGATGATCACTTGAATACCCCTGTCTCAAGTTTAGAAGATGTTAGAGTCCATTTGTTTAATAAACCATACTCTTCATCTAGTTAAAATAACACTGAGCCACGTACAGTTAAAGACCATCCATCTGATCAAATCCTTGGAAACCCTCTCACTGGTTTGTGCACTCGTAAACAACTAGAAGATATGTGCAACTATGTGTGCTTTACATCTCAGATAGAACCGGCTAATATAAAAGAAGCCCTTAATGACGAAAACTGGATTGTAACAATGCAAGAAGAGCTCAATCAATTTGTTAGAAATGATGTTTGGTACTTAGTTTCAAGACCAAAAGATAAACACATTATCCGAACAAAATGGATTTTTGAAAATAAGTCTGATGAACTTGGTAATATTATTAGAAATAAGGCTAGGCTGGTTGTACAAGGGTACACATAAATTAAAGGCATTGATTATGATGAGACCTTCGCCCCAGTAGTTCGTCTTGAATCGATCAAACTATTTATATCCATTGCGTGCTTTAAAAAAATTAAAATATATCAAATGGATATAAAGATTACATTCTTAAACGGTGATTGCATGAAGAAGTGTACGTTGAACAACCAAAGGGTTTTGAAGACCCTAAGCATGATAATCATGTCTATCGCCTGAAAAAATCACTTTATGGTTTGAAACAGGCTCCCAGGGCATGGTACGAGAAATTGACTAAATTCTTGTTAAGTCATTACTTTGTTATGCGAAGTGTAGATAAAACATTATTTGTTAAGAAACATAATGATTATATACTAATAGTACAAATCTATATTGATGACATTATCTATGGATCTACCTGTGCTAACATGATTGTTGAGTTTGCAGATCTTATGAAATCTAAATTTGAAATGAGCATGGTTGGAGAACTAAACTATTTCATAGGGTTGCAAGTCAAACAACTCCCTGATGGATTCTTTATCTCTCAAACCAAATATGCTCTGAACTTAGCTAAAAAGTTTGAATTTGAGAGTGGGAAAAATTTTGATACTCCAATGAGTACTACTCTAAAACTCTCTAAGGATTCAACAGGTAAGAGTGTGGATCTAAAGTTATATCGCAGCATGTTAGGTAGTTTACTTTATTTAACTGAGACCCGACTTGATATTGCTTTTAGCATAAGAATTTGTGCTAGATATCAATCATACCCTAAAGAGTCCCACCTGATTGTCGTTAAATGCATTTTGCGATATGTTGGTAGTTTAATTAATCTTGTTATCTGGTATCCACGTGATACTAGCGTGCAATTAGCTGGTTACATTGATGTTGATTAGGCTGGTAACATTGATGGTCATAAATCAACCAGCGGCGGTTGTTTCTATGTCGAGAACTGTTTAGTTTCTTGGCTAAGTAAGAAACAAAGTTCCGTATCGCTCTCCACAGCTGAGGCTGAATATATTGTTGTTGGTAATGCATGCACTCAGCTTGTGTGGATGAAGAGAATGCTAAGCGATTACGAAATTGCACAAGAATCTATGGTTTTATATTGTGGTAATTTAAGCATAATTAATATTTCAAAAAATCCAATTTAGCATTCACGAACCAAGCATATTGACATTAGATATCATTATATTCGTGAATTTGTGGAAGACAAGATAATTTCATTGGAATATATTCAGACTAAGAATCAACTTGCAGACATATTCACAAAACCACTTGACAAAAACAGGTTTGTAAATTTGAAATTTGATCTTGGTATGTGCAAAATGAACTGATGATTTGTGCCTATTTGTGTTATAATATATATATATATTTATTATTTAAAAATTTTAAAAATTCAAATAGATGCAAAATTGATCGTTTCAGTGGTGCACGACTAGTCAAGTACACACTCAACCAGTTGTGGCTCGACTGGTCGAATATGTACATGACCAGTCATGGAACTCGAGTTTTACCTTTTATTTAGGAAAAACTCCTTTTTTCTTCACTTTGTTCTTCTTCTCCAACAAGCCCTACCACAACCGGTCGAACCCATCTTCGATTCCTCTTCGGTTAGTGCTTCATTTTCAATTTACTTATAGATTTGATTTCATTGATTTTCCCTTTAACTTGATTTTACAACTTGTTTCAACTTTTATGGTAGTTTGAAAGTGTTTCTACCCAAAAATCTAACTTCTTTGGAATCCTCTCTCCTTTTTACAATCCTTATTTTTCTTGAGTTGTTATTATTATGGAAGGGCGAAATAGGAAGAGAACCGTTCGTGGTCCCTCTTCATCTCGTTCTACACCCATTTCAGTGCGTCATCTTCGGTTACCTGAAGAGGACCCCTAGTATGTGTGGGATATCCAACATAGGAATGTCATTATTGAGCATGTTGTTAATGTTGATCATATTGAATGCTTCAACATCACCCCCCTCCTTCAAGCTGTAGGATGGGAGAACATATTATCTTGGGGTGGTTCGGCATACCGGTCCATTGCACAAGATATGTATGCTTGTATTACTGACATTTCTCAAGAGAATTTGACATTTATTGTGTCAACTAGAGAAGGTCCGATCGAAGTAGACCGTCATTTGATTTCTTCTATCATGAATATACCTGTTGTTGATGATGGAGTTTCCAAATCTACTTTGACCTCTAGACCTTCTATGTCGAAATGCGTCAGCGTATGTCGTGTGACCATAACCCAGGTCAGGTTTAATCCAAATCATGCTTTGATACCAACTTGTAACACCCTGAAAATCGGGGGTCGATTATCAACTCAATACCCGAGTTCTAAAACATCACTTATGCAACATAAATGCTTATGATTGAATGTTGTCTATGTTAGTGCAATAATCATGAGTGAGATTATACTAAAACAATAATTCATACTCCAGATCAAGTTATAAAATGCAAGCGGAAGACTAAAAGATGTATATAAATGTATATAAAGCAAAAGCGTCACAATCAGTCTCTAGAGTATGAATACCTTACTGAGTCACCATATACATATATTAAGTTCAAAAATCAAAATGCCAGAAATGGTACAACTAGTGGTACACCCTGTAGCCCCGTCATCTGAATGGCATAAGCGTAGCCTCCAGAGAACTGCATGAAGGAGAGCTCATCCTGATCATCATAGTAATCAGGCTCAGCCTCCAGTGTCTCGTCAATACCTGCATTTAAGATAGGGTCTGGTGGGTGTCCAGAACATCGTCCCGTAACTTGGGAGTGAGTAGCTAACTCAGTGGAACAATAAAGCATGGGTTAACATGTTATCAATTCAGTCAAGCAGTAATGATAAAGCAGTATAATTAACATTCCTAAGTACTGTAATTAATGCAAGGATGAGATGTGATCATGATGCATGCCCTCGCCAGCATACTCCCTCATGCGACACCATCTTACGTCCGCGGCATGCTTTCATCCCTCAGTGCTCCACATCTTCTAGGCACATGCAGTGCGGTATGAACATGATTACTGAGTTGTTATTAGTCCTTTGCATACAACAATATTGGGAAACTAAGGTACCATCCTTATATCATTCCCAAACAATGATCCATTCTAGGGTCGTCAGTCCTAGATAATCTCATACGATGATGAGGTTCTAGGTCACTGTAAAGGGCTGCCAGGGCTGTTACACCACTCGCTGCACCGCTCCCCCATCACCTTATCAATACAACCCTATTTTATACTCTGTTATTATGGGAAGGCTCGTCGCCTCTCTGCAGCTTCAGAGTATGCTTGAGGTCACTAGAAAGGGCTCGTCACCAATCAGTGTAAGCCGATAGATCAAATACAGTGTCCCATACCACTGTATTCAGCTCACGAGTTTGGATTGCTCACTGGTCACTACGGGGAGGTACGTGGCCCCAGCGTAAGCCGATAACTCTACCACGGTGTCCCATACCACCATGCCCAGTTCATGAGTCTTAGCGGATCGAGGTACCAAGGTTAACGGGGTTACATTGGTAAGTTTGATACCCTAGGTTCAAGTAGTGGCGTCCAAACATGGTGAACATACATTAGATAGATTGGGTTACTTGACGAGCCTGACTAGCACGAGCGTACATTGCATCGATCGACATGAAGTACATAAGCACTCCGTGTGGCCTAACCACTACCGACGACCAACATACAACTCAGGTTCGTCAAACACATCCTACGTGGCGAAGAAATCTCAACCATGAATTCAAGTCTGTTACCGATCGCCTGGATTATAATCATAGCCCCAATCATATTCAATCCTTAACCAGAAGCATGTAGAGTAAAGCAGAGTAAACAAAGTAATTCAAGCATGTTAACAAGCATATCATAAAACATGTTATAAAGCACAGTATAAACAGGAAATATAACACATATATTTCATAAGTAAGTGGTTAAATTAAACAACTAATATGGAGGAAATCATATACATCTCTAAGTTAGTTGAGAATCCTATCTCAACACTTACCTAAAGCACAATTATCTAAGCACTTACTCTTACAAGCATTTTCACAAACACTTAGCATACACTTATTAACATACATAATGTATATTAGCAAAAACATGTATTAGGGCAAATCCTTTCGCCGAGTAAGTATCACACTTATATCTAGCATGTACATACAGTAATTTATCATGGCAAACACACTTTCAAAATTTGTACATATACGGTACTTTCTACAAATATACAGAAATCACTATAAACAATAATTTGCATACATAATTAAATCGCAAAACGAACAATGCATTGTACATGTGAAACGGCATCTAGATCATGAATCTATCATTATCTGGCATTGAAAGCCTTGAAAACCATGACCTATACGTCTAAAGTCTACACCTTACTCCGATAAGCGTGTAACAGAGTCAGTTTAAACACCAAGCCTTTATCAACGGTAGAATGGCAACCTATGGCATGAAATAGGTTAGCTATTTCATCACTTGTAACAATCATAACCTTAGAACGGATTAGGGTTAGGGTTTCTTACTTATAAATGAAGCCAGAATCACCAGAAAAGTGATTAGATCAGGGTGGTTAAACACGGAGAACAGCAGGGTAGGGTATCAGGAAGAATCCCTCACTTGTCTCACACTCTCTCTCGTTTCTCTCTTCTCTCTCCTAGGTTTTCTCAAATTCGTATGGTGAGAATGAGAGAGGGTTTAAGGTCCTTATATATGCTTAAAACTCTCCAAAACAGACTCAGGATCAAGGCATACTTAGGTTATGTCCAAAGCGGATCAGTTCCAGCTTAACGGAGCACTTCTGGAGCCCCCCCTTAAGCCAAAGGTCGGACTTAAGCTCACTGACTATGGATCTAGGTCGAGTTAAGTTTTCATTCCAAATGGGTTCCCAGATCACACGTGGCGGACCAGTTTCAGTTCAACGGTGTCCAAAACTCGATCAGGGTTACAAATAATTGACATATATGGAAAATGTTTCTTGATCCGAGGGTGTATTTAGGTCAGATTTTGACGATCTGATTGCTTATATTTGGTCCGCAAGCATTAAGTCTCAGATTACTTAAATTTAATTAAATTTCTAAAGAAAACCAGGTTTTCTCACACTCCTCGCTCCGGGCTCAAGCGAATAGCCACGAAATACTATCTGGTTTCGACTTCTGAGATGGTTGTCAAGCCCAACGAGGCAGTCCTAAGTCAATAACCTCGTATCATTCGGACTTTCGATGTGCAGTCCAGATCTGATACAGAGTTTCAATGTGCTCCCGAGAGCAGTCGGGTAATGAGTTTGATCATAGATTTTAGGGTAACCTAGTGTCAATGATTCTACAAGTTTTGAGTCTTGCAGATCATATTTAAAGTGATTCAAGTAGATTTCATGGCTAATCTAGTTTAACACATAGTTAACTTTGTCTAATTTCTAAAGGATTTCATCCTAAGTGGTTTCTTCCTGAGGTGATACTCCGGCCATTATACGAAATTTTCCGAGTCGTTACAATCTACCCCCCTTAATGAAAAATTTTATCCTCGAAATTAGTACCTTTTCATACTCTTCGAGAAGCTGAGGGTAGTTCTTTCGGATCTCGGCTTCAGTCTCCTAGGTAGCTTCCTCCTCTGTATGATGCATCCACAGTACCTTTATGAGTGGAATCATTTTACTGCGCAACACCTGCTCCTTCCTGTCTAAGATACACGTCGAACGTAGTACATATGTAGCATCGTCGTTTAACTGCACCTGCTCCCAATGGATGATGTGTGAAGGATCAGGGACGTATTTCTTCAGCATAGATACGTGAAATACGTTGTGCATGCCCGTGAGTGGTGTATGCAAAGCGAGACGATATGCCATCGCACCCACACGATCAAGTACCTGAAATGGCTTGATAAACCGTGGCGCAAGCTTCCCCTTCTTCCCAAACCGAAGGACTCCATTCATAG
The DNA here is from genome assembly GCA_030180095.1 of Magnolia changhungtana. Classification (NCBI taxonomy): domain Eukaryota; kingdom Viridiplantae; phylum Streptophyta; class Magnoliopsida; order Magnoliales; family Magnoliaceae; genus Magnolia; species Magnolia changhungtana. Next base: position 1,796,720 of record JASAUF010000446.1, read on the forward strand.
GGAAAACTCTGAGGAATACGTGATCTCCAACCTCAAACTCAAGTGGTCGCCACCTTGTATCGGCATAACTCTTCTGTCTGCTTTAGGCCGTCAAGAGTCGACGCCAGATAATGTCGATCTTCTCCGAGGTATCTTGTACTAACTCCAGGTCAATCAAGCTACGCTCTCCAACCTCTGCCCAGCAATGCGGTGCTCTATAAGGACACCCATACAAGGCCTCATAAGGAGCCATACCGATACTCGCCTGAAAACTGTTATTGTATGCGAACTCTGCATACGGGAGGCAGTCATCCCAACTGTCCTTGAAGTCCAAAACACAAGCCTGCAGCATATCTTCTAGAATCTGATTCACCCGCTCTGTCTGCCAGTCGGTCTGAGGGTGAAATGTGGTACTGAACTTCAACTTCACGCCCATCGCTTCCTGGATACGAGTCCAGAAGATAGACGTGAATCGCGTGTCGCTGTCCGACACAATCTCCAAGGGAATTCCATGCAGATGTACTATCTCTTTGATGTACAACTTAGCCAAGTCATCTGCAGAGTTCGTCACTCTGATAGGGATAAAATGAGCCTATTTGATCAACTGGTCCACGATCACCTAAATAGAATCATAACCCTTTCTCATCTTCAGTAGCCCCGAGATGAAGTCCATAGAGATAAAGTCCCACTTCCATTCAGCTATGGGCATGGGCTGAAGGAGTCCAGGAGGTCGGCGATGCTCAACCTTGACCTACTGACACGTGAGACAATGAGAAACATACTCTGCGATATGGACCTTCTTGTTGTCCCACCAATACGACCACTTCATATCCTGATACATCTTCGTGCTACCAGGATGTATCGCAAGCTTCTAACTGTGAGCTGTCTCGAGAAGCTCCTGTCTCAAGTCCTGAATATCCGGGACGCATAGGCGGTCACGGTATCATAGGTCCCCATCTATGCCAACTCTCCACTCAGAGTCCACATCATCACTAGCTTGCCCTCGAATCTCAGACAACCGTTCGTCGCCCTTATAGCCCTCGATAATCTGGTCATCAATAAGTGGCCGCACCCGAACGTGTGCGACACACTCGAATGGTTCTTCCACTTTGAGTTTCTGCTCGAAGTCCCGTACGAACTCCAACATATCCCACTCTTCTATCATCAGCAGATCAGCAAATGTTATAGCCTTCTTGCGACTCAACGCGTCTGCCACAAGGTTAGCTTTGTCAGGATGGTAGGAAACCTTGAACTTGAAGTCCTTCGAGGTCTCCATCCATCGGCGCTGCCTCATATTCAAGTCCCGCTGAGTGAATATGTACTTAAGGCTCTTGTGGTTGCAGAAAAGCTTGAACTCCTCTCCGTAGGGTAATGTTTCCAGAGCTTCAATGTGAATATGAGCGCTGCTAACTCAAGGTCGTGCGTAGGGTAATTCTCCTTGTGCTTCCTTAATTGTCTTGAGGCATATGCAATCACCCTGTCCTCCTGCATAAGGACACAACCCAAACCAATGAGAGAGGCGTCAGTATATATAGTGTACTTAACCCCTTACTCTGACAATACTAGCATAGGGGCGGACGTCAGCCTGTCCTTCAGCTCCTGAAAAGCTGCTTCCGCCTTCTCATTTCAGGTGAACTTCAGATCCTTCCGTGTTAACTAAGACAACGGTCTGGCTATCTTCGAGAAGTCTCGAATGAATCGTCGGTAGTAGCCTGCCAGGCCCAGAAAACTCCTCACCTCAGTAACTAAACCAAGCTGTTTCCAGTCCTGCACTGCGGTTACCTTAGCCAGGTCCACTGCTATCCCTTCCTTGGACACTACATGTCCCGGAAACTTGACTACCTCCTTCTAGAAGTCGCATTTCTTATACTGCATGAACAACTGGTTCTTCCTCAGAGTATCAAGGACTTCCTGTAAGTGTTCCTCGTGCTCTTCCCGACTCCTAGAGTACACCAGAATGTCATCGATAAACACGATGACGAATTGGTATAGGAATGGCCGAAATACCTGGTTCATTAAGTCCATGAACACGGCCAGTGCGTTCGTGAGACTAAACGACATCATAAGGAACTCGTAATATCCAAAACTAGTCCTGAAGGCCGTCTTCTACATGTCTTCATACCTTACGCGCAACTGATGATACCCTGACTGTAAATCGATCTTCGAAAAATACCTTGTCCCCCTCAACTGATCAAACAGGTCATCTATCATGGGCAAAGGATATTTATTCTTCCCAGTCAACTGGTTCAACCTGCGGTAATCAATACACAGCCGTAGCGACCCATCTTTCTTCTTCACAAACAACATAGGGGCTCCCCAAGAAAACACACTGGGTCATATAAAGTCCTTCTCTACGAGTTCGTCAATCTGTTTCCTCAGTTCTTCCATCTCACATGGAGGCATCCAGTACATAGGTAATGAAATGGGGGTCGCACCGGGCACAAGGTCAATAGTGGAATCGATCTCGCGCCGAGGAGGCAAACTAGGAATCGTCCTGAACACATCCTCGAATTCCTGAACTACTTGCATGTCTCCTAATGTCGGCCCCCCAACATTCTCAAGTAAAGTGGCATAACACTCAACACGACATGGCCAACTAACCTGCACTGGAAAAGTGAAGACTATGTCGTCTGGTCCGCTAGCTGTCACGACCCGATTATCACAATCAATCTCTGCCTTCATCTCGGTGAACCAGTCCATACCGTGGATAATGTCGTAGTGCCATAGTGGGGTGACAATGAGGTCAATGAATATTGTCCTGCTACCCAAACCTACTGAGCAACCCACACACATCCGTGTGACATCCAAAAAAGTCCCAGTAACAGTAGTGAGTCTCATTCCCTTCGTGGGAGTAGTATGTAAAGTTAGACGCTTAACTGCCACATAGGAAATGATAGAAGTAGTGGACCTAGTGTCCACCAACAAGGAGACAGGTGTACCTTGAACGTAGGCAGTACCCTCAAAAGCCATCGGGGTTGTAATCGATGTCTTAGGTGCTTCAGCTATAAGCGTATGTACTCGAGCCTGCTGCGTATGGTTCGGCTATGGCGCGATAGGCGGTTGAGGCGGCCTATAACAAGATGCAGGTGGTCTGAAGGATGGATGTGTAGGTACAGTCCGTAGTGGTGGAGCCGATAAGGCCTGAGGGCGAGGATGATCAATCTTTTACGGCGGTGCAAACCCGCTGTCTCTCATTCGGGCAAAACAACTCTCTGCAGGGTGACCCGATCTCCCGCAGTAAGTACAGGTCACACCTGGAAGCCGCGATCTTGGGAGGAGAGTCCACACGAGGCCTCTTGCCAAGGAATGGCCTGCTCTGGATATCTGGTCATGGCTTAGGAATCATAGGGCCACGAGAGCGTGTCAGTCGCTCAATGTCCTGCTCTGTACGCATAGATATATGAACCAACTCGGCATAGGATGGTATGTTGATATAGCACATCTTCAACCGAATGTCAGGTCGCAGTCCCTCAGAAAAATGTCGTATCTGCATCGGCTCATAAAAGAGTATCGTAGGGAGGTATCTGCCCATCTTAGTAAAGCGGTGCTCGTACTCGGTAACTGTCATGCCTCCCTACCTGAGGCGCAAGAACTCATTCTCCCTCTCATGTCGGTAGGTCAGAGGGTAGTACTTCTCATGGAAATGAAAATCGAAGGCCGTTCAGGTCTATTCGTAACCAACTACGACTGTCCGTAGGACACCGTCCCACCACATACTGGCCTCCTTCTCAAACATAAATGTGGCCAACTCAACCTGCTCAGACTCAGTGCAATGCAGCATCCGTAGTATCTTGGAGATGCGGTCTAGCCAATATTCAGCCTCCTCGGGTCTGTGAGAACCCGTAAAAGTAGGATACCTCAAGCGATGGAATCGCTCGAGAAGGCCATTAGTACCCAAAGGTCCCATAAGGTAGGCAGCAGGTGCAGGCGGAGGCACATCCTCAACCTGAACAGAAGGCTCTGCAGTCTCCGTAAGACGTGTAGACAGTGAAGGTAGAGTCACACTCTCACCCTGAGATAAGGCCCCTGCAATAATGGCCAAGAGTTGCTGGTGTTGTTGTTGCATCAGCATCATCATCTGCTCAAACCTATCAATAGGTGGAGCAGGCTTAGGTGCGTACTGCGTCGAGGAAGACACACTGTTCTACTCACGAACCAGTGGTGTATAAGGTGGTAGCCCAGCTGCAGGACCAGTGGAAGGCTGAGATGTAGGTAGAGTCGCATGATCCGGGCCCAACCTAGGGTCCATACGACCATCTCTATGGGAAGGAGCCTGATCCATAGTGTCAGTGAGTGCCAGGTGTGCCGTGCTCCGCGTATATTTTCGTGGCATGCCCTATACAACATAGGGTGCAATGCATGTAAGATGAAGCATAACAACACAAGACACAATCATTTAAGCATTCCACACACTTTATAACAAAAGAGGCTGCATGCATTTCATTTACCAAAATTGTCACAATACATGGAATATAGAGTTACATGAATCACGACAGAAGATGCATGGGAGCTAAGACAACCAAAGCCTTAAACAACAAAAACATTCTACCAACTACTATACCTATCAACATGAAAACTTAAACATCATAAGGTGCTAACAAAAACAAACTACAAGACATCAGTATGGATGACTAGGCATCCGAGTCTTACGATGGAGAAGAGGCACCCTTATCCTTCAGGCAGCACATAATAGTTTTCAACGCACGAGTTACTTTCTTGAACTTGTGCTTCACAAGGCCCTGAAGATTCATGACATCATGTCGCAGGACAGCCTGACCCTGTCGTAGCTCAGCATGATCCTCCTCCAGTCGAGCTATACAAGCATCTCAAGCAGCCCGACCAGTGTCCTGCACCTGTGCCGTAGGAGGGGAGCTCTCCTTAGTATCTTGGGCCTCCTCTTCCTCTTCTTCTTGTTCCTCCTCTTCTATCTTAGCTCCCTCCTCTTCCTCACTCTCTTCTTCCTCACTCTCTGTCTCATCGTCGCTCTCCTCAAGTCAAGCCTAGCGTTGCCGTGGCCCGATATTCATCTGGTTGAGGGTAGCCTCGTTGATGTGATGACCGGCACCGGCATCTCCGCCTAAAGACTGTAGCCAAACTGATGTGCAATCTTGCATATAAGTCAGCCAAAGGGGAGCAAATCAGTCCTTCTAGCGGAGTGTGCAGTATTGATTATCTATTGCAACACGAACTTAGGCATGCACAAATTCGCTCTCTGCCCCACCTGATACGGGAAATTTACCATGAGGCACGTTCACTCACTGCGATTACTCTACCTAGGGTAGACATTGAATGTGAAGATGTGATGGAGTAAACGGAAGTCGTTAGACATATCGGTCGCTAGGAGACTTTTGTTCGGCTGCCACTCGACCAGTCGACCACCACAAAGGAAACATGCGCGACGATCCCTTTCACGTACAGTCCTCAGATTCTGATCAGTAGCATGCACCTCACCAAGAGGCATATTCAGAAGTCGAGATATCAATCTAACATCAACAGTGGCCAACCTATCCCTTCCACATGGAATCTTGAACTGCAGGGGTGCTAGCGTAGGCTCGCTAATGTTGGCATAAAAGGCTCGGACAGAGCTCGCATTTGCACGATACCCACCATCAAATAGTGGACCCCGACGGGCTTCTTTCAAAAACTCAAATAACAGGTACTCTCCAAAGAGCCGCCCATCCACCTGAGCTTCAAAGAGGACCCTACGGCCCTCATACACTCCATGGGACAGCTCTGCCAATAGTGCCCTTTCAGCAGGAATCCGAGGATCAAGATCACGCTTCATTCGAAACTCCCGAACGACGCTTGTGCTAGCGGCGGTGCCTCTCGGCCTCCTTGAACGCGTAGGGCGAATAGGCCCAGCTTCATCCACTGCCCCCTTTCACTTTCCTATGAGAGAAAGGATGGTGGAAACCAAGAAAATGGTCGAAATGAACTCAAAGAAGGCCATAAAAGTGGAGAAAAAGGGGAAATGGGGGCTGGAGTTTTGGTTCTCCACGATTTTGAACCTCAACATGGATTGTAAAGGCCTCAAAGGACAGGGTTTGAAGAAAGGAAATGAAGAAATAAGATGGGTTGAGGGCTTACACGGTTTTGAGCGTCAAATGAGAGGGTGTGGGTGCTCAAATGAGAAAAAATGGAAGGGGTAGAGGGTAGGTGCTACTATTAACGATGGAGGGGTGTGGGTTTTAACAGAAATTAGTAGAATGGGCGATTGGAGGGGAGGTTTGAGAGAGAAAATTGGATTTTGGGAGGAAAGGAAGAGTTTGGAGGAGAATTTTGTGAAGGAAGTGTGCATTTGGGGTGGTTTTAAACCACGAACCCTATACCAGTGGGCCACCCAAGGCCCTAAAGTGCGTTGGCTCGCACTGCCCGCCCGGCCAGGCCTGATAACCGGCGAGGCCTCGCCACTCTCTGGAGTGTCTGGCAATGCCTCGCCATTTGGGCAAGGTCCTTGTGACCCCTAGGCCCAAAAATGATGTGGGTCCCACCTTGGGTCCCTCTAGATAAGCGTGGGAAGGCCCATGACCCCATTTTGTGTTGTTTCGGATAGTTTTGGGATGTTTCTGATACATAGCTGTCCATACCGATTTCTAATGGTTGGGATGGGGTGAATTATGTTCTAAACCCATCGTTTGACGGTCTATAAGTGTTTTGGGGTCGACTCGTGCAATCTCGGTTGAGTACAAACTCAAGCAAAAAGACCATTTTCAGTGAACTTCACCAATTAGAGAAATCGGGATACCTAGGACAGTTTTCTACATTTTCTCGCACCGTCCTATGTCGAAATGCGTCAGTGTATGTCATGTGACCATAACCCAGGTCCAGTTTAATCCAAATCATGCTTTGATACCAACTTGTAACACCCTGAAAATCAGGGGTCGAGTATCAACTCAACATCCGAGTTCCAAAACATCACTTATGCAACATAAATGCTTATGATTGAATGTTGTTTGTGTTAGTGCAATAATCATGAGTGGGATTATACCAAAACAATAATTCATACTCCAGATCAAGTTATAAAATGCAAGCGGAAGACTAAAAGATGTATATAAATGTATATAAAGCAAAAATGTCACAATCGGTCTCTAGAGTATGAACACCTTACTGAGTCACCATATACATGTATTAAGTTCAAAAATTAAAATGCCAAAAATGGTACAACTAGTGGTACACCCTGTAGCCCCATCATCTGAATGGCGTAAGCCTAGCCTCCAGAGAACTGCATAAAGGAGAACTCATCCTGATCATCATAGTAATTAGGCTCCGCCTCCAGTGTCTCGTCAATACCTGCATCTAAGACAGGGTCTGGTGGGTGTCCAGAACATCGTCTCGTAACATGGGAGTGAGTAGCTAACTTAGTGGAACAATAAAGCACGAGTTAACATGTTATCAATTCAGTCAAGCAGTAATGATAAAGCAGTACAATCAACATTCCTAAGTACTGTAATTAATGCAAGGATGAGATGTGATCATGATGCATGCCCTCGCCAACATACTCCCTCGTGCGAAACCATCTTACGTCCGCAGCATGCTTTCATCCCTCAGTGCTCCACATCTTCTAGGCACATGCAGTGCGGTATGAACATGATTACCGAGTTGTTATTAGTCCTTTGCATACAACAATATTGGGAAACTAAGGTACTTTCCTTATATCATTCCCAAACAATGATCCATTCTAGGGTTGTTAGTCCTAGATAATCTCATACGATGATGTGGTTCTAGGTCACTGTAAAGGGCTGTCAGGGCTGTTACACGGACTCGTTGCACCGCTCCCCCATCACCTTATCAATACAGGCCTATTTTATACTCCGTTACTACGGGAAGGCTCGTCGCCTATCTGTAACTTCAGGGTATGCTCGAGGTCACTACAAAGGGCTCGTCACCAATCAGTGTAAGCTGACAGCTTGAATACAGTGTCCCATACTACCGTATTTGGCTCACAAGTCTGGGTTACTCACTGGTCACTACAGGGAGGCACGTGGCCCCAGTGTAGGCCAACAGCTCGACCACGGTGTCCCATACCACCATGCCCGGCTCATGAGTCTTAGCGGATCGAGGTACCAAGGTTAACGGGGTTACACTGATGAGTTTGGTACCCTAGGTTCAAGCAGTGGTGTCCAAACATGGTGAACGTACATTAGACAGATTGGGTTACTTGACGAGCCTGACTAGCACGAGTACATGTTGCATCAATCGACATGAAGTGCATAAGCACTCCGTGTGGCCTAACCACTGCCGACGACCAACATACGACTCGGGTTTGTCAAACACATCCTACGTGGCGAAGGAATCTCGACCACGAATTTAAGTCTGTTATCGATCGCCTGGACTATAATCATAGCCCCAATTACATTCAATCCTTAACCAGAAGCATGTAGAGTAAAGCAGAATAAACAAAGTAATTCAAGCATGTTAACAAGCATATCATAAAGCATGTTATAAAGCACAGTATAAATAGGAAATACAATACATATATTTCATAAGTAAGCGGTTAAATTAAACAACTAACATGGAGGAAATCATATACATCTCTAAGTTAGTTGAGAATCCTATCTCAACACTTACCTAAAGCTCAATTATCTAAGCACTTACTCTTACAAGCATTTTCACAAACACTTAGCATACACTTATTAACATAAATAATGTATATTAGCAAAAACATGTATTAGGGGGAATCCTTTCACCGAGTAAGTATCACACTTATATCTAGCATGTACACACAATAATTTATCATGGCAAACACACTTTCAAAATTTGTACGTATATAGTACTTTCTACAAATATACAGAATACACTATAAACCATAATTTGCATACGTAATTAAATCACAAAATGAACAACGCATTGTACATGTGAAATGGCATCCAGATCATGAATCTATCATTATCTGTCATTGAAAGCCTTGAAAACCATAACTTATACGTCTAAAGTCCGCACCTTACGCCGATAAACGCGTAACGGAGTCAGTTTAAACACCAAGCCTTTATCAACGGTAGAATGGTAACCTATGACATGAAATAGGTTAGCTATTTCATCACTTATAACAATCATAACCCTAGAACGGATTAGGGTTAGGGTTTCTTACCTAGAAACAAATTTGGAATCGTCGAAAAATCGATTAGATCAGGGTGGTTAAACACGGAGAACAATAGGGTAGAGTATCAGGAAGAATCCCTCACTTGTCTCACACTTTCTCTCTCTTTTCTCTCTTCTCTCTCCTAGGTTTTCTCAAATTCGAATGGTGAGAATGAGAGAGGGTTTAAGGTCCTTATATAGGCTTAAAACTCTCCAAAACAGACTCAGGATCAAGGTATACTTAGGTTATGTCCAAAGCAGATCTGTTCCATCTCAACGGAGCACTTCTGGAGCCCCCCCTTGAGCCAAAGGTCGAACTTATGCTCACTGACTATGGATCTAGGTCGAGTTAAGTTTTCATTCCAAATGGGTTCCCAGATCACACGTGGCGGACCAGTTTCAGTTCAACGGTCATCGAAACTCGATCAAGGTTACAAATACATTGACATATATGGGAAATGTTTCCTGATCTGAGGGTGTATTTAGGTCAGATTCCGACGGTCTAATTGCTTATATTTGGCCCGCAAACATCAAGTATCAGATTACTTAAATTTAATTAAATTTCCAAAGAAAACCAAGTTTTCTCACACTCCTCGCTCCGGGCTCAAGCAAATAGCCCCGGAATACTATCTGGTTTCGACTTCCGAGATGGTTGTCAAGCCCAACAAGGCGGTCCTAATTCTATAACCTCGTATCATTTAGACTTTCGATGTGCGGTCCAGATCTGATATGGAGTTTCAATGTGCTCCCGAGAGCAGTCGGGTAATGAGTTTGATCCTAAATTTTAGGGTAACCTAGCTTTAATGATTCTATAAAGTTTAGGTCTTGCAGATCGTATTTAAAGTGATTCAAGCTGATTTCATCGCTAATCTAGTTTAGCACATAGTTAACTTTGTCTAATTTCTAAAGGATTTGATCCTAAGTGGTTTCTACCTGAGGTGATACTCAGGCCATTGTACGGAATTTTCCGAGTCGTTACAAGAACAGAGGCATTACGCTCACTTTCAAATTTATGTTACCCAAATACAGGTTCCTTCATCACATTTTCATTTCAAATGTGTATCCTCGCTCAGGTAACAAGACTGAGTTGACTTCTTTTATGGCCCGTATTATGCATTCTGTTGTGTCTGGTATCCATATATGTCTTCCTTCTCTTATCTGTCATCTTATCATTCAATTTCGTCTCCATCCCGGTCATAGCGATATTCTTTTTGCTTATCTTATGAGTGCCCTAGCTACCCATGCTTTGGTAGCTATGCCTGTTAGAGTAGGTTCCATTAATCTTCGTGCCTTCAAAAATTTAAATATCAACGAGATGAACTTGGACCTGGTACCTGGTCAAGTTGATGGGGATGTTGGAGGAGGTGAAGAAGCTGAAGAAGGTGATGCTTTACCACAAGAAGATGTAAACGTGGATGATTTGTTTAATGAGCTAGATTCAGATTCTGAGGCTGATTCTAATTATCAGGCTTCTGATTTTGATGAGAGACTACATTGTCTTGAGGAACAAGTGGCTCAGATTCATGTAACCCAACAATCGTATTTCAAATATATGCACAAATATATGAGGTGCATCAATAGGGGTTTACATAAGAATGATTCATCTATTTCTGCTCCTTCATCAGGATCTGACTAGTTGTTCTATTTGCTTTGGTTCTGAATTAATTTCTTTTAACTCTCTTTACCATCTATGAGTTTGGATGATAACTACTTGAACCTCTTACCTTTTGTGACATGATACTCGATGGTTATTTGATATTAATCTTTTTATCATGTTCTTTTCTATCTTATTAACTATCTTATCATTTATTTCTTTCCTTTGTCATGTTGTGACAAAAATGGGGAGAATATTATGGGGAAAATCTTGATTTGATATGATAATGTGGTTGAGGAGTTTAATTGTAAATTTTTATTTTTATTTTTTATAATTTGCTTCTCCTGTTTTAAAGGGAGTAATGGATTAAGGGGGAGAGTTGCTTGGTGTGCACAAATGATACATGATTCTTTATTGATCATATGTTTTTATCAATTGTTGACTAAATGGTGCATGATTCTTTATTGAGCATGAGTTTTTATTGAATATCTATTGCATGACTCGTATTTTTGTTCTGTCATAAATTTAACAAAGGGAGAGATTGAAATTGCTATGTTGAAAACCCTAAGTTTAATCAAATTTTGGTGTGCCAAACCAATTCGAGTTTGTGTCATGCTTATATGTTCTATGTAACAAGCTTGTGCTTTGATTTTCTTTGAATCTTCAACGATCGTGTTAAATCAATCTTGTCGATATCTACGACGAACTTGCCGAGATCTTCAAGATGAAGAAAGTGTATGAGTTTAAAGTGTTAAATGAAGACTCATCTTTTAAGAACCCTATCGTAATATTGCGGTTCAAGTTCTGTAACTGGAAATGTCCAAGAACTCAAATCCTAATTGAAGACTAAGTTTGATATGTTGAGTCCAAGCTTTGAATATCGCAAGAATTAAAGTTGCCGGTGTGATCGATAGTTTAATGGTTCACACATCCTATCTCACAAATAATGTATAAATGACCTAGATTGACCTTAGGGCATGTTACGTTCATTTCGTACTTGGTATCGGTCATTTTATAGGTTAATAGGTTATTTTTTTGACTAGCCCTAAAATTAGTTCGACTAGTATTAGAATTTTCTAGACTAGTCCAAGATTTGTTACAATTTTTCAGAATTTTTCTGTTAGTCCTCGACCAGTCCTGGAAACTGCTCAACCAGTTAAGTGAACAGTGCTCGACCGGTCGTGCAAGGTTTGACTCAAATTACAGTAAGTATTCTGGCCCCACTCAACCAGTCGTATGTAGTCCACGACCAGTCGAGCAGGCCACTCGACCAGTCGTGGGACCCACAAGGCCAGTCGAGCACTTGCCAAATCTTATTGCGCTAGAATTTTTGAAAATCCGTTGGACCTAAGGCCAGTCGAAGCAAACCTAAGGCCAGCCGATTGAACAGATTTTTACCTATAAATAACACTCGAATTTTAGAGTTTTATATTCAATTCTAATTATATTTATACAATCACTCTAAGATAATTTTGTGTTCATTCTTAAGCTATTTTGTGCATATTTTAGATTCTTTACAATTAGTTCTTGTTATTTTATTTTTTGATCTTTATTTCAATTTGATTTTGAAATGGGACATTTGATTTACCCTTTCTTGAGATTGAAATAAAATCAAGCTAGCCCAAGTTAATTTAAATTAAAAATCATCAAGACCTAGAACCCTATACACTTGTGGGACTAAACGTTGAACATCTACATCATCATCAAGTTGGTTCTACCGGGCAACTCCAAAATCTTCATATAGATAAGTGTTTCCTTTTTTGTAATTCTATTTTGTTTGGTTTATGAGATAAACCAGAAAATCTCATTTGATTTTTTCTGAGATCTGCCAAAAAATCTCGGAGTGTGGGGTTGTGATTGTGTGAGCCCACTTAAAATACAATTGTAAAGGTTTTAGGCGAACCTTGAAAAACCTATTTGATTAGTGAACACTAATATCCCGAGGGAGTGGATATTAGGAGTGGAGTAGTTGTGTGGCTGTTTTCAGACAGTTGGTGTACACACACGAACTACTATAATTCTCTGGTGTTTGGTGGGTGTTTGGTTTATTTCTTTATCATTTTATGGTTTAAGATCGTGGGATGTATTTGTGGGTGTGAATGTTGTAATCTTCATTTTTCAAGCATTGTGTGGTGAATGATGTAATAGATTAATTCTTATTTCCTTCACCTCCATTTGATTTTGAGTTTTTGATACTCACCCACTTTTTAGTAAGGTTGTCCTACCATAAACCATAAGTTTTTGGTGTCAGGTTGTCCTTAGAACCAAGTTTGTATCAACCTCTCAATACTTGATTTTAGAGGTTGCTATCTATTGTGCTATCAACTACTTATTAAGTCTTTATTTCTGCGCTTTATTTTTAAATTTTGCATTGTCTTATTCACCCCCCCTCCCCCCCGTTTAGGACATTTAGCTCGCCCTTTTCACTATCCAGTTTTCATTAACAAGCGCTTCATTTACATTGGCCGGCTCAATCTGGGATGCGAAGCACACATAATTATAAATGTTTTCTAATTATGTACGAGTGCGTGCACTAGTGAGAAGGTTCCCAAGAATTTGATCAGTTTGATGGTCTTTAACTGACCAGAGTTCAGTGTCATTTTGACGAGATGAAGAGTCTGGTTTATCAAGCAAAGAGACTTCATCATCTTTTGAACTTGAGACAGGTGTATTCAGGTGATCATCTATAACTACATTAATGGATTCCTGAATTACACCAGTCCACTTATTGAGAACGCGATACACTCGACTATTTAACGCATATCCTAGGAAAATACCCTCGTCACTTTTAGTGTTGAATTTTCCCAGATTTTTTCGGTCACGTAGAATATAGCATTTGTTGCCAAAAATTAGAAAGTATTTGACTGTAGGCTTCTTATTGAACCATAGTTCATATGCGGTCGTATTATTTGACTTTCTAATATAAACACAGTTAATAATATAACAAGCCATGTTCACTACTTCAGCCCAAAGATTTTTAGGAAGTTTCATGTTGTTTAACATTACATTAGCCATTTCTTGAAGTATAAGTTTTTCTTTCTTTCAACAACCCCATTTTGTTGAGGTATCTTAGGAGCAGAAAATACATGCAATATATCATGATCGCTATAGAACTTCTCAAAACTACTATTGTCAAATTTAGAACCATGATCACTACAGATTTTAGAGACATGTGATTCCTTCTCAATTTGGATACGCTTGAGTATCCTTTTTACTTCATCGAGAGTTTCAAATTTCTCTCTCATGAAAACTACCCATGTATACCTAGTATAGTCATCTACTATTACCAGAATATATTTCTTATCACCTCGACTCTCCGTTCTAGTAGGTCCAACAAGATCCACGTGGAGGAGTTCAAGAGGTTTGCACTTTCTTGTGAGCACTCCTGGTTTGTTTCCCAATCTAACATTCACCACAAATTTTATTCATTCTCTTTAACTTGGGTAGACCTCTTATTACTATACCTTTGCTCAGTCTATAAAGATTACAGTAGTGTACATGTCCTAGGCGTTTATGCCATATATCGGTCTCATTGGTTTGGACCATGTAACACGATAACTTAGACGAGGTTGAATCATTAAATATATAGCAGTTCTCAGATGTTCTGCGACCAGTTAATATTATAGAAGCATTCTCATTAGAAATCTCACACCCTTGGTTGGTAAATTTAACACCATGTTTATTATCACAAATTTGATAAATGTGTAAAAGATTATGCTTAAGGCCCTCTACAAACAAAACATTCTCAAATGGAGGACGATTAAAGAGTTAAACCGTACCTTAGCTAATAATCCTGTAGTTGCTACCATCACCGAATGTGACTAATCCATTAGTCATATCTTTAAGGTTGGTGAACAAATCTTTATCACTTGTCATATGTCTAGAACAACCACTGTCTAGGTACCACTTTGATTGAATCGAAGCCTTGAAAGCGATGTGGCCAACTAGACAAGTAACCTTAGGGACCCATTTCATTACTGTTTTGGGTTTTGGAGCATAGTTGGTTTTTCTACACTTATAGTTGTTATACAATCTACCATTTGAATTGGATTTTAGAAGCTCCTTGAGTAAATCTACAATTTTCTCAGCTAAGGGGTTATGATTCTGATTTCTATAATTGATATGGTTGCTTTTAGGTTTCATAGCCTAAAAAGTTTTAGGATTTTTTAAACTATTTTGATTCAGACTTTTCCCTTTTGAGTTAGAGGACTCCCCTTTAACAAACTTAGGTAGAGTGGACTCACTTTTAAGAGGTGTATTCATATCATACCCTAGACCAGATCTATCACCACATTTCCTTAATCTGGTTAGCAATCTTTCTAGTTTATGATCACCTTGGGCATAACTCCAAGTATCCTTCAAACTCAAGAGAGAAGAGACTTCTAGTTTTAGTTTTTCATTTTCTAATTTAAGGTTTTCAACTTGGGATGTTTTGAAATCTAAATCACACTAAGTTTTTTCAAAACAATCAAAAAAATGAAATTTTTCTAAAACTAAGTTATCAAAATCTTCTTTTAATTATAAAAACTTTCCTTTTTGAAGTTTTAGTTTTATAGCTATCTTGCAACTTTCCCTGTATAGGGCATTATAGGCATCTTGTAAATTATCATCGTTTTCAAGGTCGCTTCTCAGATTTTTATCATAAGTTGAATTATAATTGTCTGAAGAAGTGACTCTGGCTAGGGTCATTAAGGCCTTGACCTCATTAGTAGACTCAGGTTCAGAATCACCTGACTCAAAAGAAGCTTCAGAGGAAGATGACTCATCCCATGTGGCCAACATACATTTCTTCTTAGGTTTAACCCTCTTTGGACATTTATTTATCAGATGCCTGTATTCATGGCAATTGAAGCATTGGTTGTCTTTAATAGATTTCCAATTTTTAGATATAGTCCTTTTCTTTTTAGAAGGTTTTTGAAAATCTACCCTCTTTTTGCTTTTGAAAATTTTCTAAAATTTCTTAGCTAATAGTACCATATCATCTTCAAAATTTTCACAATCAGAATTACTAGTATTATTTTGAAAAATATTTTTAGAAGACTTAAGGGCTATGGACTTACCTTTAGGAGTCTTAAAATTTAACTCATAGGTTTGTAAAGAACCAACAAGCTTTTCAACCCTCATATTATCCGTATCACGAAGTTCCTAAATGACAGTGACCTTAGAATTGAACCTATCAGGCAATGAGCGCAATATCTTTACACAGACTTTACTTTCTAGGATCCTATCACCAAGACCACACATAGAGTTACCTATGTCATTTAACTTAGTATAGAAGTCCATGAAAGTTTCACTTTCTTCCATATGTATTTCCTTAAACCGAGTGGTGAGGATTTGAAGTTTAGATTTCTTGACTATAGTCGTACCCTCATGTGTCATTTCTAAAATGTCCCAGGCTTGCTTTGCAATATCACAAGATATAATTCTTTTGAATTCATCTAGTGATAGTACGCAAGTGATTGCATTTAAAGCCTTTGCATTGGCACTAATCTCATTTTTCTGAAGTGTGGTCCATGAAAAATAAGGTGTAACTTTAACAGATTTAATTCCATCAATGCCTAGAACTTCAGTTGTGGGTGGGTTCCATCTAGTCACTGTGGCTTACCATATGCTCTCATCTATAGACCTTAAAAAGATGCTCATTCTGGCTTTCCAATAGACATAATTGGAGCCGTCAAAAGGTGGAGGCCTAGTAATCGAGAAACTATCAAAATTTGACATCTTATAAGCTCAGATCGGTTAGCTCAGGAAATGAATCCAAATGATAAAAAGGAGCTATTAGACTTTGATACCACTTCAAAAGGCCAAGATTAAAGTCCTAAGGGGGGGGGGGTGAATACGACTATGCCAAATAAAAAATAAATGTGGAATACAAAGATAGATAGCACAATCAAATAATAAAATAACACAAGTAAATAGCAACCTCAAATGTACTAGTCTTGAGAGGTTGATACAAACTGAGTTCTAAGGACAACCTAACACCAAAAACCAAAGGCTTATGGAAGGACAACCTTACTAGAATGTTTGTAAGTATTAAAAACCCAAACCAATAAAGAGGCAAAAGAAATAAACTAAGTTATTACAACATTCACCACAAGTGCATAAAGTAAATTACACCATTCACCACAAATGCATAAAGTAAATTACAACATTCACATACATAAACAAATCCAATCATCCACCACAACTCCAGGAATTATAGTGGTTTGGTTGTGTGTACACTAACTGTTTGAAAAACAATCACACAACTACTCCACTCCTAATATCCACACCCACGAGATATTAGCATTCACTATGAAAAAGGTTTTTCAAGGTTCACCTTAAAACCTTCACAATTGTATCTTTAGATGGACTTATACAATTATAAAAACCCCACGCTCTGAGATTTTCTAGATTACCTCAGACAAAACCAAAAAATGAGATTTTCCTTGCATAACCTCACAAACCACAAAAGATACACAAATTAAATGATACTTATCTGAAATTCTCCTTCTGATGAAGCCCAGTAGAACCAATTTAATGTAGACGAAGATGCTCAATGTCCAGTCTCACAAATGAAAGGTTCTAGATCTAAATGATTTCTATATTAATTCAGCATGAGTTAGCTTGATTTGATTTTGATCTGAAAAAGGGTAAAATCACAATTCCCTTCTTTAATGAAATAGAGTTGAATGGAGATCACAAAGTCAAATACAAAAAGCTATTTAAGAGAATTTAAAATGAACACAATATTGCTTAAGAAATTCAGGAACTTATCTCTCAGAGTGATGGTTTGATATAGCTTGGAATGAATGAAAAACTCTGAAATTCGTCCTTTATTTATAAGTGAAAATACTATTCTCTCGATTGGTTTAAGGGTCAGTTCGACTGGTCGAAGGACCAACCAAATTTCAAAATTTCTGGTACGATAAGATAAGGTCGTTACTCGACTGGTCGAGTGGCCTGCTCGACTAGTCGAGCAATGTAATGGATTGGTCAAGTGGGACCAAAAAACCTTGCCGGACTTTTAGTCGAGCCTACATGACTAGTCGAGCACTGTTCACTCAACTGGTCGAGCAGTCTTCACGACTGGTCGAGAGTCTAACAAAAAATTTTAAAAATTCACAACAAACCTTGGACTGGTCGAACAACTCTTGGACTGGTTCAGCTAGATCATGGACTAGTCAAATAAAGACTAGGACTAGTCGAGAAAATGTCCTATAAACTTATGAAATGACGCACATAGCATATGCAATGAATATGACCTAACCTATGGTCAATCTAGGGTCATCCATACCTTGTTTGTGAGTTTGAACAATTGAAACATCATTTGCTCTACTAACTCATACACTTGAAATACTTGAAGCTTATCTTCAAATCATGAACTTGAGGTTGAGTAAAGACATGAGTTCTTGAGATTGTTTAAGGTAGATTATACTTGAACTTGAGCCTTGAACTTGTACTTGTACTTAAGCTTGAAATCTTGAACTTCGACGACGCTTCTTCAACTTGAATACATAGAGAAGTTCAATGAAGAATTGGACAACTTTAAAGAACACGAAGTCGATCAATTCATCTCATCAAAACATGATACAGATTCTAAATGATTTGGCACAACGAAATTTGACAACTTTGGGTGCTAGATTTACAATATAGCATTTACATTAAAATTCTTGTTCTTTAAAGATAAAGAAGTTTTTATTGTAAAGATTCTTAGAGAGAATCTCATCCAATCAAAAGGGGGTAGATCAGAATATTATATCAATCAACCGACAGAATTATCGCGTTATATACATTACAAGGCATCGTCAATTATTGAGATGGTCATTGTTGATATTGTCGATGATTACTGACTATGAAATATTCGAAAGCTCCATATAAAGCTCTGAAATATTCGATCGTTGATAAAAGCAAAATCGTGATTAAAGAGATATTAAAATAATATATTATCACCGGACAAAGTCTTAAGAGTAAAGCCATCTTGATATTATTGTCAAGCTGACATATTTCTCCATTATCATTATCATTTATATATGGCAGTAGTGAGCGTTTATGCAGGTCTATATACAAAGCTCTAATGACTTAAAGAGTCCAAAATCCGTGGTAAACTATAATTGCTCGCTTGAGTCCAGCTCGAAATCAGCGATAAACTATAATTGCTCACTTGAGCCCAGCTCGAAATTGGTGGTAAACTATAATTGCTCACTTGAGCCCAGCCAAAAATCGGCGGTAGACTATGTTTGCTCTCTTGAGCCTGGTCAAGTCAATTATGTTCAGTCAAGTTACGTTCAGTTGAAGTTGCGTCCATTCCAATAACTTAAGAGCTGGTCAAGTCAAGTATGTTTAGTCAAAGTTATGTCTGACTGAACTCTAAAATAGAGAATGCAACGAATGTAATGCAAAGCACGCTGACAAGCATGGAAAATGCATATAAATGAATTATTGTCATATTATACCGTAAATTGAAACAACATTCAAATGAAATTGTTATGCATATTAATTATTTCAGAATTAATATGCATCCTTTATTATCCTAAAGTCATCAATACATTGTGATTATTTCAGAATTGTCAATATATTACAATCATTTTAAAGCCTTCAATATATTCTGAATTTACGAATTATGAAATTGTGAATATCTTGAGATACTAATTTTGATTAATTTAACTGGAAAGATCAGCATTCGAAATCTTGGATTATATAGACTATGAATAAAGGAGACAATCGAAGAGATTGTTGTAGCAAGAGCAGCATTGAAAGACAGTTCTCTGATCAAGTTATTCGAAGATGGAGTCACCACAACTATTACAGTGGCAAGTTTTGATGAGAAGAGAATTGTGTGAATAATGGAGTTAAAACTGTGGAGGATGCAATTGTAGCTCTGTTCATAAAAAGACGTTCTATCTGATTGACCGCTATGAAGAAAAGAATGCTTTCATTGCTGCATTATCCTCCCTACTGAAGCATTCACTTTATACTTCTTCCTAGAGGCATTCATTCTTCTGTTCGAGCCCGATCATTTAGTCTTCCGTTCAAGCACGATCATTCAGTTTTCCATTCAAGCATGATCATTCAGTCTTCTATTTAAGCGCAATTATTCAGTCTTTCGGTTGAGCCTGACATTTGATAGAAATTCATTCAAATACAATCCTCCATCTGAGCACTTTTCATCAAGCTCCCGTTTGAACTCGACTGTTGAAGTTCTCCGTTCAAACGATCCTTTTCCGATATGTAATCAACTCTACATTTATGAAGATATCATCGATAACTTACTCTCGATGTTATCAATGAAGGTTCGATTACATCGAGGAGCACTTAGAGTCATTTTGGTTTTTGGTGGAAATAAGCCCAATGTCGATTCAATCGAACTGCATTCGATACAATCAATATTTCTCATCATTAGTTCAGTTTTTTACTGGACTATAAGGGCTTGGTTTCGATGCATTCGAACTAAGTCCGATTCCATTGAAGATGTCCTCGATTGCATCTTGATGCAATCATCAGGACCTTTATTTGACCTGTTCATTTCATACTTCCTCCAATACTCAAAGTGATAGCAACCCTGTAACATCCCAAATTTTCACGGCCAGAGTTTATACTCATGTTCGAAAAAACTGGGTGTTAATAACGTATAAATTAGATGCTTTAAAAATTGCACCATTTTTTATTTAGATCACGTTTAGTTACATTCATGAAGGTAACCATTCACGAGAATAAAATCAACTGTGTTTATTATTTCATCAGAGTAAAAGAATTCAACAAATTATCAAATATCCTCTTAATAGGAAGTTATTACATTATCAAGTTCACAGTGGAAATATAAAACTAAATTATAAAACTATCTTCTTATTCATTCAGTATAATCTTTCACAGGGAGATGGTCTTCTAAGTCTTTAATTTGTACATCACCTGCATCATCTATATGGTTGGAGAGGATCAATGACTAACTCATGTGATATTTATCCTTTAAGATTAACAATAATTCAAGAGATTCATAAAAGTAATATATGGATTCTGATATGTCTCATTCTCTACCACTACGAGAGGTATCAGCATGCGCAACTAATATATATGAATGCATGCCTAGCAAAGTGTGTGCGGCTCATCATACATAGTGATCATTATCACAATGTGGAAAGT
This sequence comes from Magnolia changhungtana, assembly GCA_030180095.1. Taxonomy (NCBI): domain Eukaryota; kingdom Viridiplantae; phylum Streptophyta; class Magnoliopsida; order Magnoliales; family Magnoliaceae; genus Magnolia; species Magnolia changhungtana. The sequence continues at coordinate 1,817,490 of JASAUF010000446.1, forward strand.
AGTTCAAAATATCTAGCTTGCCCTACGTCCCATAACAACGGAGATTCGCCGACGTGTCCAACGTTAACATGAATTTATGTGAACATCTTAAGGCGACACAATAATACGATTAGGGGATTTACGTAATACGATGTGTTCATGAAGCGACTATTTGCGACATCTAATCCCAAGAAGTGATGTAACACGTATAACAATTTACTTACATTGATTGTGCACCACACCAACCAACTCACAGAATTACGTGCTAACCAAGAGGGCTACTACTTAAAACACATTACGTCTATGATAAATATTTGAATCACTAGCCATGATACCTCTAACACATCACTTGCACTGATAGAGAGATAAATTAAATCATGGGTGTAACACCCCGATTCCCAGAACCCGAGTACACTACTCGTTTTCCGAAAACTCGAGTGTTAACCTTTAAAGTATCCCAAATTTCATGTACATTTTTTTTTTCTTTTTATCAGAGGTAAACATTCAAGCGGAATATGAGCAATCAAGTATAAGAGGAAGTCCAAATATACAAAGATAAATATTTCAAGTGGTTACCCAAAAACATTGTAACGCCCCAGATTTTTGCCAACCTGGGATTAGACGTCCTTAGGCAATAGGTCAATCCTAACGCAGGTTTAACTTCTTAAACGCTCAATTAAAGCCTCAAATCGCTCCTTAAACCATTTTCTTCACAAATCCCACCCTTCACTACCTTGTACTTTCAATTTTTCAAAGCACATTCGCCCTAGACACTACCTTAAACTAGCTAAGTAGTATAACTTGGATCACTTTATATACAAACTACAATGGACTAAGTTCCACCTCAGACGAAAATCACTTAGGATTAAATCCTTTAGAAATTTGACAAAGCGAACTAGGTGCTAAACTAGATTAGCCATGAAATCCATTTGAATCGCTTTAAATACGATCTGCAAGACCCAAAACTTGCAGAATCATTGACGCTAGGTTACCCTAAAACTTTGGATCAATCTCATTACCCGGCTGCTCACGGGAGCATCTCGAAACTTCGTATTAAGTCTAGACCGCACATCGGAAATCCGATTAACACGAAGTTAAGGAACTAGGACCGCCTCACTGGGCTTGACAACCATCTCGGAAATCAAATCCAGCCGATGTCCCACGGCTGTTCGCTTGAGTCCGGAGAGAGAGTGTGTGAAAAACACTATTCCCTTTACAAAATAAATATCTGGAATAGTGATCTGGCATCATTTGTTTGCGCATCAGTATTAAGCAACCAGACCGTCAGAATCAGACTAAATTACACCCTCGGATTAAGAAAAATTTCAGGAACATTTACATGTGCTTGGAATTTCGGATCGTGGCCCACTGACCGTTGAACTGAAAGTGGTCCGCCACGTGCGATCTGGGAATCCGATCGAGTCGAAAACATAATCCCACATAGATCCATGTGTGGTGAGCTTAAGTCTGACGTTTGGCTCAAGGAGGGCCACCAGAACCTCTCTTTTGAGCTGGAAAAGTGACGAAATACCTATATTAGCAGTAACCCTTGAACCTGAGTCTATTTTGGGAAGGTTTTAGGCTATAAAAGGACCTTAAACCCTCTCCCATTCCAGCCATACGAATTTGGATTTGAGAGAGAGAAAAGAGAGAGAAAGTGTGGGAGATCTGGGAGAAACTCCCTGCTGCTGTTCCCTGCTGCTATCGGTGCTTAACCACCTCATTCTTGCCGCTTTTTAAGCGACTCACGGCGTCATTTCTAGGTAATAAACCCTAACCCTAACCTGTTTGGGGGATTAGACAGTTGTAGGTTAGGAAATAGCTAACCTATTTCATTCTCTAGGTTGTCAAACTCCCGTATACGGAAGCTTAGCGAACCTATCGACTCCGTTACGATTCTACGACAAAAGGTGCGGACTTTAGGTGTATAGGTTATGGTTTTCAACGCTTTCAATGTCAGATAATGATAGATTCATGATTTGCATGCAATTGCACATGTACAAAATGCTTTCCGTTTTCTGTTTCGATTAGAATTGAAGAATTTAGAAATTCACATACTCTAGGTATTCGTATAAAATACCGTATACGTATTTTTTATGGAAATGTGTTTGACATGTTTATTTGTCGTATGGATATATGACGTATGGATAAAATACTTATTTGGCGAAAGGATTCGCCTAAATACATGTTTACTAATAAACACTATGTATGTAGATATACGGTATTGTAAGAAGTACCGTATACATGTATATTTTAGCGATGTGTTTGTCATGATTAATCGTCGTATAAATATATTATGTGCGTATAAAATAATTGCTTGGCGAAGGGAATCGCCGTAATACATGTTTGCTTGTATACACTATGTATGTTGAAAATGCGTATTCTAGAAAATACTGTATACGTATAAATATTGGGAGATGAATTTATCATGATTATTTGTTTGTAGTAATATATTATACATGGATAAAATACTCACTTGGCTAAAGGATAGCCCTAATACATGTTTTGCTAACATACACCATGTATGTTGTATTAGTGTATTCTAAGTGTTTGTGAAAATGACTGAATGAGTATAGAATCCTCATTCGTGCTCGCCATGACTAATTGTCATGGATTCATGATTGTTGTATTGGCGATACCCTTTTGACAAAAGGATTTGCCCTAAATCACGCCACGGCCAATAGACACCATATATGCTAAAATGTGTGGCCCAAGTGTTTGTGGAAATGACTGAATGAATATGGAACTTGGATTCCTGCTTGCCATGACTATCCGTCGTGGGTATACGCGTGTTATGATTGGGGCAACTCCCTAGTGAAAGGATTTGGCCTAATGCCTATGTGATCGACATATGTCATGTATGTTGATGCATGTTTGTTTAAGTGTTTCTTGAAATGTCTGAATGAGTAGTAGTTAGCAAATTGTAATATATAAGGGTGTTGAGATGTGATTCTCAACCTCTTTTAACTATGTGTATGATCTCCTTGGATTGTTGTGTGATTAGGAATTGAACATGTATAAACTCATGCTTGTGTTGTGATTCATAACATGCTCAACTGCTTTATGATTATAACTATGTAATGCATATGTTTAAATTTATATTTACGTTGTATGATCCGTCATGGGTGATGGGGGAGCGGAGCAACGAGTGCGTGCAATGACCTACCGGCACCCTAAACGGATAATACCATACCTTGATTGTATGAGTGGAATCTTGATCCATTCTTGCTTTATCTATCTCGCAAGTTATCATGTTTGGGGCTATGATTATAGTCCAGACAATCGGTACTGCAATTGAATTCGTGGTCGCGATTCATTTGTCACGTGAAATGTGTTCGACGAACCTGAGTCGTACTTCGGTTGGCGATAGTGGTTGGCCACGCGAAGTGCTTATGCACTTCATGTCGTTCAACTTGTTGTGCGCTCGAGCTAGCCGAGCTCGTCAAGTAACCCAATCTGTCTTATGTATGTTCACCATGTTTTGGTCGCACGCTTGAACCTAGGGTACCAAACTTACCAGTGAAATCCCTTTTAACCATGGTACCTCGATCCGCTAAGACTCATGAGCCGGGCATGGTGGTATGGGACACCGTGGTCGAGCTGTCGGCCTACGCTGGGGCCACGTGCCTCCCCATAGTGACCAGTGAGCAACTAGACTCGTGAGCCGATTATGGTGGTATGGGACACTATATTCGAGCTGTCGATACTTACGGCGAGAGCCGAGTACGGTGAGACTTGTACTCGTGCTGATGGGCGACGAGTCCTCTGTAGTATCTTCGAGTATATTCCAAGGTCTGTGATTGGCGACGAGTCTTTCACAGCAACTGGAGTATGAGTTGAGCCGAGTACGGTGAGACCTATATTCGAGCTGACGGCTAGTGATTGAGCCGAGTACGGTGAGACCTGTACTCGAGCTGACGGTCAGCAATTGAGCCGCATACGGTGAGATCTGTATCCGTGCTGACGGGTGACGAGCCCTTTGTGATGCCTTCGCTACGCCTCTCAAACTATAATATCGTATGAGATTAACTAGGACTGACGACCCTAGAATGGATCATGTTTGGGAATGATACAAGGGAGGTACCTTAGTTTTCCAATACTGCTGTTTGAAATGGACTAATAATAACTCGGTAATCATGATCATCATCGCACCGCATGTGCTTAGTAGATGTGGCGCACTGAGGGAGTTAAGCATTCGCGAACGTAAGATGAGGTCGCATGAGGGTGGTTTGGCAAGGGCATACAGCATCATGTCATTTCATTCTTGCACTTAATAAGAGTAGTTAGAATTGTTTGATTTGTACTGCTTTATCATTACTGTTTGACTGAATTGATAACATGTTAACCTATGCTTTACTGTTCCACTGAGTTGATCACTCACTCCCACGTTACGGGACGGTGTTGTACACACCAACCAGATTTGTTGAATTTCAGATGATGGCGATGCTTATGAAGCAGAGCCGGACTACTTCTATGGTGATTAGGAGGAGTTCTCCTATCATGTAACTCTCTGACGGGTCTTTGAAGACCTGGTACTGCATTGACAGAGCTATGGTACTTGGGATAGAAGATATTACACTTACACATTTGGTATATTTTAGAACTGTACTTGTAATGATTTAACCTAGTAATGTTATCACACTATGGAGACTCATCACAGTTTATATATTTTATCTATCTATCATCGTTTTCGCTTGCAATTTAACTGTCTCTGGAGTATGATATGCTGTTTTGGCTTAATCTCACTCATGTTCAATGCATGAATACAGTCAACATTCAATCATCATTCATTTTGTTGCATAAGTGATGTTCTGGAACTCGGGAGTTGAGTTTATGCTCGACCCCCGATTTTCAGGGCGTTACAAACATATACAAACTAATGTCTTAACTATTAAGATACATGAAAGTAATAAATTAAATACAAATAAAATTTGGAATAAGGAGTTGCAAGATCATCTGGCTCCTCCCATTCCATAAGGACGCCAACATCTGTGTCATATGCATCACCTGCACACTGAGTATGGTTTGATAGCGTCAATGACTATCTAGTGAGGTATAACCCCCAAGATTTATCGCAGCATCAAGATAATTAAGCACAGTTATCAGAGACAATATATAATAAATATCACGAAATGATTGTCACGGGAATTAGATAAGGTTCATCAGATATGCATTCATTAAATAAGTCATACAAGCGAATCTTGTTTAAATGCATGGATGCATGCACATACTCACGGACCTGGGGATGCACATCCAGCTGGTAAAAAGTCACCCAAGGAGAAATAGCCACCCGAAAAAGTATACAAGGTATGCCCAAGGATAGCTAGTCTCCCGGAAAAGACTATATAACGAAGTCGCCCAAAGAGGATTAGTCACCCGAAAAAGTACACAAGGTACACCTAAGGATAACTAGTCTCTTGGAAAAGACTGTAAATCATAGATCGCTCAAATAAAATTTAATCTCTCGGAAAAGACCATGAATCCTAGATCGCCCAAGGAGAATTTAATCTCTCGGAAAAGACCATAATATATGTCATGAAAATGTATGATTAGCCCAACCTTTACTGTTCCAATTTCAAGCAATTAATTTAGGAAAGCTCAAAGGTCACTGAGGGTTTAGTCACCCAGCATAGGCCGACAACTCAGGCATAGTGTCTCATTTCACTATTCTTGGTTCATTAGACTAATAAATGTGATGTTTTAAGGGTAACCCCTTCAACTAGTGGCTAATTGTAGTCCAACAAGTAGAACTTACCAACGCAAGGTTGTACAAAATAATCCATTAAAGCCATGTGGGGCAGTTATTCCATAAAAGCCGTAAGGGCCAATTATTTCACCTAACGGTGCGATAAAATGGATTACTCCTCAAAAGCCATGTAGGCACAAATGACATGCAAGGTGGTAAGTCCACGACCAAGAAATTTCATTTAATCTATTTGACAAAAAGGCCACTAGTTCAAGGACTTCCACAAACACCATAAAGTAACCTCAAGTGGCAAAACAAGCCAAGCACATTGTCAAAAATAATTACACATGTAAAGAAGAATGTTTGAGATCTATTGCATGTTCACATTTAGATATAAATCTAACCATCAATCATTATCAAGAACTACTCAATTAGAAACTAGCATATATCAACAATTTCACTAAGTATTATTTTAGGCAATAGATGAAATAAGCAAGCTATGCTAATTATCAAGATGTAGAAAAGCCTGAAGGGTGATCCTCACCTCTAGTTATGATTTTCCTGGCCAAAAGGTAAGGAAGAGGAGATGTTGGAAGAATTCCAAACTCCTCGAATTCGAGCCAACTAGGGTCTAGTCCAAGATAAGATGATCTCACCCACTAGAATGACGAGATTACGATTTCGCAATTAATATAACTCAATTCGAGATCGAGATCTCCCGACACTATATGAAATCAAGATCCCTCTCATGAAGGTTTCAGGTGCGGCTTGAGCTAAATGTGGCCAGCCTCGATTTGCACACAAATTGAGCCAACTCGGTTGAGTCAACATGACACACTAGATTTTCCTCTCTTGCCCTTATCCTTTCTCTCCCTTCTTCTTTGTTTCCTTTCTTTCTTTCTATCCTTTCAGATTTCTCTCCTTCTCCTCTCCTCTTTCCTACATTTGCCAAGATTTAATGAAACTCAGCCAGCGGTTTGACTCAACCCACGACTCAGTCGACTCGTTAGTGGCCCATGCTGTCCCACTAGCTCCCCTCCTCATCTTCTTCCTCCGTAATCTCCTTCTCCTTCTCCTCTTTCCCTGCTTTCTCTCTTCATGGCTGGACAGAGCTCGGGCTTATCCTCCATGTGCCCGGGCAGAGCCTGGCCCTGTTACAACTCAGGCCCCTACTCGAGTGAGTCAGTGTAGCGTGAACACAGTGTTACAGCTGTGCTTTCTTGGATTCCACTCTTCTCTCTACTTTCTCTCCATTTTCTCCCTTTTGTAATACATGTCTGGCAACTGGACTAAGCATGACCTGCCTCGACTCACTGCAACTCAAACTGAGCTCGCTCGACTCCATGCAGCACTACAGACGGCGCCTTTTCTCTCTCTCTCTCTCTCTCTTTTTCCTTTCTTTTTATTTTTCTCTTTCTTCGGAGTCACCTTAAAATCTGGCTACTTATAGCCATGTCTATTTTTAGGGCCTTCCACAACTAATCCCAGGGATTAGTGTGTTGTTAACATAAAGCGGCCGAGAAAAACTCTTCGTCAGGATCTATCCATTCTACTGATCGTGTGTATAGCCCACAGATTCGTCCCGGATGGACATTAGATGGGGTGGGCCACGTGAGGAATGGGTTGGATGTGTGAAGGGGTTAGTTTTATAGGATGTGGGTCAACCGTGCAGATCGGAGAAGATGACCCATGGTTAATGGCGATTTTCATTCTAGGGACCCATCTACTGATCCACATCGTTTGGATGGCTTGGATGCGTCCACATATCATTGTGGGACCCATCAGATGCTACCACATCTCTGCTTATCGAGGGGGTCCCGATATTTTCGGCCACGGACGGATTTCTCGCAATAAGGAAGAGTTCTCACGAGATCTCTTCATTCCACGAGATAGGGCATTGCTTGCCCTAAAACGGATGCCCTAGATACGTTCGGAGTTCTTTCTAGAAACGTCCCAGTGGTTGGGATCGTTCTTTCCATTATTGGAAAGATTCTTTTTGCCCTTTTTGCTAGCTGTAAGTAAATCCTAAAACAGGGTGGAAATGGATGGCCAGGATTATTCGAAATGGAAGGTTGAGATGGAGAGGCTAGTTGGTTCTGATTTTCGGTAAATTGACAGCTCAGATTTCCTGTCTCAATGAAATCCACAGATGCAGCTTACTAACGGCTAAGATCGCACCTTTACACATTCGTCACTTCATGTAATATGATCATGGCTTTGGTCAGTACATTCCCAGCTTCATGATGGACGGTTTGGATCATCCAAACATGGTCAGATGGTGGCCCACTAATTAAAACAGTGGACGACTGTTCGATAGAGCAACTTTGGGTGGGAAAACGCGTGAGAAAGAGAGAGAAAACCTCTCTTTTTCGGATATTCAACACCCGTTAGACCGATTGCACGGTCCCATGCACCAGGGTGCACACAGATTTGTGTACAAACACGGTTCAAAAGCGGGGCCCACATGATGATTGGTGAGATCTACACCAGTAGATCATTTCGGTCAGTTGATTATTTGTCTACGGTTGAATATTAGTTGAGTTCAAGGTTTAGATGGGTCTCATTTTCAGTATTAGTGATTGTTAGTGGTGTAGGTTCTATTATTAGGTTAGGGTTTAGGGTTAAGTTGTTACAACAATTCAAAAGTGGGGCCCATGTTTACGTTTTGTGAAATCCACTCCGACCGATCGATTCTAAAAGTCCAACTAGGACATCTGGCCAAGGATTAAACAAATCTATAAAGCTTAGGTGGGCCACACCTAGTCAAATTGAGTTGTTTTGATGATCTTTATTAATTCAATGGTTGGATCATCTCTAAATCTAAGCATCAATGGTTAAAAGGGTCCAAGGGTCCACTTAGCTAGGAATTAACCGGTGGATTAGGGTTTAGATATCCAAATTCCCACTCTTTATATTACTTATCATTATAAAAGTCTCATTATCATTATCATTACCATTATTATTATCATTATTATTTTAAAATTGTAGAGTCTACTTCTAAACAGAGCTGCCCTTGTAGTAGATCAACGTCTATGCGCCGTGAGCTTAGTTCTTAAAGATTTTAACTGGTTAGTGGGCCATAACACATGAACGTTTGGTTACTAAATCTTGACTTCTTGACAATTCAAATGATCCAACGGTTGGATTTACTAGAAAATGCACTAACGATATCGTTTAATGGTTGACTTGTCTAATGGGGTTATGTAGATGGATCTGGTCCGAAACTAACGATGTATGGTTCACTTGATATGATAGAGCATTATGTGAAACTTCAGTGTGATTTAATTGCCATCATTCAATCCTTTGATGGCTTAGTGTTGGTTACTTTACAATTTAGCGGATGAATGGCAAATCTTAAGGTCGATTGAGTGAATGGTCTCATTTCATGGTCAAGATGGATTTTCATGGTAACACCCGAGTAAAGAAAATTACGGGGTGTTACAATGGGAGTTTTGAAATTTCAAGACACATGCCCAAGCCTTAAAGGGAGGTAGCACAAGGCTAACATAATAAAGGAGAAAGTAGCAATAAGCTAACTTAATAAAAGAGAATATTAATAATGGCTAACTCAACAAAAGAGGAGAGTAGCAATGGCTAACTCAACAAAAGAGGAGAGTAGCAAACAAAAGGGAAGAGTAGCAAGGGCTAACTCACCAAAATTGGTAACGGCAATGGCAAGGCTTGTATCCATCGCCCCACATAAATTAATAAAGATCACGCGTAATTAACATCATACCATAATTCCCAACGGATAAATAATTGATAGTGGCAAATCAAACAAATGCGGAGAGAATTCACAGTAACATGAAAGCATGTAAAAGGCAAGGTAAATTATATCAACTCAAATTAATGCAAGCATAAAGGTATCCCTCACCTTAGCCTTAAATCTAAACCCTATGTAGATATGCATGTAGGAAAGCTTCTACACGAAAAGCTTCTACATGAATCATGATATCGCTTGGGCAATAAGGAGACACTTTGCATATGGAGAAGGAAGAGGGCGTTTAGGCTTCTCCTTCTATTTCTCTCCCTTTCTCTTTCTCTTTCTTTCTTTTTCTTTTTATTTTTCTTTCCTTTCTCTTCATCTCTCTCTCTCTCTCTATTTCTCTTTCTCTCTCTCTTTCTCCTTGGGGGTTGGGAGATTTGGCGTGTGAGTGGAGAGGGGAACGCACACCCCTTTTTAAAAGGAGTGGGCACGTGAGAGGGGTGTGTTTGATTGAGTTTCTCTAATTTTTCTATTTCTGACGATCTTTCTTTAAATCTAATTTGTCCATTGCATCAAGGTCATTGAATAGAGCCGGGGTATATGATTTTCTTGGTGATCCGAAATTTAGGCCTATCTTGAAAATTCTCCTAACAAGTGTCAAAACGAACTTGATCTCAATCAACGGTTCACACTTAATGATCAGGGCCTAATTTTGGAGAAAATGTGTAGTTAGGATAGGCAAACGGCTAGATAAAATTTGGTGGTTGATTGACGGTGAAAAACGACTAAATTTAAAATTTCACATTTTGTACCAAAATGAAGAAATTGGCTTCAACCTTCAACATTGTAGGATCATAGATTGGGGTCTAAATTTTAAATATCATCGTAGTCATATGAGACCAGAGTGTGGTCCAAATTTGAGTTGCGATGGGTGGAAGAAAGTGATTAAATTAGAAGATCCATATTTGTAAGGAGTTGGTAGGCCTTCACAAGATAGCTTCATGCCTAAGGAAAAACCTACTAAAGTATGGTCTTCATATTTCACACTTAGTATATATGATAGGTAATCCAAGTCATTCATATAAAGGGAAATATCTTACTACGACTACCCACAAGGTTTCTTCACTCGATGGACACCAAAATCAACGGTTAAGGGGATGATTTGTTAATTGGGTCACTTTTACAATGATCTAATGGCTGAAATTTTACATGAATGGTTAATTTGTGATACGTAGGCATGGTATAAAATTTCACATCAAATGGATTGTGGGAACCATGTGATCTAGAATTCAGGGGTCTAGGTTAATGGCATTTTTGTAATTATAGATGATATGAGAGTTTTAGGAAATCTAATGGTTCTACATGGTTGTAGGCACGTTTTTAAGTAAATCTTATAAAAGAACTTATATCTAAATCATTATGAATAAGGAATTATTCACCAAACTAATTAAGGGAATGTACATATATCAACCAACAGAATGAATGGTCAGATGGCATGTTAAAAATAGAAAAACTTAATAGTTAGTACTACGATCATGTATGTAAGTGGGTGTATGGTCAGTTTTGTAAATGAATGAGAAATAGGTAAAACATGTATACCGTTAGATTCAAGTGACTTGTTCACATATATAAGCTTCTCAAATTGTAGTTTTAATGGTGGGTTAAGCATATTCATAAGTGGTGAACAAGATGAACGGATCAGAATCTCAATTCGATATATGTACAAGTGGATGTTAAGATCAAGTAGTTAGTTTACTATGATCGGGTGGTCCAAACTCAGAGTAGATGGTCAAATATCTTTACCTAGCAGTGAATAGTTGACTAAATGGTTGGTTATGATAGACAAGTGAGAATACTCTAGTACATGATGATCTTATCTCAAAATCAACAGTCAGATGGCTTAATTTATGAATGGAGATTATTCCCAACAATCAGATCCATGTTGGAGAATGGATGTAAAGTTAAGATAGATAGATTGGTATCATACACATGTACATAATATGTTAAATTTCATAGTAACACTCGACAACTTTCAATACTAGGGTATTGAAAAGTTTGAGGTGTTACAAACTCAATCTTACCAGAAGATTTTAAAAGTAGTTAAGGGTAAGTTGTCACGCCCCAAACTCAGAAATTGAGCTCACGAAATTCTTGATCGCCGAATCTGACGCTGACAGCCACTATAGTACCCCATTCCCAGCCCCTGGCGTCCATGTGCTAATTTCTGATCCTGGGATCCTACAAGGAGAATTTTTAGTATAATTTTGTTTTGTAAGAAGTATAACCATAAGCATAACCGAGTCACAAAAGATCATTATGACATATCCACTAATAAAAATCATTTGAGTACAATGCTGAAAGGGAAATACATATATCAAATTAAACTCAAAAGAACTTTTGTAACATCCCGAAAAATTGAGGGTCGAGCATAAACTCAACTCTCGAGTTCCAGAACATCACTTATGCAACATAGATAATGATGATTAAATGTTGTCTGTGTTAGTATAATAAACATGAGTGAGATTCTACCAAAACAGTAATTCATACTCCAGATCCATGTATAAAACGTAAGCGGAAGACTAAAAGGTGTATATAGATATATATATAAAACAAAACATTCTCGATCTCCAGAGTATGAACACTAACTGAGTCACCGAATATATACATGTTAGTTCTGAATCAAAAATGTCAAAATAGTACAACTGAAATTATCACCAGAGTCAGTAGCCCCGTAAGCACGGATGACTATCTGAAAAGCCTCCGGCGCATGTAAGAGAACTCCTGATCGTCATAGAAGTCGGGCTCAGTCTCCTATGCTCCAGTGATACCTGCATCTGATACAAGGTCTGGTGGGTGTTTTAAAACACCATCCCTTAACATGGGAGTGAGTAGCTAACTCAGTAGAATAATAAAGCATAGGTTAACATGTTATCGACTCAGTTAAGCAGTAATGATAAAGCAGTACAATCAAACACTCCTAACTACTCTTGTTAATGCAAGTATGAATGCAGTCATAATGGATGCCCTCACCACACCCTCCCTCGTGCGACACCATCTTATGTTCGCGACATGCTTTCATCCCTCAGTGCTCCACATCTTCCAGGCACATGCAATGCATGATGAGCATGATTACCGAGTTTTTATTAGTCCAATTCAAATAGCAGGATTGGGAAACTAAGTACCTCCCTTGTATCATTCCCAAACATGATCCATTCTAGGGTCGTCAGTCCTAGTTAATCTCAGACGATGGGTGTTTTCTAGGTCACTGCAAAGGCTGTCAGGGCTGTTACGCACAAAGGTTGCACCACTCCCCCATCACCTCTTTAACGATTCATCACTATACAAAAACAGGCTTAGTTCATACTCCACACACCGCGGTAAAACTCATCGCCTCAGCGCAAATTCAGAGTATGCTCGAGGTCACTCCACTAACGTCCTACCAACTGGCAGTCTATTTTCGAAGCTCGACTAGTCCACTTATTGACAATGGGACCCGGATGCAACCCGACTGGGGACCACAGCCAGGCTACGCCAGTGTAGGCCGACAGCTCGAATATAGTGTCCCATACCACCATAATCGGCTCACGAGTCTGGTTGCTCACTGGTCACTAAGGGGAGGCACGTGGCCCCAGCGTAGGCCGACAGCTCGACCACGGTGTCCCATACCACCATGCCCGGCTCATGAATCTTAGCGGATCGAGGTATCATGGTTAACGGGATTCCACTGGTAAGTTTGGTACCCTAGGTTCAAGCAATAGTGACCGAACATGGTGAACATACATTAGACATATCAGGTTACTTGACGAGCTTGACTAGCTCGAGCACACAATCAATTGAACGACATGAAGTGCATAAGCACTTCGTGTGGCCTAACCACTATCGCCAACCGAAGTACGACTCAGGTTTGTCAAACACATCTTACGTGGCGACATGAATCTCAGCCACGATCTCAAATCTGGTACCGATTGTCTGGACTATAGACATAGTCCCAAACTCAATCAATCCCTATTCGTAGCATGTGGAGTAAAGCATGATAAACAAAGTAATTCAAACATGTTAGTAAGCATGTCATAAAGCATGTTATAAAGCGTGTTACAAGCATGTTATAAAGCACTACATAATTAGGAATATCAACACATATATTGCACAAGTAAGCGGTTTAAGTAAACAACCTCATGGAGGAAGTCATACATGTCTCTAAGGTAGTTAAGAATCCCATCTCAACACCCACCTAAAGCATCATCATCCAAACACTTACTCACTCAAGCATTTTCACAAACACTTAGCATACACTATTTCAACATACATAGTGTATGTTAGCCAAACATGTATTAGGGCAAATCCTTTCACCAAACAAGTAATTTATGCATAAATAATATGTTCATACAGCAAATAATCATGACAAACACATTTCTAAAATTTATACATATACAGTACTTTCTAGAATACACTATTTTTACATACATAGTGTATATTAGCAAAACATGTATTAGGGCAAGTCCTTTCCCAAATAAGTATTTTATCCATGCATACTATATTCATACAAAAAATAATCATGTCAAATATATTTCCAAAATTTATACGTATACAGTACTTTCTACAAATACCTAGAGTATGTAAAATTCTATATTCTACGTCTTTAATCGAAACAGAAATCAGAAAGCACTTTGTACATGTGCAATTGCATGCATATCAAGAATCTATCATTATCTGACATTAAAAGTGTTGAAAATCATAACCTATACACCTAAAGTCCTCACCTTGTGTCGTAGAATCGTAACGGAGTCGATAGGTTTGCTAAGCTTCCGTATTCGGCAGTTTGGTAACTTATAGAATGAAATAGGTTAGCTATTTCATAACCTACAACTGTCTAAACCCCAAAACAAATTAGGGTTAGGGTTTCTTACCTAGAAATGACGCCGTAATTGCCAGGAAAGCGATGGAATAGGACGGTGCAGCTTGTGTAGCGGCAGGGGAGCATGGCAGAGAGATTCTCCCACACTTTCTCTCTCTTTTCTCTCTCCTCTCTCTAGGGTTTCTCTCAAATTCATATGGCTGTGAGAAAGAGGTTTCTAAGGTCCTTATATAGCCTAAAAAGACACCGAAATTGACTTATGGTCAAGGTATACTTAAGTTATAACCAAAGTGAGCTGGTTTCAGCTCAACGGAGGACTTCTAGCGGCCCCCCTTGAGCCAAAGGTCGGACTTAAGCTCACTGACACCGGATTTACATTTAGTTAAGTTTTCATTTCGGTCGGATTTCCAGATCGTACGTGGCGGACCAGTTTCAGTTCGACGGTCAGTGGATCTCGATCAGAGATTTCGAGTACATGGATATGTTTATGAATTTTTTCCTAATCCGAGGGTGTATTTGGGTCAGATTCTGACGGTCTGGTTACTTAAAACTGATCCGTAAGTAACAAGTCTCAAATTACTGTTCAAGATATTTATTTTGGAAAGAAAACAAGTGTTTTCACACTCTCTCGCTCCGGACTCAAGCGAACAGCCGTGGGACACTGTCTAGATTTGATTTCTGAGATGGTTGTTAAACCCAGCGAGGCGGTCCTAATTCCTTAACCTCGTATTATTCAGACTCCCGATGTGCGGTCCGGATCTAATACGGAGTTTCAACGTGCTCCCGAGAGCAGTCGGGTAATGAGATTGATCCGAGAATTTAAGGTAACCTAGCGTCAATGATTCTACAAGTTTTGGGTCTTGCAGATCGTATTTAAAGCGATTCTAGTAGATTTCGTAGCTAATCTAGTTTTGTACTTAGTTACTTTATCTCATTTCTAAAGGATTTAGTCCTATAAGATTTCTGTCTGAGGTGGTACTTAGTCCTTTGTAGTTTGTATATAAAGTGATCCAAGTTATACTACTTAGCTAGTTTAAGATAGTGTCTAGGGTGAAAGTACTTAGAAAAATTGAAAGATCATGGTGGTGAAGGGTGGGATTTGTGAAGGAAATGGTCTTGAAAAGGGATTTGAGGCTTTAATTGAGTGTTTGAGAAGTTAAACCGGTGTTAGGATTGACCCATCGCCTAAGGAAGTCTAATTCCATGTTGGGAAAAATCCGGGCTGTTACAACTTTGGCACGCACTCATGCATCAACGCTGCCATGACCTAACATCACCTGCATTCAACGGTCATGCATAAGCTTATATAAAACTTAGAGAGTGGTGTACGTGTGTGTGCAAAGTATGTGTCAAGCATACAATACTGGAAAGTCCATAAATTATACAATAACACAGTATGCAGAATTGTTGGAAAGTCCATAAATATCATCGACCTCATCTAGATAATACAATGCAAATTGGCTATGCAATGCGGAGTCATAATAAACCAAATACCATATGCTGGGGATGCAATGTAGTATGCAATTTCTGGCGAGTCCACAGATACCATTAGCCTTATCCAGGATATGGAATACAAAACGTAGTAAACCAAATGCCTTATACTGAGGATACAATGCAGTATGCAGTGCAAAAGAAATAACTAAGTTGGAGCATGTACTTAGGATGGTAGTTCGTGGTATCACAAGATGAGGGGTTTATCACAAGGGACTTCTATCCAAACTAGTCTCATACCTAATTTGGATAGCGAGACTAAATGTGCTAAACTCCATATCTCAAGTTAGTCGCGTACCTAACCAAAATCTTGGCCATCACAAAGGTACACATAGTGATTTAGTTACGCACCACCAGCCCGAGTGGATAATGAATGAATGAATGAATGAGTCAAATGAAAACTCCTATTTAGTAGGTCCACATATCAGTACTGTACATCTCTGGGATCATCACCGGGGTCTAATGCACTCCACATCAACTGCCCCTCCCCCAGGCACACAGCCATGTGAGCGTAAGAGACCTCACTACCCGCCTGGCTAGTAGTCAGTCAATACCTACCCGGCTCGTCAGTAGTGGACCCATTTTCGAGCCAGTCAAACTCAGCCTATCTTTGCCCTTACCCTATGGTGGGTAAGGCCACACCCCCTTCCAATCGACCCCGACACAGTGGGAGACGCGACCTACTAGTATTTGGCACTCGGGCGCTCATGTATCCACTTGGTCTAGACGTTGGAGCATCCCCTGGCCTCAGGGGTTTAGAGACTTTCACTCACGGACATCGAACGTGCCCATATGATAGAACCAAACATTTTCGGTATCCCATTTGGCCATCCATGATAAGCCTGTGGAGGCCGTAGCACTGATGTCGCTAGGGCAATTAGTCACAAAATGCGAGATGCATGAGTTATACTATCTAATCATGCATCAAACCTGTGCATATCGAGAGCTCATGTGGGGCAACTCCGTCTCAGAAGGAGTCACATAATAAACCAGCCTAATTGTATATGCTATGATCAATCACTCCTCATAATAAGCATACATATGATGCATATGGGCATACATCATGATGTAATAAAGTACATAGACATGATTATCTAATAAGGCAGACAACAATAATCCACAATCGACCATCACCGGCATGTCACATTGTAACGCCCTGAAATTCGAGGGTCGAGTAACAACTCAACTCTCGAGTTTCAGATCATCACTTATGTAACATAGATGATGAAGATTGAATGTTTTATGTGTTAGCGTAATAAACATGAGTAATATTATACCAAAATAGTAATTCATACTCCAGATCAATTATATAAAGGCAAGCAGAAGACTGAAACTGTATATATAAGGTATGTAAGGAAACAAAACCATCATGATCTCCAGAGTATTAACATTAACTGAGTATCCATATACATGTATTGTTTCTGAATCAAAAGGGCAAAATACAACTAAAAGATAGATCCTGAAATCCCCGCGATCCAGTCGGCCTAAGCAATGTCGTCAGAGTACTGCATATATGAGAACTCGTCCTGGTCCTTATCGTAGTCTGGCTCCGCCTCCTGAATCGACGTCTCATCTATACCTGAGACAGAGGCTGGTTGGTGTGTACAACACTGTCCCGTAACGTGGGAGTGAGTAGCTAACTCAGTGGAACAATAAAGCATAGGTTAACATGTTATCAATTCAGTCAAGCAGTAATGATAAAGCAGTACAATCAAACAATCCTAACAACTCTTATTAAATGCAAGTATGAAATGACATGATGAATGCCCTTACCGAACCACCCTCATGTGACACCATCTTACGTTCGCGAATGCGTTCATCCCTCAGTACTCCACATCTACCAGGCACATGCAGTGCGATGATGAGCATGCTTACCGAGTAGTTATTAGTCCATTTCAAACAGCAGTATTGGGAAACTATGGTACCTCCCTTATATCATTCCCAAACATGATCCATTCTAGGGTAGTCAATCCTAGTTAATTTCATACGATGGTGAGTTTTTAGGTCGCTGTAAAGGCTGTCAGGGCTGTTATGCCCAAAGGTTACACCACTGCCCCATCACCTTTTTAACGGTTCATCACTATACAGATACATGCTTAGTTCATACTCTATACACTGCAGCAAAACTCGTCGCCTCACTACAAATTCAGAGTATGCTCGAGGTCACTATAAAGGGCTGCCAGGGCTGTTATGCACAAAGGTTACACCGCTCCCCCATCACCTTATCAATGTAGGCTGACAGCACGAATATAGTCTCCCATACCACTATAATCGGCTCACGAGTCTGGTTGCTCACTGGTCACTATGGGGAGGCATGTGGCCCCAGCGTAGGCCGACAGCTCGACCATGGTGTCCCATACCACCATGCCCGGCTCATGAGTCCTAGCGGATCGAGGTACCATGGTTAACGGGATTTCACTGGTAAGTTTGGTACCCTAGGTTCAAGCAGTAGCGACCAAACATGGTGAACATACATTAGACATATCGGGTTACTTGACGAGCCTGACTAGCTCAAGCGCACAATCAATTGAATGACATGAAGTGCATAACCATTTCGCGTGGCCTAACCACTGTCACAAACTGACGTACGACTCGGGTTCGTCAAACACATCTTACGTGGCGACATGAATCTCAACCACAATCTCAAGTCTGGTACCGATTGTCTGGACTATAGACATAATCCCAAACTCAATCAATCCTTATTCATCGCATGTGGAGTAAAGCATAATAAAAAAAAGTAATTCAAGCATGTTAGTAAGCATGTCATAAAGCATGTTATAAAGCATGTTATAAAGCACTACATAAATAGGAATACAAACACATATATTTCACAAGTAAGCGGTTTAAGTAAACAACCATATGAAGGAAATCATACATGTCTCTAAGGTAGTTGAGAATCCCATCTCAACTCCTACCTAAGGCACCATCATCCAAACACTTACTCTCACAAGCATTTTCACAAACAATTAGAATACACTATTTCAACATACTTAGTGTATGTTAGCAAAACATGTATTAGGGCGAATCCTTTCACCAAGCGAGTATTTTACGCACATATGATATATTCATACAACAAATAATCATGCCAAAAACACTTCCAAAATATATACGTATACAGAACTTTCTACAATACACTATTTCTACATACATAGTGTATATTAGCATAACATGTATTAGGGCAAATCCTTTTGCCAAATAAGTATTTTATCCATATATCATATATTCATACAACAAATAATCATGTCAAACACATTTCCAAAATATATACATATACGGTATTTTCTATGAATACATGGAATATGTAAAATTCCATATTCTACGTCTTTAATCGAAACAGGAAACAGAAAGTATTTTGTACATGTACAATTGCATGCAGATCATGAATCTATCATTATCTGACATTGAAAGCATTAAAAACCGTAACCTATACACCTAAAGTCCTCACCTTTTACCGTATAATTGTCACGAATCTGATAGGTTTGTTAAGCCTTCGTATTCGGCAGTTAGGTAGCCTAAAGAATGAAATAGGTTAGCTATTTTATAACCTATAACCTTCACACCTCAAAACAGATTAGGGTTAGGGTTTCTTACCTCAAAACGAAGTCGGAATCGCTGGGAAAGCAATGAGAATCAGGTGGTGCAGCTTGTGTAGCGGCAGGGAATGGTAGTAGGAAGATTCTCCCACTTCTCTCACTCTTTCTCTCTCTTTTCTCAC
This sequence comes from Magnolia changhungtana, assembly GCA_030180095.1. Lineage (NCBI taxonomy): Eukaryota > Viridiplantae > Streptophyta > Magnoliopsida > Magnoliales > Magnoliaceae > Magnolia > Magnolia changhungtana. The sequence goes on from JASAUF010000446.1 coordinate 1,836,922, forward strand.
TTCTCTCTCTAGGATTTCTCTCAAATTCGTATGGCTGTGAGAGAGAGGGTTTTAAGGTCCTTATATAGCCTAAAAACTCTCCAAAGTAGACCTAATGTCAAGGTATACTTAGGTTATAACCAAAGTGACATTGTTTCAGCTCAACGAAGGACTTCTGGCGGGCCTCCTTAAGCCAAAGGTCGGACTTAAGCTCATCAACCTTGGATCCAGGTAAAGTTAAGTTTTCGTTTCAGTCGGATTCCTAGATCACGCTTGGTGGACCAGTTTCAGTTCAACGGTCAGCGGGTCTCGATCCGAAATTCCAAGTACATGCATATGTTTATGAAAAATTTCCTGATCCAAGGGTGTATTTGGGTCAGATTCTGACGGTCTGGTTGCTTACAAATTGACCGTAAGTAACAAGTTTCAGATCACTATTCAAGATATTTATTTTGTAAAGAAAACAAGTTTTTTCACACTCCCACGCTCCGGACTCAAGCGAACAGCAGTGGGACACTGTCTGGGTTTGATTTCCGAGATGGTTGTCAAGCCCAGTGAGACGGTCCTAAGTCCTTAACCTCGTATTATTCGGATTTCCGATATGTGGTCCAGACCTGATACGGAGTTTCAATGTGCTCCCGAGAGCAGTCGGGTAATGAGTTTGATCCTAAACTTTAGGGTAACCTAGCGTCAATGATTCTACAAGTTTCGGGTCTTGTAGATCGTATTTAAAGCGATTCAAATAGATTTCATGGCTACTCTAGTTTAGCACTTAGTTAACTTTGTCAAATTTCTAAAGGATTTAATCCTAAGTGATTTCTGGTCAAGGTGGTACTCGGGTCTTTGCACAGAAATTTATGAGTCGTTACAATCTACCCCCTTAAACAAAAATTTCATCCTTGAAATTTATACGTTTTCGTACTCCTCGAGAATCTGAGGGTAGTTCTTTCTGACCTCGGCCTCTGTCTCCCACGTAGCCTCCTCTTCTGAATGATGCATCCATAGTACCTTCACAAGTGAAATGACCTTGCTACGCAGTACCTGCTCCTTCCTGTCAAGTATACGCATCGGATGCAGCTCATATGTAGCATCCTCGCTCAGTTGTACCTACTCCTATCTGATGATATGTGAAGGATCAAGAACGTACTTCTTCAGCATAGATACATGAAATACTTTGTGTACAGCTGCAAGTGGTGTGGGCAAAGCGAGACGATTGCCACAACACCCACTCGATCCAGTATCTGAAACGGACCGATAAACCTCGGTGTGGGCTTCCCCTTCTTCCCAAACCGAAGGACTCCCTTCATAGGGGAAACTCGGAGGAATACATGATCACTGACCTCGAACTCAAGCGGTCGCCGCCTCGTATCAGCGTAACTCTTCTGCCTGCTCTGCGCTGTAAGAAGTTGACGCCTGATAATGTCGACCTTATCTGTGGTCGCCTGTACCAACTCTGGGTCAATCAGACTACGCTCACCAACCTCAGCCCAAAAATGCGGTGCTCTGCAAGGACGACCATACCGGGCCTCATATGGTGTCATACCAATACTCGCCTGGAAGCTGTTGTTGTAAGTGAACTCTGCATAAGGAAGATAGTCATCCCAACTGTCCTTGAAGTCCAACACACATGCTCGCAACATATCCTCTAGAATCTGATTCACTCGCTCTGTCTGCCCGTCAGTCTAAGGATGAAACGTCGTACTGAACTTCAACTTCACACCCATCACTTCCTGGATACGAGTCCAGAAGATAGATGTGAACTGAGTGTCTCTGTCCGATACGATCTCTAAAGGAACTGAAAGGGCCTAGCTATATGCCCTAGAGGGAGGTGAATAAGGCAATGCCAAATAAAACTTAAAACAGTAGAATAATAAAAGATATAAATAACAATGCTGAAATAATACTCTCAAAACATATGAAATATGAGAATGATACTAAATCAGTTCTAAGGATAACCTTACACCAAAAACCAATGGCTTATGGTAGGACAACCTTATTTGTAGAACGATCTAGAAAACACAAATGATATGGAAAATAAATCATGAATAACTTAAAGAAATAAATCCTAAGTTATTACACCATTCAACCACACTTGCTTGAAATGAAAATTACAACATTCATCCATAAAAGCAATTCACAATACTGAAGGAATAAATGAATAAAGAAATCAAGCACATCCACAACACAACGATATATAGTGGTTCGCCTGTGTGTTCACCAACTGTTAGCTAACAGCCACACAGAATGCTACTCCACTCCTAATATCCTCACACAGGGGATATTAGCATGCACTATCAAAATAGGTTTTCACATGTTCACCTAAAACCTTTACAATTGTGTCTTTTTATCTCAGGCTTAACAATCCAAAAACCCCCACAATCTGAGTTTTCTGGCTCTCCTCAAATAACCAAAACAATGAGATTTTTCTAGCAAATCTTAAACAAAACCAGAGAAAGTAAATTACAAAGTAAAATACCTGGATCTCCTTTTGAAGTAGCTCAGTAGAACCAATCAGAGTAGATGAATGATACGTCGTTCAATGTACAATACTCACATAGAGAATGGTTCTATGTCTAATTAATTTTAGATTAAATCAAGAAGAGCAAGGTCTATTTAATTTTGATCCCAGAAGAAGGAATATCACAAATTCCTCTTTTCTAAATAAGATTGGAATATGGATCAAAATCACAATAGAAAAATGCTAACAAAAGGAATATTAAATATGCACAATAGCTTAAAAAATAATCACAACTTATCTCAGAGTATAGCCTTAAATCGCTTGAATTGAATGGAATGGAATGAATAAACTCTGAAATTCGTGCATTATTTATAGCCTGAAAAATCCCATCTTCGACTGGTCTTAGGATCCTAGGACTAGTCGTAGCATCAAAGATTTTGAAAGATTTCTGAGGGATTAGATTAGTTGTTCTCATGACTGGTCTTAGGTAGCCTACGACCGGTCGTGGACCACCTACGACTAGTCGTGAGACACCTACGACTGGTCGTGGGCCTCGAGATAGGTTGCTGGAGTTCGAGTCGTAGGACTACGACCAGTCGAAGGATGAGTCGTAGGACTTCCGAGGACTGGTCGAAGCAAGTCCAGGACTGGTCGAATGACAACCAGGAAAATCTGAAAATCTGTAACAACCTAGGACTGGTCCTGAGAAACCTAAGACTGGTCGTAGCAGACCTAGGACTGGTCTTAGATCAGTCACACCAAGTAAATTAAAATATTCGGATTATGTATCCAGAATGACTTATCATAAGACCAACCTAAGGTCAAACAAACCTTGAAGTGAGATGGACATTGAAGTCTTGAAGGTCCGTATTCTCAGATGATCTTGAAGTAGAAGCTTGAGTCGAGTTGATGGTCTTTCTCGAGCTTGGTACATTCTTGACTTGTCTTGATGAAGTCTTCTAATCTTGAACTTGTTAGAAGCAAACTTGAAGTCTTCTATTCTTGTAGACTTCATTCATGACATGTCTTGCAAACATTCTTCATTTATGATCTTGTCTTGAAAACATTCTTCATTCATGATCTTGTCTTGAAGTAGTGTGTAGTCACAAACAAGAAACACAAGAAGTACAAGACATATAGGTTTTGGCACTATAAAATTTGACAACCAAAGGGATATGAAATCATAGCACTAACAATCTCCCCCTTTGTCAAATTTGTGACAAAACGCATTTATAAATATAAGAGTCAAATGAAGAAAGAATCATGAGCCATCAGAGTGAAAAAAAATACTCTACTCCCCCTAAGTGAGTAGAAACAATCAACCATATTCAAGTACTCACTCTCTCCCTTTCTCCCATTCTCCCCCTTTCCATACTACTCCCCCTTTTTGTCACAAAATGACAAGGGAAGGCCAAAGAAGAGAAGAGAACACCATATGAAGAGTCAAGATTTAATTATCAAATTAGTACAACACTTCAATGTCATCAATCCAAAACATACAACCAAAGTCATCAATCGTAATAATAATACAGAATCCATAAAAATAAAAAGGATAATCCACCTAATCAGATCCAGATGAAGGAGCAAGGATGGTTGGATCAATCTGATGTAAACCCCTATTAATGCGACGAAGATATTTTCACATATATTTAAATTGCATATCATGGGCTACACTCGAGTTATTAACCTTCTCCTCCAATGCACTTAGACGTGCATCATAACCAGAAGATGGATCGTAATCAGAACCATTTTGGGAGTCAGTTTCAATGTCTTCAAATATATCATCCATATTTATATCAGCCTGTGGAGGAAGATCAGCAGCTTCCCCTTCATTTCCTGCTTCAGCACCTTCACCACCACCTTCATAGAATTGACCAGGAAGCAAATTCAACTTCATCTTATTTAAATTAGTATTATTGAATAAAAGATGATGAATTGGTGCCTCATTCTCAGGTAAAGCAACGAGCATATTTGTAGCTAAACAAGTCATAAGATAACTAAATGGAATATCACTATGACCCGGATGAAGACGAAACTGAATGATAAAATGACATATCAAAGAAGGTAAACAGACAACAATGCCGGACACAACATAGTGCAATACCCGAACCATGAAGGTAGTTAACTCAGTTTTATTGCCTGACCGAGGATACACGTTTGAAGTGAAGATCCGGTGCAAAACTCTATATCTGGGTAATAAAAATTTTGAGGGGAGCACATTTCCTTTGTGCGTCTAATGCACTTCCATATTGCATAAATCTCTTGTCAACATTTGTTTTTCTGATTTTGATGGTTTGTCATATAATGTATGAATTGGAATACCTTCATCTTTGACAGGTATATCCATAATACCTAATATCAAATGTCGATCTATTAAAAATTTCCCTTCTCTAGTAGCAATTGAGAACATTAAATTATCAAGGGAAAAATCAGAGATACATGCAACCATAGATTGTGCAATGGATTGGTATACAGGCCCACCCCAAAACAAAATGTTAGTCCAGCCAATAAATTCAAGGAGAGGTGTAATCTCAAATAATTCAATGTGACTAAGACTTACAGGACGCTCAACGATAACTTTATGGTTACGTAAATCCCGTACATCATTGGGATCATCTTTGGGTAACCGAAGGTGCCGTTTTGTTATAGATGTAGATCTAGATGAAGATGGACCACGGGATGTTTTCTTTTTCCCTCTAACATCCATTTTCAACAAGATTTACCAAGGAGCAAGCACAAAGAACACAAGAGGTGGTGGGTTTCTCTAGATCAGATTTTTAGAGAGAAAACCTTAAACAATCGACAAAAGACGAGATCAAGCTTATGGAATTTACAAATCAAAGCATAGAATGCATAAATCTTCATTAAAAATGAAGAAAAATGACTTATCTTGAAGAAAATCACGAGATCTCAAGACTGGTCGAGCCACGACTCGTCGAAGGAAGAAGAGGAAATGAAGAACAAAGTAATTTTTTCCAAATTATATGATGCTCACGATCTCTACGACCGGTCGAGTGCAGTCTACGACCGGTCGAGTCAGGATCGGTCGTGTATGGCGAGGGCCGGTCGAGCATCGACAAAAATAAATATTTTTATGCAAAAATTGAAATTTATACACTTATAATACACTATGATACATGCAGACAAGTATATTCAATTTAAAATGCACATACCAAGATCAAATTTCACTTTAGTAAACCTGCTTTTGTCGAGCGGTTTAGTAAATATATCAGCAAGTTGGACATTGGTTGGAATATATTCCAAAGAGATAGCTTTTTCTTCAACTAATTCACGAATGTAATGATACCTAATGTCAATATGCTTAGTACGCAAATGCTGAATTGGATTTTTGGAAATATTGATAGCATTGGAATTATCACAATGTAAGATCATTGAATCTTGATTAATTCCATAATCGCTTAACATGCATTTCATCCATACGAGTTGTGTACATGCATATCCTGCTGCGATATACTTAGCCTCAGCAGTGGAAAACGATATTGAACTTTGCTTCTTGCTAAACCAAGAAACCAAACAATTTTCAATGTAAAAACAACCACCACTGGTTGATTTTCTATCATCAATATTACCAGCCCAATCAGCATCAGAATACCCAACTAATTTAACATTAGTATCAAAAGGATACCAAAGACCCAAATTAGTTGTACTTGCGACATATCTAATAATCCGTTTGACAGCAGTAAGATGTGAATCTTTAGGATTAGACTGATATCTCGCACAAATACCAACGGTAAAAGCGATATCAGGTCTACTAGCAGTTAGATATAATAAACTACCAATCATACTACGATATAGCTTAGGATCTACATCTTTACATGCAGAGTCTTTTGAGAGTCTCAAGGTTGTACTCATAGGAGTATCAAATTTTTTACCATTTTCAAATCTAAACGTTTTAACCAAGTTTGTAGCATACTTGGTTTGAGAAATGAAGATTCCATCAGGTTATTGTTTTACTTGTAACCCTAGGAAATAATTTAGTTCACCAACCATGCTCATTTCGAATCTTGATTTCATCAACTCTGCAAACTCAATAGACATGTTAGAACAAGTTGATCCATAAATAATATCGTCTACATAGATCTGAACCATTAAAATCTCATTATTATGTTTCTTAACAAATAGCGTCTTATCGACACTTCCCACTTGAAAACTATGACTAAGTAAGAATTTAGTCAATTTTTCATACCATGCCACAGGCGCTTGTTTGCACCATAGAGAGCCTTTTTGAGACGAAATACATGATCAGAAAGCTTGGGGTCTTCAAACCCTGAGGGTTGTTCTACATAAACTTTTTCATGTAAATCACCATTTAAGAAGGCACTCTTTACATCCATCTGATAAATTTTAAACTTTCTAAAGCAAGCGATGGAAATAAAAAGTCTGATAGATTCAAGGTGAGCGACTGGAGCAAAGGTTTCATTGTAATCGATGCCTTCAATCTGAGTGTACCCTTGTACAACCAGTCTAGCCTTGTTTCGTATAATATTTCCAAGTTCATCAAACTTGTTTTTAAAGATCCATTTTGTTCCAATAATGTGTTTATCTTTAGGTCTAGGAACAAGATACCAGACATCATTACGAACAAATTGATTAAGTTCATCCTGCATAGCTACTATCCAATTTTCGTTAGAAAGAGCTTTTACATTGACCGGTTCTATTTGAGATGTAAAACAAACATAATTGCATATGTTTTCAAGTTGTATGCGTGTACGAACTCCAGTGAGAGGGTTTCCAAGGATTTGATTAGTTGGATGATCTTTGACAGTCCTAGGTTCAGATTGAGATGAAGAGGTATCTTGATTTTCGATTATAAGAATTTCATCATCATTCGAACTGAGCAAGTGTATTCAAATGATCATCAATGACCACATTGATGGACTCTTGAATCACACCTGTTCTTTTATTTAGAACCCTATAGGCTCGACTGTTTAAGGAATATCCAAGGAAAATACCTTCATCACTCTTCGTATCAAAATTTTCCAAATTTTCACGATCTCGTAAAATGTAACACTTACTGCCAAAAATTGAAAGTATTTGACAGTAGGTTTCTTTTCGAACCATAACTCATAAGCAGTCTTATTTTCAGATTTACTAGTATAAACACGATTAATAATGTAGCAGGCAGTATGAATTGCTTCGGCCCAAAGATTTTTGGAGAGCTTCATACTATTTAACATGACATTAGCCATATCCTGAAGCACTCTATTTTTTCTCTCAACTATACCAATTTGTTGAGGAGTTTTGGGCGCAGAGAATTCATGTGATATTCCCTGATCACTACAGAATTTCTCAAAACTACTATTTTCGAATTTAGAACCATGATCACTACGAATCTTATAAACTTGAGAACCTTTTTCATTTTGGATTCGTTTGATGATCTTCTTTACTTCATCTAGGGTTTCAGATTTGTCTTTTAAGAACGATACCTAAGTAAATCTAGTAAAGTCATCTATGATAACCAAGATGTATTTTTTCCCACCTCGACTCTCCATTCTGGTTGGTCCAATGAGATCCATGTGGAGAAGCTTGAGAGGTCTAGATGTGGTATTGGAGTTCACTTTCTTGTGAGAGCTCCTAATCTGTTTGCCCAACTGGCATTCACCACATATTTTGTCTACTTTTTGTAATTTGGGTAGACCTCTTATAAGTTCTCTTTTGCTCAATCTAAATAAGTTCCGGTAGTGTACATGTCCAAGGCGTTTATGTCATAATTCAGTCTCATCAGTATGGACCATGTAACACGATTGAGTAGATGAGCTTGCATTACTAACGATGTAGCAGTTTCAGATGTTCTCACCGACAGTTAATATAATGAACCCTCTTTATTAACAATCTCACAACCTTGATTAGAAAACTTTACATTATGATTGTTGTCGCATATCCGAGATATACTCGTAGGTTGTGTTTCAAGCCCTCAACATATAATACATTTTTAAATAAGGGAAGGTTATAAAGCCGAACCGTACCTTGGCCAATGATTTTGCAATTGCTTCCATCACCAAAAGTGACCTGACCCATCATCCTATCTTCAAGATCGGTGAATAAAGCTTTGTCGCGTCATATGTCCTGGAGCAACCATTGTCAAGGTACCCTTTGAATGGCTTGTAGCTTTGAAAGCGGTGTGGGCAACCAAGCAATCAACTTTAGGAACCCATTTCAATATTGTTTTGGGTTTAGGAGTGTAGTTGGACTTTTTCTGTCTATTGTTATATGAATGACCTATATAGTTAAATTTTAATAGCACCTTGAGAAGATCAATAATCTTTTCAACCAAAGGATTTTGGTTTTGAAGATTGAAGTTGGCATGGCTATTTTTAGATTTTTAAAAGGTCCTTGAATTTTTTGAAAAACCTTGATAAGTATACTTTACTTTTGAGTTCGAAGACTCTCCTTTCACAAACTTAGGAGCAGTATTCTTTTGTTTAGGAGAAGTATTCTTATCATAGCCCAACCCGGATCTATCGCCACATTTTCTCGATCTGAATAACAATTTTTCTAATTTAAGATCACCTTGGGCATATCTCCAAGTGTCTTTTAAACTCAAAAGAGAAGCTTCTTCATTTTTGAGTTTCTCGTTCTCGGTTTTCAAATCATCAACTTGGGAGGTTTTGATTTTTAAATCACATTTGGTCTTTTCAAAAAAATCAGAAATATGAGATTTTTCTAAGACAAGAGACTCATAATCTTCTTTAAGTTTAGAAAATTTTTCCTTTTGTAATTTAAGCTTGACAGCAATTTTACAACTCTGCTTATAAAGGGCATTGTATGCATCCTGAAGATCATCTTCATTGTCACAATCACTCTTCAGATTCTCTTCGCTAGTTACTTCATCATAATCTGAAAAAGTGACTTTGGCTAGAGTCATAAGGGCTTTAACATTATCTCCCGACTTGTTTTGAAAATCTTCTGATTTCGAAGAGGATTCCGAATCAAATGATTCATCCCAAGTAGCCAACATACTCTTCCTTTTTTATTTGTCCTTTTTAGGACATTTGTTAGCCAAGTGCCCATACTCTTGACAGTTGTAACATTGATTATCTTTCAAAGATTTTCGAGCTCTAGGTTTAGATTGTCTCTTATCGTTTGATTTTTGAAAATCTCCTTTTTTCTTATTTATTAAAATTTTATAAAACATTTTTACAAAAAGTGCCATATCATCTTCGGAATTTTCAAAGTCTGAAGTGCTCTCTTGTGGAATATTTTTAGATGACTTGAGAGCAATTGATTTTCCTTTTAGAGCTTTAAAGTTCAATTCGTAGGTCTGTAAAGAACCAACTAGTTCCTCAACCCTCATGTTATCCGTATCACGAAGTTCCTGAATTGCGGTTACTTTTGAATTGAACCGTTTAGGAAGTGAGCATAGTATATTTGCACAAACTTTACTTTCTGGGATTCTATCACCAAGACCCCACATTGAGTTTACAATGTCATTCAATCTAGTGTAGAAGTCCATAAACATTTCATTCTCCTCCATATGAATTTCTTCAAATTTAGTTGTGAGGAGTTAGACTTTAGATTTCTTGACATTGATGTACCCTCGTGTGTCATTTCTAAAAGATCCCATGCTTGTTTAGCATTTTCACACGAGATGATTCTTTTGAATTCATCTGGTGACAATGCATAAGTAATTACATTTGGTGCTTTTGCATTGGCACTACTCTCACTTTTCTGAAGTGTGGTCCAAAGAGCATAAGATATTTCTTTCATTGATTTTGAACCATATTCATCAGTTACTTCAGTGATAGGTAGTTTCCATCCGTTCACAGTGGCTAGCCACACACTTTCATCCATGGATTTGATAAAGATTCACATCCTTGCTTTCCAATAAGCATAGTTTATGCCATTAAAGGGTGGTGGCCTAGTGACAGATAGGCTATCAAAATATGACATCTTAATATAGTTTAGATCGTTAGCTCAGGAAATAAATCCAATAAATAATCAATAAGCACGAGCTATTTGGCTCTGATACCACTTGAAAGGGCCTAGATATATGCCCCAGAGGGGGGTGAATAGGGTAATGCCAAATAAAACTTAAAGCAGCGGAATAATAAAAGATATAAATAACAATACTAAAATAATACTCTCAAAACATATGAAATATGAGAATGATACTAAATCAGTTCTAAGGACAACCTTACACCAAAAACCAATGGTTTATGGTAGGACAACCTTATTTCTAGAACGATCTAGAAAACACAAATGATATAGAAAATAAATTAAGAATAACTTAAAGAAATAAATCCTAAGTTATTACACCATTCAACCACACTTGCTTGAAATGAAAATTACAACATTCATTCACAAAAGCAATTCACAATACTGAAGGAATAAATGAATAAAGAAATCAAGCACATCCACAACACAACAATATATAGTGGTTCACCTGTGTGTTCACCAAATGTTAGCCAACAGCCACACAGAATGCTAGTCCACTCCTAATATCCTCACACAGGGGATATTAGCATGCACTATCAAAATAGGATTTCACAGGTTCACCCAAAACCTTTACAATTGTGTCTTTTTATCTCGGGCTTACACAATCCAAAAACCCCCACAATCTGAGTTTTCTGGCTCTCCTTAGATAACCAAAACAATGAGATTTTTTTGGCAAATCTCAAACAAAACCAGAGAAAGTAAATTACAAAGTAAAATACCTGGATCTCCTTTTGAAGTAGCCCAGTAGAACTAATCGGAGTAGATGAATGATACGTCGTTCAATGTCCAATACTCACATAAAGAATGGTTCTATGTCTAATTGATTTTAGATTAAATCAAGAAGAGCAAGGTCTATTTGATTTTGATCCCAAAAGAAGGAATATCATAAATTCCTCTTTTCTAAATAAGATTGGAATATGGATCAAAATCACAATAGAAAAATGCTAACAAAAGGAATATTAAATATGCACAATAGCTTAAAAAATAATCACAACTTATCTCAGACTATAGCCTTAAATCGCTTGAATTGAATGGAATGGAATGAATAAACTCTGAAATTTGTTCATTATTTATAGCCTGAAAAATCCCATCTTCGACTGGTCATAGGATCCTAGGACTAGTCGTAGCATCAGAGATTTTGAAAGATTTCTGCGGGATTAGATTAGCTATTCTCACGACTGGTCTTAGGTAGCCTACGACCGATCGTGGACCACCTACGACTGGTCATAAGACACCTACGACTGGTTGTGGGACTCGAGATAGGTTGCTGGAGTTCGAGTCATAGGACTACGACCGGTCGAAGGATGAGTCATAGGACTTCCCAGGACTGGTCGAAGGATAACCAGGAAAATCTGAAAATCTGTAACAACCTAGGACTGGTCCTAAGAAACCTAAGACTGGTCGTAGCAGACCTAGGACTGGTCTTAAGATCTCTAGGACTGGTCTTAGATCAGTCACACCAAGTAAATTAAAATATTCAGATTATGTATCCAGAATGACCTATCATACAGACCAACCTAAGGTCAACCTAAGGTCAAACAAACCTTGAAGTGAGATGGACATTGAAGTCTTGAAGGTCAGTATTCTCAGATGATCTTGAAGTAGAAGCTTGAGTCGAGTTGATGGTCTTTCTCGAGCTTGGTACATTCTTGACTTGTCTTGATGAAGTCTTCTAATCTTGAACTTGTTAGAAGCAAACTTGAAGTCTTCTATTCTTGTAGACTTCATTCATGACATGTCTTGCAAACATTCTTCATTTATGATCTTGTCTTGAAAACATTCTTCATTCATGATCTTATCTTGAAGCAGTGTATAGTCACAAACAAGAAACACAAGAAGTACAAGACATATAGGTTTTAACACTATAAAATTTGACAACCAAAGGGATATGAAATCATAGCACTAACAGGATCTCCATGCAGATGGACAATCTCTCTGATGTACAATCTAGCCAGCTCGTTTTCAGAGTTCGTGACTCTGATAGGGAGAAAATGGGCCGATTTGGTCAACCGGTCCACAATCACCCAGATGGAATCATGTCCCTTCCTCGTCTTCAGTAGCCCCGATATGAAATCCATAGAAATGAAGTCCCACTTCCATTCTACTATGGGCATGGACTGAAGCATTCTAGGAGGTCGGCGATGTTCTGCCTTGACTTGCTGGTACGTCAGACAACGAGAAGCGAACTCAGCGATGTGGGCCTTCATGTTATCCCACCAATACGACCGTCTCATATCCTGGTACATCTTCATGCTACCAGGATGCATCGCAAGCTTCGAGTTATGGACAGACTCGAGAAGCTCATGTCTCAAGTCAGGTATGTCAGGAACACATAGGTGGCCACGGAATCATAAACCCCCATCTGAATCAACTCTTCACTCGGAGTCCTCGGCGTCGCTAAAGCTCAAACAACCGTACATCGCCCTTCTGGGCCTCAATGATCCTTTCATCAACAAGTGGTCACACCCGAACGTGCGCAACACACTCAAATGGCTCCTCCATGGTGAGTCTCTGCTCGAAGTCCCGCATGAACTCAACCATGTCCAACTCTGCTATCATCAACGGAACCGCAAATGCTATAGCCTTCTTGCGGCTCAACACGTCTGCCAAAAGGTTCGCCTTGCCCGGATGGTTGGAAACCTCGAACTTGAAGTCCTTCAAGGTCTCCATCCATCGGCGTTGTCTCATATTCAAGTCTCGCTGCGTGAATATATACTTAAGGCTCTTGTAGTCGCAGAAAAACTCGAACTCCTCTCCGTAGAGGTAATGTCTCCAGAGCTTTAATGCAAAGATGACAGCTGCCAACTCAAGGTCATGTGTAGCGTAATTCTCCTCGTGCTTCCTTAATTGTCTCGAGGCATATGCAATCACCCTGTCCTTCTGCATAAGGACACAACCCAAACCAACGCGAGACGCATCGGTGTATATCGTGTACTTCACCCCTTGCTCTGGCAATACTAGCACAGGGGCGGACGTCAACTTGTCCTTTAGCTCCTTGAAAGATGCTTTCGCCTTCTCATTCCAAGTGAACTTCAGATCCTTCTGTGTCAACTGAGACAACGGCCTGGCAATCTTCGAGAAATCTTGAATGAAGCATCTATAATACCCTGCCAGACCAAGGAAACTCCTCACCTTGGTAACCAAGTCAGGCTGCTCCCAATCCTGAACCACGGCTACCTTAGTAAGGTCCACTGCTATCCCATCCTTGGACACCACATGTCCGAGGAACTTGACTTCCTCCTGCCAGAAGTCACACTTCTTATACTGCGCGAACAACTGGTTCTTCTTCAACGTATCCAACACCGCTCTCAGGTGCTCCTCGTGCTCCTCCCGACTCGTAGAGTATATCAGAATGTCATCAATAAAGACGATGACGAATCGGTATAGGAATGGTCGAAGTACTCGGTTCATCAGGTCCATGAACACAACCGGTGCGTTCGTAAGACCGAACGACATCACTAGAAACTCGTAGTGTCCAAAGCATGTCCTGAAAGCTGTCTTTTGCACGTCCTTATCTCTGACGCACAGCTGATGATACCCTGACTGTATATCAATCTTCGAAAAATACTTTGCCCCCTTCAACTAATTAAACAGATCATCTATCCTAGGCAATGGATACTTGTTCTTCACCGTGACCTGGTTCAACCTACGGTAATCAATACATAACCGTAGCGACCCGTCCTTCTTCTTCACAAATAGCACAGGTGCTCTCCAATGAGACACACTAGGTCGTATGAAACCCTTCTCTACTAGCTCATCAATCTGTCCCTGCAGTTCCTCGATCTCACATGGAGGCATACAATAAGTCGGCAATGAGATAGGTGTCGCACCAGGCGTAAGATCAATGGTGAAATCGATCTTGCACTGAGGAGGTAAACCAGGAATCATCTTAAATACATCTGTAAACTCCCGAACCACTAGCATATCTTCTAATATCGGACCATTAATCGGTGCTAATAAAGTAGTATAACACTCAACACGGCAGGGCTAACTGACCTGCACCGAAAATGTGAAAGTTGTGCCGTCAGATCCATGACCGACACGACCTGAGCATCACAATCTATCTTAGCTTTCATCTTCGTGAGCCAGTTCATACCGAGAATAATGTCGTAATGCCATAGTGGAGCAACAATGAGGTCGACGAGCACTGTTCTGCTACCCAAATCCATGGAGCAACCCTCACATATCCATGCGACATTCGAAAAAGTCCTAGTGGCCGTAGTGAGTCTCATTCCCTTCATGGGAGTAGTACGTAAAGCTAGACGCTTAACTGCCCCATATGAAATAATAGAAGTAGTGGACCCAGTGTCCACCAACAAGGAGACGGAAGTACCGTGAATGTGGCACGTACCCTCAAAAGCCGTCGGGGCCGTAATCGACGTGTCAGGTACCTCAGCAACAAGCGTATGTACTTGAGCCTGCTGCTGATGGTTCGGCTGTGGAACCAAGGGCTGTTGAGGCGGCCTGAAGTGTGATACAGGAGGTCTGAAGGAATGATGAGCAGGGGCAGTCTATAGAGGTAGAGCTGATATGGCCTGAGGGTAAGGGCGATCCAGCCTCTGCGATGGTGAGAACCCGCTAGCCCTCATACATGAAAAATAACTCTCTGCAGGATGACCCAGTTTCCCGTAGAAAGAGCAGGTCACTCCTGGGTACCGCATTGAAATTACTGGCGCCGTGGCCCTGGGGGGAGAGTCGATGCGAGGCCTCTTGCCTAAGAAAGGCCTACTCTACACCTTAGGTCGTGGTCTCGCAACCATAGTATCACGAGAACGTGTCAGCTGATCGACATCCTGCTCGGCTGATGAGGGTCGAATATTGCATATCGGACCCCAATTATTGCCCTATTTTACGTACATGATAATGCCTAACATCGAATTTTAATCGTGTTTTTGTTGCAGGATGTAATAAGGAGCGTTGATTGAAAAAGAGTATTAAAAGCGTAGATTTGGCGCTCTGAAGTTATCAAAGCAAGGGACGGACTCCAGAGAACCAAGATCAATGGATTTACATGGCAGGAATCCGAGAAAATCAAGTCGTTCACGTTAAAGAGGCCCGAAACTAGTGCAGAATGCAAGATCATAGGGTTCCCTCCATCTGATTGTCTTGAAACTTCATACATGGCCCGGGGACCATAAATTAACCGTACGTATTAAATTTCAACCATTAGATCACTGCAGAAGTGGGCCAACGGATAGATCAGCCCATTAATTCCTTAAGTAGGGCCCACATGGTCTCTGGATTTGCCTCAAATTTGTTCTCAACGCATTATATGCCAAGACAAAATAAATGGTCGGATTAGATTTCTCAGAAGAATTGTAGTGGATCCCACATGTACAGCGTGTGTACAGAGAGTACACACGCCCGCACCACACCGGATCACCCAGCCCGTTCAAAGACGGTTTAACCGACCGCCTTTAGCGAAAAAATGAAAATTTTCATTTTTAAACAGCGTCTGAAACGGACGCCCTGTCCTCAGTTGTGGGCCCCATATACTGTCTAAACGGACAATCCAAACCGTCCACCAGAATCCCAGTATCGCTATTTCTAACGTGTAGGTGATCGAATTTCAAAAGAAAGCGTTTATGGAAATCTATCCGTTCAAAAGCAGGTTGAACGACAGAGACAGATAATAGGTGGGCCTCATCAACAGAAGGCGAAAATTACATATTCCCAACCAAAATTCCCTCCTCCATCCAATGAACGGAGTGGATTTCTAAGATACCAAGTATGTGGACCCCACCTACTCCCATTCAAAAACGGAAACTTTTGTTTCCAACGTTCGCACACAGATTGTTGGTTCTCAGTTGTGGGCCCCACCCATTGTCCAAATGGACAATCTAAACCGTCCATCAGAGTCCCTAGGTATCTCTCATCCACGCCAAGGTGACAGAACTGGAAAATACAATGAAGACTAGTTTTTCAACCGTTCAATGGTAAAACGGACGGTGAGTTTAAAACCCTGTGGGCCACCACAAACATGATCCAAAATTTAGTATGTCTAACTAGTTTTTTTAAGAGTAATCTAATGGACGGCCTAGATTCATCAAAAAACGCTGATAGCGGGCCCCACCAGCGTCACAGCGGAAGGTTTCGGAGCCTCTGTTACAACGTCCGAAACTAACCGGGTTTTGGGGCTGTGGTGTGGTCTCGACGTTGATCTGATTGAAGATCCAATCCATCCATCGTGTGGGCCAATCAAAATTGTCCCAGGAGACGTTATTTTGCCAAAAGCAGGCAAGGAAGAATGGACTTGTGAAACTCCGATTTTTACTGCGTAAAATTCCCACCGACTCCAGCTGTCGATGCAGTGCGGAAAACTTCATCCGGCCAACCTTTGCAAGGTTAAGAGGAGGCAGTCGTGAGAGATCTGGGGTAAAAAAGGAGAGAAGTAAGAGAGGGCAAATTGGGAGCAGATCCAGAGAAGAGAAGAAAGGAGAGAGAGAGAGAGAGAGAGAGAGAGAGAGAGTGAGAGAGAGATTGGTTTGATGTTCCCTTTTTATGAATTTTATTTATCCATCTTTTTAATAGATTTTATGGGTTACTAATCCCTTAGCTAGGGCTGAGAAGAAGCCCCTAATTTGATTAGCTCTTTTATTTGTTGAATTTACTTTGACTTGATTGATTTATTTCTCTCTAGTGTGCTTGATTGGTTTAAATTCTGTACTTCTCCATCTATGAACTTGACCAAAGTATATATATGGATGTTGTTTGGATGCTTATTCCAGGTGCTTGTGTCTGATCATGAACAGGTTTCCTATAGAGGAAGAAACAGGGTGCTTTAATAAACTGTACATTCCATGTGCCCGACCAAGGACATGGGATATGTTATTCATGGCATTGCTTAAAGGAATTAGACATTCTGTATGCCCGATTAAAGACACAGATTGTGCTTTCTCTATATAAGTGGTATCAATCTAGATTAAAGTGAATCAACAAACAAAACAAGGGTTAGGATAATTAGGGGTGGGTTCGAAAGTCCTAGTGCTCTCTCTGATTGAATTTTCTTCCCTATTTTCTGTGATATTTCGTAGATTTGTATTAGTAATTCACTCTATTATTTGTTGGATTAGTTAAGAAGAATCGTGAATTTGAATTGTGACGACCAGTCCTCGTGGGAATGATCTCGTAATACGTACCGTATCTACATCTGATTCGTATTCTTGCGAATTTAAAAATCATTTGAATCAGGTTGGTTTAAATAAAACATCAAGTTTTTGGCGCCGTTGCCGGGGACTGTTTCGTTCCAAATTGAGTTTAGGATTCTCTCTTATCATAATTCATAGCTTGGGATTTTACTGACTTTAGATTTAGAGTTCTTTTCTTTATTTTAGAAACTAATCTATTTCCTGTTTTGTAGGGTCCTGACATAAATTTCTAATTTGGTAATCCCGTTCTAAATTCTCTACTCTTTCTAATTTCTATTTTTGGAATTAGGATTTTACTTTTTAAAAATTTTCTAATTCTAGAATTTCTTTTTTGAATTGTTCAATTTTCTATTTTTAGATTTGGATTCTTCTTTCAAGTAACTTTCTATTTTCTAGTTTTAGAAATTTTTTCCTTTTTAGAAACTAACTTAGCTTTTTATTTCTAAGATTAGAAGCTTTCTTTTTAAGAAATTAACCGTTGCTTAGGATTTTTCTAGCATTATTTTAGGAAATTTAATTTATTTTATTTTGTTTACAAGAAGTGAAGGAGGAGCTCCCTATTCTTCAGACATTGATCGTCTCATTTTTTCGGGTTCTTTCTTCCAATCCTTGCTTACATAATTTTATCTTGTTCTAGTTTTACTTCTCTTAGGTTGCATCTTAGTTTAGTTTTCTTTCTTACATTGTAGTAACGTAGTTTATGCTAGGACGTAGATCTCTGAATATAGAACTAGCACCTTTTGATCCTGAAATAGAAAGAACACTTCGTGGAAGATTGAGAAACAATCCTGTTGAAATGGCAAACGAGAATGAAGTTAAAGCTCTCAGAGATTATTCAGCTCCTGTCCAATTTAATGCGCCTTCATGCATAGTGTTGCCAGCCACTATGGCAACACACTTTGAACTTAAACCTGGAGTCATACAATTGTTGCCATCCTTTTATGGGTTGGACAAGGAGGACCCATATCATCATGTGAAAGAATTCCTAGACATTTGCGCCACTTTTAAGTTCCAAAACTTCTCAGACGATTCGATCTGCCTACGCCTGTTTCCTTTTTCCTTGAAGGATAAGGCGAAAGCATGGTTGAATTCTCTAGAAGTTGGGTCTATCGCTACATGGGATCACCTGTCTAGGAAGTTCTTAAACAAATTCTTCCCAGTTCACAAAACTAATGCTCTCCATAGAGAAATCACTAATTTCACACAAAAAGAGGGTGAACACTTTCATGAATGTTGGGAAAGATGGAAGAACTTACTTCTTAAATGTCCACACCATGATTTTGAGAAGTGGCAACAAGTTCAATACTTCTATGACGGTTTGACACCCCAGAACTGTCGCATAGTTTATGCCACCAGTGGAGGGTTATTCATGACCAAAAGTGATGTTGAAGCATGAAACTTCTTTGAAACCTTGTGTGAAAATTCTCAGCAATGAGACTATTTAAATAGAGGTGACAGAAGTCCCCAACCACATAAGAGAGGTGGTATATATGAGATAAGAGTCATGCCAGATCTCTATGCCAAGATTGATGGCCTGACAAAGAAGGTTGATGCTCTGATGTTGCATAATGGGCCTCCACAATCAGCTCAAGTCGAGGCATGTGCCATATGTTCTAGTCCTGCCCATCCTATGCAGTCTTGTCCATCTGGTGCAGCATCCCCAGAACTTCTTTCTGAACAAGTACATGCAATGAACACTTTTCAAAGACCTGGGAATAATCCTTACTCAGAAACTTACAACCCAGGTTGGGCTAGGCATCCAAATTTCTCTTGGGCAAAAGGACCACAACAAGGAGGACCATCTGGAAATCCTCTCATGCAACCTTACGCTCAAGCTTGTAATCAACAACTTTAACAGTTTCCACAATATCAACAAGTCCCTTCACAATCACGGAAACCATCTCTTGAAGAACACTCAATCTTTTTATGCAGAGTTCTCTCCAATTCCAAAAAGACACCTAACAAACCTTACTAGCCAACCAGCAAAGCTTACATGCAAATGCACAATCCATTGCCAAGCTGGAAGTACAAATGGGTCAACTAGCTGCCACATCGAGTGAGAGAGAAAAGGACAAGTTCCCTAGCCAATCTGTGGCTAATCCAAAGGGACAGTATGAGATTGGCTCTAATTCCAACCAAGGGCAATATCATGAGCAAGCCAAATCGATCACTACCCTTAGGTCAGGCAAACAAATAGACAACAGAATAGAGATGCTTAGGGATGAATCAAATTCCAAAGCAGAAGATCAAGATGAAGTAGAGAGACACACTAATGCATCTAAAGTCCAAAAGCTCTATGACTCTCCAAGAACCACTAATGTGCCACCTTATATGCCCAAAGCACCTTTTCCTCAACGTCTGGCACCAATGAAGAAAAAAAAACAACTTTGATGAAATCCTGAATGTGTTTAAAAAAGTGCAAGTCAACATCCCATTGCTTGACGATATCAAGCAAGTACCTGCTTACACTAAATTTCTTAAAGATTTATACACTCAAAAGCGTAAGCAGAATGTTCATAAGAAAGTCTTCCTTGCAGAGCAACTCAGCTCCATGATTCAACATAACACCCCTCCAAAGTTTAGGGATCCAGGAGCTCCCACCATTTCTTGCGTCATAGGAGATCATAAGATCGGGAAAGCATTGCTTGATTTAGGGGCGAGCGTCAATTTGTTACCATATTCGGTTTATGAGCAGCTAGGACTTGGTGAGTTGAAACCGACTAAAGTAACATTACAACTAGCTGATAGATCTGTCAAGGTGCCCCGGGGTGTTATTGAAGATGTGCTAATCCAGGTTGAGAAGTTTTATTTTCCAGTGGATTTCATCATTATAGACACTCAGCCTGTCCGGAATCCGACTAGTCAGATCCCGGTCATCTTGGGTTGTCCATTTTTGGCCACATCTAATGCTATTATAAATTGCAGGAATGGAGTTATGAAGTTGTCCTTTGGTAACATGAATATTAAACTCAATGTCTTTAATGCAGGACAACAATCCACGGATTTAGAAGACATATTTGAAGCGGACATGATCGAGATTCTAGTGCAGGACCCCTGTAAATATTTTGAAGAACCACTTGAGACCTACTTAGCAGAATATGGCATGGATTTTGACATAGATAGTCCCATCCACGAAGTCAATGCATTGCTCGATTCTACTCCTATAATGGAGACTTCAAAATGGAAAGCGAAAGTGGAACCTCTTCCACCCTCTAAGTCCAAATTGGTTCTGTCTGTTGAAAAACCACCTAATCCTGACATTAAACGATTACCTGAAAATCTTGAGTATGCATTGTTAGGTCCCTCTGAGACTCTACTTGACAGCATAATTTCTAACTCTGAGAAGGCAAAAGAGAGCAGGCTGCTTAATGTTCTTAGAGCATATAAGGCAGCAATTGAACGGAAGATAGCGGAAATACAGGGAGTATGCCCCACTGTATGTATGGATCATGCTGCGGGAATGTCGCGTGAAATGCAAAGGAAGCATGATCCTAACATGGAGGAAGTCGTTCGAGCAGAAGTTCTTAAATTATTTGATGATAGTATCAGTTACCTCATTTCAGATAGCACGGTTCATGGGAACCCACATCACTTGTCTGGGATTGGTTAATCAAGGTGTTGAGGTAATTTCTTTGGCGGACCCTGGTTATAAAGATTAGTTAATTCATGGTCCATTCTTGTCTGGCTGAAGACGTTAAACTTAACGCTCCTGGGAGGCAACCCAGCTTTTCATTTCATTTCATTTTCCCAGTTAGTTAGTTCAATGTTTGTGAGTAACATTGTTGCAAACCCTCACGAGACTACAACTCATCCACTAGGGGTAACCTAGGGGTTTAAAGGCTTGTTGCATACGCTAAATGCAATCGAGAGCACCTACGAAAGTGGTATAGGTAGGATTTTCTTTTTAGGATTTTCTTTTTGCTAATTTTTGTTTTGTTTTTGTTGATGTCTCTCTTGTGCTGACCTGCTTTTACGATGATATTTTTTGAGGAAGCCTCTTGAGTCTCTGTCCAGGTACTATCTTTCCCTCATTCCTCTTTCACTTTCATTGTCCCATGTGCATTGCATGCTTATTTCTTTTACATTGAGGATAATGTAGATTTTAGGTTGGGGGTGGGAGATTAGGTTACTTAATCAGTATTTTCTTGGTTTTAAGCAAAATTGTGAAATTTTTTTAAATTTTTCTGAAATTTCTTGTGAATTTGAGGTGCTAATGAAGGATAGTTGTGATTTTCATATTACAAGATCCAGAATGTGATAATTTATGCCCCTTGGAGTCAGCCATTTGTTAGATTTCACAGTTAAGTTTGAGTTCTTAACCCATGATTAGAAGCTCTAAACATTGATTGAGTCAAGATTTCACATATCACATCTCCCTTACACATTAAGGTCCCAGTTCGATAATTGAATGATTTACTTGGTAATCACTAAGCATGAAAGGAACCACCCTGAAAAATAAAATTTTTAGCATCAGTTTATAAAGAAAAATTGAAAGGGTAAGTCGCATAATCATCATCATAGGTTTGCTCCCTATATAGATGAAGATTCGATTCCCCATAGTTGACATGAGAAAAGAGTTAGGCGACAAGTTTTCACCATAGGTTTGCTCCCTATAGGTGAGGATTTAATTCCCCTCCTTGGCACCACTATTTATAAAGGAAATCAAAGGCTGATAGAACGAAAAGATGATCTAAAATGCTAGTGTTGGTTTCAGGTTTGGTTGTCACGAATTCCAATGATATCATGAAATTGACAATCAGATCTCTTAATGTTTGTGAGCCGAGATTACACTATACACTCATGGAACTCAATGTTTTGAATATTCTAATTAATGGATTAATATTTTAAACTTGATTATGAAGTTTACTGTGAGTTTGATTCCAGGAAAAAATTTTCACTCACCATTCATAAATCGTAGAATTTTCACATCTCAATTATTTGTTCACAAGTCACTCAGGTTTACAGGAATTGTCGTATATTTCTGAAATTATTTTTCGTATGTTTTGCTCGGGACTAGCAAAATGCTTGTTGGGGGTTGTGATGAGGGTCTAATATTGCATATCGGACCCCGATTATTGCCCTATTTTATGTACATGATAATGCCTAACATCGGATTTTAATCGTGTTTTTGTTGCAGGATGTAATAAGGAGCGTTGATTGAAAAAGAGTATTAAAAGCGTAGATTTGACACTCCGAAGTTATCAAAGCAAGGGACGGACTCCAGAAAACCAAGATCAACGGATTTACACGGCAGGAATCCGAGAAAATCAAGCCGTTCACGTTAAAGAGGCCCGAAACTAGTGCAGAATGTAAGATCATAGGGTTCCCTCCATCCGATTATCTTGAAACTTTATACATGGCCCGGGGACCATAAATTAACAGTACATATTAAATTTCAGCCATTAGATCACTGCAGAAGTGGGCCAACGGATAGATCAGCCCATTAATTCCTTAAGTGGGGCCCACATGGTCTCTGGATTTGCCTCAAATTTGTTCTCAATGCATTATATGCCAAGACAAAATAGATGGTCGGATTAGATTTCTTAGAAGAATTGTAGTGGATCCCACATGTATAGCGTGTGTACAGAGAGTACACATGTCCGCGTCGCACCGGATCACCCAGCCCGTTCAAAGATGGTTTGACCGACCGCCTTCAGCGAAAAAACAGAAATTTTTATTTTTAAACAGCGTCCATGAAACAGACGCCCTGTCCTCAGTTGTGGGCCCCATATACTGTCTAAACGGACAATCCAAACCGTCCACCAGAATCCCAGTATCGCTATTTCTAACGTGTAGGTGATCGAATTTCAAAAGAAAGCGTTTATGAAAATCTATCCGTTCAAAAGCAGGTTGAATGGCAGAGACAGATAATAGGTGGTCCTCATCAACAGAAGATGAAAATTACATATTCCCAACCGAAATTTCCTCCTCCATCCAATGAACGGAGTGGATTTCTAAGATACCAAGTATGTGGACCCCACCTACTTCCATTCAAAAACGAAAACTTTCGTTTCTAGCGTTCGCACACAGATTGTTAGTTCTCAGTTGTGGGCCCCACCCATTGTCCAAATTGACAATCTAAACCATCCATCAGAGTCCCTAGGTATCTCTCATCCACGCCAATGTGACAGAACTGGAAAATACAATGAAGACTAATTTTTCAACCGTTCAATGGTAAAACGGACGGTGAGTTTAAAACCCTGTGGGCCACCACAAACATGATGCAAAATTTAGTATGTCTAACTGGTTTTTTAAGAGTAATCTAATGGACGACCTAGATTCATCAAAAAACACTGATAGCGGGCCCCACCAGCGTCACAGCGGAAGGTTTTCGCAGCCTCTGTTACAGCGTCCGAAACTGACCGGGTTTTGGGGCTGTGGTGTGGTCTCGATGTTGATCTGATTGAAGATCCAATCCATCCATCGTGTGGGCCAATCAAAACCGTCCCAGGAGACGTTATTTTGCCAAAAGCAGGCAAGGAAGAATGAACTTGTGAAACTCCGATTTTTGTTGCGTAAAATTCCCACCGACTCCAGCTGTCGATGCAGTGCGGATAAATTCATCCGGCCGACCTTTACAAGGATTGAAGGAGGCAGCCGTGAGAGATCCGGGGAAAAAAAGGAGAGAAGGAGGAGAGGGCAAATTGGGAGCAGATCCAGAGAAGAGAAGAAAGGAGAGAGAGAGTGAGAGAGAGAGATTGGTTTGATGTTCCCTTTTTATGAATTTTATTTATCCATCTTTTTAATAGATTTTATGTGTTACTAATCCCTTAGCTAGGGCTGAGAAGAAGCCCCTAATTTGATTAGCTCTTTTATTTGTTGAATTTACTTTGACTTGATTGATTTATTTCTCTCTAGTGTGCTTGATTGGTTTAAATTTTGTACTTCTCCATCTATGAACTTGACCAAAGTATATATATGGATGTTGTTTGGATGCTTATTCTAGGTGCTTGTGTCTGATCATGAACAGGTTTCCTATAGAGGAAGAAACAGGGTGCTTTAATGAACTGTACATTCCATGTGCCCGACCAAGGACATGGGATATGTTATTCATGGCATTGCTTAAAGGAATTAGACATTCTGTATGCCCGATTAAAGACACAGATTGTGCTTTCTCTATATAAGTGATATCAATCTAGATTAAGGTGAATCAACAAACAAAACAAGGGTTAGGATAATTAGGGGTGGATTCGAAAGTCCTAGTGCTCTCTCTGATTGATTTTCTTCCCTATTTTCTGTGATATTTCGTAGATTTGTATTAGTAATTCACTCTATTATTTGTTGGATTAGTTAAGAAGAATCGTGAATTTGAATTGTGACGACCAGTCCTCGTGGGAACGATCTCATAATACGTACCGTATCTACATCTGATTCGTATACTTGCGAGTTTAAAAATCATTTGAATCAGGTTGGTTTAAATAAAACATCATCGGCCATCATAGACATGTGGACCAGCTCCGTGTAAGAAGGTATACTGATACAACACATCTTTGACCTTATATCAGGTCGCAAACCCCCAGAAAAATGACACATCCGCATCTGCTCATCAACAAGGATGGCTGGGACAAAGCGGCCCAACTACGTAAAGCGGTGCTCGTACTCAGTAACAGTCATGCCTCCCTGCTTGAGGCGTAAAAACTCATCCTCCCGCTCTTGTCTGTAGGTCTGCGGGTAATACTTCTCATGGAACCGGAACTCAAATGCTGCCAAGTCCACAAATAGTCTGCTGCGACAGACTGCAGTACACTATCCCACCACAGACTGGGCTCCCTTTCGAACATGAAAG
This sequence comes from Magnolia changhungtana, assembly GCA_030180095.1. Taxonomy (NCBI): domain Eukaryota; kingdom Viridiplantae; phylum Streptophyta; class Magnoliopsida; order Magnoliales; family Magnoliaceae; genus Magnolia; species Magnolia changhungtana. Next base: position 1,862,249 of record JASAUF010000446.1, read on the forward strand.
TGGCCAACTCAACCTGCTCTGCCTCAGTACAGTGCAGTATCCGTAGCACCTTAGAGATGTGGTCTAGCCAAAACTCATTCTCCTCTGGTCTGTGAGAACCCGTGAACGTGGGAGGCCTCAAGCGCTGGAATCACTCGAGTAGGCCACGAGTACCAACATCTCCAATAGGGGTACAGTAGGCGCAGGGGGAGGTATAGCCTTAGCCTGAGCAGGAGGCTCAGCAGTCTCAATAGGGCGTGTAGATGTCGGAGGTGGAGTCGCACTCCCACCCTGAGATAAAGCCTCAGAAATAGTGCCATAAGCTACTGCTGTTGCTGCATCTGCTGCTGATGCATCATCAATTTCAACTGCTCAAATCTGTCAGGAGGTGGAGCAGCCTGTGGCTCATGCTGTGTAGATGAGGATGCCCAGTGCTACTCGTGAACCTAGGGTGTATAAGGTAGCAGTCCGCCAGTAGGACCAGCAGGAGGCTGATCAGAGTCTAACCCTCGGTCCGTAGGACCACCTCTACCAGAAGGAGTCTGGTCCATCGAGCTAGTGAGAAGGAGGTGTGTCGTGCTCCGTGTATACTGTCGTGGCATACCCTATGCAATATAGGGTGCAACGTATGTGAGATAAAGCATAGTAACATATTATACAAGCACTTTAAGCTTCCACACATCTCATAGCTAAAGAGGCTGCATGCTTTTCATTTACCCAAAATTGTCATAATACATGGACCACAGAGTTACATGAATCATGACAGAAATTACATGTGAGCCAATTACATCAACGACATCAAACACTTAAAACATACTACTAACTACTACATCATCAACGTGAAAGCATAAACCTACTACAGAGGAAACCAAAACAACTTTAAAATAGCAGTATGGATGGCTAGGCATCCAAATCAGGCGATGGAGGAGGAGCATTCTTGTTCTATAGACAGCACAGGATGGCCTTCAAGGTACGAGACACCTTACTGAGCTTAGTTTGGACCCGCCCGACTTCCTGTTGCAGGGCGGCTTGGCCCTCCTTGAGACGAGCTAAACGCGCATCCATGGAAGCCCGATCGGTGCCCTGCTCCTAAGCCGCAGGAGGTGAACTCTCCTCTGTATCCTGGGCATCAGGTTCCACTTCTTCTTCTTCTACTTCATCACCACTCCCATGCTCAGCCTCTTCTTCTTCGCTCACCATTTCATCCTCACTCTCCTCATGTCGGGCCCGTCTTCGCCGCGCCCTAAGTTCCATCTGATGGAGAGTACTTTCATCGATTTGGTGGATCGGTGCTGGCCTTTCCACCCCCAGACTGTAGCTAAACTAACGTGCAATCCTGCATATGAGTCAGCCAAAGGGAAGTGAATCAGAGCTCTTGGTGGAGCGTGCAATATTCACAATCTGTCGCAACACGAATGTAGGCACATATAAGTTCACCCCCTGTCACACTTGGTACAGAAAGTCTACCATGAGTCGCGTGCACTCGTTGCGATTACTGTGACTAGGGTAGAGGTTGTGCGTGAAGATATGATGTAGTAGGCGAAAGTCGTCTGACATGTGGGATGCTAGCAGACTTTTGTTCGGCCGCCACTCAACCAGTCGACCACCACAAAGATAACATATATGACGATCCTTTTCACGAATAGTCCTCAGATTCTGCTCGCTTGCATGTACGTCACCAAGAGGCATATTCATAAGCCGTGCAATCACTTTTACATCAATAGTGACAAACAGATCCACTCCAACCAAGAGCCGAAACTGCAAAGGTTCCAGTGTAGGCTCACGAATGTTGGCGTAGAAGGCTCTGACAGTACCAGGATTGGCACAGCCCCTGACCTCAAATAGCGTACCCCAGTGGGCTGCCTCTACTTACTCAAACAAGTAGTATTCACCGAAGAGCCGTCCATCCACCTAGGCTTCAAAGAGAACCTTGCGGTCCTCATAAACTCTATGAGGTAGTGCCACCAACTGAGCTCGTTCAGCAGGGATCCAGGGATCAAGGTCCCGCTTCGTTCGAAATTCCCAGGCAAATCTTAAGCTAGCGGCGGTGTCTCTCGGCCGCCTTGATCGTGTAGGGCGACTAGGCCCAGCCTCATCAGCGGCGCTCTTTCTCTTACCCATCAGAGAGAGGATGGTGGAGATGGAGAAAATGGCCGAAACAATTACGAGAAGGGCCATGGAAAGGGAAGGAATGGAAAGAAAGAGGGCTGGAAATGTGGGTTCTCCACTGACTTGGGTTCCAACAGACGTTGTAGGGGCCCAAATGATAGAAATTGAAGGAGAAAAATGGAGAGATCAAATGGGTGAGGAAGCTCACACGATTTTTGAGCTTCAAAGGGGCATGTGGGAGTCCAAATGAGAGAAACGGAGAAGGAAGGGAGAGAAGGACTGATGTGGACGATGGGAATGGGTAGGTTGTGGTCGAAATTAACAGAGAGGACGATTGAAATGGCGATTTTGAAGAGAGGGTAGCAAGTTAAGAGAGAAAAACGGCTTGGAGGGGAGGTTTGTGAAGGAAGTCGGGTTTTGGGAGATTAGAAGTGGACGGGAGCTATGTTAGGGGGGTTATTAGACCCCTTAATGCGATTGGTCCGAGCCGCGGGCTTGGCTCAACCCAGAAACTAGCGAGGCCTCGTCGACCAACTTTCCAAATTTCGAGGGCCCACCCCATGGGCATGGTCCTCCAGTCCCCTAGGCCCCAAAAAAACCCTGGGTCCCACCATGGGTACCCCTAGATTGATGTGGGTAGGCCCCTGACCCCGATTCTCTCAATTTCAGGTAGTTTCGGGCACTTTCGGACACATACTTGCATTTACAGATTTTTGACTGCTGGGATAAGGTGTATTGTAATTTAGAGACGTCAATAGACGGTCTATAAGTGATTTGGGATCGACTCGTGTGATCAGGATCGAGTACGAACTCGATTAAAACGCTCATTTTTTATGAACTTCGCCAAATGGCGAAATCAGGAAAACCTAGGACTGTTTCTATATTTTCCTCGCACCCTCCTAAGTCAAAGTGTCAGCATACATCGTGGGAACATAACTCAGGTCCAGTTTAATCAAAATCATGCCCTGATACCAACTTGTAACGCCCTGAAATTCGAGGGTCGAGTAGCAACTCAACTCTCGAGTTCCAGATCATCACTTATGCAACATAGATGATGAAGATTGAATATTGTCTGTGTCAGTGCAATAAACATGAGTGAAATTATACCAAAATAGTAATTCATACTCCAGATCAATTGTATAAAGGCAAGCGGAAGATTGAAACTGTATATATAAGGTATGTAAGGAAACAAAACCATCATGATCTCCAGAGTATGAACACTAACTGAGTATCTATATACATGTATTATTTCTGAATCAAAAGGGCAAAATACAACTAAAAGATAGATCCTGAAATTCCCGTGATCCAGTCGGCCTAAGCAAAGCCGTCAGAGTACTGCATGTATGAGAACTCGTCCTGGTCCTCATCGTAGTCTGGCTACGCCTCCTGAATCGACGTCTCATCTATACCTGAGACAGATTCTGTCTGGTGTGTATAACACCGTCCCGTAACGTGGGAGTGAGTAGGTAACTCAGTGGAACAATAAAGCATAGGTTAATATGTTATCAATTCAGTTAAGTAGTAATGATAAAGCAGTACAATCAAACAATCCTAACTACTCTTATTAAATGCAAGTATGAAATGACATGATGAATGCCCTTGCCAAACCACCCTCATGCGACACCATCTTACGTTCGCGTATACGTTCATCCCTCAGTGCTCCACATCTGCCAGACACATGTAGTGCGATGATGAGCATGATTACCGAGTAGTTATTAGTCCATTTCAAATAGCAGTATTGGGAAACTAAGGTACCTCCCTTGTATCATTCCCAAACATGATCCATTCTAGGGTTGTCAATCCTAGTTAATCTCATACGATGGTGTATTTCTAGGTCGCTGCAAAGGCTGCCAGGGTTGTTATGCCCAAAGGTTACACTACTCCCCCATCAACTTTTTAACGGTTCATCATTATATAGATACAGGCCTAGTTCATACTCTATACACTGCGGCAAAACTCGTCACCTCACCGCAAATTCAGAGTATGCTCAAGGTCACTACAAAGGGCTGTCAGGGCTGTTATGCACAAAGGTTACACCGCTCCCCCATCACCTTATCAATGTAGGCCGACAGCACTAATATAGTGTCCCATACCACCATAATCGGCTCACGAGTCTGGTTGCTCACTGGTCAATACGGGGAGGCACGTGGCCCCAGCGTAGGCCGACAGCTCGACCACGGTGTCTAATACCACCATGCCCGGCTCATGAGTCTTAGCGGATCGAAGTATCATGGTTAACGGGATTTCACTGGTAAGTTTGGTACCCTAGGTTCAAGCAGTAGCGACCAAACATGGTGAACATACATTAGACATATCGAGTTACTTGACGAGCCTGACTAGCTCGAGCACACAATCAATTGAATGACATGAAGTGCATAAGCACTTCGCGTGGCCTAACCACTGTTGCCAACTGACGTACGACTCGGGTTCGTCAAACACATGTTAGTGGTTTAAGTAAACAACCACATGGAGGAAATCATACATGTCTCTAAGGTAGTTAAGAATCCCATCTCAACTCCTACCTAAGGCACCATCATCCAAACACTTACTCTCACAAGCATTTTCACAAACACTTAGAATACACTATTTTAACATACTTAGTGTATGTTAGTAAAACATGTATTAGGGCGAATCCTTTCGCGAAGCGAGTATTTTATGCATATATGATATATTCATATAGCATATAATCATGCCAAACACACTTCCAAAATATATACGTATACGGAACTTTCTACAATACACTATTTCTACATACATAGTGTACATTAGCATAACATGTATTAGGGCGAATTCTTTCGCCAAATAAGTATTTTATCCATATATCATATATTCATACAATAAATAATCATGTCAAACACATTTCCAAAATATATACGTATACGGTATTTTCTACGAATACCTAAAATATGTAAAATTCCATATTCTACGTCTTTAATCGAAACAGGAAACAGAAAGCACTTTATACGTGTGTAATTGCATGCAGATCATGAATCTATCATTATCTGACTTTGAAAGCGTTGAAAACCGTAACCTATACACCTAAAGTCCTCACCTTTTAACGTAGAATCATCACGAATCTGATAGGTTTGTTAAGCCTTCGTATTCGGTAGTTAGGTAGCATAAAGAATGAAAAGGTTAGCTATTTCATAACCTACAACCTTCACACCCCAAAACAGATTAGGGTTAGGGTTTCTTACCTCAAAAAGAAGTTGGAATCGCTGGAAAAATGATGAGAATCGGGTGGTGCAGCTTGTGTAGCGGCAGGGAACGGTAGTAGGGAGATTCTCCCACTTCTCTCACTCTTTCTCCTTCTTTTCTCACTTCTCTCTCTAGGGTTTCTCTCAAATTTGTATGGCTGTGAGAGAGAGGGTTCTAAGGTCCTTATATAGCCTAAAAACTCTTCAAAGTAGACCTAATGTCAAGGTATACTTAGGTTATAACCAAAGTGACATTGTTTCAGCTCAACGGAGGACTTCTAGCAGGCCTCCTTGAGCCAAAGGTTGGACTTAAGCTCATCAACCTTGGATCCAGGTAAAGTTAAGTTTTCGTTCAGTCGGATTCCTAGATCACGCGTGGCGGACCAGTTTCAGTTCAACGGTCAGCGGGTCTCGATCCAAAATTCCAAGTATATGGATATGTTTATGAAATTTTTCCTGATCCGAGGGTGTATTTGTGTCAGATTATGATGGTCTAGTTACATACAAATTGACAGCAAGTAATTAGTCTCAGATAACTATTCAAGATATTTATTTTGTAAAGAAAACAAATGCTTTCACACTCCCACGCTCCGGACTCAAGCGAACAGCCGTGGGACACTGTCTGGGTTTGATTTTCGAGATGGTTGTCAAACCTAACGAGGTAGTCCTAAGTCCTTAACCTCGTATTATTCGGACTCCCGATATGCGGTCCAGACCTGATACAGAGTTTCAATGTGCTCTCGAGAGCAGTCAGGTAATGAGTTTGATCCTAGACTTTAGGGTAACCTAGCGTCAATGATTCTACAAGTTTTGGGTCTTGTAGATCATATTTAAAGCGATTCAAATGGATTTTATGGCTACTCTAGTTTAGTACTTAGTTAACTTTGTCAAATTTTTAAAGGAATTAATCCTAACTGATTTCTAGTCGAGGTGGTACTCGGGTCTTTGCACGAAAATTTATGAGTCGTTACACACATACTAAGAGTATAAGTTGAACAACATGCTCCTTCTACAACTATAGGAGCCCATGCGGTATGTCTGATATTAGCCTTCCAAGGCTCTGCATGATCCAAGACGGGGACGACGGGTTTAATCCATACGTCGAGATAGGTTCTACATAGTGCATATACTAAGCCTGATACCACATGTTCTTCCATCTACAACAAGGGGGTGATGATGATGTACTAATGTCAAAGATAGGCCTCACACTCGTCCTAAGAAGGTAAATGGACAGTGTGGATGATACATACATAACACGGGGTCTTAGCAATCGATTACAATGTAGGATACATCCCATGGGGTGAGTCAAGCGGGTGTACAACAAGTTGTCTTCCTCACTCTCCTTATCATGAACAACTGGCCTTTCCTATGAGGGCCCGATACAAATACAAGGCGAGCCTTGGTAGGATCCACACATCTGGGACTATGTAACCCTACAAACGGTCCTGCTCATCATCTAACTGGGCCTCGGGTTTGGATCACTAAGCTTAGGCAAACACATGTATCTAGGCGGACCACATTTGCTATGAAAGGCCCAATATGAACATAAGGAAGGCTCCAAGGTTTGGGAAGTTCTACAAGGTTGTTACGACTCGTAAATTTCCGTACAATGGCTCGAGTACCACCTCGACCAGAAATTACTCAAGGTTAAACCTTTTAGAAATTTGACAAAGTTAACTGAGTGCTAAACTAGATTAGCCGTGAAATCCAATTGAATCGCTTTAAATACAATTTACAAGACCAAAAACTTGTAGAATCATTGACGCTAGATTACCCTAAAATCTAGGATCAAACTCATTACCCGTCTGCTCTCGAGATCACATTGAAACTCCGTATTGTGTCTGGACCGCACATCGAGAGTCTGAATAAGGCAAGGTTAAGGACTTAGGACCGTCTCACTGGGCTTGACAACCATCTCGGAAATCAGCCCCAGACAGTGTCCCACGGCTGTTTGCTTAAGCCCGGAGCGAAGGAGTGTGAAAATACACTATTCCTTTAGAAAATAAATATCTAGAATAGTGATCGGAGACTTGAAACTTGCGATCAATTTATAAGCAACCAAACCGTCAGAATCTGACCCAAATACACCCTCGGATCAGAAAAAAATTCAGGAACATTTACATGTACTTGAAATTTCGGATCAAGGCCCACTGACCGTTGAACTAAAACTGGTCCGCCACGCGTGATCTAGGAATCCGACTAAGATGAAAACATAACTCCACGTAGATCCAAGGTTAGTGAGCTGAACTAAAACTGGTCCGCCACGCGTGATCTAGGAATCCAACTGAGATGAAAACATAACTCCACGTAGATCCAAGGTTAGTGAGCTTAAGTTCGACATTTTGGCTCAAGGAAGGCCGCCAGAAACCCTCTTTTGAACTGAAACAATGCCGATTTGATTATAATATATGTATACCTTGAACATAAGTCTATTCCAGAGAGCTTTTAGGCTATATAAGGACCTTAGGGCAGCCTCTCTCACAACCATACGAATTTGGGATAAACCCTAAGAAGAAGAGAGAAAAAGAGAGAGAAAGCTTGAGAGTTGTGGGAGAAACTCCCTCCTACTGTTTCCAATCACCACACGGGTTGCACCACCCCATCCTTGACGCTTTCCCGGCGATACCGACTCTGTTTTAAGGTAAGAAACCCTAACCCTAGATCTGTTTTGGGGTATGAAGGTTATAGGTTGTGAAATAGCTAACCAGTTTCACTCTTTATGCTAGAAAACTCCCGAATACGGAAGCTCATCGAACCTTGCTGATCCGTTGAGATTCTAAGGTGCAAGGTGAGGACTTTAAGTGTATAGGTTACGTTTTTCAATGCTTTCAATGTCAGATAATGATAGATTCATGATCTGCATGCAATTGTACATGTACAAAGTACTTTCTGTTTTCTGTTTCGATTAAAGTCGTAGAATATGGAATTTTACATATTCTAGGTATTCGTAGAAAATAATGTATACGTATTTTTTTTGGAAATGTGTTTGACATGTTTATTTGTTGTATGAGTATACGATATATGGATAAAATACTCATTTGGCGAAAGGAGTCACCTAAATACATGTTTCACTAATATGCACTATATATGTAGAAATTCTGTGTTGTAAGAAATACCGTATACATGTATATTTTAGCGATGTGTTTGCCATGATTAATTGTTGTATAAATATATTATGTGTGCATAAAATACTTGCTTGGCGAAAGGACTCGCCTTAACACATGTTGGTTAACATACACTATGTATGTTGAAATAGTGTAAGTTAAGTGATTGTGGAAATGCTAGAGTGAGTAAGTGTTTGGATGTAGATGCCTTAGGAGGGTGTTGAGATTGGATTCTCAACTACCCTAGCGACATGTATGATTACCTCCATGAGGTTGATCACTTAAACCGCTTACTTGCCATGCATGTGTTTGTATTCCTATTGATGTAGTGCTTTACAACATGCTTTATATCATGCTTTATAACATGCCTTATAACATGCTTATTAGCATGCTTGAACTACTTTGTTTATCATGCTTTACTCTACATGCTATGGATGAGAATTGACTGAGTTTGGGACTATGTCTATAGTCTAGACAATCGGTACCAGATTTGAAATCGTGGCTGAGGTTCATGTCGCCACGTGGGATGCGTTTGACGAACCCGAGTCGTATATCAGTTGGCGAAAGTGGTTAGGCCACGCGAAGTACTTATGCACTTCATGTCGTTCAATTGATTGTGCACTCGAGCTAGTCAGACTCGTCATGTAACCCGATATGTCTAATGTATGTTCACTATGTTTGGTTGCTACTGCTTGAACCTAGGGTACCAAACTTACCAGTGGAATCCCGTTAACCATGGTACCTCGATCCGCTAAGACTCATGAGCCGGGCATGGTGGTATGGGACACCGTGGTCGAGCTGTCGGCCTACGCTGGGTCCACGTGCCTCCCTGTAGTGACCAGTGAGCAACCAGACTCGTGAGCCAATTATGGTGGTATGGGACACTATATTCAAGCTATCGGCCTACGCTGGCACAGCCTGGCTGTGGTCCCCAGTCGGGATGCATCCCGGTTCCATTCTCAATAAGCGGACTGGTCGGGCTTCGAAAATAGACTGCCAGTTAGTAGGGTGTCAGTGAAGTGACCTCGAGCATACTCTAATCTGCGGTGAGGCTACGAGCCTTCCCGTAGTAATAGAGTATAAACTAGGCCTGTATTGATAAGGTGATGGGGGAGTGGTGCAATGATTCTGTGTAACAGCCCTGGCAGCCCTTGTAGCGACGTAGAAATACACCATCATATGAGATTAACTAGGACTGACGACCCTAGAATGGATCATGTTTGGGAATGATACAAGGGAGGTACCTTAGTTTCCCAATCCTGCTATTTGAAATGGACTAATAATAAGTCGGTAATCATGCTCAGCATGCATTGCATGTGCCTGGAAGATGTGGAGCACTGAGGGATGAAAGCATGCCGCGAACGAAGAGGGTGTCGCATGAGGGAGTATGTCAGTGAGGGCATCCATCATAATAACATCCATACTTGCATTAATAAGAGTAATTAGGAGTGTTTGATTTTACTGCTTTATCATTACTGCTTGACTTTATTGATAACATGTTAACCTATGCTTTATTATTCCAATGAGTTAGCTACTCACTCCCACGTTACGGGACGGTGTTGCGCAACCAACCAGACTCTGTCTTAGGTTTAGGCCAGCCGATGACTCAAGTGGTGGAGCCTGATTATGACGAGGACCAGTAGGAGTTCTCTTATATGCAGTACTCTGACGGCTTCAACTAGGCTGCCGGGTTGACGGGATTTGTAGGGATCACTCCTTAGTTTATTTTTGACATTTTGTTCACAAAATAAATATATGTATAAGGTGACTCAGATAGATTCATACTCTGGAGAATGAAATGATTTTATTTCTTTACATACAGATATATTCAGTTCAGTCTTCCGCTTGCCTTTATACTAATGATCTGGAGTATGAATTACTGTTTTGGTATAATCTCACTCATGTTTATTGCTCTAACACAGACAACATTTAATCAACATTATTTATGTTGCATAAGTGATGCGTTGGAACTCGGGAGTTTGAGTTACACTCGACCCCCGATTTTCACGGTGTTAAAAGTTGGTATCAGAGCATGATTTTGATTAAACCGGACCTGAGTTATATTCCCACGACGTACGCTGACGCATTACAACCTAGGAGGGTGCGAGAAAAATATAGAAACAGTCCTAGGTTTTTCCGATTTTGCCATTCGGCGAAGTTCATCGAAAACGTGCGTTTTGATCAAGTTTGTGCTCGATCCTGATCGCACGAGTCTATTCCAAATTGCCTCTAGACCATCTATTGACATGTCTAGATCACTATCCACTCAATTTCAGCCATTGAAAATCAGTAAGAGACGGCCTAGATCAAAAATTTCTCGAAACTACCCGATTTGGGATAGAATTGATTTGGGGGCCTCCCCACTTAAATCCAGTGAGACCCAGAGTTGAACCAAGGTGCATTTGACACCTTGGGATAGTGGAGGACCCAACCCCACCGCGGCGGCGCGGCGCCGGGCAAGGCAGACCGCGGCGGCACTGCGGTCACCACGGTGCGCCGCGGTCAGGTGGGCCCTCTAGCGTTGGGCCGGGCCTAGGAATGGTCGGCCCGACCTCCACACAAGTGTGTTGTGTGCGAATGGTGCTGAAGTTTCCAATTTTTAGGTCTGGAGCCCCCTCCCTCTCACACTTCTCCTTTCAAACGCCCATCCCTTCCATTTTCGATTTTCCCTCTCAACCCTTTCCCCTAAATTTGTCAATCCACCATTTTTGCCTATAAACCATCCACTCCCATCGATCACAGCAGCCCTAACCTCCTACCTTTCCCTTTCTTCCACGTTTAAGCTCTCACCTCCCATTTGGAGCTCAAAATCGTGCAACCTTCAAACCCATCCTGTTTTTTCCTTGTTCTTTCTTCATTTCCTGTCATTTGTGTCTCTCCAACACCTGTTGGGACTGTTGTTTGTGGAGAACCGAAGAGGTCAGCCCCTTCTCTCTCTTTCCTCCACTTCCATGGCCTTTTTCGAGTTAGCTACAGCCATTTTCTCCTTTTCTTCCATTCTCTCTCTCATGGGAAAGAGGAAAACTGCTGCTGATGAAGCTGGGCCGAGTCGCCCTACTCATTACAGAAGAAGGGCTGATGATGGGGCCGGCAATAGCACCGTTCGGGAGTATAGGTCAAAGCGAGACCTGGATCTCCAATTGCCGCTCAGGGATGCGCTACCAATTGGTTTTGAATACGTCCGTTTTACTAGCTGTAAGATAGTATTTAAAGCTCACGTGGATGAAGGGATGTTTAGAACACACCCGATGATGGACCATTTGGTGGATGTCGTCGGATGGGGTCCTGTATTTGAAGTCGAGTCTCCTGCATGTGAGAACACGGTTCACGCCTTCTACGCTCATATCATAGGCCCATCGTTGGAGCTGCTTCAGTTCACTGTCTCTGTGAGGGGTATAAGCCGTACGATTACTGTGGCTGAGGTGGCGCGGCTCATGAACATCTCACGTGGCGAAGTGCTTCCAACTGATGATTTCTTCAGGAGTGCGGGAGATAGGGATCGCCGTACACGATACCTTTGTGGTCGACGGGTCTCTTGGACGTGAGGAAACTATCTTCCGTCGATGAAGATGACAGATTGTACCACCACATTTTCATATATAATGTGTATCCGTGGTCGAGTAACTGCACAGAGTGTACTCGGTTGATGGTGGATTTTCTATTCAGGATGAGACATGGAGACAACTTATGCCTGCCCACGTTCGTCCTGTATCAGATAGTTCAGGTTGTTCGATCTGTCAAGAACGACCTCTCGCTCCCATTTGGCCGCCTGATATGTAGGATGGCTCGTGATGTCGGCTATAGGCTCAACATGGAAGACCTTGCGCTAGTTCGAGTCATAAATGAGGCTACACTTAACAATATGAAGATCGGCCCTCGCCAGCGGCAAGCCCGGCTCGACGAGTCTGGCGATGAGTCGGATAGTGCCGGTGAGGAGAGTGTTGACCTCGAGGCTGGTAGCAAAGATGGTGGCGGTGATGAGATTCAGGAAGAGGAACCTGAGGCCCAGGATACAGAGGAGAGTTCACCTCCTGCGGCTCAGGAGCAGGGCACCGATCGGGCTTCCATAGATACGCGTTTAGCACGTCTCGAGGAGGGCCAAGCCACCCTACGACAGGAAGTCGGGCAGGTCCAAACCAATCTAAGCAAGGTGTCTGGCACCTTGAAGGCCATCCTGTATTGTCTACGGGACAAGAATGCTCCTCCTCCATCGCTGAATTCGGATGCCTAGTCATCCGAGTTGTTGTTGTGGTTGTTTTGGTTACCGCATTAGGCGGTTTATGCTTTCATGCTAATGATGTAGTAGTTAGTAACATGTTTTAAGTGTTTGATGCTTTGGATGTAATTGGCTCGCATGTAATTTCTATCATGATTCATGTAACTATGTAGTCCATGTATTATGACAATTTTGGGTAATGAAAAGCATGTAGCCTCTTTTGCTATGAGATGTGTGAAATGCTTAAAGTGCTTATATAATGCGTTGCTATGCTTTATCTCACAAATGTTGTAACCTATGTTGTATAGGGTATGCTGCGACAGTATACGCGGAACACGACACACCTCCATCTTACTGGCTCGATAGACCAGACTCCTTCTGGTGGAGGTGGTCCTGCGGACCGTGGGTTAAATTCTGATCAGCCTCCTGCTGGTCCTACTGGTGGACTGCCACCTTACACGCCCCCGGTTCGTGAGCAGTACTGGGCATCATCATCTATGCAGCATGACTCACAGACTGCTCTACCTACTGATAGGATCCAGCAGTTGATGTTGATGATGCATCAGTAGCAGATGCAGCAGCAGCAGCAGCACCAGCAGCTTATGGCCACTATTGCTGAGGCCTTATCCTAGGGTGGTAGTGCGACTCCACCTACAACATCTACACGTCCTACTGAGCATTCGGAGCCCCCTGCTCAGTTTGAGGATGTGCCTCTACCCTCACCCGTTGCACCTCCTACTGGAGATGTCGGTACCCGCGGCTTACTCGAGCGATTTCAGTGCTTGAGGCCTCCCTCATTCATGGGTTCTCACAGACCCGAGGAGGCAGAGTTTTGGATAGACCGCATCTCTAAGATGCTACGGATGCTGCACTGTACAGAGGCAGAGCAGGTCAAGCTGGCCGCTTTCATGTTTGAGAGGGAGGCCAATCTATGGTGGGATAGTGTGTTACGGTCTGTCACAGCGGACTACGTGTGGACTTGGGAGGCATTCGAGTTACAGTTCCATGAGAAATACTACCCGCAGACGTACCGACATGAGCGGGAGGATGAGTTTCTACGCCTCAGGCAGGGAGGCATGACGGTTACGGAGTACGAGCACCGCTTCACAGAGTTGGGCCATTTGTCCCGACTATACTGGTTGATGATCAGATGTGGATGCGTCGTTTCTCTTTGGGTTTGCGACCTGACATACCGTCGAAGATGTGCTGCATCACTATACCTTCTTATGGGGAGCTAGTGCGCTTGTCTATGATGGCTGAGCAGGATGTTGATCGGCTGGCCAGTTCCCGTGGTGCTATGGTTGCGAGACCACGACAGGTACAGAGAAGGGCTATCCTAGGCAAGAGGCCTCGTGTTGACTCGCCTCCTAGGATCACAGCGCCAGTGGCTCTGGTGGGGCGCCCTATTGTGACCTGTACGTATTGCGGGAGGCAGGGTCATTCTATTGGGAGTTGTTTCGAGCGGATGAAGGATAGTGGGTTCTCTCCGCCGCAGATGATTGGTCGTTCTCGTCCACATGCTTTATCGACTCCACCTCTACAGACTGCCCCTGTTCACCCTTCATTTCGACCTCCTATGTCATGCTTCAGGCTGCCGCAACGGCCCTTAGCTCCACAGCTGAACCGGCAGCAGTAAGCTCGAGTACATACGCTCGTTGCCGAGGCACCTGAGACGTCGATTTCGGCCCCGACAGCTTTTCAGGGTATGACTCATATTCACGGTACTTCCGTTTCCTTGTTGGTGGACACTAGGTCCACTACTTCTATTATTTCTTGTGGGACAGTTAAACGTTTATCCTTGCATACTATTCCCACTAAAGGATTGAGACTCATTACGGCCACTGGGACTTTTTTGGATGTCACACAGATATGTGAGGGTTGCTCTGTGGATTTGGGTAGCAGTACAGTGCTTGTCGACCTCATTGTTGCTCCGCTATGGCACTACGATGTTATTCTCGGTATGGACTGGCTCTCGAAGATGAGGGCAGAGATAGATTGCGATGCTCGAGTCATAACGGCCTATGGATATGACGGCCCAGCTTTCACGTTTCCAGTGCAGGTCAGTTGGCCCTACCGTGTCGACTATTATACTGCTTTATTAGTGCCTATCGATGGTCCGACATTGGAAGATACGCCGGTGGTTCAGGAATTTATAGATGTGTTTAAAACTATTTATGGTTTACCTCATCGGCGCAAGATCGATTTTTCCATTGATCTTACGCCTGGTGCGACACCCATCTCATTGCCGACTTATCGTATGCCTCCATGTGAGATGGAGGAGCTGCGGAAGCAGATTGATGAGCTAGTAGAGAAGGGTTTCATACGACCTAGTGTGTCTCCTTGGGGAGCACCTATCCTATTTGTGAAGAAGAAGGACGGGTCGCTATGGTTATGTATTGATTACCGTAGGTTGAACTAGGTCACAGTGAAGAACAAGTATCCTTTGCCCAGGATAGATGATCTGTTTGATCAGTTGAAGGGGGTGAAGTATTTTTCGAAGATTGATTTGCAGTCTGGGTATCATCAGCTGCGCGTCAGAGATGAGGATGTGCAGAAGACAGCTTTCAGGACCTGCTTTGGGCACTACGAGTTTCTAGTGATGTCGTTCGGTCTTACGAACGCACCAACCGTGTTCATGGACCTGATGAACCGAGTACTTCGACCATTCCTATACCGATTCGTCATCGTATTTATTGATGACATTCTGATATACTCTACGAGTCGGGAGGAGCACGAGGAGCACCTAAGAGCGGTGATGGATACGCGGAAGAAGAATCAGTTATACGCGCTGTATAAGAAGTGTGACTTCTAGTGGGAGGAAGTCAAATTCCTCGGACATGTGGTGTCTAAGGATGGGATCGCAGTGGACTTTGCCAAGGTAGCTGTGGTTCAGGATTGGCAACAACCTGGCTCGGTTACCGAGGTGAGGAGTTTTCTTAGTCTGGTAGGATATTACAGACGCTTCATTCGAGATTTCTCAAAGATTGCTAGGCCATTGTCTCAGTTGACACGGAAGGATCTGAAGTTCGCTTGGAATGAGAAGGCAGAAGCAGCTTTCAAGGAGCTGAAGGATAGGTTGACGTCCGCCCCTGTGCTAGTATTGCCAGAGCAAGGGGTGAAGTACACGATATACACTGACGCGTCTCGCGTTAGTCTGGGTTGTGTCTTGATGCAGAAGGACAAGGTGATTGCTTATGCCTCGAGACAATTAAGGAAGCACGAAGAGAATTACCCTACACACGACATGGAGTTAGTAGATGTCATCTTTGCATTGAAGCTCTGGAGACATTACCTCTACGGAGAGGAGTTCGAGCTTTTCTGCGACCACAAGAGCCTTAAGTATATATTCACGCAGCGAGACTTGAATATGAGACAACGTCGATGGATGGAGACCTTGAAGGACTTCAAGTTCGAGGTTTCCTACCATCCGGGCAAGGCGAACCTTGTGGCAGACGCGTTGAGCTGTAAGAAGGCTATAGCATTTACGGCTCCGTTGATGGTAGCAGAGTGGGACATGGTTGAGTTCGTGCGGGACTTCGAGCAGAGACTCACCGTGGAGGAACCATTTGAGTGTGTTGCGCACGTTCGGGTGGGACCACTTGTGGATGATAGGATCGTTGAGGCCCAGAAGGGCGATGTGCGGTTGTCTGAGTTTCAAGAGCAAGCTAGCGACACCGAGGACTCCAAGTGGAGAGTTGGTTCTGATGAGGCTCTATGATTCCATGGCTGCCTATGCATTCCTGACATGCCTGACTTGAGATATGAGCTTCTCGAGTCTGCTCATAACTTGAAGCTTGCGATGCATCCTGGTAGCACGAAGATGTACCGCGATATGAGACGGTCGTATTGGTGGGATAACATGAAGGCCCACATCGCTGAGTATGTGTCTCGTTGTCTGACGTGCCAGCAGGTCAAGGCAGAACACCGCCGATCACCTGGACTGCTTCAGCCTACGCCCATAGCAGAGTAGAAGTGGGACTTCATCTCCATAAATTTCATATCAGGGCTGCCGAAGACGAGGAAGGGACATGATTCCATTTGAGTGATTATAGACCGGTTGACCAAATTGGCCCATTTCCTTCCTATCAGAGTCACGAACTCTGCAGACGAGCTGGCTAGATTGTACATCAGAGAGATCGTCTGTCTGTATGGAGTTCCTTTAGAGATCGTGTCGGATAAAGACACGAGGTTCACATATATCTTCTGGACTCGTATCCAGGAAGCGATGGGAGTGAAGTTGAAGTTCAGTACGGCGTTTCACCCTCAGACTGATGGGCAGACAGAGCGGGTGAATCAGATTCTGGAAGATATGTTGCGGGCATGTGTGTTGGACTTCAAGGACAGCTGGGATGACTGTCTTCCTTACGCAGAGTTTGCCTCCAACAACAGCTTCCAGGCGACTATTGGTATAGCACCATATGAGGCCCTATATGGTCGTCCTTGCAGAGCGCACATTGTTGGGCTGAGGTTGGTGAGCATAGTCTAATTGGCCCAGAGTTGGTACAGGCGACGACAGAGAAAAGGTCGACATTATCAGGCGTCGGCTTCTTACAGCGCAGAGTAGACAGAAGAGTTATGCCGATATGAGGCGGCGGCCGCTTGAGTTCGAGGTCGGAGACCACGTGTTCCTCCGAGTTTCCCCTATGAAGGGAGTCCTTCGGTTCGGGAAGAAGGGGAAGCTCACACCGAGGTTTATCGGTCCGTTTCAGATACTAGATCGAGTGGGTACTATGGCTTATCGTCTTGCTTTGCCCACACCGCTTGCAGCTGTACACAACGTATTTTATGTATCTATGCTGAAGAAGTACGTTCTTGATCCTTCACATATCATCAGATGGGAGCAGGTACAGTTGAGCGAGGATGCTACTTACGAGCTGCATCTGATGTGTATACTTGACAGGAAGGAGCAGGTACTGCGTAGCAAGGTCATACCACTTGTGAAGGTACTATGGATGCATCATTCAGAGGAGGAAGCTACTTGGGAGACCGAGGCCGAGGTCAGAAAGAACTACCCTCAGATTCTTGAGGAATACGAAAATGTACAAATTTTGAGGATGAAATTTTTGTTTAAAGGGGGTAGATTGTAACGACCCATAAATTTCCGTACAATGGCTCAAGTACCACCTCAACTAGAAATCACTCAGGGTTAAACCCTTTAGAAATTTGACAAAGTTAACAGAGTGCTAAACTAGATTAGCTGTGAAATCCAATTGAATCGCTTTAAATACGATCTGCAAGATCCAAAACTTGTAGAATCATTGACGCTAGGTTACCTAAAATCTAGGATCAAACTCATTACCCGTCTGCTCTCCGGATCACATTGAAACTCTGTATTATGTCTGAACCGCACATCGGGAGTCCGAATATGGCAAGGTTAAGGACTTAGGACCTCCTCGCTGGGCTTGACAGCCATCTTAGAAATCAGCCCCAGACAGTGCCCCACGGCTGTTCACTTGAGCCCGGAGCGAAGGAGTGTGAAAATACACTATTCCTTTAGAAAATAAATATCTGGAATAGTGATTTGAGACTTGAAACTTGCGATCAATTTATAAGCAACCAGACCGTCAGAATCTGACCCAAATACACCCTCAGATCAGGAAAATTTTCAAGAACATTTGCATGTACTTGGAATTTCGGATCAAGGTCCACTGACCGTTGAACTAAAACTCATCCGCCACGTATGATCTGGGAATCCGACTGAGACGAAAACATAACTCCACATAGATCCAAGGTTAGTGAGCTTAAGTCTTACTTTTGGCTCAAGGAGGGCCGCCAGAAACCCTCTTTTGAGCTGAAACTATGCCGATTTGATTATAATATAAGTATACCTTGAACATAAGTCTATTCCAGAGAGTTTTTAGGCTATATAAGGACCTTAGGGCAGCCTCTCTTACAGCCATACGAATTTGGGATAAACCCTAAGAAGAAGAGAAAAAAAGAGAGAGAAAGCTTGAGAGTTGTGGGAGAAACTCCCTCCTACTGTTTCCAATCACCACACGGGCTGCACCACCCCTTCCTTGACGCTTTCCCGGCGATACCGATTCCGTTTTAAGGTAAGAAACCCTAACCCTATATCTGTTTTGGGGTGTGAAGGTTATAGGTTGTGAAATAGCTAACCGGTTTCACTCTTTAGGCTAGAAAACTCCCAAATACGGAAGCTCATCAAACCTTGCTGATCCGTTGAGATTCCAAGGTGCAAGGTGAGGACTTTAGGTGTATAGGTTACATTTTTCAACGCTTTCAATGTCAGATAATGATAGATTCATGATCTGCATGCAATTGCACATGTACAAAGTGCTTTCCGTTTTCCGTTTCGATTAAAGTTGTAGAATATGGAATTTTACATATTCTAGGTATTCGTAGAAAATACCGTATACATATTTTTTTTGAAA
Source organism: Magnolia changhungtana (assembly GCA_030180095.1). Classification (NCBI taxonomy): domain Eukaryota; kingdom Viridiplantae; phylum Streptophyta; class Magnoliopsida; order Magnoliales; family Magnoliaceae; genus Magnolia; species Magnolia changhungtana. Next base: position 1,881,246 of record JASAUF010000446.1, read on the forward strand.
ATGTGTTTGACATATTTATTTGTTGTATGAATATACGATATATGGATAAAATACTCATTTGGCGAAAGGAGTCGCCTAAATACATGTTTCACTAATATGCACTATGTATGTAGAAATTCTGTATTATAAGAAATGCCGTATACATGTATATTTTGGCGATGTGTTTGCCATGATTAATTGTTGTATAAATATATTATGTGTGCATAAAATACTTGCTTGGCGAAAGGACTCGCCTTAACACATGTTGGTTAACATACACTATGTATGTTGAAATAGTGTAAGTTAAGTGATTATGGAAATGCTAGAGTAAGTGTTTTGATGTAGATGCCTTAGGAGGGTGTTGAGATTGGATTCTCAACTACCCTAGCGACATGTATGATTACCTCCATGAGGTTGATCACTTAAACCGCTTACTTGCCATGCATGTGTTTGTATTCCTATTGATGTAGTGTTTTACAACATGCTTTATATCATGCTTTATAACATGCCTATTAGCATGCTTGAACTACTTTGTTTATCATGCTTTACTCTACATGCTATGGATGAGAATTGACTGAGTTTGGGACTATGTCTATAGTCCAGACAATCGGTACCAGATTTGAGATCGTGTCTGAGGTTCATGTCGCCACGTGGGATGCGTTTGACGAACCCGAGTCGTATGTCAGTTGACGACAGTGGTTAGGCCACGCGAAGTGCTTATGCACTTCATGTCGTTCAATTGATTGTGCACTCGAGCTAGTCAGGCTCGTCATGTAACCCGATATGTCTAATGTATGTTCATTATGTTTGGTCGCTACTGCTTGAACCTATGGTACCAAACTTACCAGTGGAATCCCGTTAACCATGGTACCTCGATCCGCTAAGACTCATGAGCCGGGCATGGTGGTATGGGACACTGTGGTCGAGCTGTCGGCCTATGCTGGGGCCACGTGCCTCCCCATAGTGACCAGTGAGCAACCAGACTCATGAGCCGATTATGGTGGTATGGGACACTATATTCTAGCTGTCGTCCTACGCTGGCACAGCCTGGCTGTGGTCCCCAGTCGGGATGCATCCGGATTCCATTCTTAATATGCGGACTGGTCGGGCTTCAAAAATAGACTGCCAGTTGGTAGGGTGTCAGTGGAGTGACCTCGAGCATACTCTAATCTGTTGTAAGGCTATGAGCCTTCCTGTAGTAATAGAGTATAAACTAGGCCTGTATTGATAAGGTGATGGGGGAGTGGTCCAACGATTCTGTGTAACAGCCCTGACAGCCCTTGCAGCGACTTAGAAATACACCATCGTATGAGATTAACTAGGACTGACGACCCTAGAATGGATCATGTTTGGGAATGATACAAGGGAGGTACCTTAGTTTCCCAATCCTACTGTTTGAAATGGACTAATAATAAGTCGGCAATCATGCTCAGCATGCATTGCATGTGCCTGGAAGATGTGGAGCACTGAGGGATGAAAGCATGCCGCGAACAAAGAGGGTGTCGCATGAGGGAGTATGTCGGTGAGGGCATCCATCATAATAACATCCATACTTGCATAAATTAGAGTAATTAGGAGTGTTTGATTTTACTGCTTTATCATTACTGCTTGACTGTATTGATAACATGTTAACTGATGCTTTATTGTTCCACTGAGTTAGCTACTCACTCTCACGTTATGGGACGGTGTTACGCACACCAACCAGACACTGTCTCAGGTTTATGTGAGCCGATGACTCAGGAGGTGGAGCCTGATTTTGACGAGGACCAGAAGAAGTTCTCTTATATGCAGTACTCTGACGGCTTCGACTAGGCTGCCGGATTGACGAGATTTGCAGGGATCACTCCTTAGTTTATTTTTGACATTTTGTTCACAAAACAAATATATGTATATGGTGACTCAGATAGATTCATACTCTGGAGAATGAAATGATTTTATTTCTTTACATACAGATATATTCAGTTCAGTCTTCTGCTTGCCTTTATACTAATGATCTAGAGTATGAATTACTGTTTTGGTATAATCTCACTCATGTTTATTGCTCTAACACAGACAACAGTTAATCAGCATTATTTATGTTGCATAAGTGATGCGTTGGAACTCGGGAGTTGAGTTACACTCAACCCCCGATTTTCAGGGTGTTACAAAGGTGTGGTGGAAAGCATCATTATCAATGGGTCCTAGTAGTTTGGGGGGTAGCCCAGCAGGGAAAGATGGGTATCATGGGGGCCCGACAGTTTGAGATAACCTAACACGGCGAGGTTTGTCTTCCATACATGTGGGACCTATCTCTAAGAAGGAACAACGTGAAATGGGCTAAACAATTGGCCCTATGGATGTTCGCCATGGTGGACATTTAGCCACCACTATTCCTATGTTGCGGTCCATCTCACAATGGGACCGGTGGCCCTCAGACTGGCTGGGAAAATAGATGGGCAGTGTGTGCAGAACACATAAGTCAAGGTGGGCAGCCCAAAGCCTAGAAAAAAGGGTGAACAATGTGCATATAACATACATAATATGGTGGGCTCCACAAGGCCGCCTCGCAGTCTAAAATTTATATACATATAACACACCCATCAAGTGGGCTTCAAGGTTTGGACCATCCTACTAGCATCAATGGGGCCCAACGGTTTGGGTTAACCCACTAGGGTAATACTTATGGGGGGTCCAAAGACTTGGGATAGCCCAATAAGAGGTGATGAGAATGGGCTTAACAATGGGCCCTAGGAAGGTTTACAACGTGGACATTCAACCACCATTGCCTCCTAAAGTGGGCCCTAGGGAGGTTTATAACGTGGACATTTAACCACCATGCATTGTCCCCTAGAGTACGACCCATCATGAAATCTAACTTATAATGGGGTCCATGGCCCGAATACTATTTGGAAAATAAATGGGCAGCAAGCATATCATTACACACATCATAGTGAGCCTCAAGGAACGGCCCATGGCTCACATACATCAAGGTGGGCTACTTGGGACAGCCCATTACCCAACAATACAATGGGCATGTAACACATGCATCATGGTGAGTCTCATGGGGCAGCCCATATGCCCCAAAACAAATAGCTAAGGTACTTTCAACATTCAATTTTGTGGGCCTTATAGGTCAGCCTAAAATTGAGCAAATTGAATGGGCAACACAAACATTAAAGCGGGCTTACAACTAGCCCACATGGCCTAGCACAATGGATGGACAACACTTGCATTTGGAAAGGTACTAAGGCTGGACATCCAGCCCATCTGGGCCTACCTGAACATCCAAAAATCTAGACAACAAGATTTAAATCAATTAGATGGATAGTGGGCTTATCAAGGCACAAATGGGGCCCATAATCTCATAAAAATGCAGGCATGGTGAGTATATAAAATACCTCCAATCTGGTGGGCCTCATAACTTCAAAACAATCAACTATATTCAGCAAATTCTGGGCCCTTGCTGGACATCCAGCCCACCTAACTTCCTGGCTTGCTGGGGTCCAGCAAGTTAGGTGGGCCTATTGCTGAACTGCAAGTTTGGCAACACCCAACCCAACCTGGACGATCCATAGGCCTCAACGGTTGGCCTAAAACATTCACAAGGTGGACCCCAACTATCGACGTCCCACTAGAGGTGGGCCACGTGAAATGGAGGACATTTGGAAGCAACATAACATCAAGGTGGGCCTGAGAGGCAAGGGACGACCAACCCCCTGTTGGACGTTGGGCTTGCCTGGACATTTAGCAGAGGGGTTACTGCCCCACTAGGTGGCGCCCCATAAATGGGTAGCCTAAATGCCACACGATCACCATATGTGGGCCTCAGTAGGGTGGGCCAAAATGGAAGTAAAAAAGGGGAAGCCAAAACACAAGCACCAAAGGTGGAATATTGTTGGAAATAATGTTGCTGGAAATAATGTTGCTGGCCCTGATTGTTCTTCCTCTAAAGTGGGCCCAATTCCTACCAATAAGGGGAAAGTGGATGGATGAGGTGCATCGTTGAGTGGACAGCAAGGTGGGGTCCACATGAGTGGCCCATTGTCCCTAAATCAAACTGATATTTTTATTTCCCTACATGCAAGACTAATTTGGACCGTCCAAGCCTCTTGGGCCTAACCCATAAATGCCCCACCAAGGGCTGGATGGTGTGGGTCTCATTCTACATCAAGATGGGGTCCACACATCAATGGACCACATAGTAACAGAGAAAAAATCAAGCTGAAAAATATAGATTTACCCCTTCTAGATGGCTAGCAAGTGGGCCTGGAAAAATGGACTGTACGGTGTTGCTACACATTACAGCCCATGAAACTTACTGGATTATTGATATACATCACATGAATGATGGTATGGCCTACCTTAGTGGGCCACATAGACCCCAGACCAACTTGTATTTGCATTTTTCCTTGGATACCAAACCAGACAGCAAGGTGGGTCGTCCAACGTCCAGAAAATGGACAGCAAGACCGTCCCAACTTGTTGGATAGTCCGCGTGTCTTAAACACACTAGATGGGCTACGCCCATCAAGGAAAAAGGAGGAGAGGAGACAGAAAGAGAGAGAGAGAGAGAGAGAGAGAGAGAGAGAGAGAGAGAGAGAGAGATCCATGGACATGGGAGGGGGCTCCACCACTATGAGCCCCTCAAAGCAATCCAAACCATACATGAATGGGTTCCATGCATGCATGGACCCTACATCTGAAAATCTAAGGTGGGGATGACATCCCCACCATGAAATCTAGGGTCTAGATGACCCATCAATGGCATGGATTCAAATAAAACATCATGATGGGGTCCATGGAGAATGGCCCCATCATGGCTTATGCATGAAACAAAGGTGGGCCATTTGTAACACCCTGAAAATCGGGGGTCGAGCATAAACTCAACTCCCGAGTTCCAACGCATCACTTATGCAACATAATGAATGATGATTGAATGTTGTCTGTATTAGTGCATTGAACATGAGTGAGATTAAGCCAAAACAACATATCATACTCCAGAGACAAGTGAGATAGCAAGCGGAAGACTGTGATAGATATATAAACTATATAAACTGTGGTGAGTCTCCAGAGTGTGATAATGTTACCAGGTTAACTATTTACAAGTACAATTCCAAAATATACCAAATTGAGGAAGTGTAATGTCTTCTATCCCAAATATCATAGCCCCGTCAATGCAATGCTAGGTCTTCATAGACTCATCAGAAAGTTACACGTAGGAGAACTCCTCCTCAACATCATAGTAGTAGTCCGGCTCTGCTTCATAAGCATCGTCATCACCTATAGCTAAGATAGTCTGGTTGGTGTTGCAAACAACATCCCGTAACGTGGGAGTGAGTGATCAACTCAGTGGAACAATAAAGCATAGGTTAACATGTTATCAAAATAGTCAAGTAGAAATGATAAAGCAGTACAGTCAACAATCTTAAGTACTCTTGTTAATGCAGGTATGAAATGCAGTCATGATGCATGCCCTCACCGACATACTCCCTCATGCGACGCTATCTTACATCTGCGGCATGCGTTCATTCCTCAGTGGTCCACATCTTCCAAGCACATGCAGTGCGATGATAAGCATGATTACCGAGTTGTTATTAGTCCATTTCAAACAGCAGGATTGAGAAACTAAGGTACCTCCCTTGTATCATTCCCAAACATGATCCATTCTAGGGTCGTCAAACCTAGATAATCTCATACGATAGTGTGGTTCTAGGGCGCTGCAAAGGCTGCTAGGGCTGTTACACAAAATTGTTACACCACTACCCCATCACCTTTTTAACGGTTCATCACTAAATTGATACAGGCCTAGTTCATACTCTATTCACCGCGGTAAAACTCGTCGCCTCACCGCAAATTCAGAGTATGCTCAAGGTCACTACAAAGGGCTATTACACGCAATCGTTGCACCACTCCCCCATCACCTTATCAATGTAGGCCGACAATACGAATATAGTGTCCCATACCACCATAATCGGCTCATGAGTCTGGTTGCTCAATGGACATTATAGGGAGGCTCGGGTTGACGCACTCGCAACACCACGAAACCTCAGCATAGGCCGACAGCTCGACCACGGGGTCCCATACCACCATGCCTGGCTCATGAGCCTTAGCGGATCAAGGTACCATGGTTAACAGGATTTCACTGGTAAGTTTGGTACCCTAGGTTCAAGCAGAGGCGTCCAAACATGGTGAACATGTATTAGACAGATCGAGTTACTTGACGAGCTCGGCTAGCTCGAGCGCACGACAAGTTGAACGACATGAAGTGTATAAGCACTTCGCATGGCCAACCACTATCCTCAACCGAAGTACAACTCGGGTTTGTCGAACACATCTCACGTGGCGAATGAATCTCAGCCACGAATTCAATTCCGTTACCGATTGCCTGGACTATACAATAGCCCCAATCACATTCAATTACGGAACAGTTAAAGTAGTAATGGATCAAGATTTTAAATCATATAATCAATTATCCAATATTGTCTGCTTAGGGCTGTCAGGGCTGTTGCATGGAATCGTTACACTACTCCCCCATCACCCTTCACAGATTTTATGGAATACAACTTAAACATGTGAAGTAATCAGAGCAGAATTAAATAAACAAGTAATTCAAACATATTAACAAGCATGTTATAAAACACAATGCAAACAAGAAATTGAATCACATACATTTCATAAACCAGTAAGTGATTAAACTAACCAACTTACATGAAGGAAATCATACACATCACTAAGGTAGTTGAGAATCCTATCTCAACACCCTTATACATTACAATTTACTAACTACTACTCAACCAGACATTTCAACAAACACTTTAGACTACATATATCAACATACATGACGTATGTTGATCACATAGGTATTAGGCCAAATCCTTTGACTAGGGAGTTGCCCCAATTATAATACGCGTGCACCCACGACGAACAGTCATGGCAAGTAGGAATCCAAGTTCCATATTCATTCAGTCATTTCCACAAACACTTGGGCTACACATTTTGACATATATAGTGTATATCGGTCGTGGCGTGATTTAGGGCAAATCCTTTCGTCAAAGGGGTATCGCCTATACAACAATCATATATCCATGACAATTAGTCATGGTGAGCATGAATGTGAATTCTATCTTCATTCGGTCATTTTCACAAACACTTAGAATACACTCTTTTAACATACATAACGTATATTAGCAAAAACATGTATTAGGGCGAATCCTTTCGCCGAGTGAGTATTATACATATGTATAGCATGTTCATACAGTAATTAATCGTGGCTAACATATTTTCAAAATTTATACGTATACGGTATTTTCTACAAATACGAAGAGTACAGTATATTTAACATAGTTAATGCATAACTAAAAAATGAAACGGGCAGTACTTTATACATGTGCAATTGCATGCATATCATGAATATATCATTATCTGACATTGAAAGCGTTAAAAACCATAACCTATACATCTAAAGTCCGCACCTTTTATTGTAGAATCGTAACGAATTCGATAGGTTTGCTAAGCTTCAGTATACAGCGATGTGGCAACCTATAACATGCCTTAAGTTAGTTATTTCATAACTTACAACTATCAAACCCCAAAACAGGTTAGGGTTAGGGTTTCTTACCTAGAAACGATGTCGGAATCGTCGGAAAAACTATTAGAATGGAGTGGTTAAGCTTGCAGAGCGGCAGGATCAGGTGGCAGGGAGATGCTCCCACAACTCTCACACTTTCTCTCTCTCACACCTAGGGTTTTTCTCAAATTCGTATGGCTGAATGAGAGAGGGTTTAAAGGTCCTTATATAGCCTAAAACCTCACCGAAATAGACTTTAGGTCAAGGTATACTTAGGTTATATCCAAAGTGGGTCAGTTTCAGCTCAACAGAGGACTTCTGGGGCCCCCCTTGAACCAAAGATCGGTCTTAAGCTCACCAACCTTGGATCTAGGTGGAGTTAAGTTTTCGTTCCAGTCGAATTCTCAGATCACGCGTGGCGGACCTGTTTCAGTTCAATGGTCAGTGAAACTCGATCGGGGTTATAAGTACACAAACATGTGTATAAAATTTCTCCTGATCCGAGGGTGTATTTGGGTCAGATTCTGACGGTCTGATTGCTTATATCATGCCCGCAAACATTAAGTCTCAGATTACTTAAATGAGACCCAATTTCTAAAGAAATCTACGTTTTCTCACACTCTTCACTCCGGGCTCAAGCGAATAGCCGTGGGACACTATTTGGTTTTGATTTCCGAGATGGTTGTCAAGCCCAGCAAGGCGGTCCTAACCGTTTAACTTCGCGTTAATCGAACTTTCGACGTGCGGTCCAGATCTGATACGGAGTTTCAATGTGCTCCCGAGAGCAACTGGGTAATGAGATTGATCCTAGATTTTAGGGTAACCTAGCGTCAATGATTTTACACGTTTTGAGTCTTGCAGATATTATTTAAAGTGGATCAAGCGGATTTCGTAGCTAATCTAATTTAGTACTTAGTTACTTTGTCTCATTTCTAAAGGATTTGATCCTGAGCGATTTCTGCCTGAGGTGGCACTAGGGTCTTTGTACGGATTTCTAAAGCATTGTTCTTCATCACCTAAACTTTAGGATTCATGCCTAATATGAAAATACTTAGAGACGTTTAAAGAACAAGGTAGTGAAAGGTGAGATTTGTGAAGGAAATGGGTTAAGAAGTGATTTTAGACTGTGGGATTCAGTTCTGACAAGTTAATAAGGTGTTAAGATCGACCCATTACCTAAGGACGTCTAATTCCAGGTTGATAAAAATTCGAGATGTTACACCATTGGCCACACCTAAGGGTCAAGTAGGATCTCTACCATTGATTGGTGGGTCCTGCATGCCCCCATGCAAGAAGATTAAAGTCAAGGGAAGAAAACAAAAGATCTACTCCTAGAAATGACACCCACCTCAAATCTCCTTCTTCTTCTTCTACACTTGGGATCTTATGCTTCAAAAGAAAGGTTTTAATGGGGGTGATAGGTTTGGGACGGTTGGATTTAGAGGGCTAGAGCTTACAATGGTGATGGAAATGGAGGTTTACTTGGGACGTTGGAGTTCTCTAGCAAGGGAAAATGAGGAAGAAAAGAGGGAGGGAGAGAGATAAGAGAGAGAGAGAGAGAGAGAGAGTCAGCGTAACACCCCGAACTTTTTGATACTCGAGCATTGAAAGTTCTCAAGCGTTACCATAAGATTCAACATAACATATATGTGTGTAAGTTACTAATATAACTATCCTAGCCTCACATTCTTGCCCTAACACTAACCTAACCATTAGTAATGATCTTCATTCATTGATCAAGCCATCTAACCATAGACTTCAAGGTAAGACTCTCCATCCTGTGATCTAACATGCATGTTTTCCCTTAAAGGAATTGATGAATAACTCTCTATCCATAACAATTTAGATATACATTCCTTTGTAAGAATTTCTTAGAAATGTGCCTAAAACCAGACGGAGCCAATAGATTTCACAAAACCCTCATATCATCAATAATTATGAAAATGCCATTAGCCTAGGCCACTGGATTCTAGATCACACGGTTCCCACTCTCCATTTAATGTGAAACTTTACACCATGCCTTTATATCATAAATTAACCATACACGTAAAATTACAACCCTTGGATCATCATAAAACTGACCCAATGGACAGATCAACCATTAATAATTAAATTGGGGCCACTTGATCTTTGGAAATGCTTTAATTTTGGACTCAACCCCTTATGTTAGGTGGAGAAACCAATGGACTGTGTAGATTCTCCTGTGAAACACCAAAAGTGGACCCCACTTGCAGGTGCTTGTGCACAGTCCACACAGAAATTCGGAGTCGGTCAAGACTGCTTTGACCTGACTCGTTTGAGAAAAAGCTTCTCGCAGCGGATGAACGTCCCCTGGGTGTATAGTGGGCCACCTACATCGGCTGGATGGGAGATCGGAACCATTCATTACGACCGGGGGAGAAAACCACTCAGACCCTAGGTTTTCCCGCACGCTATCCAGACGTCCATGAGCAAACTCAGGCCGTCGCAGATCATCCTATACCAAGAAATCCACGAACTGACGATCCAGGTGGGCCACCATTTAAGCTGATCGGAGTAATCCGAACCGTCTATCTGATCCAGCACTCGATTTTGACCTGGAATACATGAACCGACCATGGCCATGCATGCACTCATCACGAAATCACGAGCGCAAATCGGTTTGCTGGAAAACGGTCGTCTTAGAAAATGGGTCACTCCAAGATTCAGCCTCTCAATTTTCCAGCCATCCTAGTCGTCCGAACCTCCATGGAGGGAACCGATCCTCTCCACGTCGAGTAGCCGAGGAAAAACCAGGTCACTTCGCTCCTTTTGCAATGCACGCAACAAGCTGCGTTGGAAAAGCTCCGACTGCTTAACAGGAGTTATGCCAGAAGGGTCTGGAATACGCTCTTGCCTATAAAAGGCTGAGTCTGATGGAGGAAAGGGAGTAATTAGCTGAGACCGGAATCAACAACCGTCCAAACAAGAGACTTACTGCCCACTGCTGCCCGGGAAAATAAAAGAAAAGAAAAGAAAGAAAGAGAGAGAAAGAAAGGAAGAAAGGAAGGAAAGAAGAGAAGGAGAAAGAGAAAGAGGAAAGGAAAAAAAAAAGAGAGAGAGAGAGAAAGGAAGAAAGAAAAGAAAGGAAAGAAAAAGAAAGAGAAAAAGGAAGAAGAAGGAAAGGAGGTAACCAAGTTAACTCAAGGTGACTCAGCGAGTCAACTGGCTGATTTGGGCCAACCCGACAGGTACATTCTATTTAGATTCGAGTTCTACTGATCAAGGCTAGAGTAGATTGCTCATCTGCTAATAACCCTATACTAGGTTCAAGTCTAAAATCATCATCACTCTAAACCTAAACCTAGATCTTAGGCAAGATCCTAGCTCTTGATCTTACTTAATAGAATCATCTAATGGGGTGATCTAACTCCTTGAATTGTTTAAACTAATGATAGAATTAAATCATACGGTGTATATATACACAAAGCTATGACAACAATTGAGGGCTTTCCAATATTAAAGGTGAGGGTTTTATCCTTTAAGCTTTCGATAATTTAAGTTGACATATTTATCCTACTCTTTTATGCCTTCATCGCACCTTTTACATACCTTCTATCTTAATTGAGTTGATGCATTTTATCTTGCCTTTACACTTGTCCTTTACATGCATTTTATCTAATCTTTGATTTCTATTACTTTCCCTCTATTTTCATTTTAATTTGTTCTCATCAATTATTGGCTCTTTTGAAATTTTTTACATGATATCCATTATAAGAGGCTTTCCTAGATTCATGAGAGGCTATGGATACAAGCCTTGTTCTTGCTTTTACTCATCATGAGTTGGCCTTAACCACTCTCCTCATACTTGAGTTGACCTTTGTCGCTCGCCTCTTATTCAAGCTGGTTACTGTCACTCACCTCCTTAACCATAAGGGCTCGGCAGGTGTCTTAATATTCTTAACTGACTATGGATAAAGGAATTCTCTCTTGATGCAAGTACTATGATGAGAATCCCTCCTCTAGCGATCAATTAAATACCGTGGATGAGATGCATTTTCGGTAGTAGCCCTAAGGCGACACGTAATTCCTTGTTCTCGGGTGATGTTGCCCTAATTAGTGTCCATGAGTCATTTTATATACGCAGTGCATCAATTCCTTTTTATGGGGGGTTGGTTGTCGCAAATAGTTGCTCCGATCTCTGGGGGCATATTCTCCTGGTCATGTATTGTGGCCTTCTCATGTTAACCACATAAAGCCATGTTAAGAATGGGACACGCCGGTGAATCTCCATAGTATGGAATGTGGGGCGCGTCGGATAACTATAATCATATTCTACATTATAGCGATTGCTAAGTGTGACACACTGTAATGCTTTGCTAGGCATGCATCTCATATATATTGATTGCGCATTGATACCTCTTGTAGTGTGGAGTACTTGACGTATCAGAACATTCCATCGTTTTTATAAATCTCTTGAATTCCTATTAATCTTAAAGGATAACCATCACTATGAGTAGGGCATTGACCCTCTCCCAACCGTACAGATCATGCAGGTGATATACAAATTAAAGACTTGGTGAACATCCTCCCTAAGGAAGATTATGAAGAAAGAATAAGAAGACAATTCATGATTTAGTTTTAAACTTCCGCTGCAAACTCGATGATTGTAATAAGCTTCCATTGAGAAGGCCTTTGATTATTCTTTTTACATTGGTGAAATATAATCAATACAGTTGATTTTATTCTTGTGAATGTTACTTTCATGAATGTAACTGGATGTAAACCAAATGAAGAAAAAAAGGGTGTGATTTTAAAAGCATCCAGAGTATACATTATTAACACCCGGTTTTCTCGGGAATGAGTATAAACTCTAGCCGTGAAATCTCGGGCTGTTACAGTTAGCTAGGGTAATCATTGCACATGGGGAAGAGGATAGCATGCCTAGCATGTTTGCTAGGATAGGGTGATGTCACCCCCTAAGCTAGTAGCCTAGGGTGACATCATCCAAATGATGATTCCTAGGAAGATGTACTATATCTGGAATAGCTACAGTCCCGCAACATGTGGTCCATGGCCGGGATGATGCGCATGCCATAACTCTTAATCTAATTGGTGCACAAGATGCGACGTTGGAACCGTGGCGACGGCGCGGCCACAATGACATAAGTCTTGGGTTAAGTCAACTCGGGTTCACAAGACACAAATCATGGTCGCTTTCAAACACTATCTACAGGTTGCAGATCACCGGAATTCGACGAAGAGGATTACGGGATCCTAAGGAATGGAATGGTATTAGGACACAGGCCTAACATAAGATAGGTTCTTTTAGGGGCATATACCTGTCAGGGTTTATTTTGGGTAGATGAGGCTTAGTTTACCTTTTAAGCATGATCGTATGCCTTCATCTTGATGAGTCTTAAATTTGATGTCTTCAACTTGGGGCTCACTTAACTGACAGGCTCAACACTCACGTATATTGACAAATAAGTGTAGTTTCAATTCCGATCAACAAGTAGTTTACACATTTTTCGCCCTCTCAAAGGAAAACACTAGTGTTGAACACGACGGTTGAATTGTTCAGAGAAATGTCTAAGTTCCCCGACATTCGGAAGATTCTTCATCTTCAATGACTCACTCATTTTTCCAGAGAACTACAGTAAACTGCTTAATTCGCATTCTTCTTACATGTATATATAAATTCATCATTACTTACTTTACTTGTTTTTTTATTGCAACTTCAGAAACTGCTAATCTGATGATACGGAGAAGAGATGTCAGAAGATTCGATGTTCTCCAGAATATAGTTATAAGGGTGAACTTGTGACTTTTCTTTCGTACGGGCTTAGAATTGTGGTGCTTCCTAGTTCGAAATGGGTTGATGCCATTAGGATGAGTGTCTTTGCTGTCGTAGGAGGAATGGTAGAAGGATATGAGACCATTATGTTTCACTCGATGAGATTATCGAATCATAAGCCGAAACGCTGTTGGATTTGATATCTAGATTCAAATTCAATACTCAAACTCTTGTAACTTTACATTTTAAGTATTCTAATTTAGAATCAAGGGATCAGAGGATGTAAACGAACTCGGTATATATAAATAAACGATGAATGTTTCTTCATACTCTCTTAATGTTATGATTGAATAAGATAAATGTCCCAAATCGAATGCATTTGTTTCTTGTCGAAACAAAATGGTGCCTTTGTTGGGGACTTTATCTTATTTAAGATTAACATTGAGAGAGTAACAGGAACTTTCGTCATATTTTGGCATCTTTCCGATGCTAAAATAGCGACTCTCAATAGGAACATCCTCCCCTTCATCTCTAATATAGAATACTTTATTATCCAGATACTAATTGTAATTTTGTATTTTGTTTGAAGGTAAGAAGATATCATTATAAGTTACAACCAATGGCAAACTCAATGAAGAAAGTGAATTTCTATTTCACCGTGATTGGGTTCACAGTGGAATATGCTGCAGACCAATCATCGGATCATAAGGTCCAATCTCCCGCAAGTAAGGATAATAAATCTCCAATGATGGCCGGAGTTACATCTACTTCACCCACAAGGCCAGAAAGTGATTAAGACTGGGTCATTGTCACGTCTCAAAAGACAAGGGCCCAAGATGCAGTAGCAGCCAGAACGAATTCTCCTGCACAAAGAATCAGAGGACCAATAACGCGAAATGTAGCTAAGAAAAATCCTGAATTAGCTCCTCCCATGTTATACCCTGGGAAATTCGTTCCTCTACTAACATCGTATGATTTCCTGGCTCTGCCTGCTATGAGAATTCAACAAACAAGAGAACAAAAGGGTAAAGCATTGCTCGTAAGCTCACTAACCCTGGTGTCTCTCCAATCCACTGACTACTATGGAAGTAGTGGAAAGTCCGACGACACTCCTCTTTCGTGAGCCCTATTATGTCGGTATATTCATACTCTACCCCAACTACAGCTTCATCAGGAAGCAGAGAAGCAACCGTACAGATGGTCGGGACAAGTTAAGGACCCTCACTAACTGTCAAGGATAGTATGGCTGAGATGGCAAAAATGCAGAGAACGCTGATGAAAGAATGTAGAAATCTCCGAGAAGCTTTGGCAACTCTCGCGCACAATGTGGCCCAGATAGTAGTTCCTCCGATGATGGGTAATAGGAATGGACAAGAACCACAGCCTAAAGGCTCATAGCCCCCACGACCAGGATCACTTGGGTTTGCTCCCATGGCAAAGGCGATAACTCAAGAGGAGGACAGAAAAGTTGTTGAAGAAGCTGTCAGAACAGAAAGAGAATGCGAGAATATTAGCTTATTTAGATACCGAACACCATATCCGGGAGAGGTGGAAGATGTTCCCTTTCCAGTCAATTTCAAGTAGCCGGATTTCTAGAAATTTAATGGAGATGGGTCGCCAGAAGAACGCTTGATGCATTTATTACCAGTATGGAAAATTTCTCTAAGGTACCACAATATTACCTGCGATTGTTCGGATCTTCTTTGACGAGTAAGCCATTTCGATGGCATTCCAGTTTGACAACGGGATCAATGTGAACTTTGGAATAAATGCAAGACGCCTTTATGTCAAATTTCTTCTCATTAGAGCGCGACATCAGCATTACAGAATTAGATTCAGTATGGCAGAGAGAAGGGGAACCTGTGGAGAAGTTCATAGATAGACGGAAAACACTGGGAGCTTCTTACACACAACTGCCACAAGAGAAAGAGCAGGTCAAGATGTGCTTAAACTTCATAGAAACAGGAATCGCATTTGGACTTACCAGTGTTGATATCAAGACTTTCCGTGACTTGGCCACCAAAGCCCATGCTTTAGATATGATGACTAGGAAAATGCCAGTGTTTCACTATGAAACAGCAAGAAGAGGATCCAGTAGGTTGATTGTAAGACCCATATCCTAGCCATACCATTCCTTAGGCCTCCACGGTCCTCCTGGTTGAATTTCGGTGACTCGCGATCCGTTATAGGCATTTGCACGTGATCCTGAGTCGTGTCCCGTATTTCTGAGTAAGCTCGACCCGAAACTTGTACCCTTACGACCGCGCCGTCGCTGTGTCTCACACACCAAGCCGACACCCAGGCCAAGAGACGTGGGCCCGCGTTCAGTTCGAGGAAAATATCGCGTGTTATAATCTTGAGAGAATCCATCACATCAAATGTCAAGTACACATCACATCACTCCCATCACTCACACCAATCCCTAAGTACAACTACCCATCCCCAAAAGTCAACTTTTCATCACTTCACCCATCCCCCTCCCCATCACTCCATCACTCACATCCCCTCTCTCTCTCTCATCTCTCTCTCATTTTTCTCCCAAGCTCCATGAGAACAACCCACGTCTAAGCAAGCTCCATGAGAGAGCTTTGTGTGGCCCACTCCCTACCACTCAATCCAACCCTTCAAAGCCGATCTCAACCATTAAAATTCACCCCTTGGAGCTCTAGATCGCATCAATGGAAGGAGGAGTCCGAGAAGATCAAAGGTGGGTGATTTTATTGGATGATTTTGATGATTTGAGGGCCCACATATGGTGGGACCCATCTTGATGTATGCATTATATAGGGAGGGCTCATAGTGGCGAGGTCCCTCCCCTTCTCACCGATCTCTCTCTCTCTCTTCCTCTCCTTCATTTTATGGTGATGATGAGGCCTTGTGGCCCACCCAGATGGACCCCACCGTGAAGTATGTATTTTATATCCATACCGGCAACCCATGGGGCCCACCTTGCCAATGTCCAACAGGTGACTAGACGGTTCAACGTTGTTGGACCGTCCAGTAACCTTAGATGAAGGAAAAACATAAATATCACTTTGAACCAAACTCCGGTGGGCCACCACGAGTGGACCCACCTGATTTATATATTTTATCCGAGTCGTCCATCCCTAGGACTGTGGGACCCACCCTGCACGTGTGGGATCTCCACCATCCAGTAGGGAAAGGGACGTGGAACCCATCTGGGATGGAAGCCAATTGGCTGGTGTACCCCACATGAGGTATGTATGGTATCCACACTGTCCATCCACCGTCCAAACCTTGGACGGTGGGAGTCCACCTTGACGTATCTAATATCCAAGCCGTCTAATTGTTTGGACATGGCTGTGGACCCCATCATGTTATATACATTAAATCCACACCGTCCAGTCCCTAGACGGTGGGTCCCACATCAGCAGAGAGTTGTTGGCTGCTTTGTGGATCTGATCATGTGATATATCCCATCCGTCCCTCCAAAAGCACACGTGTGGGATCCACATAAATGTATGTATTTTAAATCCTCCCCAACCGTCCATCCATTTGGAGGACGTGGCCCACCCCTGCACATGTGGGCAGGTGGGAGGCATCTTAATGCATGTGATGTGCCTATACCATCCATCTCCGGACGGTGAGGCCTTTAGTGTATGTGTTGTGCCTGCACCGTCCATCTCTGGATGGTGAGGCCTTTGATGTATGTGTTGTGCCTGCACCGTCCATCCCTGGACGGTGAGGCCCTTGATGTATTTGTTGTATCTGAAAAGGCCGAGCTATATGTCTAAGAGGAGGGGGGGGGGATGAATAGTACTATGCCAAATTTAAAAAAATAATAGCGAAATTTAAATAAATTAAATACAAATAGCAATAGACAATTCCACAATGCTGAATTTAAAGACAACCTCAAAAGAATGAGTATTGAGAGGTTGATACAAATGTTATTCTAAGGACAACCTTGCACCATAAAAACCAAGGGTTTATGGCAGGACAACCTTACTAGAACGGTTTGTGTATCAAAAACTCAAACTGATACAGATGGATAAAAAATAAATAGCAATGGAATGAAATCTAAGCTATTACAACATTGTCCACATTTGCATAAAAGGAATTACAACATTCTCCATAATGCAAAAAGGAAATTACAATCATCCATACAAATAAATAAACAATCAAACCACAAGACAAGAAATTATAGTGGTTCGCTTGTGTGTACACTAACTGTTAAACAATAGCCACATAACTACTCCACTCCTAATATCCTCACACATTGGATATTAGTGTTCACTATGAAAATAGGTTTTTACAGGTTCACCTAAAACCCTCACAATTGTGTCTTTCAAGTGGGCTTACACAATTCAAAAAACCCCATGCTCTGAGTTTTCTGGATCACCTCAGACAAATCAAAACAGAGATTTTTCTGGCACGATCTCAAAAACCAAAACAAAGGAATTTACAAAAACTGTAAAATACCTGGATATTCTCTTTGATGCAGCCCGGAAGAACCAAGTCGGAGTAGAATTTCAACGTAGAAGTTTAAAGTCCAAACTCACTTATGAAATGGTTATAGGTTCTAAATTGATTTTAAATTAAATCAAGTTGGGCTAGCTCTATTTGATTTTGATTCCAAGAAAAGGGCAATCTCAATCCCTTCTTCAAATATGATTGGAATAAAGATACAAAATCAAATATAATAAACCTAAATTAAGAGAATATTAAATGAGCATAATATAGCTTAAAAAGAACACTAACATATCTCTCAGATTGATAAATTGAATTAGCTTGAGTTGAATTGAAAAACTCCGAAATTCGTGTTCTGTTTATAGGTGAAGAAATCGTGTTCACGACTGGTCCTGTGGACACTATGACTGGTCATAGGACCAACAAATTTTTAAAATTTTGAGCGCGATCAGATAAAGTCGTTCCACGACTGGTCGTAGGACCTTCACGACTAGTCGAGGGACCTCTACGACTGGTCGTGACATGTCCACGACTGGTCGTGTGGGACCAGATTTAGTTGCTGGACTTTGAGTCGTAGCTGCAGGACTGGTCGAGCACGAGTCGTGTACTGTTCACACGACTGGTCGAGCAATCTCCAGGACTGGTCGTGGCTTTACCAAAAAATTCTAAAATTTTGCAACAACCTTAGGACTGGTTGTGGAATTTCTTGAACTGGTCAAGCCAGTGCAAGGACTAGTCAAACAGAGTCTAGGACTAGTCGAGAAACAATCTATTCACCTATAAAATGATCTAATTGAATTTTGTATTCAAAATGACCTACCCTAAGGTCAATCTAAGGTCATTCATACCTTATTAGTGATGTATGAACATTGAAACTTCTTTTCCTTCAGTTGATAGTTGATCTTCAAAGTTCTCGAAGCTTGAGGTCTTGACATATATAGAAGCTTGAACTTGAGAACTTTTGAAGCTTGAATTTGTAGTTACATTGAAGCTTGAGCTTGAGGTACTTGAGTTGAACTTCACCTTGAGTCTTGAGTCCCAAAGTACAGACTGTTGTCTTGCCTTTAGAAATAGCTTTGAAACCTTGAACTTCGCGGCTTTGAAGGAGTAAACTATGTACTTGATCTTGCATTCGAAGTTCTTGAAGTAAAGACCATTGTCTTTGTACATGATTTGCATTGTCTTGAATATATCGATGCGCTACACAAGACACAGATTCCAAGTGGTTCTGGCACTACGAAATTTGACAATATAGGAGCTAAAAATCATGGCACTTACAATCTCCCCCTTTGTCAAATTTGTGACAAAACACACTGGATACAAATATAAGCATTGTACGCACAAAAGAATCATGCACCAATTATAAAAAGGAAAGCAAGCATTTTGGCAATTGCTACTACTCCCCCTTACTCATATCCCTCCATCCACAATCCACATGCCTTAAATCATAAACACCATATCAATCATGTCAAAATTCTTGACAAAATTCTCCCCCTTTTTGTCACAAAATGACAAAGGAAGAACCCAATCCAAGAAACAGGATGTAGATAAATAAGGAAAAAAGATGAGCAATGAGGAATAAAGAAGTAATATATGAAAAATTCATAAGCAAGTAAAGATTAAGTATCATCAATCAACATCATCCAAGTTCAACCAAAGTCAATCCCACAAACTGAAAGGAAGCAAAGTATCATTAGAGTTATTACAATCCAGAATTAGAAAATACTAATCAGATCCTAAAGAGGGAGCAGGAATAGATGGATCAATCTGATATAAACCCTTATTAATGCACCTCGTATATTTATGCATATAAGCAAATTGTGAATCCTAGGTTACACGAATCCGAGCCACTTGTTCCTCAAGAGAATGCAACCTCTCAGCAAAATCAGAAGGCTGATAGTCAAGGTCAGCCTCAGAATCTGATTCGATCTCATCAAAGATATCGTCCATGTTAATATTATCTACAGGTAAATCGCCTTCTTCTTCATTTACTACTTCAGCTCCACCAACACCCACATTGACTTGACCAACAGCCAACCTCAAATTCATTTTGTTTATATTTGAGTTGTTAAAAATAAGGTGTTAAATGGGAGCCTCTCCAACAGGCATAGCCACTAACATATGGGTGGCCAACAAAGTCACAAGATATGTAAAAGGGATATCGCTGTGTCTAGGATGGAGACAGAATTGTATGATAGAATAACAGATCCAAAAAGGAAAATAAATAGATGTACCAGACATGATGGAATGTAAAATTAGAACCATGAAAGAGGTGAGTTCGGTTTTGATACCAGAACGAGGATAAAGATTTGAAATAAATATCCTGTGAAGGACTCTGTATCTGGGTAACAAATACTTTGAAGCAAGCACATTCCCATTTTGACTCCATTGTGCATCTATATTACATAATGCTCTAGTAAGCTTACGTTTTTCTAATTCAGATGGTTTAACAACTAAAGAGCTAATTGGAATACCTTCATCATTGACAGGTATGTCCATTAAGCCAGAAATCAGATGTCGGTCTACTTCAAATGGACCTTCTCTAGTTGCTATAGCAAAAGTTAAATTTTCAGTTAAAAAATTAGAAATACAAGCAAACATAACTTGCACAATAGACCGGTATGCCGGCCCACCCCAATGTAGAATGTTATCCCATCCTACAGCTTGGAGAAGAAGATAAATCTCAAATGGAGCAATATGTTCAATATGCACAGGTCGTTCAACTATCACATTACGCAATCGTAAATCCCGTACATATGAGGGATCATCTTCGGGTGACCGAAGGTGGCGCCGTGTGATAAGTGTCGATCTAGATGATGAAGCACTATAGGAAGTTTTCTTTTTACCTTTACCTTCCACTTACAACTAAAAATATAAGAAACTAAAAGGTTGCAAAGGATGTAGAGTGGGTTTTCTTAAAATCAGATTTTGGAGAAAAAAACCCCAAAAACCTCAATGAAACAAGAAATAAATCACTCGAAGGATGAAAATGAAGTGATATGAACTTGAATCTATAAGAAAAATGGAATCAACGCACTAACCTTGAAGATCAAGAAAGTTGGGTGCGACCGGTCGTGCTAAGACTCGTTGGAGAAGAAGCCCCAAATAGAAGAAAAAGGGAATTTCCCCCAAATAAAGGTCAAACCCGCACTACACGACTGGTCGAGGACATGCTCAACTGGTCATGCCACGACTGGACAAGTATGTACTTGACTGGTCATGCACAGCAAAGAATATGCAATTTTCTTAAAATTTAAAATTCTAATCAATTAAAATGACAAATATATACAATACGATACAGAGATGCATAAATAATCAATTCAAATTACACATACCATGATCAAATTTCAATTTATTAAACCTGCTTTTGTCGATCAGTTTAGTAAAAATGTCAGCAAGTTGATTCTCGGTCGGAATGTATTCTAAGGAAATTATCTTTTCATCCACTAATTTACGAATGTAGTGATATCTAATGTCAATGTGCTTGGTTTATGAATGTTGGATTGGATTTTTAGATATATTGATTGCACTGGAATTATCACAATATAAAACTATAGAGTCCTGTGCAATTTCGTAATCACTTAACATTCTTTTCATACATACCAGCTGAGTGCATGCATTTCCTGCTGCAATGTATTCAGCCTCAGCAGTTGAAAGTGATATGGAACTTTGTTTCTTACTCTGCCAAGAAACTGAACAGTTCCCAACATACAAACAACCACCGCTGGTTGATTTTCTATCATCAATGTTACCAGCCCAATCAGCATCATAGTAACCAGCTAATTGAACACTAGTATCATGTGGATACCAAAGACCCAGATTAGCTAAACTTATGACATATCGTATAATTCACTTAACAGTAGTTGAATGTGACTCTTTAGGATCAGATTAATATCTAGCGCAAATCCCTACGCTAAATGCAATATCAGGTTGACTCACAGTTAAATACAACAAACTATCTATCACACTACGATACAATTTAGGATTCACTTTCTTACTTGTAGAGTCCTTTGAGAGTTTTAGAGTTGTACTCATAAGAGTATCAAAATTCTTACCATTCTCAAATCTGAACTTTTTAACTAAGTTCAGAGCATATTTGGTTTGGGAAATAAAGAAACCATCAGATTGCTGTTTAACTTGCAACCGAAGAAAATAATTCAATTTCCAAACCATGCTCATTTTGAACTTAGATTTCATAAGATCTGTAAACTCAGCAGTCATGTTAGTATAGGTAGATCCATAAATAATTTCATCAACATATATTTGCCCTATTAAAATGTGATCATTATGTTTCTTTACAAATAATGTCTTATCAACACTTCCCATTATAAAATTATGACTTAGTAAAAACTTAGTCAATTTTTCATACCATACCTTGGGAGCTTATTTTAAACTGTAAAGAGCCTTCTTTAAGCGATAAATGATCAGTATTCTTAGGGTCTTCAAAACCCGTTGGTTGTTCAACATACACTTCTTCATATAAATCACCATTTAAAAAAGCACTCTTTACATCCATTTGATATATTTTAAACTTTCTAAAGCATTCGCTCTTGAGTAGTTCAGATTTATCAGCATTAGCAAACTGGATATTGACTTGTATTCTTTCTTCAGTCTCCTTTATAGATGATTCCTTCTCACGATTCTTCAACTCTTGCTGCGAAATCTCCTCTTTCAGGGCAGCGATTCGGTCCCGAATCACCACTTTATCATCACTATAAGCCTTCAGCTATTCTTGAAGAACTAATTGTTCCTGATCAAATTCAGAAATAGTGGACGCAATAAGAGAAACCTTTTCTTTAGACAGAGTTAGCTGCTTCCCATATTCTAAGATCTGAGGAGCGATTGTAACATTTTCTGCCGATGCTAAGGAGATTATCGAATCGTGGAATTTGAAAAGAGAATCATGTAGAGTGGAGATATTGATCTTTGCTATTCTTGCGAAACTTAGAATTTCAATGGCAATATCCAGATCTGACCATTGTTCGGGGTCTTTGAAGATATGAACTATCGCTGACAGAGAATTCTTCATCAAATGCATCTTATGTGCGGAAATCTTCGCGAATGACAATAACTCAGATGTAGTGGCAACAGAGTTAGAACTTGCTACCCCACTGTAAAGAGGAGTTCCTGCAGTATAAAGAAGGAAAGAACTCAAAATAGTGATAAAACAGGAAGATGTACAGCTCTTGATAAGGCAATCAATATATATATATATATATAAACTTTTCGTAGGAGTATGACTAATAAGAGGGATTTCCTGAACTGTAGAATGACTGCTCCTAACATGTTAGCGAAATAAGGCGCTCTGGCCTCTGTACTTGAATCTCTAGTAGTTGGAGTGGGCAAATCAGTGGTCTTTACCGAA
Organism: Magnolia changhungtana; assembly: GCA_030180095.1. Lineage (NCBI taxonomy): Eukaryota > Viridiplantae > Streptophyta > Magnoliopsida > Magnoliales > Magnoliaceae > Magnolia > Magnolia changhungtana. The sequence continues at coordinate 1,904,319 of JASAUF010000446.1, forward strand.
AAGATAATTTCACGAGCCACCACTTTTGGCACTACTAAAGGAACCAAAGGAACCAGTGGTGAAATTGCCAGTGCAGTTGTAGGAGGGTCCATGGGAGGAGTATCACCCATCCTAGCATTAATAACATGAGTACCTGAAATAAAGAATATGATAATAATAAGGAGATAATTATCATAAAATACATATATGAATATATACAGAATTAAAAATTCCCTTATCTGGTGAATATCCATACTCCCCATAATCTAAAGGTTCTTCTTCCTCCTCTATTATCGCAAGAGAATTTACAGGAATATTGGCACTAGGAAGAATTTCAGAATCTACCAGAGGATGTTCTTTGTTAGCATTTTCCACAACAACATCCTCATCTCCACATATATCAACTTCTCCCTCTTCGAGATTATCATCTTCATCTTCACCACTTTCGTCATCCTCATCATCCTTGTATTTAACAGAAGCAATACCCTCCGACGAAGAAGCCGAACTGTCATCCCCTAAGTTTTCTTCGTCTACCTCTTTAATCATGACTTGCTTTCCTTTAGAAGAAGCAGCTCGACTGCTTTCTGAATGAGGCTCTCTGCCATCTGGGACTGAAGGGGATGTAAAGGCATGTCTGCCTCCTTCCTAAGGAACAGATGGCGATGCTTGCAAGCGCGCTCGAGACCTGGTCATAGGAGATGATGAACCAGGAGGAGTAGGCTGTGGAAGAGGAGCTGGCTCATCCTAGGTTCCAGCAGTTTCTGTTGAAATAGGAGAAGATGTTCCTTTGACATCACCTGTGACTCGACCACCGAAGTCACGAGGGACTTGCTTGAATTCTGTCAAGAGTCCATGAACAATCCAGCCGTCCAAAGTATTTGTAACATCCCGAAAAATCGAGGGTTGAGTAGTGACTCAACTCTCGAGATCCGGAACATCACTTATGCAATAAAATGAATGATGATTAAATGTTGTCCGTATTAGTGCATTGAACATGAGTGAGATTAAGCCAAAACAGCATATCATACTCCAGAGACAGTTAAATTGTAAGCGGAAGAATGTGATAGATAAATAACATATATAAACTATGGTGAGTCTCCAAAATGTGATAATGTCACCAAGTTAAATAATTACCAGTACAATTCTAAAATATACCAAATGTGAGGAAGTGTAATGTCTTCTATCCCAAGTACCATAGCCCCGTCAATACATTACTAGGTCTTCATAGACCTGTCAGAGAGTTATATGTAGGAGAACTCCTCCTCAACATCATAGTAGTAGTCCGGCTCTGTTTCATAAGCATCGCCATCACCTTAAACTCAACAAATCTGGTTGGTGTTGCAAACACCATCCCGTAACGTGGGAGTGAGTGATCAACTCAGTGGAATAATAAGGCATAGGTTAACATGCTATCAATTCAGTCAAGCAGTAATGATAAAGCAGTACAATAATACAATCCTAACTACTCTTATTAAATGCAAGTATGAAATGACATGATGAATGCCCTTGCCAAACCACCCTCATGCGACATCATCTTACGTTCGCGGATGCATACCTCCCTCAATGCTCCACATCTACTAGACACATGTGATGCGATGATGAGCATGATTACTGAGTAGTTATTAGTCCATTTCAAACAGCAGTATTGGGAAACTAAGGTACCTCCATTGTATCATTCCCAAACATGATCCATTATAGGGTCATCAATCCTAGTTAATCTCATATGATTTTATGGTTCGAGGACATCGTGAAAGCATCGCAAATGGCTCGTCACCCGTCAGCACAGATACAGATCTCACCGTATGAGGCTCAATTATTGGTCGTCAGCTCGAGTACAGGTCTCACCGTACTCGGCTCAATCGCTGGCCGTCAGCTCGAATACAGGTCTCACTGTACTCGGCTCAACTCATGCTCTAGCTGCTGCGAAGGGCTCGTCGCCAATCACAGACCTTAGAGTATACTCGAAGACACTACGGAGGGCTCGTCGCCCGTCAACACGAATATAGGTCTCACCGTACTCGACTCTCCCCGTTGGTGTCAACAGCTCGAATATAGTGTTTCATACCACCATAATCGGCTCACGAGTCTGGTTGCTCACTGGTCACTACGGGGAGGCACGTAGCCCCAGTGTAGGCCGACAGCTTGACCACGGTGTCCCATACCACCATACCCGGCTCATGACTCTTAGTGGATCGAGGTACCATGGTTAAAAGGGATTTCACTGGTAAGTTTCGTACCCTACGTTCAAGCAGTAGTGTCCAAACATGGTGAACATACATTAGACAGATCGGGTTACTTGACAAGCTCGGCTAGCTCGAGCGCACATCAAGTTGAATGACATGAAGTGCAATAAGCACTTCGCGTGGCCAACCACTATCGCTAACCGAAGTACGACTCGAGTTCGTCGAACACATCTCATGTGGCAAATGAATCACAGCCACGAATTCAATTCTAGTACCGATTGTCTGGATTATAATCATAGCCCCAAACACAATCAATTGTAGATAGATAAAGCAATAGTGGATCAAGATTCAAATCATAAAATCAAAGTTTGGTATTATCCGTTTAGGGCTGCCAGGGCTGTTACACGCATTCGTTACACCACTCCCCCATCACCCATGACGGATCATACAACATAAACATGAATTTAGACATACGCCTTACATAAATAAAATCATACAATTAGTTGAGCATGTTAACAGGCATATCATAAAGCATATTATAAAGCATGTTATAAAGCATGTGGTAAAGCATGTTATAAGGCACTACATAAATAGGAATACAAACACATATATTGAACAAGTTAGCGGTTTAATTAAACAACCTCATGGAGGAAATCATACCTGTCTCTAAGGTAATTGAGAATCCCATCTTAACACCCACCTAAGGCATCATCATCCGAACACTTACTCACACAAGCATTTTCACAAACACTTAGCATACACTATTTTAACATACTTAGTGTATGTTAGCAAACATGTGTTAGGGCGAGTCCTTTCGCCATGTAAGTATTTTACGCATATATAATATATTTATACAACAAATAATCATGGCAAACACATCTATAATATATATATATATATATACGGTACTTTCTACAATACAGTATTTCTACGTACATAGTGTATATTAGTAAAACATCTATTTGGGCGAATCCTTTCGCCAAATAAGTATTTTATCCATATGTCGTATATTCATACAACAATTAATCATGTCAAACTCATTTCCAAAATTTATACGTATATGGTATTTTCTACGAATACCTAGAATATGTAAAATTTCATAATCTACATCTTTAATCGAAATAGAAAACAGAAAGCACTTTGTACATGTGCAATTGCATGCAGATCATGAATCTATCATTATCTAATATTGAAAGTATTTAAAACCATAACCTATACACCTAAAGTCCTCACCTTTTGTCGTAGAATCGTAACGAAGTCGATGGGTCTGCTAAGCTTTCGTATATGGTAGTTTGGCAACCTATAGAACGAAATAGGTTAGCTATTTCATAACCTACAACCTACACAACCCCAAAACAGATTAGGGTTAGGGTTTCTTACCTAGAAATGGAGCTGAAATCACCGGGAAAGCGATTAAAAATGCGTGGTGTAGCTTGTGCAACGGCAGGGTAAAGTGGCAGGGAGATTTCCGCACTTCTCTCACACTTTCTCTATCTTTTCTCTCTTTTCTCTATAGGGTTTCTCTTAAATTCGTTTGGCTGTAAGAGAGAGAGTTTTAAGGTCCTTATATAGTCTAAAAAGTCTCCAAAATAGACTCCAGGTCAAGGTATACTTGGGTTATAGCCAAAGTGGGCTAGTTTCAGCTCAACGGAGCATTTCCGGAGCCCCCCTTGAGCCAAAGGTCAAACTTAAGCTCACAGACACCGGATCAAGATAGAGTTAAGTTTTCGTTTCAGTCGGATTCTCAGATCATGCGTGGCGGACCAATTTCAGTTCAACGGTCAGCAGATCTTGATCGGAGATTCTAAGTACATGGATATGTTTATAAAATTTTTTCTAATCCAAGGGTGTAATTTGGTCTGATTCTGATGGTCAGGTTGCTTAATACTGACCCGTAAGCGACAAGTCTCAGATTACTATTCAAGATATTTATTTTGTAAAGAAACAAGTGTTTTCACACTCTCTCGCTCCGGACTCAAGCGAACAGCCGTGTGACACTGTTTGGATTTGATTTTCGAGATGGTCGTCAAGCCCAGCGAGGCGGTCCTAAGTCCTTAACTTCGTGTTAATTGGACTCCCGATGTGCAGTCTAGAACCGATACGAAGTTTCAATGTGCTCCCCAGAGCAGACGGGTAATGAGTTTGATCCTAGAATTTAGGGTAACCTAGCGTTAATGATTCTACAAGTTTTAGGCCTTGCAGATCATATTTAAAGTGGATCAAGTGGATTTCGTAGCTAATCTAGTTTAACACTTAATTAACTTTGTTAAATTTCTAAAGGATTTAGTCCTAAAAGATTTCAGTCTGAGGTGGTACCTAGGCCTTTGTAGTTTATATATAAAGTGATCCAAGTTATAATACTTAGCTAGTTTAAGATAGTGTCTAGGATGAAAGTACTTAGAAAAATTGAAAGAACAAGGTGGTGAAGGGTGGGATTTGTGAAGGAAATGGGTTCAAAGGCGGCTTTAGACTTTGGGTTTGAGTTCTGACAAGTTAATAAGGTGTTAGGATCGACCCATTGCCTAAGGACGTCTTATTCCAGGTTGGGAAAAATCCAGGCTGTTGCAGTATTGATAGGTTTCTATTCACAGATTGGATCTTTTAGCGATATTTTTCTACAAATTTCGCCGTGAAAAGATGCGCGGCTCTTCTCTAGTATTTAACTGATTCTGTCTTCAAGTTTTCTGCCCCTTAGCCTGGGCGGGTCAAGCCGGATAGGTGAATTCACTGGTAAATAATTGTTGACCAAGAATGACTGGTGATCCCGCCACCGCATCCAGCTATGAGAAGTACGAACTATGCGATCACAACCGGGGATTATAAAGAAAGAATCAACGTGACCACCTAGCAGTTATTTCCATATCATGGCCCAATTGATAGGACCAATTCTAAAGCAACACATTCTTTTAGTGACCAATCGGCAGTCTTCTAGAATAGCTTAGTCATAGCCGAATTGGTGAGTAAAGCAACTAGGATAATAGGGCTCTTTCCAAAACTCTGTTCCTTCTCGAAGTGGTAGGCTGCAAGAGTGTATGGAAAGGAAGAAAGCCCTTTCTGTTATGGTGAGAGTTTCTTCGTCCATCATGTCAGTATCATCGATATAGCGATAGAGACGGAATTGAAAGAAGTCCACTTGATCAGTATCTTAGATTTTGTTGGCTACCCAGTTGTATGATCTTTTGGCCATAGCCCTTTGTTGGAAGAACCAGAGCGGAAGGTGTGCAGGATGAACATATGCCTTCTCCGGTGCTTCGAAAGCCCAAGGAAAGTAGACTCCCAGCCAGCCAGTGAGATAATGTCATGGAGTGTGCACCGAGGAATCTCCGATGGTAGGATTCTTGACATGGGTGGCAACTTCTTCAAGGGCTCCATAAATATAACACAACACTGGAGGTGTGAGAGAATACTTGTGTCCTTCTACCAAAGCGCGGGCAACGATAAAGACTGTAAGGCGAATAACATCTGCCCATTTTGAACTTGGAAATACTACGATGCTCAACCAGTAGGCTAGGAAGGCCGCAAGCTTCCCATATAAGTTGTACTCCACTCTTTCCTTGATATTGTCGCGAAGCTCCGTTAGCTCTTTAGACCGACAATCATAGAATCTGTAGGGAAAGGAAAATGATTGGTATGAAGAAATGTATAATAAGAAAAGGGAAGAAAGAAAAAGGAAGTTGATTTCTGAACTTGAAAAGACTTGAGGGCCTTAGAAGAATGTGCGAGCCACTGCAGAGGAGAAAGCTTATGGATGTTTGGAAATTTTCCCATCTCTTTGAAGAGTTTGATGGTGGTTTCAAAGATGGAAGGCTTGTGATCAGGAGAAGAGATGAAGGCCAGCTCTCTATTAGATGGGACGAATTCATCGTAAAACTTGCTTGTCAATGGAAGGCTTGCTATTCGAAGGAGATCCCAGAGTGTGATACTGATTTCACCTACTGGCAGGTGAAAGAGTTAGTGGTGGGTGACCAGTACTTAAGAAAACCCTTTATCACAGTTGGTTCCTTATAGAAGTACTGAGACGTAACTTCTATAGCATCATATAAGCCGATCTTATCAAGCATACCCGTGTGCTTCTGCAAGATAGCTTCTACCCAGTCCGAATAATAATGTCTTGAAGTTAACAGACCCCTTGTTCAGAATTCTTCCGGTCCCCAAAGTTGCTCGCGATCTCGGAAGCACTGCCTAATGGTTTCATAGAAATATGTAGGGAAGAGGTTGTGAGGACTGTGAAAAGGAGTGAGAAAAATCATGGGGTGGACTTCGCCAATACTTTGCCGTGGCTTATGCGCTTGCAATATCCCTTCAAGGATGCAAAGTTCTCTTGTTGACCATGAGGAAGTGTACATCAACTTTTCTCTATATATGTAATCTCTTGGCTCACAATTGAGCATGGATTGGTGGTGATGAAGGCTGATGGGAATCACCGTCATACCCTCTGAGTGAGGATTATCGAATTTTATGATGCCCTCGATAACTCAGACTGATTCTCATGAGTTCTGGAGCTTCTTCTTGTTGTGCTCCTTAATCTTCTCCTCAAATTCCTTCACCTTTTTTCGGCGAGTCTTCTTTGAACGAGAAGTAGGAGGAGTGTCTTCTCGAACGTGAGGTCTTTAACTACCCGCATGAATGTGGGCGGTCGACTTCAACCATTGTACTCTCACCCTTGCTTCGGAGGTCGTTCCAGGTCTCCCATCGCGATGGCCCGATGGATAGGAAAGGGTAAGGAAGAGATGTGATCGGTGAAGTTAAAAGTTGGTAGCACAGGCTCCTTGAAATAAGAAGGATTACGAGCAGTGGTCTTAGTGCATTTCGCTGGTGGATGGTCTGAAGAAGGGGAAGGACGTAAAGAAGACGGGTCTAGCAAATCTGGGTGAGAAGGTTGTTCAGATGGAGGATCTACAGCCCGGTATGTTTGCTTGATATGAGCCATGGGAAAGAAAAGCTGGAATTTGTCTAAGTCCTAAAAAAGGGATTAAGAGATGAAATTTTTTGTTAAGTACCGTGTTGCATGGACATGCGCAACCAAAGTCTGTTGTGCAAAGTAGCGTAACTCCAAGAAACACTTACGTGAATAGGGGACTGTTACGCGGGTTCGTGCACGAGAAATCAGTTGCACGGGAAAAATCGTAGAGAAACGAAGGGTTCATTGCGGTGGGAGGAAAGTGGAGAATGACTACGAGTTAAAATATTTATAAAATCCGCAGCCGAGTATGGTACATAGGCCTCGGTTGTGCGGACCCGCGCAAACCCTTTAATGGTGAAGAAATTGATCCTTTTTCTTTGATTTTGGGGAAACTAAAAAACGATAAAGGGGGCATTTATTGAGATATAAAAAATGAAGAAAAGATTAAAGCAAAAGAAGATTGAAAAGTAGAAAGAAAATAGAAAAAGAAGAAGAACAAAATGACATTAAGGTGGTTTACGCGGGTCCGTGCAAACGATATCCATTGTGCGAGACCGTGCAACCGAAATACTAGTTGTGCAGTGTAAACACTAGAAAATCGGCACCCACGCTGATTGTATGTTATGTTTTGGTGGTGGGGGTGATTAGGCTAATTTATGGATGTTGGAGTCACCACTAGCCGAAAAATTTCAAAATCCCTCTGTCGGCTAGAACCACAGAATATGTAAGGTTGGAGAAATCCGAAGACTCTCCTACCTTAGATTGATTCCTGATTTACAATCTGGGATTCTGGTTAAGGGACCTCGGTTACAAAGAGGGAAGGTGTTAGGCACCCTCTTTGCCTGTACAAACGTACGGTGTCTACTTTGTGTGGTAAAACAATCTCAAGGGATGGATGATGTGGTCAAAATAGGACTAGGCACACACGTAGATTTCTGATGTGGTAAGATCCAAAATTTTGGTAAGCCACAGAACATACGTCCAATGGCGTATCTAGAAGGCGGATATGATGATGCTTATGCCAAAAAGTGAAGAAAAATGGAGTAGATTACTATGAATTTCTGATGTGACAGGATCTGATGTACGACAAGTCACAGAGCATACGTTCACTAGATATCTAGAGAAACAGGGGGTTGAGAAGGGAATAGATGTCATGATGAATGTTTGTATGTAAAATGGATGGATCTTTGGCTTGCTATTGAGATGGCTAGAATAAGGAGTACACCATGGACAATTTTGGTTAGGCTTAATGGTTAGAAGGGTTGAGTTGAGGGCTAGGGGGTGGTGGAAAAATCTAAACTTTTGAGGGTTTGGGAGCTCCTTCCCTTTTCCTCACTCTCTTCCTCACTCACTTTCTTTCTCTCCCACCCTATCTCTCTCTCACTCCCTCTCTTAGTTGTTGTTTTTTTTACTTAGAAGAGGAGAGGGCAATTTATAGCCTTCTCCAATGGTTAAATGGTAAATAGTGGGTAGGTAAGGGTTAAAACTTTGGAATGGAGGGTTGTGATTGGCTAAGGAAAGAGGTGTGACACGTGGCATTTCCCCGTTGGCTTCTAAGGCTGGTAAAATGGTAAATGGTGAAATTTGGAGGGGTAAATTCATGAGAAAGCTGACTTTTGGATGCTAGGATAGCTGTCCACACGCGGGCCGCGAGTGGCGACAGCCCGAGTATCGCTGGCGGTAGTCAGACTACCTCTCAGATCTTGTTTGGGCCGGGCTCGCGCATGCGGGCTTTACTCGGTGTGCGGGTTCGCACAGTGCCCTCCTTTCGAAGTTTAATGGCTTGGATAGATGAGTTTGGGCTTGGGTAAAGGGTTCTAATCAAGGTATAAGGTATAAGTGGGGGCTGTGTGTGGATTGAATGGTGTGGATCACGGTTTTAGGTCCTGGTTTGGAGGTTTTTCAGAATTCTGGGTCAGGGTTAGGTTTAAGCTGGGATTAGGGTTTGGTTCAAAGTGTGATCATGGTTCTTTAGCCTTCTCAATATGTCAGCCTGAGTGGGGTGTTTACAAATGCCCCTCTTTGATCGAGGTTGAGAGCAACCGATGGTCAAAGCGAGTGGACACCCCACCCCTCTGGTCAGAACAAAGGGTAGTGACTCAAATCTATTGTCTGCCATTGTATCATTGTTAGTTGACTGTTTGGAAAAAAAATGCCTTGCACATATCATAAGGGTTGAGAAAAATATTGTGATTGTCCCCTACAGATTCGTCGCAGCTTTACGAGTTACCAATCACAACCCTTTCACGTCCGATTGTAAATAGCATTGGAGGGTAAGTCTGAAAAGTAAAGGCCTATACGCATTTGTCGCGACTTTACGAGGATTCCCGTACTGTTTGGTTTGTCATTCTTTTGCTACGTAATCACCCTAGGAGTATTCGGTATGTTTGATTGTCAAAGTGGTTAGCAGTCCTGCGCGTTGGTGCGACCTTACGGGGAACTCACTACGCCGACTTGGACTCAATCAAATTTTCGAACATCCCGGACTAGGTATGTGCAGGTATTCCTTTACCATACAATCTTCTAATTCTGATACTTTGGTTACAATGGATTGTCGTCACTTTGAGTTTAATTATTCTTTCCAGTGATTGACCCACTCATTTCTACTAGCATTCATACAATTGTTCAGATATAGGGGTCAGGCCAACGTACATGTATCATATATGGATTCGATCATCCTTTGGGGAAACCGGAAGAGAACGAATCTTATTTAGCTGTTTGCACTGACCGCAACTGGAGAATATGGAAGATTCCTCAGTATATTGTGTGCCGCATGCATTTTTTGAAAACTTTGTTTGAAAGCTATTCCGTTTGGAACTAGACTCCTTGGGGATTTTATTTTGAAATATATTTTTTGGAAAACATCTGTTCGATTTCGCAGGTGGGCGTCGTCGTCCAGTTCTTATTTACAGAAAAATAGCCTCCACTGATAAATTAATGGGGCTGGATGGTTTAGAAGAAGTGTCCTTTACTCCATGGAGATTTATTTTATTTTGGTAATTTTTGCTAATTTGGGATATTTGGGAATTTTTAAGAAATTTTGGAGATTTTTTTTTAATGTTCTGGGATTTTTGGAAAAAATTTTGGATTTTTCTGAAATTTTGGAGATTTTTTGAAATTTTCTGGGATTTTTTGAAAATTTTTTGGATTTTTTAAAAAAATTTAAAGATGTTTTGAAATTTTCTGGGAATTTTGGAATTTTTTTTGGATTTTTCTGAAAATTTGGAGATTTTTTGAAATTTTTTGGGATTTTAAAAAAAATATTTTTTGGGACTTTTTTTTGAAATTTTCTTTTATATATATATATATATATATATATATATATATTGGTTTTTATCCACTGGTTCATACTGAGTATTGGTTAATGCAAAAGGCCAGGGGGACAACATGTTGTCCGACGAGCAGGCGGTCGGTGGCGGCAGTCGGACTACTGCCAGCAGTAGTCCGGCTACCGCTGGTCCGTCAAACGGACCCCTGGTCCATGACGTGCGTTGGTCTGTCTAATGCATCTTCCTCCCTTATTTGAATTCAGCATTTGGGACATCCAAGGACCCCATTGTGGTCCTTGGAAGCTATTTTGGAGGAGTTTTTTAAGATTTTAGCTTGTATTTTCTTGCCTTTTTCCTCTCTTCCCATCTTCAGGTAATTTTGGTAAAGGGGTTTTTGATGGCTCTTGCTGGACCATCCATTTGAAGAGCTCTTGATGGGTTAGATTTCTCCATGGTTTTGGGACGGCCGCGATCAGGACCATTGATCTGTTTTGATATAATCCTAACCGTCGAATCTTGTTGGATTTCTTATTTTTGGTCAAGTTGTTGGCTGAATTTTCTATTGTACATATATATATATATATATTTGTTTTTGATGGAGTGGGGTGTGATAAGAAAGGGGCCCCACCCTTTTATTCGAAAATTTTTTGCTTGTTTTTTTATTTTTTTATTTTTTTTGTATTATTATTTTTTATTATGGAAATTTTGGATGATCTAGACCGTTGGATGGATGATCTGGGGCCCATTTGAGTGTGTAAATGGCATGGATCTTATTAGTTGGCCACTTTGTGGATGATGGATGGATGGGATTTTCTAAGTGGGCCTCACATCATGATCTTAATGTATCTAGAAGCATGGACTTGTTATGGTGGTGACTTTTTGAAAGAGACTTTGGAAAATGGGCCTTAATCATGGGCCTTGAAATGAACTTGGACATGGGCTTTGCAAGTGGGCCATGGAAATGGGCTCTTTGAAATGGGTCTTTTTGGAAAATGGGCTTAGACATGGGCCTTGCAAGTGGGCTTGGACAGGGGCCTTGGAAATGGGCCTGGCAAGTGGGCTTGGACATAGGCCTTGGAAATGGGCCTGGACATGGGCCTTGGGAATGGGCCTTGGAAGTGGGCTTGGCATGGGCCTTGAAAATGGGCCTGGACATGGTCCTTGGGAATGGGTCTTGCAAGTGGGCTTGGACATAGGCCTGGACATGGGCCTTGGGAATGGGTCTTGTAAGTGGGCTTGGACATAGGCCTTGGAAGTGGGCCTTGAGATGGGCCTTACGCTTTTTCATGGTGAGGAGGATACTTACCTGTGGGCCTTGTTTATGCAGTATGCCACATCGGAGTAGGAATGAAGTTGGTCCGTCTCGCCATTCAACTGATCCATGTAATGTGCCGCGGGAGGGTCGACACCTTTCTGATATAGCCCGGGAGGGTGGTGCGCCTGCAATTCTCAGAGGGCGTGGGGTTAGGACGCATTGGCCCAATTGGTTCCACGACCCTCAACCGCTATTCTTTGAGGTCTTGGAGTGCACATCATTTGCTCACCTATTCCGCGTTCGTCTAAGCAAGATGAACATGTCCCTCTTATCTACCTTGGCTGAGCGATGGTACCCTGAGACTCACAACTTCTAGCTCCCTGTTGGGGAGTGGGGGATTACTCCTTATGATGTATACATGTAGCTGGGTCTCCAATATGACAGAGGATCTGTCCCCTTCGAGGATGATCTTCCAGTACCTTTCGATGATGACTGGATGGAGCTGCTGGGGATGATGCCAGATGCCATAAATTTTTCAGGTCACCGATTCAAACTATTGTGGCTGTCATCGAATTTCGCCAAATGCATCCTCGAGATTGAAGCAGCGGCTGTAGTGAAGGCTCGGCCCTGATTTTGTACACCATGGGAGCGATGATCTTCTACCATAGGAACGAACTAGTGAGTTCCCGTCTGTTGTCGCTCGTGGCAGATATCACCTTTCCCACACCATACAACTGGAATGCGGCCCTTCTGGCTCATTTGTACGAAGGGCTGGACAAGGTCAGCCGTTGTATCAGCCGATCTTTGACTGGTTTTTATCTAGTTATCGAGGTACTTTCTTGATACCCTTTCTTTAGTATTTTCCCTGGGGATGATCTGGTGTGCCTTTTTCTGATCGCGGTTTTGGCTCAGGTCTGTTTTTTCGACCAATTTCCCCACCTTGCACGCACTTTGATCGATCATTCGCCTCCATTCCCTCGCATGATGCTGTGGTACAAGGATAACTGCAGCCGCACACGTCTATTTTCTGATTTCGCTTAGAGGTCGAATATTGATGCCCTTGTTCCTGATGATGTGACTGATTTGTCTCGCCCTGCATTGCCCATGTGTTACTTCCTGCTTATCTGTCGATCCTTAACTTTTCTCCCTTTTTGCAGTTCCACACCAGTCCATATCTCCAGTCGAATGCGGCCCTTACTCCTGGAGCTCAGGACGCCTTTTAGGCCTCACAACGTCGCCGTATTCTAGAGGACCCGCGTATGACGAAATGGTATCTGGGAGAGAGACTTTTTTGGCAAATGACTAGCAGCCCTTTGGTCCCACTTGGTCCGCCATCCAGACCATCTAATTGGAGATCCGTGCCCGAGAGGGAGTTGACAACTGCGTTGAAAGGTTTTGAGGCTAGTGCCTTCATCGCCCCGGACAGAAAATATAGTTCCTGGTGTGAGCAGTATGGCATCGGTCCGATTCTACAGCCTGGCTATGCTCTAGGCGGCGGCGCCCATTTTGCTGGAGGCGGGATGTTGGGACCTCATTTTCATCGCAAGGATAGAGATACTTATCTTCCCGATGATGATTAGTTAATTGAATCATGCGACTAGCTGTGTAATTCTCCTGTTTTATATGAAATTTCAATTTGTTTGATGTTGTCTTCTTTAGTCATTTCATGGTCCCTTTTTGTGGTCCCTATTGATCATGTGATTGTGCATTCCTCAACCTAGACCTTCCATAGTGGACCCATCCCAGATTTCGACCCATCCCATCCCGTTGACTTTTTCCCATTTTATCGCCTCGTCAGGTGCTGCAGCGATGCAGGAATGTCAAATCTGACGGCGGTTCTCGGAGTACCGCGGGCGATAATCGGATTACCGCCTCTGCTCATCTTTTCTTCCAGCAAGCCCTGCTCTTCCCTATTCATTCTCTTTATCCCTGCTCTGGTTATTCCTGTCCGTCCACTCCCCTGATCATTCTCTTTGTCCATCCCCTCTTTTTGTCTTCTCCTCTTTGTCTCCTTCTTTTGTTTTTTTCTTTCTTTTTGTCTCTTCTTTTCTCCCTTTTTTTTGTAGAGTGGTTATGGCTGATCATGATGGGTTTGGTGGATCCATAAATGATAGTGAGGTTGGTGGTGTCATAAATGGGGGAGAAGACCCATTCACGAATGGCTTGATGGTGGTAGATGAGGGAGTAATGGTCCCATTTGAAGAGGTGAATGCTATTTGTGGCTTGGATTTCTCTTCCATTAATGGTGGTCATGAGGGTGGATTGATTGGATTGGAGGGATTTGATGGGCCGCTAGTGTTTGTAGATGCTACCATGATGAGGGGGAATGGCTTAGGGGGTGAGGATGGCTCGATGATGGCAACCGACGGTTTGATTGATGGAGGGGTGGCTATAGGTGGTATGGTGAGGATGGATGGTTTAGATGGTATGGATCAGGTTTGGATGGGTGGTGGGCTACATCCTAGCGGTTTGAATGGCTTAGATCTGACAGGTGATGGATCTCTTGTGGATGGCCTAGGTCAGATTTTTGGCACGGATTTGAGGCGATGATGGGACAGTCGGCTACTGTCGAGATTCAGGGTACAGATCCTGCCAGCTATTGGGATACTCTGGGCGTTACAGCTCCTGGGGCTTGTTCATTTCAGACTGCTCCTGATGTGGCGATCATTGGTGGCTCGAACCCATCTGTTGTAGCTTTTCAGGACACTTTACAAGATGCGATGGGTGAGTCTGGTCTTTTTCGACATCACGAGATTGACCTGTTGGACGAGGTCATGCCCATTTTTTACGACTCACCGGTGGATCCTAGATTCCAGATCGTATAGGGTGTACCTGTTCGGACTTGTCGGTTGCAGCCACGTGGTACTTATTCTGAGCGGTTGCATATATGGATTGACAGCTTGACCGAGTCTGAGCTTTTTGAGTTAGGTTCCCTAGGTTTGAGAGAGGTCCTCCATTTTCATCGAGTTCGCCTCGACTGGCGACTGTTGAGTGCAACTTCGTATGATTGGGTGTCGTCTCTGAATCTATTTTCCTTCAATGATCTAGAGCTGAGCCCCTCACTGGAGGAGTTTGCGCGCTTATCTGGTCTTCCTCTTACCCGGGAGCCCTATGTTCCCTCTTCCGAGCCGGTCCGTTCTACTGATCTGATCTCCTGGTTCAGATTTCTTATTGCCCATCCTACTACAGCGGGTGGGGCCGGTGAGCTTCCCTCGAGGTCTTGTATGATCACTGTTGACCTGGATAAGACCTTCAACTTTAGTGCTTGAATGCACTGTTATTCTGTGTCTTGGCTGAGCTGCTTTTCTCGGGTTGGAGACAGTCATCGCTGGCAGTTTTGTTGGATGTCTTCTGCCATGCTTTGCATCGCAAGAGCATTACTTCTGTGGTGTTGGCGAAGCTCTTCTTGGGGGTGACCGAGTGCTCCCTTGGACATACTCGTGTCCTCCGGGGTTACTGCTTATTCCTTCTGGTATTCTTTGTTCTGCTCCTTTCTTTTGCTTTACTTTCTGTTTGTAACTTGAGCTTGATTTACTTCTCTCCCAGGTATGGTTATGGGAGCACTTGTATATGACCCCTATGCTTACGTGGCTTGACTCCCACCACGATGATGTACTGTCTTTGTTACTTGATGGCCTTCCCCTTGGTGTTGAGGCCACTGAGTCGTTGTACCGCTACATGCTCTCTCAGCTTCGAGGATGGGAGGTTAGTTGGGAGGCTACCTGACTTTGTCGCTCGCCCTTGATTTGCAGTGCAGCTCACATTCCTTTGCTATTGCTAGGTCTTCGGGGGTACTGCTCTTACCATCCTGTGCGATTCCTCCAACAGTTCGGTTTCTGGCAGGATATTCCAGAGTTTGCATTCTCTGGATTTGGGTATGCCCCTCTTCCTTCTGATTTGATTGCCTTGTATAGACAGGTCTGGATTTCCTGGCAGGGTTCCTTGGATGCGACGGCTCTGGATCTCGAATCTTGGGCCCCTCCTCTAGCTACAGTGTTATATCAGCGATGGGTTGTGGAGCAGTCTCTTTATCGACAGGTCCCGGGCTAGCATTTGGCAGATGAGGCTGCTGATCATGACATGGTGGGTGATACTGCTTCATCCTCTTCATATGTTGTCGACTCATTCGAGGCTTTTGAGGAGCGACCCTTCATTGATCCTTCCTTCTTTCTGGCCACACATGGTCACCTGATCAGCTAGATTGCCATCCTTCGTCACACATGTGAGGACATGGCCCATCGACTGGCAGTGGGGCGACAATATGATGAGAGCATGCTTGCGGCACATCGCCTAGATAGAAATGAGGCCTTCTACCTACGCATGGAGATAAAGAGGCTTAGATAGAGATTATCGATGTATGAGGGATAGGGGCTTCTCCTGTGATCCTTGGTTGGTAGCTGATTGCTTATTTTGTATGCATACACAATTTTATTTTTTGAAACTAAAGGAAAGAAGGGTACTTGTAAGAAAAACTTTTTTTTAAAAAATTGTTTTGTGCCAAATTTGCCAATGTTCACTTGTGTTTGGATTTGTGCTTTAGATGGTAGGGATCAGAATCTTGGGTTTAGCCCACATTGTATGCAGTATCCTAGATTGTGTCCTTAGGGTCTTGGTTCCTTGAGAGGGTATCAGAGATCACATCCCTGGATTTCAGCAGAGTTTGATAGATGATCCGCGGTCGATCTTTCCTTCGTATCTTACTATGATGCTTGCTGTCTTAGATTCTTCTGTACTTGCACTTTCATTGTTATTATATATATATATATATATATACATATATATTATGTCCTGTTATTTTATCCGTAGCGCCGTTTAAGGTTTTCACTACATCCAGCTCTTCCCGTCATTTTTGCCCATAGCGTCCTTTTGGATTTTCACTATGTCACAGGTTTTGATCTTGTCTGCCCCTTTGCAATTGTGCTCTTTTACCCTTGGTGCCTTTTTAGGTTTTCACCAAGTCCGCAACATTTGTAACATCCCGGATTTTTTCCAACCTGGGATTAGACGTCCTTAGGCGATGGGTCGATCCTAACACTTTATTAACTTGTCAGAACTGAATCCCACAGTCTAAAATCGCTCCTTAACCCATTTCCTTCACAAATCCCACCCTTCACTACCTTGTTCTTTCAATTTTTCAAAGCACTTTCGCCCTTGACACTATCTTACACTAGCTAAGTAGTATAACTTGGATCACTTTAGATACAAACTGCAAAGGACTAAATACTACCTCAGACGGAAATAATTTAGGATTAAATCCTTTAGAAATTTGACAAAGTTAACTAAGTGCTAAACTAGATTAGCTACGAAATCCATTTAAATCGCTTTAAATACGATCTGCAAGACCCAAAACTTGTAAAATCATTGACGCTAGGTCACCCTGAAATCTAGGATCAATCTCATTACCCGGCTGCTCTCGGGAGCATCTCGAAACTCCGTATCAGATCTGGACCGCACGTCGGGAGTCCGAATAATACGAAGTTAAGGAATTAGGACCGCCTCGCTGGGCTTGACAACCATCTCGGAAATCAAATCCAGATAGTGTCCCACGGCTGTTCGCTTGAGTCCGGAGCGAGAGAGTGTGAAAATACTTGTTTTCTTTAAAAATAAATATCTTGAATAGTAATCTGAGACTCGTCGGTTGCGGATCAGTTTTAAGCAACCAGATCATCAGAATCTGACCAAATTACACCCTCGGATCAGGAAAAATTTCATACACATTTACATGTACTCGGAATCTCCGATCGAGATCCGCTGACCGTTGAATCGGCCTGGTCCGCCACGCGTGATCTGGAATCCCGACCGAAACGAAAACTTAATAGAACATAGATCCAGCGTTAGTGAGCTTAAGTCCGACCTTTGGCTCAAGGAGGCCCGCCAGAAGTCCTCCATTGAGTTGAAAAAGTCCCGCTTTGGTTATAACCTAAGTATACTTTGAACAGGAGTCTATTTCGATAAATTTTTAGGCTATATAAGGACCTTAAACCCTCTCACATTTCAGCCATACGAATTTGGATTTGAGAGAGAGAAAAGAGAGAGAAAGTGTGGGAGGAACTCTCTGCTGCTGTTCCCTGCCGCTATTCGAGCTCCACCGCCTGATTCTTATCGCTTTCCCGGCGATTCCGGCGTCGTTTCTAGGTAAGAAACCCTAACCCTAACCTGTTTTAGGGTTGTATAGGTTGTAGGTTATGAAATAGCTAACCTCTTTCGTTCTCTAGGTTGCCAAACTCCCGTATACGGAAGCTTAGCGAACCTATCGACTCCGTTACGATTCTACAACAAAATGTGAGGACTTTAGGTGTATAGGTTGCAGTTTTCAACGCTTTCAATGTCAGATAATGGTAGATTCATGATCTGCATGCAATTGCACATGTACAAAGTGATTTCCGTTTTCTGTTTCGATTAAAATTGTAAAATTTAGAATTTCACATACTCTAGGTATTCATAAAAAATACCGTATACGTATTTTTTATGAAAATGTGTTTAACATGTTTATTTGTCGTATGGATATATGACGTATGGATAAAATACTTATTTGGTGAAAGTATTCGCCTAAATACATGTTTACTAATAAACACTATGTATGTAGAAATACGGTATTGTAAGAAGTACCGTATACATGTATATTTTAGCGAGGTGTTTGTCATGATTAATTGTTGTATAAATATATTATGTGCGCATAAAATAATTGCTTGGCGAAAGGAATCGCTGTAATACAAGTTCCCTTGTAAATGCTATGTATGTCGAAATTGGGTATCCTAGAAAATACCCCATCCGTATAAATTTTGCTGATGTAATTATCATGATTATTTGTTGTATGAATATGATATATACATATAAAATACTAGTTTGGTAAAGGGACAACCCTAGTGCACTTTCCTCTAACATACGTCATGTATGTTGAATTAGTGCATTCCAAGTGTTGGTGAAATTGCTTGTGAGTGTAAGTGCTTAAGTGTTAGTGCCTTAGGTAGGTGCTGAGATGGGTTCTCAACTATCTTAGAGTCATGTATGATACCCTCCATGTGGTTGTTTACTCTAACCACTCACTTATGAAATATATGTATTTGTATCCCTATTTGTATAGTGCTTTACACCATGCTTTTGAACATGCTTTGTAACTTGTTTATTAACATGCTTTATGACATGCTTTATAACATGATTGCTAGTGTTCTTAAATTACCATGTTATCATGCTGTACTTCACATGCTATGGTTAGGAATTGATTGCGTTTGGGGCTATGATTATAGTCCAGACAATCGGTACCAGAATTGGATTTGTGGCTATGATCCATTTGCCACGTGAGATGTGTTCGACGAACCCGAGTCGTACTGCGGTTGACGATAGTGGTTGGCCACACGAAGTGCTTATGCGCTTCATATCGTTCAACTTGTTGTGCGCTCGAGCTAGCCGAGCTCGTCAAGCAACCCGATCTGTCTTATGTATGTTCACCATGTTTGGACGCTACCGCTTGAACCTAGGGTACCAAACTTACCAGTGAAATCCCGTAAAACATGGTACCTCGATCCGCTAAGACTCATGAGCCGGGCATGGTGGTATGGGACACCGTGGTCGAGCTGTCGGCCTACGCTGGGGCCATGTGCCTCCCTGTAGTGACCAGTGAGCAACCAGACTCGTCAGCCGATTATGGTGGTATGGGACACTATATTCGAGCTGTCGACACCTACGGATTGAGCCGAGTACGGTGAGACTTGTATTCGAGCTGACGGCTAGCAATTGAGCCGCATACGGTGAGATCTTTATCCGTGCTGACGGGTGACGAGCCCTTTGTGATGCCTTTGCTACGCCTCTCAAACCATAATATCGTATGAGATTAACTAGGACTGACGACCCTAGAATGGATCATGTTTGGGAATGATACAAGGGAGGTACCTTAGTTTCCCAATACTGCTGTTTGAAATGAACTAATAATTACTCGGTAATCATGCTCATCATCGCACTGCATGTGCCTGGTAAATGTGGAGCACTGAGGGATAGACGCATTCGCGAACGTAAGATGATGTCGCATGAGGGTGGTTTGGCAAGGGCATACATCATGTCATTTCATACTTGCATTAAATAAGAGTAGTTAAAATTGTTTGATTGTCTTGCTTTATCATTTCTTGCTTGGATTTGAATTGATAACATGTTAACCTATGCTTTATTGTTCCACCGAGTTGATCACTCACTCCCACGATACGGGACGGTGTTCGAACACCCACCGGACTTTGTCGATTGCGAGATGGCGACGCTACTCGAGGCGGAGCCGGACTTCTATGACGACGAGAATGCTTCCTCGTATATCGTTTTTCGGCGGCTTCGTGAGAGCCGTGCCTTGATTGTCGGGGCTACTGAGGATGTGACTAGATCACACTACACAACTTGGTATAATTTAAAATTATACTTGTAATTATTTAACACTCGGTAACTTTATCACACTACGGAGACTCACCACAGTTTATATATTTTATCTATCTATCACAGTCTTCCGCTTGCAAATTTAACTGTCTCGGAGTATGATATCTTTGTGTTGGCTTAATCTCACTCATGTTCATTGCACTAATACCGATCACATTCAATCATCATTCATTTTGTTGCATAAGTGATGCGTTGGAACTCGGAGTAGAGTTTATGCTCGACCCCCGATTTTCAGGGCGTTACAAGATGGTATCAGAGCATGATTTGGATTAAACCGGACCTGGGTTATGGTCACACGATGCACACTGACGCACTTTGACTTAGGAGGGAGCGACGGAATGTAGAAACAATCTTAGACATCCCTGTTCCGTCTAACGACTAGTTCACTGAAAACGAACGCCGAAATCGAGTCTGTATTTAACCATAGTCGCACGGGTCGACCTTAAAACATTCCTAGGCCGTCTATTAATGAGTCTAGATTACAATCCACTTCACCCTAACCGTTGACCATCGGTAGAATAAGGGATGAACGTGATGAGGATAACTACTCCGAATCCCCGGAGCTTCTCTGGACTCCTCACAGAGACTTCTCGAATCCATGAGGAAAGAAAAGCAGAAAATAGAAATAAATTCTAATAAATTCGAAATTGATTAATGAATGACAAAAAAAATGAATTCACAACCCTTTAAATTGGAATACCAAGTAATGGGAAGGAAATCAGAAACAAACTACAACTAAAACTCCTAGGTTGTGATGTCTACTAGTGCGCAAGGCTTTCAGCCAAAAATAGTAATTGTCCTATTTGACTTCACCAAACCATTCTCCTAATTATTCTAAGCTCTTTACGCGATGAGCGCAACTCCTAAAGCCCAACAGATGAAGAGTAATCAAACAAAAATTACTATTTTAGTAAAACGAAATTAAAACAGGGAAATGACTGTCAATCGGAGGCTTTTTTCACAATTTCGGGCTGCGCAACCCGATATAGCGGGTTGGTTGGCTTCATTAGCTCATTCTACCCCAAATTCATATATTTTTCGTCAGATAACTCATTCCAGATTGCAAGATACGTCCGATTTGACCCAAAACGACTCGAAACGGAGTCGAGGGCCACACGCATCAAACCGGGATGGAAACAAGTGGACCCAGGGTGCATTTGGCACCTTGGGATAGTGGAGAACACCACCGAGCTGCGGCGGCGTGGTGCCGGATAAAGTGAACCGTGGTGGCACCGCGGTCACCGCGGCGCGCTGCGGTCGGGTGGCTCGGCTGGTGTTGGGCCGGGCCTAGGAATGGTCGGCCTGACCTCCCCACATGTGTGGTGTGTGCGGGATGGGCTGGGGTTTGGTATTTTTAGGGCTGGAGCCCCCCTCTCTCTCACATCTTCCCTTCCAAACGCCCATCCCCTCCATTTCTGATTTTTCTCTCAACCCATTCCCCTAAATCATTCAATCCCCCATTTTCATCCACAACTCACCCACTCCCATCGATCACAACAGCCCTAGCCACCTACCCTACCCCTTCCTTTCACGTTTGAGCTCTCATCTCCCCCATTTGAAGCTCAAAAACGTCTGAGCTCCCAAACCCATCCTACCTTTTCATTTTGTACCTTCAAACGCTATCATTGAGGCTTCTACAAACATCTGTTGGGGCTCAAACTCGTGGAGAAACAAACCTCCAGCCCTTACTCTCTCTCCCCTTCACTTTTCATTGAATTTCTATGGCCCTATTCGAATTGGTTACGGCCATTTTCGCGCTTTCCTACACAAGACTCATTTTCCAAAGCCTATAAAATTTAATCCCCACCCACCCTCCTACCAACCATGCCACTGCCAATCCTGAGGTCGGATTAGTAATGCAGTTCCATTTAGTACAACTTAAGATCGCTGGCTAAGTAGGCCTTTGAAATTTGGACTTAGAGCGGTGCTCCTAGATTTCGACAGACTTGACAGTATAGGAAACCCAATAAATGAATAATGTGAGCCCTAGGACCTTCATAGCTAGTATAAACTGGTGTGTAGTGCTCAAGCGTAGTTAAATTCAAGTTCGGGCAACTCAATTCCACTTAGACAACTTTAACCCTAAGCGATAACCAATTTCTTGTATTAGAAACCATCTAGTGTAAGTCGGCTTGATTAGGTTGGAGCGAGACCCCGTTCCTTTGTTAAATCCCCTTGGTACTCATAGGCTTCTTTAACAACTCTTAGGAAGCTTGTTTAACGTAGAACTTATTCACGCCCAAAGAAAACTTATAGATCCCTTGGATTTAATGTTAGGTCAAATCAACATAACCCTTAGAATTGCCTTCTCAAGGACTTAGTACAATCGGGAACACGGAGCAGAGACACTACCTATAAGCGAGGTATTCGCGATTTGAATCGAATTCTCAATCCTGGTTGTGACCAATGAACTCTATGCTCTGATCAAGCAGAAAGTCGGGATCAACTAGGATTAAGAACTGATACGACAATTTTCTGTCTTCGCGAGGCAGAATGTCCATGTATCCGATTCTGACCCACTACACAACTTTCCTTCCATGTTGGCTTGACCACTTACAACCAAAAGTTTATAACTCTGTTTTTGAGAAGTGTAAGAATATATAGCCAATAGAAATATTTCCTTTTTGGCCTAAGGAATTTCCCAAGTAAGCAACAGACAGTTAAGAATCAGGTCCCAAATCACATGCCATGTCGGCATACATATTGTGCTTATGAACGTAGAAAGATAGCATGCCTATTAAGCTAGACATGATTAAATAGGATAATTCTAGACCGTGACAAAACTCCTTGGTAGAATTAGGCATCTTGCCTCAAACTCACACCCATTCGTGATAGCCCTTTTCTATAATCCTAGGTACCATGACTGATGTAGTGGGAGACCGCATCTCATTTCATGTCAAGGATAGATTATAAATTACACCTTGTTCCGAGATACGGAGCAGGACATAAATCTTGAGCCTTGAGGGTGAAAATAAAATTTTAATGGGGGTAGAACATTATGAGCCCAATCTAGTTAGGTTACCTATTGCATCTCTTGATCTGGGTGGCACAGCGAAAGCATGGTGGACCCTACTCCACTGGCTCAGGATCGAAACGGTGCTCGTTAACATACACACATTATAGAAGCCCTAACAAGTTCTACTATGAAAATGTTTTAGGATGATCTAGTAAGATTTGATTCACCCTTCCCTGGGACATAGATAATATCGAGGACTCACTTAAACTAAGACTTAAAGGGCAACCTTAGAATAAACAATTTGAACTTTTCAATGATGGACATTCCCTACGGTTTTAGAGTGATCGGACTAAGGAGTTACTGAAATATACAACTGCGAAACATTCGCGGCTTGACCCAATTCTCAATCCTGGGCGACTACCAATGGACTCACTGCTTGGCCGAGCAGAAGACCAGGATCCACTAGGATTCGGAAGTGATACGATGAGCTTCCTACCCTGGCCCAGTAGATGATCGATGTATCGGTATCGAGCCCACTATTACCGTCTCTCCGTGTTGGTCAAATAATGAAAACAACTATCTTACTCTAAATTGGTGGGAATTATCGTCAAGACTCCAAATAGGTAAAGAAATAAATTGTAGCAAACCATCAGGGTATGAGAAATGGATAAAGAAATAAGTTTTAAGGAGGGTAGACTAAAATGAACCAGCTAGTACATACCCTACCACGTGTAGAAACTTGGAACCAATCTGTCTTAGACAAATGAAATAATAGAACTCTTCCCTTATTACCCTTAGCCAGTTTCGGGGATGAAATTTTGTTTTAAGGGGGGTATATTGTAACATCCCAGATTTTTCCCAACCTGGGATTAGACGTCCTTAGGCGATGGGTCGATCCTAACACTTTATTAACTTGTCAGAACCTGAATCCCACAGTCTAAAATCGCTCCTTAACCCATTTCCTTCACAAATCCCACCCTTCACTACCTTGTTCTTTCAATTTTTCAAAGCACTTTCGCCCTAGACACTATCTTACACTAGCTAAGTAGTATAACTTGGATCACTTTAGATACAAACTGCAAAGGACTAAATACTACCTCAGACGGAAATCACTTAGGATTAAATCCTTTAGAAATTTGACAAAGTTAACTAAGTGCTAAACTAGATTAGCTACGAAATCCATTTAAATCGCTTTAAATATGATCTGCAAGACCCAAAACTTGTAAAATCATTGACGCTAGGTGACCCTGAAATCTAGGATCAATCTCATTACCCGGCTGCTCTCGGGAGCATCTCGAAACTCCGTATCGGATCTGGACCGCACATCGGGAGTCCGAATAATACGAAGTTAAGGAATTAGGACCGCCTCGCTGGGCTTGACAACCATCTCGGAAATCAAATCCAGATAGTGTCACACGGCTGTTCGCTTGAGTCCGGAGCGAGAGAGTGTGAAAACACTTGTTTTCTTTAAAAATAAATATCTTGAATAGTAATCTGAGACTCGTCGGTTGCGGATCAATTTTAAGCAACCAGATCGTCAGAATCTGACCAAATTACACCCTCGGATCAGGAAAAATTTCATACACATTTACATGTACTCAGAATCTCCGATCGAGATCCGCTGACCGTTGAACTGAAACTGGTCCACCACGCGTGATCTGGAATCCTGACCGAAACGAAAACTTAATAGAACGTAGATCCAGCGTTAGTGAGCTTAAGTCCGACCTTTGGCTCAAGGAGGCCCGCCAGAAGTCCTCCGTTGAGCTGAAAAAGTCCCGCTTTGGTTATAACCTAAGTATACTTTGAACAGGAGTCTATTTCGATAAATTTTTAGGCTATATAAGGACCTTAAACCCTCTCCCATTTCAGCCATACAAATTTGGATTTGAGAGAGAGAAAAGAGAAAGAAAGTGTGGGAGGAACTCCCTGCTGCTGTTCCCTGCCGCTATTCGGGCTCCACCGCCTGATTCATATCGCTTTCCCGGCGATTCCGGCGTCGTTTCTAGGTAAGAAACCCTAACCCTAACTTGTTTTAGGGTTGTATAGGTTGTAGGTTATGAAATAGCTAACCTGTTTCGTTCTCTAGGTTGCCAAACTCCCGTATACGGAAGCTTAGCGAACCTATCGACTCCGTTACGATTCTACGACAAAAGGTGAGGACTTTAGGTGCATAGGTTGCAGTTTTCAACGCTTTCAATGTCAGATAATGGTAGATTCATGATCTGCATGCAATTGCACATGTACAAAGTGCTTTCCGTTTTCTGTTTCGATTAAAATTGTAGAATTTGGAATTTCACATACTCTAGGTATTCGTATAAAATACCGTATACATATTTTTTATGAAAATGTGTTTAACATGTTTATTTGTCGTATGGATATATGACGTATGGATAAAATACTTATTTGACGAAAGGATTCGCCTAAATATATGTTTACTAATAAACACTATGTATGTAGAAATACGGTATTGTAAGAAGTACCGTATACATGTATATTTTAGCGAGCTGTTTGTCATGATTAATTGTTGTATAAATATATTATGTGCGCATAAAATAATTGCTTGGCGAAAGGAATCGCTGTAATACAAGTTCCCTTGTAAATGCTATGTATGTCGAAATTGGGTATCCTAGAAAATACCCCATGCGTATAAATTTTGCTGATGTAATTATCATGATTATTTGCTGTATTAATATGATATATATGTATAAAATACTAGTTTGGTAAAGGGACAACCCTAGTGCACTTTCCTCTAACATACGTCATGTATGTTGAATTAGTGCATTCCAAGTGTTGGTGAAATTGCTTGTGAGTGTAAGTGCTTAAGTGTTAGTGCCTTAGGTAGGTGCTGAGATGGGGTTCTCAACTATCTTAGAGTCATGTATGATACCCTCCATGTGGTTGTTTACTCTAACCACTCATTTATGAAATATATGTATTTGTATCCCTATTTGTATAGTGCTTTACACCATGCTTTTGAATATGCTTTGTAACTTGTTTATTAACATGCTTTATGACATGCTTTATAACATGATTGCTAGTGTTCTTAAATTACCATGTTATCATGCTGTACTTCACATGCTACGGTTAGGAATTGATTATGTTTTGGGCTATGATTATAGTCCAGACAATCGGTACCAGAATTGGATTTGTGGCTATGATCCATTTGCCACGTGAGATGTGTTCGACAACCCGAGTCGTACTGCGGTTGACGATAGTGGTTGGCCACACGGAGTGCTTATGCGCTTCATATCGTTCAACTTATTGTGCGCTCGAGCTAGCCGAGCTCGTCAAGCAACCCGATCTGTCTTATGTATGTTCACCATGTTTGGACGCTACCGCTTGAACCTAAGGTACCAAACTTACTAGTGAAATCTCGTTAACCATGGTACCTCGATCCGCTAAGACTCATGAGCCGGGCATGGTGGTATGGGACATCGTGGTCGAGCTGTCGGCCTACGCTGGGGCCATGTGCCTCCCCGTAGTGACCAGTGAGCAACCAGACTCGTGAGCCGATTATGGTGGTATGGGACACTATATTCGAGCTGTCGACACCTACGGCGAGAGCCGAGTACGGTGAGACCTGTATTCGTGCTGACGGGCGACGAGTCCTCCGTAGTGTCTTCGAGTATACTCTAAGGTCTGTGATTGGCGACGAGCCCTTCACAGCAACTAGAGCATGAGTTGAGCCGAGTACGGTGAGATCTGTATTCGAGCTGACGGCTAGCGATTGAGCCGAGTACGGTGAGACCTGTATTCGAGCTGACGGCCAGCAATTGAGCCGCATACGGTGAGATCTGTATCCGTGCTGACGGGTGACGAGCCCTTTGTGATGCCTTTGCTACGCCTCTCAAACCATAATATCGTATGAGATTAACTAGGACTGACGACCCTAGAATGGATCATGTTTGGGAATGATACAAGGGAGGTACCTTAGTTTCCCAATACTGCTGTTTGAAATGAACTAATAATTACTCGGTAATCATGCTCATCATCGCACTGCATGTGCCTGGTAGATGTGGAGCACTGAGGGATGGATGCATTCGCGAACGTAAGATGATGTCGCATGAGGGTGGTTTGGCAAGAGCATACATCATGTCATTTTATACTTGCATTAAATAAGAGTAGTTAAAATTGTTTGATTATACTGCTTTATCATTACTACTTGACTGAATTGATAACATGTTAACCTATGCTTTATTGTTCCACTGAGTTGATCACTCACTCCCATGATACGGGACGGTGTTCCGAACACCCACCAGACTTTGTCTGATTGCAGATGGCGACGCTACTTCTGAGGCAGAGCTGGACTTCTATGACGACGAGAATGCTTCCTCGTATATGCTGTTTTCTGGCGGCTTCGTGAGAGCCGTGCCTTGATTGTCGGGGCTATAGGGATGTGACTAGATCACACTACACAACTTGGCATAATTTAAAATTATACTTGTAATTATTTAACCCGGTAACTTTATCACACTCTGGAGACTCACCACAGTTTATATATTTTATCTATCTATCACAGTCTTCCGCTTGCAAATTTAACTGTCTCTGGAGTATGATATGCTGTTTTGGCTTAATCTCACTCATGGTCATTGCACTAATACCGATCACATTCAATCATCATTCATTTTGTTGCATAAGTGGTGCGTTGGAACTCGGGAGTAGAGTTTATGCTCGACCCCCGATTTTCAGGGCATTACAACATTCCCACTGTTTTTACTTGAGGCGCCCTTTCGGGTTTTCACCTCGCCCGTTTGCTTATTCATGCTTTCTCCCTCTTTTTTTTTTGAAGTGCTGGGAGTGATGGAGGAGACGGAGAGACTTCGTTCATAGCCGGCCAACTAGTTACCTTCTTGTCCTTGTCCTTGAGTATAATCGTAAGCTGGTTTTTGGTTGGTTTATTTGGGGATGTGGGATGGGCTTCTTCTTTTCTCTTTCTTTTTGAGGTTTTCTTCTTCTTCTTTTTTCTTCTTTTTCTTCTTTTTTTTTTTTTTTTTTTTGCCATGGTTTTTTCCCTTTTCCAATTTTTTATTTTCTTTCTTTCTTCGTTTTTTTTATTCTCTTCTTTTTGTGAGAGAAATGGTAGGTGTTTCCTGGTGGGAGAGGTGACGGATATATACATTTTTTTTAAGTTTTTGGTGGGAAATGTGATGGGTGCAGCTTTGCGATTGTAATCATTGACAAGATTAGGTATGGTTACCCTTGATATATTTTCACATTGTCGGCGTTGATGGGCTCAGGAAGATCTTCTCCTTTTAGACTGGTGAGCCGAAGATCCCCTCATAGGAGTACTTCCTCTAGGATCTGACAAGTGTGGTGGTAAGATATGCTTCATGACCATGTCACTGATTTTGAAAATTTTCTTTCGAACCCTCTTATTGTAGGCCCGAGCGATCCTCCGTTGATAACATTGGGAGTGGCTTAGCGCTCACATGCGCTTTTCATCTGCCAGATGCAGTTGATCATACCTTGCTTGCTGCCACTCACCTTCCTCGACTTTATTTTCTAGCAATATCTGCAGTGATGGAATTTTGATCTCAACTAGCAACACTGCTTCCATTTCGTATACTAGTTCGTATGGAGTTGCACCTGTATTAGACCGTATAGACGTTAGATAGGCCCATAGTGCATAAGGAAGCATCTCTGACCAGTCGCAATATGTTTTCACCATTTTCTCCAGTATGCGGATGATAATTTTGTTTGCAGCTTCAACATCACCATTCATTTGAGGACGGTAGGGGCTTGACCGATGACATTGAATCTTGAACTTGTCGAGGAAATCGCCCATCCTTTTATTGATGAACGGAGTACCATTATCAATAATAATGGCCTGGGGGACCCCATAACGGCTAATGGTGTTGTTCTTCATAAACTTGACCACATGAGATGCTATGATGGTGGTATGGGACGCTGCCTCTATCCATTTGGTGAAATTGTCTACCGCCACCAAGATGTATTCATGCCCATTTGAAGCTTTGGGGCTGATCTTGCCGATGATGTGTAGCCCCCATACAGAGAAAGGCCATGGTGCCATCAAGTTGTAGAGTTCGGAAGTGGGCGCATGGATCTGGTTTGCATGTTCCTAACACTTGAAGAATCTCCTAATGTGTTTATAGCAATTTGTCTCCATTGTGAGCCAATAGTATCCGAGTCATAGGATTTTCTTTGCCATCATGTGCCCATTCATATGTGGGCTGCATAGTCCTTTGTGGATTTCTGAGATGACCTGCGTTGCTTCTGTTTCATCCACAGAGCGGAGAAGGACTTCATTAGAGGATCGCTTATAAAGGACGCCCTCGGTAATCACGAACTGTGCTGCTAGTCGTTGTATGGTACGACGATCGGTCAGTGTTGCTCCTTCCGGGTATTTCTGATGCTCGAGATATTCCTTGATGTCTGTGTACCATGGCCGATCACTTGATGATGGCTCAGCTTTGTCGATCTGTAGGCAGAATGCAAGTTCCTCCTGAAGTTCAATGGTGAGTTCTCATTCAGCAACTCCTTGTGGGAATTCCAACATTGAGGCGAGGGTAGCCAGAGCGTCTGCAAATTGGTTCTTGATTTAGGGCATGTAAGAGAATATGATCTCTTTGAATTCCTCGGCAAAATTTTCCAGGTACACATGATATGGAATTAGCTTTTCATCCTTGGTCTTCCAATCACCATTTATCTGATTAATGATGAGTTGTGAGTCTCCAAAGACTCATAACTTTTTCACATTAAGGATGATGGCTTGTCTTAGACTGGCATGCATGCTTCATATTCAGCTATGTTGTTAGTGCATTAGAACGCCAGCCTTCTAAATATGGGAATTGAGACGTCATCGAGAGAGTAGAGTATGCCACCTACTCCACTCCCTTTTAAGTTCGCAGCCCCATCGAAGAAGAGTGTTCATTCTCTTGCCTTTCTTTCTTCTTATTCCTCAATCAGGAGGATATCTTCGTCAGGGAAGAAGGTCTTCAGTGGTTGGTAGTTAGGCAGGGAGTGGGCTGCTAAGTGGTCGGCCAGTGCTTGCCCCTTAATTACCTTCTAAGTGACATAGGTGATGTCAAACTCATAAAATAATAGTTACCATTTTGCGATCCTGCCCGTTAGTGCTGGTTTTTCGAACAATTACTTCAACGGGTCCACGCGAGCGAGCAAAAGGATCGGGTGAGCGATCATGTATTGTCGTAGGCGTTGTCTCACCCAGACTAGGACGAGGCACGTCTTTTATAAGATGGAGTATTTGGCTACGTAACTTGTGAATTGTCGGCTTAGATAGTAGATCGCCTACTCTTTTCTTCTTATATCGTTGTGTTGGCCAAGAACCCATCCGATTGCTTCTACTGCAACGGAGATATACAATAGTAATGGTCTACCCGGAGTAGGTGGCATGAGCACTGGGGGATTTAACATGTATTTCTTGATCCTGTTGAAGGCCGCTTGACAGTCGCTATTCCATTCCTTTGACGAGTTCTTTTGTAGTAGCTTAAATATTGGCTCACAGACCGGAGTGAGTTGTACGATGAATCGGCTGATATACTGGATTCGCCCGAGGAAACCCCGAATTTCTTTTTCAGTCTTGGGTGGTGGCATTTTGATGATTGCCTTAGTCTTGGTCTCATTCACCCAGATACCATCTTCGCTGACAATGAAGCCTAACAACTTGCCTCTAGTTGTATCAAAGACACATTTTTACGGATTGAGGCGGAGCTTAAACTTTTCTAGTCTATAGAAAAGCTTCTTGAGATCTTCGAAGTGTCCTTCGATTGTGCGAGACTTGATGATCGTGTCATCCACGTAGACTTCCATTTCCTTGTTTATCATGTCATGAAACAAGGCAGTCATGGCTCGCTATATGTAGCTTCTGCATTCTTCAATCTGAAGGGCATGACCCGGTAACAAAAAGTTCCCCATGGTGTGATGAAGGAAGTCTTCTCACGATCCTCGATGGCCATCTTGATCTGATTATAACTGGAGAAACCGTCCATGAAGGAGAAAATCTTGTGTCTAGCAGTATTATCCACCATTTTGTCGATATGAGGCCGTGGGAAGTCATCTTTAGGGCTTGCTTTGTTGAGATCTTTGAAATCGATGCACATTTTGACTTTCCCATCTTTCTTTGGAACTGGTACAATATTTGTGAGCCATTCTGGGTAGTTAGATACTACCAAGAATCCCGCATTGTATTGTTTGATGACTTCATCGTGAACTTTCAGGGCCCATTCTGGCTTCATTCTTCGCAGCTTCTACTTGACGGGCTTCATGTCGGGTTTTATTGTCAGATGGTGTACCACCAAGTCTTCATCGAGCCCTGGCATGTCTTCGTACGAGAAAGAAAACTTGGACAACCTTGGTTTCTGAAACTCGATCAACCTCTGCTTGTACTCTGGGGACAATGATCTTCCGATACGCACCTCTCTAAGGATTCCGCTAATCCCACGTTCACAATTTTGAAGTCATCTGCTACAATATTGGCCTTTGTTTCGAACCTTTCGAGAGAATCCTCGAATTCAAGAGTAGTATCATCATTTCCCTCATCTTGGGCTTCATCCAAACCCATGAGTTCAAAGTCCAAATCTAGATCGAAATTATACGAGTCGATTTCAAACTCCTGCAATGTGTGTGAGGGTTTAGCACAGTGATTTTTAAAAGTTTTTCTATTTTTTTTTTTATTTTTTTAAAAATTTTCTGGTGTTTTGTGATTTTGAGAAATATTTGATTTTTTTTGTATTTTTGGGAATATGTGATGTTTTTGTGTTTTGAAGATTTTCTGATTTTTTTATGTCGCCAAGAGATCTCGAACAGGATTGTGTTGCGAACCATGATTGATCCTGTCCCGTTTCAGGGTACCCACCGCTATTTACATTGGCATTTTTCTTTGGGACCGACATCTATGGATGGTCTATCGGCTGATTCGATTGTTAGGGGGATGGCTGACCAGCTTGGTTCCTTCCCCCTTTCAATTCTGCTGATCTGATCTGTTTGTTCTTGAGGGTCACCTGTCTTGATGACCATGATGTCTGCTGGGCTGGGTTAAGAGTCAGAGTCTAATTCGATCTCTTCACCTAGGAGTAGAGTTCTTCTGGCTCCTTGAATTCACCTAGTGATGGGATTTTGACGTCCGTCCAATCAAGAGCGGGCCATTTTCCCTTGTCAACCCAATGGATGGGTTGCTTCTGCCCCTTATGTTGCTGAGCTGTAGATGGGGATGTGTCCCCTTGACTGTGGGTGGAGATGGGTGTCTCCCCATTCCTGCCTGTGTCTTTTGCAAGTGGCACCCTTGGTTCTGGGTCTCTTGTGGATGACCTAGTTTCCCTACCCCTAGCCTCATGCGATGGGTCTGGGGGTTTTGCCCCTTGTGTCGGATGTGCTTTTGATACTCTGAGGATCCTATCCCACCTTAGTGGTGGCCAGATAGACTCTTGATTGGAATGCTTTGAGAGTTTAAGTTGCTGTAGGTGGTCCTCGAGGGAAATCATCGTGTCTTCACAAATTTTCCCAGCCATGATGAATTTGATGGGTGTGCACTTAAACGGTTGACCCTTTTTGGGCCTTTCAGCTTGATCCTCTGGTGTCGGTTGATATCACAGTCCCTGTCTCTATATGTTGGCAGGTGCTGGTTTTACCACCATACCTCTTTCATGAAATTCGGTATGGTAATTCAAAATTAATCGCTCAGTAGGAGGAATGACATATTCAGCAGCAAGAGGTCGTGGATTAGCGATTGAGTTTACAACCTTGAACTCGAAGCTATGATATGATACGTCACCTTCCACATGCTGAACGTCAATGACTGGGATGTCAGTTTCTGGGATATCAGTTATTACCGAGAGGATAGTTTCTGGCTCGGCCAACACTGAAATGATTCAGTTTCCCGAAGGGAATTTAACCCTTTGATGGAGGGTTAAAGGGATGGCTCCAATAGCATGGAGCCACGCCTGTCCCAACAAAAGGTTAAATGAGGTAGGGATGTCGATGACCTGGAATGTGACAAGGGTCATGTTTGGTCCAATTTGCAGTTCAAGGTCAATTTTTACCTCAACCTGTCTTCGAGAGTTATCAAAGGCTCTAACACTCATGGTGCTAGGCCTGAAAGAAGACGGTTCTATCCCCAATCGTTCGGCAGTCCTTTGAGGGCAGACGTTGAGGCTAGATCCATTATCAATGAGCACGAGTGGGACCTTGAAGTTCTTATGGCGGGTGACTATGTTTAATGAGCGTCCGTGTTTACGACCTTCATGTGATAATTCATCATCAAAGAAGGTGATAGCCCGTGGTGCAAGAAGTTGTCTGATCATACTTACCACCATTTTGGGAGGTACATCAAGAGAGATATGGGCATCATTCAATGTTTTCGTAAAGATTTCTTAATGCGATCTTGATGTGCATCGGAATTCCCAGATAGATATTTGAGTAGGAATGGTTTTAAGTTGAGCTGTTATGTCATAAGCAGCATCGGTCTTGCACAAAGTTCCTCGCGTTTCTTTTAGGTTCTGAGTATCTCTCCTGAAATACCTCCCATTGTTACCCACTTCATCGCATTCTGGGTAGTGCCATGGGACCGTCTTTGGGTTGTAAGAGGGAATCGCCCTCCCTTCCAGGTATATCAACGGTTCTTGAGGTTGAGGGGTTGTGGTTGGCACTGTTTGTGAGAGACTTGGTGATTTCTCTTGAGGTGCTACCAAGTCTTGGTGAGATTTGACATTGGAATTCTCTTCCTCCATTTCCTGTGTGGGAGGGGTCCTTTGGGCACATGCTAGTTGGTGAGGTATCAAAAATTTTAGGGCTTGAACCAGGGGTGCCCCTTGTAAGGTTAGCGGAGTTAGATCAGGGAGACCTATTAGGAGAACAACGGGTTCAAAATTCGACCTTTTTTGATATAATGAGGATGGAGTTGAGTATGCCCCTTGGGGGGTAGGATGTTAAGGGTGTGACCTATTGGGTACTGCTTCGAGGACCACGAGAGGTGGTGTTGATGGTTCTGCTGGTGGTGCTTCGAGAAATACCTGTGGCCTAGGCGATGACGCCTACTGGTATCCTTATGTCCGATTTGCTGTATCGGGCATGATCGCTTGTATGGAGTAATGTGGAGAGGAGTGTGTGGGTTGCCCTCCTTCGATATGATTGACGGTAGAGGTGCTGGATGTACTGGGCCCTGCTTGATGCGATGGCAGGCGATTTTGGAGAATGTTGGCTTGAGCCGTATTGCTAGACTGTGGGGTGATCGCAATTTTCTGATTTTCGATCAAATCTTGCACCGCATGTTTCAAAGCGAAGCAGCGGTCCGTCAGATGGGCAGGAGCCTGATGATATGCGCAGTGATTTTCATTGTAACCAGGTGACAAAGGGTTAGGTGGAAGCCGTGGTTAGAGCGGTGTCAAAAGTTGCTTTTGCATTAACATAGTCAGGACCTGACTATATGTTTGTGCTAAAGGGGTAAACTTCCTTCCTAACATTGTTGTTTGTATGGCCCTAGCGCATTCCCCCTGGGCTGTTGCTGTTGTTGTTGAGACGGTGATGCCTGATATCCTTTTTGGGCTTGCTGTGGTTGGTACTGTCTATTTGGCTGTGATTGATGTTGCTTATCTTGCCGTGGTTCTAGTTGTAGAGCATACTGGTTACCTTGAGTGTTAGTGACGATGTTGTTAACTTCCGAGTGCATTGTGTGGGAGCAGTGCTGTTTCCATTCTCGTATCCAATGGGTTTCCCCTCGACTTTATTTCTTTTGATTGAAGGGGCCTGGTGTGGCCACGAGAAAATGGTTCCAGCCCTGATCCCGGCTTCCACTTGTTCTCCAGCTCGAATGAGTTTGAAAAATTTTATATAGGGATTCAAAATTAGATATCCTGAAATACTGGGGTTTGCTGAATGTATGATCATGGATATCTGCTCTTTGTCATCGATGGGGTTTCTCATTCGAGCTGCCATAGCTCGCCATCATCCTATGTATGCTGATAAAGATTCGTCACCTTTTTCTCTCAAGGCAGCCCGGTCGGACCTTCTTGGAGCCATGCTCAGGTTATACGAGAACCTATCAATGAATGCTTAAGAAAGTTTTCCCAAGTTATGATTTGATGGCTGTCCAGTGATGTGTACCAATCCAAAGCATCACCCTTAAGGGATTTCTGGAAGAACCGTATCAAGGCTCCATCAATCCCTGCTACCACATTGAGTTCCACACAAAATGCTTTTAGGTATGCTATGGGGCACTCGCCGCCGTCATACCTTTTGAATTTTGGTACCTCGAAGTTTGGAGGTATCTAGGCATCTGAGAAGGGACAGAGGTCCCTGAATTTGGTGGATGGGTGGTCTACTCCTTGTTGTCCCTGAATTTGATTTTGCACCATTTGCAACTGCTCTCGTAATTCTTCAATTTCTGATTTTCCCTGTTGTGGATACTTTGCCCTTTGTTGTAGGGCTTGTGCAGCTTCCTCTTCATGTGGATCAAGAATATAGGGTTGCTAGAATGATGGTGGACTCCCGGTGTGTAACGACCTGAAAATTTCCATACATTGGGTTGAGTACCACCTCGACCAGAAATCACGTAGGATTAAATCCTTTAGAAATTTAACAAAGTTAACTAAGTACTAAACTCAATTAGCCATGAAATCCGTTAGGATCGCTTTAAATACGATCTGCAAGACCCAAAACTTGCAGAACAAGTGACGCTAGGTTACCCTAAAGTTTAGAATCAAACTCATTTCCCGTCTGCTCTTGGGAATGAAACGAAACTTCGTATTAGGTCTAGATCGCACATCGGGAGTCCGATTAACCTGAAGTTAAGGAACTAGGACCGCCCCACTGGGCTTAACAATCATCTCAAAATCAGCTCCATCCGATGTTCCACGGCCATTCGTTTCGATTCGGAGCGAGGTAGTGTGAAAACACTATTCACATGCCAAAATAAATATCGGAATAGTGATCTGGCATCAATTGTTGACGCGTCAATATAAGCAACTTGACCGTCGAATCAGACCAAATTATACCCTCGGATTAAGAAAAATTTCAGGAACATTTACATGTACTTGGAATTTCTGATCGTGGCCCACTGACCGTCGAACTGAAAGTGGTCCGCCACGTGCGATCTGGGAATCCGATCGAGTCAAAAACGTAATCCCATGTAGATCCATCGATGGTGAGCTTAAGTCTGACGTTTGGTTCAAGGGGGGCCACCAGAACTTCCCTTTTGAGCTGGAAAAGCGGCGGAAATCCTATATTAGCAGTACCCCTTGAACCTGAGTCTAATTTCGTAATGTTTGTGGCTATAAAAGGAGCTTAGAACAGCCCCTCTCACAGCCATACGAATTTTGAAGAAAACCCTAGAGGGAGAGAGAGAAAAGAGAGAGAAGGACTTGGAGATTGTTGCCGATCTTCCTCCTCCTGCTTTGGCTTGTTACACGGCCTACACCGCCCTATTCTAGACGCTTTCCCGGCGGTATCCATCTCATTTGAAGGTAAGAAACCCTAACCCTAGGTCTGATTTGAGGTGGGATCGATGTAGGATGTGTATTGACTAACCGATTCCGCTCTTTAGGCTAGAAATCTCCCGTAGACGGAAGTCCCATTACCCTTGCTGATTCGTTCCGTTTCCAAAGGCAAAGGTGAGGACTTTAAGTGTATAAGTTACGGTTTTCAACGCTTTCAATGTCAGATAATGGTAGATTCATGATCTGCTTGTAAATGCACATGTACAAAGTGCTTTTCGTTTCCTGTTTCGATTAACGTTGTAGAAATTGGAATTTCACATACTCTAGGTATACGTAGAAATACCGTATACGTATTTTTTTTGGAAAAACGTTTGACATGTTTATTTAATGTATTATTATATGTTATATGGATAAAATACTAATTTGGTGAAAGGAATTGCTGAAATACATGTTCATGTGTAAATGCTACGTATGTTGAAATTGTATATTCTAGAAATACCGTATATGTATTTTTTTTGGGAAAATGTATGACATGTTTATTTAATGTATGATTATACAATATATGTATAAAATACTAGTTTGGCGAAAGGAATCGCCAAAATACATGTTCCCTTGTAAATGTCAAGTATGTTGAAATTACGTATTCTAGAAATACCGCATATGTGTAAAATTTGGAAATGTAATTGTCATGATTATTTGTTGTATGATTATGATATACGCGGGTAAATTAACCGCTTGGCAAAAGAATAGCCCTAATACGCAATTGCTAACATACGTTATGTATGTTGGAATCACACACTCTAAGTGTTTGGTGTACATGCTTATGTGCGTAGAAGCTTGGGTGTTAGTGCCTTAGATAGGCGCTGATATGGAATTCCCGATTCCCTTAGAGACATGTAGGGTCCCCTCTATGCGGTGGTTCGCTATAACCACTCACTTGTGATGCGTATGCAATTGTATCCCTATGTGTATAGTGCTTTATAACATGCTTTACAACATGCTTTACAACAAGCTTTATAACATGCTTTACTTCATGCTTTACTTTATGCTTTATAATATGCCTGCTAACATGCTTTACTTCATGCTTTACTTCATGCTTTACAACTGTTTGAGTTTGGGACTATGCCTATAGTCCAAACATTCGGTACCAGACTTGCGGTTGTGGCCGAGATTCATATCGCCACAACGGACGTGTCTGGCGAACCCAAGTCGTACTTCGGTTGGCGATAGTGGTTGGCCACACGGAGTGCTTTTGCGCTCCATATCGCTCAGCTTGTGGTGTGCTCGAGCTAGTCAGGCTCGTCAAGCAAACCGATATGTGTATATGTATGTTCACCATGTTTGGTCGCTATGCTTGAACCTAGGGTACCAAACTTACCAGTGGCGATCCCGTTAACCATGGTACCTCGATCCGCTAAGACGCATGAGCCGAGCATGGTGGTATGGGACACCGTGGTCGAGCTGTCGGCCTACGCTGGGGTCATGTGCCTCCCCGTAGTGACCATTGCGCAACCAAACTCGTGAGCCGATTATGGTGGTATAGGACACTATATTCGAGCTGTCGATACTTACGGCGAGAGCCGAGTATGGTGAGACCTGTGCTCGTGCTGACGGGCGACGAGTCCTCCATAGTATCTTCGAGTATACTCCAAGTGTCTGTGATTGGCGACGAGTCTTTCACAGTAACTAGAGTATGAGTTGAGCCGAGTACGGTGAGACCTGTACTTGAGCCGACGGCTAGTGATTGAGCCAAGTACGGTGAGATATGTACTTGAAGCCGACGGCCAGCAATTGAGCCGCATACGGTGAGATCTGTATCCGCGCCTGACGGGTGACGAGCCCTTTGCGATGCCTTCACTACGCTTCTCAAACCATAATATCTTATGAGATTAGCTAGGATTGACGACCCTAGAATGGATCATGTTTGGGAATGATACAAGGAGGTACCTTAGTTTCCCAATACTTCTTGGTTGAAATGGATTAATAAAAACTTGGTAATCATGAGCATCATCGCACCGCATGTGCTTTGTAGATGTGGCGCACTGAGGGAGTTAGCATTCGCGAACGTAAGATGATGTCGCTTGAGGGTGGTTTGGCAAGGGCATACAGCATCATGTCATATCATTTTTGCACTTAACAGGAGTAATTAGAAATGTTTGATTTGTACTGCGTTATCATTACTGCTTGATTGATTTGATAACATGTTAACCTATGCTTTATTGCTCCACTGAGTTAGCTACTCACTCCCACGTTACGGGACGGTGTTTGCAACACCCACCAGACTCTGTCGCAGGTGTAGATGGCACCTCTGTTCAGGAGCCGGAGCTCGACTTCGAGGAGGATCAGGAGGAGTTCTCCTTTATGCAGTACTCTGACGGCTATGCTTAGGCCGGCTGCATCACGGGATTTACAGGGCCTCTTTTGAGGATTGTATTTTGATTTTTGACTTAGAAACAATATGTGTATATTGGTACTCAGTTAGTACTCATACTCTGAAGTTCACAAAATTTTGATACTTTACATATTTTGAATATAAAATTTGATCTTCCGCTTGCCTTTATACAATTGAACTGGAGTATGAATTCTTGTTTTGGTATAATCTCATTCATGTTTATTGCGCTAACTCGGACAACATTTAACCATCATTGTGTATGTTGCATAAGTGATGCGTTGGAACTCGGGAGTTGAGTTCATACTCGACCCCGAATTTGTGGCGTTACAAGTTGGTATCAGAGCATGATTTTGATTAAACCGGACCTGAGTTATGTCCCCACTACGTACGCTGACGCATTATACTTAGGAGGGTGCGCAAAACCTAGCAACAGTCCTAGGGTCTCCCGATTTCGCCGTTCGGCGAAGTTCATTGCAAATGGACAGTTTGATCGAGTGCGTACTCGATCCCGACCGCACTTATGGACCCCAAGTTACTCCTAGACCGTCTATTGACGTATCCAGGTCACAACCCACCAAATATTAGTTGTTAAAAATAAAAAAAAAATCAGATTGGATCAGAAAGTTACCGGAACTAACCGTTCTAGAGCCGAATTGAGCCCGTGGGCCCCCCACGTTAATCTATTAAGGGTTCCGATCGAACCAGGGTGCATTTGGCACCCTGGAGACATGACAAACAGGGCCCCACCACGGCGGCGCGGTTCCGGCCATGTCCGACCGCGGCGCCACCGCTACACCGGCGGCGGACCGCGGTCCGGAAGGCTTTCCGGCGTGGGCCCAAGGCCCAAGTTGGTCGGCCCAACATGCTCTAACCCCTGGCACGTGCCATTTTGGCAATAGTTTAGGTTTTAAGGGGCTGAAGCACCCTTCTCCCTCATTTCTTCCCTTTTCAAGCACCTCCACTCCCATTTCGATTTTTCTCAAAAACCCATCCCTCCAAACCTTCAATCCTTCCATTTCCTTCCATAACTCACACACCCCTACCTTCCACAACAACCCTAGCTTCCTCCTTTCCCCATTTTCACAAGTTGGAGCTCTCATACCCCTCCTTGGAGCTCAAAAAAATCAGGTAATCTCCTAACCCATTCCATTTTCTTTTGTTCCTTCTTCATTTCCTACCTCTAGAGCTCCTTCCACACCTGTTGGATTGTTGATTGAGGAAGATAAAGGAGATCAGCCCCTTGATTCCCCATTTTGGAAATTTTCCATGGCCCTCTTTGGTGTGGTGGCCACCATTTTCTCCATTTCCTCCATCCTGTCTTTCATGGGAAAGAGGAAAGCATGCCGATGACGCCAGGCCCAAGTAGGCGACCCATTCCCGAAGAAGATCCGATGTTGGGGCCGGCACAAGCACCGTGCGGGAGTTTAGGTCGAAGCGAGACCTGGATCCTGACCACCCCGCCAGAAATGCTTATCCGATAGGCATGGAATATGGGCGCTTCGCGGGCCGTAAGGTTGTGTTTGAAGCTCATGTGGATGAAAGGATGTTCGGGCTACACCCGATGATGGACCACTTGGTGGATATCGGGTGGAATTATATTTTTGAAGGCGAGTCTCCCGCATGTGAGAACACGGTCCGCGCTTTCTACGCTCACATCGTGGACTCATCAGTAGAGCCTCTTCAGTTTACTGTCTCTGTGAGGGGCATAAGGCGCACAATCACTGTGGATGAGGTGGTTCGAATCACGAAGATTCCGCTTGGTCAAGTGCATCCTAGTGATGACTTCTCTAGAAGTGCGCGGGAAAGGGATCGCCGCACGCGATTTCTCTGTGGTCGCCGGGTTACTTGGAAGCGAGGAAATTGTATTGCGGCGACAAAGATGTCCGAAGACTTCCATTTACTCCATCACATCTTCACATACAATGTATACCCACGGTGGGGTAACCGCACGGAATGTATTAGGGTGATGGTGGACTTTCTGTACAAGATGGGACGCTGGGACAACATATGCCTGCCCACATTCATCCTATCCCAGATAGTTAATGTTGTTCGTTCTGCCAGGAACGATCTTTCGCTCCCATTTGGCCGCCTGATCTGCAGGATGGCTCGTGATGTAGGCTACAGATTGAATATGGAGGATCTTGCACCAGTCCGAGTCATAAGTGAAGCGACACTCAGGAATATGAAGATCGGCCCTCAACAGCGGCAAGCCCGACTCGACGAGTCCGGAGATGAGTCGGATAGTGCCGGCGAGGAGAGTGTTGACCTCCAGTCTGAGAGCGATGAGGAGTGCAGTAATGACATACAGGAAGAAGAACCTGAGGCTCAGGACACTGAGGAGAGTTCACCCCTTGCGGCCCAGGAGCAGGGTGTGGATCGAGATGTTTTTGATGCGCGATTGGCCCATCTTGAGGAGAGGCAAGCCGCCCTGCAGCAAGAGGTTGGACAAGTTCGGGCTGAGATTGGTCAAGTTCGAACCAAACTTGAAGAGAATGAAGCCTACATAAAGAAGAGTTTCAAGAAGATGTCCCGTACGTTGAAGGCCATCCTGTGCTGTGCGCAAGATAAGAATGCTCCTCCTCCACCGCCTACGTCGGATGCTTAGTCATCCATATTGTTGTTTGTTGTGTTTTCTTTGGTTACCGCGATAGGCGGTTTGTGTTTTCGTACAGATGTTGTATTAGGTAGTAGCATGTTTAGGTGTTTGATGTGTGGATGTATTGGCTATAATGTGATTTCCGTCATGATTCATGTAAACTCTGTAGTCCATGTATTATGACAATTTTGAGTAAATGAAAAGCATATAGCCTCTTTTGTTTGATGATGTGTGGAATGCTTAAGTGCTTTATGGAGTGTATTATGTTGTATCTCACAAATGCTGTACCCTGTGTTGTATAGGGCATGCCGCGACAGTATACGCGGAGTACGGCACATCTCCGTCTGACTGGCTCTATGGACCAGACTCCTTCTGGTGTAGCGGTCCTGCGGACCATGGATTGGGATCTGATCAGCCTCCTGCTGGTCCTATCGGTGGACAGCCACCTTATACGCCCTCGGTCCGCGAGCAGTATCGGCCGTCTTCTTCTACGCAGCATGACTCTCAGGCTGCTCCGTCGACTGATAGGTTTGAGCAGCTGATGATGATGATGCATCGGCAGCAGACTGAAGCACCGAAGCACCGGCAGCCCAGTGCTTATGGCCACTATCGCTGAGGCCTTGTCCAGTGGTGGTAGTGCGACTCCACCTACGACATCTACACATCCTGATGAGCATTCTGAGCCTCCTGCTCAGGTTGAGGATGTGCCTCTGCCCCCATCCGTCGCACCTCCTACTGGAGAGGTCGGTACACGTGGTCTACTCGAGCGATTCCAGCGCTTGAGGCCTCCCTCATTTATGGGTTCTCACAGACCCGAGGAGGCGGAGTTCTGGTTAGACCGCATCTCCAAGATGCTACGGATGCTTCATTGTTCGGAGGCGGAGCGGGTCGGCCGGCTTCCTTCATGTTTGAGAGGGAGGCCAGTTTATGGTGGGACAGCGTCTTTGCGCACGGTCGCGATAGATTTCGTGTGGACTGGGAGGCTTTCGAGTCTCGGTTCCACGAGAAGTACTACCCGCAGACTTATCGGCATGAGCGGGAGGAAGAGTTTCGCGCCTCGGCGCGGGGAGGCATGACGATCACGGAGTACGAGCACCGCTTCACGAGTTGGGCCGCTTTGTCCCGACTATCTTGGTGGATGAGCGGATGCGGATGCGTCGTTTCTCCTTGGGTTTGCGGCCAGGAGATACGGTCGAGGATATCTTGCCACAAGTATTCCTACATATGCGGCGTTGGTCCACATGTCATGACGGCCGAGCGGGATGTGGACCGTTTGGCCGATCACGTGGTACTAGGTTGCGAGACCGCGACGGGATTTGACTGAGCGAGGGCCTATCTTAGGCAAGAGGCCTCGGCCGATTCCCCCAGGGCCGCGGCGCCGGCTATTCCTATGAGACGCCCGTTGGTGACCGCACGTTTTGCGGGAAACATGGACACCTGGCGAGAGCGCGCTCGCGCATGAGGGCTAGCGGCTTTGCGCCACCGCAGAGGTGGGTCGCCCTTATCCACAGCCATATCGGCTCCGTGCGCACTGGGACCGTTCCGAACATCCTTCATTCCGATCCCCGTACCGTCCTTCGGGCCGCCTGGCGACCCTTGGCTCCTCGGCACCGAACCGCCACGGGCTCGCGTTCATACTCTTGTGGCCGAGGCACCGAGACGTCGGTTTCGGCTCAAACGACTTTCGAGGGTACGGCTTTTATTCATGACACTCCGTCTCTTTATTGGTGGACACCGGGTCCACTACCTCTATTATTTCTTGTGGGGCGGTGAAACGCCCTGTCTTTGCATACGATTCCCACTAAGGGAATGAGACTCACTACGGCTACTCGGGACTGTTCGGATGTCACACGATTATGCGAGGGTTGCTCAGTAGTTTTGGGTAGCAGCACAGTGCTCGTCGACCTTATTGTTGCTCCACTATGGCACTACGACGTTATCCTTGGTATGGATTGGCTCACCAGGATGAGGGTGGAGATAGATTGCGATACTCGGATCGTGACGGCCTATGGACCTGACGGTACAGCTTTCACGTTCCCAGTGCAGGTCAGTTGGCCCTGTCGAGTTGATTGTTATGCTGCTTTACTTGTGCCGATTGATGGTCCGACCATAGATGGTACGCCGGTGGTTCGAGAATTTGCAGGCGTATTTGAGACTATCCCTGGTTTACCTCCTCGGCGTGAGATTGATTTTACGATTGATCTTACGCCTGGTGCGACGCCCATCTCGTTGCCGACTTATCGTATGCCTCCATGTGAGATGGAGGAGTTGCGGATACAGATTGACGGACTCGTAGAGAAAGGTTTTATTCGACCTAGCGTGTCTCCTTGGGGAGCACCTGTGTTGTTCGTGAAGAAGAAGGACGGGTCGCTACGGTTGTGTATTGATTACCGTAGGTTGAACCAGGTCACGGTGAAGAACAAGTATCCTTTGCCCAGGATTGACGATCTGTTCGATCAGTTGAGGGGGGCGAAGTATTTCTAGAAGA
Organism: Magnolia changhungtana; assembly: GCA_030180095.1. Classification (NCBI taxonomy): domain Eukaryota; kingdom Viridiplantae; phylum Streptophyta; class Magnoliopsida; order Magnoliales; family Magnoliaceae; genus Magnolia; species Magnolia changhungtana. The sequence continues at coordinate 1,948,164 of JASAUF010000446.1, forward strand.
TTGACCTTCAGTCAGGGTACCACCAGCTGCGCGTGAGAGAGGAGGACGTGCAGAAGACAGCTTTCAGGACGTGCTTTGGGCACTACGAGTTCTTGGTGATGTCGTTCGGTCTGACGAACGCGCCAGCCGTGTTCATGGATCTGATGAACCGGGTATTTCGGCCCTTCCTATACCGATTCGTCATCGTCTTCATCGATGACATCTTGATATACTCCACGAGTCGGGAGGAGCACGAGGAGCACTTGCGAGCGGTATTGGATACACTGAAGAAGAACCAGTTGTTTGCGCAATATAAGAAGTGCGACTTCGCGGAGGAAGTCAAGTTCTGGGACATGTAGTGTCCAAGGATGGGATAGCAGATGGACCTTGCTAAGGTAGGCTGCGGTTCGGGATTGGCGGCGACTGAATCGGATTCTCGAGGTGAGGAGTTTCCTTGGTCCTGGCCGGGTACTACAGACGTTTCATTCGGGATTTCTCGAAGATCGCCAGGCCATTGTCTCAGCTGACTCGGAAGGACCTGAAGTTCTCCTGGAATGAGAAGGCGGAGGCAGCTTTTAAGGAGCTGAAGGACAAGTTGACGTCCGCCCCTGTGCTAGTATTGCCGAGCAAGGGGTGAAATACACGGTGTATCTTGACGCGTCTCGCGTTGGTTTGGGTTGTGTCCGATGCGAAGGATAGGGTGATTTCGTATGCCTCGAGACAATTAAGGAAGCACGAGGAGAATTACCCTACACATGACCTGGAGTTGGCAGCTGTCATCTTTGCATTGAAGCTCTGGAGACATTACCTCTATGGTGAGGAGTTCGAGCTTTTACGCGACCACAAGAGCCTTAAATACATATTCACGCAATGAGATTTGAATATGAGACAGTAGCCGATGGATGGAGACCTTGAAGGACTTCAAGTTCGAGGTTTCCTACCATCCTGGCAAGGCGAACCTTATGGCAGACGCGTTGAGCAGCAAGAAGGCGATTGCATTTGCGGCACCGCTGATGATAGCCGAGTGGGACATGGTAGAGTTTGTGCGGGACTTCGAGCGGAGACTCACTGTCGAGGAGCCATTTGAGTGTGTTGCGGACGTTCGGGTGCGACCACTTGTTGACGACAGGATTGTTGAGGCCCAGGAGGGCGACATACGGCTGTCTGAGCTTCGAGAGCAGGCTAGCGACGCCGTGGACTCCGAGTGGAGAATTGGTTCTGATGGGGGTTTACGATTTCGTGGCCGCCTATGTGTTCCAGATGTGCCTGACTTGAGACGCGAGCTTCTCGAGTCCGCCCATAGTCGAAGTTTGCGATGCATCCTGGTAGCACGAAGATGTACCAGGATATGAGACGGACGTATTGGTGGGATAACATGAAGGCCCACATTGCTGAGTATGTGTCTCGATGTCTGACGTGCCAGCAGGTCAAGGCAGAACATCGCCGACCTCTTGGACTGCTTCAGCCCATGCCTATAGCGGAGTGGAAGTGGGACTTCATCTCCATGGACTTCATATCAGGGTTGCCGAAGACGAGGAAGGGGCACGATTCCATTTGGGTGATTGTGGACCGGTTGACCAAATCGGCCCATTTTCTCCCTATTAGAGTTACGAACTCTGCAGACGAGCTGGCTAGATTGTACATCAGGGAGATCGTTCGTCTGCACGAGGTTCCTTTGGAGATCGTGTCAGACAGAGACACGCGGTTCACATCTATCTTCTGGACTCGTATCCAGGAGGCGATGGGTGTGAAGTTGAAGTTCGGATGGCGTTTCATCCTCGGGACCGATGGGGCGACGAGAGCGGGTGAATCAGTCTGGAGGATATGTTGCGAGCATGTGTGTTGGACTTCAAGGACAGTTGGGATGACTGTCTTCCGTACGCAGAGTTCGCCTACAACAATAGCTTCCAGGCGACTATTGGCATGGCGCCATATGAGGCTCTATATGGTCGACCTTGTAGGGCACCGCACTGTTGGGCAGAGGTTGGAGAGCGTAGCCTGATTGGCCCGGAGTTGGTTCAGGCGACTACGAGAAGGTAGACATTATCAGGCGTCGATTACTCACAGCGCAGAGAGCGAGCGAGGAAGAGTTACGCCGATACGAGGGCGGCGGCCGGAGTTCGAGGTCGGTGATCATGTGTTCCTTCGGGTTTCCCCTATGAAGGGAGTCCTTCGGTTTGGGAAGAAGGGGAAGCTCACACCGAGGTTTATTGGTCCATTTCAGATACTAGATCGAGTGGGTGATGTGGCGTATCGTCTCGCCTTGCCTAAACCACTTGCTTCCGTACACAACGTATTTCATGTATCTATGCTGAAGAAGTACGTTCCTGATCCTTCGCATATCATCAGATGGGAGCAAGTACAGTTGAGCGAGGATGCTACATATGAGTTGCGCCCGACGCGCATCCTTGACAGGAAGGAGCAGGTACTGCGTAGCAAGGTCATCCCACTTGTGAAGGTGCTTTGGACACATCATTCCGAGGAGGAAGCTACTGGGGAGGCGAGGCCGAGGTCAGGAAGAACTACCCTCGATTCTCGAGGACTACGAAAAGGTATAAATTTCGAGGATGAAATTTTTTGTTTAAGGGGGTAGATTGTAACGACCCGAAAATTTCCGTACATTGGGTTGAGTACCACCTCGACCGAGAAATCACGTAGGATTAAATCCTTTAGAAATTTAACAAAGTTAACTAAGTACTAAACTCAATTAGCCATGAAATCCGTTAGGATCGCTTTAAATACGATCTGCAAGACCCAAAACTTGCAGAACAAGTGACGCTAGGTTACCCTAAAGTTTAGAATCAAACTCATTTCCCGTCTGCTCTCGGGAATGAAACGAAACTTCGTATTAGGTCTAGATCGCACATCGGGAGTCCGATTAACCCGAAGTTAAGGTACTAGGACCGCCCCACTGGGCTTAACAATTATCTCAAAAATCAGCTCCATCCGATGTTCCACGGCCATTCGTTTCGATTCGGAGCGAGGTAGTGTGAAAAACACTATTCACATGCCAAAATAAATATCTGGAATAGTGATCTGGCATCAATTGTTGACGCGTCAGTATTAAGCAACCTGACCGTCAGAATCAGACCAAATTACACCCTCGGATTAAGAAAAATTTCAGGAACATTTACATGTACTTGGAATTTCTGATCGTGGCCCACTGACCGTCGAACTGAAAGTGGTCCGCCACGTGCGATCTGGGAATCCGATCGAGTCAAAAACGTAATCCCACGTAGATCCATCGATGGTTTGCTTAAGTCTGACGTTTGGTTCAAGGGGGGCCGCCAGAACTTCCCTTTTGAGCTGGAAAAGCGGCGGAAATCCTATATTAGCAGTACCCCTTGAACCTGAGTCTAATTTCATAATGTTTGTGGCTATAAAAGGAGCTTAGAACAGCCCCTCTCACAGCCATACGAATTTTGAAGAAAACCCTAGAGGGAGAGAGAGAAAAGAGAGAGAAGGACTTGGAGATTGTTGCCGATCTTCCTCCTCCTGCTTTGGCTTGTTACACGGCCTACACCGCCCTATTCTAGACGCTTTCCCGGCGGTATCCATCTCATTTGAAGGTAAGAAACCCTAACCCTAGGTCTGATTTGAGGTGAGATCGATGTAGGATGTGTATTGACTAACCGATTCCGCTCTTTAGGCTAGAAATCTCCCGTAGACGGAAGTCCCATTACCCTTGCTGATTCGTTCCGTTTCCAAAGGCAAAGGTGAGGACTTTAAGTGTATAAGTTACGGTTTTCAACGCTTTCAATGTCAGATAATGGTAGATTCATGATCTGCTTGTAAATGCACATGTACAAAGTGCTTTCCGTTTCCTGTTTCGATTAACGTTGTAGAAATTGGAATTTCACATACTCTAGGTATACGTAGAAATACCGTATACGTATTTTTTTTGGAAAAATGTTTGACATGTTTATTTAATGTATTATTATATGTTATATGGATAAAATACTAATTTGGTGAAAGGAATTGCTGAAATACATGTTCATGTGTAAATGCTACGTATGTTGAAATTGTATATTCTAGAAATACCGTATATGTATTTTTTTTGGGAAAATGTATGACATGTTTATTTAATGTATGATTATACAATATATGTATAAAATACTAGTTTGGCGAAAGGAATCGCCAAAATACATGTTCCCTTGTAAATGTCAAGTATGTTGAAATTACGTATTCTAGAAATACCGCATATGTGTAAAATTTGGAAATGTAATTGTCATGATTATTTGTTGTATGATTATGATATACGCGGGTAAATTAACCGCTCGGCAAAAGAATAGCCCTAATACGCAATTGCTAACATACGTTATGTATGTTGGAATCGCACACTCTAAGTGTTTGGTGTACATGCTTATGTGCGTAGAAGCTTGGGTGTTAGTGCCTTAGATAGGCGCTGATATGGAATTCCCGATTCCCTTAGAGACATGTAGGGTCCCCTCTATGCGGTGGTTCGCTATAACCACTCACTTGTGATGCGTATGCAATTGTATCCCTATGTGTATAGTGCTTTATAACATGCTTTACAACATGCTTTACAACAAGCTTTATAACATGCTTTACTTCATGCTTTACTTCATGCTTTATAATATGCCTGCTAACATGCTTTACTTCATACTTTACTTCATGCTTTACAACTGTTTGAGTTTGAGACTATGCCTATAGTCCAAACATTCGGTACCAGACTTGCGGTTGTGGCCGAGATTCATATCGCCACAACGGACGTGTCTGGCGAACCCGAGTCGTACTTCGGTTGGCGATAGTGGTTGGCCACACGGAGTGTTTTTGCGCTCCATATCACTCAGCTTGTGGTGCGCTCGAGCTAGTCAGGCTCGTCAAGCAAACCGATATGTGTATATGTATGTTCACCATGTTTGGTCGCTACTGCTTGAACCTAGGGTACCAAACTTACCAGTGGCGATCCCGTTAACCATGGTACCTCGATCCGCTAAGACGCATGAGCCGGGCATGGTGGTATGGGACACCGTGGTCGAGCTGTCGGCCTACGCTGGGGTCATGTGCCTCCCCGTAGTGACCATTGCGCAACCAAACTCGTGAGCCGATTATGGTGGTATGGGACACTATATTCGAGCTGTCGATACTTACGGCGAGAGCCGAGTACGGTGAGACCGTGCTCGTCTTGTGACGGCGACGAGTCCTCCGTAGTATCTTCGAGTATACTCCAAGTGTCTGTGATTGGCGACGAGTCTTTCACAGTAACTAGAGTATGAGTTGAGCCGAGTGCGGTGAGACTGTACTTGAGCTGACGGCTAGTGATTGAGCCAAGTACGGTGAGATATGTACTTGAGGCGACGGCCGAGAATTGAGCCGCATACGGTGAGATCTCATATCCGCGCCGACGGTGACGAGCCCTTTGCGATGCCTTCACTACGCTTCTCAAACCATAATATCGTATGAGATTAGCTAGGATTGACGACCCTAGAATGGATCATGTTTGGGAATGATACAAGGGAGGTACCTTAGTTTCCTAATACTTCTTTGGTTGAAATGGATTAATAAAAACTTGGTAATCATGAGCATCATCGCACCGCATGTGCTTTGTAGATGTGGCGCACCGAGGGAGTTAGCATTCGCGAACGTAAGATGATGTCGCTTGAGGGTGGTTTGGCAAGGGCATACAACATCTGTCATATCATTTTGCACTTAACAAGAGTAATTAGAAATGTTTGATTTGTCTTTGCGTTATCATTCTTGCTTGATTGATTTGATAACATGTTAACCTATGCTTTATTGTTCCACTTGAGTTAGCTACTCACTCCCACGTTACGGGACGGTGTTTGCAACACCCACCGGACTGTCGCAGTGTAGATGGCGCCTGTTCGGGAGCCGGAGCTCGACTTCGAGGAGGATCGGGAGGAGTTCTCCTTTATGCAAGTACTGACGGCTATGCTTAGGCCGGCTGCATCACGGGATTTACAGGGCCTCTTTTGAGGATTGTATTTTGATTTTTGACTTAGAAACAATACGTGTATATTGGTACTCAGTTAGTACTCATACTCTGAAGTTCACAAAATTTTGATACTTTACATATTTTGAATATAAAGTTTCAGTCTTCCGCTTGCCTTTATACAATTGAACTGGAGTATGAATTACTGTTTTGGTATAATCTCATTCATGTTTATTGCGCTAACTCAGACAACATTTAACCATCATTGTGTATGTTGCATAAGTGATGTGTTGGAACTCGGGAGTTGAGTTCATACTCGACCCCCGAATTTCAGGGCGTTACACGGTGGCAGGAGGTAGCTGGAATTGAGCACGCTCCCTTTCGGAGGACGGTGTGATGTTCGGAAATAGCTCCCACCTGCGGTATCTGCCAATTCTGGAATGTTACTCCCGTTAGGGGGAGTGAGTTGGACTTGAAACTGGCCCCCTTCGTGGGCATCTGCCAGTTCTTGTCTGTGGTTCCCGTTAGGGGGAACTTGTATTGTAACCTGATTGTTGTATTGTATTGAGTAGAGATGTGTGGGAGGGTTGCTCCTGATTGCTGGTTGCTGTTGATCTCGTGTTGACTCTTCCGGGTGAGGGAGCACATGATTTGCTCGGGGAATGAGGGAAAAAGAGAAAGGGGTTTGAAGGAGTGAACTATTTTGTACACTAGGCTGGGTTGCCTGCGTAATTGGTGTGGCACTTGGTACTAGGCGAAGCAGTAGCTCTTGCATTGTTCGAAGTAATAGCTCCTATATGGATGTGTTGGTTTGATGATCTGTTGGAGCTATTGGTAGCGGTGCAGGTGTTGATGCGGGTGCTGGTGTTAATGTTTTGGGAGTTAGTTGAGCCGCCGACTCTTCTTCATGGGTAGCTTGAGAGGTCATGGCTACGTGGGATCAAGTGGTCATGGTCCGAATATGTGCCTAATAAAATGTAAGGCAAAGATTTATTTATATTTGTATGATGATTTCCCTTGAAATTAAAGTACCACACACTTTCGAGTCGGGTCTCAACTAGTGCGAGCTAGCAAGTCACCAGTGGAGTCGCCATTCTGTAGACACTGGAAAATCAGCATCCACGCTGATCTGTATGTTATGTTTTGGTGGTAAGGGGTGATTAGGCTGATTGATGAAAGTTGGAATCACCACTAGCCGAAAATTTTCAAAATCCCACGGTCGGCTAAAACTACAGAATATGTAAGGTTGGAGAAATCCAAAGACTCTCCTACCTTAGATTGATTCCTGATCTGCGATCCGGGATTCCGAGTAAGGGACCTTGGTTACAAAGAGGGAAGGTGTTAGGCACCCTCTCTGCCCATACAAACGTATGGTCTCTACTTTGTGTGGTAAAGCAATCTCAAGGGATAGATGATGTGGTCGAAATAAGACTAGGCACACACGTAGATTTCTGATACAGCAAGATCCGAAATTTTGGCAAGCCACAGAGCATACGTCCAGCGACGTATCTAGAAGACAGATGTGATGATGCTTATGCCAAAAGGCGAGGAAAAATGGACTAGATTACTAGGAATTTCTGATGTGACATGATCCGATGTACTACAAATCACAAAGCATACATTCACTAGAGATCTAGAGAAGCAGGGGGGTTGAGAAGATAATAGATGTCATGATGAATGTTTGTATGTAAAATGGATGGATCTTTGGCTTGCTCTCGAGATGGCTAGAACATGGAGTACAATATGGACAATTTGGGTTAGGCTTAAAGGTTAGAAGGGTTGAGTTGAGGGCTAAGCGGGTGGCTGGAAAAATCTAAACTTTTAGGGTTTAGGAGCTCCTTCCCTTTTCCTCACTCTCTTCCTCACTCACTTTCTTTCTCTCCCACCCCATCTCTCTCTCACTCCCTCTCTTAGTTGTTGTTTTTTTTTTCGAGAAGAGGAGAGGGCTATTTATAGCCTTCTCTAATGGTTGAATGGTAAATAGTGGATAAGTAAGGGTTAAATTTTGGAATGGAGGGTTGTGATTGGCTAATGGAAGAGGTGTGACACGTGGCATTTCCCCATTGACTTATAAGGCTGGTAAAATGGTAAATAGTGAAATTTAAAGGGGTAAATTCATGAGAAAGTTAACTTTTGGATGCTGCGATAGCTGTCCACATGCTGGCCGCGAGTGGTGGCAGCCCAAGTACCACCGGCGGTAGTCAGACTACCGCCCGGATCTCGTTTGGGCCGGGCTCGCATGTGCGGGCTTTGCTCGGTGTGCGGGTTCACACGGTGGCCTCCTTTTAGAGTTTAATGGCTTGGATATATGGGTTTGGGCTTGGGTAAAGGGTTCTAATTAAGGTATAAGGTATAAGCAGGGGCTATGTGTGGATTAAATGGTTTAAATTGAGGTTTTAGGTCCTGGTTTGGAGGTTTTTGAGAATTCTAGGTCAGGATTAGGTTCAAGCTAGGATTAAAGTTTGGTTCAAGGTGTTAGCTTGGGTGAGGTGTCTACACGCAGGTTTGCACAAATGACTTCACGACTGGTTCTTTATAAAAGATTTGAAGCATTGAAGGGTAGGTCCCATAGCACCAAGATCGAGGTGTCACACGTGCGGGGGCCTATAAATACCCCCTCCCCCTTTCATTTGAGAGAATTGAAGATTTTGGAGAAGAAGCAGAGTAAGGAAGAAGACTAAAGGTAGGAATGAAGAAGCGCCGGTGTTTTGTGAGGGTCTGCGCAACCCATATTGGTTGCGCGGGTCCGTGCAACCAAACTGACCTATAGTCTATGATGCTAATGAGCTAACATGCTGCTGAAATGGTCAAGTCTTTGAATTTTCTTCTATCCAAGCTTTAAGAAGAGAAATCAGTTGATCAAATTTGCATTATGTTCCTCTTTCTTCTTGAAAGAGATAATCAAGTTAAGAGTCGAAGTGCTGTTGGATTTGACATTTGGCTTCGATATTTGAACTTTATTAATTTATGTGTTTTCTAAATAATCTATCTTGGAATCAAGGGATGTTTGAGGATGTAAATGAACTTAGTATTAATAAAATATGATGATTGCTTTTAAGGAACTCTTTCTCTGTTATGTTTAAATAAGATAATCTCCCAAATCGAATGCATTTATTTCTTGTTCGAAACATTTAACCTCCGGAGCCGTGTCATTGGACACATGCTCCCGACATTTGAGCAGGTTGTGCAGTGGACCCAGATATATGAGACAAATTTGGTCGATTCGCATAGGGTCTGTGAGCAGAGAGGAAACCGGAAGAGGAAGGCCCCCTCTGGTAGCTCCTAGCAGTAGCAACATCGACTGCAGCAGAGGTACACAGCCCGCCCAGCTTTCCGAGCACCAGCAACACCTCCAGCACCACTATCGGGATAGTTTTGAAAAGGCCGAGCTAAGAGTCCTAAAGGGGGGGGTGAATAGGACTATGCCAAATTAAAAATTTAATGCGGAAATAAACAAAAGGAAATATAGATATGTAACGCCCTGAAAATTGGGGGTTGAGCAAAGCTCAGCTCCCGAGTTCCAACGCATCACTTATACAACACAGATAATGATGATTATGATGAGAGCATTAAAACATGAATGAGATTATACCAAAACAGCATATCATACTCCAGAGACAGTTAACTTTACAAGCGGAAGACTATGATAGATAGGTAAAATATATAAACTGTGGTGAGTCTCCAGAGTATGATAAGGTTACCAGGTTAATTCATTACAAGTACAATTTCAATTTATACCAAGTTGTAGAATGTCATCTAGTCAATATCTTAGAAAGCCCCGTCGATCAGGATACGTCTCACAGGAACCCACCTGAAACTGCATAAAGGAGGAATCCTCCTCATCCTCATAAAAGTTCGGCTCCGCTTCGCAGCATCGCCATCATCTGAAACTCAAACAAGTCCGGTTGGTGTGTACAACACCATCCTATAATGAGGGAGTGAGTGATCAAATCAATAGAACAGTAAAGCATCGGTTAACATGTTATCAAAACAGTCAAGCAGTAATGATAAATCAGTACAATCAACAATTCTAAATACTCTTATTAATACAAGTATGAATGCAGTCATGATGCATGCCCTCACCACATACTCCCTCATGCGACACCATCTTACGTTCGCGGCATGCTTTCATTCCTCAGTGCTCCACATCTTCCAGGCACATGCAATGCGATGATGAGCATGATTACCGAGTTGTTATTATTCCACTTCAAAAAGCAGGATTGGGAAACTAAGGTACCTCTCTTGTATCATTCCCAAACATGATCCATTCTAGGGTCATCAAACCTAGATAATCTCATATGATAGTGTGGTTATAGGGCGCTACAAAGGCTGTCAGGGCTATTACACGCAATTGTTACACCACTCCCCCATCACCTTTTTAATGGTTCATCACTTAAATTGATACAGGCCTAATTCATACTCTATTCATCGCGGCAAAACTCGTCACCTCACCACAAATTTAAAGTATGCTCGAGGTCACTACAAAGGGCTCGTCACCAATCAGTGTAGGATGACAGCTCGAATATAGTGTCCCATACCACCATAATCGACTCACGAGTCTGATTGCTCAATGGACACTATAGAGAGGCACGTGGCCCCAGCGTAGGCCGACAGCTCGACCACAGTGTCCCATACCACCATGCCCGGCTCATGAGTCTTAGCGGATCGTGGTACCATGGTTAAAGGGATTTCACAGGTAAGTTTGGTACCCTAGGTTCAAGCAGAGGCGTCCAAACATGGTGAACATACATAAGACAGATCGGGTTGCTTGACGAGCTCGGCTAACTCGAGCGCACAACAAGTTGAAAGATATGAAGCGCATAAGCACTTCGTGTGGCCAACCACTATCGCCAACCGAAGTACGACTTGGGTTCGTCGAACACATCTCACGTGGCAAATGAATCTCAGCCACGAATGAATCCCGTTACCGATTGCCTAGACTATAATCATAGCCCCAAACATAATCAATCCATGACCGGAAGCATGTAGAGTAAAGCAGAATAAACAAAGTAATTCAAGCATGTCGACAAGCATGTCATAAAACATGTAATAAAGCACAATATAAACAGGAAATACAAACACCTATATTTCATAAGTAAGCGGTTAAATTAAACAAGCAACATGGAGGAAATCATATACATCTCTAAGGTAGCTGAGAATCTAATCTCAGCACCCTTATACATTACAATTTACTAACTACTACTCCTTAAGACATTTCAACAAACACTTTAAACTACATACAGCAACGTACATGACGTTTGTCGATCACATAGGTATAAGGCCAAATCCTTTCACTAAGGAGTTGCCCCAATTATAACACGCGTGCACCCATGACGGATAGTCATGCCAAGCAGGAATCCAAGTTCCATGTTCATTCAGTCATTTCCACAAACACTTGGGCTACACGTTTTAGCATATATAGTGTATATTGGTAGTGGCGTGATTTAGGGCAAATCCTTTCGTCAAAGGGGTGTCACCTATACAACAATCATGTATCCATGACAATCAGTCATGGCGAGTACGAATGCGAATTCTATATTCATTTGGTAATTTTCACAAACACTTAGAATACACTATTTTTAACATACATAGTGTATATTAGTAAAAACATGTATTAGGGTGAACCCTCTCGCCAAGTGTTATACACATATATAATATGTTCATACAGCAAATAATCATGGAAAACACATTTCTAAAATTTATACGTGTACGGTACATTTTACAAATACCTAGAATACACAAAATTCCATATTCTTCGTATTTAACCGAAACAGAAAACAGACAGCACTTTGTACATGTGCAATTGCATGCAGATCATGAATCTATCATTATCTGACATTGAAAGTGTTGAAAACCATAACCTATATGTCTAAAGTCCGCACCTTTTGTCATAGAACCGTAACGAAATCGATAGGTTTGCTAAACCTTCGTATTCGGCAGTTTGGCCACCTATAGATGAAATAGGTTAGCTATTTCATAACCTAAACTATCAAAACTCCAAATTAGTTTAGGGTTAGGGTTTCTCACCTAGAAATGATGCCGGAATCGATGGGAAAGTGATTAGAAGGAAGTGGTTAAGCTCGTGTAGCAGCAGGGAAGCATGATAGGGAGATGCTCCCACTTCTCTCACACTTTCTCTCTCTTTTCCTAAGGTTTTTCTCAAATTCGTATGGCTGAATGAGAGAGGGTTTTAAGGTCCTTATATAACCTAAAATGTCACCAAAATAGACCTAAGGCCAAGGTATACTTAGGTTACAACCAAAGTGGGTCAGTTCCAGCTCAACGGAGGACTTCTGGCGGCCACCCTTGAGCCAAAGGTTGGACTTAAGCTCACAACCTTGGATCTAAGTGGAGTTAAGTTTTCGTTCCAGTCGGGTTCTCAAATCACGCGTGGCGGATCAGTTTCAATTCAATGGTTAGTAACTCTCGATCGGAGATTCCGAGTACATGGATATGTTTGGAGAAATATTCCTGATCTGAGGGTGTAATTTGGCCTGATTCTGACGGACAAGTTGCTTAATACTGACCTGCAAGCGATAAGTCTCAGATTTATTTATTTTAAATTTAATTTAGAATTATTTTCACATTTCTCACACTCCCCTCTCTGAGCTCAAGTGAATAGCACTGGGACACTATCTAGATTTGATTTCCGAGATGGTTGTCAAGCCCAGCAAGGCGGTCCTAATTCCTTAACTTCGTGTTAATCGGACTTCCAACGTGTGGTCTAGATCTGATACAGAGTTTCGAGATGCTCCCAAGAGCAACCGGGTAATGAGATTGATCCTAGATTTTAGGGTAATGTAGCATCAATGATTTTACAAGTTTTGGGTCTTACAGATCGTATTTAAAGTGATTGGTGCTAATTTCACAGGTACTCTAGTTTAACACTGCCTAATTCTCGCCTAATTTCTAAAGGATTTAGTCCTGTATGATTTTTGTCTGAGGTGGTACCTGGGCCTTTGTAGTTTGTATAAAGTGATCCAAGTTATAATACTTAGCTAGTTTAAGATAGTGTCTAGGGTGAAAGTACTTAGAAAATTTGAAAGAATAAGGTGGTGAAGGGTGGGATTTGTGAAGTAAAAGGGTTAACAAGCGATTTTAGATTATGGGATTGGGTTTTGACAAGTTAATAAGGTGTTAGGATTGACCCATTGCCTAAGGACGTCTAATTCTAGGTTGGCAAAAATTTGGGATGTTACAATCTACCCCCTTTAAAACAAAATTTCGTCCCCGAAATTGCCTAGGGGTAATAAGGAAAGATTTAATTATTTCTTTGCCTAAGTTTTATTGCATTGGGTATATACTAGCCTGGTTCATTTTAGTCTACCCCCCTTAAAACTTATTTCTTTATCCATTTCCCATATCATGATGGTTTTCTACAATTTATTTCTTTACCTATTTGGAGTCTTGATGACGATTTCCAACAATTTAGAGTAAGATAGCTATTTTCAATGTTTGACCAACATGGAGAGACGGTTATAGTGGGCTTGTTCCCGATACATCGATCATCTACCGGGTTAGGGTAGAAAGCTCATCGTATCCCTTTTGAATCCTGGTGGATCCTGGTCTTCTACTTTACCAAGCAATGAGTCTATTGGTAGTCGCTCAGGATTGAGAATTGGGTCAAGCTGCGAATGCTTCGCAGTTGTATATTTCAGTAACTTCGTAGACCGATCACTCTAAAAACTTAGGGAATGCCCATCACAGAAAGGTTCAAATGTCCTATTTCTCGTGTTTTGGTCTAAGAAAATCCTCGTCTCATTCTATGTCCGAGATAGGGTAGTTCATCCCATTTAGTGACCTGTCTTTACGTATAGTCTGGATCAACTCCATTCGATCCTAGGCCAGTGGGGCAAGGGTCCACCACGCTTTCGCTGCGCCACTCAGATCAAAGAGGTGTATTGATTTGACCAAGCTACATCTATCGGTCTATGGCATTCTCTAATGTAACCGGTACTCTAGTCATAATTTAGGAGTAGTGGAAATCCATAGGTGTAGTCCAAAGTCTATACTTATACGCTAGATGATTTTACATCATTTCTAATACAGGAAGGGTTTTATCACTTAGGGTCAAAGTTGTCTAATTGGAACTGAGTTGTCTATACTTGACGCTCGAGCATTTCACATATGCTCAAACTAAGAGGGTCCTAAGGTTCACATTATAAATTTATTGGATTTCCTATACGGTCAAGCCTGTCGAAATCTAGGAGCACCGCTCTAGGTCCAAAACTCTAGGGCCTATTGTCTTAAATGGGACTACATTGCTAATCCCACTTCGGGATTGGAAATGGCATGTTTGGTAGGAAGGTGGGTGGGATAAAAGTTAATTTTATAGGTTTTAGAAAATGAGCCTGGTGTTGGAAAAGTGTGAGATGGGATTTCCAAATCCTAGGATAATGAATTTCTAAGTGTAATTTGAAAGGAAAATACGGGATTTACGGTTAACTGCATGCATTCCAAACTTAGTATCGGAAACCATAGGATACACCTAATCTAAGGACCATACTTTACACATACATTTATTGTTACCTTTACAATTCTATCCACCTTAAACTCACCTAATGCAATTTGGCTGAACGGGCCCTAAACGTCCTAAAACATCTAAAACATTCTACCAACTACTACACCCATCAACATGAAAACAAAAACATCCAAAGACGGTAACCCATGCAAACTATAAGACAACAATATGGATAACTAGACAGCCGAGAAAGTGGCCGTACTAAGCTCGGACAAAGCCATGGAAAAGTGAAGAAAAAGTGATAAAGAGAGAGAGAGAAAAGGCTGGAGGTTTGGTTTTCCATGGATTGGAGCCTCAACAGATATTGTGGAGGCCCAAAGGACAGTGACTTGAGAAGGAAAATGGAGAGATGGGTTGGGTTGAGAGGTGTGTATGATCTTGAGCCACAAATGGGAGTGTTAGAGCTTAAATGTGAGACAACAGAGAGGGTAGGGAGGTAGGGATTGGTATAACTGATGGAGGGGTATATGTTGTGGCCAAAAATGGCAGATTGGGTGATTAGAAGAGAGGTTTGGGAGAGAAAAACTGAAATTTGAGGGAAAGGGAGAGCTTGGAGGGTGTTTTGAGAGAGAGGGGCCAAAACAGACCTAGAAGAGGGGTCCCCGTGACATTTCGCGGGCCCCACACTTAACTAGGGGTTGGACCGACCCTGACCAGCACCGGCGCGACCAGCCCGGCCCAACCTGACTGCAGCCGACCGCGATAACCGTGGTTCCGCCGCGGTCCACCGGACCAGCAGCGGTGCCACCGTGGTAGGGCGGTGTTCACCACCCTCCCATGGTGCCAATGGTACCCCGGGTCTGTCTTGGGTCCCCCCGGATTTCATAGTGTTTCCCCCGACTCCATTTGAGGCTTTTTCAGGGCCAATTTGTAAACCAAAATAAGTTTATGTGACGTGTGGCATATAATTTTGGGGTAGGAGGAGCTAATCTATCCAACTAACCAATTTATTTGGTTAGATTCCAACAGGTTAAGGGTCAAAACCCATTTTATCCATTTATTTCCTATTTATAGTAAGTTTTAGTTTCGGTATTATTCTTCTTCATTTATACCCTAGGATTGGTATGTATTATGAATGTGCTTAAAAGAAATGAAGAATACAGTGGTGGAGGGTGAGATTTGAAGGGATTGGATAAAAAAGGGGTTTTAGGCTTTGATATTAAGTGTAAGGTGTTGTGGTTAACCCACAACCTAAGGACATTCATTTTTAGGGAATGACTCAAACCCTTCGACAGACGGCCTAGAAGTGATTCGAGATCGTTTCGCGTGATCATGGGTGCATACGGGCCTAATCTCAGTGGTCGATTTCGGTCGGTTTCACCGTTCGACGAATTTGGAAAATCCTAAGTTGGTTTCTTCGTTCTGTCGGTCCCTCCTAAGTCAGAGTGCGTCAGAGTGCGTCGTGTGACCATAACTCAGGTCCGGTTTAACCCAAATCATGCTCTGATACCATCTTATAACGCCCTGAAAATCAGGGGTCGAGCAAAGCTCAGCTCCCGAGTGCCAACGCATCACTTATGCAACACAGATAATGATGAGAGCATTAAAACATGAATGAAATTATACCAAAACAACATATCATACTCCAGAGACAGTTAACTTTACAAGCGAAAGACTGTGATAGATAGGTAAAATATATAAACTGTGGTGAGTCTCCAGAGTGTGATAAGGTTACCAGGTTAATTCATTACAAGTACAATTTCAATTTATACTAAGTTGTATAATGTCATCTAGTCAATATCCCAGAAAGCCCCGTTGATCAGGACATGGTTCACAGGAACACACCTAAAACTGCATAAAGGAGGAATCCTCCTCATCCTCATAAAAGTCCGGCTCCGCTTCGTAGCATTGCCATCATCTGAAACTCAAATAAGTCTGGTTGGTGTGTACAACATTGTCCCGTAACGTGGGAGTGAGTGATCAACTCACTGGAACTGTAAAGTATAGGTTAACATGTTATCAAAATAGTCAATCAGTAATGATAAAGCACTACAATCAACAATTCTAAATACTCTTATTAATGCAAGTATGAATGCAGTCATGATGCATGCCCTCACCACATACTCCCTCATGCGACACCATCTTACGTTCGCAGCATGCTTTCATTTCTCAGTGCTCCACATCTTCTGGTCACATGCAATGCGATGATGAGCATGATTACCGAGTTGTTATTAGTCCATTTCAAACAGCAGGATTGGGAAACTAAGGTACCTCCCTTATATCATTCTCAAACATGATCCATTCTAGGGTTGTCAAACCTAGATAATCTCATACGATAGTGTGGTTCTATGACACTGCAAAGGCTGTCAGGGCTGTTACACGCAATTGTTACACTACTCCCCCATCACCTTTTTAATGGTTCATCACTTAAATTGATATAGGCCTAGTTCATACTCTATTCACTGAGGCAAAACTCGTCGCCTCACCGCAAATTTAGAGTATGCTCGAGGTCACTACAAAGGGCTCGTCACCAATCAGTGTAGGCCGATAGATCGAATATAGTGTTCCATACCACCATAATTGACTCACGAGTCTGGTAGCTCAATGGACACTACAGGGAGACACGTGGCCCCATCATAGGCTGATAGCTCGACCATGGTGTCCCATACCACCATGCCCAGCTCATAAGTCTTAGCGGATCGAGGTACCATGGTTAAAGGGATTTCACTGGTAAGTTTAGTACCCTAGGTTCAAGCAGAGGCATCCAAACATGGTGAACATACATAAGACAGATCGGGTTGCTTGACAAGCTCGACTAGCTCGAGCGCACAAAAAGTTGAACAATATGAAGCGCATAAGCACTTCGTGTGGCCAACGACTATCGCCAACCGTAGTACGACTCGGGTTCGTCGAACACATCTCACGTGGCAAATGAATCTCAGCCACGAATTCAATCCCGTTACCGATTGCCTAGACTATAATCATAGCCCTAAACACAATCAATCCACGACCAAAAGCATGTAGAGTAAAGCAAAATAAACAAAGTAATTCAAGCATGTTGACAAGCATGTCATAAAACATGTAATAAAGCACAATATAAACAGGAAATACAAACACCTATATTTCATAAGTAAGCGGTTAAATTAAACAAGCAACATGGAGGAAATCATATACATCTCTAAGGTAGCTGAGAATCCAATCTCAACACCCTTATACATTTCAATTTACTAACTACTACTCATTAAGACATTTCAACAAACACTTTAAACTACATACAGCAACGTACATGACGTATGTCGATCACATAGGTATAAGGCCAAATCCTTTCACCAGGGAGTTGCCCCAATTATAACACGCGTGCACCCATGACGGATAGTCATAGCAAGTAGGAAACTAAGTTCCATGTTCATTCATTCATTTCCACAAACACTTGGGCTACACGTTTTAGCATATATAGTGTATATTGGCCGTGGCGTGATTTAGGGCAAATCCTTTCGTCAAAGGGGTGTCGCCTATACAACAATCATGTATCCATGACAATCAGTCATGGCGAGCACGAATGCGAATTCTATATTCATTCGGTCATTTTCACAAACACTTAGAATACACTATTTTTAACATACATAGTGTATATTAGCAAAAACATGTATTAGGGTGAACCCTCTCGCCAAGTAAGTGTTATACACATATATAATATGTTCATACAGCAAATAATCATGGCAAACACATTTCTAAAATTTATACGTATACGGTACTTTCTACAAATACCTAGAATATGCAAAATTCCATATTCTTCGTTTTTAACCGAAACGGAAAACAGATAGCACTTTATACATGTGTAATTGCATGCAGATCATGAATCTATCATTATCTGACATTGAAAGCATTGAAAACCATAACCTATACGTCTAAAGTCCGCACCTTTGTCATTGAACCGTAACGAATTCGATAGGTTTGCTAAACCTTCGTATACGACAGTTTGGCCACCTATAAAACGAAATAAGCTAGCTATTTCATAACCTACAACTATTAAAACCCCAAATCAGTTTAGGGTTAGGGTTTCTTACTTAGAAATGACACCGAAATCACTGGGAACGCGATTAGAAGGAAGTGGTTAAGCTCGTGTAGCAGCAGGGAAGCATGGTAGAGATGCTCCCACTTCTCTCACACTTTCTCTCTCTTTTCCTAGGGTTTTTCTCAAATTCGTATGACTGAATGAGAGAGGGTTTTAAGGTCCTTATATAGCCTAAAAAGTCACCAAAATAGACCTAAGGTCAAGGTATACTTAGGTTATAACCAAAGTGGGTCAGATCCAGCTCAACGGAGGACTTCTGACAGCCCCCCTTGAGCCAAAGGTCGGACGTAAGCTCACCAACCTTGGATCTAGGTGGAGTTAAGTTTTCATTCCAGTTAGGTTCCCAGATCACGCGTTGCGGATCAGTTTCAATTCAACGGTCAGTGGCTCTCGATCGGAGATTACGAGTACATGGATATGTTTGGGGAAATATCCCTGATCCGAGGCTATAATTTGGCCTGATTCTGACGGTCAGGTTGCTTAATACTGACCCGCAAGCGATAAGTCTCAGATTTTTTTATTTTGAATTTAATTTAGAATTATTTTCACATTTCTCACACTCCCCGCTCGGAGCTCAAGCGAATAGCGCTGGGACACTATCTGGATTTGATTTCCGAGATGGTTGTCAAGCCCAGCAAGGCGGTCCTAATTCCTTGACTTCGTGTTAATCGGACTTCCAACATGCGGTCCAGATCTGATATGGAGTTTCGAGATGCTCCTGAGAGCAGCCGGGTAATGAGATTGATCCTAGATTTTAGGGTAATGTAGCGTCAATGATTCTACAAGTTTTGGGTCTTGCAGATCGTATTTAAAGTGATTGGTGCTAATTTCACAGGTACTCTAATTTAACACTGGCTAATTCTCACCTAATTTCTAAAGGATTTAGTCCTGTATGATTTCTGTCTTAGGTGGTACCTGGGCCTTTGTAGTTTGTATATAAAGTGATCCAAGTTATAATACTTAGCTAGTTTAAGATAGTGTCTAAGGTGAAAGTACTTAGAAAAATTGAAAGAACAAGGTGGTGAAGAGTGGGATTTGTGAAGGAAAAGGGTTAACAAGCGATTTTAGATTATGGGATTGGGTTCTGACAAGTTAATAAGGTGTTAGGATCGACCCATTGCCTAAGGACGTCTAATTCCAGGTTGACAAAAATACGGGATATTACAAGATAGCACTTAAACAATCCCACAATGCAGAAATGTAAAACAACCTCAAATGTACAAGTATTAAGAGGTTGATACAGATGTTGTTCTAAGGATAACCTTACACCAAAAACCAATGGTTTATGGTAGGACAACCTGATTCCTAGAACGGTCTGTGTATCAAAAACTCAAACTGGTACAGAGAAATAAAGAAAAGAATAGCAAAGAAAATAACTAAGCTACTACAACATTCCCACACGTGCATAAAAAGAATTACAACATTCTCCACATTTGCATAAAGGGAAATTACAATATCCACAATAAAATAATTAATCAATTGTAACATCCCAGATTTTTGCCAATCTGGTATTAGACGTCCTTAGGCAATGGGTCGATCCTAACACCTTATTAACTTATCAGAACTCAATCCAAAAGTCTAAAATGCTTTTGAACCCATTTCCTTCACAAATCCCACCCTTCACCACCTTGATCATTCAATTTTTCTAAGTACTTTCACCCTAGACACTATCTTAAACTAGCTAAGTAGTATAACTTGGATCACTTTATATACAAACTACAAAGGACTAAGTACCACCTCGTATGGAAATCTTATAGGACTAAATCCTTTAGAAATGAGACAAAGTAACTAAGTGCTAAACTAGATTAGCTACGAAATCCATTTGATCCACTTTAAATACGATCTGTAAGACTCAAAACTTGTAGAATCATTGACACTAGGTTACCCTAAAATCTCGGATCAAACTCATTACCCGACTGCTCTCGGGAGCACGTTGAAACTCCGTATCAGATCTGGACCGCACGTCGAAAGTCCGAATAATACAAAGTTAAGGAATTAGGACCGCTACACTAGGCTTGACAACCATCTCGAAAATCAAATCCAGACAGTGTCCCACGGCTGTTCGCTTGAGTCCGGAGTGTGAGAGGGTGAGAGCACTTGTTTTATTTACAAAATAAATATCTCAAATAGTAATCTGAGACTTGTTACTTACGGACATTTTGTAAGCAACCAGACCATTAGAATCTGACCTAAATATACCCTCGGATCAGGAAAAATTTTCTAAACATATCCATGTACTTAGAATCTCCGATCGAGAGCCACTGACCGTTGAACTGAAACTGGTCTGCCACGCGTGATCTGGGAACTCGACTGAAACGAAAACTTAACTCCACCTAGATCCTGAGTCTGTGAGCTTAAGTCCGACCTTTGGCTCAAGGGGGGCCGCCAGAAGTCCTCTGTTGAGCTGAAACTAGCCCACCTTGGTTATAACCTAAGTATACCTTGACCTAAAGTCTATTTTGGAGAGTTTTTAGGCTATATAAGGACCTTAGAACTCTCTCTCATAGCCATACGAATTTGAGAGAAAACCTAGAGAGAGAAGTGAGAAAAGAGAGAGAAAGTGTGAGAGAAGTGGGAGAAACTCCCGGCTACTTTATCCTGCCACTCTACCAGCTCCACCACTCCGTTCTAATCACTTTCCCGGTGATTCCGGCATCATTTATAGGTAAGAAACCCTAACCCTAATCTGATTTGGGGTGTTGATAGCTGTAGGTTATGAAATAGCTAACTTATTTCATTCTATAGGTTGCCAAACTACCGAATACGGAAGCTTAACAAACCTATCGACTCCGTTACGATTCTACAACAAAAGGTGCGGACTTTAGGTATATAGGTTATGGTTTTCAACGCTTTCAATGTCAGTTAATGATAGATTCATGATCTGCATACAATTGCACATGGATCAAGTGCTGTATGTTTTTCGTTTCGATTAAAGATGAAGATTGTGGAATTTTACATACTCTAGGTATTTGTTAAAAATACCGTATACATATAAATTTTGGAAATGTGTTTGTCATGATTATTTTATGTATGAATATATTATATATGCGTAAAATACTTGCTTGGCGAAAGGACTCGCCCTAATATATGTTTTGCTAATATACACTATGTATGTGAAAATAGTGTATTCTAAGTGTTTGTGAAAATGATTGAATGAGTATAGAATTCTCATTCGTGCTCGCCATGACTAATTGTCATGGATATATGATTGATGTATTAGCGATACCCCCCTTTGATGAAAGGATTTACCCTAAATCACGCCACGGCCAATATACACTATATATGCTAAAACTTGTTGCCCAAGTGTTTGTGAAAATGACTGAATGAACATGGAACTTGGATTCCTGGTTGTCATGACTATCTGTCGTGGGTGCAAGCGTGTTATAATTGGGGCAACTCCCTAGTGAAAGGATTTAGCCTTATACCTATGTGATCAACATACGTCATGTATGTTGATGTGTGTAGTCTAAGTGTTTGCTGAAATGAGTAAGTAATTATGGATTTATGATTTATGCCTGCCATATGTATTAAATGTAAGAATATGATTGATGTGTATGCGACAACACCTTGCTATAAAGATTTGTCCTAATCTATGTTGAAATCAACACACGTCATATATGTTGGAGTGGTGTAGTTTAAGTGTTTGATAAAATGCTTATGTGAGAAATTATGTGACGAACTAAAATTAATAGGGTGTTGAGATGGGATTCTCAACTACCTTAGAGACGTGTATGATTTCCTTCATGTAAGTTATTTAGTTTAATCGCTTACTGTTTTATGAAACGTATGTGTTTGGATTTCCTGTTTGCATTGTGTTTTATAACATGCTTGTTAATATGTTTGAATTACTTGTTTATTTAATTCTGCTCTGATTACTTCACCTGTTTAAGTTGTATTCCATAAATCCGTGAAGGGTGATGGGGGAGTGGTGCAACGTTTCCGAGCAACAGCCCTAGCAGCCCTAAGCGGACAATATTGGATATTTGATTGTATGATTTAAAATCTTGATCCATTACTGCTTTAACTGTTCTGTAATTGATTGTGTTTGGGGCTATGATTATAGTCCAGGCAGTCGGTAATGGGATCGAATTCGTGGCTGAGATTCATTCATCATGTAGGATGTGTTTGACGAACCCGAGTCGTGCGTTGCTTGTCGGCAGTGGTTAGGCCACACGAAGTGCTTATGCACTTCATGTCGTACAACTCAACAGGCGCTCGTGTTAGTCTGGCTCGTCAAGTAACCCGATCTGTCTAATGTATGTTCACCATGTTTGGACACTACTGCTTGAACCTATGGTACCAAACTTACCTGTGGAATCCCGTTAACCATGGTACCTCGATCCACTAAGACTCATGAACCGGGCATGGTGGTATGGGACACCGTGGTCGAGCTGTCGGCCTATGCTATGGCCACGTGCCTCCCTGTAATGACCAGTGAGCAACCAGACTCGTGAGACGATTATGGTGGTATGTGACACTATATTCGTGCTGTCGGCCTACATTGATAAGGTGATGGGGGAGTGGTGTAACCTTTGTGCATAATAGCCCTGACAACCCTTTGTAGTGACCTCGAGCATACTCTGAATTTGCTGTGAGGCGACGAGTTTTGTCGTGGTGTATAGAGTATGAACTAGGCCTGTATCTATATAGTGATGAATCGTTAAAGAGGTGATGGGGGAGTGGTGTAACCTTTGTGCATAACAGCCTTGGCAGCCTCTGCAGTGACCTAGAAACACATTATCGTATGAGATTAACTAAGACTGACGACCCTAAAATGGATCATATTTGGGAATGATACAAGGGAGGTACCTTAGTTTCCCAATCCTGCTGTTTGAAATGGACTAATAACAACTCGGTAATCATGCTCATCATGCATTACATGTGCCTGGAAGATGTGGAGCACTGAAGAATGCAAGCATGCCACGAACATAAGATGGTGTCGTACGAGGGAGGGTGTGGTGAGGGCATCCATCATGACTGCATTCATACTTGCATTAATAAGAGTAGTTAGGAGTGTTTGATTATACTGCTTTATCATTACTGCTTGACTGAATTGATAACATGTTAACCTATGCTTTATTGTTCTACTGAGTTAGCTACTCACTCTCACATTATGGGACGGTGTTCCGAACACCCACCAGACATTGTCTGATTGTAAATGGCGACGGTACTTTTAGGGCGGAGCCGAACTTTTGTGACAACGAGGATGCCTTCTCGTGTATGCTATTTTCTGGCGGCTTCATGTGAGTCATGTCTTCATCGACGAGATTATAGAGATGTTTAGATGACACTACACCTTTGGTATATTTTAAAATTGTACATGCAATCCATTAACCTGGTAACCTTATCACACTCTGAAGACTTACTGTAGTTTATATATTTTATCTATCTATCACAGTCTTCCGCTTGTAATTTAACTGTCTTTGAAGTATGATATGCTGTTTTGGCTTAATCTCACTCATGTTCAATGCACTAATACAGACAACATTCAATCATCATTCATTTAGTTGCATAAGTGATATGTTGGAACTCGGGAGTACCCCCGATTTTCAGGGCATTACATCAATCACCACAAGACCAGAAATTATAGTGGTTCGATTATGTGTACACCAACTGTTTAGAAAAACAGCCACACAACTACTCCACTCCTAATATCCTCACACGGTGGATATTAGCTTTCACTATGTAATAGGTTTTTTAAGGTTCACCTAAAACCCTCACAATTGTATCTTTCAAGTGGGCTTACACAATTCAAAAACCACACACTCTGAGTTTTCTGGATCACCTTAGACAAACTAAAAGAAAGAGATTTTTATGGCACAATCTCAAAGAAACCAAAAGAATGAATTTACAAAAAACAGTAAAATACTTCTCTGGATATTCTCCTTTGTTGCAGCCCGAAAGAACCGATTCGAAGTGAAAGTTCAACGTAGATGTTTAATGTTCACACTCACTTATGAAATGGTTTTAAGTTCTTGTAACATCCTGGATTTTTGCCAACCTGGAATTAGACGTCCTTAGGCAATGGGTCGATCCTAACATCTTATTGATTTCTTAAAACTCAATCCCAAAGTCTAAAATCTATTTTTAACCCATTTCCTTCAAAATCTCACCCTTCACCACCTTATTCTCCAAATTTTTCTAAGTACTTTCATATTAGATAAACTCCTAAAGTTTAGGTGAGGAAGAACAATACTGAAATTAAAATTTACCATAAATAGTAAATAAATAAATAAAAAATATTTTTGACCATTAACCATTTGTAATCTAAAGAAATAAATAAGTTATTTGAATAGATCAGCTTCTCCTACCCCAAAATCATATATTGCATGTCAAACAACTCATCCCGGTTCACAAGTTATGCCCATTTCGAAACTCACATGGTACTGGACAGTCCAGTGAACCGCGGCGGCGCCGCGCCTACCGGGGTCGACCGCGGTCCAGCGGGCCGGGCGGACCGTTTGATGCCTCGTTTTCTATAATTTTTTAGCCGACTTCAAAAAGTCATATCTCCCTCATTATAACTCTGATTTAGGTGATTCAAAAGTTAGATTGAAGCTTGATAAGTCTAGTTTCATATAAAAATAAGAAAAAAAATATAATAAAAATGTTAATATAGTTTAATCCAGGTTGATGTGACAACTGTTCAAAAGTTGTTAATTTGGACAACGGTTACTTCTAGAATTTTAAGAATTTTTCTACAACACGGAATCTAATGAAATTTGGTGGAGATGAAGTAAACTTAATGATGAACTATTATAAAAATAATTAAATTAATACGCTAACTCAAAATGCCAAAAAGGTACGTAGAACTGCCCTAGGACCATATTCTCTTGTAATTAAGTCATAATTTAGTTAAGTACTAAACTGAGTACTCAGTAGAATTAGCTTGAACTACTTTAAATACGATCTGCAAGACCTAAAACTTGTAGAATCATTGACGATAGGTTACCCTAAAATCTAGGAGCAAACTCGTTACTCGACTGCTCTCGGGAGCACATTGAAACTCCGTATTAGATCTAGACCGCACGTCGGAAGTCGGATTAACACGAAGTTAAGGAATTAGGACCGCCTTGCTGGGCTTGACAACCATCTCGGAAATCAAATCCAAATAGTGTCCCAGTGCTATTCGCTTGAGCTCGGAGCGGGGAGTGTGAGACATGTGAAATTAATTAAAAATAAAATACAAATTTATGAAATCAGAGACTTGTCGCTTGCGGGTCAGTATTAAGCAACCTGACCATCAGAATCAGGCCAAATTCAACCCTCGGATCAGGGATATTTTCCCAAACATATCCATGTACTCGGAATCTCCGATCGAGCTCTACTAACTGTTGAACTGAAACTGGTCCGCCACGTGTGATCTGAAAACCCGACTGGAACGAAACCTCAGCTGAACCTAGATCTAATGTTTGTGAGCTTAAATCTGACCTTTGGCTCAAGGGGGGCCTCCAGAAGTCCTCCGTTAAGCTGAAACTGACTAACTTTGGTTATAACCTAAGTATATCTTGAGCTTAAGTCTGTTTTGGTGAGTTTTGGGGCTATATAAGGACCTTAAACCCTCTCTCATTTCAGCCATACGAATTTGAGAAAAACCACAGGAAAAGAGAGAAGTGAGAGAGAAGTGGGAGCATCTCCCGCCATGCTTCCCTGCCGCTACACGAGCTTAACCACTCATTTCTAATCGCTTTCCCGGCGATTCCACCGTCATTTCTAGGTAAGAAACCCTAACCCTAATCTGTTTTGGGGTTTTGACAGTTGTAGGTTATGAAATAGCTAACTTA
Organism: Magnolia changhungtana; assembly: GCA_030180095.1. Classification (NCBI taxonomy): domain Eukaryota; kingdom Viridiplantae; phylum Streptophyta; class Magnoliopsida; order Magnoliales; family Magnoliaceae; genus Magnolia; species Magnolia changhungtana. The sequence continues at coordinate 1,974,380 of JASAUF010000446.1, forward strand.
TTTCATTTTATAGGTTACCAAACTACCGAATACGAAAGCTTAGCAAACTTATTGAATTCGTTACGACTCAACGACAAAAGGTGCGGACTTTAGATGTATAGGTTATGGTTTTCAACGCTTTAAATGTCAGATAATGATAGATTCATGATCTGCATGTAATTGCACATGTACAAAGTGCTTTCCGTTTCATTTTCGATTATACGTTAACTATGTTGAATATACTGTATTTTCCGTATTTGTAGAAAATACCGTATACGTACAAATTTTGAAAGTATGTTAGCCATGATTAATTACTGTATGAATATACTATATATATATGTATAATACTCACTCAGCGAAAGGATTCGCCCTAATACATGTTTTTGCTAGTAAACGCTATGTATGTTAAAAGAATGTATTCCAAGTGTTTGTGAAAATGACTGAATGAGTATAGAATTCACAATCGTGCTTGCCATGACTAATTGTCATGGTTATATGATTGTTGTATAGGCGGCACCCCTTTGACAAAAGGATTTGCCCTAAATCACGCCACGGCCAATATACACTATATATGTTAAAATGTGTAGCCCAAGTGTTCGTGGAAATGACTGAATGAATATGGAGCTTGGATTCCTTCTTGCCATGACTATCCATCGTGGGTGCACACGTGTTATGATTGGGGTAATTCCCTAGTGAAAGGATTTGGCCTAATACCTATGTGGTCAACATATGTCAGGTATGTTGATGTATGTAGTCTAAAGTGTTTATTGAAATGTCTGAATGAGTAGTAGTTAGTAATTTGTATTATATAAAGGTGTTGAGATAGGATTCTCAACTACCTTAGTGATGTATACGATTTCCTCCATGTTGTTCGTTTAATTTAACCGCTTATGAAATATATGTGTTTGTATTTCCTGTTCATATTGTGCTTTATTACATGTTTTATGACATGCTTGTCAACATACTTAAATTATTTTGTTTATTCTGTTTTACTCTACATGCTTTTGAATAAAGGATTAATTGTGTTTGGGGCTATGATTAAAGTCCATGCAATTGGTAACGGGATTGAATTCATGGCTGAGATTCATTCGCCACATGAGATGTGTTTGACGAACCCGAGTCGTACTTCGGTTGGCGATAGTAGCTAGCCACACGAAGTGCTTATGCACTTGAGCTAACCGACCTCATCAAGCAACCCGATCTGTCTTATGTATGTTCACCATGTTTGGACGCTTCTGCTTGAACCTAGGGTACCAAACTTACCAGTGAAATCCCGTTAACCATGGTACCTTGAGCCGCTAAGACTCATGAGCTGAGCATGGTGGTATGGGACACCGTGGTCGAGTTGTCGGCCTACGCTGGGGCCACGTGCCTCCCCGTAGTGTCCATTGAGCAACCAGACTCGTGACCTGATTATGATGGTATGGGACACTATATTCGAGCTATCGGCCTACACTGATTGGTGACGAGCCCTTTGTAGTGACCTCGAGCATACTCTGGATTTGCGGTAAGGCGACGAGTTTTGCCGCGATGAATAGAGTATGAACTAGGCATCTATCAATTTAGTGATGAACCGTTAAAAGGGTGATGGGGGAGTGGTGTAACGGTTCCGTGTAACAGCCCTGGCAGCCCTTGCAGCGACCTAGAAACACACCATCGTATGAGATTAACTAGGACTGACAACCCTAGAATGGATCATGTTTGGGAATGATACAAGGGAGGTACCTTAGTTTCCCAATCCTGCTGTTTGAAATGGACTAATAACAACTCGGTAATCATACTCATCATCGCATTACATGTGCCTGGAAGATGTGGAGCATTGAGGAATGCAAGCATGCCGCGAACGTAAGATGATGTCGCATGAGGGAGTATGTGGTGAGGGCATGCATCATGACAGCATTTCATACTTGCATTAATAAGAGTATTTAGAATTGTTGATTGTACTTCTTTATCATTACTACTTGATTATTTTGATCACATGTTAACCTATGCTTTATTGTTCCACTGAGTTGATCACTCACTCCCACGTTACGGGACGGTGCTTGCAACACCAACCAGACTGTCTTAGCTGCAGGTGATGGCGATGCTTGTGAGGCGAAGCCAGACCTCTGCGACGATGTGGATGCTTTCTTGTTTATGCCGTATTTCTGGCGGCTTCATGCGAGCCGTGTCTTGATCGACGGGGTATAGGGATGTTGTCTAGATGACTTTACACTTTTCTTATAAATTAGACCTGTACTTGTAATTAATTAACCTGGTATCCTTATCACACTCTGGAGACTCACCACTAACCTCGTAACCTTATCACACTCTGGAGACTCACCATAGCTTATATATTTTATCTATCTATCACAGTCTTCCGCTTGTAATTTAACTGTCTCTGGAGTATGATATGCTATTTTGACTTAATCTCACTCATGTTCACTACACTAATACAGACAACATTCAATCATCATTCATTTTGTTGCATAAGTGATGCGTTGGAACTCGGGAGTTGAGTCTATGCTCGACCCCCAATTTTCAGGGCGTTACAAGATGGTATCAAAGCATGATTTGGATTAAACCGGACCTGGGTTATGGTCACACGATGCACTTTGACAAACTCTGAATTAGGAAGGGGGCGATAAAACCTTGAAACCATATTCGAATCCCAAGTTTCGCTGACAGGTGAGACTATACGGTAATTTAGTCCACAACGTATCTTTTGTCGCGTGAAACGACCTAAGTAAGCCATTAGTCGACGGGTTTGAATTGTTCCCTAGAAATGAATGTCCTTAGGTTGTGGGTCAACCACAACACCTTACACTTAATCTCAAAGCCTAGAACCCTTTTTTATCCAATTCCTTCAAAATCTCTCCTTGCACCACTTCATTCTTTAATTTTTTCTAAATCCTTTCATACCAAATATAAATTCTAACATATAATTGATGAAAAATAATACTTAAACAAAAAGTTACTATAAATAGTAAATATATGTATAAATTGGACTTTTGACCATTCAAACTTTGGAATCTAACAAAATAAATGGGATAGTTGGATAGATTAGCTCCTCCTACCCCAAAATCATATGCTACACATCACATAAACTTATTTTGGTTTGCAAATTGGCCCCAAAAATGCTTCAAATAGAGTCGGGGGCCATACTATGAAATCCGGGGGGACCCAGGCCAGACCCGGGGTACCATTGGCACCATGGGAGGGTAGTGAACACTGCCCTACCGCGGCGGTACCACGGCTGGTCCGGTGGACAGCTGCGGAACCGCGGTCAGGTTAGGTCGGGCTGGTCGGGCCGATGCTGGTCATAGTCGGCCTGACCCTTAGTTACGTGTGGTGCCCACCAAATTTTGTGGGGACCCCTGTTTTTGCTTTGTTTGGCCCCCTCCCTCTCAAAGCACCTCTAAGCTCTCATTTCTCTTTAAACTTGCTGTCCTCTCTCTCAAATCTGTCTCCCAATCGTCTGATCTATCATTTTCGTCCACAACCCACCCATATCCATCGTTCACAGCCATCCCTACCTCTCTACCCTCTCCATTCATTCTCATTTGGGCTCTTACATGCCCCATTTGGAGCTCAAAAATGTGTAAGCTCCCTAACCCATCCTACCTTTCCATTTTTCATCTTCAATCACTGTCTTTTGGGCCTTTACAATCCCTGTTGAGGTTCAAACTCGTGGAGAACCAAACCTCTAGCCTTTTCTCTCTCTCTCTCTCTCTCTATCACTTTTTCTTCAATTTTCCATGGCTCTATCCGAGCTTAGTACGACCACTTTCTCGGATGTCTAGCTATCCATACTGTTGTCTTGTAGTTTGCATGGGTTACCGTCTTTTGATGTTTTTATTTTCATGTTGAAGGGTGTAGTAGTTGGTAGAATGTTTTAGATGTTTGAGAACGTTTAGGGCCCATTCGGCCAAATTGTATTAGGTGAGTTTAAGGTGGATAGAATTGTAAAGGTAACAATAAATGTATGTGTAAGGTATGGTCCCTAGATTGGGTATATCCCATGTTTTCCAATGCCATGTTTGGAATGTATACAATGAAAAGTATATCCCAGGTTTTCCTATTACACTTAGAAATTCCTCATCCTGGGATTTGGAACTCCCCTCTCACGCTTTCCCACATAAGACTCATTTTCCAGAGCCTATAAAATTAATTTTTATCCCACCCACCCTCCTACCAAACATGCCATTCCCAATCCCGAAGTGGGATTAGCAATGCAGTCCCATTTAAGATAATAGGCCTTAGGGTTTTGGACCTAGAGCGGTGCTCCTAGATTTTGACAGACATAAACGTATAGGAAATCTAACAAATTTATAATGTGAACCTTAGGACCCTCTTAGTTAGAATGAGTATATGGAAATGCTCGAGCATCAAGTACAGGCAACTCAGTTCTAATTAGACAACTTTGACCCTAAGTGATAAAACCCTTCCTGTATTAGAAATGATGTGAAATCATCTATCGTATGAGCATAGACTTTGGACAACACCTATGGATTTCTATTACTCCTAAATTAATACTAGACTACCAGTTACATTAGAGAATGCCAGAGACCGATAGATGTAGCTAGGTCAAATCAATACACCTCTTTGGTCTGGGTGGCGCAGCGAAAGCGTGGTGGACCCTTGCCCCACTGCCCCAGGATCGAATGGAATTGATCCAGAATATACGTAAAGACAGGTCACTAAATAGGATGAGCTACCTTATCTCGGACATAGAATGAGATGAGGATTTTCTTAGACCAAGACCTAAAGGGCAACCTGAGAAATAGAACATTTGAACCTTTCTGTGATGGGCATTCCCTAAGTTTTTAGAGTGATCGGTCTACGGAGTTACTGAAATATACAACTGTGAAGCATTCGCGGCTTGACCCAATTCTCAATCCTGGGCGACTACCAATCGACTCACTGCTTGACCGAGCAGAAGACTAGGATCTACCAGGACTAGGAAGGGATACGATGAGTCTTCTACCCTGGTCAGGTAGATGATCGATGTATCAGGATCAAGTCCACTATAAACATCTCTCCGTGTTAGTCAAACAATGAAAACAACTATCTTACTCTAAATAATTGGGGATTGTCGTCAAGACTCCAAATAGGTAAAGAAATAAATTGTAGCAAACCATCAGGGTATGAGAAATGGATAAAGAAATAAGTTTTAAGGGGGGTAGACTAAAATGAATCAGGCTAGTATATACCCTACCAAGAGTAGAAACTCGTATTACCCTTAGGCAATTTCAGGGACAAAATTTTGTTTTAAGGGGGGTTGATTGTAACATCCCGGATTTTTGCCAACCTGAAATTAGACGTCTTTAGGCAATGGGTCGATCCTAACATCTTATTGATTTCTCAAAACTCAATCCCAAAGTCTAAAATCTATTTTTAACCCATTTCCTTCAAAATCTCACCTTTCACCACCTTATTCTCCAAATTTTTTTAAGTACTTTCATATTAGACAAACTCCTAAAGTTTAGGTGAGGAAAAATAATACTGAAATTAAAACTTATCGTAAATAATAAATAAATAAAAAAATAGGTTTTTGACAATTAACCATTTGGAATCTAAAGAAATAAATAGGTTATTTGGATAGATCAGCTTCTCCTACCCCAAAATCATATATTACACGTCAAACAACTCATCCCGGTTCACAAGATACGCCCGTTTCAAAACTCACGTGGTGCTGGACAGTCTAGCAAACCACGGCGGCGCCGCGCCTACCGCGGTCGACCGCGGTCCAGCGGGCCCGGGCCGCCCGTTCGATGCCCCGTTTTCTATAATTTTTCTACCAACTTTGAAAAGTCATATCTCCCTCGTTGTAACTCTGATTTAGGTGATTCAAATGCCAGATTGAAGCTTGATAAGTCTAATTTAATATTAAATTAAGAAAAAAAATATAATAAAAATGTTAATATAGTTTAATCTAGGTTGATGTGACAACTATTCAAAAGTTGTTAATGTGGACAACGGTTACTTCTAGAATTTTTAGAATTTTTCTACAATACAGAATCTAATAAAATTTGGTGGAGATGAAGTAAACTTAATGATGAACTACTATAAAAATAATTAAATTAATATGCTAACTGAAAATGCCAAAAAGGGACGTAGAACTGCCCTAGGACCATATTCTCTTGTAATTAAGTCATAATTTAGTTAAGTACTAAACTGAATACTCAGTAGAATAGCTTGAACTACTTTAAATATGATTTGCAAGACCCAAAACTTGTAAAATCATTGATGCTAAGTTACCCTAAAATCTAGGAGCAAACTCATTACCCGACTGGTCTCGGGAGCACATTGAAACTCCGTATCAGATCTGGACAACACGTAAGAAGTCAGATTAACACTAAGTTAAGGAATTAGGACCGCCTTGCTGGGCTGGACAACTATCTCAGAAATCAATTTCAAATAGTGTCCCAGTGCTATTCGCTTGAGCTTGGAGCGGGGAGTGTGAGAAATGTAAAATTAATTAAAAATAAAATACAAATTTATGAAATCTGAGACTTGTCGCTTGCGGGTCCGTATTAAGCAACCTGACCGTTAGAATCAGGCTAAATTACACCCTCGGACCAGGGATATTTCCCCAAACATATCCATGTACTCGGAATCTCCGATCGAGCTCCACTAATCGTTGAACTGAAACTGGCCCACCACATGCGATTTGGAAACCCAACTGGAACAAAATCTCAGTTGAACCCAGATCCAATGTCTATGACTTTAAGTCCGACCTTTGGCTCAAGGGAGGCCGCCAAAAGTCCTCCGTTGAGCTGAAACTGACTCACTTTGGTTATAACCTAAGTATATCTTGAGCTTAAGTCTGTTTTGGTGAGTTTTGGGGCTATGTAAGGACCTTAAACCCTCTCTCATTTCAGTCATACGAATTTGAGAAAAACCCTAGGAAAAGAAAGAGAAAGTGAGAGAGAAGTGGGAGCATCTCCCTGCCATGCTTCCTTACCGCTACACGAGCTTAACCACTCATTTCTAATCGCTTTCCCGGCGATTCCGGCATCATTTCTAGGTAAGAAACCCTAACCCTAATCTATTTTGGGGTTTTGACAGTTGTAGGTTATGAAATAGCTAACCTATTTCATTGTATAGGTTACCAAACCGCCGAATACAAGAGCTTAGCAAACCTATTGAATTCGTTACGATTCTACGACAAAAGGTGCGGACTTTAGATGTATAGGTTATGGTTTTCAACGCTTTCAATGTCAGATAATGATAGATTCATGATCTGCATGTAATTGCACATGTACAAAGTGTTTTCTGTTTCATTTTTCGATTATACATTAACTATGTTGAATATATTGTATTCTTCATATTTGTAGAAAATACCGTATACGTACAAATTTTGAAAGTATGTTAGCCATGATTAATTACTGTATGAATGTACTATATATATGTATAATACTCGGCGAAAGGCTTCGTCCTAATACATGTTTTTGCTAGTATACGCTATGTATGTTAAAAGAATGTATTCCAAGTGTTTGTGAAAATGACCGAATGAGTATAGAATTCACATTCCTGCTTGCCATGACTAATTGTCATGGTTATATGATTGTTGTATAGGCGACACTCCTTTGACAAAAGGATTTGCCCTAAATCACGCCACGGCCAATATGCACTTTATATGTTAAAATGTGTAGCCCAAGTGTTCATGAAAATGACTGAATGAATATGGAACTTGGATTCCTGCTTGTCATGACTATTCGTCGTGGGTGCACGCATGTTATGATTGGGGTAATTCCCTAGTGAAGGATTTGGCCTAATACCTATGTGATCAACATATTCATGTATGTTGATATATGTAGTCTAAAGTGTTTATTGAAATGTCTGAATGAGTAGTAGTTAGTAAATTGTAATGTATAAAGGTGTTGAGATAGGATTCTCAACTACCTTAGTGGTGTGTATGATTTCCTCCATGTTGTTCGTTTAATTTAACCGCTTACTTATGAAATATATGTGTTTGTATTTTCTGTTTATATTGTGCTTTATTACATGTTTTATGACATGCTTGTCAACATGCTTAAATTATTTTGTTTATTCTGCTTCACTCTACATGCTTATGAATATAGGATTGATTGTGTTTGGGGCTACGATTATAGTCCAGGCAATCGGCAACGGGATTGAATTCGTAGCTGAGATTCATTTGCCACATGAGATGTGTTTGACGAACCTGAGTCGTCCTTTGGTTGGCGATAGTGGTTGGCCACGCGAAGTGCTTATGCGCTTCATATTATTCAACTTGTTGTGCGCTCGAGCTAGCCGAGCTCGTCAAGCAACCCGATCTGTCTTATGTATGTTCACCATGTTTAGATGCTTCTGCTTGAACCTAGGGTACCAAACTTACCTGTGAAATTCCGTTAACCATTGTACCTCGATCCGCTAAGACTCATGAGCTGGGCATGGTGGTATGGGACACCGTGGTCGAGTTGTCGGCCTACGCTGGGGCCACGTGCCTCCCCGTAGTATCCATTGAGCAAATAGACTCGTGAACCGATTATGGTGGTATAGGACACTATGTTCGAGCTGTCGGCCTACACTGATTGGTGACGAGCCCTTTGTAGTGACCTCGATCATACTCTGAATTTGCGGTGAGACGACGAGTTTTGCCACGGTGAATAGAGTATGAACTAGGCATGTATCAATTTAGTGATGAACCGTTAAAAGGGTGATGGGGGAGTGGTGTAACGGTTCCGTGTAACAGCCCTGGCAGCCGTTGCAGCGACCTAGAAACACACCATCATATGAGATTAACTAGGACTGACGACCCTAGAATGGATCATGTTTGGGAATGATACAAGGGAGGTACCTTAGTTTCCCAATCCTGCTGTTTGAAATGGACTAATAACAACTCGGTAATCATGTTCATCATCGCATTGCATGTGCCTGGAAGATGTGGAGCACTGAGGAATGCAAGCATGCCGCGAACATAAGATGGTGTCGCATGAGGGAGTATGTGGTGAGGGCATGCATCATGACATCATTTCATACTTATATTTATAAGAGTATTTAGAATTGTTGATTGTACTTCTTTATCATCATTGCTTGACTGTTTTGATCACATGTTAACCTATGCTTTATTGTTCCACTGAGTTGATCACTCACTCCCACATTACGGGACGGTGCTTGCAACACCAACTAAACTGTCTTAGCTACAGGTGATGGCGATGCTTGTGAGGTGGAGCCAAACCTCTGCGACGATGTGGATGCTTTCTTGTCTATGTCGTATTTCTAGCGGCTTCATGTGAGCCGTGTCTTGATCGACACGGTATAAGGATGTTGTCTAGATGACTTTACACTTTTCATATAAATTAGACCTGTACTTGTAATTAATTAACCTGGTAACCTTATCCAACTCTGGAGACTCACCACTAACCTAATAACCTTATCACACTCTGGAGACTCACCACATTTTATATATTTTATCTATCTATCACAGTCTTCCGCTTGTAATTTAATTGTCTCTGGAGTATGATATGCTGTTTTAGCTTAATCTCACTCATGTTCACTACACTAATACAGACAACATTCAATTATTATTCATTTTGTTACATAAGTGATGCGTTGGAACTCGGGAGTTGAGTTTATGCTCGACCCCCGATTTTCATGGCGTTACAGTTCTAAATTGATTTTAGATTAAATCACCTTGGGATAGCTTGATTGGATTTTGATTCCAAGAAATGGGAAAACCTTAATCCATTTTTCAAATAAGATTGGACTGTAGAAACTCAAAATCAAATGCAAACAAAGCTAATTAAAGAGAATATAAAATGAGCACTAAATAGCTTAAGAATATCACCAACTTATCTCTCACAGTGGTGTCTTGATTTTGCTTGAATTGGAAATCAAACTCTGAAAATTGTGCTGTATTTATAAGTGCAGAAATCGTTCCTTCGACTAGCCCAGAGGACAGCTAGACCGATCGACGGACTGACAACCTTTTGAAAATCTGGGTGTTATTAGATCAGGCCGTTCCATGGCTGGTCGAAGGACCTGCTCGACTGGTCGAGTGGCCTTCACGACCGGTTGAGTCCTGTCCACGACTGGTCGTGTGGGACTCATTTTAGTCACTGGACTTTGAGTCGAGCCTGCAGGACTGGTCGAGCACTGTTCACTCAACTAGTCGAACAGTCTCTAAGACCGGTCGAGGCAATAACAAAAAAATCCTGAAAATTAGTAACAAACTTAGGACTGGTCGAGGATTTTCTTGGACTGGTCAAGCCAGTACTAAGACTAGTTAAACATAGTCTAATACTAGTCGAAAAATAGACTATGCACTTATAAAGTAACCCAATTAAATTATGTATTCAAAATTACCTATCCTATGGCCAATCTAGGGTCATTCATACCTTATAAGTGATATATGAACATTGAATCTTCTTTTTCTTCAGTTGATAATTGTTCTTTTGAAGTTCACAAAGCTTGAGATCTTAACATATGATGAAGCTTGAACTTAAGACAATTCGAAGCTTGGATTTGAAATACATTGAAGCTTGAGTTTGAGGTACTTGAGTTGTACTTCACCTTGAGCTTTGTGTACCAAAGTAAACACTATTGTCTTGCCTTAGATGAAGCTTTGGAACCCTGAAGTTTGAAGCTTAAAGGAGTGAACTATCACATGGTGTTGTACTTGAACATGTATATCTCTTGATCTTGCATTTGAAGTACTTGAGGTAAAGACCTTTGTTCTTGTTCATGAGATGCACAGTCTTGAATATGTAGATGAACTACACAAGACGCGGATTCCAAGAGGTTTTGACACTACAAAATTTGACAATCATATGAGCTAGAAAACATAGCACTTACAATCTCCACCTTTGTCAAATTTGTTACAGAACACACTTCGATAAAATAAACATAATATGCTCAATAAAGAATCATGCACTAGTTATCAATATAAACCAGTTATAACCTGGTTAAAGAATCATGCACCAGTTATAAATAGGTCAAAACAAATCGCATCTACAAATTGCATCTACTCCCCTTACTCCGCCTTACAAAAAAAATGGCTACCTATCCACAATCCATAACCACATATCACAAGCATGATAAAATTCTCCCCCTTTTTGTCATAATATGACAAAGGAAGGAACTAATAAATGATAATGGAAGTAGATAAATAAGGAAGAATAAGAAGAGTAATGAGGAAGAAGAAAATATATGATCCAGATTATTAAGTGAACCAAATTCATAAGCAAGCATGTTTAAGCATGTTCAACCCCATAAAACAAAAGAAATCCAAGTATCTTAAAAGTTATTATGAACTACTTCTTCAAATACTAATCAGAACCCAATGAAGGAGCATGACTGCTAGGATCAATTTAATGAAGTCCCTTGTTAATAAGCCTAAGATATTTACACATATATTTAAATTGCATATCATGGGACACATTTATGTTTTCAACCTTCTCCTCAAGTGAGCGCAAACACGCATTAAAGTCAGATGGCAGATAATTAGGATCATCTGCAGAATCGGATTCGATTTCGTCAGAAATGTCATCCATATTGATGTCATCTAGAGGCAAATCACCCTCCTCTTTATTTGCGACATCAGCTCCACCAACACCCACATTGACTTGGCTTGGAGCCAACTTCAAATTCAACTTGTTAATATTGGAGTTGTTGAATAGTAGGTGGTGAATAGGAGCTTCTCCTATAGGTATAGCCACTAAACTATGGGTGGTCAACACAATCATAAGATAAGCGAAGGGAATGTCACTGTGTCTTGGATGGAGACGGAACTGAATTATGCAATGATAAATCAAAGAAGGAAGACATACAGAGGTACCAGAAATGATGGAATGAAGAATACGAACCATGAATGTAGTGAGTTCGGTTTTGTTACCAGAACGAGGATAAACATTTGAAATGAAAATCCTGTGAACGATTTTATATCTGGGTAACAAAAACTTTGAGGCAAGTACATTTCCAGCAATATTCCATTCTGCATCTATATTGCATAAATCTCTAGTGAGCATACGCTTCTCAGTTTCAGATGGTTTAGCCACTAGAGTGCTAATGGGAATACCTTCATCATTGACAGGTAAATCCATTAATATAGAGATAAGATGACGATCCACATGAATTGGACCTTCACTAATTGAGATAGTGAATGTCAAATTTTTAGTAGAAAAATTAGTAATGCAAACATACATAGCCTGTACAATGGAGCGGTATGCCGGCCCACCCCAATGTAGTATGTTATCCCATCCTACAGATTGAAGGAGAGGACAGATACCAAACGGAGCTAAATGATCAACATTAACGGGCCGTTCTACTATAACATTGTGCCACCTAATATCCTGCACATAAATGGGATCCTCTTCTGCTGACCGAAGGTGGCACACTGTGATAAGAGTCGAACGAGATGTAGAAGGACTACGAGATCCTTTCTTCTTGGTTCTACCTTGCATTTGCAACAACGATATTAAGAAAAATAGAGATTGCAAAAGAGATAAAGTGGGTTTCTAGTAGATCAGATTTTTTAGTAAAAAACTCTAAAAACCAACATAAAACAGAAAATAAATCACATAAATGAAGAAAATGAAGTTCAAAGGAGTAGAATCTACAAGAAAATCAAAAACAACGCATTAACCACGGAGGAATCGAAGATGGGTTCGACCAGTCGACGTAGGAGCCGTTGGAGAAGACAACTCAAATGAGAAAATAGTGATTTTTCCCCCAAATAGAGCACCAAACCCGCGGTTCACGGTTGGTCGAGTACATGCTCGATCGGTCGTGCCACGACTGGTCGAGTATGTACTCAACTGGTCATGCATAGCCCAAAATATACAATATTTCATAAAATTTGAAATTTAAAATTTTAAAATAATAAATATATACATTATGATACAGAAATACATGAATCAACAATTCATATTGCGCATACCAAGATCAAATTTCAATTTAGCAAACCTGCTTTTGTCGAGCAGTTTTGTGAATATGTCAACAAGTTGAGTCTCGGTCGGAATATATTCCAAAGAAATTGTCTTTTCTTCCACTAATTCACGAATGTAGTGATATCTAATGTCAATGTTCTTGGTCTGTGAATGCTGGATTAGATTTTTAGATATATTAATTGCACTGGAATTATCACAATATAAAACCATAGAATCTTGCACAATTTTGTATTCGCTTAGCATTCTTTTCATCCGTACAAGTTGAGCACATGCATTACCTGCCGCAATGTATTCAGCCTTAGCAGTTGAGAGCGATACGGAACTTTGTTTCTTACTTTGTAAGAAACTAAATAGTTTCCAACATAGAAACAACCACTGCTGGTTGATTTTTGGACATCAATGTTACCAGCCCAATCAGCATCTGTGTAACCAGCTAATTACACACTAGTATCATGTGGATACCAGAGACTAAGATTTGTTGAACTAGCGATATATCTCATAATCTACTTAACAATAATTAAATGTGAATCTTTAGGGTCAGATTGATATCTAGCACAAATTCCTATGCTAAATGCAATATCAGGTTGACTTGCAGTTGAATAAAGCAAACTACCTATCTGTAACGCCCTGAAAATCGGGGGTCGAGCAAAGCTCAGCTCCCGAGTTCCAACGCATCACTTATACAACATAGATAATGATGATTATGATGAGTGCCTTGAAACATGAATGGGATTAGACCAAAACAGCATATCATACTCCAGAGACAATTAAATTAAGCAAGCGGAAGACTGTGATGATAGATAAAGTTTATAAACTGTTGTAAGTCTCCAGAGTATGAACATGTTACCAGGTTAAATATAGACATGTATACACCAAAAATGAATAAAATGAATATACATGGGTGTTACAAAAGTACAAACTAAAGTGTAATGGCGTCTAATCAGCAACCCTGTAATCTCGTCGATTAGAAGATGGTCTACATAGACCCGCCTGATAGCTGCACACAGGAGGAACCCTCCTCATCATCATAAAAGTCCGGTTCCACTTTGCAAGCATCGCCATTATCTGAAACTAAGACAGGGTCTAGTTTGTGTGTACAACACCATCCCGTAACGTGGGAGTGAGTGATCAACTCAGTGGAACTATAAAGCAGAGGTTAACATGTTATCAACTCAGTTAAGCAGTAATGAGAAAGCAGTACAATCAAACATTCTTAGATACTATTATTAATGCAAGGATGAAATGTGTTTTTGATATATGCCTACGCCTACACTCCCTCATGCGACACCATCTTACAGTCGCAGCATGATTTCGTCCCTCTGTGCTCTTCAACCCGGGGTACATGCAGTGTGATGTTATGAGCATGATTACCAAGTTTTCACTAGTCCTTTTTATACAGTAGGATTGGGAAACTAAGGTACCTCTCTTATATCATTTTCCAAATAATGATCCATTCTAGGGTCGTCAGTCCTAGTACATCTCATACGATAAGCAAGTTATAGGTCACTACCACCAATGCCCTATAACTGGCAGTCTATTTTCGAAGGCTTGTCGCCAACCCGACTGGGGACCACAGTCAGGCTGCACCGGGGTAGGCCTATTTCATACTCTAGTGCTACGAAAAGGCTCATCACCTCTACGCAGGCCCAGAGTATGCTCGAGGTCACTACAAAGGGCTCGTCACCAAATTAGTGTAGGCCGACAGCTCGAATACAGTGTCCCATACCACCATATTCGGCTCATGAGTCTGGTTGCTCACTGACCACTACGGGTAGGCTCGTCGCCCCAGCGTGGGCCGACAACTCAACCACGGTGTCCCATACCACCATGCCCGGCTCATGAGTCTTAGTGGATCGAGGTACCAAGGTTAACAGGGTGTCCACTGGTGAGTTTGGTACTTAGGTTTAAGCAGTAGCGTCCAAACATGGTGAACATACATCGAGTCAATCGGGTTACTTGACGAGCTCGACTAGCACGAGCGTACATCAAGTTGATCGACATGAAGTGCGTAAGCACCCCACGTGGCCTAACCACTGTTGACAACCGAAGTACGACTCGAATTTGTTGAACACATCCTATGTGGTGAAACAACATCATCCACCAATCTAGGATCTGTTATCGATTGCCTGGACTATACAATAGCCCCAATCACTTTCAATTACAACAAAATATCCTCAAGATCGTTAAAGCAGTAATGGATCAAGATTTTAAATCATACAATCAAAGGTCCGATATTGTCCATTTTAGGGCAGCCAGGGCTGTTGCACGGAATCGTTACACTACTCCCCCATCACCTTTCCAGCTTTGTTTTTGCATTTTATGTAATACAACTTAAACATGGATTTATACATATGCATTATATAGATAAACAGACACTATAACATACGGTACATGGAGAAAATCATACACATAATTAAGGTTGTTGGGAATCCTATCTCAACACCCATATAAATTACAATTTACTAACTACTTACTCATTCACACATTTTTACAAACACTTAGACTACATATATCGACATACATAACATATGTTAATTATAACCTATACTTGGACAGATCCTTTCAACAAGGAGTTATCACATACACAACAGTCATGTAATTGTATCCCATAGACACGGCAGGCAATAATCATAATCCCATATTCATTCAGCCATTTCAACAAACACTTAGACTACACACTATAGCCTACATGACGTATGTTGGCCGTAACATGTATTTGTGCAAATCCTTTCGCCAAGGAGTTGTTACACGCATAACTAGTATACACACATGACAATTAATCATGGAAAGCCCAAATCTGAATTTTATACGTATACGGTATTTTCTACCAATACGAGGAATACAGTATATTCAACCTAGGTAACGTATAACTGAAAAATAAAATGGACATCACTTTATGCATGTGAAATAGCACCTACGTCAAGAATAAGCCATTAACCGACATTGAAAGCTTTGAAAACCATAACCTATACGTCTATAGTCCGCACCTTATGCCGTAGAAGTGTAACGAATTCGTTTTAAACACGTAGTCTTTGTCAACGGCGGATTGACAACCTATAGCATGAATTAGATTAGTTATTTCATAACCTACACTACCTGAAACCCTAAAACAGATTAGGGTTAGGTTTTCTTACCTAAGAACGGAACTAGAATCGCTGAACTAGCGATACGGTAGCGGCGATTTGATACATAGAACAACAAGGAGGAATCCCTGTAGCAAAGCCCTAACTTCCCTCACCTTTTCTTTCTCTTTCCTTCTCTTTCTTTTCTCTCCTCTCTCCTAGGTTTAGGAAATTCGTATGACATGAGAGAGTGAGGGTATAAGGTCCTTATATAGGCTTAAAACTGATGAAAATGGCTCCAGGGCCAAGGTATACTTAGGTTATAGCCAAAGGGAATCTGTTTCAGCTCAACGGAGCACTTCCGGAGCCCCCCCTTGAGCCAAAGGCCAGACTTAAGCTCCCTGATCATGGATCTAGGTTGAGTTAAGTTTTCAATCCGATCGAATTTACAGATCGCCCGTAGCGGACCAGTTTCAGTTTAAGGGTCACCAAAACTCGATCAGGGTTACAAGTACACTAACCTGTGTATGAAATTTCCCCTGATCTAAGGGTGTATTTGGGTCAGATTCTGACAATCTAAATCCTTATAGTCGGCCCGCAAGCGACAAGTCGCAGATGACTTAAATTTATATTTTTATTTTTAAAATATCCACGTTTCTCACATACTTCACTACGGGCTCATGCGAATAGCCCCGGGACACTATCTGGATTTGATTTCTGAGATGGTTGTCAAGCCCAGCAAGGCGGTCTTAATTATATAATTTCACAGTAATCAGACTTTTCACGTGCGGTCCAAATCCGATATGGAGTTTCAATGTGCTCCCGAGAGCAACTGGGTAATGAGATTGATCCTAGATTTTAGGGTAACCTAGCGTCAATGATTCTACAAGTTTTGGAATTTACAGATCGTATTTAAAGTGATTAGTGCCAATTTCACAGGTACTATAGTTTAACATTTAGGTAATTCTCATTTAATTTCTAAAGGATTTGAGGTTTGAGAAGTTAATAAGGGGTTAGGATCAACTCCTTGCCTAAGGACATCTAACTCCAGGTTGGAAAAAATCTGGGGCGTTACAATCTACCCTCCTTAAAACTAATTTCGACCCCGAAATTGCCTAAGGGTTGTAAGTAAAGATTTTTATTATTCCTCTTCCTCAAGTTTTACTGATTTCAAGTTTATATGCGTGGTACGGCGTATGCTATCTATGCTAGTCTGGCTCATGTTCGTCTACCCTCCTTAAACTTATCCTTTATATCTTGCTTATACCCTGGTGGTTTGCTACAATTTATTCCTTTGTCTATTTGACATCTTAATGAAATTTTCATTTATTTAAAGTAAGATATTTTGTTTCAATGGTCAACCAATACGGAGAGACGGTTGTAGTGGGCTTGATTCCGATACATCGATCGTCTACCTGACCAGGGTAGAAGGCTCATCGTATCCCTTCCTAATCCTGGTAGATCCTGGTCTTCTGCTTAGTCAAAGCAGTGAGTCCATTGGTAGTCGCCCAAGATTGAGAATTGGGTCAAGCCGCGAATGTTTCGCAGTTGTATATTCCAGTAACTCCATAGTCTGATCACTCTAAAAACTTAGGGAATGTTCACCGATGAAAGGTTCAAATTTCCTAGTCATAAGGTTGCCCGTTAGGTCTTGGTCTAGGAGAGTCCTCATCTTAATTCATGTCCATGGTAGTAGTTAAACTCGTACTAATTGTTAGGCCCTTTCTATACTTAAACCCTAATTACTTTTCTTCTAGTAACTTTATTATCGACACTCTAAAAAAGGTCTAAATCCTATTTAGTGACCTATCTTTACGTATAGTCTGGATCAATTCCATTCGATCCTGGGCCAGTGGGCTATCGGCCCACCAAGCTTCCGTTGCGCCTATGAGTGGGTAGACGAGTAAACCTTTTTACCCCCCTTAAAAACGTATTTAAGGCTCAAGAATCCATGTCTCGCTTCGTACATCAGAACGAGGTGTAATTTAGACCTATTCTTGGCAGGAAATGGAAAACGATCTCTCAATACATCGGTCTTCCTTCTATCGGTGATGTGTGCTATGGCATTGGTACCTATGGTTATATAAAGGAGATAAAATGATGGGTGTTGTGGTTGGGTTTAGGGATGAGTGTAAGTTTGTGGTAAGGTGCCTGACTATACCAGGGAAGGACCTTTTCCATGGTCCCGACTTACCTCTTTAATCATGTTTAGTTGAATACTGTAAGATAATCTATACATTATTAGTGCATAAGGAATTTAGACAAAACAGGTTAACGGGCAGACTATCTTTCTAAGGGCATATACACAATATATATGCCCGAATGGTCTGTGATTCAGGACCTAATCTCTAACTCTCTGTTGCCCATTTGAGAAATTTCTTAGGCCCGAACAAAGTATCCCTATTGGCTATATGTTCTTAACACTTCTCAAAGGCGAAGTAACAAACTTTTGGTTGTAAGTAGTTCGACCAAAACGGAAGGAAAGTTGTGTAGTGGGTCTGAACCGGATACATAGACCTTCTGCCTAGTTAGGACAGAAAATTGTCGTATCAGTTCTTAATCCTATTTAATCCCAACCTTTTGCTTGATCAGATTATTGAGTACATTGGTAACTACTAGGATTGAGAATTCAATTCAAACCGCGAATACCTCGCTTATATCTAGTTCTCTACTCCGTGTTCTCGATTGTAATAAGTCCTTGAGAAGGCAATTCTAAGGGGTGTATTGATTTGACCTAATGTTCAATCCAATGGATATATATAAGTTTTCCCTATGCGTGAATAGTTTCTAATCAAAATAACTTTTCTAAGAGTTATTAAATAAGCCTATAAGTATTAAGGGGATTCAACGAAGGAATGAGATCTCACTCCAACCTAATCAAGCCAACTAACTAAGTCTATCTTTCAATTGTCTTAGCATAATTAGTGTTTTACATTCCTTCGCATAACCAACCAATAGGTGTAATCCAAAGCCTATGCTTATACGCTAGATGATTTCATACCCTTCCTAATACAAGATATTATTTATCGCTTAGGGTCAAACGTTGTCTGATTGG
This sequence comes from Magnolia changhungtana, assembly GCA_030180095.1. Lineage (NCBI taxonomy): Eukaryota > Viridiplantae > Streptophyta > Magnoliopsida > Magnoliales > Magnoliaceae > Magnolia > Magnolia changhungtana. Next base: position 1,993,369 of record JASAUF010000446.1, read on the forward strand.
AATTGAGTTGCCTGAACTTGAATTTAACTACACTCGAGCACTACACACATGCTCATACTAGCTAAGAAGGTCCTAGGGTTCACATTATTAATTTGTTAAATTTCCTATACTGCCAGATTTGTTTGCATAATCTAGAAGTACCAACTCTAGGTCCAAAACTCTAAGGGCCTATTTAGCTAGTGGTATCAAGTTGTATTAAATGGGATTGCATTGCTAATCCCACCTCAGGATTAGGAGTGGCATGTTTGGTAGGAGGGTGGGATAAGATTAAAATTAATTTTTATAGGCTTTGGAAAATGATCCTTGTGTTGGAAAGTGTGAGATGAGATTTATGGGTTTGAAAAGTTATGAGACACAAAAGTTGGGTTTTGTTCTCATATGGGTGTGAAATGGTGAAGTCAAGAGGAGTAAGAGATGGCTTTAGAGGAGTAATGTAATGGTGGAGGGGTGGAAGGAGTTCACAATTGTCAAGTACAACTACAACTTATCAATCACTCTACACATTCGATAACAAAAGGAGCTTCATGCATTTAGTCATCAGTCATATTAGTCGCTAGAAAGCTATTGTTTGGCTACCACTGAACCAACCAACTACAAAGGAACTGTGTGTGGCGACCCCTTTCATGTACACTCTTCAGATTCGTCTTACTTATATGTACCTCGCCAAGGGGCATCTTTATAAGCCGAGATATTAATCCGACGTCAATTGTGGCCAACCGATCCCTTCCACATGGGATTGGGAATTGCAAGGGCTCCAGCATAGGCTCTTGAATGTGGGCATAGAAAGCTCGAACAGTGCTCGCATTGACCCGGTACTCGCCCTCAAATAGCGGACCCCACTAGGCTTCTTCTAGGTACTCGAACAACAGGTACTCCTTAAAGAGCCGCCCATCCACATGAGCTTCAAAAAGTACCCTGCGGCCCTCATAAACTCCATGGGACAGCTCTGCCAATAGAGTCCTTCCAACGGGAGCCCAGGGATCAAGATCCCACTTCGTCTGAAACTCCCGAGTGGCAATTGTACTCGTGGCGGCACCTCATGGTCTCCTCGAACGAGTGGGGTGACTAGGCCCAGCTTCTTCCACATGAGCTCTTTCTTTCCCATGAGAGAAAGAATGGAGGAAATCAAGAAAAATGGCCGTAATAAACTCGAATAGGGCCATGGGAAAGTGGAGAAAAGGGAAGAAAGGGATGGGTTCTTTGGTTCTCCACGGATTTGAGCCTCAAAGGAGGTGGTAAAGGCTCAATACAAGGGAATAGAGAGGGAAAATGAAGAAATAGGATAGGTTAGTGGGTTTACACAAATTTGAGACTCAAATGGGGGAGTTTAAGAGTTCAAATGAGAGAGAATGGAAAGGTTGGAGGGTGGGTATTGCTGAAAACGGTGGAGGTATTATGTGTTTTGACAGAAAATGATGAAATAGGTGAATGGAGGGGAGGTTTGAGAGAGAAATCTTAAAGTTTTGGAGAAAATAAGAGCTTGGAGTGGTGGTTTATGAAGGAGGGATGTGTTTGGGGGGGTTTTAATCGATCTCACATGCGTCTGTGGGCCACACAGCACCCAGGACCCATCGGCCCAAGCCAGCCCGCTTGGCCTGACTCGTTTGGCGGCGAGGCATTAATAAACCGGCGAGGTCCTCGCCAGTCTCTGGACCATCCAACAAGGGCTCACCATTTTGGTGAGGTCCTTCTACCTCCTGGGTCCCGAAAAGGTGTGGGTCCCACCCTGGGTCCCCCTGGACATGGTTCATTAGGCCCCCGACTCCACTTTAAGCCGTTTCAGGTCATTTCGGGTAGTTTCTTATGTACATTCACAAGTACCGATTTTCAACGGCTGGGATGAGGTAAATTGTAGTCTAAACACGTCAAGTGAAGGTCTAGGGGTGATTTGAGATCGACTCATGCGATCATGGATGAGTACGGACCCGATCTCGGCGACAGTTTCCAGTGAATTTAGCCAATTGGTGAAACTGGGACACCTATGACTGTTTCTACATTTCCTCGCACCCACCTAAGTTGAAATGCGTCAACATACGTCGTGTGACCATAACCCAGGTCCAGTTTAATCCAAATCATGCTCTGATACCATCTTGTAATGCCCTGAAAATTGGGGGTCGAGCAAAGCTCAGCTCCCGAGTTCCAACGCATCACTTATGTAACATAGATAATGATGATTACGATGAGCGCCTTGAAACATGGATGGGATTAGACCAAAACAACATATCATACTCCAGAGACAGTTAAATTAAGTAGGCGAAAGACTGTGATAGATAGATAAAATTTATAAACTGTTGTAAGTCTCCAGAGTATGAACATGTTACCAGGTCAAATATAGACATGTATACACAAAAAATGAACAAAATGAATATACATGGGTGTTCCAAAAGTACAAACTAAAGTGTAATGGCTTTTAATCAGCAACCCTGTAATCCCGTCGATCTGAAGATGGTCTACATAGACCCGCCTGATAGCTGCACACAGGAGGAACCCTCCTCATCATCATAAAAGTCTGTCTCTGCTTCTCAAGCATCACCATCATCTGAAACTAAGACAGGGTCTGGTTGGTGTGTACAACACCGTCCCGTAACATGGGAGTGAGTGATCAACTCAGTGAAACTATAAAGCAGAGGTTAACATGTTATCAACTCAATCAAACAGTAATGAGAAAGCAGTACAATCAAACATTCCTAAATACTCTTATTAATGCAAGGATGAAATGTGTTCATGATGTATGCCCTCGCCTACACTCCCTCGTGCGACACCATCTTACAGTCGCAGCATACTTTCTTCCCTCAGTGCTCTTCAACCCGGGGAACATGCAGTGCGATGTTATGAGCATGATTACCAAGTTTTTATTAGTCATTTTCATACAGCAGGATTGGGAAACTAAGGTACCTCCCTTATATCATTTCCCAAACACTGATCCATTCTAAGGTCGTCAGTCCTAGTAAATCACATACGATAAGTAAGTTATAGGTCACTACCACCAACGCCCTACCAACTGACAGTCTATTTTCGAAGGCTCGTCGCCAATCCAACTGGGGACCACAGTCAGGCCGCACTGGGGTAGGCCTATTTCATACTCTAGTGCTACAGAAAGGCTCGTTGCCTCTGCGTAGGCCCAGAGTATGATCAAGGTCACTGCAAATGGCTCGTCACCAAATCAGTGTAGGCCGACAGATCAAATACAGTGTCCCATACCACCATATTCGGCTTACGAGTCTGGTTACTTACTGGTCACTACGGGGAGGCTCGTCGCCCCAGCGTAGGCCGACAGCTCGACCACGGTGTCCCATACTACCATGTCTGGCTCATGAGTCTTAGCGAATTGAGGTACCAAGGTTAACGGGGTGTCCACTAGTGAGTTTTGTACCTTATGTTCAAGCAGTAGTGTCTAAACATGGTGAACATACATCGGGTCAATCGGGTTACTTGACGAGCTCGACTAGCACGAACGCACATCGAGTTGATCGACATGAAGTGTGTAAGCACTCCGCGTGGCCTAACCACTGTCGACAATCGAAGTACGGCTCGGATTCGTCGAACACATCTTGTGTGGCGAAACAACATCATCCACCAATCTAGGATCTGTTATCGATTTCCTGAACTATACAATAGCCCCAATCACATTCAATTACAACAAAATATCCTAGAAGATCGTTAAAGCAGTAATGGATCAAGATTTCAAATCATACAATCAAAGGTCCGATATTGTCCACTTTAGAGCTGCCAGGGCTGTTGTACGGAATCGTTACACCACTTTCCCATCACCCTTCACGGCTTTGTTTTTGCATTTTATGGAATACAACTTAAATAAGGATTTATACATATGCATTACATAGATAAACAGACATTATAACATATGGTACATGGAGAAAATCATACACATAGTTAAGGTTGTTGGGAATCCTATCTCAACACCCATATAAATTACAATTTACTAACTACTTGCTCATTCACACATTTTTACAAACACTTAGACTACATATATCGACATACATAACGTATGTTAATTATATCCTATACTTGGACAGATCCTTTCAACAAGGAGTTGTCACATACACAACAGTGGTGTAATTGTATCCCATAGACACGGCAAGCAATAATCATAATCCCATATTCATTCAGTCATTTCAACAAACACTTAGACTACACACGATAGCCTACTTGAAGTATGTTGGCCGTAACATGTATTTGGGCAAATCTTTTCGCCAAAGAGTTGTTACACGCATAACTAGTATACACACATGGCAATTAATCATGGCAAGCACAAATCTGAATTTTATACGTATACGGTATTTTCTACAAATACAAGAAATACAGTATATTCAACCTAGCTAACGTATAACTGAAAAACAAAATGGACATCACTTTATGCATGTGAAATAGCACCTACGTCAAGAATAAACCATTAACCGCCATTGAAAGCTTTGAAAACAATAACTTATATGTCTATAGTCAGCACTTTACGCCGTAGAAGCGTAACGAATTCGTTTTAAACACATAGTCTTTGTCAACGGCGGATTGGTAACCTATAACAGGAATTAGGTTAGTTATTTCATAACCTACACTACCTGAAACCGTAAAACAGATTAGGGTTAGGTTTTCTTACGTAAGAACGGAACTAGAATCGCTGAACTAGCGATACGATAGAGGTGATTTGATACGTAGAACGACAAGAGGAATCCCTGTAGCAACACCCTAACTTCCCTCACCTTTTCCCTCTCTTTCCTTCTCTTTCTTTTCTCTCCTCTCTCCTAGGTTTAGGAAATTCGTATGACATGGGAGAGTGAGGGTTTAAGGTCCTTATATAGGCTTAAAACTGATGAAAATGGCCCCAGGGCTAAGGTATACTTACGTTATAGCCAAAGGGAGTCTATTTCAGCTCAACGGAGCACTTCCGGAGCCTCTCCTTGAGCCAAAGGTCAGACTTAAGCTCCCTGACCATGGATCTAGGTTGAGCTAAGTTTTCAATCTGATCGAATTTACAGATCGCCCGTGGCGGACCAGTTTCAGTTCAACGGTCACCGAAACTTGATCAGGGTTACAAGTACACTGACCTGTGTATGAAAATTTCCCTGATTCGAGGGTGTATTTGGGTCAGATTCTGACGGTCTGAATCCTTATAGTCGGCCCACAAGCGACAAGTCTCAGATGACTTAAATTTAGTTTTTTATTTTTAAAATATCCACGTTTCTCACACACTTCACTCCGAGCTCAAACGAATAGCCCCGGGACACTATCTGTATTTGATTTCCTAGATGGTTGTCAAGCCCAGCAAGGCAGTCTTAATTATATAATTTCGTAGTAATCGGACTTTCGACGTGTGGTCCAGATCCGATACGGAGTTTTAATGTGCTCCCAAGGGCAACTGGGTAATAAGATTGATCCTAGATTTTAGGGTAACCTAGCATCAATGATTTGCAAGTTTTGGGTCTTACAGATTGTATTTAAAGTAATTAGTGCCAATTTCACAGGTACTATAGTTTACCACTTAGGTAATTCTCGTTTAATTTATAAAGGATTTGAGGTTTGAGAAGTTAATAAGGGGATAGGATCAACCCCTTGCCTAAGGATATCTAACTCCAGGTTGGCAAAAATCTGGGCCGTTACACTATCATACTATGATACAATTTAAGATCCACACTCTTACCTATACAGTTAGAGTTTTAAAGTAGTACTCATTGGAGTATCAAAATTTTTCTCACTCTCGAATCCTAACTTTTTAACTAAGTTCAGAGCATATTTAGTTTGAGAGATAAAGAAACCATCAGATAACTGTTTTACTTACAACCCTAGGAAATAATTCAATTCTCCAATCATGCTCATTTCGAACTTAGACTTCATAAGATCTATAAACTCAACAGTCATGTTAGCATAGGTAGATCCATAGATAATATCATTAACATAAATTTGCAATATTAAAATGTGATCATTATGTTTCTTTACAAACAATGTCTTATAAACATTTACCATTATAAAGTTATGACTAGTAAAAACTTAGTCAACTTTTCGTAACATGCCCTAGGAGCTTGTTTCAAACTGTAGAGTGTCTTTTTCATACGGTGGACATGATTAGCATTCTTAGGGTCTTCAAAACCAGTTGGTTGTTCAACATATACTTCTTCATGCAAATCGCCATTTAAAAATGCACTCTTTACATCCATTTGGTATATTTTGAACTTTCTAAAACATGTAATGGATATAAGTAGTCTAATTGATTCAAGACGAGATACTAGGGCAAAGGTTCATCATAATCAATGCCTTCAATTTGAGTGTACCCTTGTACAACCAACCTTGCCTTGTTTCTAATAATATTACCAAATTCATCAGACTTATTTTTGAAAATCCATTTTGTTCCGATAATATGTTTATCTTTCGGTCTAGGAAGTAAGTACTAAACATCATTTCTAACAAATTGAATGAGCTCTTCTTACATCGCAATTATCCAGTTATCGTCTGTAAGAGCTTCTTTTACGTTAGCCAATTCTATCTGAGATGTAAAGCACATGTAATTACACATATCTTTAAGTTGTTTATGAGTGCGCACACCAGTGAGAGGGTTTTCAAGAATCTGATTAGTTGGATGGTCTTTGACAGTCCTCAGTTCAGAATTATTTTGACTTGATGAAGTATCTAGTTTATCAATTAAAAGAACTTCATCATTTTCTGAACTTGAGACAAGTGTAGTTAAGTGATCGTCAATAACCACATTAATGGACTCTTGGATTACACCGGTCATCTTATTAAGGACCCGATACGCTCGACTATTCAGAGCACACCTTAAAAATATCCCTTCATCACTTTTGGTGTCAAACTTACCCAGATTTTCTCGGTCACATAAAATATAGCACTTGTTGCCAAAAACATGAAAGTATTTGACAGTAGGCTTCTTATCAAACCACATTTCATAAGCCATTTTACCATTTAATTTTCCAGTATAAATGTAATTAATTATATAACAAGCAGTATTTATAGCTTTGGCCCGAAGATTTTTAAGGAGATTCATACTATTTAGCATTACATTTGTCATTTCTTGAAGCACTCTAATTTTTCTTTCTACTATACCATTTCGTTGTTGTGTTTTGAGTGCTGAGAATTCATGTGATATTCCCTGATCACTGTAAAATTTCTCAAAACTGTTATTCTCAAATTCAGATCCATGATCGCTACGGATCTTACAAACTTGAGTTCCGTTTTTTATTTGGATACATTTAAGTACTCTTTTTATTTCATCAAGAGTTTCCGATTTGTCTCTTAAGAAGACTACCCAAGTGAACCTGGTAAAGTCATCAACAATTACCAGTATGTACTTCTTGCCACCTTGACTCTCTGCTTTGGTTGGTCCAATAAGATCCACGTGGAGAAGTTCGAGAGGTTTAGATGTGGCATTAAAGTTCACCTTTTTATGAGTATTCCTAGTTTGTTTCCCAATCTGGCATTCGCCACATATCTTATCTATTTTTTATATTTTGGGTAGGCCTCTTACCAACTCTCTTTTACTCAATCTATACAAGTTGTGGTAATTTACATGTCCAAGGCATTTATACCATAACTCAGTCTCATCGGTATGGACCATGTAGCACGATAAATTAGATGAGCTTGAATCACTTAATAAGTTGTGTTTTAACACTTCTACATATAAAACATTCTCAAATAGAGGGAGGTTAAAGAGTTGAATCATACCTTGACTAATAATTTTGCAATTACTACGATCACAGAATGTGACTGAACCATAAGTCATATCTTTAAGATTGGTGAACAAACCCTTGTCACCTGTCATATATCTGGAGAAACCACTATCTAGGTACCACTTTGAATGGCTAGAAGCTTTGAAAGCGGTATGGGCAACCAAGCAAGTAACCTTAGGAACCCATTTCATTACAGTCTTGGGTTTATGAGTATAGTTGGTCTTCTTATGTTTGTAGTTGTTATAAGACTGACCCACTGAGTTAGATTTTAAGAGCCTCTTAAGTAAGTCAACAATTTTCCCAGCTAAATGATCATGATTATGATTTTTATAGTTGATATGATTACTTTTAGGTTTTAAGGTTTGAAAAGTCTTAGCAGTTTTATAATAGTTTTGATTCAGACTTTTTCCTTTTGAGTTTGAAGACTCCCCTTTCATAAATTTAGGTAGAGTATTCTTATGTTTGGGAGGAATACTTTTATCGTAGCCCAATCCAAATCAATCACCACATTTTCTAGATCCAGATAAGAGTTTTTCTAACTTAGGATCACCTTAGGCATTCCTCCAAGTGTCTTTTAAACTCAAAAGTGAAGAGACTTCTAGTTTTAGCTTTTCATTTTCAGATTTTAAGTTTTCAACTTGAGAGGTTTTGAAATCTAAGTCGCACTTAGTTTTTTCAAAACAAGTTGAAATGTGAGATTTTTCTAAAATAATATTATCAATTTTTTTTTTAAGTTTTAAAAACTTTTCTTTTTGAAGTTTTAGTTTTCCAACAATTTTGCAACTTTCGTTGTATAGGGCATTACAAGCATCTTGAAGGTCTTCTTCATTTTCATGATGACTATTCAAATTTTCTTCACTAGTTGAATCATCATTATCTGAAAAAGTGAACTTGGCTAGAGTCATAAGGCTTTAACTTTATTACCCAACTCAGTTTCAGAATCTTCTGACTTAGAAGAGGCTTCAGAGCGGGAAGATTCATCCCAAGTAGCCAACATACCTTTCTTTTTCGATTTGTCCTTTTTAGGACACTTGTTCGCTAGATGCCCATATTCATGGTAGTTGTAACATTGACTGTCTTTTAAAGATTTTCAAGTTTTAGATCTAAATCTTTTCTTTTCATTGGGTTTTTACAAATCAATCCTCTTTTTACTTTTGAAAATCTTATAAAACTTTTTAGCTAAAAGGGCCATATCATCTTCAGAATTTTCTAAATCAGAATTATTATTTTCTTTTGAAATAAGTTTAGAAGATTTAAGGGCAATGGATTTACCTTTATGAGCTTTAATGTTTAACTCATAGGTCTATAATGAGCCAACTAATTCTTCTATCCTCATATTATCCGTATCACAAAATTCCTGGATCGCAGTCACCTTTGAATTGAACCGTTCGGACAGTGAGTGTAATATCTTTGCACAGACTTTACTTTCTGGGATTCTATCACCGAGACCCCACATAAAGTTGACAATGTCATTTAATCTTGTATAGAAGTCCATGAAAGTTTCACTTTCTTTCTTACATATTTCCTCAAATTTGGTTGTGAGGATTTGGACTTTAGATTTCTTGACAATTGTTGTTCCCTCGTGTGTCATTTCTAAAATATCTCAAGCTTGCTTTGCAGTATCTCAGGATATAATTCTTTTGAATTCATCTAGTGATAGTGCGCTAGTAATTGCATTTAGATCCTTTGCATTGGCCCTACTCTCATTTTTCTAAAGAGTGGTCCAAGAAAAATAGGTGTGACTTTCATAGTTTTGGATCTGTCGGTACCAGTTACTTCAGTGGTAGGAGGGGTCCAATTATTTACTATGACTTACCATATGCTCTCATCCATGGATTTTAAGAAAATCCTCATTCTGGCTTTCCAATAAGCATAATTGGAGCCATCAAATGGTGGAGGCCTAGTGACCGAAAGGCTATCAAAATTTAACATCTTAAAAATCTCAGATCGATTAGCTCAGAAAATTAATCTAAAAATAATAATAATTAAAGCGAGCTATTGGGCTTTGATACCACTTGAAAAGGGTAAGCTAAGAGTCCTAGAGGAGGGGGGGTATGAATAGGACTATGCCAAATTAAAATTTTAATGTGGAAATAAATAAAAGTAAATACAGATAGCACTTAAACAATCCCACAATCAATAAATGTAAAATAACCTCAAATGTACAAGTATTGAGAGGTTGATATAGATTTTGTTCTAAGGACAATATTACACCAAAAACTAATGGTTTATGGTAGGACAACCTGATTCCTAGAACGGTCTGTGTATCAAAAACTCAAACTGATACAGAGGAATAAAGAAAAGAATAGTAAAGAAAATAACTAGGCTATTACAACATTCCCACACTTGCATAAAAAGAATTACAACATTCTCCACAATTGTATAAAGGGAAATTATAACATCCACACAATAAAATAATTAATCAATCACCACAAGACCAGAAATTATAGTGGTTCACTTGTGTGTACACCAACTGTTTAAAAAAATAGCCACACAACTACTCCACTTTTAATATCCTCACACAGTAGATATTAGCTTTCATTATATGATAGGTTTTGCAAGGTTCACCTAAAACCCTCACAATTGTGTCTTTCAAGTGGGCTTATACAATTTAAAAACCCCACACTTTGAGTTTTTTGGATCACCTCAGACAAACCAAAAGAAAGAGATTTTTCTGGCACAATCTCAAAGAAACCAAAAGAATGAATTTACAGAAACAATAAAATACTTATTTGGATATTCTCCTTTGTTGCAGCCCGGAAGAACCAATTCGGAGTAGAAGTTCAAGTAGATGTTCAATGTTCACACTCACTTATGAAATGGTTCTAAGTTCTAAATTAATTTTAGATTAAATCACCTTAGGCTAGCTTGATTTGATTTTGATTCCAAGAAATGGGAAAACTTCATTCCCTTTTTGAAATAAGATTGGAATGTAAAAACTCAAAATCAAATGCAAACAAAGTTAATTAAAGAGAATATAAAATGATCACCAAATAGCTTAAGAATATCACTCACTTATCTCTCAGTGTGGTGTCTTGATTTTGTTTGAATTGGATATCGAACTCTAAAAATCGTGCTCTATTTATAACTGCAGAAATCATTCCTTCGACTAGCTCAGAGGACAGCTCAATTGGTCAAAGGACCAATAACCTTTTAAAAATTTGGGCGCGATAAGATCAGGCCATTCCACAACTAGTCGAAGGACCTGCTCGACCGGTCGAGTGGACTCCATGATTGGTCGAGTCCTATCCACAACTGGTCGTGTGAGACTCATTTTAGTCACTGGAGTTTGAGTCAAGACTGGAGGACTGGTTGAGCATTGTTCACTCGACTGGTCAAGCAGTCTTCAGGACTGGTCGAGGCAATAACAAAAAAATTCTAAAAATTAGTAACAAACTTAGGACTGGTCGAGGATTTTGAAAAGGCTGAGCTATATGTCCTAGAGAGGGGGGGGGGTGAATAGGACTATGCTAAATTTAAATGATAACAGCAGAATTTAATCAATTAAAGGAAAGATAGCACTATAAACAATCCACAATACGGAAATGTAAAGCAACCTCAAAATTTTAGTATTGAGAGGTTGATACAAATGTTGTTCTAAGGACAACCTCACACCATAAAAACCAAGGGTTTATGGCAGGACAACCTTAGTAGAACGGTATGTGTATCAAAAACTCAAACTGAAGAGGAATAAAAAGGAAATAGCTAGAAAGGAAATATTACCTATTACAACATTCCCCACAATGCTTGAAATGTAAAAGCTTACAACATTCACATCCACAAATACATCCCATAATATTGAATGATAAAAGATATAGAAAATAAATCACACATCCACAAAACACAGAATTATAGTGGTTCGCCTGTGTGTACACCAACTGTTAAACAACAGCTACACAACTACTCCACTCCTAATATCCTCACACAGTGGATATTAGCGTTCACTATGAAAATAGGTTTTTCCAGCTTCACTTAAAACCCTCTCAATTGTGTCTTTCAAGTGCGCACAATTCAAAAACCCCCACACTCTGAGTTTTCTGGATCTCCTCAAATAACTAAAAGAATGACATTTTTCTAGCTAAATCTCAATAGAAACCAAAACAAAAGAAATTACAATAATGTAAAATACTTGGATTTCTCCTTTTGTTGCAGCTCGGAAGAACCAAATTGGAGTAGAAGTTTGAATATAGAAATTCAATGTCCAAACTCACTTATGAAATGGTTCTAGATTCTAAATTGATTTTAAATTAAATCAAGTTGGGCTAGCTCTGTTTGATTTTGATTCCAAGAAGTGGGAATACAACAATCCCTCTTTCAAATCAGATTGGAATGCAGAGTACAAAATCAAATATAAAAAGCTAATAAAAGAGAATATTAAATATGTACAATATAGCTTAAGAAGTTTACAAACTTATCTCTCAAAGTGATGTCTTGATTATACTTGAATTGGATATCAAACTCTGAAATTGGTGCTCTATTTATAGGTGAAGAAATCGCGTTCACGATTGGTCCTGTGGACACTACAATTGGTCGTAGCACCAACTGATATTTAAAATTTTGAGTGCGATCGGATAAAGCCGTTTCACGACTGGTTGTAGTCCGTCCATGACCGGTCGAGGGGCCTCCACGACTGGTCATGACCTGTCTATAACTGGTCGTGAGGAGCCAGATTTAGTTGCTGGAATTTGAGTCGTAGCTGCAAGACTAGTCGAGAACGAGTCATGCACTATTCACACGACTGGTCGAGCAGTCTCCAAGACTGGTCGTGGCTTAACCAAAAAATTCTGAAAATTTGTAACAACCTTAGGACTGGTCGTGAAATTTCTTAGACTGGTTGAACCAGTGATAGGATTAGTCAAACAGAGTCCAGGATTACTCGAAGAACAGACCAAACACTTATAAAGTAATTCAATTTAGATTATGTATTCAAAATGACCTACCCTAAGGTCAATCTAAGGTCTTTCATACCTTAAACAAGAAGTATGAACATTGAACCTTCTTTTCTTCAGATGATAGATGATCTTTGAAGTTCATAAAGCTTGAGATCTCGACACATGATGAAGCTTGAACTGGAGATCTTTTGAAGCTTGAATTTGTAGTACTTGAGTTGTACTTCACTTGAGTCTTGAGCATGAACAGTTGACTTGTCTTTCGAGGTCACTTTAAAACATTGAACTTTGAAGTTTAAATGAGTGAACAATGTACTTAATCTTTCATTTCTTAAAGTAGATCTTTGTTCTTGACTTGAAGCATTGTCCTTGTACATGTGATGCATTATCTAAAACAATATATATCAATGTGCTACACACGACACAAATTGTGGTTTTGGCACTACAAAATTTGACAATCAAAGGAACAAGAAACCATAGCACTTACAATCTCCCCTTTTGTCAAATTTGTGACAAAACACATCATTAAAAATAAGAGAAGCATTCATGCTCAACAAAGAATCATGCACCATATATACACAAGAGAGTATAATGCACTAATTACAATAACCAGAACATATCATCGTGAAATAGTCAAAACACACCATAATGGACCCCATGATGCATGTGTATTATCCACCATCCACATGGGACGTGTGGACCCACTTGATGTATTTATTATCCACACACATGGACCCTACTATGATGTATATATCCAAAGCACACCATCCACCCTATTTCCCAGCTCATTTTAGCCGTTGAGCCAAAAAAACGAAGCCAATCCAAATCTATGGTAGGCCACACCATCAAAAAGACTGTTTTAATAGTGATAAACTGTTAGGTCCCGCTATGATGTTTCTGTACATCAAAACATATTGAATATTGGGCTTATTGGACCCGTCACGAGCCACAGAATTTGACAAATGGAGTGGATCATCCTAATGTGGGCCTCACCAATGAAAATCCTTATAAAAAAAATATGCAACAACAGCTCTAGACGTTGTTGCTGCCAGCGTCCAGAGGACACTCAGCAAGTAGCATCCTGCTGATTGAAATTGCTGGCAGGGAAGGTGGGCCCCACCACAAGCCCCACCATGATGCATGTCGACCATTTACACCATGCATTTGATGGGTCCCCTCTAGATATAGAGCTACCCCGAAAATCAGTCGTACACAGAACTCAGGTGGCCCACACCATCTTAATCATGTGAAGACATGCTTAGTCATATAAAAGCACTTGCTGGGGTCCATTGAGATTTGGATGCATCTGAAGCTTGGTTTGATCCCTTAACCAAGTGGGCCACACATAATGGATGGGCCGGATTCGTGAACCACGCCTCGGTGGCCCAACAAATGATTATGAATGTTTTAATGGAGAGTAAACCTCTCAACTGTTGCTCATAGTGTGGCCACACAAGCCATAGATTGACTTGATTTTAAGTCCCAGGCCCCACCATGATGTGTGTATTATACCCACACTGTTCATTCATTTTCTTCGGGTAGTGGGCCCCATTGTCTTGAGAGGTCCACCCTACGTATGTGCCCCAATCATGGGCTGCCTTAGGCAAGCCCACCATGATATATGTATTGTATGCAAGCTATCCATCCTTTTCTCTAGGCCATGGGCTGTCTCATGAAGCTCACCATGATGAATGGGTTATATACACACCTTTTGCCCATTTTTCTTCGAGCCATGGGCTGCCCCATGAGGCCCACTTTGATGTATGTGTTACACACACTATCCACCCATTTTTCCTAGGCCATGGGCTATTTTATGAGGCCCATGAGTGAGGCCCATTGTGATGTATTTGCGGCCCGTGTATGGGGCCCATTGTGATGCACATGTGGCACGTATATGGGACCCATTATGATGTATTTGCGACCTGTGTATGAGGCCCATTGTGATGCACATGCGGCACGTATATGAGGCCCATTGTGATGTATTTGCAGCCCGTGTATGAGACCCATTGTGATGTATATGCGGCCCGTGTATGAGGCCCAATGTGATGTATGTGAGGCCCATTGTATGTGGGAGTCCCAATTGTGATATGTGAGGCCCACCTTGATGTGTGTATTGTATGTGCACTATCCATCTGTCCTTCTAGAAATTCTAAGGGTTGAGGACCCTGTTATGATTCCAATTCCAATCCCAAACAGACCACACCATAGGACAATACTGGTTAAATGTCCACTATTGCAAACTTCCCTAGGGCCCATCGATTAGCCCATTTCCAGCCTTAACCTAGTAGGCTAACCCAAACTATTAGGCCCCCACTTATGCTAGTAATACCTAGTGGGCTAACCCAATGTAACGCCCTGAAAATTGGGGGTTGAGCGAGGCTCAGCTCCCAGTTCCAACGCATCACTTATGCACATAGATAATGATGTTTATGATGAGAGCATTGAAACATGAATGAGATTATACCAAAACAGTATATCATACTCCAGAGACAGTTAAATTTGCAAGCGGAAGACTATGATAAATATATAAAATATATAAACTGTGGTGAGTCTCCAGAGTGTGATAATGTTACCAGGTTAAATAATTACAAGTACAACTCCAAAATGTACCAAAATGTGTAAGGTCATCAAGTCGACATCCCTATAACCCCGTCAATCAAGACACAGCTCACATGAAGCCGCCAGAAAACAGCCAATACGAGCAAGCATCATAGTCAATGCAAAGGTCCGGCTCTACCTCACAAGCATCGCCATCACCTGCAACTAAGATAATCTGGTTGGTGTTGCAAGCATCGTCTTGTAACGTAGAAGTGATCAACTCAGTGGAACAATAAAGCATAGGTTAACATATTATCAATTCAGTCAAGCAGTAATGATAAAGCAGTACAATCAAACACTCCTAACTACTCTTATTAATGCAAGTATGAATGCAGTCATGATATATGCCCTCACCGACATACTCCCTCATGCGACACCATCTTACGTTCACGGCATGCTTTCATTCCTCAGTGCTCCACATCTTCCAGGCACAGGCAGTGCGATGATGAGCATGATTACTGAGTTGTTATTAGTCCATTTCAAACAGCAGGATTGGAAAACTAAGGTACCTCCCTTGTATAATTCCCAAACATGATCCATTCTAGGGTCGTCAAACCTAGATAATCTCATAGGATAGTGTGGTTCTAGGGCGCTGCAAAGGCTGCCAGGGCTGTTACATACAATCGTTACACCACTCCCCCATCACTTTTTTAACGGTTCATCACTAAATTGATACAAGCCTAGTTCATACTCTATTCACCGCGGCAAAACTCGTTGCCTCACCGCAAATTCAGAGTATGCTCGAGGTCACTATAAAGGGCTCGTCACCAATCAGTATAGGCTGACAGCTCGAATACAGTGTCTCATACCACCATAATCAGCTCATGAGTTTGATTGCTCAATGGATGCTACGGGGAGGCACGTGGCCCCAGCGTAGGCCGACAGCTCGACCACGGTGTCCCATACCACCATGCCCGGCTCATGAGTCTTAGCAGATCGAGGTACCATGGTTAACGGGATTTCACTGGTAAGTTTGGTACCCTAGGTTCAAGCAGTAGCGTCCAAACATGGTGAACATACATTAGACATATCGGGTTACTTGACGAGCCTGACTAGCTCGAGCACACAATCAACTGAATGACATGAAGTGCATAAGCACTTCGCGTGGCCTAACCACTGTCGCCAACGGAAGTACGACTCGGGTTCGTCAAACACATCCTACGTGGCGAAATGAATCTTAACCACGAACTCAAGTCTGGTACCAATTGTCTGGACTATAATCATAGTCCTAATCACAATCAATCCTCATTCAGAGCATGTGGAGTAAAGCATAATAAACAAATTCAAGCATGTTAACAAACATGTCATAAAGCATGTTACAAAGCACAATGTAAACAAGGAATACAAACACATATATTTCATAGTAAGCGATTAAATTGAACAACCATCATGGAGGAAATCATATACGTTTCTAAGGTAGTTGAGAATCCTATCTCAACACCACTATTAAATTTAGTTCGTCACACAATTTCTCACACAAGCATTTTATCAAACATTTAAACTACACCACTCGAACATACATGACGTATGTTGATTTCAACATAGAATAGGACAAATCCTTATAGCAAGGAGTTGTCCCATACACATCAATCATGTTCTTACATTCAATACAAATCATAAATCTATATTTATTTAGTCATTTCAACAAACACTTAGACTACACACATTAGCCTACATAAGCTATGCTGGCCAAAAAGTGTATTAGGGCGAATCCTTTCGCCAAACAGGTCATACATCCATAACTAGCATATATACATGACAATTACTCATGGCAATCATATCAGTGGACTTTATACAGATACGGTATTTTCTACAAATACCTAGAATACACAAAATTTCATATTCTTCGTATTTAACCGAAATGGAAAACAGATAGTACTTTGTACATGTGCAATTGCATGCAGATCATGAATTTATCATTATCTGACATTGAAAGCATTGAAAACCATAACCTAAACATCTAAAGTCTGCACCTTTTGTCAGTAAGCTTGAACCGAAACTAGTTTGAACCTAATACCTTTGTCTACGGCGATTTGGTAACCTACAATAGGGAATAAGTTAGCTATTCCACAAGACACACTGCCTATAACTCTAAAACAGGTTAAGGTTAGGTTTTCTTACCTAAGAACAGAGCCCAAATTGCTGGAAAAGTGATTAGAATGAGGTGGTTAAACATGTATAGCAGCAGGGAAGCATGGCAAGGAGATGCTCCCACTTCTCTCACACTTTCTCTCTCTTTTCTCTCTTTCTCTCCTAGGGTTTTCTCAAATTCGTATGGGCTGGAAATGAGAGAGTTTAAGGTCCTTATATAGGCCCAAAACTCACTAAACTAGACTCCAGGTCAAGGTATACTTAGGTTATAGCCAAAGTGAGGTTGTTCCGTCTCAACGGAGCACTTCTGGCAGCCCCCCTTGAGCGAAAGGTCAGACTTAAGCTCACAGACTATGGATCTAGATCGAGTTAAGTTTTCATTCCAATTGGGATTCCAGATCGCAAATGGCAGACCAGTTTCAATTCAACAGTCAGTGGATCTTGATCGGAGATTTCGAGTACATAGATATGTTTGGGGGAAATATCCCTGATTCGAGGGTGTAATTTGGCCTGATTCTGACGGTCTGGTTGCTTAATACTGACCCGCAAGCAAAACATCTCAGATTTATTTATTTTTAATTTAATTTAAAATTATTTTCACATTTCTCACACTCCCCGCTCGAGCTCAAGCGAATAACGCTGGGACACTATCTGGATTTGATTTCTGAGATGGTTGTCAAGCCGAGAAAGGCGGTCCTAATTCCTTAACTTCGTGTTAATCGGACTTCCGACGTGCAGTTCAGATCTGATACGGAGTTTTGAGATGCTCCCGAGAGCAGCCGGGTAATGAGATTGATCCTAGATTTTAGGGTAATGTAGCGTTAATGATTCTACAAGTTTTGGGTCTTGCAGATCGTATTTAAAGTGATTGGTGCTAATTTCACAGGTACTCTAGTTTAACACTAGCTAATTCTCGTCTAATTTCTAAAGGATTTAGTCCTGAGTAATTTCTGTCTGAGGTGGTACCTGGGCCTTTGTAGTTTGTATATAAAGTGATCCAAGTTATAATACTTAGCTAGTTTAAGATAGTGTCTAGGGTGAAAGTACTTAGAAAAATTGAAAGAACAAGGTGGTGAAGGGTGGGATTTGTGAAGGAAATGGGTTCAAAAGCAGTTTTAGACTTTGGGATTGAGTTCTGACAAGTTAATAAGGTGTTAGGATCGACCCATTGCCTAAGAACGTCTAATTCCAGGTTGGCAAAAATCCAAGATGTTACACCTAAACCGTTGGGCCCCCACCTATGTTAGTGATACCAATTGGGCTAACCCAAACCGTTGGGCCCCCATTAATAATGGTGTTCTCCACCATGCCTTGTAGGATTTACCAAACCCAGGAGCCCACATTATGTTCATACCGGGCCTTCCATAGAAAGGTGATCCACCTAGATGCATGTTTTGCCCAAGTTTAGTGACCATACCTAAGGCCCACTTAGGTGTTGAGCGGGCTACCCAATCTGCTTGGAAGGACACATAGTCCTAGGTGTAGGAACTCCACCAAAACCCACTTTGTGTACATATCGACTTCCCATAGAAAAGCCTATTTTATTACATGATATAGAGATTTAGGATGCACAATTGTTCATCATGTTAGCTCACCTTGTAAACTCACCTTGTCATATACCCACTTGACTCGCCACAAGAGGTGTATCCTACCCTTGTACCCCATTTGTTAGGACCTCGTGACATGTACATATCATCCGCACCATTCATCTCTTTGTTGAGACAAGTGTGAAGCCCATCCTTGACATTAGTGTTTCATCTAGGCCATTCATTGCTTAGTACATCATCACCCCTTGCCGTAGATAGAAGAATATGTAGTATCAGGTTTGGTATATCTACTATGTAGAGCCTATCTCGATATATGGGCAAGATTCACCGTCCTTCGAGTGGACTCCATCTTGGAATATATGATATATCAGTACCTTGGAAGGCTAATGTTAGTATAACATGGGACATGCCGCATGGACTCCTATAGTTTTAGAAGAAGCATGTTGTTTAGTTTATACTCTTGGTATGTGACATGCCGGTAAAGGTCGATTGTGGATTATTATTATCTACCTTATCAAACAATCATGCCTAGGTACTTTATTACACCATGACACATGCCCGTAAGCATCATATGTATACTTGTTATGAGGAGTGACTGATCATAGCTTGGGCCATTAGGCTGGTTTATTATGGGACTCCTTCTAAGACGGAGTGGCCCCACATGAGCGCGCAGTATGTGCAGGTTTGATGCATGACTAGATAGTATGAGTCATGCATCTTGCATTTGTGTGGCATGATCACTGTATGCACTAGCGACATCAGGGCCATGGCCTCCACAGGTATATCGTGGATGGCCAGTTGGGACACCAGAAATGTTTGGTTCTAACATATGGGCATCTAATATGTCCGTGGGTGAAAGTCCCTAAACCGCTTGGTACTAGGGATGCTCCAACATCTACACCAGGTGGATACACGAGCGCACGAGTGTCGAATACCAGTAAGCCACGTCTCCCACTATGTCGTGGTCAGTTGTAAAAGGGGTGTGGCCTTATCCGCTCGAGTGAGGAGGTTGTAAGCTAGACTGAGTTTGACCAGCTCGTAAATGGGTCCACTATCGACGAGTCAGGTAGGTATTGGCAGACTACTGGTCAGGTGACTAGTAAGATCTTTTCCACTCAGTTATGAGGCTAGGGAGGTGGTAGCCAGTGTGAAGTGTACTAAACCCCAGTGATGATCCCAGAGATGTGCCGTACTATTACATGGACTTGCTGAGCAGGGTTTCATACTCAACACTTAACTCATTCATTCATTCAATATCCACTTGGGCTGGTGGTGCACAACCAAATCATCATGTGTACCTTCGCAATGGCTAGGATTTCTGTTGGGCGCACGACCAACTTGAGATCAGGAGTTTACCACATTGAGTCTAGCTATCCAAATTTAGGTATGGGATAGGTTTGGATAGAAGTCCCTTGTGATGAACCCCACAGCTTGCGATACCACGTACTATCATACTGATTACACACTTCAGCTTGGTCATTTTTTTTGTACTACATATTGTATTGCATTCTCAGCACATCGTATTTGGTTTACTATGCTTCTGTATTGCCTAGCCTAAATACAGTTGATGTTATTACGGACTCACCAGGATCTGCATATTGCATTACATCCATGGCATATGACATTTGGGTTGCTATGTTTCTGCATTTATATGGCCTAGATGAGGCTGATGGTAATTGTGGTTCGTCAGGACTTGTATATTGCGTTACATCCTCAACATCTGATATTTGACTCTCTATAACTCCGCATTTGCATAGGTGATCTGTACTGCATACTCTGATATTGTATGACTTATGGATTTGCTAGTATTTTCGCTTACTCCAATATTTGTGTGCTTAGCACTTATCTTACGCACACACTTACACTACCCTCTAAGCTTTTTATAAGCTTATGCATGACCGTTGTGTGCAGGTGACACTAGGTCGCAACAGCGTTAAGGCAGGAACTTGTGGCAGATCACTTTAGAGATTTTGTTATTTATGTATTTTCCTTTTAACATTGTGCTCGAATGTTTACATTAATGGTTATGTGGTATTGATGTTGTCGTTTGTGACTTAGTTATGCTTGTGGTTATGCTCCTTTATAAAAAAAATCACACTAAAAATCTTCCTTGTAGGATCCTAGGATCGGAATCTGGCGTATGGGCGCTGGAAGCTGAGAATGGGGTACTACGGAGGCTATTGGTGCCGGATTCACCGATCGAGAATTTTGTGAACCTGATTCCCGAGTTTGGGGCGTGAAAGGCTTGCCTTGCCACTTCAGTTGTCTGGCGTCCACAACGCTTTCCATGTTTCTATGTTGTGGAAGTGTGGGTCATACATCATTCCCTTGATAGATTGGTAGCCTTTAGAGGTCCGTGAGGATACTTCTTACATTGAGCAACCAGTTCGTATCCTTGATCAAAAGGAGTAGGTCCTCCAGACCAAGGTCATTCCCTTGGTGAAGGTTCAGTGGGGTCATTATAGTGTAAATGAGGCATCTTAGGAGCGAGAGGCAGAGATTCGTGAGCACTATCCCCTTCTCTTCAATGCTTGATTGTATTTTATATTCTGTCTCTAATTACATATATATAGTGATATGATTTCTCTTCTTTTATGAGTTCTGTCTAGTTGAATGATTGTGTAAATTTTGAGGATGAAATTTTTATTAGGAGGGGAGAGTTATAAGGCCTGTATCCTTTACCATACTATTCCACCAACTCCCGCGACCCTCTTCATCGAATTCCGGTGACCCACGACCTGTAGACAACAAATGCGCACGACCTTAATACGCACCCCGAAGACCTGAGTCGACTCAACCTGAAAGTCATACCCCTGCGACCACACCGTCCCTGCAATTCTGACGCTGCGTCTTGCCCACCAATACGATACCTAGGCTAGGAGTTTTGGGCCCATAAATAATTTGAGTAAAGACCACACACAACGTATCCCAGAAGATTCCAAGTTAGGACAGAGGAATCTCTAGCCAGCCCATCTCTCTCTTACCAACAAGGCATGGCAACCCATACCTCTCTCATCTAAAAGTAACAACAATACCTTCCATCACATCCCTTGTTACACACCCATCCCTCTCTCCTTACATCTCCCATCTTTTACTCATTTCATCTCATCTCCCTCCATATTCCCTAGCAACCAAGAGAAGAAAAATCCTAAAGAGAGAAAAAGAAGCCAAGTGCTAGACCTATTTTCCTACCCCAAATCTCACCATCCAACCATCCAAACTTCATCATCTACCATTGAAAGGTGAGCTTAAGACCTAAGGATTCCAATGAGCTAAGAAGAAGAGCTATAGGTGGGTGTTTATAAGGTTAGATCTTTGTTTGTAATTCATGGGACAAGTGGGGCATACCGGTTAATGGTAGGGATCCCATTTTGGACCCAAGGTGTGGCTAATGGCCCACCATGATATCCACGTGTAATCCATGATGGGGCCATTCTCCATGGACCCCACTATGATGTTTTATTTGATGTCCATCTTGCGAGAGGTCATCTAGACCTTGAGTTTGTGGTGGGGATGGTATCCCCACCTTGATTTCCTTATTTGAGGGCCCACATGTTTTGGGACCCATCTTAATGTATGTGTTATAGCTTAAAGGGAGCTCATAGTGGCGGAGCTCTCTTCCACCACACGTCTCTCTCTTTATCTCTCCCTTTACCTATTGATGGCCCACCCATGATGAGCATGAATTTTATCCACACTGTCCATTCAATGGACTAACCTGTTGTCCACAGATGGAGCTGCATCACTGCTCGATTTGTGGCATGTGTGACCGGTCGGTCATACAAGCCCAAATGAAGGGAAAAACTCAAATATCAGCTGGATCCCCAGCTACGTGGCCTCATGTGTGGACCCCACTTTAATGTATGTAGGTTATCCAACCGTCCAGTTAGCACGACCCACCTTATTGCCATTCTTGGGACCTTTAACAGGGTAGCCCACCTGCATGGACTCCACCTTGATGTATGCTCTATATCCACACCGTCCATATGGTGAAACCACTTCAGACATGGGCCCAAATTAGTCCAGGCCTAAAGGTCAGGGATGTCCAGTAGCAGGAGTTGCCAGACCGTCCAGCAGCCCACTTACTAGGTAGAGTTTGGGCTCGGTCCACTTTCCAAGTGGCCCACATCCAGTGGGATCCACCATATATGTGTTTCAGTCTAGGCCATCCACTGGATGGACGCCCAGCTAAGCTAGGACGCTATTGGACTGACCGTCCAGTAGCTGGCCATCATGATGCATGTGTTATATACACACGCCGTCCATCTGGTGGGGCCCATCTGTAATGTGTAGGACCACTATCAGGTGTATGCACTTATCCAGGCCATCTATTCGCTGGACGTCCAGCAGGCCCCCAGGCTGGTGGGCTGGACGTCTAGCAATCATCCCACCTTTATTATGTATGTTATATCCATGCTGTCCAGCATGTCTGGGGCCCATTAATGCCTGGTGGGGCCCCTTACGCCATGATGTATGTCCTACACACTCTGCACATTCATTTTAGGGTTGTGGGCCCCATTGGCTTAAGAGGCCCTCCTCGATTTATAGGTTATGCTCCCAACCATGGGCTGCTTTGTGAGGCCCAGTATGATGTATGTGTTATATACATAGTATTCTCTCATTTTTTTAGGGCAGTGGGCTGCCTTGTGAGGCCCACCATGTGTGAGTGATGTTAGCATGTTGTCCATCTGCTTTTTAGATATTTGAAGGGCCGAGGGCCCCGTTGTGATTCAGATTCTTATTCCAAGAGACCCACCCTAGGAGGCAATGATGAATAATGTCCACCGTTGTAAACCTCCCTAGGGCCCATTGTTAAGCCCACCTTCCATCTCCCCTTATTGGGCTAACCTAAACCGTTGGACCCCCATTGATGTTAGTGATACCTATTGGGCTAACCCAAACTATTGGACCCCCATTAATGATGGTGCTTTCCACCATACCTTGTAAGAATTATCCAAATCTTGGAGCCCACCATGTGTAGGGATTGGGCCCCTTAGGAAGGCCTAGTTTTTTAGATGATAAGAGAGGGTGAGGAAGCCCACTTGTTGTACATAATTTCACCCACTCAACTCACCGTGTTGTATAGCCATTAGACTCACCCATGAGTCCCATTCTTGATGTAAGTATGATGCCTTGGCCATCCATTATCTATAGGAGAGTACATCATCACCCATTGCCATAGATGGAAGAATATGTAGTATCAGGTTTGGTATATCCATTATTTAGAGCCTATATGGATGTTTGGGCTAGATCTATTGTCCCTCTGTGCACCCCACCATGTATTTAGGATGATTATTGTTTATATTTGATAATCATGCTAGTGTACTTAGTCTAGTAGGACACAGTGAGAACATGCTTAGTATTACATCATGATACATGCCCATACACATCATTTATATGTATGTTTTAAGGAATGATTGATCATAGCATTTGTCATTGGGCTGAGTTATTTAGGGGACTCCTTGTGTGACGTAGTTGCTCCAAACGATCGTGCAGTACACGCAGGTTTGATGCATGACTGGATGGTATGACTCATGCATCTCACATTTTGTGTGACATGATCACTTGGCGCACTAGCGATATCAGGGCTGTGGCCTCCACAGGCATATCCTGGATGGTCTGATTGGATACTAAAAATATTTGGTTCTAACACTGTGGGCACTTGGATATCTTTGGGTGAAAGTCTCAGAACCCTTTTGGTACCAAGAGATGCTCCAACATCTAGACTGAGTGGATACATGAGCGCACGAGTGTCAAATACCAGTAACCTGCTTCTTCCATTATATCGTGGTCGGTTGTGATAGGGGTGTGGCCTTATCTGCCCGAGTGAGGGGGTTGTAAGCTAGGCTGAGTCTAACCAGCTCATAAATGGGTCTACTATTAACGAGCTGGGTAGGTATTGGCAGATTACTGGCCAGGGGTAGTGAGGTCTTTTCCACTCGCTGGTAGTGCGGCTAGGGAGGTAGCAGCCAGTGTGAAGTGTAATAGACCTTAGTGATATTTCAGAGATGAACTGCATTGACATGTGGACTCAATGAGGATTGACATGCTTGCATTGTATCTTGCATATGACATTTGGCTACATAGGCCTTGCATCGCATAGTTTTGGTATAGTTGATAGCGTTCATGAACTTGCCAGTATTTTCGCTTACTCTGATATTTCATGCTTGGTACATGTATTGCGCACGCACGAACACACCCTTTAAGCTTCGTTGTAAGCTTATGCATGACTGTTGCGTGCAAATGACACTAAGATATAGCAGCGCTGAGGCGGGAGCGTGCAACGATCTTTCTAGAGTTTCATTATACTTGTATATTCCCGTTCCGCATTGTACTCAAATGGTTTATTATAGTGGATATGTGGTGATGTTGTTTTGTGACTTGGTTATGCTTGTGGTTATGCTCCTTACAAAAAAAATCATATTGAAAATCCTCCTCGTAGGATCACAGGATCAGATTCTGGCATATGGGTGCCGGGAGCTGAGAATGGGGTACTACGGAGGCTGTCAACGCCGGATTCGGCGATTGAGAATTCTGTGAGCCCAGTTTCTGAGTTTGGGGCGTGGCAACTTTCATCGCTTTAATAGTTGTTTGAGGATTAATGATCTTGAGATTCCTGCATCGTCCTCCTCTGAATCAAAATGATTTATCCATGATGGTCTATAATAAGTTTTTATTCCTTAGATTTGCTGCACTTAGATTTATCTCTATATTTCTTTGATAATTGTCTTGATATGTCTTGATACATTTAAATGAACTTATTTATGACATTATCTTTGTTATTTATGCTTTCTATTATGTATCTTTTGATTTCTTTCTTCCTTTGTCAACTTCTGACAAAAAAGGGAGAGAGAATTATGAGAGATTTATGAGAGGCTTATGATTTTATATATATATGGAGATTGATAAATGTTTTTTTTTTTTTAAGACTATATTTGTTTGCATTGGATTGCATATGGTGAAAAATTAGATATATATATTTCTCCTTGATCAAGTACTCAGGGGGAGCATCAAGTAAGAACTTTAAGATATGTTACTACAAGTGGTGTACAAATCATCTTTTAAACCACAACATATTTTGTATGATGAGTTTGTGAGAAATTGTAATGTTGTATGATGAGCTGTGTATGATTGTGTTTTGTCACGAAATTGACAAAAGGGGAGATTGTAAGTACCTATACTTAAAACACAGTTAAGATTGTCAAAATTTGTAGTCCCGAATGGATAACAAGCACTCATGAAGATGTTCTTCGACGACTCATGAAAACTACGTAAAGACTAGATCAATATCTCAAGGAAGACTCATCATCATAAGCTTTATGTTGACTTTGTTCAAAGATTGAAGATGTATTCGTCAACCATCAAGTGGTATAATCTTAGATTGACCTTAGGTTAGGTGTATTTCACATGGTATCATAATGAACATTATTCTAGGTAAAATACACTGAAGTTAGGCCAGCTTGACTTCTGGTTAGGCCAGCCTAACTACCTTCGGCTAACCCAACATAATTCAAGTGAGTATACAACAAGTTAAAGATTTTTCACGTCAAGTTCGACTAACCCAACCTTGGGTTCGGCTAGCCGAATTTTTGAAAGATCTTATCCTGTGAAATTCGAGAGTCGCTGGAACGCTTTCTTTGGAATTCAGTCATCTGAACCTAAAATTTGGTTAGTCGAATTTCTAAATCCTTTGTCTATAAATAAAGGCATTCTATCATTCATTCAATATACGAAAATTTGTGAAAGATCTCCTCAAAGTCAAAGAGAAAGTCAGGCCTTCCTTAAGTTAGTTATGCAGTAATTCTAATATTCATTTAGCTTATTTTATTGTCTCTCTCAAGATAGTTTTAATCATTTTTAAATAGAATAATCCACACTCTACTCGAGATTTAGAGAATAGAATTTTCAGCTATTAGGGTTTTTGTTTATAATATTGAAAATACATTAGATCCTTTTATTCTTTTTGAGTTGAACACATATACAGCTTCATCAATATCCCAAGAAAGAAGATCGCTACAATCAAGCTACAGTTATGTCTTCAACTCGCCAATTGAAGATAAGTATTGTATTTACTTTTATTTAATTTTGGATTTTTCTGAGATAGCCCGGAAATCTCAGTGGGCTATTCTGTGGTGAGCCCGTGAAAATCACAAAGTAAATTTTGTTGTGATAGCCCGTGAAAATCATAAGAACTGTATAAGGTTGTTAAGTTAACCTTGTAAAAACCTTGAAATAGTGAAAGCCAAAATTACAAGGGTAGTAATTTTGGGAGTGGAGTAGGTATGGGGTTTAAGCACCTAACCACTATAACTCCTTTGTGTATTGTGATGAATGCATAATTTTTTATATGCTCTTCTTGTGATTAATTGTCTCTTGCTAAGTTTGTTATTATGATCTCAAAATAGCCATGAAATAAGGTTGTCCTACCTAAATCTTTTAGGTGAAGTTTGTCCTACGAACTATTTGGAAACAAGATTTCAATATTCTAAATAATTGAGAGTATTTGTTTTATTATTCCATATTATATCGAAATATTTTGTATTGTCCTATTCACCCCCCTCTAGGACATCTATAGCTTATCCTTTCATATTGTTTTTTAATTTCTAAATGTCGAATCTTTTTAATTAATTCCTTAATTTTCAAATTTGCATCTGCTACTTCTTTTCCTAGCATGTTTTTCTTTGTAAATAAACTCAACATTAACATTAGCTAGCTTCTTGTTGATAACAAATGCTTCATCCAACACTTCTTTCAGGTATTTAACTTCATCATTTGCTTGACCAAGTTTTTTTAGAGTATTTTTATTATGTATATAAAGTTGATCATAAGCCTCATGAATGTTTTCTTCTTCATATGAGGAGGAGGCCTTTTCAGTTGGTTCCTCATTATCACCATTGGTCATATTTCCAGCTTTAGTTAAAATCTTCCTCTAGGTTGAACAATGGTCGATGTCATCAACAGGTGTTTGATGCCATCGAAAATTTTGAAAAATCTGTGTTTTGTCGCTGGAACGTTTTGGTGTTTTACTCGATGTCATCGATAGATCGTCAATGCCATCGAATCCCATCTAAGGTGCCATCGAACGTGCGCATATATATATATATATATATATATATATATATATATATATATATATATATATATATATATATATATATATATATATCGGGTGTAATCAGCATTTAGGAAAGAAGAGAGGTGTTCTAGTCCTTATAATTTGTTCCCAAGGGTTTCAAGGGCATAGATTGGGCTTGTGGAGTAGATTTGAGGCTTGTTCGAATCGGTAATCTCTCTCTTATAATCTCTACTTTCATAGTGCATTACTCGCCACTTTGTGCCATGGTTTTTTCCTCGAAAAGATTTTTCAATGTAAAATTTAGATTGTTTGTGTTTGAACTTGGTTGTGCAATTGATAGTACTTAGCTTGATTCCTCTCCATTGTTTCCGCAGTTTCCCAACATACCCATCTTCAATGGTGGTGCTGCTGCTTCAGTGCAAGTATGACTTCCTTGACACTAAGCTAACTAAGTGCTTTTGTCCACGGACCGAAAAGTTACTTGAGTGAATCAACAAGTACTATCAACAAATAGGTCGGATGTCATGCATGGGTTTAAAACAAGTTCTATCAACAAATAGATCGGATGTCATGCATGGGTTTAAAACAAGTTCTATCAACAATAGGTTGGGAGTCTATTCCTGGGTGAAGCTCACAATAGATTAGCATAGGCGCTTAACCTATTGATTAGGCGTGATGAAACAGTGAGTTGCTTGTAGGGAGACATACCTGTGCGTTTTTTAAGGTTTGGGATTGGAATTGGAAGCCATGCACGTGACCACTTAGCATACACACGTGATTTCTTTTGAGCTGAAAGCAAATATGATCATGCGAACCATCTCTAGAGTAATGAGCATGGGTGCATATAGGCGCTTGGGGTTTACCAAGATAAGGGCATAGGCGGATGGGCCGATTTTGTCATGCACATGGGCTCAAAATCCTTTTGCTTTGTGAAATAGGCCTAAGTGCTAAAATCCTTTAGAACAAACAAAAATTAAGCCCAATCCAAAATTCACATGAGAACATAAAATCGACTGAGTACTCTCAAAGCCCCATTTTTGTGGGAGTTGTTGACATGAACTTTTAAAATCCACTCCATCCATCGTGTTTGACTTCACATATTCACCGTAAATATTCACTAAAGGGGACAATGTAAAATCCACTGCACCCTCTCAAATCACTCAATTTTCTCTATCATGTATATGTTTACCAAACAAGTTTATTGATATATAGTTTTGCACAAGTAACTCTCAATAAACGATTCTAGAGAATTGCTTATTGGGAATCGATTGTGCCGAAGCAATGACAAACAACCCTGAGCATGTTGCGTCCTGTCATTTTCTCAAAATTAAAATGCTCGTGGAATCTTTCCTATAGCTAATTTTTCCGGTATCATTCGTCAAATTACCATCCAACATCTAACTAAATGGTCCCTTTTATGCCACTTGCAAAACATTACAATACGCTACCATCCTCAACCGTTAGGTAAAGGGTACAAACCAAACATTTTCCTTGTATTGATTCACAACTATATAACAAACCATTTCCTTGTACTGATTCACAACTATATAACAAATGTTGTTACATATATATATATATATATATAAAATGGTATCTGCAAACAAAGGTCTTCAATAAAAACCCCAAAGCAAGCTGCAAGTCGAGAGCTGGAAACTAGCCATTGTCGTATTTGAAGTGGCATGTTGAAATTATAAATCTAGTATAATTTATCTACATACATTCACGCATCCATTCATTCGTAAATAGATTATATGTAAAGACCTATATTTTGGTAAATTTGGTATAGACATATGTGAAGCAAATGTATAGGATGGTAATAGCGAGTGTGATCAACATCTGATCCATCAAAGATAGGGTCTTTGCCACATGAACGAGCCTATGATTTATAGATGAAGGTGAAGATGCGAATTCTATCGAAAAAGAGGGATTGGCATCAATGCTTGGCTCAAATATGGGCTCCCCAATGACACTTTTAAATTCTCCTTGGCTCCATTCCTAAATCACAAAGGAAATTATTCAATAATCAGATGGTAGAAGATATGGGTGGAGAAAATGTCATGCCCTTTGGTTTTTAAAATTTCACAGTGATGTACAAACTATGGAAACTGTAATTGGGAATTTTAATGAGTAGCAAAAAGAGTTCATGCAAATAGATATTCTGGTCATATGTTATCTCCGTATGGAAAGCAGATGAGCCACTCAATTGAGTTTTATTTTCCACACAGCATCAAATATTGGTAACAATGTCATCAATGGCTTAGCCTAAATGATCAGGTCTTCAGACTTGGGGTGGACCCATTAAGGCATGTTTAGTTGTCGGGAATCATTCCCTACCTTTTATGTTTCCTAGGCAATGTTAGAGTTGGACTAACATTTCTTGGAGAATGCTTAAATTTTGTTTGGTTGGTGCAATTTTTTATTTTTTATTCTGGAAAACTTGAAAAATAAAGTCTAAATTTTTATTTTTATTTCTCAGGTTTTTCATTTTTCAACAAAAAAATTGGAGAATAATTTTTTAGAAGCAACCAAGGAATATATACGTGGATAATTATAATTATACTGTAAATATAGATGTTTGTACATTATTTTCCTAAATTGACTTAGAATGAACTGAGTATTTAAAACGGGTCAAAATACGCATTTAAATCAAATTGGGTACTTTGGATATCAACTTAGTGTGTAAGTAACAACCAATGTGTTAGGTTTGTACAACATTAACTAGTCTGAAATATTTGCTTCCCTCTCTACAACAACTAATGCGCAAAAATAGGCCGATCTACTCATCTAATGGGCCAATCAATTTGTGGAACAATGAGCAACTATCTACAAGATCCAAAATACATGTATAGCCCAAATATTGATTGGATCAGCATGGTTTTTGGGCTAAGTGATGTAGAGCATGTCGCAGACACTTTCATGATAAAGATGGACCAGAGAAGGCCTGATCGGAGGTGGAAATGATCTAGACCATTAGAACCTTAAAACATTTGTATCTCGCAAATTGGGATGAATATTTTGACATATCATATATAATTTTGGGGTAGGAGAGGCTACTTTGGCCAACCAACCTGCTATGCGGATTGCCAACAGTTGAAAGTCCCTTTTATTTTTATTTTTTACTATAAATACTAAGTTTTAATTTGAGTATAACTTTTTATCCTTTCAATAGTAGGAGTCGTGCCCAACATGAAAAATGCCAAGAAAAATTAGAAGAATAACACGGTTAGGCCAAATTGAACACTTACTATTTTTGGCCAAAATCATGAAGTCTGGTAAGAATGGTGACCGACTACAAATAGTAACTTTACTATTTATAGTAAGTCACTATTTTATGGTGTTTGAGTTGGAGTTTGAGTATAAAACTCCATCCTAGGTTTAAACTTATTGTTTAAAGGATTGTAATTTTAATTTTCTCATCAATTAATTTATTTCATAGTTATTGGAAATTATTTATATTTTTTATTCCTTGTGGATTCGAGGAACCTCTGTGAGGAGTCTAGAGAGCCGAGTTGATTCAAGGTAGTTATTCCTTGAGGAAGATGGTGATCGACCTCATCACATCCCTCCTAATATCAATTGGTATCAAAGCAAGGAATCTCCATGGACCGATGGCAACTAATGATGAAATGGACCAAAATCCTATGGACGGTAATCCAAGAATTCGTTATCTATTGGGAAAAATTGAAACTTCCACCGGAAGAGTCAGTTGATCATGTAAGGGTTGCAGGCAACCCTTCACCTTATTGTGGGAGCACTAATTCTGCCCCGAGCCCCATATGATGCTCAGCCACCCATAATTGTTGTATGACACAACCTTGATTTTCGTAAAGCGCTTTAGGAGACGAATCATCGGGCTACCTTATATGAGTCGAGCTCTAATGACAAGGACGTCAGTGGTGTCGTTGCCTGACGACCAGTTCATGGAGATGATAGACTAAATCGTGTTGAAAGAGACTATTAAGGTAAGGCTGAATTTTTCAGTTTTAATAGCTTACTGCTTATAAAAGACTTCCTCGATTGGTTAGCTCAAGTATAGCAGTATTTTGATTACATGGACATGCCGAAACATAAGAAAGTGAAATTGGTTGCATTCAAATTAAAATCTGGTGCTTTTGCATAGAGGAAACAATTACAACTCTCATGTGCCAGACAGAATAAGTCGCCCATCTGATCATGGTGATGGATGAGACGTCTTGTTCGATCATGATTCATCCTTAATAATTATCAGTAGGAATTGTTCAAGCGATACCAAAATTGTCGGCAAGAGAATTAAACCATCATACATTACACTGAAGAATTCTAGTGATTGACAATGTGAAATGATATGTCGGAGACCAAATCACAGAAGGTAACACGGTTCATATACAGTTTATGATCGATAATTTAAGATTGAGTTCAAATGCAATTGGTTAGATCGTGGATGAAGCAGTTCAGTTGGCAGGTAGGGTGGAAATGCAACTTACAAGTGTTCCTACTCGGTGTTATCCTTCAACTCGGCCCCCCCATGATGGGTCTCACGCATGATTCAGTGTTAGCATTACCCAGGTCAACATGACCCTGGATGGCATTACCCGGGTCGTGAGGACTCAGGTCGACATACCCTAGGTGGGCACACACCGTTGACTTAACCCACCCCTTATTGAGGTGCGACTGCATCCACCCAAGATCTTAGCCAATGATCTCGGAAGCCTATTACGATAGAGATCCATCCAAGGTCTTCGGAGGATATCCAGGACACGCTTAGGATCCCGAGAACTACAGTGATTATCTCGGGAGATTCACTACGCATTCAAAACCCAAATCCCTCTACAATACACTCATACTAAATATGAAGATCTCCTCTACATCACCGCCTTTCCCAAACTATAAATAAGGATACCTCTTACGGTGAAAGGTACGCACAATCTTTAGCTCTAAACCCCCAATACTTGACTAAACCCAAATCCCTTTCTCGACTTAGGCATCGGAAGGTCTCCTGCTTTATCTAGGGTCTTCCTTGTTTATTCTTTGTGCAAGTAAACAGATCCAAAGGGAGCTAACCAGATTTCTACATCAACGGTTTGGCGTCATCTGTGGGAAAGACATCGAAAGTCATTCTCATCTCATCGTAGTTTAACAATGGTGAAAGGGAAGAAGAAAGCTCCACCCTCCTCTGTTGCACCCGACCTCGCACCGCCAGAGCAGTCTGTCAGCCACCGAGATTCCTCTTCCCAGCTGCAGGATGACTCTGAAAGTGCCCCGGTTTTTCAATTAGCGTGAGTGTTGAGTCAGTTAGACTACAGACCCTGATAGGAAGATCAATTTAAGCGTCTGCCTTAACTGGTTATGTGCAAGCTCGCCACAGGTAAATCTGAGCCTCACATCCCTTATCCCAAATCACCAGGTATACTAAAATCCTTTAAAAAATGTTAGAATATCATAGGGTTTTTAGGGTAAGAAAACATTTTCAAAATAGAAAAATTCTCTAAGTTTTCTTGCCTTGTCGATTTTATCGATACACATCTCGATATGATCGACCTGCACTGTCGAGTCCTCGATGCTCCATCGATACCATCGAGAAGTGGACCAAATATGTCCAGCAACCTTATACACATCTGCATGGAATTATCGATGTATCGATACACCTATTGATATCATCGATATTCAAATCTCGAGTCTATCCAAGTTGATTCGATAATATTGACAGACAGATTTTCAGCGCCCCTGTTTTTTCTTAAGAATATCATATAAGCATTGATATATCGAAGCCTCCTCGATATCATCGAAATTCAAACCTCGAAGATATTGGAAGGCCTTCGAGGATATTAGTCTTGGGCACCAAGTTCTCCAGCAAAATATTTCAGGGTGGTTTATTTATGATCGGGGGTCACTCTATAGAATCGATATTCAAATATCGATGATATTGATGCCGTATCGATTGCATCGAGCATGGACATAAAATGTCCAGCAAGATTTATGAAAAATCCTTTTTGATTTATCGATGCATCGACACAGCTATCAATATCATCGACATTCAAATTCCTATTATCTCGAAGGTCCCTCGATCATTCATGAAAACTTGAAATATTTCAAGTCAAGTCTCTCTCATTTTTCAAGTGTTGATGAATCGAACCTCTCATCGATGGAATCGAAGTTCGAAATCCGATGACATCGACAATCGTTTCGATTCATCGACTAGCTGACAAAAGGTTTCAAAAGCATATGACATTGAGTTCGAGTCATCGAGCGGACCATCGAGGCTATCGAGAGTATACGTTCGATGATATCGAAGTTGCTCAATGATATCAAACTCTGTATAAATGTGACCATTTTATATCCGTTAGAACCTTTTGCCTATATAAACAGGACTTGTCTAGTGTTGCTGTGAGAGAAAGAAGAGAGAGCTTTTGAGTTTTAACCTTATATCTTATACCCAAAGCCCTTTCTCTCAAGGGAGTTCATCCTCCAATCCACCCTCACCATTGATATTCAATAGAGTGGACTGGGGAATGAACTTCCACATTCAAGGATCCTTCAGCTACTACCTTAATGGCAAATCATGAAGCTGGGATGCCTTGAATGCATAGATGATTGAAATCGCTCTATCTTCCTTATAGGAAAATCTTTTGAGAGTAAGATTTCATCATAACCTTGACCCAACCCGTCACCATACATTGATACATCTTTTGAGTTGCGGATCGAGGAGACTGAAAACTCTTCATCAACAAAGGAGATCTTTGTCAATGTGCTTAATGGGACTCATCCACTTATCTGTAAGTATCTAGAATCCAGAGGACACTTGTGATCATTCCTTTCTAGGATTGGGTCTCAGGTGTTTCTCACCCCTTCAAGCCCTCATAGGAGGCCTCAGACGGGAGTGTATGTGGTAGGTGTGTTGTGTGGACCCTTGCTCTTCGGAGAGCATAAACATCTGGTTGAAGGTGAACCAGTCAAAACCTTACGTTTGAGGTGAACCATGTGAAACCTCAGGTTTGGGGTAAACTGCGTAAAACCTCCGATAGGGTCTTATGGAAGACCCTTGGCCAGTGTGCCTAAAAGTGGGTGCGTTGTGTTCACCCTTGCTCATGAGAGCATAAACAGTCAGCCTCAGTGTAGGTTGTAAAGGTTGAAGGTGAACCTGATTTAAAACCTTAGGTTTGAGGTGAACTGCTGTTAAACCTCCTTAGTGAAATCTGGCACACTCAAGGGTTGAGTGCGTCTGCTGGGAGTGGAGTAGACTAATCGTCGAACCACTATAAAAATGACTGTGTTTGAGATTGCTATTTTTCTAAATGTGTGATTTACTTTTATATTTTCATATCTGAATATTTGTGATCACACCTCACACACATATACAATCATATCCATCATAAACTAGGTTGTATACTATTCACTTATTAAATAGTTTGTGATTGGATCCTCTATCAGGCTTGAAAGCCAGTAGAGTTATTTTAGAGTAATCCTAATATAAGCTTGTTGTTAGGATTAGTGCAATAGGATTTTAAATAAATCATAAAAACTTTAAAAGTCCTATTCACCCCCCTCTAGGACATATTGGCATATCCCTACTTCAACTAAAGCGGTCTTCACCGCTATTTCAATTGGTATCAAAGCTAGGTCTCTCTTTAAGGGCTTCACTGCCTAGAGAGTGATCTTGACTGAAGTTCGGATTATGGCCAAAGGAGAGGGCTCATCAGTCACTAGGCCTCTAGTATTTGATGGCTTAAATTATGCATACTAGAAGGCTAGGATGCACTACTTTCTGAGATCTTTGGATCATGGTGTTTGGGATATAGTTGAAAGCGGATACATGCCACCAACTGAACAAATTATACTTGACAGTGGTAGGAAATTCACAAAACCCAAACCCAAAGAAAAGCAAATAGCGTTCAATAAAGAAAAACAGACTGCTGAAGCAAAAGCTATGAACGCCATCTACTGTGCTGTGTCCCAAGACATCTTCAATCAAATAAGCATATGTGGGACATCCAAGGAAGCATGAGATCTATTGGAACAACCCATGAAGGCACAAGCACTATAAAGAGATCTAAACTTTAACTCCTAACTTCACAGTTCGAAAGTCTCATAATGGAAGAGCATGAGACCTTTATAGAGTTCTTCACAAAATTAAATATCATTTGCAACTCCATGGGTGGATTGGGAGAAAAAGTTTCGGTACCGAAAATCTGTAGAAAATTCCTAAGATCCCTACCTGAATGATTTAATCCCAAAGTAACAACAATTGAAGAGTATAGGAACATAAACGAAATGAAAGTAGAAGAACCGGTAGGTTCCCTACAAACTTTTGAACTACACTTCAAACAAACCCAAAAATCCAAAACAACTGTCCTCAAAACTTCTAAGAAAACAATACATGAGGACAGTGTGAGTGAAAAAGAAGATGGAGATGAGGAAGTGGCTTTGCTAGCACAACGGTTCAAGAAATTCTTTCTGAAGAATCGTGGTCGGCCTTCTAGAGGAAGAAAGGTGAACAACAAAACTTCCACAGGCAAATTTGGTAAAAGGACCAAGGAACTACAATGTTATGCCTGTCAGAAGTTTGGACACCTGTCAACCGAATGCCCAAACAGAAAAACTAAGGGCAAGGCAATAGTTGCCACGTGGGATGATACTGAAGAGTCAAATTCAGAATCTAGTGACTCAGAAAGCAATGGAGATCAGAAATCATTGAAAATTCTCATGGTCTTCACTGCTCCAATCATTCCCACAAAATCTGAAAACTAGGAAGAACAACAAGCCACTTAATCATTTTCATCCGATAATGTGGAAACTGAAGAAGAAGAAGAAGAAGAAGAAGAAGAAGAAAAGGATAAACTACAAGATGCTTATAATCAACTCTACATTCATAGCATAAATATCCTTAAAAGACTTGGTATATCTGAGAACAAAAAGGAATTGCTACAAAAAGATTTGGATAAAACTCTAGAAACTAATACACATCTAATCAATGATTTATAGCAATATCACTCAGATAATGATAAACTTGAGAGAATTAATGCCTTCCCTAAATCGAAGTCCGAAAAACTAAACAAACAAGTTAAGCAATTAAAAGACAAAAATATGCTCCTTCAAAAAGAAAATGATACACTCCTATTTAATCTAGAAGAGTCTAGAAAAATTGCCAAACTAAACTGTAAGTTTTCCCAGAGTGGTGAGAAGTTAGAAAAACTTTAGGTATGGAAAAATTTGGAAATAACAAAAATGGCTTAGGATATGAGAAAGTTAAGCTAAAACTAGGTATGGAACACAAATACTTGAAAAATCTGATGCCTCCAGTAGCAACACAAATCAAGTAGTTGAATCAAATATGAAAACTAAATCTATTACAAGTAAGAACCCTGCCACAAAGTGGATAATCAAAGAAAAGAAAAATTGTCTTGCTACTCACTCGAATCATTTAACAGGCAATGACACTAAGTGGTACCTGGACAGTGGATGCTCAAGACATGTTACAGGTGACATATCCCTTCTTTCAAACTATAAGAATCTCTATAATGGGATTGTCACCTACAAAGATGGAACCACTGCTAAAGTAATTGGACAAGGAATCATAAAAGGGATTAATTTGATTAAAAATGAGAATGCTTTCTACATAAAAGGTTTGGCACTTAATCTCCTAAGCATATGTCAAATCTGTGATAATGGGCATGTGGTCAAATTCAACAAACAAGAATGCGAAGTCCTAAACCAATCAGGAAAATCAGTAATGAAACGTTATCACACAAACAAGCACTACTACATTGTCAAAGGCAAAGAAAGGACGGATGTCTAAAAGTACTAAGCATGGAAAAACAAGTCCATGACATGCATCCAGATCTGGAAACTCGCTGAAATAATGCAATTTTACTGAGCTTCAAATAAGATATCTAAGGTTCTTCACCTTCATCCTTTTTGTAAATAAACATTCAAATGTTTATAATTTTGATGTGTGCATTGATTGTACAAATTTTTATTGTGTATACTATTGATAAATTTACATACTAAAAGTATACATGAATGGTTGTCTGAATGCTAAAAATTGGAAAACATTCAAGTCTGATATGTCTATCGATTTGTCATGAGCATTATTGATCAAATCGATAAAGAGTCGATATTATTGACATCTCTTCAGAATTTGAAAAGTCACTTGATCGAGACTATTATCGAAGCTATAACATCGAGTAAGAATAGTTGATATAATCGAAATCAAGTTCGATAAAATCGAAGTCTATCGCCTGATAAAAAGCGATCGAGCAGAAAAATTTCATTTGGTTCTGAAAAACGTTTTCCGTTTTTTTTTTTTTTTGGCTCAAACTCTCTTGTTGCTCCTCCCAACCCTTTACATGACTCTTTAAAATAAAATAAAATTTTTTTTAAAAAAAAAAAACATGAACAAAGGGAAAGGTAAGTCTCCTTCTCAATCTTCAAAAGGAAAAGCCAAGCAACCCAGTATAAATCAACTCATTCCATTAGTAAGACATCTAGCCACTGTTGTTGAATGTTTGGTTCTTAACAGTGCCATTGAGTCTTTTGGTGTGGATCTCCTTCTAGAAGTAATAGGATAACAAAATATTCTAAATCTTGGGGGGTACTTATCAAATAGGTGTGGTCCATGACTTTCTCAGTAAATGTCAAGTTATTCGTGACGATCCACCATGCATTCAAATTGAATTCCTACATTACTCCAAGCACATCACTCCTATCACTTTGATTAATCTTCTAGATCTTGAGGTCACTCGCATTCCCGTTACCAGTCGGAATCTAAATGGTCTAGGCATCTGGGGAGAGGTAACTTGCGCACTATGACAGTGAATTACTATTTCTCAGAATGATGATAATTTCATTCATATTAATCATCTTGGACCCACTTTTAAAATCCTCCATAGCATTTTTGGGTCCAATATATATCCTTATAATGTGAATGGTAATCGTCTTTCTCCCTTTGTGCTGAATGTGCTGTATGACGTGTATCAAGAAGTTCAGGTGTGCCTTCCAATACTTCTTCTTAAGCATCTAATTCGTATCATTCAAGGCGACCATCAGGATACACTAGCTTTTCCTGTACTCATCTGCAAACTAGCTCATCATGTTGGTATTTCTGCCACATCTGATACAATCTATCCAGAGACATGGTTTGATAGTGATGTGGCTCAAGTGGCTGAACAGCTGTCTCGCTTCAGCTCTACCCAAGATTAGTGCTCCCCTATAGTTTGTTGCTACATATGCTCATCCATCATGTCCACGGGGATCCAATCGAATGCCACTGCTAAGTCCAGAGTCTATTACAAATCGCCAAACTCATCACCTCGAACGTCACCTGCTAATGGTATGACAAGTATGGAAGAGCTTCTTTACAACTGTGAAAGACGTCTCACCGTGATTGAAGAAAAAGTCGATGCTCTCCAGTAAACAAATCAGCAAGTGGTAAATTTGCTCATACATGGTGATTCTTGGAGTCGGTAGGAGTTGAATGTGCAAATTCTATCACTACATTTTTTTGGTACCCGTGCATGGGCTTTGTCATTTTTGTTGGGATAACTGTTAAGTTACTGCCAATCTTGGGCAGTATAGATATATTTTTGGATAATTTTGTTTATGGCTGAGTATAATTCATATTTTTTCTGTCATACTTATGTTTTACGATCCTTGACTTATCTAGTCTTGGAATGCATGTGATGCTTTTTATGAATATTCTAACTGCTATATCAATGCATATATCTGATCTGCTATGCATACATATTCACTCCAAATGAAGTCTAATTAAGCAACTGTTTGACTACTATACATCTATCTGTTATATACATATTCCTCTCAATGATGGTTCTCCCACATACTTATCTCTTCAGTCAATATCAACTGCTATCTCTTTATCAATGACTGACAAAAGGGGGAGAACAGTTCAAACACCCTGAACGGATAATTGTATATCTGTTTGGATGATGTTGCAGGTGTTAGGGGGAGCAGCTGCATCAAGTGAGGGGGAGTTTACAATTAGGGGGACCAGATACTGAGCTGTGTACATGGGTTCAATAGAAATTCTAAAATTGCGTAAAATGCATGTACACATAATGTAGGATGTGTTTGTCCAGTACTCTAGGGTGTTTTAGGATTTTGTCATATAATTGACAAAGGGGGAGATTGAAAGTGCCCTGGTTTGTCAATTAGCGTGAGTATTGAGTCAGTTAGACTACAAAGCCTGATAGAAAGATTGATTCAAGCGTCGGCCTCAACCGGATGTGTGCAAGCTTGCCATAGGTAAATTTGAGCCTCACATCCCTTGTCCCAAATCACCAGGTATACTAAAACCCTTAAAAAATGTTAGAATATCATAGGATTTTTAGGGTAAGAAAACATTTTCAAAATAGGAAAATTCTCTAAGTTTTCTTGCCTTGTCGATTTTATCGATACACATCTCAATATGATCGACCTGGGTTGTCGAGTCCTCGATGCTCCATCGATACATCGAAAAGAGAACCAAATATGTCCAGCAACCTTATACATATCTGGACGGAATTATCGATGTATCAATACACCTATCGATATCATCGATATTCAAATCTCGA
Source organism: Magnolia changhungtana (assembly GCA_030180095.1). Taxonomy (NCBI): domain Eukaryota; kingdom Viridiplantae; phylum Streptophyta; class Magnoliopsida; order Magnoliales; family Magnoliaceae; genus Magnolia; species Magnolia changhungtana. The sequence goes on from JASAUF010000446.1 coordinate 2,033,803, forward strand.
GTCTATCGAAGTTGACTCGATAATATCAATAGGCAGATTTCTGGCACCCCTGTTTTCTCTTAAGAATATCATATAACCATCGATATATTAAAGCCTCCTCGATACCATCGAAATTCAAACCTCGATTATATCGGAAGGCCTTCGATGATATCAGTCTTGGGCGCCAAGTTCTCCAACAAAATATTTCAGAGTGGTTTATCTATTATTGGGGGTCACTCGATAGAATCGATATTCAAATATCGATGATATCAATTGCATCGAGCATGGACATAAACTGTCCAGCAAACTTTATGAAAAATCCTTTTGATTTATCAATGCATCGACACAGCTATCGATATCATTGACATTCAAATTTTGATGATCTCGAAGGTCCCTCGATCATTCATGAAAACTTGAAATATTTCAAGTCAAGTCTCTCTCATTTTTTAAGTGTCGATGAATGGAACCTCTCAACGATGGAATCAGAATTCGAAATCTGATGACATCGACAACTGTTTCGATTCATCGACCAGCTGGCAAAAGTTTTCAAAAGCGTTTGACATTGAGTTCGAGTCATCGAGCGGACCATCGAGCTATCGAGAGTATATGCTCGATGATATCGAACTCCATCATAAATGTGACTGTTTTATATCCGTTGGAACCTTTTACCTATATAAAGAGGACTTATCTAGTGTTGTTGTGAGAGAAAGAAGATAGAGCTTTTGAGTTTTAACCTTAGATCTTATACCTAAAGCCCTTTCTCTCAAGGGAGTTCATCTTCCAATCCACCCCCACCATTGATATTCAATAGAGTGGATTGGGGAATGAACTTCCGCATTCAAGAATCCTTCAGCTACTACCTTAATGGCAAATCATGAAGCTGGGATGCCTTAAATACATAGATGATTGAAATCGATCTATCTTCCTTATAGGAAAATCTTTTGAGAGTAGGATTTCATCATAACCTTGACCCACCCGTTGCCATGCATTGGTACATCTTTTGAGTTACGGATCAAGGAGACTGAAGACTCTTCATCAACAAAGGAGGAGATCTTCGTCAATGTGCTTAGTGGGATTCATCCACTTATCTGTAAGTATCTAGAGTCCAGAGGACACTTGTGATCATTCCCTTTTAGGATTGAGTCTTAGGTATTTCTCACCCCTTCAAGCCCTCGTAGGAGGCCTCCGGTGGGAGTGTACATGGTGGGTGCATTATGTGGACCCTTGCTCTTTGGAGAGCATAAACATCTAGTTGACGATGAACCGGTCGAAACCATAGGTTTGAGGTGAACCGTGTGAAACCTCGGGTTTAGGGTAAACCGTATAAAACATCCGGTAGGGTCTTATGGAAGATCCTTGGCCAGTGGTCCTAAAAGTGGGTATGTTGTGTTGACCCTGGCTCGTGAGAGCACAAATAGTCAGCCTCAGTGTAGGTTGTAAAGGTTGAAGGTGAACCTGATTTAAACCCTTAGGTTTGAGGTGAACCGCTATGAAGCCTCCTTAGTGAAATCTGGCACACTCAAGGGTTGAGTGCGTCTGCCGGGAGTGGAGTAGACTGATCGTCGAACAACTATAAAAATGACTATGTTCAAGATTGCTATTTTTCTAAATGTGTGATTTACTTTTATATTTTCATATCTGAATATCTGTGATCACACCTCACACACATATAGTCTTATCCATCATAAACTAGATTGTATACTGTTCACTTATTAAATAGTTTATGATTGGATCCTCTATCAGACTTGGAAGCCAGTAGAGTTATTTTTGAGTAATCCTATTATGAGCTTGTTGTTAGGATTAGTGCAATAGGATTTTAAATTAATCATAAAAACTTTAAAAGTCCTATTCACTCCCCTCTAGAACATATTGGTATATCCCTACTTCAACTAAAGCGGTCTTCACTGCTATTTCAGACTCCGTGCCTGCGAGGCCGATGTAGTGATCCCCTAGTCGGGGAGGATGACTTACCTCCCTCGAGTAATAAGTTGAGATGTTAAACACAAATATGAACTTCATGAAATAGCTGTTGGAGCAGATATAGCCCTGCCAATGGAAATTGGCAACTCAAAACATCAAGGCTGGCGCCTTCTCACATCTCTGGAACTGCCGTACTAGCCGCTTCTGACCTACGCCATGAACTGGATTGAAAGAAGCACGATAAAGCACCCAAAGCAACTGCCAAGGTTATGGCTGAGAGAAAAGATCCTTGGGAAGTCGAGCTCAATGATCTACGAGGACAGATTGTCAACATGCAATAGGCCTACTATGCTACCGCCCTGACCTCAGTGGAGGCAAAACTAGAGAAGACCGAACTTCCATTCACTGCCAACATTATGCATGCACAACTCCTGCCCAAGTTTCCTATGCCTCAGATCGCCCCATACTTCGAAAGTACAGACCCAGCTGAACACTTGGAATCCTTCAGGGCTTGGATGGAATTGCATGCCGCATCAACCTCGGTCATGTGCCGCGCATTTTTGCTAACCCTAACCGGAGTAGCTCGGAAGTGGTTCCGACAATTGAAACCCCAGTCAATCAACTCTTTAACGCAGCTTAGCAAGGCCTTCATCACCAATTTCATTGGAGGGAAGAAAAGCCTTAAACCCGCTTCCCACCTCGTCAAGATAATGCAGAAAGAAAGAGAGATACTGAAGGATTACATAAAGTGCTTCAACCAAGAAACCATGTAAGTACACGCATATTCAAAAGAAATTGCTTTAACTGCCACGATGGGAGGCCTCGGGGAAGGACGATTCCTCTTTTCGGTTGACAAGAATCCTCCCCTAATGATGGCTAAACTCCTTAACAGAGCCTAAAAGTACTCTAACGCCGAGGAGATAGTTACTCTGTGGAAAGCTGATCAGAACAAAGGAAGCTCGGTTAAAGAAAGACAACCTATAGAAGAATCCACCTCGGCCAATGATAGCAAGAGAAGGAAAGACAATGAGCCCCCAACGAACCATCACCCGAGCATGCGACCTGACAGCAGATTTAGTTTGTACACCCCTCTCAACGCGACGGCTGGGCAGGTCCTTATGGAAGTAAGAGACAAACAAATCCTCAAATGACCGAACAAGATGAAATCCAATACAAATAGATGAGACAAGTGAAAATACTGTCACTTTCACCGAGACCACGACCACTCAACTAGTGACTGTTTCGACATGAAAGAGGACATTGAAGCTCTCATCCATAATGGGCACCTACGTGAATATGTCAACAAAAAGGAAGAACGAGCTGACCCGAGAAATGAGCAACCCATCAACAATGAACCAACTGGGAAAATTCTCACAATCTTCAGTGGGCCAGCTAAAGGAGGTGACTCAAACCAAGATAAAAAATCCCACACCAGAAGCACCAGTTTCTCTAGCTCGGAGCTGAAAGAGAAGAACATAACGCCTTGTGATCTGACCTTCACTAAAGATGACGCCCGAGGTGTTCACCACCCCTACGACAATGCACTTGTGGTAACTATAACTATAACTAACCGTGGAGTGTTTCATGTCCTAGTAGACACCGGTAGCTCGACAAACATCCACTTCGCCGAAGTATTCAAAAAAATGGGAGTTGGACAATCTCGACTTCGATCCATCAAGACTCCCTTGCTCAGATTTGCAGGGGACATGGTCATATCAGAAGGATCGATTCAACTCCTAGTCATGACTGAAGGAGGGTAGAACCAGACAACAACCATGATCGACTTCTTGGTGGTAGACTGTCCCTCCATATACAATGCCATTCTCGGAAGACCTTCGCTCAACACTCTTCGGGTTGTCCTGTTGACGTACCATCTTACGATGAAGTTCCCCACCGAACATGGTACTGGAGTAGTCAGGTAAGACCAACAAAAAGCTCAGTAGTGCTATTCGATGGCACTAAGGGCCCAGCACTAGGCAATGGCCGTCACCTATCCCGATCCCTGAGAAGACTCAATTGAAAGAGGGCACCCCATGAAAGACCTCATACTCGTCCCGTTCAACGACTTCGACTCGACCCGAATGGTGTAGATCGAGTCATCCCTGACACCATCGTTACAAGATGAAGTCACGAGCCTCCTTCAACAATATACTGACTTATTCGCATGATCTCGTCAGGACATGCTCGGCATCCGCCCAAAGGTTATGATCTATAGATTGAATGTCAACCCCAACTATTGACCAATCCGACAGAAGTGAAGAGTATTCGAGCTTGAATGGTATGTCATAATTGGAGAAGAAGTCAAAAAACTCCACAAGGCCAACTTCATTGAGGAAATTTACTATCCAAACTGGATAGCCAATGTCGTCTTGGTGAAAAAGTCGAATGGGAAGTGGCGGGTCTGTGCTGATTATACCGACATAAACAAAGTCTGCCCCTAGGATAACTTTCCTCTCCTCAAGATTGACCAACTTGTTGACAGCACGCCGGACATGAACTCCTAAGCTTCATGGACGCCTACTCAAGCTATAACTAAATCGCTATGCACCCATATGACAAGTTGAAGATGACTTTTGTCACAAACAAGGGACTTTACTGCTACAGGGTCATGCCTTTTGGACTGAAGAACGTCTGGGGCATGGGAAGCTTGGCAGACACCTCCCCAATCACCTGGGCCCCGGTAGGACTGGCTTCGGCAAGCGAAGCCAGCCCACCGACCTCCTCGGCCACCTCAAGAATAGTAGCAGTAATAGCCGAGGTTAGCATGTCTTCCACGACCTCCTGGGTCACAGAGGATGGAGGTCCGACCTTCCCCTTGCTTTTAGAGGTCAGTTTCTTCTTCTTCTGGGCAATCTCGACAGGGGGAGGTGCCTTGCTCTTCGAAGGCCTTGCCTCTAGCATGTCCTCGGAACTAAAAGGTTTAGCCGTAAATCTACGAAGTATGCTAAATTCCAAGCAAGCAAAAGCTATGCCTGTCAAGACTACATCAAGACCTAATTTTAGCAGAAGCTCAAGCTTGAGGAGCTCCCTCCAAGATCTCAACTCGGCATCCACTGACCTCACTATGCCAATCCGAGCAAGAGCTTTTGGATCCAACACAGTAAGATACTTGGGGAGAATTGGGGGAGAAGAATGCAAGTCAGAGTAGAAATGACGACAGAATGAAACAAAAGAAAAAGGGAAGGGAAGATCTAAGCCCAGATATACCGACTTGGCACAGTAAAGGAGGTCAAGACCCACGAACGTAGCTCGGCTATACCTAGCGTCTCTTACTCTCCCGACGTCCAGAACCACTTATTCTTCTAGTTCTTATTCGAGGTCGGGATGTTTGTGATTATTGTTATGCCGGACCCCTGCCAGGAGGAGAAATAATACCAATCATCATGAAGAGGGTTAGATTTCCCTTGGTATAGGTGGAGAAACTCATCCACGGTTAGCTCGAGCTAATCAAACTCGGACCAAAGGATGAACGACCCCACTAATGCCCTCCAAGCATTTGAGATCAGGTACCCATAAGCTAACCCCAAGTGCGCAAGTACCCATCTTACTATCCACTGAAAGGGAAGCCTAAGACCACACTTGAGGGTGACCTAGAAGATGGCCACCTCACCTTCAGGGAGCACGTTAGGAAGGTTTCCTGGTGAGGGAGCTCGGAGTACTACAGAGTCTAGAATGTGATACCTCGACCTTATTCGCACTAGGTCTGCCTCCATCAGCACAGATTCGATTGGCCCTTTTTCTTCTGTTTCTGACGAGGATCCATTGAGCCCCTCCTCCACCGAAAAAGTCCCCTCCACCTCCTCCAGCCACATTTTTAAGGATCATTTGATCACCCACGACGCATGGGATGCGCGAAAGTCCCTGTCGCTCATCATCATCAAGGGTAATGGTGGGTTCAACATGAGGCGAAGATTGGTCGCCCCACCATCACAACCGGGGGTCCCCTTCCGTGGATTTGAGGTTTCCAGCATAGTTGTGGGCCCAAATAATGTCAAAAAACCTAAAAGAAAAAAACTAAAATAAAAAGGGAGAAGGGCAAATGTGCGGGAACGAAACTCACCGGGGAAGAAAGTCTTTAGGAGATTGTTGGAGTTCGTGCCAAGAATTTTCCAAGTGTAGAGAGACAGGCGAATGACCAGAGCGACAACACAAAATGAACCTCGCTTTAATATAGAAGACGATCATACATCATTGAATGCCGCATTCATTGCGGTCGTCAGAACGGTTCCTCGACGCCCGTGCCTGGGTATGTGGGGCTCTGTAATTCGCCACACAACTACATGACCAAAACAGTTCTCCATGCGTCACCGCCCCACTGGTCGGACGTCGAAAAGGCTCTCCGACAGTGCATGTGATTTCGAGCCACAAGCATACTGTCTCAAGCACCATGCGTCATGATTGTAGATACGCTCCAAATCCCGTGCACACCACCTAAAGTCAACATTAATGAGGAACTGACTAAACACCTCTGGTCATAATAGTCTGACCTACTTCTCAAGCCCGCTTCGCAGACTTGAAAGTATGGGGGCTTACTGTTATGGGGAAAATGAGACCGACCTATAGAAGAAGGTCAGGTTAGAACCTTACACTCTCAACCAAACGAATAATGAACCCTTACATTCTCCTCTCTCCACGGCAAAGAGATAAAGAAGGAAGGAGATAAAGAAGAGGCACAGTCACCCTAGGAATTTGCTTCCTACTTAGAGTCTGTAGCTGATGAACATGCCTGCAAGAACACTACTTTCATTGATTCCAAGATCCTCAAAGTTCGTCAGGAGTGCCCTATTCCTCTGCTCGACTAAGGAGATAGGTTGGCATTACCAAGGTCGGCATGACCCTGGACATCATTACCCGGACTGTGAGGACTCAGGTCGACATACCCCAGGTCGGCATGCATCTGGTCGGCTCAAACCCCCTTATTGATGTCCGACTGCATCCGCCTGAGATCTTAGACGAAGATCTCGAAAGCCTATTATGATAGAGATCCGTCCGAGGTCAGAGGACATCTGCGACACGCTTAGGATCCCGAGATTTGTACAGAGGATCTCGGGAGATTCACTACCCATTCGGAACCCAATTCCCTCTACAATATGCACCTACTAAATAGGAAGATCTCTTCTACATCACCGTTTCTCCCGAATTATAAATAGGGATACCTCTTACGGTGAAAGGTATGCACAATCTTTAGCTCTAAACCCCCGATACTCGATTAGACCCAAATCCCTTTCCTGACTTAGGCATCGGAGGGTCCCTTACTCTAGCCAGGGCCTTCCTTGTCCATTCGTTGTGCAGGCAAGCAGGGTCTAGAGAGAGATAACCAGATTTTTGCATCAACAATAATAAAGATAAACAGTCAAATTTGACTCACAAGAAGATGACTGATCCAGCTAGTTCAACCATCCAATTAGACAAGTAGAAGATAAACGGTCAGTTATGTTGATACTGCGGATGGATGGTCTAATCATGCTAATATAGAAAATCAATGGATGGTTTGAGCTAATGTTAGAGCTTAATTGCCGTATTCGAATGATACTAAAGGTGAATGGTTGATTCGACCAATACCAGTGATGAACAGTATGATTAGCCCAAAAGTGAACATATATCAATTATATGATTGGACCAGTATTGGAGATGGACAATCCAATTGTTATGCATTTGGAGCATGTGGTCCAATTATGCTAATTTTAAAAATTAATGATCAGACTGGATACATGTCAATTTTGAATCCCTGTTGGGATGATTCTCAAGATGAAGAATTGATTGGACCGATACAGTGGATGATTGGCCTCATGAGTCTAAAATTGAAGATCAATAATCGAATTGGACCATTACTGAAGTTGAACAATTTTATTGGGTAAATACTAAAGATCAACAGTTTAATTATATCAACATTAAAGAAGAATAATCTAATTGTGTTAAAATTGGAGATTAATGATCTGATTAGTTTGACATTAAAGATTAAAAGTCCATTTGGGATGATATTGAAGACTAATGATTAGATTTGACTTATATATATATATTTATCATCAGGTTAATGTTAGAGATGATTATGATATGGGCCCAATGATCAATTATCCAATTGGGCCGATATTGATGATCAACGATGTGATATTAAAGATGAAAGCCAATTAGATCCAATTTAACTATTCATCTTTAAGATCGGACTCTTGATCATCAACATCAACATAATTGGACCATTCATATCTATTAGTCATCCAATCAAACTGTTCATCTTCAATATTCAACCAATTAGATAGTCGATCATTACTATCAACCCAATCAAACCGTTCATCTTTGACACAGATCCAATATGACCCTTCATCTTTATTGTAGTTTGATGGGTGGTTCATATCATAGTAAAATGGCGCAGGCAAAAAAAAAAAAAAAAAAAGTACAACAAATGTTCATGTTTAATTTGGTCTTGATGCTTAAAATTATACCTAAAAAAATGTATATGGCAAAAGTTTGGAAAATGAGAAGTTCAAGTTTAATGCAATTTGGACTTTAAAAAAGTGAAAAAAACAGCCACACACGCATATATATATATAGGGAAAAGGTACTATGCGCTCGACCTCACTAGTCCGTCCCATGAGGTCGAGTTGTGTGGGCCCCACCGTGATGCATTTCGAACATCTACCCCATCAGTCAGATGCACCATTCCATCGTGGGCCTAGGTCTCAAAAATCAAGTCAATCCGTGACTTGTGTGGGCCACACTACATACAGAAGTGGAGAGGGGCCGTGCACCATTAAAACATACATAACCATTTTTGAGGGCCCACCGAGATGTGGTTTGCAAATCCAGCCCATCCATTATGTGTGTCCCACTTGAATGAGGGTTCAGACCAAGTTTCAGGTGCATGCAAAACTCAGATGGGCCCCACCAAGTGCTTTTATATGTTTTAACGGTGTCTTCACGTAATTTTAGATGGTATGGTCCACCTGAGTTCCATATATGGTTGATTTTGGGGATATCCCATAATTTAAAGGGGACCCATCAAATGCACGGTGTTGATGGTCGAAACGCATCACGGTGGAGCCCACACAGCTCGACCTCACCGGAGCTTATCATGAGATTGAGCGCATAGTACCTTTTTCCATATATATATATATATATATGGCTGATGGCTTAGGTGGGCCCCACTGTAATGTGTATGTGAAACCCACTTTGACCAACAGATGCATCAGTCCACGTTTGGTGCACAAAAATCAGGCAGGTCCATGAATTGGGTGAGCCATACCTAGGGAAACAGTTGGGAGAGAAACACCCACCCTTGCCTTTTAAAGGTCCCGATATGATGTTTACACAAAATCCACTCCTACCATTAGATGCATCATCCCAAGTTAGACCCGGGGCTGGAAAATCAGATTGACATGTGATTTATGTGGGCACCACCAAAGGAAATAATTGGCAAAGAGACATCCACCCTTGATTTGTTTTTTAAAGGCCCATTGTGATGATTATATGAAATCTACTCCAATTATTAGATGACACATCAAATTTTAGGCCTTGGGCCAAAAATCCCACTGATTTAGGTGGGCCATATGAAGGGAAAATGTTTAGAGGGTGACTGTTGCCTTGTACACGGTTTCCAAACATATGGTCTACCTAAACCATGAATATGGCTAAATTTTGTGCCAGAGACTAAAATGGGGTGATGAACGTGATGGTTGGTGTGGATTTCACATACACATCATGATGGGACCACCCGAAACACTGAACACTTTGCTCACACTGTTGGCAGATAGTTCATATATGGTAGAGTCGTGTTTATTGCCTCTGCCAAAATCCTTCCTTCTCAAGTATTTCTCGTATGAATTAATCCATCTCTACTAAAAAAAAAAATCGATTTGTACTCAATTATATAAAGAGTTGTGATGGGGAATCTATTTTCAAATTGCATCCAAAAGTAGCTGAATAAAACATGTTTCATTGAAAAAACGAAATGTGTTTAATTTGATTTGCCCAAAATTATTATTATTATTATTATTATTTGCCCATGTTTTCAAATATACAGAATTTTAAACGTTTATTCAATTTTACAAGTTATTTTAAACAAAAAAAAAAAAGTGTTTAAAGACGAAGTTTCGGTAACAGAGGTTCAAATACTTGTCAAAGTGTACCACAAGGTGGTTCCACAGCCCTAATGTGTTTAGAGACACATATTGATACTCGTGGGATGGTGTGACTGATGATAGACAACCACTAAGAAAATCTACAGGTATCTCACATTAAATTATTGAAATAGTGAATACATCACACAAACTGAAATTTCCACCAACTCACCTACTCATTCGTGAACACCAACTAGAAGGATGAGATGAAACATAGCCAACGGTTTGAACTCATCAGTAGCTTGTTCAGGAATTAGATGATTAGGCTGTTCAACCGGTCTGATTTCCAAACATAACTCATTTAGGTGGGTCCTACATTTTTGGACAGTTCAGTTTGAGTTAATATATGCTACATTTATAGCTTCCGAGTTAACCATGATGGTAGGCTAGAAAATCAAATAACTCCTGTTTCTGAATTTCTTGAGAAATCGGATCCAAAAGTTCAATATGAATCAAAAATTGCTTAAATCCACATTATAATTTATGACACCATAATTTTATGACCAATTATCAAATTCACGCATATGATATGTAGTGGGAAGCAATTGACAAGCACTGTCCTAACCAATCAATTGAGGTTCATTGCCCTTTCAAAAACTTCATAAAATTATATTGTTTTAAAAGTCAAATTTGAGTTTAAAATATATATATATATATATATATATATATATATATATATATATATATATATATATATATATATATATTAGTTGGCTATGTTTTATCTATTTTTATGTTGAGGAAGTTTTTATTTTGAGTCAAGTTCAAAGTCCGAGTCTTTGCTTATGTAAGCTTATCAGTCTCTTCAAAATAAAAAATTTCATGGAATAAGTTTACTATATTTCTCAGTTGTATATATTTTTTTATATTTACGATTCATTGGTCCTTCTGGATTCGAGGGTTATGTTAGAGGAAGATGACAATGATTTTTTTTGCTCCTTTTCCACCGTACGCCCACCATGTTAAGGCACCTGCACAGATTGTTTTGGCCAGAAAATGCATTAACACACACACACATATATATATATATATATATATATAGTTTTTTTCTCCCCTCAATGAATCTTGTGGCTGGAACAGACATGCACACAAATAGAGGTGCAGGTGTCTATAGGTGATCAATTCCGTTAGAAGAGATGATGAATACCAAGGTAAGTGATAAAATACCTACCAATCAATTGTATGAAGACAGTTTATAGAGGTTTGGTACCCCTACAGGACACACTCACAAACACAAGTGACAATCAAGCATGTGGGACATGTGACCGTGTACAAGGTGTACGTCTCCCATGAAGATGAACATAAAAAAAATTTAGGCCGATGCACTCATCACGGTGGGGAGCCCCATATGCTTGGGTTAGGTTGGGTTCTACTTTGTGGGCCTGGTTTTGGACTTGAGCTTGAGATAAAATTAAGGGAATTATTTGGTCATGACGAGGCCCAATGGGTCAGGATAAGGATCAAATGTTAGGATCATCATAGGATAGGTCTTGTTTGGGTTCTCTTGTAATCTTGTTAGCAAGGCCACCTAGTTCCAGCACATTCACCTCTCCAGAAAATGGTAAGATGATTCCCGAAAAGGTATGTGAGGATTTTCTTCATGTCAAACTGATGTTGTAGGCCGGTTCGCTCATCGGGTGGGCTAGATGTATATTTTGAACATGAAAAGCCGGTCCTCTTTTTCTATCTAATCATTTAAAAAAAAAAAAAAAATTTTTTCATAAACACATTGCCTGCCTAATGAGTGGAATGACCTAAGGTTTGTATCGGGCACATTCGCATTCGCCGTACCTTGTCGGTATTTGTCGCCGTGCCTTTGAATGTCACAACAAGAATCCCCTCACCAGATTTCAACATGACTTTCATGGAAGCCTAAAATTATGTAGTAATAAAAAGTTAAAAAAGGGTGGAGATTTTTCTACCTGGAGTTGTCCTCCTACGGTGACGATGATAGCGCCTGCAGTCGCACTAAAAGAAAACGATGGATTTCGTGACTGGACACGGAATTCAAGGTCACTATTGGAAAGATGGAGAATCAATGCATGAGGTAGATCCTCAACGATTTCGCTTTGTCCATCCAACAATGGACTCCCATCTCGAACATCATTGCTATTGTATTTGTGAATGCAAAGAACTGATTCTCTCTCCTCAATTCTCTTCTGGCACCGCTTTCTTGTATGTTCCATGAGGATTCGGCTCACATTCTCAGCAATTGCTTCAAGCTTAACGAACAACTTCCCCATGTTTTCGCTGTATATGAATCAATACATGAGCAGATACGTTGAAGGGTTGAGATTGCTCACACCTGGCCTTCTCTAATTTTTTAGGCCCAGGTGCTGAAACCCATTATTGGGTTTCACAGAAAAGGGCCAACATAGGTCACATAACTCGACCACATGCTGTGTTGAAGAAAAAGGAGAGAGAGAGAGAGAGAGAGAGAGAGAGAGAGAGAGAGAGAGATGACCAAGTGCTCTTGGATCAGTGTAACTTATAGTGCTCCTAGTTACATCCAGATACTTCAACAGTGGACAGTCCATTGGCAAGCACACATTTCATGTGCTACCATGCATACATCACAAAGATCGGGCTTTCTTAAACAACAGATTAGCCTAAAAAATTGGAAGGCCATGATTATTGACATGTATTCCTCCAATCAACCATTCAAGGAATCCATATGTTGGGATCCATCATGATTTCCAAGAATCACTTTTAGGAGGCAAACTTAATAGGGCTGTCAATGGGCTGCGCATGGGCCTGGTAAAATAAAATTTTGGAATTGAGCCATCCTAAACAGTTTAAAATCTGGGCTGAAGCCAACCTCAGGCCCCACCTGTTGACAGCCCTAAATCTTAACCATCCCAAATGTGGATCCAAAAATGGTTGGCTATCAGGAAAAAAAAAAAAGGTCTCTAAGACATGGCACCCTTTCTATTTTGCCATACACTATATATGTATACCCATGTTGCTAGAATAGTCAATAAATATTTAATATACATAATATTCCTCTTGAAACTTTCTGGAACTGGCATGACCTGACCCAATTTTAACTAGGTCCAAGTTGATGGACCGGACCTGAACTTCATTAGAACCGAATTTTATTAGTGTCCAAACAGTGAAGTGAAACCCAACCTGATTTTTTAATGGGTGGAAAAAAGTTAGACCCAAACACGTTAATATTGGTTTGGGTCCAGATCCCCCTGGTTTTGGGTACCATTGACAGCCCTAGCACTGCATGGACAGTCCGCGTCAATTGACTGGACCATCCGGGCGTTGAGAAGAAACTGGGTGTACCATAACTTACAGTGCTCTAAGAGCTTTGGATTTTCAATACACTCAGGTCAATGCAAACTTTCCCGTTTTACTAGGGCTGCAAATTAGGTTCGGGTCAACCCCAACCCTATAGACCCAGCGCGAGTTCATTCGGTTTGTCAAGGTCGTCACATCAGGTTCGGGTTGGAAAATGCTAACCTGATTTCAAACTGGATTGTGTTCAAGTTGAAGAAATTCAGGTCGGCTCTGGTCTGGTTAAGAATAACCTTATGTATTTGTGATGTAGAGAGTCGCAGAAAATTTCATGGCCAAGATGGATCAGAGAAGACCAGGGAGCGAAAGTGATTTGTACGGTCAAAACTTTAAAACGGGCATATCTTACAAATTGAAATGAGTTATCCAACATATCATATATAATCTAGGGTAGGAGAAGCTACTTTAGCCAACCAACCTACTAAGTCGGGTTGCCCACGCCGAATTTGCGAGATTCTTTCACATCAATGGTCGAAAATCGATTTTAATTTCATTTTTACTATTTATGATAAGTTTTAGTTTGATTGTCACTCTTCATCCATTGGGCTTTAGAAGTTGCGTCCAACATGAAAGGTGATTAGAAAAATTAGGAGAATAGCATGGTTGAGCCAAATAAGACACTATTTTTGGCCGAAAAACCATAAGGTCTAGTGGAAATCATGACAATCTATAAATATTAAGTTTATTATTTATAGTAAGTCATGATTTCTAGGAGTTTTAGTTGTATTTTGATTCCAAAACTTCTTCCTAGGGTTCATGTCACTATTTAAGAGGTTGTAAACTCGTTTTCGAGAATCAATCAATTATTTTAGAATTTCTATAAATTATTTTCTACCTTCTTCTTTGCCACGTGGATTCAAGGTATCTCTGTGAGGAGTCCAGAGAAGCACCGCAGGTTCGGAGTACTTATCCCCTTGAGGAAGATGGTGCTCGACCTCAACACGTCCTTCCCTGCGTCAGTTTGGTATCAAAGTGAGGCTTTGTCCACGGATCTATGAGTTCTAATGACGAGTCGGGCAACAATCTATGGACAATGCTCAACAGAATAATTTTTTAACAGCTTTCGAAACAGCGTGACGAGAGAATCGGCAAACCATGCAAGGGTTGCAGGCTTCCATCGATCGCATGATAGAGGCCCTAAGGAAACTCCATGTTCATGGCAGTGATCCTCCCAGCAGGTGTTGGAACTCATAATCGCACTGATCGCAGGACGGTGCCAGCAATGAACCACAAGATCATTCCTGAGGAGGGGGAATCTAGCGACGAGGAGGTTGATAACATGCTCCTCCAATATCTCGAACAATGCGACAATCGAGTAAATTGGACAGATCGAGAATTCAGGATAATGGTCGATCTTCCTAACTTCAATGGCCAACTTCACATCGAGAATTTCCTCGATTAGCTTTCTGAAATTAAACATTTCTTTGACTATATAGAAATCCCTGAAGTGAAGAAGCTCAAGCTTATGGCCTACAAATAGAAAGACAGAGCTTTAGCTTGGTGGGAGCAATTACGACTCACACGGATGAGGTAGATGAAAGCACCTATCTGCATATGGCAACATATAAAGCAACTACTCAGTGCACGATTCCTCCCTAGCGACTACGATCAGGTACTATTCCAACAATGTCAAAATTTTTGGCAGGGTAGTCACTCGGTGAGAGACTACGTAGAAGAATTCTATTGCTTGGCGGCATGTAACGATTTGGTCGAAACTGAATCGCAACAAGTCGCCCGATTCAATAGTGGATTGCGTATGGCGATTCTCGATCGGGTCCAATTGTAACTCATTTGGACGATGAATGATGCAATCAAGTTGGCTACTCGAGCGAAAGCACAACTCGAACCTTCCAACACACGGAGACCTATCCTACCACGAGGGTCGTCGCGGCGAGTCCATCTCAGGGAGTTTCACAACCCAAAGGAAAAGAATCTGTAGGAGCATACGTTGAACCTCCTACACTCGCGAATCGAGATCGGGAAAGTGGGCAAGTTAGGCCCCAAAGAGCTGTAACGACTGTTGGTCCAAGCAAGATCTTGAACCCCTATGGTTGGCCAAGGCTCGATTATTACTATCATTGTGGCCAACTAGGCCACCTATCAAATACTTGTCTCCTATGACAAGTGACGAATCTCACCATCAATGATGGTAGTGCTGAAAATGCCGATGAAACCCAGATATTGAAGGATTGGAGCACACTGCAGAGGCTGAAGAAGATGAGACAGATTGGGTTCCGTAGGATCATGGCTAGTTGCTCGTAGTGAGACGACTATTGTATGCAACAAGGAAAGAAGTACACCTATAATGACATAACATCTTCCGAACTAGCCGTGCTGTAAGTCCCGTATCCTAGACCGTACCATTCCATAGGCTTCCACGGTCCTTCCGGTCGAATTTCGGCAACCCGCGACCTGTAATTGACGTTTGTGTACAACCCTAAGTCGCATCCCGAATATCTGAGTCGACTCGAATCGAAACTTGTATCCTAGCGACCGCATCGTCGCCGTAGTTCCAACGCCGCGTCTCACATACCGATACGATACCCAAGCCAAGAGTTGTGGGCCCGCGTTTATTTCGACGAAAATGCCACGAGTTGTGAATTCTGAGAGAATTTCTACAACCCATCACATCAACCAATCAATCATAAGTTAAGTACACAACCCATCCCTCTCTTACCAACAAGGCATGGCTCCCACCTCTCTCCTATTCTCAAAGTCAACTCTCTCTCTCCCTTCACCCATCTCTTTCCTACAACATCCATTCCTCCTATCCCATCTTTCTTACAACACCCTCTCCTCTATCATTCTCACCACCATTTCCCCAAGCTTCCATAAGAGAAAATCCTAAGAAGAGAAAATAGCCAAGAGAAGACCCATCTTCCTACCCCTTCATCTCACCATCCAACCCTTCAATTCTCATCTTCCACCATTAAAGAAGAAACCAAGGAGCTAAGGAAGCCAAGGGACTAAGAAGATTAGTAATCGGTGGGTGTTTATAGGATTAGATTTGTATTTTGATGATGGGACAAGTGGGGCCTACCGATCGATGGTATGGATCTCACTTTAGACTGTAAATATGGCCGATGGCCCATTATGACTCATATGTTCATTCCATGATGGGGCCATTCTCCATGGACCCCATCATGATGTTTATTTTTCTTAGTATGTAAAGGGTCATCTAGACCTTGTATTTTGGTGGAGAAGGGATCTCCACCGTTGATTTTGATTGGTGGGCCCACACGTAACAGGACCCACTTAATGTATCTAGTAATGAATGGAAGGGAGGGCCCATAGTGCTGGGGTCCCTCCCATCACATGTGACTCTCTCTCTCTCTCTCTCTCTCTTATAATGGAGTGGGCCCCACCAATATATGTGTTATATCTACTCCGTCCATCTGATGGTGTGGCCCACCATACTGCATGGGATGATCCTCACCGTCCACTGTTAGGATGGTGGGAATCCACTTGGACGTTGGTCAGTTTGCAATACACACACACACACATAATATGTATTGGAGATGGCCCCATGTGGGACCCACCCATTTGGATAGGGATTGGCTGGTGTATGTGTACAGTAGCTATATAGCTACTGTATTACATCACCAAGCTGTGTGGGACTCATCGTTGATGTATGCATCTTATATCCACACCGTCCACTGTCTGGACGGTGGGACCCACCTGGCACGTGTGGTGTCCACACCGTCTAGCAGGTAGGACGGTGGGACTCCACCGTGATGTATGTGTATTATCAACGACTTCCATCCAGACCGTTCATTTGCACGGTGGCCTGGCCACTCACACTGGCTATATAGCTGTTGCTTTGTTGCCAGTAGTTTCTATGGACCCCACATGAGGCATGTGTTACATCCAAACCGTCCATACCATTTTGGTGAGCTTGTCCTAAGGCTTGAGACAAAAAAAAATGAGGTAGATCTATCAGGTGGACCACACTGTAGTAAACAGTGGGGAATTGAACGATTACCCTTGAAACCCTTTTGGGTGCACAGAAGTTGTGGATCAATATGATATTTGTTTTTCCATTTAATTCAGGTCTTTATAACCATATGCACCGATTGGATGGAAAATAAACTCTATGGTTCGCCCTGTGGGGTTTTAACGGTGGAAATCATTATCACCACTGTTATTTGTGGTATGGTCCAGATAATCTTTCGATATGATTTATTTTCTTAGAAATGCTCTAAAATGATCTTTAAAATATAGATGAATGGTGTAGATGGTGCGGCCTGTTGATGCGGCCCATTTGATGTATGTGAGGCCCATTGGTGCGCCCCATTTGATGTATATGAGGCCCATTGGTGCGGCCTGTTAATGCGGCCCACTTGATGTATATGAGGCCCATTGGTATGGCCTATTGATGCGGCCCACTTGATGTATATGAGGGCCATTGGTGTGGCCCATTGATGCGGCCCACTTCATATATATGAGGTCCACTGGTGTGGCCCGTTGATGCGGCCCACTTGATGTATGTAAGACCCATTGTTGTGGCCCAATGCGTTGTATATGAAAGCCCATATGATGAGGCCCATTGTGATATATTTAAGGCCCATAAGTGAGGCCCAAAGAGATGTACGTGAGGCCTAATGTGATGTATGTAATGATGTTTATAATGGTCCATGCCTTGGGAGCAATGATGGTTTGACGTCCACATTATAAGGGCAATGATGCTTAAATGTCTGCATTGTAACTCTCCTTAGGGCCCATTGTTAGGCCCATACTTGTTGTGTATAGGCTGTATAAGCCTATCTTTGTTATGAAGATAGTTCATCACCATATAACATGCTTAGTATAACTCCATGATTCATGCCCATGTGCATCATATGTATACTTGATATAAGGAGTGACTGATCATAGCATATGTCATTGGGTAGATCATTTATGGGACTCCTTAATAGGAGTTACCCACATGAGCACGCGGTATGCAAATGATTTGTTGCATGACTGATAGTGTGATTCATGCATCTCGCATCGATGTGATATGATAATTGTACACCCTAGCAACATCAGGGTTGTAGCCTCCATAGGCACATTGTGGATGGCAGGATCGGACACCGAAAATACTGTTACTAGCATCGGGGCGTCATAAATGTCCTTAGGTAAAAATTTCTAAACTCGATGGTACTAGAAGATGACTCCAACGTCGAGACCGAGTGAATATATAAGCGCACGATGGCCGAATACCAGGAAGTCGCGTCTCCCACTGTGTCGTGGTCAGTTGGAAGGGGGCGTGGCCTTATCCGCCCGAGGGTAGGGGGCATCGTTAGGCTGAGTGTGACCAGCTCGTGAATGGGTCTGCTATTGACCTGCCGGATAGGTATTGGCAGACTATTGGCTAGGCGGATAATGAGGTTTCTTATGCCCACTTGGACTGCACGCTTGAGGAAGGGGCAATGTCATTTGGAGTATACTACACCCTGGTGATTATCCATTGAGAACTGTATTGATATATGATGCTCCAGAGATGAGATGGATTGATATGTGGATTAGTATGCTTGAGCTGCATCTTACACATGACATTGGCTATGTAGGCCTTGTATCATATGGCCTTGGTGTGGCCAATAACATTCATGCCTTGCATCGCATAGGCTTAGTACGGCTGATTACATTCATGTACTCATCAGCATGATTCTGCATTACTCTAATATTACATTCTGAGCACGCTAATATTGCATACACACTTACACCATCATCTAAGCTTTCTATAAGCTTATGTATGATTGATGCGTGCAGGTGACGCAAGGATGCAACCGTAACTTAGTCGCAGTAGGAGCGTGCAGTCGAGCTTCAAGAGTTTCCATTATTATTATCTTATATTTTTCTTTATACGCATTGTATCTTAAAGTTTTTTTTTTATCATAGTGGATTTTGTGATAGTATTCTTGTGGTTATTGTTCGTGGGTTATGCTTATGGTTATACTTATTACGAATTAAATATGTTGAAAATCCTCCTTGTAGGATCCCAGGATCGGAACCTAGTGTCAGGAGCCAAGAATGGGGTACTATGGAGCCTATCGGCACCGGATTCGGCGATCGAGAATTTTGTGAGCCCAGTTTTCGAATTTTATTTTTTTTTGGGGGGGGGGTGACAGAAGTTAGTATCAAAGCATAACTTGGGAATAACCAAAAACAACATTACATGTTTACTATGAGCTTAGGATAATTAGGTCCCGAGTGCATAACCTTCTGGTTTAGTTCCCTAATGTGCATGCCTTCAAGAGTTTTCAAGGATGATAAGCGTATTTGCTCTTCCCTATAGGACATGTCGCCCGGGAGAGCTACCCAAGCAACTCCCGCTCCACCACCTGAGGCTCCCACTATACCACCTGCGACTCCCACTCCACCACCAGAGATCCCTGCTCCCCAGCCTAAGGATGTCGTTCCTGCACCTGAGACCGGTGCGGATCCGACCATACCCGTGAGTGTCTCCTAGTTATAGCAAATATTATAGGCTGTGATGGCTAGCCTTCAGGGGTAGGGCAAGCACCCCGTTGTTTCGCCAACACATGCAGTGTAGGAGCGCGTGAGGGCCCTTCTTTGAGAGTTCTGACACCTCGATCCCTCGTGTTTTCAAAGCGAGTCAGATTCGATAGTAGCAGATAGATGCGCTTCGAGGTGAAGAAGATTTTTAATACGATGACATGTACGACCCAGCAGCAGATCCAGTTAGCCATATTTCTTCTCCAGAGTGAGGTTGAATACTGGTGGACCTCCGTTACCCGTGCTGCAAGGTCTAATTTCATCTGGACTTGGGAGGATTTCATAGACCGATTCGGCCAGCAGTACTTCCCAGGCCACATTCGTCGGCAACGATCATTAGAGTTCGAGATCTTGGTGCAGGGAGACATGTCTGTAACGTAGTATATAGCTCGTTTCATAGTGCTATCGATGTTCACACTGTATTTGGTTGATGACGAGGAGCGAAAGGCCCTTCGTTTCGAGAACGGGTTGCATTACGGTCTTCGAGGCCATGCTATTGGGCATGAACTCCTGACTTTTTAGGCAGTAGTATGGAAGGCTCAGATTTATGAGATTGAGTGGGCCGGCACGCAGAGCGATCAAAATCAGAGGAGAAACTGGAAGAGGCATGCCCCCTCTGGTAGGTCGCATTAGCACTGGCGGCCACAGAAGCACAAGAGCCACCCATCCGCCAGAGCACTAGCAGCACCAGCGGCACTTCCAGCGCCACCCCAGAGGCCGTTTACTGAGACTTATTTTGGATGTCGTGGGATAGGACACCGCATACATGAGTGCCCCCGCCCTCAGCAGTAGCAGCCGCCGAGAGGGCCACAATAGCCTCCACCACAGCAGCGATCACAGCAGTAGTGACCCCAGTAGCATCGACCACAACCACCTCACCCTTCGAGGCCCCAGTAGTAGCAAAGACAGTAGTATAGGCTGCCCTACCAGTAACAACACCCTCAGAGAGACATACACCTCCCCAGCAAGCTCAGGCTAGGTTCTATGCGGCTCAGTAGGACCTGCAGTCCTCCGGAGGAGTCGTTGAGGGTATATTCCCAGTCTCTGCATGCATCGCCTGAGTATTGTTTGATTTCGGTGCTTCACACTCATTCATATTTGAGGATTTTTGTCAATCGTTTGGATTGCCGACAGAGTCTACTAGTGAGGGGTTCAATGTATAGACGCCCTTGGGGAAGACTGTAGTGTTAGGCGACTTCTGTTTGTCTTGCCCCGTGTTGGTGAGAGAGATTTTCTTGCCTGCCGACTTGTTTGTGCTGCCCGTGTCAGATTTCGACGTTATCCTGGGCATGGATTGGCTTGCCGAGTACCATGCTGCCTTGGACTACTCTGCGAGGACAGTCACGTCCTGTGTACCAAGCTTGCCTCAGTTCCAGTTCGATGCTGAGCCCAGAGCAGAGTTCTTGTCTTGTCTGATGTCCTGTGCAGTAGAGGAGCCCTTAGTAGCGAGCATTGATCAATTTCTAGTGGTCTGCGATTTTCCCGATGTGTTCCACGAGATTCCGGGATTGCCACCGTACTGGCATATTAAGTTTCAGATTGATCTTGTGCCTAGTACCAGGCCTATCTCGAAGACCCCGTACCTTATGACATCAATGGAGTTGCGAGAGCTGCAGCGGCAGTTGGACGAGTTGCGTGAATTGGGTTTCATTCGTCTGAACAGTTCACCTTGGAGAGCGCCGGTACTATTCGTCAAGAAGAAGGATGGCTCGTTGAGGCTCTACGTCGATTACCGCGAGCTCAAATGGGCCATGATCAATAACAAGTACCCGCTCTCGAGGATAGACGATTTATTTGATTAGCTGCAGGGTGCATAGTTCTTTTCGAAGATTGACCTGCGTTCTGGTTATCATCAGATTCGGGTTCGAGAACAGGACATCTCGAAGATAGCTTTCAAGACGCGCTATGGTCATTTTGAGCTCCAGGTCATGTCCTTCGGACTGACCAATGTGCCTGCTATATTCATACAACTGATGAACGGGGTCTTCCGTCCGTATCTCGATTAGTTTGTTGTGGGATTTATCGACGACATTCCGATATATTCGAGGAGCCGTGAGGAGCATGTGCAGTATCTGGAGATTGCATTGCAGACACTCCGTGCCCACCAGCTGTATGCGAAGCTGGAGAAGTGCGAGTTTTGTTAGGAGAAGGTGAAGTTTCTCGGTCATGTGGTGACGAGGGAGGGTGTCGTAGTAGACACCTCGAAGGTTGAGGTAATGCGTCAGCGGGGCCAGCCCATGAGCGTGTCTAAGATCCATAGTTTCATTGGTTTGGCGGGCTACTTCCGGCGTTTTATTCAGGGCTTCTCTCGTATTGCAGCCCCGTTGACCAGGTTGACTTGGAAGGGTGTAAAGTTTGTTTGGAACGATGCATGTCAGCGAGCATTTATGGAGCTGAAGGACTGCCTCACGTCTGCTCCTGTCCTCACTCATTCTACTGGGAGTGATGGATTCGTTGTATTTACCGATGCTTCGCGTATTGGCTTGGGTGTTGTCCTGATGCAGCAGGAGAGACCAGTGGCTTATGCGTCTCGATAGCTCAAGGTGCATAAGCTGAATTACCCCACGCACGACTTTGAGCTGGCAGCAGTCGTCTTCGCACTGAAGGAGTGGAGGCACTTTCTCTATGGGTTCGAGCTCTTCACCGACCATAGGAGCTTGAAGTACCTATTTTCTCAGTCTGAGCTGAACATGAGGCAGAGGCGTTGGATGGAGCTCCTAAAGGATTATGATTTTGATCTCCAGTACAACCCAGGCAAGGCAAACTTGGTGGCGGATGCCCTCAGTCGTCAGTCACGAGGCCTGGTAGCATACATAATGATTTAGGAGTGGAGGATGCTCGAGGATAAAACAGAGTATGACTTCGAGTTTGGTCTGCAATCTTCCATCGTTCAGCTATCCAGCCTGTCGATTCAACCCTCTCTTGTTGCAAGGGTGATCGAGGTTCAGCAGACAGACGAGTCATTATAAGGTTACCGAGTAGAGGCAACATCTGAAAGGTCAGTCAGATTGGCAAATTGGTTCTGATTGTGGACTTCGCTTTAGAGGTTGATTATGTGTCCCGGATATTCCTGAGTTATGCTGAGATCTTATAATCGAGGCACATCGATAGCGGTTTTTTATCCACCCTAGCCCGACGAAGATGTACCGTGACATGAGGCGACAGTATTTTGGGTAGGGATGAAGTGCCAGATAACTAGTTTTGTGGCCGAGTGTGACACGTGTCAGCATACCAAGGCCGATCATCAGAGACCCCCTGGTCCATTGCAGCCATTGAGCATCCCAATGTGGAAGTGGGAGCACGTGTCAACAGATTTCATTATGGGTTTGCTGATAATTCAGCACGGTCATGACACCATCTTGGTTGTCATAGATCGCCTGATGAAGTCGACACATTTTCTTGCGATTCGTGCGACTTCGGCTTTGGACCGGCTTACCAGGTTATTCATCGAGGAGATTGTGAGAATGCACGACATTCTAGTTTTGATCATTTCTGACCAAGACCTGAGGTTTACGTCTCAGTTTCGGGGGACCTTTCAGAGAGTGATGGGGTCTGTTTTGCAGCTCAGCACTACATATCATCCACAGACCGATGGCCAGACCGAGAGGGTCAACCAGTTCCTTTAGGATATGCTTCCGGCCTGCGTGATTGACTTCGAGGGTAATCGGGATGAGCATCTCCGATTGGCAGAGTTCGTATACAACAACAGCTATTAAGCGACCATTGGCATGACTCCTTTTGAGGCACTATATGACAGACCGTGCGGATCATCAAGTTGTTGGACCGAGGTTGGAGAGCGGTGTCTCCTAAGTCCCGAGCTTGTGCGGCAGACATCAAAGGTCATCGATATCATCAGGCAGAGGATGCGCAAAACTCAGAGCCGGCAAAAGAGTTTTTGCTGATCGTCGGCGTCGTCTTTTGGAGTTCATGGTTGGGGATAGAGTGTATCTCAAGGTGTCGCCCATGAAGGGTGTAGTTTGATTTGGAGCGAAGGGCAAGCTTGCCCTGAGATTCATAGGACCTTTCGAGATCACTGGGCACCTTGGCACCGTAGCCTATCGGCTTACCTTGCCATCTCAGTTGTCTGGTGTCCACAACATTTTTTATGTATGAGTCAAACACTACTCCTGTTATTGACTAGCAGCCGCTAAGTATTCGCGAGAATGCTTCTTACATTGAGCAGCCAGTTTGTATCCTTGATTGGTAGGAGCAGGTCCTCTGGACCAAGGTCATTCCCTTAATGAAGGTGCAGTGGGGTCACCATTCTTTTGATGAGGCGTCCTGGGAGCCCGAGGCTGAGATTTGAGAGGGTTATCCCTATCTCTTTGATGATTGATTATATGTTGTATCTTGTATGCTATCTTCGATTTTATATGATGATGTTATGTCTCTTCTTTCTTATGAGTTATGTCTAGTTGCGATGATTCTGTAAATTTCGAGGACAAAATTTTTGTTAGGAGGGAAGAGCTGTAAGGCCCGTATCCTAGACCGTACCATTCCGTAGGCTTCCACAGTTCTCCTGTTCGAATTTTGGTAACCCGCGACCTGTAATCGGCGTTTACGCACGACCTTAAGTTGCATTCCGAAGATCTGAGTCAGCTCGACTCAAAACTTGTATCCTAGTGACCGCGCCGTCACAGCGATTCCAATGCCTAATCTCGCGGGCCGATGCGACACCCAAGGTAGGAGTTAGGGGGCCGTGTTTATTTCGAGGAAAATGCCAAGCGTCACGAATTCTGAGAGAATCTCTACAACCTATCACATCAATCAATCAATTACAAGTCAAGTACACAACCCATCTCTGTCTTATCAACAAGGCATGACTCCCACCTCTCTCTCATTCCCAAAGTCAACTCTCTCTCTCTCTCTCTCTCTCTGCCCATTCATTTCTTACAACATCCATTCCTCTCATCCCATCTTTCTTACAACACCCTCTCCTCTCTCATTATCGCCACCATTTCCCAAGCTTCCATGAGAGAAAATCCTAAGGAGAGAAAATAGCCAAGAGAGGACCCATCTTCCTACCCCCTCATCTTATCATCCAACCCTTTAATTCTCATCTTCTACCATTAAAGAAGAAGCCAAGGAGCTAAGGAAGCCAAGGGATTAAGAACATTAGCAATCGGTGGGTGTTTATAGGATTACAATTGTATTTTGATGATGGGCCAAGTGGGGCCTACCGATTGATGGTATGAATCTCAATTTGGACCCTAAGTATAGCTGATGGCCCACCATGACTCATATGTTCATTCCATGATGGGGCCATTCTCCATGGACCCTTTCATGATGTTTATTTTTCCTAGTATGTAAAGGGTCATCTAGACCTTGCATTTTGGTGGAGAAGGGATCTCCACCATTGATTTTGATTGGTCGACCCACATGTAATGGTACCTACTTAATGTATCTTGTAATGAATGGAAGGGAGAGCCCATAGTGACGAGTTCCCTCCCATCACACGCGACTCTCTCTCTCTCTCTCTCTCTCTCTCTCTCTCTCTCTCTCTCTCTCTCTCTCTCGCTCTCCCCCTTTATGATGGAGTGGGCACCACCAATATATGTGTTATATCTACTCCGTCCATCTGACGCTGTGGCCCACCGTACCGCACGGGATGATCCTCACCGTCCACTGTTGGGACGGTGGGAATCCACTTAGACGCTAGTCAGTTTGCATATATACATATATATATATATATATATATATGATATGTATTGGAGATGACCCCACGTGGGACCCACCCATCTGGATAGGGATTGGTTGGTGTATGTGTACAACAGGTATATATCTGTTGTATTACATCACCAAGCTGTGTGGGACCCACCGTTGATGCATGCATCTTACATCCACACCGTCCACTATCTGGACGGTGGGACCCACCTGGCACATGTGGTGTCCACACCGTCTAGCAGGTAGGATGGTGGGACTCCACCATGATATATGTGTATTATCAACGACATCCATCCAGACTGTTCATCTGGACGGTGGCTTGGCCACTCACACCGGCTATATAGCTGTCGCTTTGTCGCCAACAGTTTTTGTGGCCCCCACATGAGGCTTGTGTAACATCAAAACCATTCATCCCATTTGGTGAGCTCATCTTAAGGCTTGGGACTCAAAAAAATGAGGCAGATCTATTAGGTGGACCACGTGCAGTAAACGGTGGGGGATTGAACGACTACCCTTGAAACCCTTTTAGGTGCCCAGAAGTTGTAGATCAATATGATTTTATTTTTCCATTTAATTCAGGTTTTTATGACCATATGCACCGATTGGATGGAAAATAAATGTTATGGTGGGCCATGTGGGGTTTTAACGGTGGAAATCATTATCACCACTGTTATTTGTGTTATGGTCCAGATAATCTTTCGATATGATTTATTTTCTTGAAAATGCTCTCAAATGATCTTTAAAATATAGATGAATGGTGTAGATGGTGCAGCCCGTTGATGCGGCCCATTTGATGTATATGAGGCTCATTGGTGTGGCCCATTGATGCGGACCACTTGATATATATGAGGCCCATTGGTGTGGCCCATTGATGCGGCCCACTTGATGCATATGAGGCCCATTGGTGCGTCCTATTGATGCGGCCCACTTAATGTATATGAGGGCCATTGGCGTGGCCCATTGATGCGACCCACTTGATGTATATGAGGCCCATTGGTGAGGCACGTTGATGCAGCCCACTTGATGTATGTGAGACCCATTGTTGTGGCCCAATGCGTTGTGTATGAAGCCCATATGATGAGGCCTATTATGATATATTTGAGGCTCATTGTGATATATTTTAATGCCCATAAGTGAGGCCCAAAGAGATGTACGTGAGGCCTTTATGTGGACCTAAAGTGATGTATGTAATGATGTTTATAATGATGCATGCCTTGGGAGCAATGATGGTTTGACGTCCACATTGTAAGAGCAATGATGGTTGAATGTCCGCATTGTAACTCACCTTAGGGCCCATTGTTAGACCCGTACTTGTTGTGTATAGGCGGTCTAGGCCCGTCTTCGTTATGAAGATAGTTCATTACCATATAACATGCTTAATATAACTCTATGATTCATGCTCATACACATCATATGTATGCTCGATATGAGGAGTGACTGATCATAACATATGTCATTGGGTAAATTGTTTATGGGACTCCCTGATAAGAGTTACCGACATGAGCGCGCGGTACACGCAGGATTTGTTGCATGACTAATAGTGTGATTCATGCATCTTGCATCACTGTGACATGATTACCGTATACCCTAGCGACATCAGGGCTCCACACATATATCGTGGATGGTAGGATCGGACGTCGAAAATACTGTTACTAGCATTGGGGCGCCATAGATGTCCCTGGGTAAGAATCCTTAAATTCGATGGTACTAGAGGATGACTCCAACATCGAGATCGAGTGGATACCTGAGCGCACGAGGGCCGAATACTAGGAGGCCGCGTGTCCCATGTATCGTGTTCGGTTGGAAGCGGGTGTGGCCTTACCCGCCCAAGGGTAGGAGGCATTACTAGGCTGAGTGTGACCAGCTCGTGTATGGGTCCTCTATCGACGTGCCGGATAGGTATTAGCAAGCTATTGGCCAGGCGGATAGTGATGTTTCTTATGCCCACTTGGACTGCGCGCCTGAGGAAGGGGCAGTGTCATTTGGAGTGTACTAAACCCCGGTGATTATCCAATGAGAACCGTATTGATATATGATGCTCCAAAGATGAGCTGGATTGATACGTGGATTGGTATGCTTTAGATGCATCTTACACATGACATTGGCTATGTAGGTTTTGTATCCTATGGCCTTGGTGTGGCCGATAGCATTCATGCCTTGCATCGTATAACCTTGGTACGGCTGATTACATTCATGGACTCATCAGTATGATTCTGCATTACTTTGATATTACATTCTAAGCATGCTCATATCGCGCACACACTTACACCATCTAAACTTTCTATAAACTTATGCACGATTGATGAGTGCAGGTGATGCCAGGATGCAGCTGTAGCTTAGTCACAACAAGAGCATACAGTCGAGCTTTGGGAGTTTCCATTATTATTATCTTGTATTTCCCTTTATATGCATTGTACCTTAAAGTTTTTTTTATTATAGTAGATTTTGTGATGATGTTCTTGTGGTTATTGTTCGTGAGTTATGCTTATGGTTATGCTTATTATGAATCAAATTGATGTTGAAAATTCTCCTTGTAAGATCGGAGGATCAGAACCTGGTGCGGGGAGCCGGGGTACTACGGAGGCTGTCGACGCCGGATTCAGCAATCGAGAATTTTGTGAGCCCAGTTTTCGAGTTTGGGACATGACATGTACGGTGAATTGAAAATTTTATGATGTGATCATCGACAGTGGGAGCAACAAAAACATCGTCTCCAAGATCATGGTGGAGAAGTTGTGATTAAAAACGGAATGTCATCCCTCCCCATATACGATCTGTTGGATTAAAAAGGTCAGTGAGATGATGGTAACTGAACAGTGCACTATAATTTTTTCAATTGATAAACATTATAAAGATGAAGTAGTATGCGATGTAGTTGGCAAAGAGGCCTGTCACATACTACTTGGTCGATCATGAAAATCTGATCGTGAGGCCACTGATAAAGGGTGAGATAATATATATATTTTCATCAAGGATGGCAGGAAAACTATATTAGCCCATATGGATCCAGAAAACACACTCGAAACTTCTAAAGTAGATGGTCGTTTTCTCTTAACCATACGGGACTTCATAGAGGAATCCAAAGAAACCAGATAGGCATATGCATTAATTGTAAAGGGGAAGGAACTCGAGCCCACCATCATCCCTGAGAAACTGTAACATCCCGGATTTTTGCCAACCTGGAATTAGACGTCCTTAGGAAATGGGTCGATTCTAACACCTTATTAACTTGTCAGAACTCAATCCCAAAGTCTAAAACCGCTTTTGAACTCATTTCCTTCACAAATCCCACCCTTCTTTCAATTTTTCTAAGTAATTTTACCCTAGATACTATCTTAAACTAGCTAAGTATTATAGCTTGGATCACTTTATATACAAACTAGAAAGGACTAAGTACCACCTTAGACAGAAATCTTACAGGATTAAATCCTTTAGAAATCTGATAAAGTTAACTAAGTGCTAAACTAGATTAGCCATGAAATCTGATTGAATCACTTTAAATACGATCTGGAAGACCCAAAACTTGTAGAATCATTGACGCTAGGTTACCCTAAAATCTAGGAACAAAGTCATTACCCGACTGCTCTCGGGAGCAGATTGAAACTCCGTATCAGGTCTAGACCGCACATCGGGAGTTCGAATAATACGAAGTTAAGGACTTAGGACCGCCTCGCTGGGCTTGACAACCATCTTAGAAATCAAATCCAGATAGTGTCCCAGCGCTATTCGCTTGAGCTCGGAGCGGGGAGTGTGAGAAATGTGAAAATATTTCTAAATTAAATTCAAAATAGTGAAATCTGAGACTTGTCGCTTGCGGTTTAGTATTAAGCAACCAGACCGTCAGAATCTGACCCAAATACACCCTCGAATCAGGAAAAATTTCATAAACATATTCATGTACTTAAAATTTCTAATCGAAATCCGCTGACCGTTGAACTAAAACTGGTCCGCCATTTGCGATCTGGAATCCCAACTGAAACGAAAACTTAGCCATACCTAGATCCAATATCTGTGAGCTTAAGTTTGACTTTTGGCTCAAGGAGGGCAGCCAGAATTCCTCCGTTGACCTGAAACTAGCTCGCTTTGGTTATAACCTAAGTATATCTTGAGCTTAAGTCTATTTTAGTGAGTTATTAGGCTCTATAAGGACCTTAGAACCCTCTCTCTCACAGCCATACGAATTTGAGAGAAACCCTAGAGAGAGAAGAGAGAAAAGAGAGAGAAAGTGTGGGAGTTGTGGGAGGATCTCCCTGTCATGCTTCCCTGCCGTTATGCAAGCACAACCACCCCTATCTAGTCGCTTTCCCGGCGATTCCGACATCATTTCTAGGTAAGAAACCCTAACCCTAATCTGTTTTTAGCTTTTGATAGTTGTAGGTTATGAAATAGCTAACCTATTTCGTTCTATAGGTTGCCAAACTGCCGTATACGAAAGCTTAGTCAACATGTCGACTCTGTTACGATTCTACGACAAAAGGTGCGGACTTTAGATGTATATGTTATGGTTTTCAACGATTTCAATGTCAGATAATGATAGATTCATGATCTACATGCAATTGCACATTTACAAAGTGCTGTCTGTTTTCCGTTTTGATTAAAGATTAAGAAACCGTTTTAGTATAATCTAGTAAGATTTGATTCACCATTTCCTTGTACATAGATAATAACAAAGACTCTCTTAGACCAATGGGCAACCCAAGAAATAGAACATCTAAACCTTTCAATGATGGACATTCCCTACGTTTTTAGAGTGATTGGACTACGGAGTTACTGAAATATACAACTGCGAAACATTCGCAGCTTGACCCAATTCTCTATCCTGGGCGACTACCAATGGACTCACTGCTGATGAGAAGAAGACCAGGATCCACTAGGATTCGAAAGGGATACGATGAGCTTTCTACCCTGGCCTGATAGATGATCGATGTATCGAGATCAAGCCCACTATAACCGTCTCTCCGTGTTGCTCAAACATTGAAAACAGCTAGCTTACTCTAACTAGTTGGGAATCGAAGTCAAGACTCCAAAGAGGTAAAGAAATAAATTGTAGCAAATCATCAGGGTATGAGAAATGGATAAAGAAATAAGTTTTAAGGAGGGTAGACTAAAATGAACCAGGCTAGTATATACCCTACCACGCGTAGAAATTTGAAATCAATAAGTCTTAGGCAAATGAAATAATAGAATTCTTACTTATTAACCTTAGGCAATTTCGGGAACAAAATTTTGTTTTAAGGGGGGTAGATTGTAACATCCCGGATTTTTGCAAACCTGGAATTAGACATCCTTAGGCAATGGGTCGATCCTAACACCTTATTAACTTGTCAGAACTCAATCCCAAAGTCTAAAACCGCTTTTAAACTCATTTCCTTCACAAATCACACCCTTCTTTCAATTTTTCTAAGTATTTTCATCCTAGATACTATCTTAAACTAGCTAAGTATTATATCTTGGATCATTTTATATACAAACTACAAAGGACTAAGTACCACCTCAGACAGAAATCTTACAGGATTAAATCCTTTAAAAATTTGACAAAGTTAACTAAGTGCTAAACTAGATGAGCCATGAAATCCGATTGAATCACGTTAAATACGATCTACAAGACCCAAACTTGTAGAATCATTGACGCTAGATTACCCTAAAATCTAGGAACAAACTCATTACTCGACTGCTCTCGGGAGCACATTGAAACTCCGTATCATGTCTAGACCGCACATCGGGAGTCCAAATAATACGAAGTTAAGGACTTAGGACCGCCTCGCTGGGCTTGACAACCATCTCGGAAATCAAATCCAGACAGTGTCCCAGCGCTATTCGCTTAAGCTCAGAGCTGGGAGTGTGAGAAAAGTGAAAATAATTCTAAATTAAATTCAAAATAGTGAAATCTGAGACTTGTCGCTTGCGGGTCAGTATTAAGCAACCAAGCCGTCAGA
The DNA here is from genome assembly GCA_030180095.1 of Magnolia changhungtana. NCBI lineage: Eukaryota > Viridiplantae > Streptophyta > Magnoliopsida > Magnoliales > Magnoliaceae > Magnolia > Magnolia changhungtana. The sequence continues at coordinate 2,065,214 of JASAUF010000446.1, forward strand.
ATCTGACCTAAATACACCCTCGGATCAGGAAAAATTTCATAAACATATCCATGTACTTAGAATTTCTGATCGAGATCCGCTGACCGTTGAACTGAAACTGGTCCGCCATTTGCGATCTGGAATCCCGACTGAAACGAAAACTTAGCCATACCTAGATCCAATGTCTGTGAGCTTAAATCTGACTTTTGGCTCAAGTGGGGCCGCCAGAAGTCCTCCGTTGAGTTGAAACTAGCTCGCTTTGGTTATAATCTAAGTATATCTTGAGCTTAAGTCTATTTTAGTGAGTTTTTAGGCTATATAAGGACCTTAGAACCCTCTCTCTCATAGCCATACGAATTTGAGAGAAACCCTAAAGAAGAAGAAAGAAAAGAGAGAGAAAGTGTGGGAGTTGTGGGAGGATCTCCCTGTCATGCTTCTCTGCCATTATGCAAGCACAACCACCCCTATCTAGTGGCTTTCCCGGCGATTCTGGCGTCATTTCTAGGTAAGAACCCTAACCCTAATCTGTTTTGGGGTTTTGATAGTTGTAAGTTATGAAATAGCTAACCTCTTTCGTTCTATAGGTTGTCAAACTGCCGTATACGAAAGCTTAGTGAACCTATCGACTCCGTTACGATTCTACGACAAAAGGTGCGGACTTTAGATGTATAGGTTATGGTTTTCAACGCTTTCAATGTCAGATAATGATAGATTCATGATCTGCATGCAATTGCACAAGTACAAAGTGATGTCTATTTTTCGTTTCGGTTAAAGATGAAAAATATGTAAATTTACACACTCTAGGTATTTGTAGAAAGTACCGTATACGTATAAATTTTGGAAATGTGTTTGCCATGATTATTTGTTATATGAATATATTATATATGGATAAAATACTTATTTGGCGAAAGGACTCGCCCTAATATATGTTTTGCTAATATACACTATGTATGTGAAAATAGTGTATTCTAAGTGTTTGTGAAAATGACTGAATGAGTATAAAATTCTCATTTGTTCTCGCCATGACTAATTGTCATGGGTATATGATTGTTGTATTGGCGATACCCCCTTTGACGAAAGGATTTGCCCCAAATCACGCTGCGGCCAATATACACTATATATGTTACAATGTGTGGCCCAAGTATTCGTGGAAATGACTGAATAAATATGGAAATTGGATTCATGCTTGCCATGATTATCCGTTGTGGGTGCCCGCGTGTTATAATTGGGGCAACTCCCTAGTGAAAGAATTTGGCCTAATGTCAATGTGATCAACATATGTCATGTATGTTGATGTATGTAGTTTAAAGTGTTTATTGAAATGTCTGAATGAGTAGTAGTTAGTAAATTGTAATGTATAAGGGTGTTGAGATATGATTCTCAACTTCTTTAACTCTGTGTATGATTTCTTTAGATATTTGTGTGATTAGGAATTGAATATGTACAAACTCATGCTTATGTTGTACTTCATAACATGCTCAACTGATTGTATGATTTTATCTATGTAATGCATATGTTTAAATTCATGTTTATGTTGTATTCCATAAGTGTCGTGAAGGGTGATGGGGGAGTGGTGTAACGAGTGCATGCAACAGCCCTGGCAGCCCTAAGCGGATGTTATCAGACTTTGATTGTATGATTTGAATCTTGATCTATTACTGCTTTACCTATCTGCAATTGGATGTGATTGAGGCTATTATATAGTCCAGGCAGTCGGTAATGGGATCAAATTTGTGGCTGAGATTCATTCGCCACGTAGGACGTGTTTGGCGAACCTGAGTCGTGCGTTGCTTGTCGACAGTGGTTAGGCCACATGAAGTGCTTATGCACTTCATGTCGTACAACTTAACGGGCGCTCGTGCTAGTCGAGCTCGTCAAGTAACCTGATCTGTCTTATGTATGTTCACCATGTTTGGACGCTACTGCTTGAACTTAAGGTACCAAACTTACCAGTGGAAATTCCGTTAACTATGGTACCTCGATCCGCTAAAACTCATGAGCCGGACATGGTGGTATGGGACACCGTGGTCGAGCTGTCGGCCTACGTTGGGGCCACGTGCCTCCCCGTAGTGACTATTGAGCAACCAGACTCATGACCCGAATACGGTGGTATGAGATACTGTATTCGAGCTGTCGACACGTACGGCGAGAGCCGAATACGGTGAGACCTGTATTCGTGCTGACGGGCGACGAGCCCTTTGTAGTGTCTTCGAGTATACTCTACAGTCTGTGATTGGCGATGAGCCCTTCACAGCACTAGAGCACGAGTTGAGCCGAGTACGGTGAGACCTGTATTTGAGCTGACGGCCAGCGATTGAGCCGAGTACGGTGAGACCTGTATTCGAGCTGACAGCCAGCAATTGAGCCACATATGGTGAGATCTGTATCCGTGCTGACGGGTGACGGGCCCTTTGCGATGCCTCTCGAACCATAATATCATATGAGATTATCCAGGTTTGACGACCCTAGAATGGATCATGTTTGGGAATGATATAAGGGAGGTACCTTAGTTTCCCAATACTGCTGTTTGAAATGGACTAATAACAAATCGGTAATCATGCTCATCATCGCACTGCATGTGCCTGGTAGATGTGGAGCACTGAGGGATGAACGCATGTCGCGAACGTAAGATGGTGTCGCATGAGGGTGGTTTGGCAAGGGCATTCATCATGTCATTTCTTACTTTCATTAAATTAGAGAAGTTAGAATTGTTTGATTGTACTGCTTTATCATTACTGCTTAACTGTTTTGATAACATGTTAACCTATGCTTTATTGTTCCACTGAGTTGATCAGTCACTCCCACATTACGGGACGGTGTTGTACACACCAACCAGACTTGCTTGAGTTTCAGATGATGGCGATGCTGCGAAGCGGAGCCGGACTTTATGAGGATGAGGAGGATTCCTCCTTTATGCTCTTTCAGGCGGGTTCCTGTGAGCCGTGTCCTGATCAACGGGGCTTTCTGGGATATTGACTAGATCACACTACACACCTGGTATAATTTGAATCGTACATGTAATTCATTAACCTGGTAACATTATCATACTCTGGAAACTCACCACAGTTTATATAATTTATACATCTATTATAGTCTTCTGCTTGTAAATTTAACTGTCTTTGGAGTATGATATGCTGTTTTGGTATAATCCCATTCATGTTTCAATGCTCTCATCATAATCATCAATATCTGTGTTGCATAAGTGATGCGTTGGAACTCGGGATCTGAGCTTTGCTCGACCCCCGATTTTCAAGGCATTACAAGATGGTATCAGAGCATGATTTAGATTAAACTGGACCTAGGTTATGGTCACACGGACCTGGGTTATGGTCACATGATGCACTCTAACACACTCTGACCTAAGAGGGAGTGACAGAAGGTAGAAACCGACTTAAGATTTTCTAAATTCGTCGAATGGTGAAACTGATTGAAATCGACCGTTGAGATTGGGCCCGTACACACCCATGATCAAGCGAAACGATCTCGAACCACTTCTAGGCCATCAGTCGACGGGTTTGAGTCATTCCCTAGAAATGAATGCCCTTAGGTTCTGGGTCAACCACAACTCCATACACTTAATCTTAAAGCCTGGAACCCCTTTTTATCCAATTCCTTTAAAATCTCTCCTTGCACCACTTCATTCTTCAATTGTTTCTAAATCTTTTCATACCAGATATAAATTCTAACGAATAAATGATGAAAAATAATACTTAAACAAAAAGTTACTATAAATGGTAAATATATGTATAAATTGGACTTTTGACCATTCAAACTTTGGAATGCAATCAAATAAATGGGTTATTTGGATAGAGTAGCTCCTCCTACCCCAAAATCATATGCCACACATCACATAAACTCATTCAGGTTTGCAAATTGGCCCCGAAAATGCCTCAAATGGAGTCGGGGGCCACACTATGCAATTCAGTGGGACCCGGGACAGACCCGGGGTACCATTGGAGCCTTGGGAGGTTGGGGAACACCACCCAACCGCAGCGGTAGCACGCCAGGCAAAGCGGACCGTGGTCACTGCGGTCGACCGCGGTCAGGATGGGCCGGGCTGGTCGAGCCGGTGCTGGTCATGGTCGACCCGACCCCTAGGCACGTGTGGTGCCTAGCAAATTTTGTGGGGGCCCCTCTTTCTTGTCCGTTTGGGCCCCTCTCTCTCGAACACTCCTCCAAGCGCTCCCTTTCCTTCCAAAATCTGATTTTCTCTCTCAAACCTCCCTTCTAATCGCCCCTTCCATTGTTTTTTGTTAAATCTCGCACCCCTCTAACGTTCACAGCAACACCTACTCCCCTACCCTCTCCATTTTCATTCATTTGAGCTCCTACACTCTCCATTTAAATCTCAAAATTGTGTAAGCACTCAACCCAGCCCATCTCTTCACTTCCTTTCTTTAAACCCTGTCATTTGGGCCTTTACAACCTCTGTTGAGGCTCAAATCCATGGAAAACCAACAACTCCAACCCCTACTCCCCCTTATCTTCACAGATTGGGTGTATCCCATGGTTTCCAATACGATCATCGTGGGATTTAGAAATCCCATCTCACACTTTTCAACACTAGGCTCATTTTTCAAAGCCTATAAAATTAATTTTTATCCCACCCACCCTCCTACCAAACATGCCATTCCCAATCCCAAAGTGGGATTAGTAATGCAGTCCCATTTAAGACAATAGGCCTTAGAGTTTTGGACCTAGAGCGGTGCTCCTAGATTTCGACAGGCCTAACCATGTAGGAAATCCAACAAATTTCTAATGTGAACCTTCAGACCCTCTTAGTTGGAATGAGCATATGTGAAATGCTCGAGCGTCAAGTACAGACAACTTAGTTCCAATTATGCAACTTTGACCCTAAGTGATAAAACCCTTCATGTACTAGAAATGATGTGAAATCATCTAGCGTATGAGCATAGACTTTGGACTACTCCTAAATTAAGACTAAACTACCGGTTACATTAGAGAAGGTCAGAGACTGATAGATGTAGTTAGGTCAAATCAATACACCTCTTTGATCTGGGTGGCACAGCGGAAGCGTGGTGGACCTTACCTCACTGGCCCAGGATCGAAACTGTGCTCCTTGAATATGAACATAATAGAAGCCCTAGCAAGTTCTACTATAAGAAACCGTTTTAGTATAATCTAGTAAGATTTGATTCACCATTTCCTTGTACATAGATAATAACAAAGACTCTCTTAGACCAATGGGCAACCCAAGAAATAAAACATCTAAACCTTTCAATGATGGACATTCCCTACGTTTTTAGAGTGATTGGACTACGGAGTTACTGAAATATACAACTGCGAAACATTCGCAGCTTGACCCAATTCTCTATCCTGGGCGACTACCAATGGACTCACTGCTGATGAGAAGAAGACCAGGATCCACCAGGATTCGAAAGGGATACGATGAGCTTTCTACCCTGGCCTGATAGATGATCGATGTATCGAGATCAAGCCCACTATAACCGTCTCTCCGTGTTGCTCAAACATTGAAAACAGCTAGCTTACTCTAACTAGTTGGGAATCGAAGTCAAGACTCCAAAGAGGTAAAGAAATAAATTGTAGCAAATCATCAGGGTATGAGAAATGGATAAAGAAATAAGTTTTAAGGAGGGTAGACTAAAATGAACCAAAGCTAGTATATACCCTACCACGCGTAGAAATTTGAAATCAATAAGTCTTAGGCAAATGAAATAATAGAATTCTTACTTATTAACCTTAGGCAATTTCGGGAACAAAATTTTGTTTTAAGGGGGGTAGATTGTAACATCCCGGATTTTTGCAAACCTGGAATTAGACGTCCTTAGGCAATGGGTCGATCCTAACACCTTATTAACTTGTCAGAACTCAATCCCAAAGTCTAAAACCGCTTTTAAACTCATTTCCTTCACAAATCACACCCTTCTTTCAATTTTTCTAAGTATTTTCATCCTAGATACTATCTTAAACTAGCTAAGTATTATATCTTGGATCATTTTATATACAAACTACAAAGGACTAAGTACCACCTCAGACAGAAATCTTACAGGATTAAATCCTTTAAAAATTTGACAAAGTTAACTAAGTGCTAAACTAGATGAGCCATGAAATCTGATTGAATCACGTTAAATACGATCTACAAGACCCAAACTTGTAGAATCATTGACGCTAGGTTACCCTAAAATCTAGGAACAAACTCATTACTCGACTGCTCTCGGGAGCACATTGAAACTCCGTATCATGTCTAGACCGCACATCGGGAGTCCGAATAATACGAAGTTAAGGACTTAGGACCGCCTCGCTGGGCTTGACAACCATCTCGGAAATCAAATCCAGACAGTGTCCCAGCGCTATTCGCTTAAGCTCAGAGCTGGGAGTGTGAGAAAAGTGAAAATAATTCTAAATTAAATTCAAAATAGTGAAATCTGAGACTTATCGCTTGCGGGTCAGTATTAAGCAACCAGGCCGTCAGAATCTGACCTAAATACACCCTCGGATCAGGAAAAATTTCATAAACATATCCATGTACTTAGAATTTCTGATCGAGATCCGCTGACCGTTGAACTGAAACTGGTCCGCCATTTGCGATCTTGAATCCCGACTGAAACGAAAACTTAGCCATACCTAGATCCAATGTCTGTGAGCTTAAATCTGACTTTTGGCTCAAGGGGGGCCGCCAGAAGTCCTCCGTTGAGTTGAAACTAGCTCGCTTTGGTTATAATCTAAGTATATCTTGAGCTTAAGTCTATTTTAGTGAGTTTTTAGGCTATATAAGGACCTTAGAACCCTCTTTCTCATAGCCATACGAATTTGAGAGAAACCCTAAAGAAGAAGAAAGAAAAGAGAGAGAAAGTGTGGGAGTTGTGGGAGGATCTCCCTGTCATGCTTCCCTGCCATTATGCAAGCACAACCACCCCTATCTAGTGGCTTTCCCGGCGATTCTGGCGTCATTTCTAGGTAAGAACCCTAACCCTAATCTGTTTTGGGGTTTTGATAGTTGTAAGTTATGAAATAGCTAACCTCTTTCGTTCTATAGGTTGTCAAACTGCCGTATACGAAAGCTTAGTGAACCTATCGACTCCGTTACGATTCTACGACAAAAGGTGCGGACTTTAGATGTATAGGTTATGATTTTCAACGCTTTCAATGTCAGATAATGATAGATTCATGATCTGCATGCAATTGCACAAGTACAAAGTGATGTCTATTTTTCGTTTCGGTTAAAGATGAAGAATATGGAAATTTACATACTCTAGGTATTTGTAGAAAGTACCGTATACGTATAAATTTTGGAAATGTGTTTGCCATGATTATTTGTTATATGAATATATTATATATGGATAAAATACTTATTTGGCGAAAGGACTCGCCCTAATATATGTTTTGCTAATATACACTATGTATGTGAAAATAGTGTATTCTAAGTGTTTGTGAAAATGACTGAATGAGTATAAAATTCTCATTTGTTCTCGCCATGACTAATTGTCATGGGTATATGATTGTTGTATTGGCGATACCCCCTTTGACGAAAGGATTTGCCCCAAATCACGCTGCGGCCAATATACACTATATATGTTACAATGTGTGGCCCAAGTATTCGTGGAAATGACTGAATAAATATGGAAATTGGATTCATGCTTGCCATGATTATCCGTTGTGGGTGCCCGCGTGTTATAATTGGGGCAACTCCCTAGTGAAAGAATTTGGCCTAATGTCAATGTGATCAACATATGTCATGTATGTTGATGTATGTAGTTTAAAGTGTTTATTGAAATGTCTGAATGAGTAGTAGTTAGTAAATTGTAATGTATAAGGGTGTTGAGATATGATTCTCAACTTCTTTAACTATGTGTATGATTTCTTTAGATATCTGTGTGATTAGGAATTGAATATGTACAAACTCATGCTTATGTTGTACTTCATAACATGCTCAACTGATTGTATGATTTTATTTGTGTAATGCATATGTTTAAATTCATGTTTATGTTGTATTCCATAAGTGTCGTGAAGGGTGATGGGGGAGTGGTGTAACGAGTGCATGCAACAACCCTGGCAGCCCTAAGCGGATGTTATCAGACTTTGATTGTATGATTTGAATCTTGATCTATTACTGCTTTACCTATCTGCAATTGAATGTGATTGAGGCTATTATATAGTCCAGGCAGTCGGTAATGGGATCAAATTCGTGGCTGAGATTCATTCGCCACGTAGGACGTGTTTGGCGAACCTGAGTCGTGCGTTGCTTGTCGGCAGTGGTTAGGCCACACGAAGTGCTTATGCACTTCATGTCGTACAACTCAATGGGCGCTCGTGCTAGTCAAGCTCGTCAAGTAACCCAATCTGTCTTATATATGTTCACCATGTTTGGACGCTACTGCTTCAACCTAAGTTACCAAACTTACCAGTGGAAACCTCGTTAACTATGGTGCCTCGATCCGCTAAGACTCATGAGCTGGATATGGTGGTATGGGACACCGTGGTCGAGCTGTTGGCCTACGTTGGGGCCACGTGCCTCCCCTTAGTGACCATTGAGTAACCAGACTTGTGAGCCGAATACGGTGGTATGAGACACTATATTCGAGCTGTCAACACCTACGGCGAGAGCCGAATACGGTAAGACCTGTATTCATGCTGACGGACGACGAGCCCTTTGTAGTGTCTTCAAGTATACTCTATAGTCTGTGATTGGCGATGATCCCTTCGCAGCAACTAGAGCATGAGTTGAGCCGAGTACGGTGAGACCTATATTTGAGCTTGCAGCCAGTGATTGAGCCGAGTACGGTGAGACCTATATTCGAGCTGACGGCCAGCAATTGAGCTGCATACGGTGAGAACTATATCCGTGCTGACGGGTGACGAGCCCTTCGCGATGCCTCTTGAACCATAATATCATATAAGATTATTTAGGTTTGACGACCCTAGAATGGATCATGTTTGGGAATAATACAAGGGAGGTACCTTAGTTTCCCAATACTACTTTTTGAAATGAAGTAATAACAACTCGGTAATCATGCTCATCATCTCACTGCATGTGCCTGGTAAATGTGGAGCACTGAGGGATGAACGCATGTCGCGAACGTAAGATGGGTCGCGTGAGGGTGGTTTGGCAAGGGCATTCATCATGTCATTTCATACTTTCATTAAATAAGAGTAGTTAGGATTGTTTGATTGTACTGCTTTATCATTACTGCTTGACTGTTTTGATAACATATTAACCTATGCTTTATTGTTCCACTGAGTTGATCACTCACTCCTACGTTACGGGACGGTGTTGTAGACACCAACCAATCATGTTTGAGTTTCAGATGATGGCGATGCTGCGAAGCGGAGCCGGACTTTATGAGGATGAGGAGGATTCCTCCTTTATGCTATTTCAGGCGGGTTCCTGTGAGGCATGTCCTGATCGACGGGGCTTTCTGGGATATTGACTAAATCACACTACACACCTGGTATAATTTGAATTGTACTTGTAATTCATTAACCTGGTAACATTATCACACTCTGGAGACTCATCACAGTTTATATAATTTATACATCTATCATAGTCTTTCGCTTGTAAATTTAACCGTCTCTGGAATATGATATGATGTTTTGGTATAATCTCATTCATGTTTCAATGCTCTCATCATAATCATCATTATCTGTGTTGCATAAGTGATGCGTTGGAACTCAGGATCTGAGCTTTGCTCGACCCTCGATTTTTAGGGCGTTACAGAAACAAAAATCCATGTTGCATGAATTTAAAGAAATTTGACCCAATGACCTTCCCGATGGATTACCTCCAATACGAGATATTAAATACCATATTGACCTTGCCCCCGAGTCCAGCTTATCGAATCATCCTCACAATTGGATGAGTCTGAAGGAATGTGATATTCTGTAAGGGAAAATTGAGGAATTGATCTGTAAGAGTCTTATCCGAAAAAGCATGAGCCCATGCGCCGTCCCGGCTCTATTAACTCCTAAGAAAGAGGGGAATTGGCACATGTGCCGTAACATCAACAAGATTACTATAAAGTATAAATTTCTCATACTACAACTAGACGATATGTTGGACATGCTTAAGGCCGCGAAATTATTTTCTAAATTGGATTTAAAGAGCAACTACCATCAGATTTGAATGCAGCCGGGTGATGAGTGGAGTACGCCTTTTAAGACTAAAGAAGGTGTATATGAATGGATGATCATGCTCTTCTGTCTTTCGAATGCCTTTAACACATACATGAGGTTGATGGACCAAGTTATGAAGTCATTCATTGGGTGGTTCGTTGTGGTTTATTTCGATGATATTTTAATATATAGTCAGGATGAAGCAAGCCACATTGAACACCTCAGGAAGGTCCTTCAAGTGATCACCGAAAATAAGTTGTATCTCAATTTTTAAAAATGTAGCTTTTTGACTGATAGCCCGTTACTTTTAAGCTTTGTTGTGACATCCACGGGAATCCAGGTGAACGATGAAAAAGTGAAAGCCATTAGGGAATGGCCAGTTCCAATAAACATCCACAAAGTATAGAGTTTTCATGAATTAACAACATTCTATTGTCGGTTCGTGCAGAATTTTAGTACCATGTGCCACCAATCACAGATTGCATGAAGAATGGGTAATTTCAGTGGATTGACGAAGCCAACAAGAGCTTTGCTGAAATTAAGTGCAGGTTGTCCACAACCACAGTTCTTATACTTTCCAACTTCGACAACCTATTTGAAGTCAAATGTGATTGCTTCATATGTCGGAATTGGGAGAGTTTTGTCTCAAAAAGGTAACCCAGTAGCCTTATATATTGAAAAGCTTAGCGATGCATATAAAAAGTGGTTGACTTATGAGATCGAATTGTATGCAATGGTTCAGGCACTAAGACATTGGCAACATTACTTAATTTAGAGAGGTTCATTCTTTACACAGACCATCAAGCTCTCAAATTCATTAATAGCCAAACTAACATGAATCATGTGTACGATAGGTGGATTTCATTTATGTAGGAATTCATGTTTGTTCTGAAACATAAGTCTGAGCAACAAAATAAAGTGGTTGATGCACTTAGTCGTCGTATAACTTTGTTATTCACGTTGAGCATTGAGGTTGTCCGGTTCAAGCGCCTCAAGGATATATATGCCGATAATGATGATTTCAAAGACGCATGAGTTAGATGCCAAGAAGGTCAGCCTAGTGATCTATATATGCAAGACGTGTTCCTTTTGAAAGGAAATCAACTATACATCCCTAAAAGCTCGCTGAGGGATCAAATAATCCAATAGCTACATGAAGGTGGCCTTAATGGATGCCTTGGACGGGACAAGACGCAAACTTTTGTTGAAGAGCCATACTATTGGCCACAGTTAGAACGTGATGTGGATAGAGTCTTAGAATACAGGTCTCTACAACCCGTACATGTACCTGATGGTTGTTGGGAGGACCTACCTATGGACTTCTTGTTGGGTCTCCAACAAATATAGTGTAACATGGATTCAGTGTTCGTGGTGATAAATCGTTCCTCGAAGATGGTTTATTCCATCCAATGCAAGAAGACCCTTGATGCAACACACATGGCAAATCTAATCTTCAGAGAGGTTGTGCAACTATACATGATTCTCAAAACTATTACTTCTGACCATGATACGAAGTTCGTTAGCTACTTTTGGTGGATTTTGTGGATTAGTTTGGTACACGACTTCAGTTCAACAGTGTCTGCCACCCATAGACCGATGGAAAAATTGAATTGTGAATTGCACATTGGGGAACTTCCTTCGATGTATTTTAGGAGAAAAACTGAACCAATGGGATTTAGCCTTGTCTCGAGCGGAGTTTGCATTGAACAACATGGTGAACTGCTCAATAGAGAAGTCCTTGTTCCAGATTATTTACGGTCGAGTGCCTTGCCACACACTTGACTTAGTCTCTCTATCCATGCTCCCGGACATCATCATTACAATAAAACATATGGCAGACAAGATCATAGGCATTCATGCGGAAGTGCAAACTAAGTTACATGCCTCGAACGACAAGTACAAAGAGCAAGCCAACAAGCATCGGCGACAAAAAGTGTTCGAGGTGGTCGACCAAGTTATGGTCCATATATACAAGGAGAGATTTTAGACCAAGACATAAAACAAGTTGAAAAATAAGAAAATTGGACCCATACCGATCCTCCAAAAGATCAATGACAAGGCTTACGTTGTTGATCTTCCGGATGACATTGAGATCTCACATACTTTCAACGTTGCAGACCTGACCGAGTATCATGAATCAAAGAAGGACGAGAACTCATCGTAGAGTGAGTCGCGGACAATTTCATGGCTAAGATGGACCAAAGAAGGCCCAATTGTAGGTAGAAATGATACGAACAATCAGAACCTTAAAACAGACATATCTCGCAAACTGGAATGAGTTATTCGATATACTATATGATTTTAAGGTAGGAGAAGTTACTTTAGCCAACCAACCTGCTAAGTCGGGTTGCAAATGCCAATTTTATAAGATTCTAACAAATTGATCATTGAAAATTGATTTTAATTTTGTTTTTACTATTTATAGTAAGTTTTAGTTTGATTGTCACTCTTCACCCGTTGGGCTTTAATAGTTGTGTCCAACATGAAAAGTGCTTAGAAAAATTAGGAGAATAGCATGGTTGAGGTAAACAGGACACTTGCTATTTTTAGCCGAAAACCATGAGGTCTAGTGGAAATCATGATCGTCTATAAATAGTAAGTTTATTATTTTAGTTGTAGTTTGATTCTTCATAAGATTCATGTCACTATTTAAGAGGTTGTAAACTAGTTTTGAGAATTAATAAATTATTTTGAATTTTAAGAAATTATTTTCTATTTTCTTCTTTGCCTAGTGGATTCGAGGTATCTTTGTGAGGGGTCTAAAGAGAAGCTCAGTGGATTCCGAGTACTTAACCACCTGAGAAAGACGGTGCTCAACCTCAATTTGGTCCTTCCCTACATCAATTTGGCTCAGGTTGGGTTCAGGCTGAGCACCTTGGGTTGGGATTTGGGTCTGCTTGAGTGGTAAGTTGGGTTCTCTTGAGGTTAGGCCTGACTTAGGTTGACCATCAACTTGACCTACCTCACCGGGCTGCACTACTATAGTTTGCAAGGAGAAATCCAAGACCTGATTGTACGCAATAAACTGGGACAGGACAACACCAGTGTTACACTGTGCAAAACACTTCAGCTTTTTGGGACATAGTCATACTAATAAGCAAAAAACTAAAATACGCGAAGCATAAATAGCTTATATAAAGCAATTTACTGTCCAAACACCTTTCAATGAAACCTTCTTAAGTCCCATAGTAGGTTTGGATCAGTCTAATGCCCATCATCCCGGCGGGAATCAACTTATGAATCGATTTGATGGCATAAACATAGGGGTGAGTATGTAAGGTTTCAATGAGAGGTGTTTGTATCCCACTGTTTCCTATCTTGTCACATTTGAGGTTAGGATCTGCCTCATCGGCAGGCGTTTCCATTTCATACTTTCCAATGTTGTAGCTCACTTGAAATTTGTATATTATGTCGTAGCACACCACATTGTTAGGATCATATTCTGGCATGAGTTGGTTAAACTGATGCACGGAGAAATGACATGGATGCGGATTGCGTCCTACGGAGTTCTGTGAGGCCACTGTGATGTAAACGTATTACCCACTCCGTCCATCACTGTTTAAATATCATTTTATGTCATTAAAAAAAAAAAAAAAAAAAAAAAAAAAAAAAAGAAACAGAAACAAGGCTTAAGTGGACCACAAAGTGGGGATTGAACGACCACCATTAAAAACTTCTTAAGAGCTTCAGAAGTTTCCGATCAAGCTGATATTCTTCATCCAGGTCTACATACCTTATGAATAGGTTGGATGGTAAAAAAAACATCACAGTGGCTCTTAAAGAGGTTTCAATGATGGATGTCATTATCACCGCTGCTTCCTTTGGTGTGATCCACTGGAGATCTGGATCTTCTTCATTTTCTGGATCATGCCGTAAAATTATCTGAGAAAAGGTATTAATGGCATGGATAAAACCCTTAAATCATGGTGGACCACACAGAGCCTGGCCGGATGGATTACCGTCCGGGCGGGGGTAGGACGTAATCCGATTCCGAATGACGCAAAAGGCCCAGCAGAGAATTTGGTTACACTGCACCTTGTAACAGGGGGCGTAGGAAACTCACGTCCGATCTCCCATCCCTCCACGAATGGATACATAGTTAACAAAGTATTTTCAAATTTTAATATATTTACTACGAGGCCATTTATGATCATCAGCACGTGTTCCATTGTGGCCCCAATGGTATGAAATATGCTCTGGTGATCATTGGTCCCGGGGTGGCAAAACGAACAGATATCGATATTTCGGTTGCTTTTCGGTCCTTACCTGAACGTCCGATACGTTTCGGCCCCGATTTCTTCTGCGAGTTTTTCTTCCATTTCCTTTTCCGACCGAAACCAAAACAAATCCTCTCGAATTTCGTTACGCCGTCCAAAATGTCGTTGCAGTTCCAATTTCTTCTCCATCGGGACCTGTAACAGCCGATCTGATCCGTTGATAACCTCTCCGATTTCCTCGGCCGAGATCCCGTGTTCGATAAGCTGTAATGCTCCGAGACCCGTGGCAGATTCAAGAAGGCGGTGGACAGAATCTTCGTCACGGTCTAGGAGGGAAGGTAGATCGATCTCGGCAGGAATCCGGCGGGGGATTCGGGAAGCGAGGTAAGGTTCCGGCAGGGTGAGGTCAGGGACTTTGAGGGATTTCTCGAGGAATTCGGAGAGGATCCGATCGTCGATCGCTGCTGATCGAAGACCTTTGGCGGTGGCAATGGGAGAAGGAGGAGGCGCAGATGAGAAGAGATGGCTCCGGGTGCGTAAGATCGCAGCTGCCATTGTGAGCGGTGTGGAGAGCGAAGAGACGGAGGCGTGATTAATCAGTTAAGAGCGAGCTTTTGTTTTTCTTTATTTTTGGTCCGCATGAGGTGCACCTTTTGGGTTTGCTTTTGCAAAGCGAGAGCCACGTGGGTGGAACTTTGACGAGATCCACGCCGTCCATCAGATACACTGCCTTATCTTAACCATTAAACACAAAAATCATGGTAATCGAAAAGTCAGATAGTGGATAGCAGATGAAACATTTGGCATGCAATGTGTTGGGTAAAAATATGACAAGTCCGGAGACCCAGTTATGGAATGGACCAACTCTATTTACATTGTCCGGGATTCCGAGGCAATAAGCCCGAGCGAAGGAAAAGAATGCCTTGAGGAGAGACTTAACTCGGACGGTTAGGAACGAACTCCGACCAAGGTCTACAGAGTCATGAGCCATAGGCAAAATATATAAGACTCATAAAATTGACTCAGATAACGAGGCAACAACGTTTAAAGGGACCGATTAAGGTCCAAATTCTAGAAGTCTCCTGACCGACTATAAAACTGTCCCATATTAGGTCGGTTACAGCGTCGGCTATCGGATTAAGAAAGGATATCGGTTATAGACCAACCCCATCTCATCTGACAGAAGGCAAAAAGCCCCACCCTTGCAGCCAGCCGAGACTCGGTTATTACCAGAGTAGGTTAAGGCCGAGCTGAGCAAGGAAGAGACAATTTAAATACAAATACCATCCTGAAAATCTTGTGAAAGGATTCCCAGCTCGAAAGATCTCGAGATCGGGCAAAATCCATAAATTGATTACAACTAAATCAAATCTCCGAGATAATCGGAAGAGAATCCCTGCACGACAGGACCCTCCCATTCCCCTAAGAACAGGAAATCTCTACAGTAAAAGGTACGTAGAAAACTCTATCAAAAACCCTTCTCTTGCACAGTCCTAACGCTGACTTTAGCATCGGAGGCTCCCCGGCTTGAGCCAGGGTCTCCCTTGTCTCCTTCTTGTGCAGGTGGTAGGACGTGGGAAGAGGACACAATAGTTTTTTGCATCAACATATTGGTGCCATCTGTGGGAAATGATACGAAAAGTCATTTTCCAAGCTCTATCTAGAAGCTTCATACGAGTTTTAATGGCGATAACTAGAAGAACTGTTCAAGAGGAGCCGAATGAGGTCGCTGTTACTGGACCACCGGGTCCAAACGGGGCTCAAGGAGCTTAAAATCGACTCGATAACTGCCAAGGTTCCGCAGCCCGTCCGGCAACCTCTACCACGACTAGGAATACCCAGCGGAACAGAGGCAATGGATGGTTAGACAGGGAGGTCTAGGAACTTAGATCCGATATAAACATCATGAAGCAAATGCTGGAACAAATTCATCGTCAGTAAATCTTGTTACCTTAACGCAACGAAGGTAAGGCGATGAACGCTCCACAACAACTTGCCGACCCTCAGCCAGTTGCTCCGCAGTCTGCCCCTCAACAAAGTCGGCACCATGGCCTGTCCGAGCCAGTACCCACTCATTCCGTGACTGCCCCGCTGCTTGATACCGATCTTCGACATGAAATAGATTGGAGAAGGTGCAATAGGCCTCCGGTTGAGGGAACAGCAAAAATTGACGTACCCTAGAAAGCCGACCTTCATGACTTCAGGAGGGAAGTGCAGGAAGAGATTGCAGACATGAAACAAGGTCGTAATGCATACCAAACGAGGCCCAAGGCAAAAGTGTCCCCGTTCATAGAAGAAATAATGCAAGCTCGGCTGCCCGAATGATTCCATCTCCCGCAATGCATAATTCACCCTTCACCGGTAAGACCGATCCGACTGAGCACATTGAATCCTTCAGAACATATATGGAACTGCATGATGCGTCATATACCATGATGTGCCGAGCCTTCTCCTTTACTTTAGCTGATGTGGCTCGACTTTAGTTCAAACAGTTGAAACCGAAGTCCATAAGTTCATTCACAGAGCTCAGCGACGCTTTTCTCACCAACTTCATTGGAGGAAAGAAAAAGTTGAAGCCACCTGCTTACTTGAAAAACATTGTGCAAAAGGATGGAGAGTTACTGAAGGATTATATCAAGCGTTTCAACTTTGAGTCGCTCTAAGTCCGGAAGCATTTAGACGAAACAACCCTTAACTCGATCATGCAAGGCATTAGGGACAAACCGTTCCTAGTGTCCCTGGACAAAAATCTGTCCCTGACTCTGGTTGAATTCATAGCCTAGTCAAATAAGTATGCGGATGCCGAGAAAACCTGGATCATGCGCGAAGCTGCCCAGTGGTTCCCTCAATCTCTTCATCCTCCTCTATGTCATCTCCAAGAGGATTAGGTCTCCTAGAGGCAGTCACCAGCGACATACCTCCACGAGGACATGCCAAAGAAGGACGCTCTGCTGAAGTCCCAGATACTCTTTCAGAGAACTGGAAAGCTTCATTGGCACCGATCGCCATCTCCGCCAGCAGCGAGGGCGATTCCAAGACATTCCAAAAATGTCCCGCTTCGCCCTCATCACCAGAGGCTCCCTCCTAGGGCTCAGAGAACCTTGCATTGCTGTAAAATTTAAAAACGAAGAGGAGGGAGAGAGCTAGAACTCATCGAAGAGGCAAGAAGTACGCGAACATGGATGCAAAAATGAAAACTAAGATGGAAATGGCGGATGAAATGGGGACAGTGAAAATGGGATTGGGAGAGAGGAGAATAGGCGCGCAAAAATGGAGAAAGGGCTTCCCGCTCCTCCTTTTATAGTGGTGCCACGTGCAGAGGCATTTAAGGAGGAGTTGAATCGACAGCTGTTTCGACTCCCCCGCCTGACATGTGGCACACGCCGACTGACGAAAGAACCGTACTCACCACGCGTCCAATACTTATAAGCCGGAAAGGCGCTTGGATGGTTGTCCACATGTGCGGCCTCGGGTAACGAATTGACGTATGTTATGCACGATACAAGGAGTATTAAATGTTCCATCATAATGTCGGTCTCCAGTTCAAGCCGACTCAGAAGCTCTTTACTCCTTAACATCAACACGGTTGACATAAGCAGAAGGGGGCTTACTGTTGGAGAAAAATATGACAAGTCCAGAGACCCGGTTATGGAATGGACCAACTCTATTTACACTGCCTGGGATTTCGAGACAATAAGCCCGACTGAGGGAAAAGAATGCCTTGAGGAGAGACTTAGCTCAGACGGTTATGAATGAACTCCAACCGAGGTCTACCGAGTCATGAGCCATAGGCAAAATATATAAGGCGCATAAAGTTGACTCGGATAACAAGGCAGCAACGTCTAAAGGGACCAATTAAGGCCCAAATTCTAGAAGTCTCCTGACCGACCATAAAACTGTCCCATATTAGGTCAGTTACAGCGTCGACTATCAGATTAAGAAAGGATATCGGTTATAGACCGACCCCATCTCATCCAACAGAAGGCAAAAAACCCCACCCTTGCAGCCAGTCGAGACTCAGTTATTACCAAAGTCAGTTAAGGCCAAGCCGAACAACGAAGAGATGGTGTAAACACAAATATGCCATCCATTCTTATAAGAACAGTGTAGACACTGAAAATCAGCGTCCATGCTGATTTGTAAATGTTATAGATTAAGTAGTGGGGATGATTAAGCTGATTTATGAATGTTGGAGTCGCCACTAGCCGAATAATCTCAGAATTTCGCAGTCAGCTAGAACCACAGAATACGTAAGGTTGGAGAAATTTGAAGACTCTCCGACCTTAGATTGACTCCTGATTTGCGATCCGGGATTCCGAGTAAGGGACCTCGGTTACAAAGAGGAAAGGTGTTAGGCATTCTCTCTGCCCGTACAAATGTACGGTCTCTACTTAGTGTGGTAAAATAGTCTCAAAGGATGATGATGATGTTGTGGTCATGATGAGACTAGTCACATGTGGATTTCTGACGTAGCAAGATCCGAGATTTCGACAGGCCACAGAGCATATGTCCAACAATGTATCTAGAGGGCGGATGTGATGATGCTTATGCAAAGAGGTAAGAAAAATGGATTAGATCACTAGGAATTTCTGATGTGAAAGGATCCGATATATAACAAGACACAGAGCATACGTCCACTAGAGATCTAGAGAAGCAGGGGGGTTGAGAAGAGAGTAGATGTCATGATGAATGCTTGTAAGATGATGGATCCTTGGCTTGATTCTTGAGTAGGCTAAGACATAGACTGAACCATGATCAAACTGGGCTAGGTTAGATGGGTTGGAGAGCTTTGGATGAGGGCTAGGAGGTGGCTAAGAAAATCTAGACTTGGGAGGCTTGGGAGCTCCTTCCCTCTCCCTCACTGTCTTCCTCTCCCTCTCTTTCTCTCTCACTCTTTCTCTCTCTCTCTCTAGGATGAGAAGGTCCCTTGAAATATGAAGAGGAAAAGGCTATTTATAGCCTTCTCCAATGGTTCTATTGTAATTTTTGGGTTTTAGAGGGGTGAAATCTGATGTGGCAAGTGATGATTGGTGGGGATAAAAGAGACGCCATGTGGCATGCTCCCATTAGCCATGGAGGCCGGTAAAACTATAAATAGTGGAGATGGAAGGGGTAAATTCCAGGAAGAGTTGACTTTTGGACGTTAGGACAGCTGTCCACATGCGGGCCGCGAGCGGCGGAACTCGGAGTACCGCCCGCGGTAGTCCGACTACCGCCCAGGCTAGGTTGGGTCTGAATCTCGTATAGCTGGCTCCGCGCATGTTTTTTGAGAGGAAGAGGTAGTTTGACTACCGCCGGCGGTAGTCAAACTACTGCTTCGGTACAGTTTCCCTCAAAATTTAGCCGGTGGGTCCTTTTTTGGGTCCTTAGAGTGAAACAAAGTCCTTTTTGGATGTTCGGCTCAAAATGGCTTGAAATTGGCTCGATTGTTACTCGAAAATGACCCGAGAAATGGATTGGTTTTGGACATGGTCTGGATTAAATGATGACTCATAATGGCTCAGGTTAGGATTAGGGTTAGGTTTAGGATATGATCATGGTTCTCGGATTGTCTTAATTTTCTCAAGATATTAGCCTGGGTGGGGTGTCTACAGATGCCCCTCTTTGACCGAGGTTGTGGGCAACCGAAGGTCAAAGCAAGTGAACACCCCACCCTTCTAGTCAGAAATGATAGTGATTCGAATCAGTTGCCTGCCATTGTATCATTGTCAGTTGACTGTTTGGAAAAAGATGACTTGCACATATCACGAGAGTTGAGGAAAAGGTTGTGATTGTCTCCTGCACATTCGTCGCGGCTTTACGGATCACCAATCACAACCTTTTCACATCGGATTGTTTACAGCATTGGAGGGTAAGTCTGAAAAGTAAGGGCCTCTGCGCATTTGTCGTGACTTTACGAGTATTCCCGTACTGTTAGGTCTGTCATTCCTTTGCTATGTAATCACCCTAGGATTGTTCGTTCCATTTGATCATCAAAGTGGTTAGCTGCCCTACGCGTTGGTGCGGCCTTATGGGGAACTCACTACGCCGACTTAGACTCGATCAAATTTTGCGAACATCCCGGACTAGGTATGTGCAGGTAATCAGTTTGCCATGCAATCTGCTGAGTCTGACACTTTAGTTACAATAGATTATCTTCACTTCGAGTTTGATTATTCTTTCCAGAGATAGATCCACTCATCTTACTAGCATTTGTATGACTGCCCAGTTATAGAGATCTGGCCAATCGTACATGTATCATGTACGGATTTGATCATCTCCCGGGGAGACCAGAAGCGATCAAACCTTATGTAACTATTTGCACTGACCGCAACTGGAGAATATAGAAGATTCCTCAGTGTACTGCACACCGCGTGCGCTTTTGAAAAACTTTTAAAAACTATCTCTTTGGAGCTAGACTCCTTAGAGATTTTATTTAAAGATATTTTTGGATTTTGAAAAAATATCCGTTCGATCTCGCGGGTGGGCGTCGTCGTTCAGTTTTTATTTGCGCAAATTAAGTAAATAGTCGCGTTGCCTCCACTAATGAGTTGGCGGGGCTAATGGTTTTTATTTGAAGATATTTTGAATTTTTTTTTGAAACATCCGTCCGATCTCGCGGGTGGGCGACTTCGTCCGGCTTTTATTATACAGTGATCTGGATTGAATAGCCATATGGCCTCCACTAATGAATTAATGGGGCAATTGGGGAACATGGGCCTGATTTGGACATGTGGGCCTAGGACCATGGGCCTTGAAATCGGGTTTGTGTAGTGGGCCTTACTTTGGTTATGTGGGCCTAGGAGATGGGCTTGAAAATATGGCCTTTGAACCATGGGCCTTTGAACAATGGGCTTGGTGGGCCTTTGTGAGATTTGAAATGTGGGCCTCTGGGGCTTTGAAATGTAGGTCTCTGGGGCTTTGAAATGTGGACCTTTGGGGCTTTGAACTTGTGGGCCTCTGGGGCTTTAAACTGTGGGCCTTGTGGGTTTTGAAATATGGGCATCTAGGGCTTTGAACTTATGAATCACCGACTTCGTTGGCTGCTTGTCCTGTACATGCATGTATTTTTTTTTTTTTGTAAAGAAAGGAAAGCGATGTATAGAAAGGAATGAAAATTTTGTTTGTGCCAAATTTGTCGGTGTTTGCTTTGTCTAAACTTGTGCTTGAATGATGGAATCAGAACATTGAACTTAGCCCACGTCGAATCCGGTATTCTGAGTTGTTTACTGGGGATCCCGATTCCCTGAGAGTAGTGCATACCCAGATCACACCCTTGGATTTGTGTAGAGTCTGATAAAATTCTGATCCGGGACTTATCTTTTCCTTGTGCTTCCTTACTTTGCTTGTTGCCTTGGCTTCTTCTGTACCCGTACTTTTATTTTTATTTTTTCTTTTTCTTTTCTAGCCATTTTTGCCCGTAGCGTCTTTTCAGGTTTTCACTACGACTGGCTTTCTCATCATTTTTTCCCATGGCGTCCTTTCAAATTTTCACAATGTCCCGAGTTTTTGCTCTTGCCCGCCCCTTGGTAGCTGTGTTCTTTTTACCCTTAGTGCCTGTTCAAGTTTTCACCAAGTCCGATACATGCCCACTGTTTTTACTCGAGGCACCCTTTCGGGTTTTCACCTCGCCCGTTTTGCTTAGGCACGTTACTTTTCTTTTGATTTTTCTTTTTCTTGTACAGAGGCGGGAGGCTAGACTCCATTCATTGTCGGCTAACTGGTGAGCTGCCTGACTTTGTTTTTAATCACAATCGTGAAGCTGTTGACATTGGGTTAAACTATCTTGAGGGAAAATGGGTTGGTGAATTGTGTTCTCACTCATTGGGTTCGACTCTTATTTTCTTTTTTTTTTTTTTTTTTTTTTTTTTTTTTTTTTTAGGACCGCGCGCTTTATTCGTCCATTTTTTTAAAATCTCTTTATATTTTTTTGTCCTTTTTTTTAACCCTTTATTTTTTGGAACACTTATTGGAGGGAAGGAATGATGATGGAATGTACCTCAGCATGCTAACCTTTTGTCGTTTGACTTTAGCTTTACGATTATAGTTGTTGATAAAGTCAAGTAGGATTACCCAAGATAGATATTCACATTGTCGGCGTTGATGGGCTCTGAAAGATCTTGTCCCTAATGATGGTGAGACGAAGGGCACCTCCTGGAAGAACCTTGCGGATGATCAGCGGACCGTCTCAGGATGGCCTGGAGTTGCCCCCTGGATCTTGTAGGCGCAATGATAAGATGTACATGATTACCATGTTGCTAACCTTTCTTTCAAACTTGTTTGTCGTCGATCCTGGCGATCGTCGTGTGCTTTATGTTTGTGAGATGTAGTTGGTTGCATCGAGCTTACCACCAATCATTTTCATTGACTTATTTTTCATTCGTACTGATGATGTAAGATGTTGTTGGCACCCGCATTTGTCTGACACGAGAATGTACTCATCACCATTGGATGCCTTTGGGGTCATTCTTTTGATGATGTCCACACCCCATAATGAAGAAGGGCTAGAGTGTTGACAGGTTATAAAGACTCGAAGCATGCACATGGATCCGTTATGCAAGCTTTGAATATTTGAAGCACTTCCTGACATGCTGCAATACCTTATCTCCATCGTTCATCAGTAGGACTCCATCGTGGACTTCAGACATGATCTTGACAGCTTTGTTTGATGGGCTTGACTTCTGGCTTCATAAGAGATGTTGTATGACTAGCTGTTCATTCGATCTAAGGATGGCTTCATAGGAGAACGCAAGGTTGGATAGCCCTGACCTTAAGAATTCTGTGATCCTCTACTTGTATTCACGAGGCGAGGATCTCTTGATGCGTACTTTTCTAGGGAGTCAGGGGATCCCAAGCTTACAATTTCAAAATCGCATGTCACGACATTGACCTTTGTCTCGAGCTTTCTGAGGGAATCCTCAAGCTCGAGAGTCGAATCATCATTTTCCCACATCCTGGGCTTCGTTCAAACCCATGAGTTTGAAGTTCAACTCTAGATCGAAATCATATGAGTCGACTTTAAACTCGGGTGTTGTAACAGACGCATTTGACACATTATTGCTTGTGAGTTTTGAAAGATTTTCTATTGTTTTTGTGTTTTGAGAAATTTCTGTTTTTTTTTTTTTTGACAAGTATCTGAATTTTTTGGCATTTTGAAAATATCTAATGTTTTTGGCCTTTTGAAATTTTTTGATTTTTTTTTTGGATTTTGACAAGTATATGATTTTTTTTTATTTTTGGTGTTTCGGAAATATCTGATGTTTTTGGCTTTTCGAGAATTTTCTGATTTTTTTTTGAAAAAGACGACGATGTGAATCAGGGATTGCCTGATTCTGTTCAAGGAGTCAAACATTATTTTATTTTATTGTGTCGTCCTGGGGATTGTGAACCAGTTATTGCCCTGCATTCCCTCCCCTCAGGAGGCAGGGCCAAACAGATTAGTAGGTGGTCCCTCATTGTTGTACCCAAATGTCATGATGAGTTTGAGATTGGGCTCTGAGTTAGTGTTGGATGTCCCTTTTCTCAGTTCATCCCCAATGCATTGTGAGTCTTTGCATTCTTCCTGCTCAAGCGGGACCCAGACTGTGGTCCAGTCAATCAGGGAAAATTCTTGCCCCTTGCCCAAGTCATTTTCAAATAGCCCAGTTGGGCTCATTTTTCTCATTTGATCCTCCACGGTGGATCTCAGCTTGCCAACCGGACAGATAATCCCTTTTCTGAAGGATTTGATTGGTGTGTGGATGAAAGGATTATCCTCCTCTTGCCGATCTTTCCCTTCCTTGATACTTCCGTGCTTTGCTATCTCACCCATAGGAGGCAGATATTCCAGTCTTCTCATGCCTGTATTCTCTTGATATTCGAGCTGATAATAAAAATGTTGGTGCTCGACCGAAGGGAAGACATAGTTTGATCCGATGGGGCATGCAAGAGGCACACAATTCACAGCCTCGAACTCGAGACTATGGTATGGGATATCCTCATCAGAGCATTGTATGTCTATGATCAGGATATCTAGCTCTTGATGGTTGACTGCTTCTAGCGGAAAGATTTGTTCGGGATCATCCAAAATGGTTAGTGCCTTGTCTCCGAAAATGTATTTGGCATTTTGGTGAAGGCTTGAAGAGAGAGCCTTGATTCTATGGATCCAAGACTAATCAGGGAGGAGATGAAATGAAACTGTGATGTCAAAGACCTGAAAAGTGATGGTTGATGTTATGGGACTAATCAAAATCTTGACTTCAATCTCTTCCTCGACTTGTTTCCTAGAGGTGGGAACCACTCGCCCTAGACTCTTCTCTTGAAGGATTGAAGATTGAGTAGAGCTAGGCAAATCCCTTTGAGCAATGGAATGTCCTTCTTGGTGAGTTACCACATGATTGAAGCTGGGCCCTGATTTTGCTAAGGCATGTGGTATTTTGATCGGGGAAGGAGATTTTTCTTGGAGCATGACAGCTGAAGCAAGGGTCGGACAGGCAGATGGTGCCCCTTTGAGACAGAGGATGTATGGATTGGATTGATCCGTGGTGGTTCCTGTAGACATGGGGGCAT
The DNA here is from genome assembly GCA_030180095.1 of Magnolia changhungtana. NCBI lineage: Eukaryota > Viridiplantae > Streptophyta > Magnoliopsida > Magnoliales > Magnoliaceae > Magnolia > Magnolia changhungtana. The sequence continues at coordinate 2,090,029 of JASAUF010000446.1, forward strand.
GGAGATTGGACTAGAAGGAGATGCCCCTTGCATATTTGAGAGCGAAGAGATTGGACTGGCAAGGTGTGCCCCTTGTAGAGTTGGGGGAATGGAGACTGGACCGGTTGAAGATGCCCCTAGCGTATTTGAGAGCGAAGAGATTGAACTGGCAGGGTGTGCCCCTTGTAGACTTGAGGGAATGGAAACTGGACCGGTTGGAGATGCCCCTTGCATATTTGAGAGCGAAGAGATTGAACTGGCAGGGTGTGCCCCTTGTAGACTCAGGGGTATTGTTGTTGGGTTGGCAGTGATTGAATGGATGCATTGGACTGGATTGACCAGGGGTGGCTCTCCTTGACTGATATTATTAGTAGGGGTTCCTAATGAACTGGGGCATACTTGATACGATGGCAGGGGATTCTGGAGGGTATAATTGGTGGTGGCAACAGCAGGAGGGGTAACCACAATCATTTGGTTGTCAATCAGATCTTGGACCACATGTTTCAGGGCGAAACAAGGGTCTATTGTGTGGCCTCGGGATTGGTGGTATGCATAGTACTCATTCTCATTATAAATTGGTGGCAGAGGGTTTAGTGGGGACCTAGGCGGTAACGGAGTAAGTATTTGCCTTTGGACTAGCATGGCTAGTATCTTACTATAAGTTTGAGCTATCAATGTAAACTGCCTAGGTTCCCGGGTCATCCTCATCTGCTGACCATGATTGGGGTATTGAGGAATCTCCCTCTGTTGTTGTTGTTGCCAATGTCCTTCTTGAGGAGCGAATTGAGCACTTTGGGTGGAGGCGACAAGATTGTCTTCTTCTGTTGGATAGAGGTCAGGAACACTTCTGTTACCATTCTCATATCCAGTAGGCCTTCTTTCCACATTACTTTGACTGGGGAGGCCTGATGAGGCCACCATGGGGAGATTGTCCCAGCCCTTATTCCGGCTTCAACTTGTTCCCCAGCGCGGATGAGTTGGGTAAAGTTGGCATATGGATATGAGACGAGGTATCCAGAGATACTCGAGTTTGCCGAGTGGATGATCATGTACATTTGCTCCTCGTCATCAATGGGTGTTTTCATTCTGGCAGCCATGGCCCGCCATCGTCCAACGTAAGCTGATAATGACTCATCGTCCCTCTGCCTTAAGGCAACAAGATCCGCCCTTTTGGGTGCTGCATTAAGATTGTACACGAAACGATCAAGGAAAGCTTGGGAAAGTTGTTCCCAAGTTTTAATTCGATGGTAGTCTAATGACGTGTACCAATCTAACGCATCACCTTTCAAGGATTTTTGAAACAAACGGATCAACGCTCCATTATTACCTGCCAGAGTATTAAGCTCTCCACAGAATGCTCTTAAATGGTCCATAGGACACCTTGTACCATCATACCTTTTGAATTTTGGAACCTCAAAGTTTTGAGGTACCCTGGCATCGGGAAAGGGATATAAGTCCCTGAATTTGGTAGATGGATGATCCACTCCTTGCTGCCTTTGTAGTTTCCTCTGTACATCGTACAATTGCTCTCGGAGTTCTGTGAGTTCAGAAGGATCATATGAGAGGATTTTTCCCCCTTGAAATTGACCAGATCTCCTACTAGGAAGAGGATGTTGGTGATATTGTGCTGATTTTGTAGGGAATGGTAGAATGGGATTTGCTGGAGGAGGAAGGGAGGAAGCAAAAGGAGGTTGTGGGGTTAAACTATTTTGAGTACTATGTTGTGTTGCCTGTATGTTCGGTATGGCGCCTGGTACTAGGCGAAGCAATAGTTCTTGTATTGCTCGAAGTAGTAACTCTTGCGTGGTTGTATTGGCCTGTGGGTCTGTTGGAGCTGCTGGAGGTGTCGGTGATGGTGCCGGTACCGGTGCCGGTGCTTCAGGTGCTGATGGAGCTGCCAGCTCTTTTTCATGGGTAGCTATAACTGCATGGGATTGAGTGGTCATAGCTAGGATTGATGCCCAAACAAGTGTAAGCCAAAGATGTTTTTTTTTTTGTGAATACAGTGATGATGTCCCTTGAGATTATAGTACCACACACTTTCGAGTCGGGTCTCAGCTAGTGCGAGCTAGCAAATCTCTCCAGTGGAGTCACCATTCTGTAGACACTGAAAATCGGCGTCCACGCTGATTTGTAAATGTTATAGATTAAGTAGTGGGGATGATTAAGCTGATTTATGAATGTTGGAGTCGCCACTAGCCGAATAATCTCAGAATTCCGCAGTCGGCTAGAACCACGGAATACGTAAGGTTGGAGAAATCCGAAGACTCTCCGACCTTAGATTGACTCCTGGTCTGCGATCCGGGATTCCGAGTAAGGGACCTCGGTTACAAAGAGGGAAGGTATTAGGCACCCTCTCTGCCCGTACAAATGTACGGTCTCTACTTAGTGTGGTAAAATAGTCTCAAAGGATGATGATGATGTTGTGGTCATGATGAGACTAGTCACATGTGGATTTCTGACGTAGCAAGATCCGAGATTTCGACAGGCCACAGAGCATATGTCCAACAATGTATCTAGAGGGCGGATGTGATGATGTTTATGCAAAGAGGTAAGAAAAATGGATTAGATCACTAGGAATTTCTGATGTGACAGGATCCGATATACGACAAGACACAGAGCATACGTCCACTAGAGATCTAGAGAAGCAGGGGGGTTGAGAAGAGAGTAGATGTCATGATGAATACTTGTAAGATGATGGATCCTTGGCTTGATTCTTGAGTAGGCTAAGACATAGACTGAACCATGATCAAATTGGGCTAGGTTAGATGGGTTGGAGAGGTTTGGAGGAGGGCTAGGGGGTGGCTAAGAAAATCTGGACTTGAGAGACTTGGGAGCTCCTTCCCTCTCCCTCACTCTCTTCCTCACCCTCTCTTTCTCTCTCACTCTTTCTCTCTCTCTCTCTCTCTCTTGGATGAGAAGGTCCCTTGAAATATGAAGAGGAGAAAGCTATTTATAGCCTTCTCCAATGGTTCTATTGTAATTTTTGGGTTTTAGAGGGGTGAAATCTGATGTGGCAAGTGATGATTGGTGGGGAGGAGAGAGATGCCACGTGGCGTGCTCCCATTAGCTATGGAGGCTAGTAAAACTGTAAATAGTGGAGATGGGAGGGGTAAATTCCAGGAAGAGTTGACTTTTGGACGCTGGGACAGCTGTCCACACGCGGGCCGCGAGCGGCGGAACTCGGAGTACCGCCCGCGGTAGTCTGACTACCGCCCAGGCTAGGTTGGGTCTGAATCTTTTGTGGCTGGCTCCGCGCATGTTTTTTTAGAGGATGCAGTAGTTTGACTACCGCCGGCGGTAGTCAAACTACCGCTTCGGCACAGTTTCCCTCAAAATTTAGCCGGTAGGTCCTTTTTTGGGTCCTTAGAGTGAAACAAAGTCCGTTTTGGATGTTCAGTTCAAAATGGCTTGAAATTGGCTTGATTGTTACCCAAAAATGACCTGAAGAATGGATCGGTTTTGGACATGGTCTGGATTGAATGATGACTCATAATGGCTCAGGTTAGGATTAGGGTTAGGTTTAGGATATGATCATGGTTCTCAGATTGTCTTAACTTTCTCAAGATATTAGCCTGGGTGGGGTGTCTACAAACAGAAAATCTCTACGGTAAAAGGTATGCAGAAAACTCTCTCAAAAACCCTTTTCTTGCACAGTCTTAGCGCTGACTTTAGCATCGGAGGCTCCCCGGCTTGAGGCAGGGTCTCCTTTGTCTCATTCTTGTGCAGGTGGTAGGACGTGGGAAGAGGACACAACAGTTTTTTGCATCAACAGAATGCCCATTTTTTTAGGGCCCACCGTGGTGTTATATGCCATCTAATCCATTTATTTGATGTGCCTCATTAAATGAAAGAATTATCCACAGTATTCCAAAACTTAGGTGCCTAGCACCACGTGAATTCAGAGGTTTAATATATAATTTTTTTATGGCCCACCTGAGCGTTGAATTAGCCTAGTTTGTGCTTTGCCTGATGGATGGAATAGATTTCCTACAATTTAAGTCGTTTACCTAAAGTTAGAAATCAATCGTGAGGAAGTAACTAGCTCCAGTCACGAAAGATTAAAGAAATTCAAAATCAAATCAACATTTTCAGTATGATCATGTGATCAGCCTGTTGGTATCAAAATTGAATGTACAACTCAATTCAAACATAACACCTATAATCTAGCCAAGATTGGTAAATATATTGGAAATCAACTGCATGTAACAGAGATGTGATAAAATTAATGGCCTAATCAGGGTTGCTGCTTAAGATGATCTGATGATTGTCAGAAGGTGGGGTTCACCCTCTCCCACCTCTGTATTTCACAAAAAGACTTCTTCTCTTTAGTATAGATGAAACTAAAAAGAAATTGGTAGAATTGGCAGTGAATAATAACCCTAGAACATCTCTCTAAATGGAGAACTCCGCTTAGAGCGGTACACGAGGAGAGTTAGCTCGGTAACTCGCTCGACGCGGCTCGAAATGAGTTCGAGCCGAGCACGAGCTGATTTTTGGTGTCGAAATGAGTTCGAGCCGAGCACGAGATTGACCCTGCTCGACTCGGCTCGACTCGAATAGTACTTGAAATCGACTCAACTCGGACTTGACTCGGTACAGGGACCAGGGCATATATACCTTGTTAATTTCCAAAACAAAAAACCTTAAGCCCTAACCCCATCGCCCATCCCTCCCAGAGCCTGTTAAAAAAAAAAAAAAAAAAAACCCAACCCTTCAAAAAAAAAACCCTCACCCTCTCTCAGCCATCCCATCGGCCATCCGGTCCATCCCAGTGCTTGTTCGGCGTTCCCCTATCTCCGGCCATCCTAGCGCTCGTTCCCCTCTCTCCCATCGGCCGTCCCCCTCTCGCCCATCAGTCGTCCCAGTTGCGCGATCACCCTGTCCGACTGTCCATCTTCTTCCCTCACCTGTCCAGCGACCTTTCTGGTGGCCACAACGACCGTCCAACGCTCCCTCTTCTTCCCTCTCTCTCTCTCTCTTGTGCTCACGTTGCCCTGTCCGGTGCTGGTCATCCATGCCCTACACGGTAAGTACCTTTGATTCCTAGTTGTTCTAAAAATCACTTTGACTCTACTCGAAAACTCTACTCGAACTCGGCTCAAAATCCGCTCGAACTCGGACGAGCTGAGCACGAGCTACTGTTCCGAGCTCGAAGGCAAGGACGAGTCGAGCCGAGCACGAGCTGGGTAATACTCAGCTCGGCTCGACTCGTGTACAGCTCTAACTCTGCTTGATACTCAAACTGAATCCAACATATGAGTGTAAACTCGAATTGATTACTATTATGAATTATACTAAGGAATGTAAATGACAAATAAATGTAAAGATTACACTAAGGAATGTAAATGAAAGGTAATATAAAGATACATTTGGTTTGGTTTGGTTGGTATGAGACATTTCTTCTTGATGAACTCTCTTGTTATTTATAGTCTTAAATTGATCATCTACATATTTTTCATGTTCTGATGGTTATTATAATCGTTTCACCATACATGGCCTTCTAGAGACTTCCTTTGAAACTCACCACATGTTCTAGTAACCGCTTTAGGCTTCCTTACTGACTTGACAGCATTCCACTCGGTCGTTTGGTCAACCTCCTAAATGACTCTTGGCTGCTTGGTTTTGCTTTTGAATTCCTTTCAACTACTCACTATGATGTCATTATGCCAGTTGTGGTACTGTAAAAAGCACTCTAATTAGGTTTGCTAAGAACGGTCAGAAATAGTGTACGACATTGCCTCCCATATCGCTTCGCCTTTGGAAAAAGGTGAATGAGATTTTAATTCGTTATTTGGTGTAATAAATGTGATTGTTCAACTATGTAAAAACATCAATTTCAGACATTTTCGTCGAATTCAACCATCTTGATCGTGAAACAACAAATTTGACCATCTTGGTCGAACTCAGCCGTCTTGGTCGAATTTAGCCATTTTGATCGAGAAATGACAAATTTGACCATCTTGATCGAGCTCAGTCATCTTGGTAAAAAAAATGACAAATTTGACTGTCTTAGTCAAATTTGGCTATCTTGATCGAAAAATGATAAATTCGATCGTAACAATGGAAACTGTCGGTCAATTCATTCCAAATAGGGATATGCTTGACCGGGTAGTAACATGGTCGATAACTTGACTTGCTACTTCTTGAACCATCTGAATAATTTGGTCATGACACAATGATGTGATTCGGCCATTAGAGGTGGTTTAAGGTTACCTGGTTTTTTCTTCCATGATACTGTGGATTTCCAAGGAAGAGTTGCCCCTAGTTACATCCTGGTTTTACTCTTTAGAGATAAAAGTTCTGACCTCCCTCTTTAATCACCTGAACTTAGTGGACAATGGAGCGTTCTGACCATCCTGGATTAGAACTGGAGGTGTGCTCCACTGTAGAGGAGGTATCAATGGTGGCCGAACTATGTTACCAACAGACTTCCTTCAGCATTATACCGTGTCACTCTAGGTGCTCTTTCTGTGATGATGGCCAATAATCGGTGCATGGCCTCAATTTGAGTAGCCATCCATTTGGTTACAGTCTTAGTGTGAACACAGAATTGCTCAGCTTGGGCCTGTACAAGCTCTGCATGAACTCTCCCACATTCCTAAACATGCTGAATACTCATTTACTTATCCCGAAATAAGACCGTTATCTTTTTAAGAGATGAAGTCCAAGAAGTTGATGCCTTCATCTAGTTAACGGGACTGAGTGTTGGACTAGTGCTCATATTCAATGATTTGGAGGCCTCTTGAAGCAACACATCCTCAGTTGGAGGTGGTGCGATTGGTGTCGAAGGTTTAACTCCAACAATTTGATTGCTTCTTCTATTCGTATATCTGATTAGTCGATTGGCAATGTCATATCAATCAATAAACTCGAGAAAGGGTCCCACCGAGCATGCCAAGAAATCTTGTTGTTAGTTCAATTACAGTCATGTGATTAGTGTGGGCGTGGTAGAATTGAATGTGCAGTTCAATTCAAACTCAACAACTACAACCCCAAGTGCTAAGATAGGAATATATGTCAGAGATCAACCATATATGGCCGATATCTAATAAGATTGTTGCCTATTCAACCACTTGTAGAAGGTTACTTAAGATAATCAGGTGCTTGTCAAAGGGTGGGGTTCGTCCTCTAAAAATAAGTCACATCTCTGCCTTTTGTACAAGCGAACTTTTCATCTCTTTAATACAGATAAAACAAAAAGGAAATTCTTACAATCGGCCACGGAGAACAACTGTAGAGCACCTCTTTAGATGAAGAACTTCACTTGATACTCAAATTGAATCCAGCGTATGAGTATAGACTCGAATTACAGCTAAAGATAACAACTACTTGATTATTGTTGTTCGATGTTGTTTTCTCACATGGTGTGCAGGCGTGTCGGAATTGGATTTGCAACTCCAATTTGAAAATGAACAATAATGACCCCGAGCGCCAAGATAGGCAGACAAAAAAGTGTATGACCAAGATATGAGGAGATCGGTCACCTATTCGGCCACTCACTCAATGCTAAATTGGATTAGGTGATATTCAGAAGGTTGGGTTCATCCTCTGATGATGGGTTACTCGTTTGCCTTCTATATGAAAGGACTTTTCGATATAGATAAAGTGGAATGGGAGAAGGAATCCTTACAGTTGGTCACGAAAGACAGATGTGGAACACCCTTTCAAATTGAGGAGTTGAATCATGCACACGAGCGTGAACTCCAATTACAACTAAGGATTATCAGCTACTTGATTATCACTAAAGATTACACTACAAAATGTGAATCATCAGGTTAAAAAGTAAATGATTACACTAAGAAATATAACTCGCTTAGTAGGAAAAGTAAAGGATTACACTATGGAACGTAAATTGATTGGTAAATTGAAAGGATAATTAAAATATAGTGTTTGGTTTGTTTTATGTTGAATTCTCCTTCTATTTATAGCTTTAATCAAGCCGTTCTGGATCCTTCCCACGTTTTAACAGTTATGGTAACCGCTCTCCATCACTTGGATTCTAAATGCTTCCCATATTATACTTCTTTTACTATCTTCGAGCCATCTGTCATGCGACCCTGCGAACTCGATTGCTTTTCCTTATGTCACGTAATCATCTGAGCTCGGTCGTTTTCCTTCTTGACTGCTCTAATAATGCACGACAACAATTGATACGTTGTGCTTCCACTTTTCAAGGAGTCACCATACATATCTGTGGGAAAATCTCCTTGCACACCATGCGTGTCCGTACAGATCACATGTAACTGACTCTGATTGGCTGATGCAGACTATGGCCAAAATGGGTACGAACATTTCCCCCTCGTTGTTGTCCTTTTATTGAAAGTGACAACGACATTTGAGTCCTTATTAATACCGCAATAAATGTGTACACATGCCACCCGAATGCGGACTGCCTTCAACTGTTTTCATCAGTATCGGTCGCATCGACTCGAGGCGTCAAATGAACTCGATGCTTACACGTGTCCACTCTATCTATCATGTCAAAACAACAATTATGCTCCAATAAATGCTCTCTCTATCTTCGGCCAATATAAGCACTACTTTAAACATTTTCCATTTACGCATTTCAAATTTCCTTCATTCTTGCAATTTTCTTCCCAAACCTTTGTGTCTCACTTTTCCTTCTGCAATGGTTGCTTCTTCTTCCTTTGCTCCTACATTTGATCAATGAAACATAATGGCTATTATGGAACTTCTTGCGAAGTATGTACTGAAGATACGATCTTCAAATCTCCTCTAGGTGATGATATCCTCTACCTAGGTCTAACATTTTTTGTAGAAGTTATGACTTATGAGGTTTAACCTCTGAATCTGGTTTTTCTGATCTGCCTGGGAGGAGATTTTGATCTGATCTGGATCTATGCTTGACACTACAAATGCTCTGAAGACTCCTCAGACATAGCCGAAGCCTCTCCGAGATTTGGACAAATGGTTCATCTGAGTGTCATCCCAATATGAAGCATCATGGAGGGACACTAGTATTTATGAATGCATAAAACTCTCCATCCGAGAGTATGCTGCCGAACCAGCCCTTCTTGTTTCTCTTTCATCCTTTTGGAGCACGTGGACCAACACCTTCCTCTTTAGCTTTGGTCCAATGAGCCCCCACCATCAATGACATATGTCACTTGACCGAACTAATTAAAAGTGCCCTGGTTTGTCAAGTTACGTGAGTGGTGGGTCAGACTGTCTACAGAGCTCGATAGGAAGAATAATTTAAGTGTCTGCCTCATCAAGATGTGTGGAAGCTCGCCATAAGTAAATCAAAGCCTCACATCCCATGTCCCAAAACACCAGGTGATTAAAAACCCTTAAAACAAGATAGACATCTTAGGATTTTTAAGGTGAGAGAGCTTTTTTTTTAATAAGAAAATTTCTAAGTTTTTCTCGTTGTGTCGATTTTATCGAAGCACCCTCGATATGATCGACCTGCTCTGTCGATGTTCTCAATACCTTACCGATATTATCGATATGAGGACCAAAAGTGTCCATCAACTAAATATTCATCTAGATGGATTTATCGATATATCGATACACCTATCGATATCATCGATAAAAGTACTAAATATGTCCAACAACTTCATAACATATCTAGACGAATTATCGATGTATCCATATCATCGATATTCAAATCTCGAGTCCATCGGGAGTGGATCGATAAGATCGACAGGTAGATTTTCGGCGCCCCTGTTTTTTAATGAAAATCTCAAATTCCTTCAATATATCGATGACCGTCCGATATGATCTGAATTCAAATACCGATAAGATAGGAGGTCCATCGATGATATCGATAGTGGGTGCGCATTTCTTACAGGAGATATTTCAGGTTGTTTGTAACTATGATTGGAGGCCCTTCGATAGAATCGATATTCAAATATCGATGATATCGGCACCAGGTCGATTGCATCGAACAAGGACACAAATCGTCCAGCAGGCTTAAAGACAAATCCGTTGGATTTATCGATGCATCGACTCTGATCTCGATATCATCGACATTCAAATTCTGATGATCTCGACGGTTCCCCCGATCATTCATGAAAACCTGAAATATCTCTAAGTCAAGTCTCTCTCATTTTTCAAGTGTCGATTAATCGAACCTGTCATCGATGGAATCAGAGTTCGAAATTCGATGACATCGACAATAATTTTGATTCATCGACCATTTGGCAAAGAGTTTCAAAAGCGTATGACATTGAGTCCGAGTCATCGAGCAGATCATCGATGCTATCGAGAGTATACGCTCGATGATATCAAACCTGGTCGATGATATCGAACTTTGTCATAAATGTGACCATTTTATATCTATTGGAAATTTTTGCCTATATATAGAGGACTTGTCTTTTGTTGCTGTGAGAGAAACTAGAGAGAGCTTTTGAGTGTTTCAACTTATATCCTACATTTAAAGCCCTTTCTCTCAAGGGAGTTCATCCTCCAATCCACCCTCACCATTGACATTCAATAGAGTGGATTGGGGAATGAACTTTCGCATTCAAGGATGCTCCAGCTACTACCTTAATGGCAAATCATTAATCTGGGATGCCTTCAATGCATAAGATTGGAATCGCTCTACATTCCTAATAGGAAAATATTTTGAGAGTAGGATTTCATCTTCACCTTGACCCAACCTGAAGCCTAGTATAGGTATATTATCTTGTGTTGCGGATCAAGGGAGAAGAAGACTCTTCGTCAACAAGGAGGAAGAGATCTTTGGCATTGTGTTGAATGGGACTCATCAACTTATCTGTAAGTATCTAAAGTCCAGAGGACACTTGTGATCATCCTTTCTAGGATTGAGTCTTAAGTGGTTCTCACCTTTTGGAGTCCTCAAGGAGGCCTCCGGTAGGAGTGTACGTGGTGGGTGCGTTGTGTGGACCCTTGCTCTATGGAGAGCATAAACATCCGGGTGCGCTGTGTGGACCCTTGCTATATGGAGAGCATAAACATCTGGTTAGGAGTGAACCAGTAAAACTCTAGGGTTAGAGGTGAACCGAGTAGAAACCTCCGTGTAAAGGTTGAAAGTGAACCTGATTTAAAACCTTAGGTTTGAGGTGAACCCTTGGAAACCTCCTTAGTGAAATCCGGTACACTCAAGGGTAGAGTGCGGCAGCCGGGAGTGGAGTAGACTTATCGTCGAACCACTACAAAATGACTGTATTTGAGATTGATATTTTTATGATTATGTGATTTACTTTAATACTTCCTCATCTGAATATTTGATCACACCACACACACTTACACAGTCATATCCATCATAAACTAGGCTCTATATTGTTTACTCTTTAAGCAGTTTGTGATTGGATCCTCTACCAGGCTTGGAAGCCAGTAGAGTTACATTTGAGTAATCCTGATAATTGTATATTTAAAAGGATTAGTGAAATAAGATTTTAGATAAACCATAAAAACTTTTAAAAAGTCCTATTCACCCCCCTCTAGGACACATTGGCATATTCCTTCTTCAACTAGTGTGGTCTTTACCGCCATTACGATTGGTATCAGAGCGAGTCTCTCTTTAAGGGCTTCACCGCCTAGAGAGTGATCTTGACTGAAGTTAGAAATATGGCCAAAGGAGAGGGCTTATCGGTCACTAGACCTCCAGTATTTGAAGGCTCAAATTATGTATACTAGAGGGCTAGGATGCACTACTTTCTTAGATCTTTGGATCATGACGTTTGGGATATCGTTGGAAGTGGATATGTGCCACCTATTGAACAAATTGTACTTGATAGTAGCACATTAATCAAAAAGCCCAAATCCAAAGAAAAGTGGACAACATTCGATAAAGAAAGGTAGACATCTGAAGCCAAGGCTATGAATGCTATCTACTGTGCCGTGTCCCAGGATATATTCAATTAGATAAGTATGTGTGGGACATCCAAGGAAGCATGAGATTTATTGGAAACAACCCATGAAGGCACAAGCACTGTGAAGCGATCCAAACTTAAACTCCTGACTTCACAGTTCAAAAGTCTCAGAATGGAAGAGCATGAGACGTTTATGGAGTTTTTCACCAAGTTGAATATTATTTGCAACTCTATGGGTGAATTGGGAGAGAAAATTTCGGTACCAAAAATTTGTAGGAAAATTCTGAGATCCCTACTGGAACGATTCAATCCCAAGGTTACTACAATAGAGGAGTGTAGGAACATAGATGAAATGAAAGTAAAAGAACTGGTAGGTTCCCTACAAACTTTTGAACTACACTTCACACAACCCCAAAAATCCAAAAACACTGTCTTGAAAACCTCAAAGAAAACAATTCATGAGGACAGTGAAAGTGAAAAGGTAGATGAAGATGAAGAAGTGGCTTTGCTGGCACAAAAATTCAGAAGATTCTTTCAGAAGAACCACGGTCGTCCTTCTAAAAGAAGAAAGGTGAACTATAAACCTTCTGTAGGCAAATTTGATAAAAGAACCAAAGAACCTCAATGCTACGCTTGTCATGAGTATGGACACCTGTCTACTGAATGCCCAAATAGAAAAACTAAGGGCAAGGCTATGGCCGCCACGTGGAATGATACAGAGGAATCAAATTCAGAATCAAGCGACTCAAGGAGCACTGGAGACCAAAAATCTTTGAAAGTACTTATGGTCTCCACTGCCTCGATCATTCCAACTGAATATGAGGAAGAACAGCAAGCTACTGAATCATTTCTATATGAGGAAATTGAACAAGAGGAAGAAAGAGAACAAGATGAATTACATGACGCCTACAATCAACTTTACATTCATAGCGTCAATACTGTCAAAAGACTTGGAATAGTTGAGAACAAAAAGGAATTGCTGCAACTAGATCTAGACAAAACTTTAGATATCAATATTCATCTGATTAACAATTTGCAGTAATATCATTTAGATAATGATAAACTTGAAAGAATCAACATTTCTCTTCTGAAAGATTAAATAAACAAATTAAAATATTAAAAGAGAAAAACATGATTTTTCAAAATCAAAATTATACACTTCAAGTTGAATTAAAGGAAACAGAGAAATGGCCAAGCTAAACTGTAAATTTTCCTAAAGTGGTGAGAAATTAGAAAAATTATTAGGCATGGGAAAATGTGGAGAGGACAAAAAGGGATTAGGTTATGGAAAAGCAAGAACAAAAACTGAATATGATGCACAACCTTTTGGAAAATTTGTTGCCTCTAGTAATAACATCAGACCTATCCCAGCTCGTCACAAAAATGGTGAGTCAGTTTATGAGCTGAACAAAAGAAATATGCAATCATCACTAAGTTAACAGGATGGAGTCATTAAGTCATGTGGACAAATCGGATAAGATAAACAAATCCACCTCAAGAAAAACTCCTGTCACAAAGTGGGTGATTAAGGAAAAGACAAATTGCCTTGTTACACATTCAGATCGTCCACCAGGCAATGAGGCAAAATGGTACCTTGACATTGGTTGCTCAAGACATGTCACAGGTGACAAATCCCTTCTCTCCAACTATAAAAAACTTCATAAAGGGATAGTCACCTATGGAGATGGAGCCACTGCCAATATAATTGGATAAGGAATGAAAGAGGAATTGATTTGCTAAAAAATGAGAATGCTTTTTGCATAAAAGGACTAGCACACAATCTGTTAAGCATCTGTCAAATATGTGATAATGGGCATGTGGTCAAATTCAACAAAGAAGAATGCGATATCTTAGATCAATTGGGAAAGTCAGTAATTAAGAGTCATTGCACAAACAACCATTGCTACATTATTATAGGAAAAGAAAGGAGAGATATTGAGAAATACTGAGAATGAAGAAATTAGTCCAGATCATGCATCAAAATCTGGATACCTGCTAAAATGATGCATTTTTTATGAGCGTTCAAAGAAACAATTTGAGGTCTCTCACCTCCTCTTTTACAGATAAACATTCAAATGTTTATACTTTTTGGTGTCCAGAGGTTATACAAAATCTTGTTATTTTGAAAAGATCCAATTTCGATATGAGCGTCAATTGGTCACCTGGGAATGTCGATCACATCGACTGAGAATCGATATCATCGATGACTCTCCGGGTAGCTGAAACGTCGGGACAATTAACCTATTCTTGGGCTTTGGTTTAGAGTTTGAACTTTAACTCCTATAATTAGTTTATAACAATATTAAATTCAAGTAGAGATAAGTAATAATTGTCCATTAATACTAACAACGTTATTCTTGTAATAAATAACCTACTAATGACAAAATAGGAATAGCATGATAAATGTTAATATATTAACTAATACTAGCCAAATTAACGTACTAGTGGCTAGCCATATTTAATAATTGCAATGATTATAGTAACACTAATGATGATAATAATTACTAAAATCTACTACTAATCACGATGTGCTTTACTCGACCGATGGCCTATATCTCGCACAACAGACTACAATTCGGCATGTTTAATGTACAATCTTGTTCCTATTCAATTCATTTATGGTCTACAAACAATGGTCCATATTTGATTAACCTAAAATGAGATGATATCATTTTCTTTTAAGTGGCAACCAAACAAGGTCTAAAATCGAAGTGGGTCACACATAAAAAGAAATGTAGTTATTTAATTTATATCTGGTTGGCAAAGAAGACCCGGTCATATTTATAAGAGCTACTCGGCTAGATCCATGAATTGCAGATGAAGTGAATGCAGCCCAAAGTCGGGGCTAGTTTCGGCCCATCTTACAGCCCAGACGGTGGAAATTTCTTGGCCCAGAACACAGCTCAATTAGGGGTTGCATCTGTCCACAACCCAGCCCAGTTTGGTGGCTGAAACCCAACCCAAACTCAGCCCACTTGCTGTAACTAGAAGCCTAGTTTGGCCGGGACTTTATTTGGTCATCCGCTCGGCCCGGGCTGGTCTCGCCTAACTCAAGGCTGGCCCTCGTCTGCTAGAGTGCAGCCCACTGCAGTTGTAGTGAGGCCCACTGAGCTGTTAAACCTGGTGGGGCCCACTGCAGTTGTACAAGGTGCGGGCCACCTGCATTGAGCAGGGTACAGCCCATAGCTGGGGCAGAGTGTGGCTCCACTAAGATCTGAATTGTGGCCCACCTGCAATGTGAAAGGCCCACAAATATTTATGGTGTGGCCCACCTGTCTCAACAGGGTGCGGCCCACTGAGATTTGAATCTCAGGTGCGGCTTGGCAAAGGTGGCCCTTCTCTCTCTATTTTTGTTTCTCTCTCATTCCTTTTCTTTCTCTGCTAGAACCCCAGCATCGTTCGAACCAGGCCCAGCCTATCTGGGACAGGCCCAACTCAAACTTGGCACGATTTGGGTCTCGTGGTGTAACGGTGCACCACTCTCCCTCTTTCTTTGTCTCTTTTCCTTCTTCCTTCATTTCATATATTCTTCTTCTTCTTCTATGGATAGACGCAAGTCCAACCCGACCAGGACCCATCACGAGTCAAAGCGACGAGGTGGTGCGGCTCATTTCCAAATGAGGAAGAAGCCTCGGGCAGCAATGTGGACGTCTTCCTATTGCTTCTTTCTCCATTCCGACGACATGGAAGGGTTCTAAAGGATGTAATGTAGCTCAGTGATGTGTTGGACCAAAGGTTTGAAGGGTCTTTGGTGGTGGGTTCGGACTTTGAAAGCTACAGCCATTTTCCTACTCGAGCAGCTGTGGGAAGAGGAGATAAGGGTTGTTTGCTAAGAAGAGATGTTTTCTCCTCTACTTGTAAGAAGACCTAGCTCTCTAGAGTCGTCAGATGAGAGCCGACGGTGGGATTGAATCTGCCGAAAACCACCTTAAAAAACAGTGGGCAGGAACCGCCACCGACTATTGGTTTTTCTTGAATGCCCTAAACAAACGGATGGCTAAGATTTTTCCCAGACAAATGGTCGGGATGTGCTGAAATAAAGGGTTGGGATTGGAGGACTTCTTCTCATGTGGATCGTGTCAGCCGAAAATTTTCATTTTTGGAACCGTGTGTTTGTAGGGTCTGTCTACGCCAAGGATTATGTAGAACCGTGTGTTTGGAACCGTGTGTTTGTAGGGTCTGTCTACGCCAAGGATTGTTCGATACTAACGTCTCGCTATGATGGACAGTTTGGATCTATCATTGAAGTGGTGATGGTGGGCCACGATCGTGCCCAACGGACGTCCGTCTGTCGGTTAGCAGAACAGAGGGAGAGAGAAATCTCTCTATTTTTAGTAAAACACGGGTCAGACGCTCCTGACCGAGTTGGCATGTCTAGATGCACCTCGAGTGCACGACCATAGTGCACACACACAACCCTAAAGTGGGGTCCACCATGATGTTTGTAGTAAATCCACACCATCCATTTTATTTTACAGGCCCTTTCGTAGCCTTTTACCAAAGGCTAACGGTTCTAATGTCCTTTAGTGTTGATTACGTCGACTCGACGAGTGGATCACCCTAAAATTTAACGTCAACGGTTGGAAATGTCCAAGGGACTATTTAAGCTAAGACCCAAGGGTCAGGTTACAGATATATATAGCATGTTTTGGTTTGATGACACTAAATATTATGGTATACTACATTTAATAATATTATTATTATTAGAAATTATTTTCCTTATATATTTTGTCATATATAATTTATATTATCACAAATTGTTAATACATGTAAATTATATGAATGTCAGTAAGCATAGATTAATGTATGTATATATATACATATATGTTATTTTTATGTATTACAAAATCCATAGTTTGTAATTTATACTAATGATATTGTAAGTATATGCATATGATATGGATTATAGTTACATATCCCTTTAACATGAAACTCCAAATATTTATAAATTATGTAAGTATCATTTCATAGTATATTTTTAGGTTGTACTATATATATATATATATATATATATATATATTTGTATTAAATTAAATCACGTGGTAACACTCGAGTATTAGAAAGTACAGGGTGTTACAAGTATATGGACCAACATGGCCCACTAGACAGTTTGAGCCAACAGACTAATATCCAATTGGTCAATCACACCAAGCCTGGGCCAATTATATTCTCGGTCGAGACCTTTCCTATGAAGGGATGATCGAGACAGGCAAAAATACCATGGCTGGGATCGAGCAATACTACTCATCATTACTTGCTTGGCAATTCGTTCTCATTCAATGCCTTCCATGTCCTCTCACCCACAAAACTTGCAACTAGCCTCCTTACAATCATCTTGTAGTGACCAATGTGGAGCTCTAAGTGTCTCTCAGCAACACATATTGTAAGGAAGCACTTGCCCTGGTGATCCCCAGCTATCCTAACTCACCGATGGTAATGGATAACTTTCTTACATGGTGAGATCTTCACTATGACAAGTTGGGTTCTAAGAGTGCACTTGAGTTTATCAGCAATTTGCCTCCCATTTAGAGGTGAAGGGCAAGGAAATAAGTGTTGCTCCTCCTATCATTCCTATTGCTAAGAGGACAACAAGCCGGCCTAAGACAAGATCGGCCACTACTCCACTTGTTCTAACTTCCTTCACCGAGGTTGCTGTCTCGGCTAGCCAGAAAGTCACAGAGGAGGATCCGGTTGCTCCAGTGCCTAATCTACAACAAACAATGACTCTGAAGAAGATCTTAGACCTAAAAGAGCTCTCCAATCAACCCCCTAAAGTCCCTGTTCTTTCACTCCAGCGCGTCAGCCCTCTCAAACCTCAACAACAAACAAAGGCTCGACCATTGTCGACATCCATTAGGTCCCATCAACCATCAGGTACATCTTCGGTCGAGGCCATATCTTTCTTCGAAACATATTTGAAAACAAAGTATTGGCCTGGTGTTACTATTGCAGATTATTCAAAAGAGATCGATGAAGGCCTGAAACAACATAAAGAAGCCCATTTTAATAAATACTGGAATAAATGGTGGCTGGATAGAGAGAAATTGAATAACCTTGATCTTCCTTTTGGTGAGAAGTATCATCCGCCCTATCATTCTAATCCGCCACCATTCCCTACTTCCACTCGACCGCTGACGACCGTAATAAAAAATCCTCAAGCCATTAAAGATCGACCCTTCATCTACGTTGTTCGGTCTAACTTAGGTGGAGATTGCTTGCTCGTGTATCTGCTTTTATTGACTTACTTGTTTATGCACCTATTGACCCCTTTCTAGTTTTCTTGTAGTTAATTAGGAATTAACATCGACTGAGAAATAGATAGTCGTTGCCCAACCACAACAACAACGTTTGCCAACAACAGTAATAACAACAGTCTCAATATCAATAATTCCTTCAGTAGTAGTTTCAGTAATATCGGCAGCAGCAATATCAACAACAAGCTCATAACCTCCAGCAACCTCAACGACTCCAAAAGTTCCCGACCCTTTGATTATCAAGGTTGTGACTATTGATTAAAAAACAATGGTCAGTGTAGAGGGTATCCATTCCAACAACCTACCTGAAGTCAGCAATCTTCCCGACAACTCAGAGTGCATGACACAAATCCCCCTAGCCCTGCACCAATTGCTTCAAACAAGGTCACGACGCCATCCTTTAGCCCTTCATTGTGAAATTTACCCCTCCATTGTTGCTTCTCCCACCACTCGCAATGGTTAAGAAGATCCCCACTTTGATCGAACTTGAGATTGCGGTCGTCGAAGAGGAGGTCGTGAAAATGGTCGAGACCAAGAGGATTGTGACTGAGGAGGGAGTCACATGTTCTTTAGTCGAGGTCGTTGAGCCAGCTCCGGCCAAGGCCAACGAGTCAACTGCGGTCGAGATTGAGGAAACTGCTGCCACCTTAGTCGAAGTCAATGAGAAAGTTTCGGCTGAGATTGTTGTGACCGATATTGCTCCTGCCTCCATCAACGAAAACCTTCCTCCAGTGGCATATATCATCTCTTCATTCCGAATGACTTTAGCTGGGGAGAGCACAATAGCCAAATCACCTTCTCATCCCAGCAGTCTGCAAGATGTGATGGTCGAACTCCAAGTTTTATTTCAAAGGGGTCTAGAAGGATCTCTTGACGCTGAGTCGATCTATAGACTTGATCGCTTCATTGAAGCTTACCACGTTTTCTACTGTCCAGATTTGACCCTTGTCGACAATATACCTGTTGTCCAAGAACTTCAGGGGCTGTTCAAGGTCTGTTTCCATGTTGGTGCTATTGTCGACCGACTTGAAGTGGAGTGAACTGTGGCCGAATCCAAGAGGACCTCCACAGACGCCATTGCTCATGAGCTTGAGACCGAACATACCGAGCTAAATTCCTTTCAAGCGAAGTTGGATAGCCTTGAGATCTGAATAATGGCTCTGGAAGCAAAATTGACAATGTTGAAGTAGGAGTTTGCAAACCAACACACCAAACATCTTCAGTGCAAGGAGAAGGTCATCTGACTGACATCTTCTATTCATTCTCAAACAGCGGATATCGGACGACTTTCTTGGTCAGTGGCTAAGGAGTTTGCATTGTAAGCAACAAAGGGCTAGTTGGGGGCAGTGAAGGAAACACTACAATGCCTTTTATCTTCCCATTTCTGAGTTGCAATTGTGTATTTTCATTCATATATACAGTCGTTGAGTCATTTTTTGGAACTTTTCATGCATCTGATTTTTTCTTACTCTTATTATGTGTAACCGATTGTTGACTCATTCCTGACAATTTAGTAGATCATGGGTTACTCCCAAATTCATAACTCAAATTACCCTCACATTCTTACCAAACAGGAGCAAGTATTGACTTTATCGTCAAGATCTTTATATATCATGGGTACTAAACACCTGCTATTTAAACAACATCTGACCCCCATCTCATTCCTACATCAGCACTTCTTGAGATCTTGCTCTGTCTCGATGGCTTCCAATTCATCTTCCCTTATTGCAGGCACTAACTCCTATCTGAAAGAAATCCTCGAATGGGGCTTAAAGGATTATTCCCTTTTTAGCCTGCTATTTGATACTAATGGCTTTGCATTAGATACTTCTTCTTCAGCTGAATCAGACTTAACACTCAGAGAGCTTATTCAAAAACTAAAATGTTTGTATGTTATAGGAACACGCTACTGTGATATGACCTTTACTCACTAGGTGAACTCAGCTTATCTGCTACAATAAGACGTGGCCAAGAAGGATTATGCTAAAATGAGTAGTAAGCAAGAATTGGCCCATTACGAGCGGTTGTAATGTGCCCAAGCATACCAATTCAATCGCACCATGATGCAAATACTACAATCTTATTGAACTAGACTGATAGAAAAGTTGGACGAACAAGATAACTCTTTCTATGCTAAGGAGATGGTTATTCCAACGGACTTATCGTTCACGGACTAACAAATCGCCATATATCAAACGCGATCGAAAGCAAGCTTCAATGCCATGAAAGCAGCTGAGTGACTCCATGCAACAATCTTTCTGCTGACTTAGCCAAGACCCATCGACTTCATCCGAACCACGATCGGCCAGAAAATACTGATCTGGTCACGTTCATCGAGTCTCAGATCGCTTTTTATTAGGATCGTGTTGAATCTAGCTAAGCCGAAAAGAAATCGACTGATCTAGAGAATGCAGTCATCCACCTTCATCTTGCATATATCAAGCGCACCTCTGAAGAGCTCGTGAGTCAGCACACCTCAGGAACGGAGAGGCAAAAGTTGGCGAGGGAGGCTAAAGCCTTGGTTGCGGAGGAATTTGAAAAGCTCAAGTCGGGCCATTTATAGCTTGACCATCCGACCTACCAAACTTTATTATTATTATTATTATTATTATTATTATTATTATTATTATTATTATTATTATTATTTGTAATTATCGACTGGCCCTTGTTTCAGGGCTTTTATTTAAATGAAATACTTATTTTACTAACTTAGTTTGATCTGATTCCTCATAACTTCCCACAATGAAGGGAAGTGATATTTTAAGAAGCGGTCATTTATAGAAGCCCTTACAATATTCTTGTTCATATCTTTTAGGAGATAGGCTCCTCCCTTAAGGACTTGCTCGATGACATATGGTCCTTCCCAAGTGGGTGACCATTTCTTGCCTAGTGCTTGTTCTTTCTGGCTGATAGGCAGTACCATCTTCCAAATCATATTGTCTATTCCGAAAGAATTTCCTTTCATCCTTTTGTTGTATGCCCACACCATATTCCTTTGTTGGCAATGATTGAGTCCAGAGCCCTGATGTGAACCTCGTCTAACTCCTTGAGCTTGGCCAACATTGTCTCTGTGAACTCAGGAGGGGTCACCTGAGCTTGATATGTCGTTCACAATGAGGGGACCGCAATTTCCATGGGTAAGACTGCATCGTTCCCATAGGTTAATGCAAATGGATTGACCCCAACACTGGTACAAGGCGATGTCCTATAGGCCGAAAGAGCTTCAGACAGCTTGATATGACACTCTCGAGAGTTTTATCAAATCATTTTCCTTAGAATATTTTTTATTATTTTATTGTTAGCCTCGGCTTGACCATTAGCTTGGGCATAGCACGTAGTCGAATGTAGAATTTTGGTGCTATATCTATAGCCCATTGCTCGTACTTCCTTTGCTAAAAAAGCCGCACCTCAGTCCATGGTAATGGACTCTGGTATCCCAAAATGATGGATGGTGTTAGTTTCGATAAAACCAATGATTTCTCTATGACCGATTTTCCTTAGAGGCTTTGCTTCCATCCCCTTGGTGAAGTAATCAGTCGCTACTATGATGAACGAATCCATATGAGTTGAGGGTGGGTGGATTTAACTGATCAAGTCAATCACCAAACCTCAAAACAACCATGGCTTTAATATGCGATGTATTTCGGTCACAGGTACATGTTGTATCAGTCCATTTATTTGGCACGCCTCACAACCCTTCGCATATTAGATGCAATCATCCATCATCTTTGGCCAGGAGTAGCCATAACACCTAAGTGTAAGCTTCATCTTTCTTCCTGCCTGATGGGTCCCACAAATCCCTTGCTTCTTTCTTTGATAAGCATCGAAGTAAAACTTCGTCGGCTCATTTTCCATACAGTTCATTATCGACCATCACATAATTTGCAGCGGACTTTCATACATTCCTAACATTTCTAGTATGTGGGCTCTACAAATAGCTCATGAGAGGATCTCTCTAACCATTCTCATCTATTTCTATTTGGCACGCTTCCATCACACTCTCCTTATGCAATGCATAAGGTAAAGATTTCCTTTGGACAATAATCATCCAATCGGCTGATCCCCTCAAGACTTCAAGTCCTGCGACTAACTGTGCCATTTCATTAGCATCAATGTTATATTCCCTAGTGACATGCATCAACTCAACCTCTTCAAATTGGTCGAGTAACTGGACTACTAAAGCATAATATGGTTATAAGGATGTGCTGGTGTACTTAAACAATCCTGTCATCTGATTTATTACTAAATATGAATCTCCAAAAACAGTCATGTTTTTTACTCATAATTCTAATAACAATTCTAAGCCAATTATAATGGCTTCATACTCAGCTTGATTGTTAGTATATTCAAACTTTAATTAGAATGCAAATTCTTGCCGATTTCCATTAGGGGCAACCAAGATGATTCTTACTCCAGACATCTCATGTGTCCTTGACCCATTACAAATTAATTTCCATGGCTTGAGTTACACATAGTACATATCTAAGATACCCGAGGGAATTTGTTCTTCGAGGTCTGAAGGATGGTCAGCTAAAAAGTCCGCTATGGCTCAACCTTTCACCGCCTTTTGTGGTACGTAATGCAAATCAAACTCAGTCAAAGCTAATACCTATTTACTAATTCGACCGCTTAAAATTGGTTGGTTTAGCATGTATTTGACTAAATCGGTAACATCTATTATATTTACTCTCTCAGCTAATAAATATGCCTCATCTTGGTGGTCGCGAAGTACAATGATAAGCACAATTTCTCTATGGCTGAGTAACACCTCTCGGAATTGAGCAACGTCCGAATCAAATAATAGACCGCCCGCTTCTTCCGCATATCGCCATCTTGTGTTAGGAGAGCTCTAATCGACTCTGCTAAGGACGCGATGTATAGCCCAAGCGGTCGATTCTAGATAGGGGGCATCAGCACAGGCGGCTTCATCAAATATTCCTTAATTCTATCGAAAGCTAACTAATGTTCTACTTCCCACACAAACTCGATTCCTTATTTTAATTTTAATAATGGAGAAAAGATGTTAGTTTTACCTACATAGTTGGATATAAACTGCTTCAAGAAATTGACATGCCCCAAGAACTTTTGTAACTCAACCTTATTTCCTGGCGGCCGTACATTAATCATGGACTGAGCCTTGTTCTGATCGACTTCAATCCCTCTTTGATGTACTAAGAATCTTAAGAAATTACTGGCCGAAACTCCAAAAGCACATTTTAAAGGGTTCATCTTTAATTTATGGAGCCTCATCCATTCAAAGGTGTAAGACCCGTATCCTAGCTCATACCGTTCCGTAGGCTTTCGCAGTCCTCCCAGTCGAATTTCGGTGACCCGCGATCTGTTATCAGTGTTTACGCGTAATCCTGAGTCGTGTCCCGTATATCAAAGTCGGCTTGACTAGAAACTTTTATCCTTACAACTACGCCGTCACCGCGGTTCCGACGCCGCGTCTTGCACACCGAGGCGATACCAGAGCCAGGAGATGTGGGCCCGCATTAAGTTCGAGGAAAATGCCGCGCGTTGTGAATTCCGGGGAATCTCTACAACCCTCACATCAATCAATCAAGGTACAAGTCAAGTATCTATCCTATCAACACCCATCCCTCTCTTACACAAGCCTTACCCTAAGTCAACTCTCTCTCTCTCTCCACCCATCCCTCTTTCATCCAAAATTCAACCAAGCCCATACCCTCCATATCCTTTTCTTACAACACCCATTCCACTCATTCATTTTCATCCCATCACTCTTTCTCTCCATCTCATTCCATCCCAAGCTTCCATGAGAGAAAATCTCTAAGGAGAGAAGAATGCAAGAGAGGGCCCATTTTCCTAACCCCTCATCTCACTATCCAACCCTTCAAAATTCATCTCACTCCCTTAAAGAAGGAGCTTAGGAGCCAAGGAGTCCAAGGAGCTAAAGAAGGAGGCCATAGGTGGGTGATCTTTGGTTTGATTTGGTGATTTGATGGCCCACTTGTGGTGGAACCCATCTTGATGTATGTGTTGTATCAATGAGGGACCCATAGTGGCAGGGCCCCTCTTTTACTCCAATCTCCATCTCTCTCTCCCTCTCTTTTATTTTTTGTTGTTGTTGTTTGATGGCCCACCTGATGCGTGCATCCACGTCATCCATCATGGTGGAATCCACGTTGGAGTATGTGAGAAATCCTCACCGTCCAGCAAATCTGGATAGTGAGACCCACCTGGGGTATTGTTTCTCTGGGCCGTCCATCTGATGGTGGACCACCTGATGCATGTATTTTATCCAGCCATCTACTCGCTGGAACGGTGGACCCCATCGTGAGGTATATTTTTATTCAAAACCATTCATCTACTGTTACCAGCAGCTGCAGCTGCTCTGACGTCAGACAGTGGGCCCTATCATGCTGCATGTGTCTTGCATCCGGCCATCCATCACTGGACACTGGACTCCCCTCCCTCTATATATATATATATATATATATATATATATATATATATATATATATATATATATATATAATATTATATTATGGTGGGCCCCACTTGATGAGGAGTGGATTGGCTGGGATACCTCATGCACCAACTAGCTGGCTGAGGTAGTGATGTCAGCAATAACCATGAAGCCCACCATGATGTATTTATCTACACCGTCCATTTGGGCGGTGCTGTGCAGGGCCATCATGATGTATCTGTACTATTTACCCCATCCATCATCTGAACGGTGGGCCATCCCACCTAGTGACGTTAGCAAGTTGGCCATCCCACCTAGTGACGTTAGCAAGTTCTGTAGGTGCTGATCATGAGGCATGTTTTATATCCATGCCATCCACACCATCCCTCAACCGTCCCTAGTGATGTCCCCCACATCCAGTTCCTGGACATGGGACACCACCAGGACGTACGTATTTTATTCACCTCGTCCTCACTTGTGCGGCCACATGCTGTGTGTTTTGATCCAGCACCATCCACCTGTCACATGTGGGTACACATTGATGTACGTGCTTTATCTGCACCGTCCAGTGCAAAGGCTTGGACGGTGAGATCCTCATTGATGTATGTATTTTGTACCTACGCCGTCCATCTCTGGACGGTGCCATGTGGGCCACTCCTTGATGTATTTATTCCATCCACACCGTCCAGACGTATTGGACGGTACTGGACTGTTTGGATGGATCCTGTTGTGCTACATGTGATTTATTCCACGTCGTCCATCTGTTTAGAATGGTGGGACCCACCCCTGATGTATTTATTCTATATCCACGCTGTCTATCAGGTGGGCCACACTGCAAAAGACAGTGGAGGTTGAACGTCCACCATTGAAACCCTTTTTAGGTCACCAAAGTTTTGGATCTATATGAAATTTGTTTTCGCTCTTAATCCAGGTCTTGGTGACCATATGATCAGATTGGATGAAGAATATACATAGGCCTGCCTTGATGTATTTTGTGGCCCATTGTCAAGCCCACTTTGATGTATTTTGTGGTCCATTTATCTGGCCCACTTTGATGTATTTCGTGACCCATCTGTGAGGCCCACCTTAATATATTTGTAGCCCATCTATGTGGCCCATTAGTGCAGCCCATTGATGCAGCCCACTTGATGTGTATATGGCCCATTTGTGTGGCTCATTGATGCAGCCCACTTGATGTATATGTGGCCCATTGATGCAGCCCACATGATGTGTATGTGGCCCATTAGTGCGGCCCATTGATGCAGCCCACTTGATGTGTATGTGGCCCATTAGTGCGGCCCATTGATACAACTCACTTAATGTGCATGAGGCCCATGTACAGGGCTCGCCTGTGATGAATATTAGGCCCATGTGTAGGGCCCATCCGTTGTGTATCAAGGCCTATGGGTTGTGGCCCATTATGATATATTTTCGGCCCATTTGATAAGGCTCATTGTGATATATTTCCGGCAGATATGATGAGGCCCATTGTGATACATTTCTAACTCATTTGATAAGGCCCATTATGATGTATTTTCGGCCCATTTGTTAAGGCCCAATGCGATGAATGTGCAGACTAATGTAATGTGTGACCCCACTATACGTTTGGCCCCATGTGGGTCATCCTTGGGAGCAATGTTGGTTGAATGTCCACATTGATGGGCAGTGATGGTTAAACGTCCACATTGTGACCTTTCCTTAGGCCTTATTCGGCCAATCGTCGAGGCCGATTGCATAGGCCGATTCCGATTGTCGAGGCTGAGTATCGGGGCCGATTCCGATTTGTCGAGGCCGATTGTATACGCCGATTCCGATTTGTCGAGGCCGATTGTATACGCCGATTCCGATTTGTCGAGGTCGATTGTATAGGCCGATTTCGAATGTCGAGGTCGATTATATAGGCCAATTTCGATTATCGAGGCTGAGTATCAAGGTCGATTTCGATTGTCGAGGCCAATTGTATAGGCCGATTCCTATTGTCGAGGCCAAGTATCGAGGCTGATTCTGATTTGTCGAGGCCGATTGTATATGTCGATTCCAATTGTCGAGGCCGATTACGATTGTAAAGGCCGAGTATTGAGGCTGATTCTGATATGTTGAGGCTGAATATTGAGGTCGATTCTGATTGTCGAGACTGATTGTATAAGTCGATTTCGATTATCGAGGCGAAGTATCGAGGCCAATTTCGAGTGTCAATTTCGATTGTTGAGGCTGATTTCGATTGTCGAGGCCGATTTCGATTACCAAGGCCGATTGTCGAGACCTATATGATGTATATGCGACCTGTATTTGAGGCCCATTGTGATGTGCATTCGGCCCATGTTTGAGGCCCAATGTGATGTATATGCGGCCCATATTTGACGCCCGTTGTTATGTGTATTCAGCACTTGAGTGAGGTCATGGGTCCACTATATGTTAGGCTCTATGCAGGTCATTCCTTGGGGGCAATGTTGGTTAAATGTCCACATTATCAAGGTCGATTGTCGATGCCGGTTACTGATATTGATTACGTGTATGTGTAGCATAACATCATGATACATACCCATACGCATCATCTGCATGTTTATTATGAGGTGCGGTTGACTATTTCATATGTCATTGGGCAAGTTGTTATGAGACTCCCTGATAGGCGGAGGTTATCTCACATGAGCACACGGTATACACAAGATTGATGTATGACTGGATTGTATGACTCATGCATCTTGCATTGTGATTACTATACGCCCTGGCGACATCAGGGCCATAGCCTCCACAAACATATCGTGGATGGCCAGATGGGACACCGAAAATCTGTTATTAGCATCGGGCTGTCATAGATGACCCTGAGTGAAAATCTCTAAACCCTCTTGGTACCAAAGGACACCCCAACGTCGAGACCAAGTGGATATACATGAGCGCATGAGGGCAGTATACCAGTAGGCCGCGTCTCCCACTCTGTCGTGGTCAATTGAGAGGGGGTGTGGCCTTACCCGCCTAAGGGAGTAGGCATAGCTAGGCTGAGTTTGACCAGCTCATGAATAAGTCCGCTATTGACATGCCGGGTAGATATTGTCGACTACTGGCTAGGCGAATAGTAAGGTCTTTTCCACTTACCCAGTTATGCACTTGATGGGGCAGCAAGCTGGTGTAGAGTGTACTAGACCCGGGTGATGATCCTAGAGAGGAACCATACTGATATGTGGACTTATTGAGTAGGAGTTACGTACTTATTCATTCATTCATTCACTATCCACTCGGGCTGGTGGTGCGTAACTATTTGTTATGTGTACCTTCGCAATGGCCAAGATTTCAGTTGGGGAGTGCGACTAACCTGAGATCAAGATTTTACTACATTGAGTCTGACTATCCAAATTTAGGTATGAGACTGATTTGGATAAAAGTCCCTTGTGATGGACCCCATAGCTTGCGATACTACGTACTATCATCCCGACTTCACTCCAGCTTGGTCATTTCATTCGCACCGTATATTACATTGCATCCGCAGTCCTTAGCATTTTGGGTTACTATATTTCTACATTTATATGACTTAGATAAGGCTGATGGTATTTGTAGCTCTTCTGAATTACATATTGTATTGTATCTTCGATATTTGATATCTAGTTCATTATGTTTCCGCATTACATATCCGATTTACATTACTTTCTCAGTATATGACATTGACTTGTTATGTCTTTTTATCGCATATCTTGGATGAGGTTGATGATATTTTTATGGACTTGCAGTATTTCTGCTTACTCTGATATCGTATGATTCATGCCAGTAATTCCGATGTTGTATGATTAAGGCATTATATTGAATACTTGACACTTATCTTGTGCACACACTCACACCACCCTCTAAGCTTTCTATAAGCTTATGTACGATAGATGCGTGCAGGTGACGATAGGACGCAGTCGAGCTAGGGCAGGACCATGCAACAGAGCTTCTAAAGATTTTATTATATGCATGTATTTCATTTTCAGTATTGTACTCAAATGATTATATTAGTGGATATGTGGTGATGATGTTATTCTTATGATTTGGGTATACTTGTGGTTATGCTTCTTATGAAAGAAATGCATGTTGAAAATCCTCATTGTAAGATCTTAGGATCGGAATCTGGCGTGGAGCCGAGAATGGGGTACTACGGAAGCTGTCGGCACCAGATTCGGCAATCGAGAATTTTGTGAGATCGATTTTCGAGTTTGGGGCGTGACAAAAGGACTTGCATAAGTGGGCCAAATGCTCATCTGCATCAGTCGATTTGACTACTACATCGTCCATGTAGAGCTTCATAAAGCGGCTGATCATGACATGGAAGATAGCATTAATTGTCCTTTGGTATGTGGCCCCTACATTCTTTAATCTGAATGACGTCACTACCCAACAATATGTTCCCAAAGACCCTGAACATCTGAATACCATTTTCAGCACATTCTCTAATGTTATATAGATTTAATTATATCTAGAATGCCTATCCAAGAAGGACACAATCCCGTGCCACGCAGTCCAATCAATGAGCTGATCGACTACAAGCATGGGATATTCATCCTTAAGAGTGGCCAAGTTTAGATTTCTAAAGTCGATACAGACTCTTAACTTACCATTCCTTTTTATCACCGGATCACATTTGACATTCATTTTGCGTACTTGATTGGATGAATGAAACCGACTTTTAGGAGTCACTCGATCTCCTCCTCGATCTAGAGGGTGACTTCAGCTGTCATCCACCTAGGTGGATATTTATATGGCTGATAGCCTTCTTTTATGAGAAATCTATGTTCGACTAGGGATATATCAAATCCTAGCATTTTATGGTAATCCCACACAAAGCAGTCGACAAACTCCAAAAGGAAATTCGTCAACTTCTCTTTCTCAGGTGGTCGCATTAAGTTGCTTATAAACGTTGGTTTTGGATCGTGATCCATCCCCAAGTTGATTTCGACCAGCGGATCCTGGACCTGTGGTCGGATATCTTCTTTTTCTTCTGAGATTTCTTCAAACTCAAAACTATATTCGTCAATCAATCCCTCTAATTGCCCAAATTCACAAAACAACTCTCATTGGTTTCCTTCAGGCTTTCTTCAAGCTTCTTTATTCTGGCCATGAAGTTGGCCCCATATGCCTTGGTCCTTGGCGTCCTGGTTATGGAATCTCTTTAATAGTGCAGCAGGGAACTGGCCGATATAAGACAATGTCCTTCGGCCAGCTATCGTTAGCCAAGGTGACTTCCAAAATAACTTGTACAATGATTTTGAGATTCTTTTTTCACTGTAATCCCGATAGGTCGACCAAGCTTGTTCCTTTTGGTGAACCTGATAGGCCCCACTTTTTCACTGTAATAATAAGCCTCATTGGCATTCGATGTAACTAAGAAAGGTTTTTTATTGACCAAGACTAGCTCGATCTTCTTTTAATTCTAAAAGACCACGAACTGGTGGAGAGAGGATGGGATGCAAGAAAAAGAATGAATCCAATCTCTCTCCAATAATGCGTTATAGCTTGATGAGGTATTGACAACACAAAACAGAGCCAAAGTTGTTTTCATGCCCACAGTAAGATCAACTGGCAGGACATCGTACATGTGTGTGATATGACCACAAAGTTACTGACGGTCACTTCTGAATGGATTAGATTGGCCATAGTTTTTCCTAAATTGGCCATCATCTTCCATGGTAGCAAATTTACTACGACCCCATTATTGACCAAAATTATGGTGATAGGGCACCCGTCAAAGTGAGCTGATATGTACAATGGCTTGAGGTGTTGTGTCATATCCTGGGTGGGATTGTCGATGATAATCCTTTTGGATATGCCCCCAACTTTTACAGTAACTTTGGTGTTTTGTCGACTTTGGATCTATCTTCTTTCACCTCCTCAAATGGGAAAGAAGTATGTTGAATTATTACTGGAGAAGCACATTCCTCCACATCATCCGCCATACTGTTCGGTTAAGTGTGCTTGGCTTGAAAATTGGACGATAATGTGAAGACCATATTACAATGGAATGTTATGGGAGACAATGATTTGAAAATTTTTTTACCACTTGAACCTTGCCCCCCTAGTGATTCAGATTCCATTCTCTTGAATTGATAGGCTAGGTGTTTGGCCGTTGGGTCCATGGGTGAGAAAATTTTAAGGATGTCAGCAGTTGATGAGAGTTCATTATCATCCACTCGTCTGTTGGAAAACAATCTTCGCTTAGGTAGTCTAACAAATTCCTACAGCTATCTTCCTTAAAATCTTCCAGTTGAGTCATGTCATGTGGCCCTCCCCGTGCCATAGTCGGTAGCACTATTTCGATTGTGTTTACTTCAAATTGTTCATCAAGAACATGAACTTTCTAGAAGGGACGGGGTGCTCTGGCCCCTGGTTTAGGAAGTATGTTTCCCTTTTCCATTTCCCTTAGATCAGCAACCCTTTGTCTTTGCCATCGACGTTTTTTTTTTTTTTTTTGGTTATTGTCAGCACTTCCGGTATCACTAGAAACCTTGGATGAATGACTCATTTTCAAACTCCTTCCTATGTAGCAGGAGTCTTGACCATCCCTGGCAAGGGTGGTCCCCATTGTGAGTAAAGGGTGGAGGCCGACTGTATCAGTCGGGTGTGACTGACATAGATGTGGTGCTCTTCCCTCACTCTGTTGGGAGCAACTTTTGACCAAGATGCAATTTCCTGAGCTCATCGGTCACAGATTTGAGCACCCTGGTAGCTTCTTTTAGTTATGATCGATTGATCACTTCGAAGACGTAAAACCCATCGTCTCCCCCCGAGTAAACTAAGCAGACCCTTTTTGCTGAACATCTGAGCCAAGATTGACCTTTGGTCATGGGCAATCTCTCAGATTGGCAGTTACCATATTTACTTCGATATTGGCTAAAAATGGATCGGTATCAATTAACATCGCCTCTTCACCTTTATCGGAAAACTTTAACAGTCCATGATCGATGTGGTCTTGGATAACATTCATGAACATAACGCACTTGTTAGTCGAATGAGACCGAGTTCCATGCCATGTGTAGTACTCAATCTTTTGCAATTCATCAACCGAAGTTATCTTATGATTAATAGGAACTTTAATAAAGTTTCCGGCCAACAGTATATTAAATATTTCTTCAGGTCGGGTGATGTCAAGGGTATACACCTTTTGAGCTTTTTGTGTGGTCGGTGCAGTCAATTCTGCTTTGACCAATGTTGAACAAACTAGTGGCTTCTTGACCACTACTTCAGGGATCGCAATCTCATAATTAGGATCGTTATAATAACTCTCTAGTGACGAGTTCGCTCTCTTAGCCCCTTCCTATAGGAGTTCCTCATAATGAGAGACCTTTTTGGTTAGATCATATAGGCCTATAAACTCCGTACATATAAACTTCTTTCGGAGTTTGTACTCAAGCCTGTCTTATGCTAATTGCACAAACTCAGCTTCAGTCATGACCACTTTACAACATCTTTTCACCCGCTTGAACCACATGATATAACTCTCATAGGGTTCCCCATGCAACTGTCGAAATCGAGTGAGATTGGCCATGGTAATTTCCCTATTTTTGAAGAAGAACTGAGCATAGAATTTCTCTTCCAGCTATTGCTAAGTATGCATTGAGTCTAGCAATAAATTTGAATACTAAGTAAAGGTTATTACGGTCAGAGAGTGATTGAACAATTGTAACTTAGAATAATCATTATTGGCCAATTCACCACACTACATCATGAAACAACCGACATGCTCAATGGTGGATTGACCAAGCTCACCCGAGAATGGGGCAAAATCCATCATATAATTCCTCGACAATGGATATTGACGATCTACCCACTTATGGTATGGTTTGTGGTAAACTGGAATGATGTTGCAGCCAAGTACCTGGACAACAACCTCTTGGAAATATACACGATTTGGTGGCGGACCACCCGCTGAGGATCCAAGATTGGTGGGTGATCTGGAACAAACCGATTGGGATTGTCAAGGAATCTAGGGCCCTGTTGTGGGTTGAACCCACTTGACGGTCCATGGTTCCTATTATCGGGCACAAAATTCATGGCCTCCCACTCAAGTTGCATCCCTTCCATAAGAAGTAGCGCATTCCTGACCTTTAGAGGGGGAATCGATGGTGGGTTATGTTGCAAAGGTGACCATGGGGCTGCATTGCCAATTGAGTTTCCATTGTGTTGTGATGCTAATGGTGTTCGTTCCATTATCATAGCCAATAATTTTTGTATAGCTTCAGTCTAACTGGCCATGTAGCGATTGGTGCTCTTAGCCTGGGCATGGAGTTGCTTGGTTTGAGCTCTTCCATATTCCTGCACCATCTAGATGCTCATTTGAACATCTCACAACACAACAGATATCTCGTCTGGGAGTACGACTCAAGATGTAGACAGTCCAGCCTAATTCCCGGTCGAGTTAACAGTTGAATTTGACACTTCAGGAGGCGTATGAACCAGCACCTCCTCGAAAGGGGGTGGTGCAGTTGGTGTTGAGGGTTTGGCCCTGGTAATACGTGCACTCCTCTACATTTTTGTCAAAACTTTGTCCAGTAGTTAATACATAGGGTCCCATCGGGCATGCCAAAAAATTGTTCGACCTTGTTTTCTCACACAGTGTGCGGGCATACCAGAATTAGATTTGCGGCTCTAATTCGAACCAAACAACAATGACCCCATTAGCTAAGGTAGGCAGACATGAAGTGGATTACTGAGATATGAGGAGATCGGTCGCCTATTCGACCACTCACTCAATGCATAAATTGGATCATAAGATATTCAAAGGGTGGGGTTCGTTCTCTGATGATGGGTTACTCCTCTGCCTTCCATATGAAAGGACTTTTCGATACAGATAAAGTGAAATGGAAGAAGAAATTCTTACAGTCGGTCACGAAGAACAGATGCAGAACACCCTTTCTAATTGAGGAGCTGAATCCAATGCACGAACGTGAACTCCAATTATAACTATGGATTATCAGCTACTTGATTATCGCTAAAGATTACAGTACAGAATGTGAATTAGCGGGCTGAAAAGTAAATAATTAAATTAAGAAATGTAACTCGCTTAATAGAAAAAGTAAAGGATTACACTATGGAATGTAAATTAATTGGTAAATTATAAGGATAATAGAAATATAGTGTTTGGTTTGTTTGGTTTGGTATAAGACCAAATTTTCTGTTGAATTCTCCTTCTATTTATAGCTTTAATCAATCCGTTCTGGATCCTTCTTATGTTCTGGCGATTATGGTAACCACTCTCCATCACTTGGATTCTAGATGCTTCCCATGTTCTTCTTCTACTATCTTCAAGCCATCTATCACGCGATCGTGCAAACTCGATCGCTTTCCCTTATGTCACGTAATTATCTGAGCTCAGTTGTTTCCCCTCTCAACTGCTCTAATGATGCATGACAACAATTGATATATTGTGATTCCAATTTTTGAGGAGTCACCGTACATATCCACATGAAAATCTCATGACACACCATGCGTGTCCATACAGATCACTCGTAACTGACTCTAATTGGCCGAAATAGGTATGAACAACTGTTATAGATTACACTAAGGAATGTAAATGGCAAATACACTAAGGAATGTAAGGGACATATAATTGAAATATATATTCGGTTTGGTTTGGTTGGTATGAGACCTTTGTTCCAGCGAAATTTCATTGCTATTTATAGGCATTAAACTGATCATCTGGATGCTTCTCACGTTTTGACAATTGTTATAATCGTTCTAACACTACATGACTTTCTAGAGAGTTCCTTCTAAAATGGCCACTTGTCCTAGTAACCTGATGTAGAGCGGGTCGCAGACACTTTCATGTCCAAGATGGACTAGAGAATGCCCGATCGGAGGTGGAAGTCATCAAGACCGTCAAAAACTCAAATCAGGCATATCTCGCAAACCTGAATAAGTTACCCGATGTACCATATATGATTTTGGGGTAGGACGAGGTACTTTAGCCAACCAACCCAGCATGGCTGACTTGCCCATGCTAAATTTATGAGATTCTATCATATCGATGGCCGAATTCCATTTTTAATTCTATTTTTACTATAAATAGTAAGTTTTAGTTTTGATTATAACTCTTCATCCGTTAGGCTTTAGGAGTTGCGCTAAACATGAAAAGTGTTTAGAAAAATTAGGAGAATAACATGGTTAGGCCACATAGGACACTTAATATAAATAAAAAATTTACTATTTATAGTAAGTTACGAATTTTAGGGAGTTTTAGTAATAGTTTAATTCTTGAATTTCTTCCTAGTCTTGGTATCCCTATTTAAAGGGTTGTAGACTCGTTTATTTCATCTATCAATCAATCAATAAGTTTATTTCATATATCTTAAAATTATTTATATTTCTTTTCCTCGTGGATTCGAGAAGTCTTTGTGAGGAGTCCAGAGAAGTTCCATGAATTCAGAGTAGTTATCCTTGAGGAAGACGATGATCGACCTCATCACACTCATCCCTGCGTCATAACCGCTCCAAGTTTCTTTACCGATTCGACCGCATTCCACTTGGCCGCTCAGTCGACTTTTTAAATAATTTTATACCACTTGATTTGCTTTTGAATTCCTTTCAACTGTTTTATATCTTTACATCATATGAGATATGATTTCGGAAAAAGCATTCCAAGTATCTTTATTATATCATATCTACCATTTGCTATAACATGTACACTTCTGATTAGGTTTCCAATAACGTTTAGGTTTCCAATAACGTTTAGAAATTGGGCACACCAGGATATCGAGGGTTTATTTGGATCCCCGGCTCAGGATATTGAGGGTTTATTGGACCCCCCCTCCCCCAACACACACACGCACCGAAAACACCTATTGGGTATCTGGATCGTTGGATAGACATTTTACTAAGAGTGTCATTTTAGTTTGATCAGGAGGTTAGATATTTTGAATTGTGTTATGGTCCATCCATGATAGAGCCATCAATTTGGACAGCTCGGATCTAGCACATTATGCCACCATGTGCACCTACGTAGACCTCTGTACCGGAACCTTCCTATGCACATAGTTGCATGTACATCAACTATCTGGATCGTTCATTAAGTGTATAGCTTAATCGTCTTAGCTATAAAAATTACAACAATCAGGTGACCCTTTGGAGCCGTAGATCACACGGTTAGCATTGCTTGTCCAAAATATTCCTACAGAACCATAATCAATCATTTTAAGTCCCGTCCAAATAGATGCACGAGACTGGGGATTTGTCTTTTAGAACAATCATGTCCATTCATTTCTGCATGCAACTAAACGAACGGTTTGGATAATCTAATCGGCATGATTTTTTAATGGCTTCCTATAAGCAGTCGTTCAGACTGGATGGACAGTCCAGATATTTGATCGTGTTGTCCATATTTAAAAAAGATACAAATAGGTGCATGAGAAAGTTGTCATGCAGTTAGCACGGTAGAGAATTTTCCAGTCATCATCTGGTTTGGAAGGAGAGGTGGATGTGAAGCTTTCCAACCAGACTTAAAGAAAAAGTAAGGCCCACAAAAAGTAAGATTCAAGCCCACTACCTTTCAAAATTTTCTACTCCAATGCGCCCATCACATTCCATTGCTTTCTATGCGTGAGCCTACAAACTTTTTCTCTCACGCGGAGAAGAAATTCATAGTCGGCGCGATGCATGATCATACAGTACGCTTCCTAATTCCACTTCCATATATGACATGCACAGTAGACTCATCCACATGTGTCAATGTGGTAGACGAGTGTGAGATCCAAGACTTCCATTAGGTGGGCCGTAATGCGTACCTTCATTATCTTAACTCTCGACAGTCATGCCACTCCATTCATCAGATCGGCCATCTTGTGCAGAAAAAAGCGACGGCTAAAATAACCTCAACTGATGAGCGAACCAGTGCCTCTTTGTTGGGCTAGGGCATCTACGCGTTGGGAGTGTCAGAATGGACGCATCGGATGTTCCACAAGCGTGCCACGTGGCACGTGCAGACCTGCACGGTTTTAGGTATAGCAACCTTCTAAGGAGGTAAAAGGAGCCTGTCAACTAACAGTGTGGTGTACTAACAAGCTAACAGGAAAAGAAAAAAGAAAAAAAGAAAAAATAAGATGGAGCTAAAAGGAGCCAAAAAAATGGCCGATTGATCCTCTCCACTAGATAAATAGCCTTCAGAAAAATGCGCATATCCTATGGGCAAGTCGGGCGATCTCAAATGATTTAATCAACGTCCTATTGAGCCTACAGATTGAATGATCAGGATCATTTGGAGAACATAGATGGTATATACAAGGCCGGATCCTCTGCAGGCATTTATATAAAAAGCTTTTTCTACAAATGTGTGCGAAGGTTATTAACATCCTTCGAGCCTATTCACCTACGTGTAAATGTTATTCTAACTAGCAGTGTGAGGTCCACCGTGTTTTTTTTTTTTTTTTTTTTCTTTTTTCTTTTTTTGTATTCCGTCCCACCTAGGCATCAAGTGAGTCCCACCGTAATGATGAGATACCCCAAAAATCAGGTCCGTGCAATCATTAGGTGGGCCACAATAGAAAACAATGGACATTCACCAAAAAATTTCAAATGTACATGGCAGCCATATGATGATTTAACGGTGTTATTTATTTTTTTGGCATCTCACTTTCTTGGTGGAGAGACCTTTCTGAACGGATTAGATTCGTTACAGAAACCAAAGTAGGCCCCACAGGCAGAGCTGTAGAAAAAGCCATTTCCACACACGTTGCAGAGGATCCTGCCACTGATTTATACTACGATTTTTTATGTATTCAGTGTACGAAAAATCAGTACTTTTGAAGGTGCGAACCATGCCCTTTGACTGATCCTTGCAATCAACTGAATAGAAACCGTGTGCCGGGCTCGAATTTGTGGGCACCAACGACTTATGTGGATTAATCAAAGGGCTGGTTCATGCATTAATCCATAGTGCGCATGGGATTCACATAACTCCAAAATTTAAAATTTAAGGTAATTTGGAGCAAAATTGGAAGAGGTGGCATGTGGCGTGGCGTGGCGTGGCATGGCATGGGAAAATCGGACCGACCTATGAGAAAAGGTCAGTCGAAATCTTATACAATCAACCGTGCAAATAACGTCGAGAAACTAAGTTGCCATGAGAGCCTACTTCATACTCAGAGTCCATGATGGAGGAATATACCTACAAGAATATCATCTTCGTCCATTCCAAGATCTCTAGAGTTCGTCAAGAACACTCTGTTCCTTTGCTTGACAATAATGACGACGATGACCTAGGTCGGCCTATCCCAGGTCGGCACGACTTAGGTCGGTGTGTCCTAGGTCGGCATGTTTCAGGATGGCATACCACCCCCAGGTCAGGTTGACCAAGGCCACCTCGGCCTCTTAGTACACATCTTTGCTAGTTTTGGATAGCTAGACCTCACTACGTGAAAAATGGAAAAAAATGACGGAATTAGAGACGGTTCTGGACCGTCTCTAAAATTGCTTGGTTTAAAGACGCTTTAGAGACGGCCGTAAACCGTCTCTAAACTTTTAGATGGCCCTTGACCGTTATTAATAGTCTCAAAAATTTAAATGTCCAGAAATCATTTAAGACGGTAAAAAACCGTCATTAACTGTGGATAAAAGACGGCCATTGACCGTCTGAAATAAGAGACGGTCTCTGACCGTCTTATATGCGGCAATTTGAGACGGTCAAAGACCGTCCGTATTAGAGACGGTCATTGGCCGTCTCTTACTGGTATTCTGAGACTGTCAAGGACCGTCTCAATTAGAGACGGTCATTGACAGTCTTTTCATGTAATTCGAGACTGCCAAAAATAGTATGTATTAGGGACGGTCCTTAGCCGTCTCCATTTGAGACTGTCAAAGACCGTCTCTATTAGAGACGGTCCTTAGCCGTCTTATAGTGGTCATTTGAGACTGTCCAAGACCGTTTGCATTAGAGACGGTCCTAAACAGTCTCTAATGCTCTAGTAAAATATTACGACAATTAATGAATTTCAAAAAAAAAAAAAAGTTTAAAAAGGTTAGAAAAATAACTAACAATGTTTAAGAAAAAAAATAGATTTTGAAAAGAAAATTAAGAACTTTGAATAATGTTGATAATTTTGAAAAAAAAAATCGATAAGAAAATGATATTTTTGAAAAAGAAATTTTAAAAAATTAAACAAAATTGCGAAAAAATTGATAAATTGTAAAAAAAATATATATATTTTTTAAAAAAGAAAACTAGATTTTGTATTTTGAAAAGAAAATTAAAAAGTTATATAACAAAAGTGAGATTAAAAAATGATCTTTTGAAAATGAAAATTTAAAAAATTAAACAAAATTGTGAAAAAATTGACAAATTGTAAAAAAGTATATATTTTAAAAAAGAAAACTAGATTTTGTATTTTGACAAGAAAAATTATCAAGTTATATAACAAAAGTGAGATTTAAAAAATGATATTTTGAAAAAGAAAATTTAAAAAATTAAACAAAATTGTGAAAAAATTGACAAATTGTAAAAATATATATTTTTTAAAAAAGAAAACTAGATTTTGTATTTTGACAAGAAAAATGAAAAAGTTATATAACAAAAGTGAGATTTAAAAAATGATATTTTGAAAAAGAAAATTTAAAAAATTAAACAAAATTATGAAAAAATTGACAAATTGTAAAAAAAATATATTTTTTAAAAAAGAAAACTAAATTTTGTATTTTAACAAGAAAAATTGAAAAGTTAGATAACAAAAGTGAGATTTTGATGATGTGTTGTGTATCCTTGCCGCCCCTATGTTTCTCCAACCCATTTTTGGGCCGGGTAATAATGTAAAAATGTTTTAATTTTTAAAATTTTTTGTCGGTAAAAATGTGTGTGTGTGTGTGTGTGTGTGTGTGTGTATAGTTTTTATATCATATGAATGGAAATTTTTTTTTTATATAATTAAAAGGTAATATTTAAATGATTTGTAATATCACATGACAAAGAATATTGAAAAGTTTAGAAATTTTAACTGTGTTTAAGAAAAATTTTGAGAACAAAATAATGCTTTTAAAGAAAAAAATCGGCATTTTGAAATTTTTGAGAAAAAATTAAAATATGAGAAATTTTTTGAGATTTTAAAAATAAAAATTCAAAATTTGTATTTTAAATATTTTTGAAATATTTTATAATAAAAATAATATTTAGTTAAAAGAGTAAAAAGAAATATACATTTTGAAAAAAAAAATGTTAAATTTATTTGTGAACAATAAAATTACTAAATTATTAGGCACATCCACTAATTGAACCTTTAATCATTTTTGGACAATTTAATCAGTTCGAATTGAAGAATAAATAACTTCATATGTTTAAATCAAATTTCACTGAAATTATTGATCAATCTTGTACGCCCAATATCTTTCTCATATGTATCCTGATTGAGGCGAGTAACTAGTCAAATTAAGAGTATTGATTAGTAAAATAGAGTGAATGGACAAGACATGTAAAATGGGCCAAATATTCTAGTTAAAATTGTGACCCAACTTACTGACCTCGTGAGAACCTAAGAATTGATGTTAGTAAGTTTTGTGGGCCTCATCATGATGTGTATCGAACATCAACACTGTGGATTTGATGTGTCCCCTTTATGTTATGAGATATCTCAAAAATCATCGGTAAATGAAACTCAAGTGGGCCATACCATTTAAAACTATGTGAAGACATCCTAAAAAATATAAAACCACTTGGTGGGGCCCACATGAGTTTTGGATGCGGTTGAAACTTGGTCTGACCCCTCATCCAAGTGGGACACACATAATGAGTGGGTTGGATATGTGAATCACATTTAGGCAGGCCCAATATATGATTATGAATGTTTTAAGGAAACCTTTCTCCACTACATTTAAGTGAGTTACTCGTTACCTTTACCAGAGTAAACTTCGTGGGGTTCACCGTTATTTATTTATTTTGTCCACTCAATTCATCCATGTTAACAGATTATTTGAGGTCTAAAGAACAAAAGGAAGCATATCCAAAGCTCAAGTGGACCACACCACAGGAAATAGTGTGATTGAACCTCTACCATTTAAAATTTCTTGGAGGCCATAGAAGTTTTGGATCAAGCTATGTTTGTGTTTTCTATTCATTTATATATTTTTGATATTATGAACAACCTTTAACTGTTTCTGGACAATCTGATCAGTCCGGACATGAAGAATAAATAACTTCAGATGTTTAAATCAAAATTCACTCAAATTATTGATCAATCTTGTTTGCCCAATATATTTCTCATATGTAGTATGATCGAGGCGAGTAACTAGTCAAATTGAGGGTAATGATCAGTAAAATAGAGTGAATGGACCAGACATGTAAAATGGGCCCATCATGATGTGTGTCGAACATCAACTCCGTACATTTGATGTCTCCCCTTTAGCTTATGAGATATCTCAAAAATCATCCGTATACGAAACTCAGGTGTTGATTACCATCTAAAATTATGTGAAGATATCTAAAAAAATATAAACAGAACAATATTGGATGTCATACCATTTTCGGGCCATAAAAGTTTTGGATCAAGCTGATTTTTGTTTTTTCCCTTCATCTGGCCCTGTATGACCTAATCAACATATTGGATGTCAAATAAACAGTACAGTAAGCCTTAGGAGGATTTTATTGATGGATATCCAATTACTATTGATTTCATGTGGTGTGGTGCACCTAAGATTTATGTGGTGGGGTCCACTATAGATTTTTATTTGTCTCATTCTTTAGCTCATGATGTAAAATGATATCTCAAAATGGATGGACGGTGTGGATATAACAAATACATCATAGCGGGGCCCACAAAACTTGGTGGATGTTGGTCGGTGCTCTATGGGTCTCACCATGATGTATGTGTTTCATCCAAGTGGGACACACATAATAAATGGGCTGGATCTATGAACCACATCTAGGTGGGCCCAATAAATGATTATTTTTAAGGTTGTGGCCCACCATGGAATGGTGCATCTGATTGACGGGGCAGATCCAAAGTTCAAGTGGACCCACCATAGAAAAGAGTGGGATAATGACACCCACTATTGAAACCTTCTTAGGGCCCGCCGTGATGATTATTTGAGATCCAACCTGTTTATAAGTTAATACAGACATGGATGCAGTTGAAAATTAGTCTGACCCCTCATCCAAGTGGGACACACATAATGAGTGGGTTGGATATGTGAATTACATTTAGGCAGATCCAATATATGATTATGAATGTTCTAAGGAAACCCTTCCATTATATTATGTGGTGTGACCCCACATTTAGGCTGATGTGTGTGTTTTCCCTTCATTTATATATATTTTTTATATTATGAACATGTTGGATGACAAATAAACATTACTGTGGGCCCAAGGAAGGTATCAACGGTGGAAATCATTATTCCACACTATTTTGTGTGAGCATTTGGTGGGGCCCACATGAGTTTTGGATGTGTATGAAACTTGGTCTGACTCCTCATCCAAGTGGGACACACATAATGAATGAGCTGGATCTATGAACAACATCTAGGTGGGCCCAATAAATGATTATAAATGTTTTAATGGGAGGGCAACCCTCTCAACTATAGTATGTGGTGTGGCCCACCCAAGTCAAGGATTGACTTTATTTTTAAGCTCGTGGCCCACCATGGAATGGTGCATCTGACTGATGGGGTAGATCCAAAGTTCAAGTGGACCCACCATAGAAAAGAGTGGGAATAATGATTTCTGCCGTTGAAATCTTCCTATGGCCCACAGTGATGTTTATTTGTCATCCAACCTATTCATGGGGCCCATTGGAATATATGTATTTTATCTAAGCTGCTCATAAATTTTGATATATAATTTCAATGGATGAGTCTAAAAAGTAAGCAGATTGAAGGTCTAAGTGGACCACACCATAACAAAAAATAATTCTATCGTTAATATTTTATGTGGTCCATTTATAGCTTCGATATGACTCTTTTTTTGTATCAACCCTTAAAATGATCATTTAAAATGAATGGATGGAGTAGATGATTAACATACATCATGGTGGGCCCCACAAGACCTAAAGCTTAAAATGCCCTTCGTCACCCCCACCCCCGAAATATTATCTGCCCGCGCGCGCCCCTCTCCCAAATCCCTCACTCTCGCGCGCCCGCCCCTCCCAAAACCCCAACCCTCTCTCACGCCCGCCCCTCCCCAAAAACCCATGGCCGAATCGAAAGTCCTCGTCGCTGCCATCCTTCTCAAATCTGACACAGGTGGTTTCTTCCTCATGGCTGAGAGAAGAAGCATACACCTACAACCATGACAATGGCTACCACAGCTGAAGATGAAGAGGACGAGCACAACGAGGTTTATAAGGCCATGCGTGGAGGCAGAAGAAACCCGATTGGGATGAATCGGAGATTATACACAGGGCCGGTGCTGGACAGAGCATCCATGGCTGCCTCCATCGGTAACACAGGTAAGGGTATATAAAATCCCCAATTTGGGATTATCGGTTTCGAATCTGGGCTTTGAAATCACGAATCTGGAATCCCTAATTGAATGTCTACATTCAGGGGTTCGAATCCCAAATCC
The DNA here is from genome assembly GCA_030180095.1 of Magnolia changhungtana. NCBI lineage: Eukaryota > Viridiplantae > Streptophyta > Magnoliopsida > Magnoliales > Magnoliaceae > Magnolia > Magnolia changhungtana. The sequence continues at coordinate 2,132,992 of JASAUF010000446.1, forward strand.
CTAATTTAACTGGATTTAGGGATTTTGAATCTGAAATCCCCATTTAATCTGGATTTGTGGATCTGGATTCCGAAAGTCCCTAATTTCTCATTTCTAAAGTCAGGGATTCAAAAATCCCTGATTGACTCGATTGATTTAGGGTTTCGAATAATCCCAAATTTCCGATTTGGGGATTCTGAATCCGAAAATCCCTAATTGATGATTTGGGAATTCCGAATTCAAAATCTACAATCTGGATGTCTTAATTTCTGAATTCAGGGAAAAATCCCTAAAAAAAAAAAAACTAAATTCGAAATCCCAATTTGCCTGATTTGGGAATTCAAAAATCTGAAATTTTGAATATGAATCTATAATGGGTGACTCTGAATCTGATCATCCATGCCTTTGCACAGTGGCTCTGATACCAACTGTGGGAATTAACAGTGTTGGCCTGATCATCCATCTAATTTGGGCTATTTAATTGAATATGCACATGTGTTGGCCTGCCATTTATCTTGAATTTGATTTTTTTTTTTTTTTGCATCATTCATTCCTATTTTCTGTTAGCAAATTACTGTGCTTCGTGTTTGTGCCCCCAATTTGAACTTATTGTGATAAGATATATTACATGTTAAATCTTGTTGACCTCCTTTGCATGCTTCTTTTATAGCTTGTAGATGACAATGATTGGTATACAGATTCCATAAAAAAAAAAAAAAAAAAATCTCTTTTATGGAATTCATTTCTTGTCAGCCCTAAAGAATTCATTTCTCAACTGTACTGTCTAATTTTATGTAAGCATCAACAGGCTGAAATTGTTCTCTCCAATGACATTGGGAGCAGATTTATATAGAAGATTTGCAGTTTCCCTTACTCTAGAAATATAATAGTACAAGGACCTTTTACAATCCATCAAAGTTAAATCTCTACTATCTTGTGAGCTCTAAAGAATTCATATCTCAGCTGTTACTCTAAAATTTTATGTAAGTACTTTCTCTTTGAAATGCATGGCCACATGTCATATTTCTATACCTTTGCAAGGGCTCCATATTCCATCGGTAGTTATAAGTTCACGCATCATAACAAATAATGCAGTCTTGCACTCATTGAAGGCCATGCCCGTTCTCTTACCCCCAAGGAAGCTTTTTCTGGCTGTTCACTTGGTGAGTTGACCATCGTCAAGTCCCAGAAAACTTGATGCAATTGGTTGAAAAGCAAGGCAATGTTAGGTGTCAGTTTACATGAAAATTTTGTAATGTCGGGTTTTTTATATGTTGTGGACAACTTTTTTGCTTTTAGAATTTGGCACTGCATAATCGAGGCCCTAAACTTCCATTTCCTTGTAAAAGACTCTAAAAACATTCCTTTTTCACCCATCAGTGCTCCTAAAATACTTTCTAGTATTTATGATCTTCTAAAATTTACTACAATATCTTGCAATTCTGCTTTTGGGATTTTCATGCTAAAGGATAGGAAATATTTGCAGTTTCCTCCTGATTTGAACCCATTAATATGCAATTCCAGTCCCTGCATCAATGCCTGGTATGTCATTAATAGGCTGTAGTATGTCATTATTGTAGAAAGGGGTTTTCTATCACTATGCTTTGTTTATGTTTGTGTTGTGTTTGCTGATTTGTTGTATCCATTTGATATGTTTTCTTAGTGGGTATAATTTGGATCTCATGATTGGAAAGTTGTTTAATCTGTTAGTGAGTACAAGATTGGCAATGTGGTTTTCTATCATAGGTCTGGGTTTTTAATATGCCAATATTTTCTATAGATTCTGGAGCCATGCCAAAGTAACCTTCTAATCCCCGGACTATGGGCATCCTTGGTTTGCTTGCTGAGATCTATGCACTACCAAACCTTAAATGAACCTGAAGTTTGACATTGAGGTATACAAATGCAAATACATGCAAATACATGTAGATAGGTAGAGGGGATTGATACAGTCATGTAGATAGCTTCTATGTGGTTGTATTGAGAGCATGAATGGCATAAATAAATCGAAGGATGCAATTTGGGGGTGTAAACCAGCCATCATACCAAATTGTGTTAAAGGAGCGACCATATCAAACCCTTTGTGGGAAATGCTTCCTGTGGGAAAATCCAAACCTGTTGTAGCCTTTTCTAGGGAAAATCGGAACTGTTTAACCAACAACAGCCACATTTTTTAGTTTCCAATATACCCTTGACTTTATTTGAAATTTCTTTCAAAACCCATTGAGTATTGAAAGTTTTCTGCCCTAGGAAGCTAATTGTGGGGACAAAAATGTCCAAAAGCTGCTCAAGCTGGGTCACACTTTTTAGAACTTTTAGCTTAAATCTCTAGTATTCCCATCGTGAAGCAGGAGAAACCACCAATTACAATATCTACAATGAACAGTATATTGCAACAAAACCATGTTTCTTCTTATAGCCGATACCATAGTTTTTAGAAGTAAGCAATGATTTATCATAACAAATTGTAGAAAAGAATATAAATTTGTGGAAAAGCTCTCCCTTGACTTTTTGTAGCTAAAAATGCATGAATTAGCTAAAATATGTGATGTCTAATTGCCTATGTATACGATGTGTATATGTAAGCGTCTTTGATGTGCATGTGTATGAATGATGGCATTCTTTTCCTTAGTCAATGCACTATAAAATTCAAAAGGATGAAGATGATGGAAACATCCTTTGGTTGTCCGTTATTACGATGATTCACTTTCATATTTGAGGAAATGAAATCATTATATAACCTAAACCTAAACCCTAAACCTAAACTTGAAAACCCAAACCCTAATCCTAAACCTAAACCTAAACTCGATCCCGAACCCTACACCTAAACCTAAACCTAAACCTAAACCCTACACCTAAACCTAATCTCAACTCCCTAACCTAAACCTAAACCTAAACTTGAAAACCCAAACCTAAACCCGATCCAGAACCCGAACCCGATTTGCTAAACCTAAACGAAAACCTATAACCAAAACCAAAACCTATAACCTAAACCCGAACCCATTCTCAAATCCCATAACCTATAACCTAAACCTAAACCTAAACCTTAACTTAAACCAAAACCTATAACCTAAACCTAAACCTAAACCAAAACCTATAACCTAAACCTAAACCTAAACCCAAACCCAAACCCAAACCCGAACCCGATTCCTAAACCCTAACCAAAACATATAACCTATAACCTATAACCTAAGCCTATAATTTAAACCTAAAGCTAAACCTATAACCTAATCCCAAACCTATAACCTAAACTCAAATCCCTAAACCTAATCCTAAACTTGAAAACCCAAACCTAAACTTGATCCCGAACCCGAACCCGATTTCCTAAACCTATACCTTAACCTATTCTCAATTCCCTAAACCTATAGCTTATAACCTTAACCTAAACTTAAACCTAAACCTAAACTTATAACCTATAACCTATAACCTATAACCTAAACCTAAATCTAAAACCTAAATGTATTCTCAAATCCCTAAACCTGTCATTGAATTGTGGTTCTATTTGTCATTGAATTGTTTTTACTCCATGTTTTATATTTACTTAATATGGATTTATTGATAGTTTTGGGCAATGATTATTGTGTTTTTCAAAATGGAGGTAGTAATTCCCTACTTTGAAGTGTTAGGATTACCTTCACTCCAGCCATCCAGCAGTATAGCATGACAACAGGGCATAAGGCATTATATTGATTTAGCTGAGTTAACTTCAATTGTTTCTTGTATTTCAGGAAGCTATCAATTTAATGTTTAGATTTTGATAAAAGACATGTATGTATAAAACAAATTATTTGTTCCAAACAGGACATTTATCAAAGGAGCACTATCAAGTAATATTTAAGATTTTTATTATAAATAGATTAAGAGCCAATGACAATTATTAGTAGACTTATAGCAAAAAATAAAGAATTTGATTTTTTTCAAAACATGGAAAGACTAATCAGTCCTACTTCTTGTAACTTCAGCCACTACTTCAAATGGAGGGACTGCACAGATTTGGTTAGGGAGACTACTGATGGTGAACTAGCAGCTGCAACAAATATGAGAGCTACAAAGGTGAAAAGAAACATAAGGTGGTCGGTAAGATAAGATATATTGACAGTACTTGTTTCAATTTTCTTGGATGGATGATGAATGTATTTGGGAATGTAAATGAAAATAAAAAACTTATAATATATATATATATATATATGTTATCAATGGAGGATACCTTGTTTAGGGGGACATGAAATTCTTGTAGCTTATGGTATGGTGCCCCAATATTGGTTGTATGTTACTAGTATGTAGTAGATAATACTAGGTTCAATAGTAGATAATACTAGAGAATCCTTAAACCTAAACCTACACCTAATCCTAATCTACTCCTTAACCTAAACCTAAACTTGAAAACCTAAACCTAAATCCGTACACAAACCCGAACCCGAACCCGAACCTGATTTCCTAAACCTAAACCTTAACCTATTCTCAATTCCCTAAACCGTAACCTATAACCTACACTTATAACCTAAACCTAAACCTATAACCTCAACCTGTAACCTTAACCTAAATGTAAAACCTAAACCCGATCCCGAACCCAAATCTGAATCCCTAAACCCTTAGCCTAAACCTAAAACCCAAATGTAAACCCGATCTCGAACCCGGGCCTGATTTCCTATACCTAAACCTTAACGTATTCTCAAATCCCTAAACTTAAACCTACACCTAATCCTAATCTCAATTCCCTAACCTAAACCTAGACCTAAACTTGAAAACCCAAACCTAAACCCGATCCCGAACCCGAACCCGATCTCCTAAACTTAAACCTTAACCTATTCTCAATTTCCTAAACCTTAACCTATAACCTAACCTAAACCTAAACGTAAACCTATAGCTTATAACCTTAACCTAAATCTAAACCTAAACCTTAACCAAAACCTATAACCATAACCTAAACCAAATCTTATGACCTAAAACCTAAATGTATTCTCAAATCTCTAAACCTAAACCTACACCTAATCCTAATCTCAACTCCCTAACCTAAACCTAAACCTAAACCCGATCCAGAATCCGAACCCGATTTCCAAAACCTAAACCTTAACCTATTCTCAATTTCCTAAACCTTAACCTATAACCTAACCTAAGCCTAAACCTAAGCCTAAAACCTAAACCTATGACCTAAAACCTAAATGTATTCTTAAATCCCTAAACCTAAACCTACACCTAATAATAATCTCAACTCCCTAACCTAAACCTAAACCTAAACTTGAAAACCCAAACCTAAACCCGATCCCGAACCCGAACCTGAACCCGATTTCCTAAACCTAAACCTTAACCTATTCTCAATTCCCTAAACCTATAGCTTATAACCTAAACCTAAACCTAAACCCAAAACCTATAACTTATAACCTAAACCTAAACCTAAAACCTAAATGTATTCTCAAATCCCTAGACCTAAACCTACACCTAATCCTAATCTCAATTCCCTAACCTAAACCTAAACCAAAACTTGAAAACCTAAACCTAAACCCGATCCCGAACCCGAACCCAATTTCCTAAACTTAAACCTATTCTCAATTTCCTAAACCTTAACCTATAACCTAACGTAAACCTAAATCTAAACCTATAACCTACACTTATAACCTAAACCTAAACCTATAAACTAAACCTAAGCCTAAAACCTAAACCTATGACCTAAAACCTAAATGTATTCTCAAATCCCTAAACTTAAACATACACCTAATCCTAATCTCAACTCCTTAACCTAAACCTAAACCTAAACTTGAAAACCCAAACCTAAACTTGATCCTGAACCCGAACCCGATTTCCTAAACCTAAACCTTAACCTATTCTCAATTCCCTAAACCTATAGCTTATAACCTAAACCTAAACATAAACCTAAACCTAAACCTAAACCTATAACCTTAACCTAAACCAAATCCTATGACCTAATAGATAAATGTATTCTCAAATCCCTAAACTTAAACCTACACCTAATCCTAATCTCAACTCCCTAACCTAAACCTAAACCTAAACTTGAAAACCCAAACCTAAACGCGATCCCAAACTCAAACCCGATTTCCTAAACCTATACCTTTACCTATTCTCAATTCCCTAAACCTATAGCTTATAACCTAAACCGAAACCTTAAGCTAAACCTAAACCTATAACCTTAACTTAAACCAAAACCTATGACCTATGACCTAAAACCTAAATGTATTCTCAAATCTCTAAACCTAAACCTACACCTAATCCTAATCTCAACTCCCTAACGTAAACCTAAACCTAAACTTGAAAACCCATACCTAAACCCGATCCCAAACCCGATTTTCTAAACCTAAACCTTAACCTATTCTCAATTTCTTAAACCTAAACCTAAACCTATAACCTAAGCCTAAGCCTAAAACCTAAACCTATGACCTAAAACCTAAATGTATTCTCAAATCCCTAAACCTAAACCTACACCTAATCCTAATCTCAACTCCCTAACCTAAACCTAAACCTAAACTTGAAAACCCAAACCTAAACTCGATCCCGAACCCGAATCCGAACCCGATTTCCTAAACCTAAACCTAAACCTTAACCTATTCTCAATTCCCTAAACCTATAGCTTATAACCTTAACCTAAACCTTAACCTAAATCTAAGTCTAAACCTTAACCTAAACCTATAACGTTAACCTAAACCAAATCCTATGACCTAAAACCTAAATGTATTCTCAAATTTCTAAACCTAAAACTACACCTAATCCTAATCTCAACTCCCTAACCTAAACCTAAACCTAAACCCGAACCCGAACCCGAACCCGAACCCGATTTCCTAAACCTAAACCTTAACCTATTCTCAATTTCCTAAACCTTAACCTAAACCTAAACCTAAACCTATAACCTAAACCTAAGCCTAAAACCTAAACCTATGACCTAAAACCTAAATGTATTCTCAAATACCTAAACCTAAACCTACACCTAATCCTAATCTCAACTCTCTAACCTAAACCTAAACCTAAACCTAAACTTGAAAACCCAAACCTAAACCCGATCCCGAACCCGATTTCCTAAACCTATACCTTACCCTAAACCTTAAACCTTAACCTAAACCTAAACCTAAACCTAAACCTATAACCTACACTTATAACCTAAATTTAAACCTATAACCTAAACCTAAGCCTAAAACCTAAACCTATGACCTAAAACCTAAATGTATTCTCAAATCCCTAAACCTAAACCTACAACTAATAATAATCTCAACTCCCTAACCTAAACCTAAACCTAAACTTGAAAACCCAAACCAAAACCCGATCTCTAACCTGAACCCGATTTCCTAAACCTAAACCTATAGCTTATAACCTTAACCTAAACCTAAACCTAAACCTAAACCTATAACCTATAACTTATAACCTAAACCTAAACCTAAAACCTAAATGTATTCCTAAATCCCTAAACCTAAACCTACACCTAATCCTAATCTCAATTTCCTAACCTAAACATAAACCTAAACCCGATCCCGAACCCAATTTTCTAAACCTAAACCTTAAGCTATTCTCAATTTCCAAAACCTTAACCTATAACCTAACCTAAACCTAAACCTAAACCTAAGCCTAAAACCTAATCCTATTACCTAATACCTAAATGTACTCTCAAATTCCTAAACTTAAACCTACACCTAATCCTAATCTCAACTCCCTAACCTAAACCTAAACCTAAACTTGAAAACCCAAACCTAAACGCAATCCCGAACCCTAACCCGATTTCTTAAACCTATACCTTAACCTATTCTCGTTCCCTAAACCTATAGCTTATAACCTAAACCTATAACCTTAACCTAAACCAAAACCTATGACCTAAAACCTAAATGTATTCTCAAATATCTAAACCTAAACCTACACCTAATCCTAATCTCAACTCCCTAACGCAAACCTAAACCTAAACCTAAACCTAAACTTGAAAACCCATACCTAAACCCGATCCCGAATCCGAACCCGATTTCCTAAACCTAAACCTTAATCTATTCTCAATTTCCTAAACCTTAACCTATAACCTAACCTAAACCTAAACCTAAGCCTAAAACCTAAACCTATGACCTAAAACCTAAATGTATTCTCAAATCCCTAAACCTACACCTAATCCTAATCTCAACTCCCTAACCTAAACTTGAAAACCCAAACCTAAATCCGAACCCATTTCCTAAACCTAAACCTTAACCTATTCTCAATTCCCTAAACCTATAGCTTATAACCTAAACCTAAACCTTAACCTTAACCTAAACTTGAACCTAAACCTATAACCTATAACCTAAATATATTCAAAAATCCCTAAACCTACACCTACACCTAATCTTAATCTCAACTCCCTAACCTAAACCTAAACCTAAACTTGAAAACCCAAACCTAAACGTGATCCCGAACCCGAATCCGAACCCGATTTCCTAAACCTAAACCTAAACCTTAACCTATTCTCAATTCCCTAAACCTACAGCTTATAACCTTAACCTAAACCTTAACCTAAATCTAAGTCTAAACCTTAACCTAAACCTATAACGTTAACCTAAACCAAATCCTATGACCTAAAACCTAAATGTATTCTCAAATTTCTAAACCTAAAACTACACCTAATCCTAATCTCAACTCCCTAACCTAAACCTAAACCTAAACCCGAACCCGAACCCGAACCCGAACCCGATTTCCTAAACCTAAACCTTAACCTATTCTCATTTCCTAAACCTTAACCTAAACCTAAACCTAAACCTATAACCTAAACCTAAGCCTAAAACCTAAACCTATGACCTAAAACCTAAATGTATTCTCAAATACCTAAACCTAAACCTACACCTAATCCTAATCTCAACTCTCTAACCTAAACCTAAACCTAAACCTAAACTTGAAAACCCAAACCTAAACCCGATCCCGAACCCGATTTCCTAAACCTATACCTTACCCTAAACCTTAAACCTTAACCTAAACCTAAACCTAAACCTAAACCTATAACCTACACTTATAACCTAAATTTAAACCTATAACCTAAACCTAAGCCTAAAACCTAAACCTATGACCTAAAACCTAAATGTATTCTCAAATCCCTAAACCTAAACCTACAACTAATAATAATCTCAACTCCCTAACCTAAACCTAAACCTAAACTTGAAAACCCAAACCAAAACCCGATCTCGAACCTGAACCCGATTTCCTAAACCTAAACCTATAGCTTATAACCTTAACCTAAACCTAAACCTAAACCTAAACCTATAACCTATAACTTATAACCTAAACCTAAACCTAAAACCTAAATGTATTCCTAAATCCCTAAACCTAAACCTACACCTAATCCTAATCTCAATTTCCTAACCTAAACATAAACCTAAACCCGATCCCGAACCCAATTTTCTAAACCTAAACCTTAAGCTATTCTCAATTTCCAAAACCTTAACCTATAACCTAACCTAAACCTAAACCTAAACCTAAGCCTAAAACCTAATCCTATTACCTAATACCTAAATGTACTCTCAAATTCCTAAACTTAAACCTACACCTAATCCTAATCTCAACTCCCTAACCTAAACCTAAACCTAAACTTGAAAACCCAAACCTAAACGCAATCCCGAACCCTAACCCGATTTCTTAAACCTATACCTTAACCTATTCTCAGTTCCCTAAACCTATAGCTTATAACCTAAACCTATAACCTTAACCTAAACCAAAACCTATGACCTAAAACCTAAATGTATTCTCAAATATCTAAAGCTAAACCTACACCTAATCCTAATCTCAACTCCCTAACGCAAACCTAAACCTAAACCTAAACCTAAACTTGAAAACCCATACCTAAACCCGATCCCGAATCCGAACCCGATTTCCTAAACCTAAACCTTAATCTATTCTCAATTTCCTAAACCTTAACCTATAACCTAACCTAAACCTAAACCTAAGCCTAAAACCTAAACCTATGACCTAAAACCTAAATGTATTCTCAAATCCCTAAACCTACACCTAATCCTAATCTCAACTCCCTAACCTAAACTTGAAAACCCAAACCTAAATCCGAACCCAATTTCCTAAACCTAAACCTTAACCTATTCTCAATTCCCTAAACCTATAGCTTATAACCTAAACCTAAACCTTAACCTTAACCTAAACTTGAACCTAAACCTATAACCTATAACCTAAATATATTCAAAAATCCCTAAACCTACACCTACACCTAATCTTAATCTCAACTCCCTAACCTAAACCTAAACCTAAACTTGAAAACCCAAACCTAAACCCGATCCCGAACCGAACTCGATTTCCTAAACCTAAACCTTAACCTATTCTCAAATCTCTAAACCTAAACCTAATCCTAATCTAAACTCCCTAACCTAAACCTAAACCTAAACCTTGAAAACCCAAACCTAAACCCAATCCCGAACCCGAACCCGAATTCTTAAACCTAAACCTTAACCTATTCTCAAATCCCTAAACCTACACTTACACGTAATCCTAATCTCAACTCCCTAACCTAAACCTAAACCTCTACTTGAAAACCCAAACTTGAACCCGATCCCGAACCCGAACCTGATTTCCTAAACCTAAACCTATTCTCAATTCCCTAAACCTATAGCTTATAACCTAAACTTATTTATATGTATTATGCGTGGATGAATGTAATGTGAATAAGATTGTTTGTATTTGGATGGATGTCGTTTATGTTTGGATGGATTTACGTAGTTTGGGTTTAGATGGATGTGAATGTGAATGTGATGAAATATATTGTATAACAGGTGTATATCAGGAAGATTGTGTGTTTGGATGGATTTACGTAGTTTGGGTTTAGATGGATGTGAATGTGATGAAATATATTGTATAACAGGTGTATATCAGGAAGATTGTGTGTTTAGATGAATTTACGTAGTTTGGGTTTAGATGGATGTGAATGTGAATGTGATGAAATATATTGTATAACAGGTGTATATCAGGAAGATTGTTTGTTTGGATGGATTTACGTAATTTGGGTTTAGATGGATGTGAATGTGATGAAATATATTGTATAACAGGTGTATATCAGGAAGATTGTGTGTTTGGATGGATTTACGTAGTTTGGGTTTAGATGGATGTGAATGTGATGAAATATATTGTATAACAGGTGTATATCAGGAAGATTGTGTGTTTGGATGGATTTACGTAGTTTGGGTTTAGATGGATGTGAATGTGAATGTGAATGTGATGAAATATATTGTATAACAGGTGTATATCAGGAAGATTGTGTGTTTGGATGAATTTACATAGTTTGGGTTTAGATGGATGTGAATGTGAATGTGATGAAATATATTGTATAACAGGTGTATATCAGGAAGATTGTTTGTTTGGATGGATTTACGTAATTTGGGTTTAGATGGATGTGAATGTGATGAAATATATTGTATAACAGGTGTATATCAGGAAGATTGTGTTTGGATGGATTTACGTAGTTTGGGTTTAGATGGATGTGAATGTGATGAAATATATTGTATAACAGGTGTATATCAGGAAGATTGTGTGTTTGGATGGATTTACGTAGTTTGGGTTTAGATGGATGTGAATGTGAATGTGAATGTGATGAAATATATTGTATAACAGGTGTATATCAGGAAGATTGTGTGTTTGGATGGATTTACGTAGTTTGGGTTTAGATGGATGTGAATGTGAATGTGATGAAATATATTGTATAACAGGTGTATATCAGGAAGAAGACTGTAATAGGTCAAATTTGAAAAGTCCTTTAAGGGTTATAAAAGACGGCCCATAGCAGTCTTTTTAAAGGACGGTCCATGACCGTCCTTTGAAGGCTCATAAGAGACCGTCCATGACCGTCCTTTTAACGGACGGTCATAGACAGTCCGTTTAAAGGACGGTCTATCGCCGTCCTTTGAAGGCCTATAAGAGACGGTTCACAAGTCTTTTTTAAGGACGGTCCATGACAGTCCTTTTAAAAGACGGTCCATGGCCGTCCTTTTTGGGCTCATAAGAGACGGTCTATGACAGTCCATTTTAAGGACGGTCCATGACCGTCCTTTTTTAGGACGGTCTATGACCGTCTTTTTTTCGTCAATAAGAATGACGGTTTTCAACCGTCCTTTAAGTAATAGGACACGTCAAAATTTGAGTGCCTATGTGACGGTCTATGACCGTCCTTTTTGGTCATTTGAGACGGTTTTGGACCGTCCTTTTTTCGTTGTTTTGGCGTAGTGCCTTATCTAAGAAAGACTCACCCGAGGCCTTCTCTTAAGATCACAGAGGATATCCACGACACGATCATGATCTCGAGATTTTCGCCAAGGTTCTCGGAAGATTCTCCTACTAGTTCGAAATCCAAATCTCTCTATAATCCCTCTACAATACGGACCTACTGAGTAGGAAAAATCTCCTCTACGTTACCGCTTCTCCTAAATTATAAATAGAGACGCCTCTAATGGTGAACAATATGCATAATGTTTAACCCTGAAACCTTAGTACTCAACTAGACCCAGATTCCTTTCCTGACTTAGGCATTGGAGGGTCCCCTGCTCTAGTCAGGGTCTTCCTTATCCGTTCCTTGTGTAGATATGCGGTCCAAAAAGGGTTAACCAGAATTTTGTATCAATAGTTTGACGCCGTCTATGGGAACGGCATTGAAAGTCGTTCTCATCTCACCATAATTCAACAATGGCGAAAGGTAAGAGGAAAGCTCCGACCTCCCCTGTTGCGCCTGACCTCGCATCACCGGAATAGTTCGCCAGCCACCGGGATTCCTCTTCCCATCTGCAAGCTAATTCCACCTCTGTGGGGTCGATGCAACGATCTTGCAGTCGGGGAGGATGACTTGTCTCCCTCGAGCAACAAGTTGAGATGTTAAACAACAACATGAATCCATGAAGCGGCTGTTGGAACAACTACAACCCTGCCCCACACAACGGTATGGGCCAGTGGCAGGACCAACACATCGAGAGCTCTTTGAGTCATCCGACATGGCCACTGTCTCCCAGAGGAGTCGGCAACTCGGAACATGTAGGCTGGTACCTTCTCATGTCTCTGGAACTGCCGCACTGGCCGCTTCCCACCTCGTCATGAGTTGGATAGAAATAAGCGTGACAAAGCATCTGAAGTAGCAGATGAGGTTATGCTTAAAAGCGGTGACCCATAGGAAGCCGAGCTCAATGACTTGCGAGGTCAGATCGATGACATACGGTAGGCCTACAGCTCGAATGTTCCAACCTCAGTGGAAGCAATACTGAAGGAAACCAAGCCTCCATTCATTGCCGACATTATGCACGTGCAGCTCTCGCCAAGGTTTTGCATGCCTCAGATCGCCACATACTCCGGAACCAACGACCTAGCCGAGCACTTGGAATCCTTCATGGCATGGATGGAATTGTAGGACGCATTAACCACATTTATGTGCCATGCATTTTCGCTAACCCTGACAGGAGCAGCTCAGAAGTGGTTCAGGCAATTGAAACCACAATCGATCAGCTCTTTCACGCAGCTCAGCAAAGCCTTCATCACTAATTTTATTGGAGGAAAGGAAATGTAATGCCTGAAAATCGGGGGTCGAGCATAACACTATGCCAAAATGGCCAATTTACGACGTCTTTTTGCGACGGACTTCATCCGTCGCTAAAATCTCTTGGTTTAACGACGGATTTAATCTGTCACTAACGGAAAAAGTCCGTCGCTAATTCCATGTTTCTCGAAAATCCGTAGTCGAAACGTCGCTAAATTTAGTGACGGACCAAAATCCGTCGCTAAAATCTGATTTATGACGTATTTACGTCGGATTTTGGTCCGTCGTTAATAGGCGACGGACTAAATCCGTCGCAAAATTTGATTTTTTCACAGCTTCAGTTCCCGCCAAAAGCACTAAATGGCGCGCTTTGCAGTTGTTTTTGCGACGGATCATGGTCCGTCGTAAAAGGACTTTTGCGACGGATCATGGTCCGTCGTAAAAGGACTTTGGCCTTCATTAATTTTTTTCATTTTTTTAAGAATATGGTGGAAAATTAAGTTTTTTTGTAGTCTAATAGTTGTTTTTTAATAGAATTTCAGTGGTTTAATTGTACATATTTATATCTAAGATTATTTTTTAACAATTGATTGAATGCAAAAAGAAAAATTATTCTGTTTTTATATCAAATGAGTGGAATTTTTTTTTTATTTTTTAATTTAAAATTAATATTTCAATGATTTGTAATATCACATGAAAAAGAATATTAAGAAGTTAAAAAAATTTAACAATGTTTGAGAAAAAAAATTAGATTTTGCAAAAATAAAAATCGTAATTTAATAAAAATCTATTTTGTGGGAACAAAAAAGAATTTTGAACAAAGTTGATAAATTTGAAAAAAAAAAAAAGCATTTGATTTTAAGAAAAAAAAAATATCCTGAAAAAGAAAATTAAAAATATTTTTAAAAATGTGAAATTTTTCGCAATGTTGAAAAATGAAAATATTTTTAAAAAGAAAATGAGAGTTTGAAATTTGAAAAATAAAATAAAATTTCATATTTTAAAAAATGTGAAATTTTATTTTATTTTCACTCAAAATAAATTTTGAGTGAAAAATAAAATAAAATGATATTAAAAAAATCGATACTATATCAAAAAACAAACATTTTGAAACAAAAAATAAATAAGTTGAATAATTTTGTGATTTTGAAAAATAATTGAAAATGTTCAAAACTCGAAATTAAAAGAAAAAGTTATTTATAAAAACACTAAGATTTTGAAAAAATATATATAATTTTAAAAAAATTGAAAAGTTGAAAACCACGTGATGCTTTTGAAGGAAAAAAAAATCGGCATTTTGGAATTTTTGGGAAAAAAAATTAAAATTCATGAAAATTTTATATATTTTAAAAATAAAAATTCAAAATTTGTATTTTAATTTATTTTTTGAAATATTTTATAATAAAAATGATATTTTGTTAAAAGTTTTTAAAGAAAAATTAAGAGTAAAAAAATATACATTTTGAAAAAAAATGTTATTTTTA